>RAIA01000133.1:0-1202500 GCA_003664395.1 Leishmania lainsoni | reverse complement strand
GTGGTCGGTAGCCGGTGTAATCACTGTTGAGCAAAGCGAACGCGAGGCCGCGCGAGTCGTGGTCATAGAGGAGAATCCCATGCGTCGCTGTTTTGTTTCTTCCGACATCAGCCCAGCGGAACTCAGCGGAAACAGGCGCCCGCTCTACACCATGAGGACCACAGCCACGTAGAAAATCCTCCGCTCTTCCATAGTCCCTAGCGCGTGGGAAAAGGATGGGATGACAGGAGATCCGTAAAGTGTGGCATATAACAGACGTGTAGGTAACCCCCTTTTTGCCTTTTCCTCGGGTGGACTGATGCACACTCGCCTGCTGACTAAAGGAAGGGGAGGAGGATAAGGAAAGAGAGTGAGAGTTTGTCCCATCCGCTTTTACTGACCAAGACGCGCCTTCATCATTAGTCAGCTGTGATTTTTTTTTTTGGGGGGGGTGAGAAAGAATAAGAGGGAAGATAAAGAATAGTTGAAAGACACGCATGTTGTGGACGAAGGAGCAAACAGAGTTTGTGGTTGTTTTTCTCTCTGATGACACGGAACTGTGAGCGGTGTGGGTGGATGGAGGAGGGTAGAAGCACTCACAGAAGAGAGTCATGTGTCGGTGTTGAGCGGCACTGCAACGATCGCCAGTCATGACACCAACCACACGCACATTGCGAGCGACACAGCAGGGTCAAACTTCTGGAGAGAGAAGAGGGAATGAAAGGGCACGGTGCGTTGAATAGTGGGAGCAGAAGCAGGAAACGGCAAAGGAATGCACACAGCCTGAGCGAGGAGGGGACAGGGAGAGACAAGCGCATGCACACACAGGCACGCACAAGGCGTCGATCGAAGATCTCCGTAGCACTGGCCCACCTACCTGCCTACCTACCTGCACCCCCATCACCACGCTGCCTTACACTGTGAAGGTCACTCGACTTGAGAGAGCAGAAAGAGGGACGCGGTGCAACAAGAGAGACCGCAAACAGGCAGTGCTGAAGTAATGAGACCGTCCACATGTGTCCAAGCGAGTGTCAGCAAGCGGCATGTGTCAAGCCCAGTTTGTTTCCTTTTGCATGTGTAGAAGATCAGTACTCGTCGCTCCTACACAAGCCGGGGGATGATGTGAGCGCTGACAAAAGAGAGAAAGGGGGACGAGGAAGGAGAGGGGCGAGGCTACTTCACTGAGGAGCCGTAGAGAAGGTGAGAGGTGGCGTGCTGCAGAGAAAACACACAACCCCACCCAAGTCCCTGAGAACCGGTGACAGACTGCTAAAGCTAGCTGTCAGGTTCAGTAGAAGGCGCCCGTCTGTAGAACTACATCTCCAAGGTGAGTCGCTACCGTCCCCCTGCTAGGCAGGCTGGAACTTATTGGAGAGAATGCGCGCCAGTACCACTGAAGAGCTGATCACCTCTGTCTTGCGTAGCGTCTTCACAAGTGTTGGCAGTTCCACAGTGCGCTGCTTCGGCTGCGCTGGCACTGGTGCTGACGCTTCATTCGATGGGATGCTGGGCAGAGATGCCATAAGCTGCTGAAGTAGCAGCTGCTTCACAGGTGCGAGGTCGATCACCTCGAAGCGCACCAGCTTTCCCTCAAGCAGCTTCAGATGCACAAGCGCGTCAAACACCCTCCCAGCAGAGCTGCCCAGCTTGAACGTGAGACAGTGGGCAAGCGAGGTGACGGGCTGAAAGGTACGGACAGGGTACACAAGCATCACCCCGCAGGCCTCCATCGCCGCGGCCAGCACATCTTGCACCCCGGTTGTGGTCCGCAGCAAGGGCGACGACAGAAGTTCTTGCGAGGGAGTAGTGGTGCGGAAGAAGGAGGTGACGTCATACAGCTCCTGGCGCACGCTCTTGTCCAGGTTGGCAGCGTCTCCGTCCCCAAATGTGCCACTCAGCGATGCGACACCAGGCGTGTAGTCAATATAGCCTTTGCGGCTCAGTTGAAGCGCCAGCCACTCTATCCTCGCCGTCATAGGGACGAACACCTCGTGCGGGTACGCCTGGCGCAACGCTTCTGCCACGCCAGCAGCAGCGGGGAGGTCTGCCTTGTTCAGAGCAACGATCAGTGGAAAGCGCAGACGAATGTACAGAGCCACGAACGCGTGTAGCTCCTGAGGCCCCCATGTGCGTAGAATTGCGGTCAGCGCAATATCATTGGCGATTCCGACGCGCCGCAACACGCGGTCCACGAAGGCTGGTGTGCTCCGGTAGCCGCTGAACATGGTGCGCAGTTTTGTCGGCTGCCTCACAAGGCTCGTCCACTTGGCTCGAAGGTTGTCGTAGATCCAGCTGTGCACCTCCGAGCGCACCCACGCAATGTCCTCCATCGTGGAGCCCTGGCCGGGGGTGCACGCCGTGCCGTCCGCCTCCGTCGCAGCCGCACCATCCACCACGTGTACCAGCACGTCAGCATCGCACAGATCATTCAGGAACTGGTTCCCCTTGCCCTTGCCTTGGTAGGCGCCTTGAACAAGCCCGGCCACGTCCTTCACCTTTACCGGATGTCGGCGAAAGCTGTCGCTGCCCAGCGCACATACGTGACCGTAAGCTGCATCGCACAGAGTCCCAGTAAGGCCGGAGGAAAGAGCAGCGTTACACGACGCCGCGCGCAGCGTCGCACATGGGCAGTACAGAGGCGCCAGAGCAGTGCCAATGTTTGGCTCGATAGTGGTGAAAGGGAAAGATGCAACACGCGCCGCGTCGCTCTCGTCGGCCGGGTTCGTGACTGCGTTGAAGAAGGTGCTCTTACCAGCGCTGGGCTTGCCAATCAAGCCGATTGTTAGCGTGCAGGTGCCGCCACCGCCACCAGCGGCCGTAGAGGCCTCAAGCTCGACCACCTCGCTCCCAGCATCTCGGCCGTCATCGCCGCCGTCTGTGGCTGGCCGGCGGCAATCGCGGTTGCGCTTTGCCTCAGCCAAGAGGACTTCGACAGCTTTTGCCTCCGCTTCAGTGATGTACATTTGTCGGAGCAACTCGTCCTCGGTAGCCCAAGGACCAGCTAGCTGTGACTCTGCAGCTTCTCCGTCAGCCCCGCCGTCACGGCAACCGTGAGCGCGGTCGCCGCTGCACGCCTCCTTGGTGAACACATCGAGAAGGATGCCCACTTCCTCTTGCGCCAGCCCAGCAATGTAGAGGTAGGCTGGCAGCAGCATAGCCGTCCCGACACCGAGTTCGTCAGCGAGGTAGGCCGAGGTGCGCACCACCATATCTGCTGCCCAGCGCTCGTACTTGACCGAGTGACAGGTTGGACCACCAGTTATCTCTACCATCGGCAACGTTGACGGGTAGCTCCAGGGAACGTGGAAGCAAACCTTGATGCGCTCAAGGGCGTGCACCGTAGACGCATCCAGCGACACCGTCACTGCTGAAGAGGAAGACGCCAGCAGAGACTCCACGTCGGTGAAGAGTGGAATGCGCACGAGTGTCTCGTTGCCGCGAGTCAGAACACACTCCTCCTCGTACATGGAGCGAACCATCTCCAACTCCTCTGCACGGGCCTCGAATGCCTCGGCCACCTTGACTGAGCTCATCGAGGCTGCCAGGCAGACCTCTCGCACTGCTGTACGCACTTCCTTCAGTGCAGGAATACTGTGCGCATGCTCGTGGAAGAGAACACGAGAGGCGCTGCTGCACACCTGCGCGAAGGCGCTACTTTCCTCCGGCGCCACGATGGTGTCCCTCCTGCCAATGAGGTGAAGAAAGGGCAATGCGCCAAAGACGGGGGGCCCGGCAAGGGACCCCGCAGCACGGCCAGAGAGGAGCTGAGGCAGTGTGCGGCCTCCGCTGCACGGGAGCATGCGTCGTGGATCCTGCGCCCCGGCTACGATGACACCGCGTAGCTGCGAAGACACTGCGGTGTCTCTCGCGTGCAGCCACAGGTATCGATAAATCATTAATGCGCCCTGCGAGAAACCAAACATGATGGTGAAGGCAAGGTCAGTGTCTGGGCCGCCGGGCTGCATCGCCGACGCCACCAGTGCATCCCCAGCGCTATAGTCTTCTTTGCCGTCCGTGCTGCACCACGATCGTGTGAGTACGTCATCTTTCGCTGTGATGAAAGGAAGAACATGTGGTGCCTCTAGAAACACAAGTTCTGCAATGTGGGCAAGGTCATCCTGGAAGAGGCTCAGTTGATTCTGGAAGATCTCCCGCGTCTGCCGAGAGCCATGCAGGCACAGCACTCGCACAGGCATCCCACAAGGAAGGATGGGGGAAAGGGGGCAGAAGAGAAATTCACTGCGACGCGTAAGGCAGGAGGCAGGCCAGGGAAATATAAAAGGAAGTCACACATACACACGCGCAAGTATGGGCAGGCACAGAGGCACGCACAAGCGCCGCGAGTGGGGGCGGGAAGTGTGCAAATTGAAGTGGTGGAGTTGTTGCACCGACTGGGCGGGCAGTGCATGAGCAAATCCCCCCTCAAAAAAAAAGCAAGAAGAAATGAGGAAGGGAGCGATGCGGTGCGGAAGGCACATTGGGAAGGGGTACGTGTCTGTGCCTTAGCGTCCGCGTATGGCGTATTCATCGCACAACATACATCGGGAAGCGCCAAACCCCTCCTTCTCTCTTGCAGTACACCACCCCATCCTTCTTGCGCAGTGAGATCTCGCCGCGGCACTAGACAGTCCTCAGACAGAGTGAGGAGCAGGGCGAGGGCCATGAGAGGGGGGAGCGCACTCAGACACTGGCTCAGTCACACGCAATGAGGCCAAAAGTGATCAGAGAGGAAGCACAGAAGGGCCGCACATCGTACAGGCAGTGGTGATTGCGTGTGTTGGTCTGAGGCAAGCAAAGATGATAATCCCGCACAGGCAACGGGGTGCACTCACGCAGAACAGACCCCCCCCTAGCCGCTCACACGCGCACGCAGGAGAGACAAGTGAAAACGCTCCACGTGCCCATCACTATGAGTTTCTGCGTGTGTAGTGGTGGTACTGATTTGTAAAAGAAAACACAAGGAAAGCGAGACAAGACCAACAAGAGGCACCACGTCGATGGCATAGATCTGCTGCTCGGCCAGCCATACACGTAGCTGTGACAACTTCTGTGTGTGGGGGGTGCTTCTACTGTGCCTCTATTCCTTCTACAGACACACGAACACTCATTCACTGTGTCTATCATGTGCATTGGCCTGTCTCTCCTCATGTGCTCTCTATCGTGAGCAAGCGGCCAAGCTGGGTCCATTCATCATCTGCCTCAGATGCCGCATGGTTTGCCGCTGTCACTACCAGCGCAGGTGCATCTTCGATTGCGGTAGCAGAAGGCGTCGCTCGAGTCGCGCTCTCGATGCCACTCAGCTGGCCATCTGGCGAGATACCAAGATGACCACGCTCCTCCCGTTACTGTTTCGGCTGCGCGTATGGCTTCAGCAGGAGCAGCAAGTGCTCCATCTCACCAAGAGCCTTCTCTTCACCGACGCATAGTGATTGGTGCGCCTTCGCCACGCCTTCCTCAAGATGCCATGGAGCCGTCGCAGGTGCAGTCGGTGCTGCGGTGAAGTCTGCGACGCGATTTCATACGGCACCTCACGTTGGCAACTCACTCTTGTCAGTGATGACCACCATGGAATCTGGCGCACTACTGCTGTTATGAGATATCCCATTGCCCTCCAGCTCTGCAGTAATGAATAACAAACACTTCGTAAAAAGCGCTTGAAGGAGCTTCAGACAGTCTGCAGAGATATCGCGCAGGTGCTGCAGCAGCCCGCGACGCTCCATGATGCACATATAAAGCTTTCGCAATGCGCTATCGAGCATCGTGTCTGGTAGCTGCGATTGGTCACTAAAAGCGCGAGAGGTTCCTGGTGATAAGATGGATGGAGACGCAAGTGCGTGCTCGAGCTCTTGAGGATGCCGTGTCTGCTCACGGTCAAGCTGGGCAGTCAGCTACTCTTGAGCGTTCAGTTCATCGAGCTGTGCTTGCAGGCGAGTATTGTGGGTGCATAGCATCGAGTACGGCTGCCTTCGCGATTGCATATGAGTCATCTCAGTCTCCAGCTGAGCTGCGTAACGGCGTCGATAGAAACTTCTGGTGCTGTGGTGACCAAACCTGCAGGCATCCTAGCTGCTACCTCTGTCGGGGCAGCAGTGGTAAACCTCCACTTGATGCGCCTCCTCCAATCGACGCAGTCACTTCTGAGCAACCTCAACCTCCGCACACGCTTACGAGTGCACTTCCGCGGCGGCCTTACACCTTTCGGTGCTGTACTGCGTGGTGAACTGGTTTCGATCTACCTCTAATGTCCTAGCAGCCGCCGCACGGGAAAGTCGTGCTGTCACTTCAGAGAAGCCCCTGCTCATCCGGTGCAGCAGGGCCACCTGACGACCGCACTCCACAGCCTCGAAGACGGACTTTGTGCCAAAGGGAAGGAAACTGTAAGGCCACTCGCGTAGCACATCGACAAAGACATCCGCGCTCGCTGCAGGATTATGGTCCGTCAGGTACGACGTGGTGTGGTGTTTCGGAGATATATTCAAGTGCTGGTGCACTACCTCACTAGCGTCGATTGCCGTGTGGGTTGGTAAGGAGGTGGTGTTACTCTACGCTGACATGATTTGACGTGCAGCTCATCGCTCATAATGACCACCGCGTCAGGACACAGTGGCGCCCGTGCACGCGCTGAGTGATCCGCACTCCCTCATCTATGTATGCAGTAGGGGCAAGCTTCGGTGGTGGTGGTGGAGCCTATTGCAATAGTGGGTTGGGGCTTTGCAGGAGATGCGGATAAAAGCCACCCAAGAACGAAGGCACTGAAGTGGTGGTAGTTTACCTTTGAGAAGGGCAGCACAAGTTCGTCAGGGTGTTCTGCGGCTGCGGATCCCGTCACCACTGCTCATCAGCTCGAGGTAGCGGTGACGACACACACGCCAGCTCCCCTGCTCCCGACCGCAGCGGCGTGGAGAAGGAAGCTGTGGAAGAGAGCTCAGCCAGCCACATTGTGGATGACCCCGTGTCCTTAGACCACAGCACCTCTCCCCTTCTCGGAGTTGCCCTCGCTGTGCAGGTATGTGTGCTCGTCTATCTAGCATCTGAGGGAGAGGGAGGTCCTTAGTCTCGCCAGTAGGCAAGCGCGCGTGTTGCCGAGGGATGCCCTATGTGCGTGCCAGCATCGTCCTCGCAAGCGACTACGCACATGCACAAGAGGATGTGGTGAGTACGCAGAGACGCCAATGTGAGGGTGCGAAAAAATCAGATGAATCCGAAGAGCAGCACAGAGATGTAATGCACAATCCACGAAGCGTTGGCAGAGCGATACAAGCACTCTCACCTGATTGCACGTGAGTCGGAAACCCAGGCTGAAACTCGTAAGAGTTGAACATGCGAGAGTAGAAAAAGGGTGCTTACCCCAGCTCCAAGCTGCATATGTCCCTTTCTCCTGGATCGGAGTAACTGAAGCCGCCACACTCGACGTCCGTCTCCCGGTGCAGTTGGCCTACGTGCGCGACACACCAGCGTTGTGCGTGTATGAGTGTGAATTAAAGGCACCTGACTGTGTGTCTGTATGTGGGAAATGTAAAAATAGCAGCTGCACTGCTGCAGGCTGTGAACTCTCGCGTGCAAGATGGTGCCTGCCTCATTCACACACACACACACACACACACACACACCACGGCCGCTTCCGAGCCCTCGTACCCGCGCACAGCACGCGCACACGTAAATGAGTCCTTGTAGCGCCATCAGCGTAGTTGATCGCGCAGAAGCTGCTCCACCAGTCGCAAAGCCCGCACACGCTCTGCCTCTCTTGGGGTATCGCCGTCCGACCGGGTTCGCTTTCGCACGTGCGCGGGAGGTCCGCTGCTGTGGAACAGCGAGTCCCACTCTTCCGTGGCAGCCGCTGCAAGGGATACCGCACCGCCATCTGCAGACCTCCCTCCGCTGTCATCGCGCATACGCTCGTGCAGAAGCCGCAGTGTATACTGAAGCGCTTGGGTGTGGAAGTCTGTACCTGCAGCTGAGGTGTCAGCCGAGGAGGCCACCGAAGTATTGGCCGCTGCCACCGGAGAGGAGCGCTGTGCCATTTTCAAAGGACTTGTCCGTGGTGCGTTACTCCGTTTCGCAGGCGAGAGAGCGGCGGTCACCCTGTGCTGCAGTAAATGGTGCTGAGCTGAAGGCCGTGTAGGCGATGTGGAATCTGTGCTTTCAGATTCAGTGGCTTCATTCCTCTCTTGTTTACGGACAGTCCGCTCTGAGCCGGTGCAGAGGTCGGGAGAGCTCGCGTAAGGCACAGGGAAAGGTAAGCTGCTCAAAGTATGGCTAGCGCTCGAGCTGAAGTTGTTGGTGCCTGTGTGGCTGCGGCTGCAGCGTGACAACTGCCGCTTTTTCAATAACGTGGTACGCAATGATGCCTGTGGACTTCGTGAATAAGGCATCCCGTCAACCCCCGTAGGTGCACTCTGAAGCTGATGCCTCTGCAGTGACTGCCCTTTCTGTTCTGCCTGATGGGCCACTACAGAGAACTGCTGAGTGATGAAGTAGTGGAAGAGCTCCGCGAGGTGGCGGCACACCTTCACCCCATCGTCTGTGCGAGGCACCTGCTCGTAGAAGTGAGGATTGCACGTGCAGGACAACCTCGGCACGACCGTACGCCATTTTGAACGGGCGAGAAACACCACAGGAGCAAGCGATGTTGGTATGCTCAGAAGTGAAACGCAAGCGCCACTAGCGAAGGGCCTCGTTGAGGTTAGCTGCTGCGCAGCGGCCCCTTCGCTCACCAATGCCAGCAACGGCGCCAACGCCACCTGCACGCGCACCTGCAAGTAGCGCCGAATTGTCGCCGACACAGCGTAACGCAGTGGGCCTGTCGCGACGCAGCTGTAGCCAGATAGGTAGTCTGACAAACGCCGCTGCGACACACGTGCGTACGATTCCACCACGTTCACAGCTGTCGCGTAGTTGTGGGGCGCGAACAGTATTCGGCCGAAGAGGTGGAGAGCGGACAGGTACAGTGGCGCAAGCGCCACTAGGGGTGGCTGCGACGCTAGTACACGATCCTCACGACACGCACTGCTTGCAAAAGTGTCCTCGTTGCGCGTGGCGGGTAGCACCATCCCATACGTGACCCATTGGCGCCGTTGTTGCGACAACAGTGAGGAACAGGCGACACTCGACGTGGACAACACTCCCTCGCTGTCGCCCATTAAAGTTGACAGCGATCGAGTAACGCCGGCCCCCTTTGGGGGGCTTTCGATGTGCCGTCATTTCGGTGCAGTGTGTCGACACACATACGGCGGAGCACAAGTAGTGGTCGCCGCGGCTGTCGCTGTAGTGCGGCCGCCAAGTCGTTCCACCGGCATAACTCTGCAAAGCACCGGTCCTGCAGCGAAGCAGCACACTGCCTTTCCCCAGCATTGCTACTCCTGGTGTCTCGCGTAGGCGCGGTAACAGCCAAGGCCGCGGTCAAACTCCCCACGTCGGCGTCTTCTTCCAGCAGTGTCTTCACAACTGAGGAAGTGGGAGGGAAGCCCGCGGCGGACCTGAGCACGTCAGCGCAGACCTGCAAGTTTTCAAACACCTGACCTAGCGACAAAACTTGTGTGAATGCAGCGTGCCCGGCAGCACTGCACGAAACCGCGAGACTGCGAGCCGGGTCAGTGCAGTACATACGTGATGCCTGCTCAATCGCGCCCCTGAAAAGCTCATGCTCCTCCTCCACAGTAGGTACTTCCCGGGAAACACTAGGCACTCGATCAGCACGCCTTTCCGCACTCGATGATGAGTCCACTGACATGGAGACAGCCAGTAGCGGTGGCATAAAGCTGTGCTCTACATGAGTGCGCTGCGTCCACCACCGCAGCGCCTCTTCCATGGGCAGTGACGATGGACAAAGCAGCACCACCAAACCATTATTGTATCTCCGGCCCGCGTCTTCAAGCGGTGCGATGTCACTAACAGGATTGGTATCGGTGCATTTCCTGTTGCGTGCGCGTTTGCGGCTCGAGCAGTTCGATGGGGAACTCGAGGACAGGGGAGAGGCATTGATGGGCTGCTCCAGAGCTCCGCAGCTGTTGACGCAACTTTCGCGATGAAGACATCCCCAGCACACGAGTACCTGACGTAGAAGTCTCTCATGCGTCTCCTGATATCCCTCCGCCAGCTCAATCCACAGGCAGGACCTGCCAGACTCGGTGGATGATGCAGAGGTACACACTGCCGACCACCATGCCTGCAGAAGCGAAGGCTGCATATCGGCGGCGCACTTCACAGAGGAGACAGCTTGCGTGACCGCGCCATTGCTATTGTTGATGCTGCCGTCCCCTGGGCACGACGGGGTGTCAGTAGAGGCAGCGGGTGTCCTCTGTAACTTCCTTCCCTTGCGGACTGACAGCGTCGGTGAGGATGTCGGTGTTTTTCTTCCTCCTGTCTCGCTTCGACTCGGTGCTGCCGAGAAACCGCCGCTGGCTGGTAACGTGTGGCCTGTACCGCCGCCTTCAAGCTTCTCTGAGCGCGTCAGCACTTGGCGTGCTGACGGTGATGAGAGAGGCGGCGGTAATGAGGCCACAGTTGCAGAAGCTGTATCCGCACCATCACGTCGCGTTTCAACAGCAACCCGCTCCGCCGATGGCGCAACGCGATCCTCAACGCCTGTCGCTGCTGTCTGCGGTACCCCTGCCATCCGGCGACGCGTCCTCTTCAGCCTCTCTCCTTGAGACAGCGGGGACACTAATGGAGTGACGGGTGATTGACAAGCAACAGGTGCCATGGACGCAGCGTTTGCGCTCAAGTAACTGCCGGTTTCGAAAAGGTCGAATAGGGGCATGTCATCAGCCAACACTGCCAGCTCTTGTTGGCAGTGCTCTTTGGACTGCTTCGGAAAGGTTGCTGATAGAGAGAGGTACTCAAGATCAGTGCGGGAAGCAGGTGAGTGCCTCGTCGAGGACTTTGTCAGACTCGTAGACCCTCACGCTTCTCACTCTGGTTAAGTGCCGCTGCTGGCCCCGGGATGGGCACAGGCTCAGCAGCATTGCTTGCCATTGTTGCGAACGCGCTCTGAGCAGCGCCCTTCGTCGCTGCCTTAGATGATGTCCGCCTCCGACCTGCGGAAGAGGATTGCTGTGGGAGAGTTGCTAGTGCCAGCACGCCCCCCTGAACAACCGAGACCACCTCGCCAGTCGGCACCGTACCTTTCTTGGTTTTCCTTCTCGTCCACATCTGCTTCACCGCTGGATGAGCACCGACTTCACTGACGCATTGCGCATTGTTGTGGTTCCCCAGACGCGGGGGACGTGTGGCCGCCCTCGTCTGCAGTCTGCTCTTCTGGGTTGGTATTGTCGGCAGCGGCAGCGGCACCCACGATAGCGCCGTAGTGTTGATGCGGCTCTCCACGCGCAGCTCGTCCGCCAGGAGATCTGCATCGTCCGTATATAGAAGACTCGTGGCCAGGTGGGACAGAGGGGTGCAGCTGGGCGTCGCGCTGAATGAGGCGGCCAGAGCCGACAGCGGCGACGCAGCGGGCAGGGAGGCGGAGAGCGACGATGAGGACAACCGCGGAGTCGGTAGAGGCACTTCACCCAGCGCAGACAACGGCAGCGTCAACACAGTATCGGCAACGTCTGGCTCTTTAGCGGATGACCCACTGCACCTCAGCTCGTATTCCTCACCCTGCTGCCTATCTGCTGTTCGCGAGGTCAAAGAGGATGGTGGCGAGGATGTCCGGGGTAATTGTGAAGCGCGGCTGTGGTGCTGACCCTCGATCTCCGTGCAACGCGGCAGTACCTGCGTCGCCATCGTTCTCGCCGCGACAAGGGGCCGCGGTACTGTTAAGGAAGACGCGGTCAACTGGGAGGTCGTGCACCACGTCTCTCCCAGCACTGCAGAAGATGAAAGGGACGAAGACGAAAGGAAAGCCTTCTCATCCTTCATGTCGAGACACCGCTCTGCCTCGTGTACGGCGCTGAAGGACGCAGGTGCCACCGGCTGACTCTGTGACGACAGTGATCCTGTGCGCTGCGATGGCGTTCTACTACGTGGTGATGCAGCCCTGGAGGAAGACATGGTGAACGCTGGTGACTTGGACGTGAGACGCGGCTCGTCCCGAGACGGTGAATCTCTTTTGCACGAGAAAAATGAGCGGTGGAACGACAGCTCAGAAGGCACGTGGGGCCGCTTCGCGGGAAGTTGTACCAGCTCACGGATGGGCTGCTCTCCCAGGTGCGCCTCGTGGTCGAGCGCACTGGACTCGGATGCGCCTCCTAAAATGCTCATTGGAGAAGCCACCGCTGGCAACGGTGGAACCCGCGTCATTGAGCTTCTCTGCGAACCACAATTGTGAGGAGAAAACGACGCTGGCGATATGAAGACGGTCGAGTCTTCGTCGTCGTAGCCGTAGCTGTGGAGTGAGCCTGCCAAGGAAGTGTCGAGAGAGGTGAAGGGTGACACTGAACGCTCGGTCGTCGTGGGGGTAGAAGCAGAAGAATGCAACCGCTCCTCCCCGCTACTATCTGCAGTGCCTCTCCGCATTGTTACGGTGGGTGTGTATGTATGTGCGAGTGCGAGTACGCATGCGCGCGCTCTTTTCCCTATTAAGTCTACACTCCTCTACACATGCTCGACGTGCGCTCCTGGTTCAGTGTGTGGGGGGTGTAGGTGTGTAGGTGTATTGGCATCCCACGGCAATCCAAAAGACGCCGTGGCCCCATGAACCACGCGTAGACAGAGAAAGGGAGGACGGAAACGTGGGTCAGCGTGTGCAGCGGGCCTCAACGTAGTCAAACGTGTATGACAGTGTGTCCGTACGTGTTGTCGACAGCGCAGGAATAGCAGAACGCACACGGTACAGGAGAAATCGCCATGAAGCACGCACGAAGAGAAGCAATTAGAGAAGAGAAGAGGGCGCGGATTAGAGAGAAAACATCACCATGCTAGAGCTGAGCAGATGAAGAAAGGCAAAAGATTTGTGCAGCATCGACGACCTCGACCGTGCCGCACTCGAGTCGGCTTCCACCTCGCACGAACACTTGCCTGCGCATCCGCAGCATTTTTTTCCTTATTGTTCTTCTCTGCGGCGCAACGAGGAAAGAGAGGGTGTTGGCAGTGACGGCAAGCAAGTTGGTGGCCCAGCTCTACTGTCGGATGGGAGTGACAAGGAAGAGGTAAAGACAGAAGACGACAGCGACACACAAACGCAAACACTCATAAGAGAGGTAGGAGAAAATGTTGCCTTATCTGTCGCACATCATTTCCAGAAACCCTGATAGCGAGGACTATCGTGGTGCGTGGTATCAGGCTTCAGTGTCCACCTCGTGTGAGGAGACCAAGCACTCCCCTATCCCTGCCAATGCCGGGCCGCCTCCGGCGCTGGCAGGGTCAAGCGCCTACGGCGTGGGGAGGTCAGAGCGATGCGTCGCTGCCGCCGTCAGTGGTCATGTCCTGGATAGCGCTGCGTTGAAGCGAGCTGAGACCGTGAGCAGGCTTGTGTCATCCATGTAGTGATCGGAGTGTGCGTGTGGCTCGAATGTGTCTCTCACACGGCCCTCGCTGCCTACTGGTGTGGGGAGCCTGAATGCCCCCGCCCCCCGAGGGATGCCCCATGTGGCGACCGGCATGACGGAAGCGGCTGCGAGGCGACAGCGCTGCTGTGCCGCGTGTGTCTGCGGCTGCTTCGCACCACGCGATGGGCCTGCGGCAGGCCGGAGAGGTCAGAGCGGAGTAGCACTGATGTGCTGTCTGGCAAGGAGTGGACACACAGGAGAAGAAATCATTGCGAAAAGGGGCAAAGTAATAATCGAGAAACGACAAGGCCAGCGGAGACGATACCGATGTCGGTAAACACCCCCACAGAGAAAAGAGAGAGCAAGGGAGGAAGAGGGGTGTATATAGGTGTGTGTGTAATGCACAACTGATCCGCACTATCACCTCGATCATCACTGCCCATCTCCCCTGCAGCCCAAATTCGAGTATGCATGTCGTCAAGGGACCGCCCGTCGCTATTGAAAGTTCTTCGAGACTCTTCCCATCACTTAATGCGTGGGTCACCACAACCGCCTCTACACACACACACACATCTTTTGAGTAGAAAACTGGCAGGTAGAGAATGACATGCGCATGCACGCGACAAAGAGGTACACGAGCTGAAGACTGAAGTGCCCAAAGAAGCCTGGCAATCTGTGAATAACCCCAAGCCTCGGCGGCACCGACGGTGCTAGAGGGGAGGGGAGCTGACATTTGGAAAGCGAGCGAGCGCGCGCAAATGAAGAGCGGCAAAATAATCGAAAAGAAGAGTGGAACTGGCGGTGGTGCGTTCCCATGCTGAGCTCTTCGCTCAATTAAAGAGAGAGGCGGCTGCAACGCAGAAACCCTTCGCCCCACCCACCCACTTGATAGCTTTGGTCGCCTCCACCATCTCCCCCTCCATCGAGACACAAGAACATGAACAGCACGAGACCGACTATCCACAGAGACACATACGTGCAGAGAGAGATGCCCACTCGCGTAGGGGAGAGGGGACAGATCCTAAGTGAATGTTTTATTAGCGGCTGAACCGCCTGCGCGATCACGTGGATCGTTCTTGCTAGCGTGCACCAACACCAAAGTGCTGCTTTCCGCCCTCCCCCCTACTAACACCACCATACCTCCTCGCAATCGACCAACGACACCAAAAAAAAGTGCCGTATGAGTAGGTAGGTGAAGCCAACGCGCTTCACCAACAGGCCTGCATCCCGCTCAGCTGTGTGTGGCGGTGGACCCTGCATCCCTCACGTGGGCACCTTTTGGTGCGGTACCGGAGGCAGCCGGATACTGTTCGCTCAGCTGCTGGCACCACATAGCAGCGTACAAGCCACCCTTGCACAGCAGCTCTGCATGGGTGCCCTGCTCTGCCAGACCACCTTTGCCATCGAGCACAAAGATGATGTCGGCCTCCTTCACGGTGGTGAGGCGGTGTGCAACGAGGATGATGGTGCGCCGCCGCGTTCGCTCAGTAGCGTTCTTGAGCGTCTCCATGACGTTCAGCTCGGTCATGCTGTCGAGTGCGGAGGTAGCCTCGTCGGCAAGTAGGATAGGAGGGTCATTCAGCAGCACGCGTGCTATCGAGATCCGCTGCTTCTCGCCACCGCTCAGCTTGACGCCGCGCTCACCGACGGATGTTTCGTAGCCCTCACTCATGCGCACTATGGTATCGTGCAGGCTTGCGGCCTTTGCTGCCGCCTCCACCTCGGCATCTGTCGCATCCATTCGGCCGTAGCGAATGTTGTAACGAACCGACTCGTTGAACAGCACCGTATCCTGTGGGATGACGCCGATGTATTTGCGCACGCTCTCCATACGCAGTCTGTCGAGGGGTTGCCCGTCCAGCAGCACCTGCCCAGAAGTGGGGTCGTAGAAGCGGAAGAGGAGGCGGAAGATGGTGCTCTTGCCACTGCCCGAAGGACCGACAAAGGCCACCGTCTTACCTCCCGGAATCGTGAGACTGAGGTTGCGTAGGACGAGGCGGTTGAGCTCCTTCTTGTACTCGAAGGTAGTATCCCGCAGCTCAATGGTGCCCCCAAGGTACGTGTACTCCTCTGCATCCACCTTGTCATTCACGTTCGATTTCTGGTCTAGCAGGGCTATCATCGCCTGCATGTTCTGCGTGCTGGACTGCGCCTCGCGGTAAATCACGCCGAGGTAGCTCAGCGGCATGTAGAGCTGCATCAGCAGCGCGTCTACCAACACCAAGTCGCCAACCGTCAGCGCCCCGGTCAGCACACCACACGTGGCGAGGTACAGACTCAGCACACTGGCCATCACAAAGATGAACTGCTGCCCAAAGTTCAGCAGCGCCATCGTCTGATCAAGAATCACGAGCTGTCTATTCATGTTCTGTGTTTCGTTGCGAATGCGCTCGGACTCGTACTGCTCTGAGCCGAAGTACTTGATCGTCTCGTAGTTGAGCAGCGAGTCCACGATGAGTCCGCCAACACGACTCTCAAGGGCATTGTAGCGCGTGCGGAACTTCGAGCGCCAGTTCGTCACCGAAAAGGTCCACGCCACGTAGGAGACAACTGCGATGAGTGCAATACCGATGAACTGCGGGCCAGCCTGTGTGTTGAGGGCATAGCACACAAGTCCCATCTCGAAGATCGTCGGTGTAATCATGAAGAGCAGCACGTACGCCAGTGACCAGAACGCACGGCTGCCGCGGTCGAGGTCTCTGCTCAGGACGCCGGTCTCACGGTTGAGGTGGTAGTCGAGGTCGAGCCGGTGCAGCTTGTCAAACATCTCCATCGCCAGCTTCGTTGAGGCGTGCCCGCCGACTGGGGCAAACAGCACCGTCTTGAGTTCCTCAGAGATAAAGGTCGTGGCGCGGCAGATGCCGTACGCCACAACACACCCGAACACGCCAACGGTGAACGGGCCGGCAACCGTCACTGCCTCTGCTGTTGCCGTGGCGGGGGCTAGCAAGTCCACGATTGTCTTGAACCAGAAAGGAATCGCCACCCTCAGCACCTTGGCCACCAGCACACACGCCACACTGCTGGCCACGAGCACCTTCATCTTTACCTCGCCATGTGGCCAGAGGTAGGTCCACACCTTCCACAGAACACGTCCAACAGGGATGTCGGACGCATTTTCCGATATTTGAATCCCGTCCAGGCGAGGCGGCGTGGTAATCTTCACCGCAGTCTTTTCCTTCTTGCCCAGCGCCCCCGGTTCTGCGGCGGCATCGCCTGGGTTCCTCTTCTGCCTCGCCTTGAATGAAAAGGCATCTCCTGATGAGGCAGGCTGATCAGCCGGTAGCAACGGGCGATGTCGCCTCTCATGGACCTCCTGCTCCGCCGCCTCCACCCGCTCGCCCATGGTCACGCGGTGAATCACCTCCGCTTCGTCTTCGGAGAGACGAGCAACTGTCCCAGTTGAGCCATCACCGCAGTCCCTCTCCTTGTTGTGTTCCCTTCCAGCCGTCTCATCCTTGCTGCTGCCGCTGCAGTTCTTTGTGGCAACCTCTTCGTGACTGCCAACAGCCCCGGCGTCACCGCTACCGGTTCGCGTAGCTGCCGCGTCACTTGGCGACTGGGTCTCCTTTCGAGAATCGTCGATACCGAACGCACCACACGTCTCCTCCTGAAACTTCTTCTTTTTCTCGTCCTCTGAGGGAGGGGTGGAATTCGGGGTGCGTAGCAGCCAGGAGGGCCACACAAGCGTCCGTGCTTGTGTTGACCAGGCGCTATAGCCCAGCAACGCCGAAGACGTAGGCGACAAATGTGTACCGACACGGTGCCGCGTTGCATGCACTCCCTGAGGACTGCGCAGCGCAGCACTCGCAAAAGGCCAACACAGTGTGACCGTTCGTGCGGTGGCGCCCTTGTACAGGTCAACACCGCGTAGCAGCGGAGTCCCACGCAGCAACATGATGCAATCAGTCGTCAAATTACGAAACAAGTAGCACACCGTGTGTGTGTGTGTGTGTGTGTGTGTGCGTGTGTGCACGCGCTTGGAAGCGGACTGATGGAAAGAGGAGAGTAAGACAGTATATGAGTCCGCAAACAAAATGGCAGCGCCGGAACGGGAAAAGGAACGCCGTTCAAAGTCTACCCAAGTCCTGTTCTGTTCTCGTTGGTAACAGAGATGTACGGAGAGCCCAAGAAGGCCAATACGTGAGAAAGAGGGAGTTGCTCACAGGAGCATACGCCTCTTGTGACGCCAATACAGCACGTCGGCGCAGCTCCCTGTACACGGAAGGGAAAAGTGGCCTGAGCGAGTGAAAGAGTCCTGTGTACCTGACACTAGCGGTAGCGGCGAGCGTGCGCTTATATGCAAGAATTAGACCAGGTGGACCGGTGATTGCGTGGATAGGCATGTTGGCGTTGAGTAACAGGGCGAACGTTCGTAAGAGCGCCGGTTATGCGTGCGTGCGTGCGTGCGTGCGTGCATGCATGCCGCAAGATCGACATATAGGAGAGCAAAAAGAGAGGAACCGACGAGTAGGGAGAGAAAGAAGGAGGAGGAAGTTATGAGAGAGATGATGAGGGGATGGAACAGGCGAGCATCTCTCCCTGCGTGGTTGATCATGGAACAGATGTGCCAACCTTGCCGAGCTTTCGGGAAAGCGGCACGTGCGACGTTGAAGCACGATGCGCGGCAGAGCAATCGGGTTCTTTTTGTTGGTTGGTTTGGCAGAAGCGCCACGAAGAACGGTGAAACGGATGTCATACAGAAAGTGGGCAATGGAGGAAAGAGAGGGCGTGGCGGCCTCTGACGTGATGAATAGCATCTTGCAGAGAGATGCCCTCACTGCGGGGCGGCGGCGCACTAAGTGTCGAGTTCGAGTGCCAGTTGCTTGGATATTCCTCAGCTGACAAGAATGAAATGAATCGATGAGGAAGATGTGGACAGGAAGAGAACACCAAACCAAAGCATAGCAAACAAGCACAACGCCAGCAAGCAGCGCGCTTCCAGCTGCACACGTCATCGACGCGAAGAGATGCTGCAGGCAAAAATATAGAGAGACCGCGGTATGTGCGACGCACATTGATCAAGCCCACTCCCGCGCAGCGCTCACCACGTCAAACGTGAGCCCTCCGCTCGGGTGAGCGATGTAGTTCTGTGGGCCTGCGACACGGTCGCCGAGTCCAGTCCACCGTATCGGCCGCTGCCGTGGCACAGCTGTGTGAAGTGTTTCTGGCCATTGCCATCTGGTCGGCGCCGACGAGGAATGCGAAACAGGCTCGGCACAATCAACGACTCAATGGAATCGAGCGTCTCGCCCTGGGCGATGCGGGCACAGCAGGCCTCCAGGAAGTCGATCTCGAAGCGACTCAGCGGAAACGACGAGGCCCACACATCTGCTGGCGGTTGGTACTGCTGCTGCCGTCGCTCAGCGACGGAGGCGTACTCCATCACTTCAAATAGGCTGCGATAGAAGCCAGCGCGATATAGGTAAGGCGCAAGGAGGTCGACGCCTTGCAGCACCAGCGTGCCGTCGGGGACCAGCTCCATCGACACACTAGAAGACGCCTCGAAGCGGCGGACAAGGTTCCAGTTGCCCTTTGCGTTGTGCCCGCACTGCTGACAGGCCTGCACCAAGCCATCTTCCACCTTCACCCGAGGCGCCCCGCATTGGGTGCAGTGTAGCACCCAGAGTCGGATTTGACTAGGCAATGCCTGCAGTCCGTCGTGCCGGCCCTCAACAAAGTTCACAACAACGACACCTCCGTCATCCTGAGAAGCAGAAACAGAAGGCGGCGTCTCTGCTGCTGCCTCAGCCTCAGCAGTCAGCATGGTAGCCTTCTCTCTCTTGACCTGTACGAGTCGGGGCAGACCGGATCGGTGTTCCTCACCGGTGCTCGACACCTCTGATCTCGCTTCTGGAGCTGCAGGCGATATACTGCGAGGGCGACGCGAGCCGACCGATGAAACCGCTGCGTATGTGCTCTTGGAAGCGTCCGGCGTGGCGGTAGGGTGCCGCTGCACCACAACATCATCGTCGCCGTCCACCACATCCTCAAAGTAGGTCTCGTAGTCTCCTTGCGTCGCGTCCACCACCTCCATGATCGTCTCTTTGCGCCTCTCACGGGTCATGTCGCCATTGCGGAGGGCACCGTCTGGCTCCAACATCACCATATGTGTGCCGCCTGGCATCTGATCAATGACACTCTTCATCCAGAGGTCCACCTCCAGCGAGGAGGAAATGACGCGGCGCTCGCACACCGGGCACGGCCCGACCGGGTCACGCATGGAGCGACATTTGCTCAGCATCACAATCCACGAGTCTAAGTCGCAGCACTGCAGGTGGTTACACTCTTTACTGCGCACGGGATAGCGCATGGGGAGGCGAGAGTAGGGGCACAGCAGTGAAAACTCTACCGAGGCAACCATGAGCTCGTCGTCTTCGTCATCTTCTGCGTTAGGTGTGTGCTGCGACTTCGATCGCCGTGTATCCATTGGTGATGTGCCACAGTCACCCGTCGCGGTGCGAGATGTGCGGGACGCGCGCCGGCGCGATACCCACTCCTCCCCAAAGGCCACACGTAGCGCTCGCTGCCGATGA
Source organism: Leishmania lainsoni (assembly GCA_003664395.1). NCBI lineage: Eukaryota > Euglenozoa > Kinetoplastea > Trypanosomatida > Trypanosomatidae > Leishmania > Leishmania lainsoni. The sequence goes on along the minus strand of RAIA01000133.1, from coordinate 1,182,555 downwards.
GCGTGCAGCTTCCCTGCCGACTCGCAACTCCCATCTCGCGATGCCTCGAGGTCGCTGATGATACGCCTCCGCACCTCTTGGAGCGTGCTAGAGACGCCTCCGGCCGTTGCGCTGTGTTGCTGCTGCTGCTCGTAGTGCTCACCGTCACCGTTTTGGTGAGAAGGGTTCAACTGCCCCGAGGCGGAGGAGGACCAGTGCTGTTGCCGTGGCCGTTGGTGGAGCTGTGAGTGGTAAGCTACACCAGAGCCGTGCCCGCTAGAAGGAACGCCATGGCTCCCACGCGGCATGTCAGAGAGCGGTGTCGGCGCTGCATTCGAGAATGAGCCAACGCGGTGACCACCACCACCACTGCTGCGGTGAGCACTGGCAGCGTCAAAGAAACTCGCGATGGAAAAGTGTTCTCGCGAGTTTGATGCGTCCGCCGCTGCAGACGTAGACAGAGACGACGACAGCGATGGCGGTAGTGGTTGGCGGTGTCGGCTGCTTTCTTTCGACGGCATGCAGTCAGTGCTGACTCCCTTCTCTTTTTGAAATGCTCCGCTTGGCGCCAAACAAATGCCGTATATTAGAGTCGCTACTCAGCTGACAGGAAGACACGGCTACTCGTGTTTCACAGCCACGGAGGGTGCGTATGTGCGTGTGTGTAGCGCTCAGAGAGGCAAAAAGCAAATGAGATGAAAAAGAAGGTCCATCAACCTCTGCCAGACACAGTCGAGTGGCGAGTCGCTGTGCTGAAGCGCAGCCACAGCAGGCAATCCGGAGCGTGTCTCTATAACACTCTTGTCTACTCTCTTTCTTTGGTGGTGATTGTGTTTGCTTCACATCAAAAAAAAAAGATTTCTATAGAAACGTGCTCGTGATCGAAAGCACCTGTGCGTGGAGAGGGAAAGACACTGTGTGTGTGTGTGTGTTCCCTCTTTGCAGTTGAAGGAGAAGCCGAGGAGAGAGAAACGCTCCTGTGATACCAAAGGACACAGATGCTTCTCGCTTCGCCACAAACCGCACTCTCCGTGTTGGTAGGCGGAGAGAGATCAGAGAAAGAAAAAGGCGATGTGGGGTGCGCCAGCTCTTTGTGCCCCTCCTCAGCCCATGTGGGGGCGAAAAAAAAAAACACGAAATGTGCCTGGCAGTAGTTCTCCGCAGGACTCTTCAGGTTATTGTTCTTGTGCGTGCGTGCGTGCGACCATGTGCACGCACTTTGCATCGCACAGCCTCCCCTTTCTACTCAAGTGAAAGAAAGGGGGGCGAAAGAGGGCGTGGCGGTCGCACAGACGTAAAATATGCGGGGGTAGTGCGTGTGTAGGTGTGTATGAATGAGAATGAGGAGGCGAAGGAAAAAGAGAAAGAAATAAAGGGGGCAGAGGCGTGGGGAGAAGAACACGAGGGAAACGACGTTGAGAGAGAGGTATACGCAAGGGAGAGTCACAGAGGTATTGCACATACGTGTACGCTTCTGGGTGTGTATGTGACTACGGATGCCCTACCTCAAGAGAGAGTGAAACACGTTTGGTGCCCCCTTCCTCTCCCTTCGATGCATTTTTCGTTTTCGCTTCTGTGTTTTGCTGTCGCTGTTGTGAATAACACACGCGGCGAGAGAGAGGGGCTCTCTCTCTCTGTGTACGGGAGTTTGAATAAACGGTGCTGGTCGATACCTTTGAGGAGTGTGTAGTTAAAGCTACACCTGTGATCAGTGGACAGAGAGGGAAGGAAAGAGGTGCAGGAGACCCTCTCGCCTGGCGCTCTCGGAGCGAGACGGTGGGTGCCTCTTCCCCATGTTGTGCTCTCAACGCATACGTCCATATAGCCGGAGAAGATGAAACGAGGAGAAGCACTTTCGGCTTCGAGTCCCTCAGTCGTACCGCAACGCATACACCCAACGGGCGTGATGAAAGGCGTACACGAGAAGCCCCACCGACCAGAGCACATACAGAGAGTTCATCATGGACGGCGCAAGTAGCTGAGGGGTCCGCATCGCGTGCAGAAGGTATTGTGCGGACGCAGACGTGGCTGCGGCGCACATGTATACGCTAGACAGCTTTGCGTCGTACGGATACATGACGACAGCCGCACCGCTGATGCATGTGTTAATAGCGCCTGTTAAGAGCATCACTCGACGTCGGCTGCCGTACCAGCATGCGATCGAGCCGCAGGCATTCAGTATAGAGAACGCGCCCGCGCCGACTACAAAGGGGACGTAGATCATTTTCTGACAATTTAGCTTCAAAGGCGTGGCAATGAAAAGACAACGGAGAAAAGAGAGAAAACTCTGATAAGGTGTGCGTGTGAGAGAGGAAGAGAGAGGCGCAGTGTGATAAGACCGTCCTCGTGAGCGCCTCCGCTGCACTACCAACCGTACCGCCGTTGTAGCCGCCAAGCAAAACGCAAAACAACAGAGCAGAATAGAGGTGCTCTGTGCTATCGAGAGAAAGAGGTGTGACAACAACAAAGCGAAGCGGCCTGAGGAAGAAAGGGGTCAGCACAATTCACTCGCCCAACAAGAGAATCAACGCACTTTCCAGCGTGATGCTTGCAAAGCAAAGTGGGAAGTGGGGGAACTCAAATTTGAGAAAATAGGGAATAAGCATATGGTGGAAAAGATACATCAGAGAGAAGCATCACTGCATCACCGCACTTGGATGATCAGGTGTTGATTATCACGCTACTTCCTTTTAGCGGCAGAGCTGACTCGCAGCTTTAACATAGATGGCGTCATGACACTCCTCCTCTTACGCCTCCTACAAGTAATGTGAATAAGCTCATGCGTTTCGCCTAGAACTCAGTGGTTCAGCAGTGTTGTCTACCTCGCAAAAGCCATGGACTTGTGCTTTGCATGGGCCTGCGTGGAGACCTGTATTCTGACCTACTTCCCTCTCTCCTCCGCGCAAGCTACGGCCTGACAGTGAAGCAAAGCGAGGCAGCAAGCGCGCAAACAAAGGGGAAGAAGAAGAACTAAAAACGTATGTGAGAACGAAAAGAAAAGAGGGTCCGCTGCGCACACACACACACACACAAGAGGTGGAAGGCATCGCACAATTCGTACAGAGAGGGCGCGTAAGTTGGTGTGTACTGGCGGGAGCGGGGGAGGGAAGGGGGAGAGATCGAGATCTCATTCAGCACCCACACGGGTGCAGCAGAAGGAACCACGCGGTAATTTAAAAAAGGAGGCCGCCCACAAAAACGCTGCTGCACGCGCACAGGTACGCAGCCAGGAGGCAGCACTCACAGTTCTACTACGTGCGCTTCTCTATGTTCAGCAGCGGTGCTTCGCTGTGACCACCGATCGAGGAGAGTAAAGAGCGCAGCGACATACGGCCAGTCCAGGAGTGCGTCACCGCCTCCGGTGACTCTGCCGTGGTAGCGCTCGCGGTGGGTACGGCGGAGGCTGCCTCGTCTAATGCAACCCGCAAACTTTTCCCGTCGTCAGCACCCCAGCGTCGGCCACTCGATGAACTGCGTCGCCGCCGGCTACCTCCGCTATCAAGTGGAGTACTACCGCTTGCCTCAGTGCCGCTCGGTGAGCACGCCTCGTAGAAAACGAGGGAGCGGCTGGGACTGCTGATGAAGGGAGAAAGACCCTCATCGTCCGTGACAGCCTTTGCCGCCAACGAGTGTCGCTCAGCCGAGATAGCCTTCGTTTTTATCAGACTGCCACGTTGACACCGGCGAGTGGATGGTGAGCGTCGCCTGCTAGTTGAGCCGATGAACACCTCTTTCTCCTCGTCCGCCACCTTGGTTTCTCTCTCCTCCGACCCCGTCACACCGCTGTCCTGGCTTTCCTCGTTGGAATGCAGTTGTGCCTGCATCAACACCCTCTCCTCCTCCCGTTGATGCATAAGGAGGACACTGCGCCGATACGTGGCGCTCGTGTTGCTTTGGGACGAACGCCGACTATTGCGCGGAGATCCGCTTCCGGGACTGGCGCTGCTGCCACTCTGCGGGGACCGCTGAAGTAACGCAGAAGCAACGGCGTCGTAGCAGGCGCACGCCTGCCCAAACAGAAGATTGCATCGGTGCCCCTGAGTCACAATGACGTGGAAAGCCAAGGCCACCACCTTGGCAAAGAGTGGTTGCGTACCATCGCGCCAACTCGTCTCCTCCACAGTCCGCCGTGCAAAGCAAAAGTACGGGGCAGCTGCCACCACCTCCGACCGCGTAAGGTCTCGAGCGAGCACCGGCGCATCGAAGCCGCCGTCCGCGACAGCCGGCAATCCTGACCCCGGTGTTCGGGACAGCGAAGAGACTGGGCGGTCCTCTTGCGAGCACTGTCGCCGTCGCCATGCTGCACTGCCACGCCGCCCATTCGTGAGTTGTGGGGCCTCAAAGACCTCCGGCAGTAACCGATTCGCTAAGAAGCCGAACCATCGCCGTATCGAGTTCGCATTTGCCTGGGCGTGAATCGTGTATTGCAGTAAATCTATCAGCAACGGCAGCAGACCTGCTTCATCTCCGGGCAGGAGCTGCTGCAGTACACGGCGACCGCGTTCGCCATCACGCCAGTCACACTTCGCGGCATCCTTCCTCCCATCCTCCTGAGACGGCGTGCAGTGAGAACTCGACGCTCTTCGCGACGACACCGACATTCCTCGGTCGCTGGCGAGTGGAGAGCCGGACATTGACTCCATCATATCCATCAACACATCCATGGCGTGCACCACCATCCCGTAAAAGGCACCGCTGTACGCTGCCCATTGCAGCATGCAATCTGCCGCGTAGAGCTGCAACGGCGATAACTCCGCGTATCGCGCATGGGTCTTGGAGAGGAAGCAAATAGCCAAGAGATACAAGCTTATCTCATTCAGCGCGGCTTCACAGGAGGCCCACGTGGTGGAACGCACAACTGCCGACGCAGACGAAGCTGACAAGCGAGACGGAGACACGTCACCGCCGTCCGGCGGACGCAAGTCCGGACACGTGAGTAACATCAGCATGTCGACACACTGACCAATGAGCTCCACTGGGGTAGGCTCACTGTCCAACAGACGCTCCAAGGTTCCAGAAGTCCTGGCTGTGGTGCTCGCGTGGCGCTCCTTCCCGGCAGGCGAGACGGAGTCGACCGACCCTTGACGACTCACCGACCTGGACGTGCCGGCGCGGGATCTCTGGTGTGGGGGTGAGGCGCTGCGCACTGCGCTCTGGCGCAGCCGTTTTGCAGGGCTGCGTACTGGGGTTGTAGTGGTGGTGTCAGGCGCGAGAATGGCCTCCATCGCTGCAGCCATTTCTGCTGCCAGCCTCTCAACAATCCCCTCTGACGCCATCTTGTCCAGTAGCCTTGCCCGCAACTTCGAATTTCCAAAGGCAGACATGTTCGCCAGACCGCATAAGCCTCGTAGCGGTGCCACTCGCATCATGTGAGCAAAGCCAGCGCGGCTGGCCACAACATCAGAGATGATGCGTTCCTTCTTCTCGTACACAGCCATCTGCAGGCCGTCATAGCGCGCCGAGCACACCGCTGGCGGGAGCGCAGCGTCTAGCAGGAACTCGACCAAGTAACATTCGCGCAGGTAGTCTGCCACATGTCCTTCGATCCCGCAGCTGCGCCACAAGCTCTCCAGCTTTTCCATCTCAGCCTGCAGGTTTCGGTTACCGACAACGATGTCTGCGGCTGAGCCGGGGCCGTCACCATACGGCACGTCATCTCCCTCCTCGAGGCGACGCGCAGCGCTGGTAACAAAGGCGAGCAGCAAAAGTGTACGCAAGTTGGTGGAGACACTCTGACAGAAGTTCACAGACGCATTCGCGTACACGAGTAGCGTTCGAATGCACTCGTCCAGCTGCAGCGCCAATCGCCTGTCCGGTCGCTGTGTCGGCGCTGGCGCAGAGGCTGAGAACAGGGCTTTACACGTCACGCGAGACTTCTTTGGAGAGCTGGCCACGGACACAAAGCTGGGTCTGCGGCTCCCACCAGCTGGTGGCATCGAGGAGCCGGTGCTGCTTGCACCTGACAAGTATGGATCTCCGTTCATGAGCGTCGACAGGTAGCCTGGATCTCTCCACACGAGCGCGTAGGCCTGTCGGACAAGCTTGAGCGCATCGGTGGAGACACGCTTGCTCTTTGAGAGCAACTTTGCCTCGAAGATGTTCACAGCTGTGAGAAACAAAGGCACAGAGAGGGGCACATCCAGATCGACGACGCTCGCTGAGGCAAAGGTCGGTGAACCTGTTATGGTGGGCGATGCGGTGGGCATCTTTCTACTCTTGGACGCTGACAGAGAGGAGTCCCCGCTCTTGAGGGTGTCATCCATCGTCGCCTCCTCCTTGCCTACGCGAGACGGTGAGTGCCGCGGCGACGTGGAGATGGGCAAGTGAGGTGAGCCGCCACCAACACAACTGCTACTGCTGCCTTCTGAGGGGAAGGGAATGGCTGTGACGTCATCTTCGAGGAAGAGAGGCTGGTGCTGGCGAAGCTTATCCAGAAACCGCTGCAGGCCTACCCGCAGATCTTCCTCCTCTGCAGCAGAGATGCAGATCGGGCTGCGCGCGCGGGACCACGATACCGTGCGCTGTCGCATCACCTGCCGACCATCAACTCGGCGCACAAACGAAGCAAATAAAAGAAAGCGGTGAGAAAGGAGGGATGGACGAAGTCGAAAACCTGGCGTGTACAGCTCTTCACTCGTGCAGCGCCGCTTACCGAGGTCCGCTCAGAGACAAGATGGTGCCAACCACTCCTCAAAAGAGAACTGGAATCTCGCCGAAGCACTGTAGGAGGTATGAGTTGGAGATGCGAAGCGTGGCAGCGAAGGAGGAAGAGGGAAACAAGCAAAAGCACCAGAGGAAGCACACGTATCCGCATCCAAACCTCACGAGTCGGACAGTGAGCAGAGTGAGAGAGAGAGAGAAGGACACTAGGCACAAACACGAGAAAGCGCAATATGGAAGACCAACAGCGTGGTGGTGCACAGCCAGCCGCGCAGGAAAGGGGGAAGAAAAACAAAAAAGGCAGCACACCGCACAATGACGGGTTCTTTTCTGTGCAGGCCCGTACGCACGTGTGTGTGTGAGTGTGTGTGAGTGTGTGTGGGGGGGGGGGTGCTGGTGTGTGTTTACCTTGTGGGTTGGGAGTAGTGGTGGTGGTGGTAGTAGTAGTAGTCGTAGCTTCAGGTTTGATAAAGAGAAGAAAAAAGTGAAGACAAAGGCTACACAGACTCACTCACTCACACACACACGCGCGTAGGGTGGGTGTGTCGCCGTATCCAGGAATACTGTAGATGCGTTTGCGTTTGCGGGGGGGGGGGGGGGGGGGGGGGCTATGTAGATGAGCATAAATGCAGCCTGTGTGTATGTGTGCTTGTGAGACACGCTGTTGGGTAGAAAAGAACTACGCAGCGTCACAGACGTATCGGAGCTCGCAGAACTACACCACGCGGAAGAGAGAGGGGCACACACCCGTGGGTGTTTGGGCGTGGAAAGCGAGGTAGCCGATTGCACCCGCTCGTTACACGTCCATCACGGAGTGAGAAGAGAAAGCAAAGGAATATTAAAGAAGAGAGACAGTAAACCCCATTGCTTGATGAATTGGGATGGGAAGGGGGGCGGGGATCGAAGACGCACGGAGGTGTGGAGAGAGACGAACACTGCCGTGGAAAGGGAGGGGGAGAGAGGAAGCAGCTCTGCATATTGCACAGCTCTTCATGGTGACCTCGTGGACAGTGGTGCGTACGGGGAGTTAAGTCGTCTGTCCCAACTTGATCGCACCCACCACACGCACAAGCGAGGTCTCCGTGAGTCCTTCCACTGTAGGACCATTGAATCCACACGCAGCTACGCGGGCCAATCAGCTCCCAACTAAATCCGTGTGGAAGTATGTGCGCACTTTGGGTGTGTGTGTGTGTGTGTGTGTCCCTCTGAGCGAAGCACGCACGCACACACGCACACACACACAGACACCACTGTAGATATGCCCCTACGTACTTCTTTCGGCTATTAAGAGAGGGTGTGGAAGAGACGCAAAGAGAGAGAACAGCATACAAGGAAAAAAAAGGAGACAAAGCAAAATGCCAGCACAGTACCCTCTCCCTTCCAACGACATACACACAGAAATGCACACAGCTGAATCGGGAGAAGGAGGATAGATGACTCTACAAGGAATGAAGGAGAAATGGTGCGCCCAAGTCACTTTCAGGCTAGCACTCAACAGCAGAAACAGTGCATCGTTGACCACCGCGATGAAAATCGCAAAGGCCCCATGCGGAGTAGGAAAACTTGCACTAACTGAGCACAAGCAAATGCCCTTTCACTTGGCGTCACTTCCTCGTGTAGGGCTGTGAAGCGCTCTCCCCTCCCCATCTTTGGTGTGGCCACGGCTTCCTTGAGTGTGTACGTGATATGGCACGTCTTCTCTCGTGCTCAGGGGGGGGTTGCTAGCGTTCAAAAGAACGCTGGAGTTGGCTCGTCCTCGAGCATGCGACGGCGGCGCTCCTGCTCTTCGGTGCGCTGCATCCACGAGCGAAACAGCACCGCCTGAACCACCTTGTCCAGTGCGTGCAGGTACTCAACATGAGTGCCCAGGACGTCTGTCTGGCCGCTGTCACTCTCAGAGTCTGCCGCAGCCTCCACCGACTCTCCACGGGCTGGAGAGGGTCCCTTGTATGGGATACCCAGGTACCGGCACATGTGGAGGCAAGACTGGTGCGAAAGGCAGAAAGCGAGCAGCTCGCCTGCTTCGACCAGGAGGGTTTGTGAGAAGCGCGGCGCGCCGAGCGGCCCCACGCCAGAGGAAACCACCTGCTTGCTATCAAACATCTGCTTGCAGGTGGGGCACGTGATGCTGACACTAGACGCAACAACGTCCGCCTCGAGCCAGCCTCCGCAGTCCTGGCTGGGGCAGGCCACAAACGTGCGGCGCTGCACACCTTTGTAGTGTCGAAGAAGCGCTGTCAATGCGTCCTCCATCGCCTGCAGCACCTCCTCTGACCCACGCGGTGTATTCTCTGCGGAGAGAACCGATACCGCATTCGCTCCATCACGGTACACCAGCACACGGCAGCCCCGGCCCATGAGCCACAGGGAGTCTCGCCATCGGTTATGCTCCTCGTCCGCCTCCCGCAGCCGGAAGCCGTTCAGCAGCAGGTCCTCATCGTCGACCCCGCCCAGCGCCGGTTGATACACAGTGACTACCTTGATAAAGCGGTGCAACTTGCACTGAAATCGCCACCAGAACTCGTCAGGGAGGAGGTTGAACTCGAGTCGCACCCGAACGCCGCGGTGAAACAAGACGGGTGCCAACTTCTTCAGCGACTGCGGTGCTTCGAGTGGTGCGAGTGAGGGGACGTAGTAGCGAGTGATCTTCTGTGACTCGACGACCGGACGACCAACACTAGGGTTCACAGGTACCTCCTCCACGAGCACCTCGAACTCATCGCACTCTACCTCAACTGGGTAAATGAGCTGCATCGACTCTAGTAGCTCCAGGCACATGGTGATGTCTGCGTCGTCCGGTGGATGCCGCAGGAAGTCGGAGAGGGGCTTGTGGAAGAGAACACGTGCCAGCGGCCATCGCAAGTAGCCCTTCCGCATCAAGCACATGTCTGCCATCTCGGCGTTGCTCACCAGGTACTCGAGGCCACCAATCATGCTGCGCATGTGCAATGGAGTGCGCAGGAGGTGGGCATAGGAAAAGAGTGAGGCAGACATCCGGTTCAGCCAGCGAGGGTAGAGAACGATGAGGAGGTTGGCCTCCATTGAGTACTGGTTGAAGAGGTAGATGATGTCCCAGCTGTGCATGAGGCGCGCGACCTGCAACAGCTCCCTCTCCGACTCGATGCCGACGTTCACCGCCATCTGCACAAACTCTCCTAAGCGCATCAGTAACTTAAACGGATAGCGCCGCTTCATCTCCTCAAGGCTCTCTATCAGCTTGACGTGACATCCGGGCACCACCGCAGTGGGGTATTCGCGGTCTGCAAAGCAGTCCTCCTTCACCACCATCCCGAGATACTTCAGCAGACCGCTAATCTTCTGGCCAGAGAGGTGTCGCAGCGCGTTTCCAGCGGCGATGATAAGACGTGTCTTGCACGAAACAGCGAAGTTGCCGACAATAACCCGGCGCGCGTCACGCATCTGCGCCAAGTGCAATAACGTCTGCTCCTTTGAGGGTGAGGAAGCGCCCCCGACTGTCGTGGATGAGGAAGTCAACGCCGGCGTCCCCGGTGTCGGCGCCGCCGTTGCGTTGGATGCAGCGATTAGGTCATCAATATACGAGCGGAGCTTTCCCTCAACCTTGTTGAGGATCATCTCGACACTCCGCTGTCCCTGCACGCGAAGCTCATCGAGGTGAGTGGCCACTAGCACGATACGGGCATGTGGGTACTTGGCGAACACCTCCGCAATCCACCGCTGCAGTCGCTCCTCCTCGCGCACGTTGATGCCACTGCTTTGGAAGTCCTGCTCCACGGCCGAGAGCTTCCAGACCAGAAGAAAGATGGAGCGCTCCGTTAGGAAATACGTGTGCGAGTGGTAAGACTCCTGCCCCGCAAAGTCGGAAAGGATTAAGTGAACAGTGTCACCGTCGATCGTCATGGACTTCTCCTGTACTTCGACACCTGTGGTTGTGCGCACATTTGGAAGGTCCTTGAAGAAAAACGGTTCAGACTCAAAGCACTTGCGCAAGGATGTCTTGCCCACTTCCTGGTAACCCAGCAAGGTGATTTTGCGGCGGTGCACCTGCTGGCTGCGGAATCGAAGCCGGGGAACACTCTGCACCAGCTTCATTATCCCGCGTGGGTGATGAGTATCTGCAGTGGTCGCCGTCGCAGAGAACGATGAGTTGTGCGCCTCGTCACGAGCAGCATTCTGCAGTACATACCGAGCCATCAGACTTTGACCCTTGGTCTGCTCTCGCATCTGATGGAGATGCTGTTGCAAATCGGAAAGTTGTTGGGCATCGCTGCCTACCCCGCCGCTCGTCACCGCTGCGGCAGCCGGTTGCGCCACAGCAGCAGGAGGGATAGATTCATGCACACCCAGCATCACTCTGCCGCGAGTGATGGGGAGATCGTTGACAGCACGGGGTTCTGCAGACGTGTAGAGCACCCTTCCCTGAACCACTGAGCCTGGCTCTGCCTCTCTCGCAGCAGACGGCACGACAACAGCGGTGGCGGTCGTTGAAGGGTCTACGTGTGCCGCGGCGGCAGTGGACGACACCACCGACCTGATCTCTACCATTTGTGCTTGTGTCGGTGCCTTGGGTGGGGGTGACTCAGTCTCACCATCCCCAGTACCGGCTGCCGCATGTGGCAGCGCGCTGGCCTCGTTGGCGCTGAAGCAGCGAAGTGGGGTCCTCCTGTCGTCAAGGTCATCATTGCGAGCGGGAAGGGCAGTGTGAACCTCCTGCACCACGTTGGTCTTCAGTGGAGGAGGTTGAGTTATCGGCGCTTCATTCGTCGCTGTCGGTTGCACTGAAGGCGTCTCTAGAATGCCATCGCCGTTCGTGTGAGACATGTTCAGAACCTCCCTCCTGCTGTCGATTACTTTGCCTTTTTTCCTGTGTGTGTTGGGGTCCCAATGCTGGAGACTCTGTGAAAAGAACGAAACACAAAAGGCAAACCGCCACGAGAGAGAGAGAGAGAAAGAGGAAGGTAAGCGAAAAGAGAAACGAAGGTAGTGGTAGAGACCGCGCTTAGGTGTAGGTAGGTCAGTGCGTGGGTGTCTGTGGCTGCATATACGTATGTATACCTCTGTGCGTGGTGTGCGGATGAATGTTTGGCACGCGCTGTCGTGCTATTCCACTCCTCGGTGTCAGTGCAGGGAGAGCAAAGAAGACGTTGGCAGTTGCACGCTCTAATCCACGGTGCCTATGCGACCGCTACGCGCGAAGGGCAAGCCCTGCGGCGGATCGATGTGCGATGTGCAGCACTGGTAATGGGCGAGAAAGAAAAAATGATGGAGTAACAAGCTTAAAGCGACGTGATCAGCGTGAAATGTTTGCTTTAAATGTCAAAGGATGCCGTCTAGTGGGTTGATTGGCAGGCCATATGAAGGGCTGACGGCGCTGATGCAGCTGATCGGAGTGAGAGAGACGAGAGGAGAACCTTTCATTGTCTGTTGGAGTGTGCTCATTGCCGGTGCCGGGACAGCGGTAAACGGCAGCGCACCCTCTTTGCGACCTGTCAAATACAAAACAGAGCCTCGTACAGGCTGCAGAGTGTTGTTCTCCACTTTTCAACGTTGCCACAGTCCCTCACGCTACAACGAACAGTGTACGGCTCGAGAGCCACCCTCGCTCTAATGAGGACGGCGACAGTGCCGAGGATGATGCCTTTACGACGGTATACCCCCGCCCCCTGCCCTCCCCCTGCCTTCACCTCCTCGCCGCTGCTGCTGCTGCAGGCAACAGGTTCTCTTTTTTACAGTGAACGTTAGTCATTAAGGGTGATGGAACGTTGATTGGCGTACAGGGAGAGGAAAGGGAGCACAAGGGAAACGAGAGAAAAGAAAGGGAGAGCCCACAGGAACAGCCATCCATCCATCCATCCTCTTACTTTTCTTTGGCAAGCAGGAAGCGTGCTCCGTAGAAAGTGCAGAGAAGGGGGAGCCTCAAACACACGTCAGGTTTACACGCATACACATGAGCTGAGAGTAGAAGATGAGTGTAAAGAAGCATCGCAATAGAGAGTAGAGAGAGGCCCCCGGCGTGGTCGTATCGGTGTCTCCCTCTCCCTCCTGTACATTCGTGTGTGTGTGTGTGTGTGTGTCTGTCGCTGTCATGACAGACTCTAATCATCTTTCTCTCGCGACTCTCTCCCCTCGTCCCCCCCCTTCCCCTTGAGCTCACTGAGCACCTATGCACAACACGAACAAAAAGACCCGCTTACCCACGAAGTGATGTCCTTCACATGTACACATACATATACCCAGTAGGGGATGCACCCACCCACCCACCCACACACACACACACACATGCAGCCTCAAAGGCACAAAAACGATAGCCAGAGAGGAAAATCAGCGGCAGGAGAGAAAACGAGAGAGAGAGAGAGAGTTCTCAGAGGTGCGCACAGGCGCTGAAAGCAAGGAGACCAGGAAAGAAAACAACGAGACGCGGTCAACCTGGAGATGGCGTATGAGGGAGACGTACTACATTCACATGAACTGGACCACTTTACCTTTGCTTTATAGCCATACCCCGACCCCGCCCCACATCCCTCACATGAAAGCCAACGACATCTTTTGCTCCTTCTCACCTCACTGTACCATTGCTGTGATTCTGCTAGCTTCTTCCTCTTGCCTTCCTCTCCCGCACATAACGCAGAACAGGAGAAAGGGAGAAAGAAAAAACAGCACGCGCGCATTATCCACACACTCGCACAGATACACTGCAGGAAACACGCAGTCAAAGAGTCAGATAGAGAAGCGCGCAGACACGTCTTCCGCTAGAGAACCAAGTCAGACGCAAGTAGACGCTAAAGAAACAGAAAAGTAACACAAAACGGGAAAAAAGACGGTGACAACGGAAGGAGATTGACAAGTTGCGAGACGTATATGCGCCAGGTCACACGCGCGCCTATCAGCGGTGGTATGCCGTGTGCTGAGTAACAGTGTCGTTCTTCCGCTCTACAAACGTGCAGGCGGCAAAACGTGGTGCCGTCTGTCTCTCCCATGGTACAGATACGCCTCACGCCTCTCCATCTCTTTGCCCCCACCCCCTCCTTCGTCCTTACCCTTACCAGACACTCTCTTCCCTCTTAGGGGAGATGATTACGTGGCAAAGTAAAAAGAGAAGGAGAGAGGCGGGCAAAATAAGTGAAAAATCTCAAGTGAAATGGAGGCCATCACGAGATGGAGAGAAAAAGTAAGTAGCAACGAGACGTGAGAGACGCTATAGGAAGTAAGCCGGTACCTCGTTCCGTTGACCTGCCTCGCGAGCCTCTGCCGGTGCAGCCTCGAAAATTTTGAAATTCTTGTTCAGGTGTTCGTCCAGTTCCAGGATAGACGCGACGTTACCACAGCGGTAGCAGTAGTTGGGCGCCGACCAGACTGTAACAAGCGTGTCATTGAACATAGCCTTGTATCCCTCCATTACCAGCTGATGGGAGCGGCAGATAAGGTCTAACTTGTTTGTCTCGTTGAACTGACATACGACATCACCGCCGAACAGATATCCAGCGCCGCGCGGTGACAAGCCCCAGCCATCAATGTCCTCCGGATCGGACCAGAGCAAGTCGCACATAGCGCCCTCGTGCGGCACCTCGCAGTTCCGACGGATGGAACGCATCTGATCCACCGTCTGTATCGACGGCGACAGACCAGCATGCACGCAGAAGATCTTCCCTTCTACGACGCTTGCTAAGGGCAAAAGATCAAACACGTCCGTGCAATACCGCCATACGTTGATGCTGCCATACTTCCGCAAGCACTCATCGTAGAAGCCGTACACCTGTGTAATTTGCCGCGACTCGTGATTACCGCGCACCAGTGCAACACGCCGAGAGTACTTGATCTTAAGCACGAGCAACAACAGGAACGACTCTACGCTGTGGTATCCGCGGTCTACAAAATCACCCATGAAGACGTAGTTTGTGTCCGGAATCTCGCCACCGACGCGGAAAAGTTCCAGAAGGTCGTAGAATTGACCATGGATGTCGCCTACGATGGTACACGGAGCCGGGATCTTGTGCACGTTCTCCTCACTCGTGAAAATCTCTTTCGCCTTCAAGCACAGTCGCTTCACATCCGCCTCGCCGATGTTCTCGCACCGGTTGAGCGTGGCGAGGTGCTCGTCAATGTCCAAAATTTCTGCTGACATACTGCGTGTGAGGATTGCCTGAAAAAGTGCGAAAAGAAAGCGTCTATACCCCAACAGTAAGCCTGAAGAAACAAAATGCAAGTGAGTGAGTGCCAGGGAAGGCCTTGTGAGAAGACCCACTTGTGAGAGAGAGGGGGAAAAAAAAGAAAAACGCGCGGCGACTGGCTGACTGATGTGTACGACAATACCACCAGAGAGGGCAGGCAAACTCCAATGTATATAGCAAAGAGCCACAGCAACAATAGGATGGAAGCGCGCCGACCTTGATGACACAGAAGAAGAGAAACAAAGACACAACAGGAAGGGAAATAAAGAACGAGAGAAGTAAACTCCACACCACGCAAACAAACAAACAAAAGGTAGCGAGGAAACAAAAGAGTGAAAGAGCCGTGGTGGTGGGACTGACAGGGGAGAGGGAGGGTGATAACTGATGCGCACAACCAGGGAGGGCGAGAGTAGAGAACAGGGTGAAAGTGAGCAATCCGAAAGGAAAGAAACAAGACGGAGAGCCACTACTCGTCTTCTGTCGCCACTCCTTCTGGTGGCTTACCGTTGGGCCTAGGTTTTCCGCTCTGCGTCGGTATGCTCTGCTTGAAAGAGGAGAAAAGATGAGGTTCCTTTGAGGGACTTCGAAGAGACCGAGCAGAGGAAGACTTGGTAATGAAAGATGCAGTAAAAGGCGAAGAAAGCAAGAGCAACAACGAGTAGATCGAAACGAGAGAGGCAGAGGGAAGGAGAAACGAAGGTGTGCGAGGGGCACACGATCAGCAACGGAGAACTTGAAGAATGGGAAAGTAAAGACGACAGCAAAGCAGCAGAGGCAGGAAAGAACGATGCAATACCTTTGGCTTCGAACTTTTTCTTCTCTGGACCTTTTCTCTCTCTCTGACTCCCTCGTTGATGTTTGTTGTATGTCTCCTCTTCTTCCTTGTTTTCTCGTCTTTATGGTGTCGTTCTTGTTTCACCTCAAAAACGCCTGCGTGCCTTCTCCCTTTTTCTTTGCTTCGTTACTTTTGTGTCTGTGCAGAAGGCGGTTTGGTTTGTACGCGGAATTGTGTGAGTGGTGTGCTTCTCTCCGCTCTTTCGTGCTAAAGGGAAAAAACGCTGCTGTGATGATGATGGTCCGAGAGGACAGAAAGAGAGAGACTGATGCAATCAAGGGGGAAAGCACGTCAAGAACAAGATTTAGAGAAAAAGAGTAGCAAACGAGGAGGAGGGGAGAGAATACCATGGATGGCAGTGGAGGAGAGAGGAGAAGCTTGCCTGAGATGCGCTGTGGGCAAAGAGCCCTATGAGCAAATTGATTGTGTTCCCACTTGCTTAGAATTCGCTGTCTGTTTTTAGTCGGCTACAATTACCGGCGATGAGACAGTCAGCGCAGGAACACTCAACAAACAAACCTGTTACCTTGCACAGATCAGAAAGCAAGAAAACACCAAAGACCTACGTGAAAAATCATGAGCTGCGTTGGAACTGAAGGTCTGTAGCTCGCTCATTTGATTGGCTGTATTTGGTAATTACATTGACATGTAGCTGGTGTTTCTGCTCCAAGATTCCTGTTCCATCACGCAGCCAATTAAATACCCTACACATGTGTTGTGGTGGGAAGGGGCAGAGCCAAGCGGAACTGTCGAAGATACGGTAGTCACGCAGCTCAAAGAGAAAAGAGTAGTCGATGCAACCCGGACAGAAGAACACATCGTCGCACTTGATTGGGCGCACGCAAGGAGACCTGTCTCAGCATATTCGTGCAAGCCCCTACAGCTCCCCTCAGACCCCTCGCTGTCCCATTTGCTCTCGGTGATGCTGAGGCATATTTTTGCCGGTAGGTAAGCGTGTATCCAAATACCTGCTTTGTGCGTTTGTGTGCCCGACTGCTGGAGTGATGAGTGTGGCGAGGAAAAAAAAAGAAATAAAGAAAATGTGCAAATACAAGAATGACTCGCTGTACATTGTGGCAGTAAAAATGAGCGCTGTCAACTCATCAGCCACGATACACACTTCAGGGAAGGGACCTCTTTTCCTGTGTGTCCACTCCTTGCCAGACAGCACATCAGTTCTACTCCGCTCTGACCTCTCCGGCCGGCCGCAGGCCCATCGCGTGGTGCGAAGCAGCCGCAGACACACGCGGCACAGCAGCGCTGTCGCCTCGCAGCCGCTTCCGTCATGCCGGTCGCCACATGGGGCATCCCTCGGGGGGCGGGGGGCATTCAGGCTCCCCACACCAGTAGGCAGCGAGGGCCGTGTGAGAGACACATTCGAGCCACACGCACACTCCGATCACTATATGGATGACACAAGCCTGCTCACGGTCTCAGCTCGCTTCAACGCAGCGCCATCCAGGACATGACCACTGACGGCGGCAGCGACGCATCGTTCTGACCTCCCCACGCCGTAGTCATTTGACCCTGCCAGCGCCGGAGGCGGCCCGGCATTGGCAGGGATAGGGGAGTGCTTGGTCTCCTCACACGAGGTGGACACTGAAGCCTGATACCACACTGCGGTGTCACCCGTCATCAGAGTTCGAGGAAAAGGAGCAAAAGAACAAGTGCTTATCAAACTCTTCATGTTTGACACGTCCACTCTTGTCCCCTCGAAGCAAAAGCGCGTTGCGACAAGGGTCAGTGGTTTCGGTCGTAGTTGACTAATGCGTCGGCCATGATCGCCCCCTCAAGCTCCCCACGATCAACACTGCCCCCTTCTACGAAAGTGCGGTAGTCATAGTTTGCGTACTCCTGAACCGTCACACTAACCGTCTCGCTGTATTGGGGCTTCTGGCAGTAGGTCTTGACAAACGGCAGACTAGTGGATTGCAGCTGACGATTCCGCAGGGTGGCTGCAGCGGTGCTGGAGCTGTACGAGCTGCTAAGGCTTTCGTCTCCCGTAGCTTCGCTGTGAGCGGTGCGATAGTGAGCCATCATCTGCTGCTTCGCAGGGGCTCCACCCCTCCCGGATACTTTGTCGCTGCTGGCGTTGGCAGAGGCCATTCCAGGGTTGCCATAGAGGCGTTCCTCCTCCTCCCGCTGCAGCTCAGCCAGCACCTCGGCAGAAGTGCGCACCTTAGATGGTGCTGGCGTCGAGTAGTCTGCAGTGTCGGGAACATGTGCATGGGGTGCAGAAGTGGAGCTTCCGAAGCCATCCTGCCGCAGACGCCGAGCATACTCATACTCCGCCTTAAAGGACGGATTCTTGGCATCGAATTCCGCCCTTCGCTTCATCTCTTCCTCACGCCTTAGCTCAAAGGTAGACTGCACCTGCCGATTGGCGTCCTGCGACTGCCGAACGCGGTCCACAAAAACGCGCAAGTCCTCTGGACTCAGCTCCACGCCTGGGTCCATAGAAGGGTCATAGGCCCGCGCCTTCAACTCGAGCTCGCCTCGCAGCGTGCCACTATCGTACAAGGCACGCTGCCCTGGATCAGACAGAATTCCATGGGCAAAGCAAACCTCCTTGAAGACGTTCGACCCTTCTGGGTTTTTATCGGGGTGATAGAGCACCGCAAGCCTGTAGTAGGCCTGGCGAATCTCACGTTGTGTGGCGGTCCGCGAGACACCGAGCACCTCATAAAGGGCAGAAGTCCCCCTCAACGCATAAACCCTGTCGCCGCTCATCTGATGGGCTGTCTTCTTGGGTAACGAGGAACGAGAGAGAGAGAGCGTGTGCCGTCTCGTCACCACGAGACCACTGTACAGTAAAATGGCAAATGCGCCTCGAAGGAGCGAGTGCCTGTGGACCAGAAATGATGTCACATAGGGAGTACGAGAAGAAATGGGGGAAAAGAGGGGTAGGTTTGGTCCACCTTGGGGTCCTCAGTACTGTGGAAGGTGGCCACAAGGTACACACACACGTCTGCCTAGGATCGATCGATTCAACATGTGAGACGCAGCAGCGAAAAAGAGATACAAGGAGAAAGAGGAGAAGATGGGAACTGAGGAGCACACGAAGTAGAGGCCCATCTTTTCTAGGAGGGTATCACGCTTCAAGGCAGCAGTCAAAGGTATCACGGCAAGCCTTCATGAGATGCGCGTCTTTCTTCGTATTACTCTAGCTCCAATAGATCCTGCACACTACCCCTGGGGATGCACATGCCTGCCGTTCCTTATTATACTATTTCTTTATCGGTTCTGCGAACAGAGTCAACCGCGGCGACACGGCCGATGGTCCAAAAACTTCGGGCAAGAGCGACACACAGAAAGGCGCTTTACCAACATCGCACAGAGAGAGAGAGAGATGGGCAAGTGCGCACACCTTACGCAGCCCAAAACCCGGTCTTTTTCGTGGCCCGGCCTCTGTTCTTCATGGTCCGCGCAGAGTAGCTCTTACCACCGAACCCTGTCTGCTTGAGACCACGCATGACAACCCCACCTCTTCCGGTACTGCACGAACCAACAAAACCTCGCACCACGTTCCGGCCCTCAGACCTCCCTAGCCACGGGCACATGTACCCCTCCGCTTGCATGTAGATCGATCTCTCCTTTCGCTTCCGCTCCACATACTTTGCAAGGAATCGTTCTTCCCGCTTGCGCACTGCAGAGCAAGTACGACGCCTACGTGTCTCCGTCAACTTTGTCTGCACCTCCTCAGGAAGACGGGCTACATCACTCGCTTCCACAAAGAGATCTGCCCACGCATTGCCCTTCTCTTGGTCTACCAGGAGTAGCTCCTCGTACGCGCCGGCGCCAGATTTCGTGGCAAAGTAGGCGAGCTCGTCCTCCTTGCTCACAGCCAGCTGCTCCACGGACACGGAAATCATGCTACGCGGAATCGGCGTTCCATCAATAGCGGTGACGTAGTGAGCATTTGGGTCGAGCATCGCGGGCAGCGGGAGTGCGGTGAGAGCCCGCTCCTGGAGGAGGACAGTGTCAGCACGGTGTGGTGACGACTCCGGACTCGCGCCCGATACCAGACTATACGCGTGAGGCGCCGCGGTTTCGATCTTCTCAGCGTTGTCCACAATGCTACCTGTAACGTTCTGTCTCGGCCTCTCCTCATCCCCCGCACTTTCCAGGACATCCTCCAGCAAGTCGAAGCTCGCCCGCCTCTCGCCTGCGAGGACAGGCCGCGCCCGGAACCTCTGGCCAGCCAACACGTCGGCCACGCTCGCCTCAGCATTGTGGCCACTGCATTTCTTCCATCGCTCAGGAGGGTCTCCTAGACGGCTTACCGGCGTGGAAACGGTGACCTGTTCTTCGCTGACGCGCAAGGTGCCTGCAACGTCGTCTAGCAGCGGCAGAGACGTTGCGGCGACAGTAGTGGAAGTAGATTCGAATAGAGATGTCGTGGTTGGAGGCACTCTCTCCGTGCGCTCTCGCTGTGCAGCACCATCTTGGGAGGTTGCTTTTAGCCTGTCGAGGCTCACGAGATGGCATGCCACCACATCCTTGCAGGAGAAACAGTGTGCAGATACTTTGTTTGTAAGCAATCGTGCCTTCATCTCCTCGTGGTGCTCCACCATGCGCGCCAAGGACATGTTGTTATTCTCGGGAACAACGAATGACTCTACTGGGTATCGCAGCTGAATCTCATGAATACGATCAGCCGTCGGTGGTGCGTAGCTCAGCTTGTGCATGTTGCGAAAGGAGAGCTCCTCTGAGCAGAGCAGGTCTTGCGTGCAGTAGTGCACGATGTCGTGCTGCAGAAGCTCCAGGTTATGCGAACGGCCTGGATGTAGTCGGTTGGCACTTACACCGAGAATCGGTACTTGATCCGTGCCTAGGAACTCATACACCTCTTGCACATTGCGTGCCACGCCATCTTTAGGCAGGCTCGTGGGCGAAAAGAAGCCCTGATCGTGTTTTTCTGGCCGACTGTACCTTGGATGCAATAAGCCATCCTTTCCTACTCGATCAGTCATCCGCTGCTGCTCAGCATAGTGGCGCCAATGGCGGTCGATCTTGGTGAGCACGACACTAAAAGGAATACGCTCCCGGGAGAGAAAAGTGAGCAGCTCTTCATCACGTGGCTGAAAAGACACTGGTGTTCGCGCCGAGGACTCCACGAGCCAGTATACCCGCTTGAGGTTACTTCCGTTGCGCAAAGCCAAGTAGCGGAATAGGATTGAAAACGCATTAGCCTGCTCCGTTAGTCGCTGTCCCACCTTACGACCTCGCCAGCCACCGTAGCCTGGCGTATCTACCAAAAGAAGCGCGTCACCCACGTTGAAAAACTGCAGAAGTCGCGTAGTGCCGGGAGTCGCCCCGGATTTGCCCAGCCGCCGGTTATGCAGAAGACATGAGATAAGGCTCGACTTGCCGCACCCTGGCTTCCCAATGAAGCACACTTCTGGGAAGGAGTGCAGGCCTTCCGGGAGAGACGTCAGCGTTTCCACATTTTTCAAATGTCTGTTTCCTCGGCCAAAAACCTCGTTGCTGAGCTTCTCAAGGGCCTCGGTGCGCTCGACACTGGCCTCCCATGCCTCGCCTACTCTTGAGTTAATGGGTGCAACCTCCGCTGCGGTGACAGGTACTACTGAGGTGCTTCTCAGTGTGCGGTGCGAAATGCACAGGGCACCGCAGAGAAGGAGAGAGAGTTGCAGCATGTAAAAGGTGACACACAAGAGATCGAAGCAACAGGAAAGAGAAACAAGCGCAAAGGGCGAAAGAAGTATGCAGGGAAAAAAGGCTACAGCTCCTACATTTCTCAAATGCTGGAGTAAGTGCCGTGGTGGATGTGCCTCTCTACGTTAATGCATAGCAGCGGACCTCCTCAACTCGCAAAGCGACTCTTGGCTAGCGCCCAAGAGGCAAGAATGATCCCTTCCCTCTCTTCTCCGCTCCCATAACCAAAGGTTTTCGCGCGTGCCTGAGTGAAAGGCAACGGGCGACAGTATCGCGACACGTCAGTCTATGGAATACTGCCTCCATTCCCAGAAGCCAACACAGCCGAAAAGAATAATAAAAGGGAAGAGGAGATGGAGAAGATTAAAGGTATTACGCGAGAAACCTGCATTGACGCGGAAGAAGAGGCCAACTCACGTACACATGTGCACATGGAAGAAATACGACCCACGTAGCTGTTCATAGAGAGAGACTTCTCCCGGCAACACAATAGCAAGCGTCGGGAATCCTTTCGAGCTTCATCGAACTGCGGCATTGTCAGGCCCAAAAACACAGTCCACAACGACCTCCTGTATAGACTTATAGAAAAGGTGCACCGTGGAGGATAGAGGAGAGGGGGGCTGGTGACTCCAGGTACCCCTGATGAACTGCTGCATCGCTTCCTTTTTGACCTGGCACAAATCCCATACAGAAACAAATTGTATCTATAGTCACGACATAAAAGGACAAGAAAGAGAAAGCAATGCCGTCACGAGAACATCAAGAGTGAGGAAAGACAGGTCAATGAAAACAATACAGTCACACACAGAAACACACACGCATACAACCAACGCCTAAATTGCAGGCACACGTCAGCTTCCAGAGGCAGATGAGGGATGCACGACCACTGGACTGTTATACACGAACAAATGGCGCGATACATTTGCGCTCCCTTGCAGCCACCTGAGGTACTTCATGTTCTTCGCCCCTTTCCTCCCATACTGACTGAAGCTGGGGGAGATGCCATGCAGTGATGTTGGAAAAAAAAAAAACGAAAATGAAATGACGACGCCTATGCATCAGATCCCACTGGCAGGAAACAGAATGTATAGGTTTCGAGAATGCCGCTTGCCATCGTTATCCACGAAAGATGACCCTCAATTCATACAAGACGCTTGGGTCTCTTTCTTCTTGAGGTCCATTGACAAGACGCACACAAGACCTAGTCAGACATAATCCTCACTGATCGATTTCTCTTTTACTTTTCACTTTTCAGTTCTGTGAAGGAAAGGAATACAGGAGGAAAAAAAAGACATTCATACCCTATCAAAAGCGTGTGTGGGTGCATACCCTCACACCTCGACCTATGGAGAAAGGCCAATACGCAAACAAGCGAAGCAACGCTCACCAGCGTGAGCGACTGAGATTGACAGAGAATGATGGGTATAGAAAGAGGTGGCGCTTTCTTTCTACAGAAGTTTAAAACAAAAAATACGCAGCGGATCCCCCATTGCGAACTACCACGCAAAACAAATGCAACTGGCTCACTGCGCTACAGCCAACAGTCAGAAGAACAAGAACAGGAAAGGAAGAAGAGAAGGGGGACGGTAGAAAATATAGAAAAAAAAACGTCATTGATATAGACAAAGGTAACGTCGAACAGAAAAAAAAAAATCCAAAAGGGGACAGTACAGGCGAGAGAGAGATATATAAAGGATACCAAAGAGAATTCAACCAGACTTGTGTATTCCGTGTGCCTTTGTTGTTGTTGTTGTGGTGGTGGTGGTGGTTCGTTTTCTGTAGCCGCCGTTTTGCTCCGGTGTTTTCTGTGCGTTTCGTTTCCACTTCAAAGAAAAGGGTCGATACGTGAAAGCCGCGCTTCCGTATCAGCGATACAGAGCGAAAACAAAGAAGCAAACGTGTGACCACCTGCAAGAAAGGATAAACGTGAAATTTCGCCAAACCAGCTCTCTCGTCTCTCAGCAACAAGCGCAGAGGGAGAAAGGGAGATGGGAGAGAGCGGGGTGAACCTTTCAAAGCCTATCAAAACGAAAGCGAAAAAATGGAGTGTTCGAATAAATCCATCATCGCTGATCATTCGGGCAGACTAGCGTACAAGCACATATCCCTGTGTTAGCCTAGCGCCACACTACAGCACTAGTGCATGCAGAGAGCTACCGAGACATCTTTCCTAGGGCGTTCGAAAAAAAAAGAGCATTGAGTGACTATCAGAAGTGGAGACAAACCAGGTTGCGCCCCTGCCTGTAGTCTCACACGCAAACGTATGCATAGAGAGAGAGAGAGAGATGCAACTAGCAAAAGAGTGTAGCCTTGCAATTCCTGTGCTTTCAACATGCACCACTGCGACGGCCGAGCGTGCGGCAGTGGTGAGCTCCACAAGTACAGCTGGGTGAGGTCGGCGATACACACCATCCCACAGGCTTACTCATTTACGTTTACTTGTGATAGTTCTCATGCGAGTTGTGCGTATTCGCTTCAATGCAAAGGTCGCCATCGACCCTTAGTTGCGACGGCTAGGCGAAGGACTCCGAAACCGGGCTCGCCATCGAGGTTAAAACAATGGACTCCGCCTTCGAGGCACCCCTCGACGACATCACAGAGATCGACAGCGAAGTCGTGGAAGCAGGTGCAGCGGAGTTTGTGGGTTGAGGCACGGAAATCTTAGGAACCGCTGGTACTGAAGCAGTTGCCTTACCCATAGGTTGCGCGATCTGCGTCTTGGGGGAACCCTTCTTGCCGTCACTGCGCACGGGGGTGTAGGTCACCTTGACCCTCTTGCCCATGTCTGTCTCCTTCAGCATGTAGGTCCTTACACCCTTGGCAACGATGTTGAACGTCTTGGTTTCGAGGTCCTCGACCTCCCACGTCACGATGGATTCGCCCTCCATCCCGCCGATGTACTTCGTCTGGAGCACCAGCTCCTGGCCCACGACCAGATCCCCCACAATGTTGAGCACAGTCACCGCCGGCGCGCAGGGCACCACGACACCGTCTCGCTTTGCCATCACCACCTTACCCGTCACGCCATCATAACGTACCGGTGTTAATGAGACCTCGATCGAGCACCCCACATCCATGCTGGTTAGCGTCACAGAGTTGCTGTTCGGTGACCCAATCTTCGTCATGATGCCGCGCTTCTTGTCGTGGCGGTACCATTGGATCATGTGCTCGCCGCTCTGGATACCTTTGCAGTCATACTCGAGGCTCAGGGTTTCCTGCTCCATGAGCTCACCAACAATGGTGAGGTGGGTCACAATGGGCACAGCTTCATCGATCCGGTTGTTCAGGACGCAGCGGCATGTCTCACCGGCGACGCCCTCGGCATTGACCGGAGTGTACTCTACAGCCAGGTACTGACCCACATCCGTCGGCGTCACTACGTACTTGGTGCCGTTGGCCTCAGGGATGGGTACGTAGTCGCTCATGTCCGCCTTGCGCAACCATTGATACAAGCTGCGGCCCTCTTCACCGCCCCTGTACTCAACGTCCACCTCCAACTCGCTACCCTCGACTAGGTGACCGATGATCCTGATGGTGCGGCACTCCGGGCCGCAGCAGGTCACAATGTTCGTCGTCGCGGACTTGGGCTCACCAGCGGCCCAGTCGTTGCGGACAGGAGTGAACTCGGCACGGATGCGGCACCCGATATCGTCGCGAGTCACCTCGTAGCCTGCCCACGGGTCCACAATGTCCACGGCCACCTCATCGCCGCTCGGTGAGATGCGGTACCACACAAGAGAGGAGTTACCCTCGATGCCGCCAAAGTAGTCTGCCTCTGCAGTCAGAAGACCACCCTCCATCGCCACCCCGGTCAGCTCGAGACGTGGGCACTGTGGCAGGCCCGGCTTGATCAGCGTCGAGATGTCGAAGTAGAGGAAGGAGAACTGCCCGTTGACGTAGGCCAGAACCTCAGCGCGCAGGCAGCAGTCGATGTCCGCCGCCTTCGGCGTGTAGGTAAGAGTGTTCTCGTCCTCAATCACCTCATACGAGCCGTTCGGAGCGCTGCGCATCCAACGGATGTGAAGGATTGTGTCCTGATCCTCCTCCTGTGGCTCCAGCTCTGCCACCTTGTAGATGTTGCAGAAGCCCTCCTTGTACTTGGAAGGCATACTGTTTGCCTCAGACACCTTCTCCACACCGTCCACGATGTAGCGGTATTCGTAGTCGCCCGCGGGGAGGTACAGGGTTGTATGAAAGTACACCTCGTCGCCCTCAACACACCGCTCGAGGCTTATCGGCTCTGTCCAGTTGTTCATAGACCCCACCACAAACACCTCGGTTGCCTCGCCGGACACTTTGAAGATGACAGGGTACAGGTAACTGGACTGGAACACCTCTGTGGTGCGCTGCGCGTATGGACGCACATCTTGCATGCACAGTGACAGCGCTATCGGTTTCCCCTCCATGATCTCGTCCTCCTCCGCAACAGGAGCGAGGTTGATGGAGCACAGCTGGAGGTACTTGGCGTCCTGGCGGTTGCGCTGCATCTTCACCATGAAGGCGGAAGCAGCCTGCTCCGGGTTCTCACCCTCTGCTGTGAAACCCTCGCGCACGCAGTGGGCAACCTTGCCCTTGTACCTATCCGCCTCAGCGCGCTCCTCGACCTGCACCGGGTTGCCGTCCACGGAGACGAGGTTCAGCCCGTTGACCGCAATAGCCATAGAACGGTAGTTCTGAGCGTCCGTGACGGGGTTGCCCACTAGATTCAGTGTGTGCAAGTTAGGCAGAGTTGGATAGCCTTCAAAGCAAGTGATGTTATTGAAGTTCAATGAGAGGACGCGCAGGTTCGGCAGGTTCCCAAGACCGGCAAACGAACAGATGGAGTTGTCGCTGAGGCAGAGCGTCTCGATGGCGGCAAAGTTGGCAATCCCGGAGAGGGTGTCGATCTTGTTTCCGGTCATGTAGAGGTGATGAAGATGAGGCGTATGCTGCAGGAAGTTGACAGCGCCGCCAATATCGTTGATGGAGAGATCAAGTACACGAAGCTGCTCCATCTTCACGTCACAGTCAAAGCAGGTAAGCTCGTTCTCACGCAGATACATGTACTCGGCATCGTAGTGATCCAGGGTCACCTCACGGATGCTGCGGAGGTTCTTGCGGTTCATCCGCACGCCACACGGCTTGTTGGCACCAAAGGGCCCCATGCCACGTCGGCTGTTGCGAGTCGACATCTTTGGTTATGACAAACACCTGGCAATAAGCTCACACTGAGGTGGAGAGTCAAAAACGAAAGAGACAGCGGTGTGGGGAGGTGTGCCTTTGTGTTGCTTTACTTCCCGCCGCTGCTGATAGAAAGGAGATGGGGGAACGATATCGCAGACGTTTGTGTTTTAAGATGGAAGAGGAAAGAGGAGGAGAAAATGCGAAGTCTCGCTTTTTACTGTTACTCTTCGTGTATATCAGGCAATGTGCATGTGGGGGGACTAGAAAAGAATTCAAGAAAAAGAAGGGAGGGGGTACCAGTGAGAAATTGAAGGAGGGAAAGACAGAGTTTCATGGTGCGGAGTATCACGCTCAGGGCGAATTCAGCGATGAGAGTGGTCACATCTGTCCCGACCTCAAGTGACGGAGAAAAACCCCTCTTCTGCCACCAATGCACAACAAAGGCCGAAGGCACTACTCGTCAAGACTGATCATAGCAAAACGTTCTCAATGCCAGGGGTGTACACTCTTAGTGTCACTGTTTTCGCTTCACTTCGAACCGTAGAGCAGCCTCAGCTGAGACAGCGGTACGTGAAGAAAATGCAAGAAAACAAGCAGAAAAAAAGATAAACTTGCGTACACAAGAATGAGCAAACAGCAAAGCAGCGGCAACATACTAATGAGAGGAAAAGAAGCACACTAGACAAAACCACCCAGGCATGGTTGAGCCCTAAGCTTGTCGTTACGCGTTCATCTCATTCAATATCATCTGGTTTGTCTCGTGTGTCATGAAGGCGTTGTGTGCGCGAAACGACTGCACGACACTGCCTTGTTGCGGCCCGTGGGACTCCACGTAGGTGGCGTCAAACGAGGTCTTGTGCACAAGCTCCACCACATCCGATGCTGAGATGATCCCAACAACTCTTGCAGCGCTCTCTGAGCTCATGAGCGCGGCTACTTGGAGAGGAGAAGCGCGGAGGTAGTCTAAAAGCAAATTGCATGGCGTGTCTGCGCTGTACCGAGGCAACGGTAAGAGTGGGAGATCGCGGATGCGAATCGAAACTTCTTCCTTGCAGTAAGCAAAGAAGAGCAAAAGCCGCAGCTCAAACACCTGCGTGACGTTGGATGGGTTTCCGACATCGTTGTACACGGGAATATGTGTTAGTTTGTGAGCTACCATACTCTGTACCATCCGCTTGCTAACAACGGCGTCACGGTGAACAGTAAAAGTTGCCCGAATGCTCTTCTTCAGTACAGAGGACCCAACGTACTCCGATAGGCTCAAGACCCCGAGCATTATTTGGGTCTCAAGCTGGTGCATCAAGTACGGCTCTCGCGTGTCCAGGGCGCTGTCGCGCAGCGGCACGGGCTCTTCATCATCGTCTCCATAAATGTTGTCGAGCTGGGCGGCTCGGTATCGGATCACCTCGCGTAGCTGACCACGCTTGAAGGCGACACCCGATCGATTCCCAACACACCAGTCTAGCATCTTACCAACGG
Organism: Leishmania lainsoni; assembly: GCA_003664395.1. NCBI lineage: Eukaryota > Euglenozoa > Kinetoplastea > Trypanosomatida > Trypanosomatidae > Leishmania > Leishmania lainsoni. The sequence continues at coordinate 1,154,616 of RAIA01000133.1, read as the reverse complement.
GCCAAGATATTGGTGCTGTGACTGTCATTAGCACCAGCACTAGATAGGCCAACGCTGACCCTAGCGCCAGTGCATGATGCGTGAACACTGCTTCGGGTATGATCTCACCGAAAACGACCAGCAGGATCACGGATACGATGACTGCCTCGGCGGGGGAAAGGAGGACATTGAGCAACAGTGGCAGCATCTCCGTTGCAGCCGAGTCGACGACGACGAGAGTCACAAGAACCCAGTTCGGATTGTGCAAGATGAGCAGAAGCCGGCGCGCGCGTCGTCCCTCCACCGTCCCCGATCGGCATGCAAGTGCCTTTAGTCGAACCTTGTCGAGTGAAAAGATACTGATAATGAGGCCCGCCATCAATCCCGCTAGCACCACCAACACTGCGATGATCGCCATCAACGTCCATATCGATACATCGACAGGTACACCGAGTACTTTGTAGCCATTCTCCATGGGGGTGATGTTAGACGGTGTACTTCAGTCTTGTTGGAAATACCCTTGGGCGTGCCAAAAAGAATGCGAAAGTTAAGCGCGCACTGTGAACCGAAGATGGGCGCTAGGGTGTGGCAACTTAGACCACGAAAGCCTTTCTTGTTCCTCCTCTTTCGTCCAGACCACGCACAGTGCTCCTCTTTGCAAACTTTATCAACGATGCTTACAGGGTGCGCTTGCACCTATGGTCGCACATCAGCAATTATATGTAAGTGAAACAGTACGAAGAGGAGGGAAAGGGAAATCTAGAACGGAGTCAAGTGAGATGCCATGCTATAAAGCTGACTTGACTCTGAAATGTACAGTAGTGCGCAACTCGACCATCCACACTTGGCGAGTGAGTGCACCAGTGAAACGGCCACGAGAAGAGGGAGGGGGGCATCCGGCAGTTTCATTTTCCATGCGCCGAGTCACGTACGCCTCTCACAGAAAAGCTTCGCTTTCTCTTCTGAGATTGTTGAAGTAACGTGATCCCCTTAAGGAAATGGAAACAAAAGAGGGCCTTGATCCTTCATCAGAGTAAAACACAAATTCATGAAGCTAAAATAGAGGTGCCAAGCGAAATACGCGCTTTGAAACACCGAAAAAAAAAAGCATGGCAGCCTGCACTGAACCCTGATGTGTAGGAGGCACTTCGTCGGTGTTTACAACAATCCTGAGTCCCTCGGCCGAGTCGGTGGGCCTTACTGACCTCTCGTTCGCAGGTATGACTGGGATCAAAGCGAAGCTGGCGTCCAAGCTACTGAAGGAGCTGCTCACATTTATGGTGTACTCTCCCACTCGAAAAACCCTCGGCGAGCCCACCATCACCGGCATCAGCAACTGACTTCACGGATTCATCTCGAACTGAAACGTAGTCTTGTTAATATCCTCACTGACAGTGCGCAATGTCAACAGTCCAGCCACCTTGTCACCAACTCTGCTTGTGACTGCAGAAACGAGCGGCATGATGCTTTGCAGATGCACAAAGACCTCAGTCCCCATGGTGCTGTCATTGAAGCGCTGAAGCGATGCACCAGCTGCATATCGCACAAACACACCCGCTGACTCGAATCGGTAGATGAGCAGGAAGAGCATCTTCGCTATGAGGATTCGCGCCACGTTTTCTGAATTGTCGGCGTCCTCGCAGATTGGAATGAAGCTGTACCCCTTAGCAAACACATCTGCAATGAGGGATGGAGAGAGGAGAGCGTTGATGTGCCTCTTGTAGATTTTCTCGAAGGGGAGCTGTACCATGTCTTTCGCAGCGCTTTCCGACAAACTGAGCACGTTGAGCATCAACATGATCTCCTTTGTGAGGTCCCCATCATTGTCCTGGACTTCGGCCTCGCCTTCTTCCACTTCTGCGCGCTTCTCCCTTCTCCCCCACTCAGCCATCTCATATTCGATTCGAATGACCCTGTGCGGCTTGCGACGCTGGAAAAAGACTGCCTCCTTGCTATCTACAACAGGATCCAGCAGCCGACACATTGGACATGCCACAGGCGGCATTAATCCACACGAAAGCACGAAAAAAATAGACGAGACAGCAGACAGCTCAAATGTGTGCTGGATGAGCAAAGCCTGTGGAAGAATCTCGCAGAAAACGAGTGTGATCGCGACAGATGTGACAATCGTCGCTATGGGCAGAAGAAATATAGTGAGAATCAGCGGCAGTATCTAGAGCGCAGTGCCACTCTACTCGAGGGGAGCAATCAAAAACCAGTGGTGCTTCTCAAGAATCGAGAGAAGTCGCCTTTCCCGCTTCGCGTCAGCCGGGTTGCCGGTGTAAGCAAGGGCGGAGAGCGGAGTTACAGCGCCTGAAAAGATGCAGAGAAACAGCCCAGTCATGGTTCTGGTCAGGCACATCAGGATGATCACGGTGAGGCCACCAATAGGAAGGGGCACGACGACCGCAATCCCAAAAAATGCTTCCACGGTGGGCCGTGAACACTTGTATACCTGCTTGTGTGTTCAGGTGTGTTTCAGCGTATGGTGAGGTAATGTGCTGAGGCGCGGATTACCTTTTACAAAAAGGAATGGCACTACATTAATCTTTCCAAGCTGGTAAGCATCGGATACTAACAAGTGTTTGTTGAGTGCGCGCTTGCAGGCTACGGCATTCTCTCTATAGCAAAGAGGGTGACCTGTGAAGAGATAAACACATGCATACGTATGTTTCCTGTGATAATGCTGGTATATCTTTTGAGTGCGTGCGTGGCGCACTTGTCCAAGAGGCAATAAGGGGGAAAAAAGTAGAACGGGCGCAACGTGGAGAGGGGAAGGTTGAAGTAGGGGTAGCATAATGCAAACGAGTGTAATGCTGAAGCACGCTACAACTGGAACGGAGAGACACAGGGCTGTTTCTGCATACAGAGCAGCTCCAACATTTTTTCCCATTCAAGTTATCTCAGTCCCTCATTACCGACGCGGCTGCGCTCAGCAACGCACCGTGGTTTTTCACCCTCACAAATCTTACTTTACTTTCAGTTGATGTGCGTTCAGCTTCAGCTTGTTAGAATCCACTCCTACATAAACACGAGGAACAGGTGGCGGTATCCACGCACGCCTTGGGACTGTCTAAAAAATGCTAAAAAATGTAGATAGAGTCGTACGCCACCGTCCATACAAGAATGTATGTCATGCCACCTGAGAGCAGTTGCTGTACAGAGAAGAGCTCCGAGGTTCCTTTCGGGAAGCATCTGTGCGTGTTGCCACCGCAGCCGAACGCCATGATGGAAAAGGACGTAACAGCAGCACAAGCTATGAAGAAAAAGAAGCCCCAGAAGTTCGTGAGACCGAGAACGCCAGCTGCAATCCCCGCCAGAAGCGATCCCATTGTCCGAACCTGGAACACAGATTCGTAGTTCTTCACTAGCACACGGCCCACAAATCGATCTTCGTGAGCGTCCATGCCGTTTGTTGTTCACTGAAAGAGTGTGTGCGTGTGTTGTTTCTGAGTGGAAAAGAGAAAGGGGAACGCAGCCAGACCTAAAAGAGGGAGAGGAGGACATTTGGTAGGGGGTGGCACTAAGAAAAGGAGTCAACTGCCGTAGCACAGACATCAAAGCGGACAACTGGATTGGTACCTGCGTGCGAAAACAGGGCATCCTCTGAGACGTGCTGCCGAGAGGAAGAGGGGGCCAATTTGCCCCACCGAAAGAGCTGAAGGTTGCAGCATTACACTTCAATTGCGATCAAAGAGTCAGTTGCAGAAAAATGTGACACAGCCAAACGCATGTCGAAAAAGAGATAGTAGCCAACACCTATCGCCCCTTGTACTGCTCCACCTGAAGCTGCAAAATCACCTCGCGCTCGCGCTGCTTCTCAAAGTAGGACACCCAACTCTTGGGGCATGATTGTTCAAATGACTTTCTTTGACCTGCGCACTCTTTTTCCGGGTCTTCGGGGAGGGTGTCAAGGCATTTGTGGAACGCGTCGCGGGTCTCGTAACACACCTCACGCTTTTTGGCGCTCTGCATGGCCGCTGCAACTGCTTCGGGTGTGGTGAAGCGAGGATTCCGATCGGAAAAGCGAAACCTAGAGAGCAATCAACTTCGCGCCCCGAAGAGAGAAAAAAAAGAGCTACCGCTTCTCTTGTCCTCGGGATCGATCTTGGAGAAGGCGATCGAGAACGCGACCGGGAAGAGTGGATATAAGAAAGGCGCAGGAATGCAGAGACATCAAAGCACACATGTACGTTGCGGGTAAGGAGGACGACGCTGGTGCATTCCCCAATCCCGAGGCGCCGGCGGCATCCGTTATGTGCAAAAGCACCCCACAAACGGTAGTGAAGGCGCTCCCCAGCGTACAGGACATTTCTTTGGCTGGGCGTGCTTGGTTTCTTCCTTATGTTTCATTGCAGAGAAGTGTAAAGCAACCGCTTGTCATCTACTCAGAAACGTCTTGCGCGACGCAGCGGTGCACCAAAAAAGGACACCTGTATCCATTTGTAGGTCCCCACCATCACAAACAACGCACCAATGTACTTGCATTTGGCCTGCAAGGCAGCCAGAAAATCATCGGCTTGTGCAGTGCTGCGTGCGTACTCAGCTTTGCGAAGGCTATCACCATTGCTTTCCAACACAACCGTTAGGGTCCCTTTCCGGTGTCCCAGAAGAACAGCGTCACCACCATCTAATCGGAGAACAGCAGCCCACCCACCAGAGCTCAGTGGAGACGCTAGCACTTCGCCTTTATAATGAAAGTCCTCCGACTCTAAGGAGCACCTGGCACTCCAAGTGGAATCGCCATCGCACATAGCGACGACAGCTCTGTCGTCCGCCGCGCGCCACGTGCCGCTCAGTGTATGGGACAATGTATGTGAGCTGTACCAGCTCATCGAAACAGCACAGAGAACGGCTACGAGAAGAGTCGCGCTAAGTGCATTGCGGTAGAAGCTGCGCGTGCAGTCAAACCTTTTCTTCATTGCCGTGTGTACCCTCACTGTCATACCAAGAGTCCTGCCCGTACATTTACAGTGCATGCATAAGAAAGGTAATTGAATAGTACAAAACGGTATAAGAGAATGAAAAGTGAAGAGAGTAGGATCGATTAATTGACTGTGCGACCCACAGTCACAGCAAAAAAAAAGCTTGATTGCAGCACATGGAAGCACGAAGTAGGAAAAAAGAGAGAGGCATCTAAATCTAGCCAGGAGCAATGAGGGGGAGAGTACTCTTCAGAAGCTCGTATTGAAAAGACCCTACTATACACTTCCACTCGCAGTTGTTGCTTGTAAGCAGAGCTTCTGGTGTTTACCATGCTGCTAAAGAAGAGATCATGCTGCTTGTCCTTTCGATTTATGCCGCATCATCGCTTCAAGCTATAGAGATAAAATGGGTAAAGCTCATGTGACGGCTCCAAAAAGCTAAATCCTTTCTTTCCGCGCACGGCCTTCTCTGCTTTTTCCCTGCCAATTGTCCTGATGAGCTCCGCCAGCTCCTCCACAGCGCTGCGCTCCGCTGCAGTTCGTGGAAGCGTGCCTTTGAAGCCTTCCATTTCGCCGGCTTTGGCTGCCCCTATCTCCTGTCGGGGCCTCTTTCGGGTGAAAAGCTCACGCTCGCAGTATGGTATGTGCTGCCTCCCTTTTAGTGTCAAAGGGGCAAGCACAGATGATGCAGAGGACGTTAACACAATTTCATTCATAACGCCGTCGAGCCAGAAGCCAGCATTGGCTCTCGTCAGGTCACACAGCAAGCTTGACATAACTCCCGACTCCAAAAGGTTTCTAGGAAGCGGTGTCACAATGCTGGGGTCGACAGTTTCACTGAAAACACAAATATTGTGCAGCGAAATGTGCAGTACTGAGTGTGCCACAATAAGAGGATATGAAAGCTCCATGGGGCACTGTATGCAGGAACTTGCCCCTTTCTCGACGACCTCCAGCTCGCAGTACGCTGACGGAGGGGGTATGCAGAAGACATGTACCTCCTTTTTTTCCAGGGCAAGCCCTGCATTCAAAGGAGCCTGCTCGTACCATCCACGACAACTTGTCGGCGCTGCCGTGACAAAATGTTGTCTTAGAGAAAGTCGAACACCACTGGGTGAGCTAAGGAGATAGTGTACTCTATCCTGAATGGCCCAATCACCAATTCCGAAAAGCGCCAGCTGCGTAACAAGTGCTTTTCGTGGAGTACTTGCCTCGGTCTCGAACTCCAGCCGGTATGCTTTGCAGAAGTTTGCTACCGCAGCATCCACCCACAAATCAAATGCGTGACAGCTTTTGATAACGTCTCGGGGAACACTTATTGGCTGACGAAACAAAAACGCCCATAAAATGGCTTTTCCGTCCGCGACAGTAAGTGTGTCATCAACAACTATCCCTTCTCCAATTCGAAATCGGTACGACAAAAACCGACCCAGAACTGTCAGCTCAATTGCTTCACTGGGAGCCGCTGCTTCAGGCGCCAGGATACCAGCGAGACGCAGCATATGCGTGAGCCTGTTGTAGAAATCCCACGCCCGCCGTGAACAAAACAGGTCTCGTGGAAGCGAGGTGTACGGCTGTTTGCTGTAAGGAGAGTATGGTGTCACAAAGCGGCGAAACAGAAGGAGAAGCGCATTGGCGCACTCTTGCGTCAGTGGGCTGTTGTTTCGAAATGCGAAAGGTTCATCCGGTCGCCAGTACGACTGTTCTTTATGCTTCATTGCTCGCATTTCCTCCCATTGAATCCCGCAGCCTTTGAGAGCGATCACGCAGCGCAGAATTTCTTCCTCGTGGGAGTCCCCAATTTCGCAGAACCCAGCATGAACTACCATCTGAACGTTCAGCCTGCGTAGTAGGCCATCTACTTTCGGCATACTCATCTGTTCAATGAGCCAATGTGAGCTGCAGATGAAAACAAGAGGCGTCTTTTTGTTAAACATTTCATGGCTCCATTCTCTGTCACTTTGCACTCGAAGAGCCTCGGTGCTGTAGCTGTCCAAAATCTGCTTCTCCAAGGCTATACGCAGAGAAGGGACTTGGGGAGCGATTAGTAGCACTATGGGTGAAATGAAGCACCCAGAACAGGTCGCATCAATGTCTTTGTCGCACAGCATCTCATGTATGTCTACAATCTCGCTGCAGATTACATCCATCCAGTCGTCACCCGAGCACTCCATGTAGTGGGTCGAAGAAACAACCTCATCGTATGTTGCCTTGTAGTTGTCTTCACGCGTGCGAGAAACTGTTAGCCTCAAGCTCTTTTCGACAAAAAATTGAAGACTGTCAGCGATCCTCGACCCTAGCTCGGTGTTGAGTACAGTAAACTCAACGCAAACTGAATTTAAAAGCTCTTCTCGGTCTCTGGTGCAAGAATAGTACCGAAGAATCGATGCAACACCGGCCAAAAGCAGAGAGACAAGAAACTCATAGACACCATCAGAGATGCTGCACAGAGTATCAATATTGTGAATAACGAATCTTCCTACGGAGCGAGTACACCTGTTGAGATAGAGAAGCAGTTCAGTCCATACTCTTTGTATGGCTTCATTGTTAAGCGAATAAATGTCTACTGTGTTGGACATAGTATTCCTTGCCGATGCATCAAAAATCCTGCACACCTCGTGTAGTGACACGTAGTCTTCACCAGAAGCTTTAAACAGCATTTGATTTTCAGAATGGCTTGCCGTAAATATGGGAAGAGGTGCAGTTGCCTCTACTGTGCACTTTCCTTTTCTATCCAGATCCGTTTTTACCAGTGCATGTGCTAACACGGAGTCTGACTCTGTGAAAAAGGGGATAGATCTTGGTTTTACCATCAAATGTGCGGGAAGTCTGTGCAAGCGGCAGTTTTGTACAGCTTCATAGAAAACAGCTGTCTCCACAGGCGAAAAATACGGGACATCGTTAAAGTACCCAGATGCCCCATCCGTTCTTTGATCCATCTCTGTTCCTTTTCAGAGGGTGTATTTGTAGAGCAAGAATAGATAGGACGCAAGACAGGAAGAAATGAAACACGCTACCTTTGGCATTGAAAAGGCAAAAGTCGGGCGCCCAGAGAAAAGCCTACGAACGACAGTTAAGACTGCATAATGTGCAATGTGGATATCTGTAACCGTACTAGCAGAGCCCCACTCCGCTCAAGTAAATCGACCGTTTCATCACTATTGAAAAAAGGCTGCAAACGAGTGTCTGTCCATAATTACCCCAGGGATTGTGATATTGGCAACATTAATAAAACACACGAGGTTGTTGGACCTTAAAGTTGACGGCAGCGCATCTAATGCGGACTCCGCTCTTCTCTTCACCTCGCCCCCTACACAAGCAGAGCACCCACTGATTGAAGGCCACTGAGGTGGTTTCGCTTGATACACTCCTGGGGCCCTCTGCATATGGGACCGATCACTTCTCAAAAAGGACAGATAATCGTCTCGCTCAATGACTCGGTAACGTACCCGATTCAAAACTTCTGTGAGCTCAGAGCAGACAGAATCCGTGAAAGCTGCGTCAAGAAACAAGACTTGTGTTACGTAGCTGTCAAGATCAATACAGTATGAAGCTAATAAACCTGGAACAGCATCCTCTGTAGGTGATAACCTGGAGTCCTGATCAACAACGTACCACCTGCCAGTGCGCGTCGCCCGCACGACAGCAATTACATGATAATCCCATACTGTGAGGTCCTTACTAAACTCTGAAGACTTGTAAGGTCGATACGGCACGACAGAAGTCCACGTGTTAAGAACCTCGTCGCAGGGTTCTAAGCAGAAGGAGGTCATGAAAACGGCGTAGCTTCGGTCAAATAAATCGTTCATTGTAGAAATTCTCTCCAGAAACTTGTACACATTTTCTTCGCAGTAGCAAAAGGCGTAGTCAAGGGGACATGTCATTGTAACTTTACTAATTTATTCTCTCTTCGTGGTGCCCTTTGATAGCCTGTTAAGAGAATGGAAACAAGTTAATCAGAAGAGTTGTTGAGTCACGTGAGCTCCATCGCACGGAAATGGTAGTCATCGACCAGCACCGCTACAAAGCAACTGTCAAAGAATCGTCGCAGTTGGGAGTTAGGAACTGTGGATTTGAACGGGGAGCAATTGTGTCCCGACCATGATTTGTTTACACTGCAATGAGGAATACACAATAACCCTGTGTATGGAATCCGATGCCACCACCAACCCAATGGCGATGCAAACACACACACTTCTGCAGACTTTTGCTCAGCCAAACGCCACGCCTCTTCCTTTGGCACCGAAGTGAAAGGCGCAAAACGGAGAATGCCCCGAACCCTTCCGCCAAAGCCCGCCCATCAGATCCGTGCACACACACCAGCTTTCACCGCCACCGCCGGCATTTCAACAAAGGCCCCGGCGCGGGGGCCCCAATGCCCAACCCACCCCTAGACCGCGCCTGAAAAGGCGCCAGACCCCCCGCAAAACAGCCGCACAAACACGCCCGCCCCACCCCTGCCAAACACGAGCTCCATCCGAACAAGCAACAAACGCCACCTACCTGATTAAAGCGCCTTGATAAGAACACAAAACCGCTGCTTTGCGCGACACCCCCGGCCCGCCAACCCCCGCGCCCCCCCCCCACACACATACACAGGACAAACACCCAGCGGCCCACACACGCCCAAAAACCCACAACCAGCGCCCCCGAGCCCCCCACGCCCCGCATGATTAAATTCTTTTAAGCGCGCTGGGGGCCGCCGCGCCCCCCGGATTACGCAAAAAGAAAGCCTTGACCCAGAATGACTTTCGCACAGTGGCGCCGAAACTTGAAACCATTCCAAACACCAAACTATGCGAGGCATCTGCAAAACTCCCTCCTGGCAGGGCGCATTCCAAGCTGCGGAGGAAAACCCCCACAGCCACACTTTTAGAAATAAGCTAACAACCCACACCAGCAAACACACAACCATTTTCATACATATACACGCAGCTGGCGTCACTAAGGGTTTCGCGATTTTCAATCGCCAATTTCATCGCCCCCACCGTGCGACGAGGATTTCCCGCCATATGGGGACGGGGGCCCCGGATAACACCGCCCCGACGCCCCCAAGACAAAAACACGTCCCACAATCCAAAGCCCGCACCCACCAAACACCCCACGATACCAAAAGAGACCAAAAATGAATACCACTCGCGTGAAGTGTGCGAAAGCGAGTTGTTTTCGAGGCCATCATTTAGCAACGCGCGAAAAACGGTTCCGGATATTCGCCACGCCTTCCCCCACCTTGGCGTTCCGTAGGACAGGGTCCCAGCAAAAACCCTAACGCAAGCGGAGCGCCCGGTCCTATTAACAAAAAAAACTCATGATTGTGGAGACTGCCATACAAACACACATCTTTTCCTCATAAAAGTGCGAAAAGACACGCGAAGAGGATCAACAAATCTTGACCCACGTATGGATATTTTGCGCTATGCATAGTGTCGGGTATTTCCGGCGCAATTCTTCAGAAAAACACAACGGTTTCGGGCTTCCCCCTGGGGCTTCTTTGGCGTCTTCCCCCCCCCCCGCCGGGGGGAAGGACGCCCCGCAACCCACCCGCGCCCAAAGATGCCATCCCAGAACCCCTCACATAAAAATGTGGCAAAAAAACGACGCATGACCGGACAGCAACGAACCAAAAGATACACGCCGCAGGCCTTGCGCCCCCCAAAACGAGCATGTGCAGTTAAATGAATGCTGAAAAACAAAAAGACACACTTTCAACAACTTTTTTTTGCCACATCACGCCGCCACCCGCCGCACCCAAGATGTTTTCCTAAAAAAGCAACCAAGTCATCGAGAGAAATTTGGTCTTAAAAACTTTGTATTCCGCATGGAGCTGTGCGGAGTAATATTTTTGATGACACCGCAAGAAACAAAGCGTTGCTTGGGGCCTGCTGATTTTTGATGGGGTTAGCACACGTTGCTCGTTGCGTGTGCTTTGTATTGACGCCAAACATCATTGGGCTGACCCATTTTTGCACGGCATGCGCCGCCGTGCTAATCCTTTTTTAAGGAGTCTTCGGGCCCAATCCGAGCTCGTAATTTTTGTTCGAACACAAGGTGTTAGTTTTTAATCTTCCCGAACTCATTTTCAGGGAAAACTAGGCTTTCACCAAAAATTGCCTGCTCTGCGGTCTAACGGGTAAGGGTTATCACTTGTTTTCCGTGGGGGAATCCCCGCAAGGTTTTCAAACAAGCGATTTGCCTCGTCGAAGGGCAAAAGACTTGTTTCAGCTTCGAATTTCTGCATTAAAAGCTTCATGAAGAGTCACTTCCGTCCATTTCCATTGGATTTCTGCAAGGTGTCTTCGTGCACCGCGGTCAGGCCAAAACCGCTGTGCGGGGTAAGGGCCAGCAAAGTAGGTACGCTTAATCAGGGCAAAAACCGTAAACACGCCTTGTTGGGGGAATGGTTGGTCATTGGTGGGAAGCAATCCCCCATAAATATATATAATATATGTATATATATGTATTCATATATACAGATGTGCGATGGGTTTCCACAAAAAGCGCTTACCCGTCGCTTATGGGGTGGCTTTTGTTGCGGCTGGCGCTTTGGTGCGGCTTTTTTTGCTTTTTTCTGCGCAGAGGATTATTCGAAAGTCGATGGGCTGGGGAGAAATAACTCGGCCGTTGGCTCTTTTCTGCCTCTTGGTATCCTTTGAAACCGGCTGCGGTGCGCTGTCCGGTGTCTTGGCGGGGGTTGTCGGTGGGGGGTGGCTGACGCCGTGGGCGCGCGGGCTCGGTCATCCGGAATGCCCCTGCAAACCACCCCGCCACCAGGCGGCCGGCCCCTCGCGCGGGTTCCGAAGCGGCGCAGCCCCCGGGGCAGCGGGGTCGCCGGCGCGGGTTGTGTGTGTGGCGGACGCTTCGCGGGATGCGGGCGGGTGGTGTTTGTGATCCCCCGGCGGAATGGGTGGGGCGGGGCGGTTTGTGGTGGGGGCTTCGGGGTTACCCCCGCATTATCTATAAATATGGCTCCAATTCCGACCACGGTTGTTTCCCGGGTGGATTGGGTGGGTGGTGTTCCTTTATGCATTGGCAGGGTTCGGGCAGGGATGTTCTCTGTGCCGTGTCGATGGCGGTTCGGGCGTGCATTCTAGCTGGCATGGGTTTTGGCCTAGATGGGCCGCCGGGAATCTGGACGACTCGTCTTCAAGACCCCGCGGTTTCGCGAAATCCCGCGCCCCCGTATCCTCTATTGCAGGGTTTGCTGTTGGGCACTTCTGGGTTCTCTGGGCTTTTCCAGGACACCGGGTTCGAGACACATCAAGTTTGCCAAGCGCGCAAGGGAGTGGTTGTTCGAGGAATGGGTTTTTGACTTCCTCGCAAAGACTTGTGTGGTTGCGTGTATGTGAACGGAGGCACTCAGGATGCCACTGTAGAGAGGTGAAGGTGACCCATGTTTGCGCGGTTCTCAGCAGGAAGAAGGGCACCTTGGGGAACAACCGGCGCATCAAACCTGCTTCAGGAGGTGTGAAGAGCCCTATGTGAGGGCACAGAGCAGTTTTTTTCGACGGAGGTGTTAGCACTATGGGCTTGTAGTGAGCTGAATGCTTCCCTAATATTTAAAAGAGGGAGTATTGGCCGGTCGAGTGTGCCAGAAGAGGTGTAATGCGCTGTTTTCTGAAATCGAGGAAGTGCACCGACATGGAGACTGCGAACATGGACTTACCACAATGGCAGATCCAGGTAACTTTCTCGAGATGTATGTAGGTCGCATCTGAAACGCTCAGAAGTGACATATTTTGGTAGTCTACTCAGGAGCATCTCTGACAGTTGTTTCCTTTGTGGTTTTTGTATCCCTATACCGCTCTAGTGACTGAAAAAGTGTAATGGCTTCTCCTTTCCTGGGAAACTGTATGGTGTGTTAGGCTGCCCTCTTGAGGTGAGGTTCGTTTTGCCGAAAATGAGCTGCGTTCAGCTGTTAATGGAGTTAGATGTTCTCCGGGTGTATTTTGAAGGTCATCATCGCCACCACAAGGGTTGGCAGGCTGCTATAGACGAATAGTAGGAGGCGGTTTTGGTTTAATCATCGACGTGTGTTAGTCAGTGCGCTGGGGTTGTATGACGTTGTGCCGCAATGTATACTGAGAGTCGTCTAGAGAATCGGTTGGGCGACAATAATCTACCCTTCGACCCTTTTCTTCCCCTTTAATTGCATATTTGAAGCTATTCGTAGCCTTGAGGAACAATGAACCTATTTAGGACACTGGTAGTCGCTATTTGCGCCATCATTATTTTGGTAAATCATCATCCAGATGAAGACAGTGTTGAGCCTCTGCACGATCTACTACTCGGCTATCAGAAAGAGGCGTTGAAGTCACACTATGGTGATGCACGATTGTTTAATCATACCGAGACAAGGCAGATCTACAATCTGGTACTTTCAGAAGCGCAGAATGCCATCCTCAATTCACACGAGGATGCTGATCGAAAGGCGTACACCTGCTCAAAGATTCGTTCTCAAGTTCGCCAGTACGCGCGCTCTCGAGATGGGACATATAAAGGCCCTTGGACGGAAATTGTATTGCAGCTGCGTGATGGCTATGTACACGGCATCAAATACCTACCCATAGCGCTCAGAAAAGATGTGTCGGATTCGCTGGCGCTTCAGAAGCCGACCCTTTTAAATACTGCGACAGTTCTAAGGCAGGCATACTACTGCTTGGCACCAGCACTGAGCGGGGGTGAATGCCCGTCATACACCTTTTTACGTGTTATTAGAGGGAAAGATGACCCTGCCATTCTTGAATCTTGCTTGAGAAGCAACAAAGGATTCAATGGGATATAAGCAAGGCAAGTATCAACTAAAAGTCAGTAGCGCACACCACAGCAGCTTATTGCAAGGAGCTGAAGGAAGAAGATAACAAGAAGAAGCAATAACTATGGCTACTGGCTTCTCTCACATCGATGTGGCCAAAGCAAATCCAGTATCTGACATTGTTCGACGAAACAGAGTTTTCGGTCTACAACTTTTGTCTTGGTGGTTTCTCTTCACAATACACTCGTTACCTTTTTCCCACTAAAATCTATGATTCTCTTGAAGAGCTATTCAACCAAAGCATTGTTACCTTGACCATGGCGAACCATAATGAGCAGACGCTGTTGCAGATTGCACAGCAGATTGAACGTGCCGTTGATGACGAAATCGACCGTATCGATCAGATGGACGACGATGACATACTTGCAATTCGTCAGAAAAGGCTGAAGCAGCTGAAGGAGATTCAGGCCCGTCGTGACGAGTGGCTTCGCAAAGGCCATGGACAGTACCTAGAAGTTGCGGAGCCGAAGGAGTTTTTTGACAACGTCCAGTGTTCGGAGAGGGTTATTGTTCATTTCATGCGTCGCAGTACTCCTCGGTGCGAAATCATTGAACGGCATCTGCGCGCGATTGCCTGTGAGCATTTCGAAACTCGGTTTTGCTATGTTGACGTCGAGCGTATTCCGTCTCTCCCAGAACGCTTCAACGTGATGATGCTCCCGACCTTAATGCTTGTGGAAAAAGGTAACACTTTTCACAGCATCATTGGCTTCGACGAGTTTGGTGGAACAGACCATTTTACTACCGATACAGTTACTGAGGTTTTGGCACACTACGGTATGATCAATGACAAGGGTATGTTTGCTGCCGACCAGAATGACGACTAGAGAGGCACGGCGCTTTAAAATCCTCACGCATCTTAGAGGAATGTATGTTTTCCAACAGAAAAAAGAAAGAGAACACTATTGAATACGGAGATCCCCTTTTTTCACATTTGTGTGTTGGTGTGACACATCGAACAACATACAGGAACTCTTTTCAGGCATATCTTGTAGGGTTTTGCAAAGTAGAAGGTCCGCTTCTTTCACTTTTGTCTGTTTCATGCATATGCGCCTCCATAACCTTATCACTAGTCTCTCTCCTCTTTCCATGAAATCATTTTCAGTCTATCAAGATGTCTGATCTTACCGAATCTACCAACCGCTTTACCGGGAATGTGCGGCAGACCGAATCCCCAAACGAAAAAGTGCTGCGAATCAAGGTGAATGCACTGAAGCGCACTATCAAGGATTTGGAGTTTGCGAAGCGAGAAGTGGAGCAGGAGCTGCAGCGCCTCGACCACCTGCGCCAAAATGATCCCGACCGTGTTTCTCAACAGACGCAAGTTGTCGACGAGGCTAAAATGATGGTACCTCACTCTGTGAACCGGATTATGGCGTCAGTGAAGGACCTCTCCGACTATCTGGAGAAGGAGGGATCTACTATGTCAAACGAACTATTGGATTTGGCTCGTGCTACCATAGCTGATGGCCAAGCGGCTGTTTCGTAAAATGGGATGATTCCTTTACCCAATTTCTTCTTTAGACGTCCAGCTCAGGGGGCTTTGAAAACAAACGAAAGAGTAAAAGGAGGAGAACCCACTAATGCGTTCTCACGACCAGTTATTTCCCTTCTCCAGTACCGACTGCTCAAATGTACACGACATGTTGTGGAAGTCGCAGGGGGAATAGGGCTCTGTGAGAAGATTGCGGTTTACTATATTTTTGGCGTGGATACTAATTTACCTCGATGGGTCTTTTTCACATATTGATATTGTCTCCATTCTCTTTCCTTCCTGAATGTGGATCGGCAATGTCAAAGGTGGCATCCCCATGTAAGGGACCTCGATGCGGTTGCGCACACGTGCCATAAACACAACTTCCTTTTTTTCTGCTTCCTAGGAAAATGTCTACACCAGATAAGCGCGCGTACGCCACTGCAGCATCCAGCAAGTATCCTAACTACATCAATGACCGGGATCTTTGCAAGCGTTTTCTTGAGGGCTTCAGAGACTCCGCGGGACAGCCGAAGTATGTGATTCTGGCCCACCACGTTGCGCAACGACAGTGCATTGTATTTCCCATCTTCCTCGACGATATTGCGGCTTTTGGGCAGCTTCATTTAGCACAAAGGATCCAGATGAACGTTGTGGGATACATGGAGGAGCTTTACAGGGTTGTCGACTGTATTATTCCCCAAACTGACCACGTTGTTGACATGGTGGACCAACTGGTCATGGAGGCACGGATGTCTGGCCAAGAGCTGCCTGCTCCGTTGACACGTCGATATGAGCTCAAAATACACCCACTTAGTGAGAGCAGCATTCCCATTCCTCTGCGAGAGCTGAAGGGAGGTACGATTGGCACGCTGACTGTTCTTCGTGGCATTTGCATCGCTGCCACTGCTGTCCGCCCAAAGCTCTCTATACTCGTGTCGGTGTGCGAGGTTTGCGCTGAGACGACCTTCCAGCAGGTCATCGGTGATCGACTTACACCGCTGCAAGTATGTCAATCGCAGCGCTGCAAGCTAAACAATGCTGTGGGCAGGCTGTTGGCGCAGAACAAGGCAAGTAAGTTCCTGAAATATCAGGAACTGCGGGTTCAGGAGTTGCCCGAAGACGTTCCGCGCGGTGCCATCCCGCGGTCTATACGTGTTATCTGCGAAGGAGAGCAAACCCGTATAGCTGCGCCGGGGCAGGTTGTTCGTATCACGGGAACTTACTGTCCGGACCCTTCTACTGGGCAGGGTCACGAGGCCTTCCGCGCCTCCACGATGGTGAAAACGCTTTACAAGGCCATTCACATCGACTTAGAAAAGCGCAGCTACCAGGAAGCGGCAGATGATATGCGCGCACAGGTGGAGGATCTCCGGGACTATCCTGATAGAGAAGCCGTTATTGAAAAGCTCACCCGCAGCATCGCACCCGAGATATGGGGTATGGAAGACGTGAAGAAGGCACTCTTATGTCAGCTTGTAGGAGGCAGCTCTATTACAAACGGGATTCGGATCCGCAGTGACATCAATATCCTTTTCATGGGAGATCCCGGTGTGGCAAAGAGTCAGCTTCTGAAGTGGATTGCGTCCGTTGCACCCCGATCCGTGTTCACGACCGGAAAGGGGAGCTCTGGAGTTGGACTTACAGCTGCTGTAACTCGCGATACCCACACAGGCGAGGTGATGCTCGAGGGTGGCGCACTCGTTTTGTCCGATAAAGGAATTTGCTGCATCGATGAGTTCGACAAGATGGATGACTCTGACCGCACAGCTCTGCACGAGGTTATGGAGCAACAGATGGTTTCTATCGCCAAGGCAGGTATAATCACATCACTGAACGCTCGCACGTCTATTCTCGCCGCAGCAAATCCCAAGTTTGGTCGATGGAAGCGCAACGCGACACCAACAGAGAATGTGAATCTGCCGCCAGCACTTCTTTCGCGTTTCGATCTGCTTTGGCTGCTGCTTGACGAATCAAGCCGGGAGCGCGATACTGAGCTTTCGATGCACGTTACCCATGTCCATCTCCACGGTGTCGCGCCTGGCAAGGTGGCGGATGATGGAGTGCGAGGTACCACCACGGAGTATTTTGGCCGCGACTTTTTGCGGGCGTATGTGGGTGAGGTCAAGCGCATTCACCCGTACGTTGACCCAGGTGCCGCCAAGGCCATCAGTGACATTTACTGTGAAATGCGAGCACAAAGTGTGCGGCACAGCAATGTTGTCACGGCTCGTACGCTGCTGAGCCTCATCCGTCTCTCGCAAGCGTGCGCCCGTCTGCGCTTCTCCGAGCGGGTGCTGGAGGAGGATGTGCGAGAGGCTGGCCGTCTGCTTGACTGTAGCAAGGCCTCTCTCCAGGATAGGCCGGTCACAGATATGCATCGCGTAGTGACGACATCCGACGCGTCTATCTTTTCGACTATTAGGGACATCGCTCGTGGGCGTTCATCCGTCGATCTCTCTGAGATTCGCCCCGCACTTGTGATGAAGGGGATTGGCGAATCCCACCTGCAGCGATGCCTTCGAACGTACTGTGAAGTCGGCGTCTGGTCCGTCTCCGGGACAGTGCTGGAATTTGCAGATGACTAGAACAAAGAAGTTTCATAGATGCATACATTTCTTTCCCCTCGTCTTGCTACTAAAGGCTACGCGCCTTCTCAAAGAGACTGTAAGGAGAGAAAAACTGCAAGCGTGTGCAAGGAGCCGTGGTGTAAAATTTTTGTTGTCTCTCGGTGTCCTTCTCACTGCGACTGGTTCGGGGTGACAGATAGATGATGGCGTCACCCGCAGAGCTCCATCCATGGCGACCGTTTCAAGAGGGAAAAACGAATTCGTTGTGAGCTCATCATTGCCTTCTTCCCCTTGCTCTTCATGTCAATCCTTTTTATCCTCCTCATGTCTGCTTGTCTTTGCTTCAATATCGGTTTCGTTACGCTTAGCTTCTAGCCTTCATTCTCCCTTCAAGTTCCCATAAAACCATGTCCTCCGAGCGCACTTTCATTGCCATCAAGCCGGACGGTGTTCAGCGCGGCCTCGTTGGCGAGATTATCAGCCGCTTTGAGCGCAAGGGCTTCAAGCTTGTCGCCTTGAAGATGGTGCAGCCGACGACGGAGCAGGCCCAGGGTCACTATAAGGACCTGGCCTCCAAGCCGTTCTTCGAGGGTCTTGTGAAGTACTTCTCGTCTGGCCCTATTGTGTGCATGGTCTGGGAGGGTAAGAACGTGGTGAAGAGCGGCCGTGTGTTGCTCGGCGCGACGAACCCGGCCGACTCGCAGCCCGGCACGATCCGTGGCGACTACGCCGTGGATGTGGGCCGAAACGTGTGCCACGGCTCCGACTCCGTGGAGAGCGCACAGCGCGAGGTCGCCTTCTGGTTCAAGGCGGATGAGATCGCAAGCTGGACGTCGCATTCCGCTTGCCAGATCTACGAGTAATAGTCAATGCTCTTCGATTATATGCAGAGACACACTAATTCGTTATCTCATTAATTGTATGTGGTGTCGTAGATCTCTTAGCTTTGCTGCAGTCATCGCTCGTGTAGACTGAAAAAAGTACAGCGGAGTCTTTACCGGACACGTTTCCCCTTTTCTCTTGTTTTTGCTATTTGAGCATTGACATGTATATCAACTTTATGGGCAAATGATGTCTTGCACAGAGCATAGGAAATCATCAAGAGTAAAAGAAAACAGTGATACTTGCCGCTGCGCTGCCATCTCACCGTTTTCGTTGACTTCGTCGATGGCGAAGACGCACAATTAAGGTACACCATGAATTGTGCGTCGGCATGTTTCACCAGTTTTTATCTTCGTCGCTAAGAGTACCACAGCACACAGCAAATCCACTTTATGGAATTAGTGTACACATGGATGAAATGGGCTGCACAACCAAAGCACTTCTTGTTGCACGGCATACACTTATCATTCCTTTCGTCTTCCTATTCCTTGTCTCCCTTCTACTCACGCCTCTCCTGCTTCTCTCTCTCCAGCACATTCCCAACGCTTCAACTCTCACTTTTACCACTACCATCACCATCCAAATAAAACCATGTCCTCCGAGCGCACTTTCATTGCCATCAAGCCGGACGGTGTTCAGCGCGGCCTCGTTGGCGAGATCATCAGCCGCTTTGAGCGCAAGGGCTTCAAGCTTGTCGCCTTGAAGATGGTGCAGCCGACGACGGAGCAGGCCCAGGGTCACTATAAGGACCTGGCCTCCAAGCCGTTCTTCGAGGGTCTTGTGAAGTACTTCTCGTCTGGCCCTATTGTGTGCATGGTCTGGGAGGGTAAGAACGTGGTGAAGAGCGGCCGTGTGTTGCTCGGCGCGACGAACCCGGCCGACTCGCAGCCCGGCACGATCCGTGGCGACTACGCCGTGGATGTGGGCCGAAACGTGTGCCACGGCTCCGACTCCGTGGAGAGCGCACAGCGCGAGGTCGCCTTCTGGTTCAAGGCGGATGAGATCGCAAGCTGGACGTCGCATTCCGCTTGCCAGATCTACGAGTAATAGTGATTGCGGATACACAGCGATGAAGGGACTATACACTCCATTTCTTTCAGTAAACCACATGGTAAACCCTTTAATATGTATTTCTTTCTCAGATCCGAGCCTAGTGGTGACCGACACTATTTCCTTGTGGAGCTCACTCACTTGCAGCGACTCATATATTCCCGTGAGAGCGGGTGCTGGAGGAGGCCGTTGTTCAGTATGACTTGACGAGAGAACAAATTACAAGAAACGAAAAAGAAGATGTGACTACAGGTTTTCACCTTTGGCTACTTGTAGTTTTTATATCAACTCCTGATCGAAATCAACAGCAACCGCGATGCAACGAGAACAGCTCCTTTTTTCTGTCGGTCGTGTCTTCTCTGGATGAAAGATCAACTCGCGCGATTGAAGGTGTGTGCGTACGGGAGGCGCCTTTCCCTCCTTTTTAGAGTGACGACGGATCACTGAAAACGAAAGCACACAAACATGTGCTGATGGAAAGAAGTATTCATTCCTTGTCTTCTGTCATGGTCGTTCTTTTTTTTTTCGCAGGGGGGAACGTGGTGAACTCCTTGAACGACTAGTTTCATGGCGCACTGGTGAGGCGATACCTTGTATGCTGATCTCAACTTTTTCCTCTTCTTTCTCCCTCACTCGAGTAACGGGGATGAAATCCTTCACAAGTGCAGAAGGACAGTGGCCGGTGCTCTTAGCGGCTGTCTTGGAGCAGAAAGCTCACCCTTACACGATAGTCAGGCAATTCAAAGAACTTGAGACACGGTTGAGCGTACGTCATCTCTTTCCCAGGCACCAAAGACTCCCTACTCACAGATTGGCTCAAGTCTCACACACACACACACACACACACTCCTAACCAAGGAGCTTAATCACAGAAAAACCGGATAGAAGAAACCAAGAACCAGAGCAGACACATAGAAGTACATGATGAAGGTGGGGCAGACATTGCTGGCACGCGCCATCCCCCTCATTCGCCCCGTCAAGGTGAATCCTGCGACCAAGAGGATACCACTCACAACACTGAACGATGTAACAATGCTGTCCACGGTGACGAACACTGCCTTTTCGAAACAGTGCCAAGCAGTACTGCGAGATGTCTCAAAGAGAAAACTGTACTCAAGCCGCTTCTGGGTGACCCAGCCGCAATCAAGACGCTCGTGCAATGCTGTAGTTCTTCCGGGTCAGAAGCCGACGGTGATTCACCTTCACGTTGAAAAAGTCATTCCTTTGAAGGCGCTCAGCAAGAAGGACCAGAAGCAGGTCCTCGATGAGCATCCACCGTTTTTTGGCTCCGGCGTCGGCATCCTGTCAGAGCGGAAGAAGTGGAAAGCCGTTATGGCGGACCGACTCATCCGAGTTCTGAATCCAGCGGAGGAAGAGCGCGCTCTGTTCATTGATGTGAATATAGCAAAGGAGCTAGAGCTACAGTACAACAAAAAAGACATGATCGACATCCGCCCCGCGAGCTCAGTGCTTGTCTTCAACTCGGACCAGCTTGACGACCCATACAAGGGAGAGCCTCAGAAGGGACTGGCACTAAATGCAGCGACTGGGAAGCGGCTTGGCCAGCCTGCGCATGATATTCTTCTTGGCGTCGGGATTCTTCGCGGTTACACGTCGCCGATGTGGATTGCAGAGGGGCAGATGAAGTACCTAAATCTGGAACTCAAGGCAAATTCGCAGAAGCAGGCAGTATCGGCGCCAAACATGACAGGGATGATTGTTTGTCTTTCGGTTTTGCCGCCAAAGTGCAAGCAGGAGCTGCTCAGAGAGCTCAAGAAGCAGCGCCCAGACGCTTTTGGGCACGACACTTTCTTCATTTACAACGTGAACGGGTGGGAGGCGACACGGTCGCGCGCGCTTGTGCGGAACATGGCTGCCGTGAAAGATAAGAAATACCCTTTCCACTTTGTAAATCTGAAGGATCTCAGGCTGCAGAAGCCACAGTACTCATCCGTTGTGACTCAGCTGACGGGCTGCAGGTCTCCTCTTGGTGCGTCTGCGCTCGAGACCGCCACCCCTTCTACTGACAAATCGGAGAAAGTAGATCAAAGGGATAGCCTATTGGTTCTTCAAGGGAAGAAGTTTCCCTTTTTCTTCGCCGAGGACGCGACGCGCCGTCGCTACTACAATGCGGACTGCATGACGAAGCCGTACTTGATGATGCCGTCTGTGAGACCCATCGCTATCCTTAAAGGGCGACTTCTTGGGGCCAGGGACGAGAACATTCTTCGCACGTTTGCGCTGAAAAAGAAGCTATCCAGCCCCATTTGGGTAACAGAATTCACAGCGGAGCGCATGGGAGTACATATCGCTGCAACACATAAGAAGGACTACGTCCTCATCGGCGCTTCCACCGCAGATGCAAATCCCGATGAGGAGGCCGTAGATGGCTTTTACAACATTGGCGATTTCGCCAAACCAGAGGAGATTCTCTCCCTATTCCCGAAGGCAAGCAAAAAAGTGCACTTCATGCTGGATACCAAGTGGCGCGCCGTGCTGGGCAAGCAGCGGCAGGACTACCTTGCTTCGCTAAAGCGCGACGTGCCTCTATGGGTCTCGGTGAACGAGTGCCTCATGTCTGGCTTTGAGCCGAGACCTGGGTCTACGCTCCTTTCGTTTCCGACAAACCGCAAGCGAGACGTGACGGGCACAAAGCTCTACAACTCGCAGTACACCACTGATCCGGTGCGTGTGATTGGTCTCTCTTCTGTGTACACGCGACCACAGGGGTTGACAATGTAAAAGTACTGCAAGTGTGTGGGCTAAGGAAAAGCATATATATCGGAGTGCTTGTTCGATGCGCTTTCAGCTTTCTTCTTGTTCCTGCCCGGCATACTGACCTGCTCTCGCAAAGGTACGAGTTTACGTGCATGAGGCGCTGCCTACATTTGTGTTTTTGGTGCGATAGATATAGATGGGTACTGATAGAGAAAGTGCTTGAAGAAATCAGTCAACAATGACAACGCATATGTCAGCAAAGTGCGGCTTCCACGGCAATGGGAATCGACTAGTGCAGTGCTGCCGACCTAACAGACACCACCGTCAATGCTTCCACTTCTCCGCTGTGCATCTGGCGGGCAAGGTCCTCCTTTCAGTGCAGTAGGCTTCAACCCCGCTTGTTCGCTTTTTCTCGTATGCTAATGCTGATAATCGTAAAAGCAGCAGTCGCAAAGCACCCCCAAAGTTGTGTGAGCACTTCATGCTTCTCTTATGTTCTTCCCGCATCGGTCAAAGGGTCCTACTTCTTCGCCCACTGCTTGAACATCCCTCTTCCTCTCCCTATCTGTGCTTCCGTCTCGCTCTTTGCTTCTGGGCATTTTGGCTTGCATCATCGGCGAGGTGCTGTCTTGCTAATTTTTTTTCCCTCATCACTCCAACTGGACACTTTTTTGTCCGCTTCCGATTTTTTTTCTCTTGCCATTCTCTCTGACTCCTCCGCCGCTTGTTGTGAGCCGCCTTTTTTGTGTCGTTTGTTTTTATTGCCCCTCTCCCTCTTCAGAACCCCGATTCTCCCCTTGTCTCCTGTCTTTCTATGATTCAAGATTATTTGGCACCATAATCTGCACAGGTTTTCACACTGTATCCTACAAGAGACCAAAGAGTGATTAGCAGCCCCTGCCACCTTCTCTTCAGCGCCTTGCTGGCTTGCTTGTGCGTTTTCTTTTCCCTTTTCGCTTTCCTTTCAAGTTTGTGTTTCTCTTTTTGTTATATATCAGAGACCCTCCCCGATCGGCATAGGGCTCTTTTCTGCTCTTGTTTTGACCCTTTTCCCAGTTGCCTTGCCTAGAAGAGACACGTCAACAAGCAGACGGGCAGGCCATCCTTATTCATCTGTTGCACCTCTCCAGGTCTGTGCAAATAATAGCTCGTTTTTGTTCGACGAAAGGCTGTGCAGCAGCATCCTTGGCACAAAAAAGGCAATCGAGCAAGTAGAGAACAAGAGAAAAAGTGCTGCTTATCTTAACCCTTAAGAGTAGACTATAGAGGAGAGAATGATTGCGTCTGTCAGTGAGAGGCGCAATACCAGAGCGCCAGCTTCCGCTGCTCCCAAGATGAACTTGCAATATTCGAGAATGACCTCTGTCAAAGCCTCTTCCATCACCTACGGGAAAAAGGAGGCGGAAAAGGATGTCCTGCTGGCAACGTCGCCATACTCTTCGATGAGCGGGAGGGGGGCATCCAACGGGGCGTCGTTTAGCAGTGCTCGCCGCAGCCTTGTGTATCCTGGCACCGCGTCCCTATCCTCACCAACACTGCGGCATACGTCTAAGATAGCTCGTTCGTCAAGTTTGACAGGCGATGCCGCCTGGAGCTCGGGTCTGTGCATCAGCTCTGCACGTGAGCGTGCAGCCACCGCACCTTTACAACGGACGAAGTCTGCCACATATACGGAGAAGCGGTGCAAATACATAGTGGGAACAATGCGGAACTGCGGCTCCATCTATGAGGAGATGACAAAGCAGCTTCTGGCGACCGGCCGATGGTCGCACCTCTCCGTCCGCCAGTGCTCCATCACGAAAGCCCTTGTCGTCTCTGAAACTCAGAAAGATTTGTCTGACACAAACATGCACCTGCTCCTCGGTGAGAAGATGCCATGTGAACGAGTAATCGCAACCCGACGCGTCATGTCGAAGCGATACCAGGGTCACCTTGGCAAGGGCAGCAGGAGGAGGCACTTTGTCTACGCCTCGCGGTTCTACACGTCCCCGGGACTCCGGATACCGATGGGCAGCGGTGATGACGGCGAGGTGCGCGTGGTCGACTTTGTGGAGAACACGCGAAGCATCACATTAAAGAGCTCAATGGTGACGGCGCTGCTAAAGTACCACAACTACAACTGGAATACCCTTGGCAGCTATCTTCCCATGTCCTTTAGGCTGCTACCATGCCAATCAGGCCGTGACGAGCGGCAGCAGTTGCTCGCAACCGCGAAGAACGGTGTGCGACTGCCTAACCAGGCGAGCAAGCCGTGTATGTGGATCGTGAAGAGTTCGGCCGGCTGCCACGGTGACAACATTGAGATTTTTCCTGGTGACTATCGGGGCATTCTGAAGTTGCTGCGCTTCATCGATAGCCAACACGACAATCACGCTTGGATAGCGCAGCAGTATGTGGATCGCCCCCTCCTGTACCACAAGCGCAAGTTCGACATCCGGTGCTGGGCCTTGCTCCTTCGCGATCTGTACGAGATCTACGTGCACGAGGAGCTGGTGATGCGCACCAGCAGCGTGCCGTACACTCGCGAAAGCGCGACGTCCAAGACCCCCATTGGCCGCCTCGCGCACATCACAAACCACTGCGTGCAGGAAACGGGCAAGATGTACTCCTTGTACGAGGAGAGCAACGAGCTATGGCGGGAGCACCTGGATGGACTCATACGCTACAAGGGAACGGTGAGAGCTGCAAAGCTGAAGCAGGAAAAGTGCCCCCCTCTTCGTGGTCTGAGGATACAGGAGCCAAAACACTGCGACGCTCCTTACCCGACAACGTCCTCAAATGATTTGAGAGAGTCTCCGTACCCCATTCGCGAGGTGAACCACAACGTCAGTACACCTACCCCACACCCCATAAGTGCCCATGCTGAGTCAACCTCGATCACGCTTGACAGTCATATCATGCCACAGATCCACTTTATTATTCGCGACTCGCTGCTGGCCGCACGGTCGCATGTGCCGGATGAGCCGGCTGTTCCCCCTACCCACACATTTCAGGTCTTTGGGTACGATTTTCTCATCGACGAGGACCTCAAAGTGTGGCTCCTGGAGATCAACGGCGCACCAGGCGGCCCTGACCGCCTGAAGCCTGCGCTAGTGAAGGATACGATTGAGCTGGCAGTGGCCCCGTACTTTTCAGGAACGATGAACCTGAAAGCAAAGCGACACAACGGCTATGTGCGTATCTATCCTTGAGTCAAGAATGACAGCCGCGACATTCAATTCCCCCCCCTTGGTTGTATGTGTGAGCGTGTCTGTGTGTGTGTGTGTGTAAGGTATGCTCTGCAATTTTCATAGCTGCACGAGTAAGCTTCATATCCCCCCCACAAATGCAAATACACACACATGAATAAGGTAGAGAAGGCATGTTTTAAGGTTGCCTGTCGCACGGAGCTCACTCGTTCATCGGAAAGATTCACGCGCCTCGTGCTCCTGCGGCTTTCCACTATGTTCCAGTCGTTTGCTTGCTTGGTGACGCATGTGCAACGTACCTGAGAGTGAATTCATGCAATGGGGATACCTGGGTCATTCTACTCCTTTTTCTCTCTTCTGTGATGCACGTCGCTCATTGCTTCCCATCTTGGCCGCCTTCGCTCTCCCCCTTCTTTTCTCTCTCGTCGTCTCTCTCTCTCTCTGCTGCTATCCCCACGATTTCCCCATTCCTTTCATGCTGCTGCAAGGGCGGGAAAAACTCGTTTTCCCTTTATTTCGTTGTTTGCTGTTTACCCTTGGGACTCTGTTCTCCTCCTCGACGGCGGATTATTAGAAAAAAAATGAGAATCCGAGACATCATCATTATTGGTGTTGCCTTCGTGTGCATCATCATCTGTTGGTCACAGGAAGGCTCACTCAACTTTCAGCGGGGGTTTATGATTCCTATTGTAGACAATAAGTTCACGGAGACGATCATGCCGAAGCCGATTCTAGTGGACCCAAACGGCTCAGGGTCCCGAATTCTCCTGAGTTCTACTACTGTTGGTTACCTGAGCATCTACAACACCCAGTACGCGCGCCGTCGCATTGATGACAACTTTGTGCGCCTCAGTCTTTCTACAGAGCTGAATGTGTACGCCCCCATCGTCGGGATCGGCGCTGGCTACACAGAGTTGAACAGCAGCATTGTGCTGTGCGCCATCGTCACGGAGGACTACCAGCTCATAGCAATTTCCATTCACACTTCCCCGCCCAGTGTACTGTGGAAGTCCCAGCTCGTGGCGCCACGGTACTGGACCGATCTTACTCATGCCTCTATCTCTATTGTTCCAGAGCGCAGCTGGGCTGAAGATGTCGGCATGATTGCTGTTGCCGTCAAGGTTGTGGACACGTCAGGTGTAGAGATGATGATGTACTCCGCGTTTGACGCCAGAACAGGCGCGCGGCGCTGGGGGTACTTCTCTGACGGAGGCAACGAAATGGACGATGTAGTGCGCGAGGCAAATAATGAAATGTCACAGGCAGATGGCGGGGTTCCAGAGTTGCACTTGCTTACCCACAAAGGTGAGGGCAAGGATGGTGCCAATCTGCACGATTACTTGCAAGGGAGGAAGTACGAGCAGCCGTGGACCACATTCC
This sequence comes from Leishmania lainsoni, assembly GCA_003664395.1. Classification (NCBI taxonomy): domain Eukaryota; phylum Euglenozoa; class Kinetoplastea; order Trypanosomatida; family Trypanosomatidae; genus Leishmania; species Leishmania lainsoni. Next base: position 1,127,638 of record RAIA01000133.1, on the reverse strand, counting down.
GTGAGTCTGTGATGGCTGCCATGCCGCATCGCTACGCCCACGTGTGGGATGCTCAGCTGTACCCGCACGTCTTTTATCGAGCGAAGGCAAAGCGGAAAGCGCGCCCTAGTCGCGGTAAGGCAAAGCGACGGGCCACGTTTCGGTACAACTACCAGGTGTTGCACATGGCGACGGAAGATGACGGCAACCTGGGCGACAAGCTGTCAGCGCTGAGACTGTCACTGAAGCAATCCACTCAAACCTCTCTCGCCAAAAATGCAACTCGGCAGCGCCGTCGCCCGTCGAACGTTTTTGTGTTTCATGGCGAGCAGGGTGTAGAGGTGGTTCACATGTACACGGGAAACATAGTGACAAATGTGATGCCGCTGAGGGCTGATGGAACGTACTACGATGACATAAACGACGATTTGGTGCTCGAGTCCCTCAGTACCCAGATAGGCCCCCGTTCCACTGTGTTCGCCAAGCGCGGGATTGACCTGTCGTATGACTGTCTCGGCATGATTGAGACTGGAGTGCCGTTGTCTGCAGATGAGCTTTTCAATGCTACCGTGTGCAATACGCAGGGCCTCTTTGGCAACCTCGACCTCATTCACCACTTCGTTGACGGCGACATCCGTGGTGAGGAGGCGCCCCGTGCGCTCAATACACTCGAGCTGCTGGGCAGCCGCAACGTTGTCTCTCCCATGACGCGCGCAACCCCGCCTCTGATTCTGCAGGTCCAGCAAAACATGGGCGGTGGTCTGCAGCAGGTAGAGCGCTACGCTGCGTTCATGATTGACACCGGCCTTGTAACTTGCATTGATCCATCGCGGAGGCGGGTGCTGTGGAGAGCACAAACAGGCGCACGCTTCACCCCATCTCCATCTGACGACATGGTGGAGGCGCGGAATATCGGTTATCAGGTGAATAGTGATGTTCGGCCGTTCCCGCAAATGGTGCCGTATTCCCTCTTGCAGAAGAACCGCGAAACCGACGTGACTTTCGTCGGTGGAGGAGGGGAGTCTTTCCGCCGCGTCGACACCTACGTCCTGGCAATCGGTGACACTGAGTTCTCCATAATCAAGACAAAGAACGGCAAGGTCACTCGCTCCATTTCGTTGTCGGAGCCGCCGGTGGCGCCGGTGCTTGTAGTGGACTTCAACGGCGACGGCACAAACGATCTCATTGTAGTCTCGAAGTACCACATTTTTGGCTTTGTGGGGAGCTCCCGAGCGTCGTCCGAAACTATGGCCGCACTGATGCTTTTGCTGGTCGGACTTCTCGGCATTTTGTTTGCTGTGCGGGAAAAGAAAATTGCTGAGGAAGGCCAAGACGATTACACGCTGCCTGTGCACACAGGGGACAAGGTGCAGCGTAAGAAGACTTTCAAGCGATCCACTGACTAAGCCAGTGGGTATCCTCGTGTGTGCGCAGATTTGCTACTCCATCTGCGTGTGTATATGCGTGTTCCACGAAGTATACTACCGACATACACATGTGTACGTGCATGTTTTCTTTCTCTTATTTTTGTTTTATTGTTCACCTGCTAGCGTGTACGCTGTGCTAGGGTGAGGGGCATGTGTGGGCGGTTGTGAGCCGGGTACGTGCGAGGCACTGCAAAACAGCGAAGTCTTTTGGGGATGCACCAATAGGTCCTCGCTACGCGAGAAGTGGGAGACAGAAGGACAACACTGGGCAGCGTCTTTCCTTCTTGTTTGTTGTATCTCCTCCGCGCTTGCTGATAGGCGAGGGTGTGGGGATCGGCGTGTGACTGTTGGCAGGTGTGCTACTCTTTTTTCTTTCTCGTTGGTCGGTATGAAGCAGTCGTCCTGATATGTGGAAAGAGAGAGAGCAACGGAACGCGAGATGGTGAGGAAGCAGAACGGGATGACGGGAATGGTAGTCACCTGCGAGGCATTTTGGCTAGCACGCACCGCCGTGCGCACTCAATGTCTCTGAGCGTGCGCATGTCCTCTTCCTCCACTTGTTTCTCTTGGCAGGAGCGCACATGAACAAAGTTGCGACTACTCGGGTCCGAGTCGACACACGCGGGCAAGGGCGCAGGGGCTACTATGAATAGCCGCATCCAGTGATGCAGAGACCCATTTCTGTTCGTTATTGTTGTCACTCCTGCTTCACTGATGTCCTTTTTCTCCTTTTATTTTGTTCGACGATGTTGTGTGCGGCTTCTATTGTGTTTGTTCTTCCCCTACTGCCACACTCGCAGCAACGCTGGCGAACGGGAACTTCACATCAGCGAGCGGGAGTGGATTCATTATTTTCACTCCTCTTTCTACTCCATCTCTGGAATCACCCTAACACTCTGCTTTGAACTCTTTGGTTTTGTGCATTCGGCTGGTTTGGTAGTGATTGGCGAACGCTGTTCTCACCAGCGTCATTGCAGCCCAGCGCATCCTCTCTGGCTCCCCATTTAGCTTTTCATTTTCCTTTCTGTGTGGCTCACTTGTTACATTCCTCGACCTCCACATTTAGTTCTTTCATCATACGTGATAGCACGCATACGACGTAAGTTGTAGACTTGCGAAACGACAGCCTCCCATACACGCAGGTAAAGGAAGGCACCACTAAGACGTTTTAGCGGACTAGGGACGCTTCTCACTAGCAAAAGAAAAGACGAATGGCAAAGCGCCTCTCACTCTACGATCGGTCCTCAGGCGAGCACACACACAGACACACTGACTACGGCACCCAGAAGGAGCGCCTTCTGGCACAAAACGTAGCACAAAGTGATTTGAACGTCTTCAGCATCACTAGCGCTTTCGTTCGTTTCAGTTGTCTTCTCTGATTCACTTTTTGCCTCCCGCAGTAGGCATGCATGTCTTCAACTCGGGCACCTAGATACACAATTACACGTGCCTACCTGAAGGACGACGATTGCAACACTATGAGTTCAGGGGATGCTGTAGAAGAGATGGACCTCAAGGGGAGAAACCACAGCGTTGAAGGGTCTTCGTTTACCGCCACTTCCCGTGACAGCTTTACCTCTGCAGAAGAGGACTCGGCAACGTCACAGGGCAACGAAGAAACGGGCACGTCCACTGTCAAGCCGAGAACCATAACTTGGAATGGGACGACTACGGGAGCACATGACTACACCGCTGCTGCTGCAGCTGCGACAGACGAAGAGGAGAATGCCGCTCTGGTGGGGCAGCCACCGCCTCCGCTTGATCGATTGCAGGTTTATATTCAGACTCTTGTGAGCAACATCTTGGAAGGCCTTCGCGGGTTCGACGGCAGCGTTACGTGGCTAAGGCGCTCGCACTCGGGCATCGCAGCCCAGCTGGACGGCATCAAACCCGGTGCTGTTCCAGACGCAACAGAGGAGTTTAGCGTCGCCTGGTTTGGCATTGCAAGCGCTGTGCTGCATGACTTGATCCAAGAAAGTGCAGCCGACATCTTCGCTCTCGCGACACCGCCTCAGCCATCAAGCGAAGATGGGGAGTCGGCGGGTGGATTGTACGCGACGCCACGCGAGCTGTCGTTTGCCTTTGTCTCAGGTTTGCATAGTATCGTTTTGGAGGTGATGAATGATGGCGGGTGCCACGGCATGGGTGGCAGCCACCACTTCAGCCGTTACTCTATGCGCAGCTTTGCCTACGTGAAGGAGATCAGCGAGATGAGCCGCCGTCTAATGGAGGTGCACTTGACGCAGCGCGCACACGTGCCGCACGCGTTGCGCGACAAGTACAGCGACGATACCATCCCTATCGACTGCAAAGAGGACCTCTGTGCCATTCTTGGGAGCATCGCTGATGCATGGGTGTGCAGCTTCTTCCCAGTCTACCAGCAGCGCTCTCGCAACTTAACAGAGGTGACACCGTTCCTTTGGGGGGAGGAAGAGGATACATCGGGACTGAACCTGGAGCTTTTTTTCTACTGTTTGTACTTTGCATGTCAGCAGCAGAGTTTGATGCAGAACAAGGAAGCTCTTCCGCGCGGCGTTGTGGTCCCAACGGCGTGGATGGAGCAGCTGCTGAGGTGGTCAACACAAGCTAAGGAGCAGCGCCGCCTTGCCTTGCCCGGGCCACTCCCACCCTTTCCGGGCCCTATCGACACGTTCGCGCTCATGACGGTCTCGCCGCACGACCCGCGCCGGCACTGGCTTTCCCTTGATTCTGAGCAATACCAGGTGATTCCAGCGACCCTGTACAACTCCTTCTTTGACTTCTTTGGCACCGGCCCCAAGTACGTCATGTATGGAACCTTTTCTCTCCGGGAGCGCTGTCTTGCCATGTGGAAGCCGCTCCCGCTGACCGTGTTCACGACATTCGAGTGGTCGGAGCGAAACGAATCGGACGGGGCGCTTGACAAGTTCAGTGTAGAGGTGCCAGTCGAGGAGGCACTCCTGCATAGCGACATGCGCGAGGTGTGCCACCTCGCCTGGGGAGTGATGAGTGGGGAGGAGGGCGTGATGTCCGACAGGGTGGCTAGGGTGTGGTTTGCGGCGATCAACGGCACTGACACGGTGCGCATCCGCTGCAGAGGCCTTTACATGCTCTCCCTGAAACCAGGGCCGTTTGCAATTGCAGAGAAGGGGGATGGGATGGACATGACTGTACAGGAGGTAGTACAGCAGCTGCGTCGGTGCATCGAGCAGGATATGCCGGAGAGCGTGGAGGAGTGCAGGGAGCAGATGAGCGGGAAGGTGCTCCTGTCTCTGGTGCTGACGCTAAACAACACGAATGGCGACGACTGCGGAAACGAAATTACAGGCGGAATGGTGGCTGCGGCGCACCAGTGCGGTGTGTGTGGCCTGACCAACGTCGGCAACACGTGCTACATGAATAGTGCCCTTCAGTGCTTGTCGAATCTCACATCTTTTCGTACGAAACTCTTGACACTTCCCATTTCGCACTTTTCGCAGGCTGTGATAGCTCCGCCGCTCATCAGGCTGCTGACGGCGATGTGGTCTGGGCAGCATTCCTTCGCTGAGACCCGTGAGCTGAAGGAGCAGATTGGGATGCGGGTGAAACGGTTTTCCGGCTATCAGCAGCAGGATGCGAATGAGTTTATTGAAGTGCTCCTGGATCACCTGAGTGAAGAGATCAATCTCCTCTCAGAGCGATGCTACCGCCAGCGCGAGGACAGCGACAAGATGATCGCGACACAGGAGCTCTCCACAATTTTCTGGGATAACTTCTTGGAAAACAATAAGTCGTTCATTCCGCCGCTCTTTTTCCACCAGTCGAAGACTGTCTTCACGTGCCTCACGTGTGGGGAGTGCAGCACCGTCTTCGACAACAACGTCACGCTCTCCGTCAGTATTAAAGATCCGCCTCAGCGGCGTTCCATGTGCGTGGATGTCATGGTGGAATTAAGCAAGGGCGACAGCGCGATGGAGTCAGCCTCACGCAGCGGCTCCATGGCACCGTTGTTTCGACCTGTGAAAGGGGACACAAACCGGGCGCACTCACTGGCGACACTGAAAGTTCACGTGTTGGTGTATCCGGACAACACGGTGCGCAAACAGGAGGTGGAGGAGGCGCTTCGGCAGCAGCTGCTGAGCGATGTCAGTTCTAGCAGGGAGGTGCTGCTGTTTTTTCAGGATGTCTGTGCAGAGGAGATGTCTGCGGAGGAGGAGGCGGAGAGGGCAAGGAGTGTAGCAGCGCGCGTGCAGGTAGACGTGCGCGTAATGGACATTCCCGACCATGGTCGTGTGTTTGCTTGGGCGTGTTGCTACCTGAAGAGTGCAGGACTGAACATGGAATCTACGCCACCGCCAGCTACGGTGGACGTGGCAGAGGTGCCGGCGGCACGTGTGTGGTACTTCGTCAGAGACTCATTGCTTCCCTCCACGACTTTCATGATGGGCACCCTGGTTTGGATTGACGAGTTTCCGGCGTCGTACGGTGCGGAGCACCAGCAGCCAGCGGCAGCAGAGGGTGCAGGTGCCGCCGACGCAGAGGAGCTTGTTTTTAGCAGGGAGCCTCGTGAAAGAATGCTTGCCTACACGGAGCACATCCGTCTGCGCTCTGTAGAGGTGGCGGCAGCACTGCTGCAACGCGTTCCAGAAACTGAGACGAACGAGGAGGCGTTGCTCACCGCCACAGAGGCTCTAAGCGGAGGGGTGGGATACGTCGTGTCTCCATCCTACACGCACAAAGCCAAAGAACAGTTGACGGCTGAAAACAGCGCCGAGGCAGCACTCGTATCCATTGGCCAGGACATCTGGGTAGAGCAGTGTGTTCTTCGCAAAGCCGCAACCGCCACCGTCGCAGGTTTCATATCTAAGGGTGGCGATACCACCACCGACGCGACGGGGTGCGAAGGCTGTGAGGAGGCGTCTGCTTTCACGACGGTGACGACCACCATTGTTGTCTGCATTCAGTACGACTCTTCCAAGTATCATCTTATCTCCGACGGAGGGAGGTCGGATGCTTTTGGACTCCGAGGCGTAGATAGCAACCTCGCACCGGAGGTGAGATGCTCGTTGCAGGAGTGCTTGTCGCACTCCATGCAGCCGGACCTGCTGCGGGGTGAAGATGCGTGGTTCTGCAGTCAGTGCAAGGAGTTCCGGGAGACCAAGGTGCACCGCACCCTCTTCCGTTTGCCCCCGTGCCTTATTGTATCCTTTAAGCGCTTCAAGATGCTCACATACAGTGCCGACAAGAAGAACACTACAGTGCAGTTCCCGAGCGAGCTCGATTTTGCTCCGTACCTGGACCCAGAGGCTGTTGGGCTTCAAGCAGAGGGCACGAGGTACCGTCTGCGCGGTGTGGTGTACCACACCGGGTCGCTCAGTTTTGGGCATTACACCGCGACTGCCTTCAACGATTCCGTGCAGAAATGGGTATACTACAACGATACGCACGCGACGATCGACAGCTGCGACGCCCCAGCGCCGAATGGTGCGTATATTTTGTGTTTTGAGCGCGTTGAGTCCACGGCACGTCCAGCGTAATTCTGCTCGCTGTCTCCCAGCCTTTGCTGGGGGAGGCAGAGTGGGGAAGAAGGTAAGAAAAGGCACTATTTCGAGGCGCAACAGGGAAGGAGCTCGCAGGAAGGCTGAGGAGGCAATGTGGAGGGAGCAAACTGTTCGTCTTTTCTTTTGTGTACTTTTGTCGCCCCTCCCCCTCTCCACTCTACACACACACACACACACACACACACACGTATGCTCGTCTATACAGTCGCGGTGGCCCACTCCTACGAGGAGAGTCTGTTAAATGTGCGAGAAACCTGTGAGGTGGACATCTTTTTTTTCACTTTTCATTTTTTGTACTCCGATCCCTGTCCCCTCCCCGTTCCCCACGCACACAGCCCTCTCCTCCCCTCTCCCCTTCATCGAGAGCACGTTGTGCAGAGGAGGATACAACAAGACAGAGGGATCCGGCTTGTACCACTGTATGTGTGTCTGTAGGTGTGTGAGCGTGAGCGGGGATGTAGCGCTAAGGGGTGAGATGACTCGCCTGCCTGCTTTCTATCTTCTCGTCGTCGTACCGTGTTGCTTGTAGTGGACAGAACCTTTTGTTGTGGTGAGGCGCCATTGTAGGTCGGGGAAGAGTGTGCTTCTGCTCTGGGGATCTCTCCTCTTTTTCCGTTGTTTGTTTGTTCTCTCTCTTTGCTTGAGTGAAATTTGTGATCGAAGAAGGCAGAGGAAATGAAAGAAGACTGGGAAGGGTGGTAGAACGTTATGGAGAGCAGGCGCGCATGGGCTGCAGTAACTGCAGACGCTTCTGGTTGACCCTCGCTCATGTTTTCTTCCCTTCTCAACGCTTCTCTTTCTAATCCTCTCTCTGATTCATTCTTCAGGTGAGTTATTGGCGCGTGTTCAAGACGGAAAGGAGGAATGCCGCACCTTTTTCCTGTTCTTATCTGGCGGAGCATGCCGTACGGAGGCGGTTAATACTTGATCGTGGACCTCAGTGTGTGAGCAAGCGATGGGGAGCTACACCGATATTCTCGCGCTCGTTTGCTTGGCTCTCTTTCGCTTACCTTACTTGTCGCTACCGCTGCTGTAGTCTTCCTCTTGATGCCGATCGCTCCTCCTTCTTTTTTCCCCCGTTCCCTGCTGTGATTGTTTGCATGTGTGCCTCTTTTGTGTTCATCGGACTCCACGCTTTTGCTGCTTACACCTCATCTCTGCGTGTGTGTGTGTGCAGGCGCGTCTTCTCCCCAACCTCTTCTCTCCGCACGCTCGCTTCTTCCTCTTCTCCCCCTTCCTTTGGGTTTATCTCGTTACCTCTGTCGAGAGTGCTGTCTTCCTCGCTTACTAGAACGAAAGCTTCGAAAGTGATGAGGTGAGTTTCTCATAACCTATGCCCATGCAAGTCTCCCCTTGTTACCATACGAAGGCATACAGACACTCCCCGAGGACAGACTCGAACGACAAAGACACCTCCACTATTTCACTTTCCCTCGCACTTGCCTTCAAGACGATACACATGGAGGGGAAGCGAAGAAGCACGGTCATACACAGAGTAGTTGACTTGCCCATACAAGGCCCTGCGAGGCGCATGCAGCGATCCGGTGAATGGAGGGAGAAAAAAAAACATGAATGGAGGTGAGCGTCGTTTTGTGTATTTGCATGCCGCGCACGCCGCGTGCTTCTTTTCTTCTTTTTTTTTTGGTCACTCCCTCTTAGCGGAGAACAACAGCGACGAACTGAAACTGGACGACCGCATGCTGTTATTCGTTAGGGCGCTTTGAAGGTAGCCTTCGCAGAATAAGCCCATGTCCCCCAACGTCATGCTTCTCTTAAGCAGGATGGCTTTTTCCTTTCTGCACTTTATGTGCGACGGCGTCAGCTGAGAATGGACGAAGAAGACCCTTCCTACAGGCGATGAGGAGAGCGTGTGGAGTGCCATGCCCTCTCTCTACATCTGCAGCGTTCTGCTCCACACGTGGTATGGACTGTGCACGTACGGCTGTGCTTTGCATGTATCTTTTCTGTTTGCTCTACTGCACTCTCATCTTCCTTTCTTCGTTTCATTCTCTTAATCGAACCCAACGCTCGCCCACACGCGCACTTTTCACCCCATTGCTCGGACACCCGTTTCTGTGCAATGGGCCATCAACATCACAACCTTGCAAGAGTCAGGACGGCCAGCTGTGTTTTTCTCCGCCTCGCTTGCACTTCACTGACTTCATTGGTCCGGCCTGTCCCTTTCTGCCACAATCCTCAGTTGTGTGACGTGGTTTTTATTTTGTCCCTCTCGCGCTCTTCGTCAGCACCACCTTTCCTCCTCTTTCATCATATTTGCGTCCTGCACTTCCCACTCTCCTTGAGCTTCTTGAAGTTAGGGCAGTGTAGAACAGAGCACGCCATCCTCTGCTTCAGCGAACAGAGACGCCTTGACGGAGGCATTGCACCTCTCGCCTTCTCTCCCACCATTTCCTTGGTCGACGGAATTATCCTCGCAGACCTTGGCTGAGTTGGTCATGTCAGTGGTAGCCGCCACTAAGAAGGGCGCAGTGGCCGACACCCTGCGCCGCTCGCAGGTAGCGGAGAACATCTTCAGTGCACAGGACCAGACTATGCGTCAACAAGAACAGATCGCGCATATGACCGAAGAGAACGATCAAATTAAGAAAGAAATCAATTCTATGTCTGGTGCACATTATGACTACGTCAAGGCCGATAAGCTGGCGTCATTGCAGAGCGACGTTGACGGGCTGGAGCGCCGCTACCAGTTTGAGAAGATGCGTAAGAACGATCTGACAAAACGATACCAGCTGGCTCGCATCGACCTTCTTCACAGTCGCAGGATGAAGGGTGGCGTCAATGTAGAAAAGGAACAAGCAGCGGCGGTGCAGCGCCAGGTCGACATTCTGGAGAGCCGGCTGGATCAAACGTTAGGTCAGTTCAACGATGCTCTGTCGTACAACAAGGAGCTGCGCGACCGCATCGACGTCATCCGAGAGGAGCGTCGCGTGTTCCTGCGCGTGCACAAGCGCATGGAGGACGATTTAAAGGCGAAGAAACGCCTCATGGCCGAGCATATCGAAAAGTCGAACAGGGATATGGACGATCGTGACGCGCAGCTGCGCGAGGTGGAGCGGCTGCGCGTCGCGCTGGTCGAGCAGCGCCAGGCCTACACCAACCAACTGCACGACCTGGACACAGCTATGATGGACATCAAGGCCATGCGCGAGGAGCAGACAGAGATGCAGCTGGAGCTGGAGGCGCGCGAGTACGAGTTCGAGGAGCGCATGAGTGACACCAACGTCGCCCGCGCTCAGGAAGAGGCGGACACTTCCCGGCGAGCAATGGGTGTGTCAGCCTCCAGCAATGGCGAAGAGCCTACTTCCACGACCTGTGGGGAAGGCCTCGACGACGTACAGAATGTGATATCTGTGGAGAAAGAGGCGATGTCCATCACCAGCATTCTTGCTCAGATCAAGGACGCCCTGCAGACGGACGATATCGACGGGGTGCGCGCCAATTACTTGCACACTGGGGACCTGAACTTCTCCATGTACAAGTACGTCAACGAGCTGTCCGCCAAGAAGGAGGCTCTGAAGGACAGCATCCGTGACCTTCAGCGTCTTCTGAGCGAGGAAGACGACAGCGAGCGTCAGCACCGCGCTCTCATCAAGCGACTCGAGGAGGAGCTGGCAGGCACGGAGTCCAAGCTGGACGAGATGAACTACGCGATTCTACAGCTGAGCGACGCTGTGCAGCGTACCGCAGCCACGGCCGAGGATGTCTATGCGCATATCGGGTGCCCGAAGATGGCCGATGGCGCTGTGGAGAGTGAGGAGAGGTGCACGGAGGCCAACATGAAGCAGTTCCTCGGCAGAGTTGAGGAGCGCGCCACGCACATCTTGATTGCCTTCCAGCGCCACCACCAATTATCCACGTGCTCGCGCGTCTCGGCGTCGTCGTCTTTGCGCGCCATTCGCGATCCTCAGTTGTCGAAGGAAGCCGTGCAGACCTCGGAGGAGGGGGAGGCCGCTTTGGCTGCCAACACAACTGACTCCTCACACGGCGAAGCGCTGCAGATGGCAGAGGGCTGGGATGCGGAGGAGGTGGCGCCAATAGTGCCGGTTGCTCCTCAGACAGCCCATAGCGCCGTGTCAGCACGCAGTCTTGTATGCATGATGGAGCTGCCCAGTGCCAGCCTGGCTGGCGGGACGACGGATCGCGACAACAACCTGTACGTTGACCAGGATGACGATCACATCGTCTCGCACGAGGATATCCGCAAGCAGATGGAGGCCCGCCTGACTACGATGCGCGAACGTGAGGAGCGCAACCAGCGAAAGAAGAAGGATGCAGCTCAGAAGGCCAGGTAGGTGGCCACATGTCAGCAGCACAGCAATTGCGGCCAGGTGAAAGCACAAGGATGGATACGCTGGAGAGCACGAGCGTAACGTCATCCTTGTGCACGTGTGCAGGTGAGGCCTTAACGCCGGAAGCAAAGTGTGCCGTGACGCGCACACACACACACACACATACACACTGTGCACAGCGATGAGCGCGTTAGCTCTGTGCACCTCTTCTTACATCTCTCTTGCGCGCTCCACAGCTCGCTTCACGTCTGCCAGCACGACCTCTGAGCGTTCATCACTTCTCCTTTATCCTGTGATGTAGCGCGCCGTATAGTTGAACGCTCCAAAAGGAGGTTTGAAGGAGGCGAGGCGGGCGGGGGAGGGACTCAATGATGTTGTCAGCGTCACTCGGCGGCACAAACATACACCTGCAAAGTCACATGCTCCCACTTAGTACCACATTCATCGCATGATGCACACCACAGTGAAGGGAAAAAGAATCGCGTCGGCGGACGTCTGCGCGCTCACGCAGTAAAGTGAATGGAGAGATGATTCACCAGGAAAAATGGAAGCGAATCTTGAAGAGAGAGAGGGCGTTGCATCAAGCAAGAGTGAGGAGAAGGAAGTACTGGAATATTGATACGCATACACTTGACGTTGTAAGGGTCAGGCTTGAGGGAGGAGGCCCTTTCGTGTGTGTGTGTGTGTGCGTGTGTGGACGCGGGTTTGTGTGGGGGCCCGTTTCTGCCGCCCTCTTTTTTCTCGTCTGCGTCTCTCCGGCTCAGTTGTTGTCTGCGTCGAAAGCAAGCGAAGGGATAAAGGGAAAAGAAAGTAAACAACTCTGAGGCTGTCCTTGAGTGCTTCTCTGCTGCTACAGGAAAAAGGCGTCTAACGGTGTCTTGTGATGAGCATAGACTGGTTTGGGGAGTATTCTTGCTTCTTTTTCTTGTTCACTTTCATTTTTTCTCTGCTTCTCCTCATCCAGTGCTACCACACCACCCATGCCCATTCACGCAGACTCGCACAGACCGCTGTTGTTGCTTCCCCCCTCCCTGTCCCTATCTCTGTCTATCACGCTTGTGTGTGTGTGTGTGTGTCTCGTTGTCGTGTTTGGTTTCGCGTGTTTGTCCTCCACCTGCGCCTCTTTCTGTTGCCTGCCTTTTTTTTTTGTCTGTTTCCTGGTGTACAGAGCTAATCACACATGTGTGGTTGGCGGATCTTTCCCCCTCTTCTCCATCTCTCCGGGGACGAAGCGGCTCGCAGCCGTAGGTGAACGGAGTATCACACACGTATCATGTATAGTTCAAGCCTCATCTCTCTCTTCTCTTCATTTCCCAGTCTTTTTCATTGTGTTCGTCTCTCCGCGTATTTTTCGTGTTCGGTCTGGTGTGTTATGTATTCAAAGTTGCTCTTGTTAACCTCAACGAAAAGAAAAAAAACGACAAACAAACAACGCACACTGACAGGCAGAAGATAGAAAACGTCACCGATGCATGGCGAACGGAGTTGGTTCCTTGGGGACTCCTTTCCTTGCTGACGAGGGACTGGCGCTTCCACCTTCTGGAGCTCCCCTGCTTCGTGATGACCACGTCCTTGATCCTTACCGCGTTAGCAGCTGTGGTCGGGACAATCTGGACTGTCGGGGGTGTGCCTGCGGAAGAATGGTGTGCGAGAGGCATATGGAGTCTCCTCACGGCACATTCTATTTGGGTCGGGTGGTACGTATGCGTGGGCTGGGCGTCAGTCCAGCGGAGGGAAAAAAGACATCAACAGCGGTGCTGGTGCGATAACTGTCTGGCGCCCATGGTCGTTCTTTGACACTGACATTCGTCCCTTTTGTTGGATGTAAGGTCAAGAACTCCCGCTGTTAGTCTGCCAGGGCTCTTTTCTTGTCTGCGGACTGACTCTAGATACCCCCTTATCTCCTCATTTTCGTCTTTTGATCATACATACACGTGTTCCACTTGCTGTGGGCACCCGCGACAACTTTTGCCTGGTGCGGCGCGGTGGCCACATGACCATCGGCCGTCTCGATTTCTCCACATATGACACACTAAACGTAGTGGCGCATCTCAGTTGCTTACGAGTTACGCATAAATGGTGGACGTCTGCAGCACACCACTGTTCACCCACAAACCTTTGCCCACATACTCCTTCCTGTGCAACTTGTTGTACGTAGGGCAGCTTCATCATCTCACGTCCTCACTAGACATCATCAATACTATAAGACACGCCTGGAACGATGGAGGAGCGTGGCGATGCGTTGATGGCGGAGGCGGAGAAAAAACTGAAGAAGCGCTCGTGGTTCTCGTCGAGCGACACGAAAGTGGATGAGTCGCATGACACATTTCTGCAGGCAGCCACGCAGTACAAGGCAGCTGGCAATTTTACGAAGGTGGCCCAGGCGTACAAGCGTGCCTCTGAAATGTCTTTTAAGAACAACAGCGAGTGTGATCAGGCGGTGGAGATGGAGGAGGCAGCAAAGGCCTACTTCAAGGCCGGCGACGCGAAGTCGGCAGCGACGCTGCTGAAGGACGTGGTGGACATGTATGACAAGGCCCAGAAGTACACAAACGCAGCCAAGGTGTGCTCTCTACTGGGCGACATCACCATGGGCGACGAGGCTATAAGGTGGCTGCAAGAGGCCGTGCGCTACTTCCGCAATCAAGGTGCGAAGGTGACGGCCTCTGAGATTGTGCTCAAGATGGCGAACATAAAGGCACGCTCTGGCGACTACGCCGGGGCGCAGCAGCTCTACGACCATCTTGCCCGCGAGGCATTGGAGGACCGTGTGGCGCGCGGCAACGCACGCAAGCTGTTCTTTACGGCTCTCTTGTGCCAACTGGCCCTCATGACGCCGGAGAGTCTCATGGAGGATGTAGGCGTTCTCGAGGAGCGTTTCCAGGAGTACCAGGACCTCGACACGCAGTTCAGCATGAACACTCGCGAGCACATGGTTATGACGGACATGATTGCAGCTATCCAAGGCGAGGACACGGCCATGTTCGACGAGGCGGTTCGCGAGTACGACTCCATTTGCCCCCTGGACGACCTTCGCGAGAAGATGATCCTCAAGGGGAAGCAAGCTCTTCGTGAGCGGATGAGTGACCTGCGGTAGGTGAGGCGGCTAGGCACCATATGTGCCTCTCCTACCCTTTCTGCCTTTCCTCTGCCTCTTACTTTTCTCTCCAGAGGGGCCACACTTCTCTCTTTTTTAAAAATTTTGTTACCCTGGCTCTCTCCTGTTACTTGCGCTCTCGCCCTAGGGTTCTCTCTTCTTCTTTCGCTATGATGGCGAGCTCTATAGTCCCCACCCCATTCTCTCTACTCGTCTTCTCACGGCACGCTCTTCTCCATCTTCGCTTCATGCTATATGCTCGCTTTTTGTGTTTTTTTTTTTCGATTGTGGGTGCACGTTTACGTTGGTGTGTGATGAGTCCGCTGATCAAACCTCAGAAGTAGCCAAGGGTGAGAGGTGAACGAAGAAAAGAAAAAAAAGAAGGAATGAAATCGAATGGAGACGTGGACGACAACGAAGAGTCCACCCTAATAGACTATTGAGAGGTGGTCACCTTGGCTCTTCTTCGATGTGACTTCTTTGTCGCTGTCTGTGTTCCCTCAGCCCCATCGCAGCCACCTCTCCCCATTCTTTCCTTTCTCCACCTCCCTGACTCTTGTCCATTGACGTGTGAATGCCGACGATTGCACGTGCACATGCGTCTCTTTCGCTTTCTCCGCCCGTGCCGTGCCGTTCCATCACCTGCTTCGCTGACTAGAAAGAATGTAAGGGGTTGCTACAGGGTTTGTAGCCACCCCTTTACAACTCACATACACTGAGGGGGTTTGCCGTCCACTGCATTACTGCCTTCCCTTGTATCATATCCGCAGGCACTACTTCATTCACCCGTTAAGGGCACCTCTTCTCTCATCTGCCACATTTTTTTTTTTGGCTTCATTGCTGCACCGCCATGCCATCCTCGTACGTGTGTCTTCTCCACTCCAGCAATGGCTGCTACACGGACGATCTAGTCGGCAACGCGCTGCGGTGTGTGCAGGCGGTGCAGTCCAGCGTGCGCGTCAGCGCACCCGACTTCATCCCATTAATCGCCGTCTTCTTTGCGGACCCGTACAGAGGCACCAAGTGCGTGTACTCCTCGGCCGTGCCGGACCGCAACCACGCCCTGGATCGGGTGGGGGCCACTTACCCCGCCTTCTCAGATGGGACAGGGTCGGTGTTCTCGCCCGAAGGGGACTGCGGGGACGGGGAGACGGAGAGTGATGCCGCAGAGAGGACCCTCGCCTTTGCACAGCTCTTTCGTTTTCGCTCTCCTCTAATCCTTCAGCAGGCGGTATTGCGGGCAGCACAGGAACACAACAACGCCATGCTAACTGCCAGTGCAAAGGACGACGCCTCTTCCGTGAAGGGATTCAGAGAGCCCTCAGCTACAGCCTCGGCATCTGCATCACTGTCCTCTGATGCCACAAACATGTGGAGCTCTCTGGCAGGGGCACTACTGGCCTCACTCTGCTATCTGCGCGCGCACCCCAGCACCGCGTTTCGGGCGGCGGCTAGGGATGAGGCAGAAAGCGGGGCTGGAGAGACGCCTGTTGAAGCGGCTGCCGTCGACTCTACCAGCAGCGGTGACGTAAATTCTGTACCTCCACCGCGTAGTGCTGGGAGCATTCTTGTGTTCAGCGACGCTAGTGCAACTGAGGCGCCTCCATACAGCGCAGAGTGCGCTCTCGCCGTGGCGACGATGACGGCAAGCAAGATGGGTGTGACTGTGTCGTGCTTCGGCGAATCCGTACTACAGACCGACTCGACGGAGAACCGCCTCGTGGCACTAGCTTCAAGCCTCGGTGGCTTCTGCGCTGCCCGGTTTAGTTTTCATGACCTCGGCCACCTGCTGGATGGTGCGAGTGCTGCCCTGTCGCTCATCGGCGGCCGGGCCCGCCAGAGGCGGGACCGTATTGCATCTCAGTATGTCGTGGGCCCTACGATGCTGCCGCGGGTTCCTCCGCGAGTATGTCGCGCGGCGGATGTTGCTTCAACAGAGGACTCGATGCTCGACTTAAAGAAAGCCAGGACAGAGAATGCCGATACCGCAATTGCATCTCGCGCGAAGGACAGTGAGTACGCCTCCTACTTGGGCTGGTTGTGTCCTTCCTGCATGGCAGTCATCTATCGGTCTTCAACGGAGATCACCACTTCGGACGCCCGCGCCGAGGACGGCGACGGCAGAGGTACGGGGCAGGCGATGGGCCCTCGGTGTTCTTATTGTTGCAAAGTGTGAACACAGTGTAGCAGGGGGTGACTATACACCCAGCTCTTTTCTTAGAGGCTATACACGTGTTGTTTTTCTTGGAGGCACTTGCACGATTTGCGGTGCTGGCTACACGAGCAGCTGCACAGCCCAAGTGATGTCTTCTGAGGATGAACTCTTTTTATTTCTCACCTTTGCTTTGTTGTGGTGCCTGCAGCCCCCTCGATGCCCCCTCTCGTCGTTCGTAGCGCGAGCAGGCATGCGCTCACAGGCATATGTGCCCAGTGACGAGCATTTGACAAGACACGAAGGTGTGACGGAGAGCGGTTCCAGAGGAGGAGAGAAAGAGATGTGATATGGTCACAGAATACACTCACATAGGGGTCATCGGAGGCTGCTCTCCTTCTCTCTTTTGCTCCCCTCCATCTAGGAAGGAGAGCGGAAGAGGCCCTGACAAAAACAAAAAAGAGACTGTATCTTGTAAACGGAGGAGGTGTGCGCCGCCCCCTCTCTTGTGAGTGTGCTCTTGCTTCGTGTAAGCGTGTTTACACAGTCGTAGTATCCCTTCTACGCTTTAAAGAGATGCTTGCGTCTTCAGCCGGTAGCATGCCTTCTACAAACGACGCGTGCTTCTCGTTTCCTTGCATACCCCCCACACACTTATATGCGCTCTCTTTCTCCTCGACTTTCTGGCGATTTTGCATTTCTCATTGCCCCCCTCCCTCTTCCTCTTTCTTCTACCATGACGCGTGCACCCTTCCCCCCCCCCCCCCCCCCCACACACACACACACACACACACATTCCCCCTGGATGTGCTGCCAACAAGCACGTAGTGTGTGGGTTACGCAAGCACCCACCCCTCCTCCTTTCCCTAGCAATTTCTCTAATAGTGCGAAAACTCGCACTGTGTCCAGGTAGAGGCCCAGTCTTTTTGTACAGGCGAGTAAGTTTACTTCCCCAACGTACACATCCACACCCACACACACGAACGACGCCACTCTCTAACTTGATCTCTTGTCACTTTTCCTCTTCGATCTTGCTGAATTTTTGTGAACGTCTGTTGCACGTGCCCTCTTCCTCCTTTCGTTTTATTGATTGGACGTGTGCGTATATAAGAAAGAGGCAACAGCTGCGCTTGTGTCTGCCGATACACGGCACCCATCATTGATCAGCAGACGAGAAACACCCATAGAACACACGAGGCGTTGTTGTCTCAGCCGTTTGCTCTCCTCGCTCTTTCAATAGGTGCTTGTGTAAATTTTTCTTTTGTTGTTTCAGCGACGACATGCGCAAACGTACCCAAGAATCACAATCTCTCTGACTTCCTACTTCCTCACCTGCTGCTGCCTCCCCCTTTTCATTTCCTCTGGTTCTTTCTGCTTCGCTGCCTTTTCTTCAGTCTTTTGTTCCTTTTATCAGTGTTCTCTCCTAAATCTGTTTTACATTTCACCTTCCACTTTCCTCTACTCCGCACCCAACCACTTGCCCACTGATCCCTACCCACAGGAGTTTAGTTGACTCACTGCTGTTTTGTGCCACGGCTACGGTTGGGCGCGTCTTCCGCACTTTTTCCCCTTCCTTCCTGTCGTTTGTTTGTGTGTCAGCAGCCTGTTAGCGTGGCTTGTCAATCTAAGCTGCTTCCCTTTCCCCCGTTTTTTTTGTTTAATTGTCTTTATCTCTGCATTGCGGACACTACACCCACCTCCTACTATCTTCCCGACTCCTCACAGGCACATCCACACCAAGCTCGCCGCTGTCCCACTGCCGCTCTTAGCTGTTTCACCTGCAATTCGCTGGTCACCTCTCTGGTACCTTCTCTTCCTGCCGCTGTGTTTCTCTCGTTCGCCGTGAATCACACAAAAGAAAAACAGCACATCAACGCACCCACATCCCTCTACACGCTCTCGTTTCCTCCGGATTATATACTCACGGATCGTTATTCGTTTCTGATTAATTTCTCCACTCTCTCCTGCGACGTCTTTGCGATCGATAACGAGGCAGACGCGGCCTACGTTTGCTTGTGTGCTCGTGTGTGTGTGTGTGTGCGATCTCTCGTCTTTTCCCTCGTCTCCACTGTCTGGCAGGCAACTTCAAACCAAAAGAGGGGAGTGTAAGAGGTGCGAGAGCACAGGGAAAAGAGTAGGACTTCCAGCTCAGCTCTAGGCGGCGCCGTGGACATCGTGATACAGTGGGTGTGCTGCTGTTGGTGCGGCTATTGCGGGGAAGGTCAGCATCAGCACATCTGTCCCCACCCATACATCCATCAGGTTCTCTCTCTGTATCGTCGTGTTTTTCCTCTTTTTGTGTGTGTGTGTTGTTCCTGCACAGCAGCGCAACAACAGCCACACACACACACCCACACACATACACACCGGATTTTTCTTGGTTTCTTTTATGTATATGATTTTATTGCTTCCTCATTCAGTGCCACCCACCACAGTGTCCGTCTCTCTTTCTTCTCTCGTTTTTATCTAGTCTTTGTGTTTCTTTTTCTCGCATTTTATAGCTAGCTGAGCGAAGTAGGACGGGACAACTTGTGAGGAGGATCGAATAGAAAGGCAGGCGGAGGATACGTACGGCGCGAGTCTGAGACCGTGCAGCCCACTCAAACGAAGAGCGAGTAGGGCTGCAACCCCCCTACCTCGAGACCACTTCAGAGCAACGCGAGAGTACCGGACAACACATTTGATCGTTGACTGCCTCTGTTTCTCTCCTCTATTTCTTCAGCATCATCTCTCTCGTTATCTCCCTCAAAAGCGAACCAGTTGTCTTCCTCTCCTTCCTCCCGTCTTGTGTGTTGGTGTGTTTGTGTCGCATCTGTGCGGTCGAGTGAACTTGTGTGACTTTGGTTTCGTTTTTTTTTCCGCTTGTGCTGAGTGGCGTTTTATACCCCTCTGGTTCTTGTGGCTTTGTCGGCGTGCTCGTCTCATTCGCCATTTGCTCTTTTGCCTCTCGTGTGGTAGTGCCTGCCTTCTCCTTTGCTTCCCCGTCGGAGTGGACGAAGTGGAAAGGAGGGGGAGCAGAAAAAAGGTGACGCAATCATCACATACCCACACCGTGCCGTGTGTGTGTGTGTGTGTGTGTGTGTGTGTGTGTGTCGCTGCAGAGTGTATTTCTGTACGTGTATTGATACGCATAGTGTATCGTGTTGACCTTGCCTTTTTTTCTTTTGGTTTGATTTCATTGTATACATGCAGAGCGGCGTCTTGGGCCTGCCAACATCCGACCAGTCATTTTCTGTCTTTGGGCATTTCATTCGATCCCATACTAGTCGGGTGGCACCCTCGTTCTTGTTGCTTCGTTCTTTTCTGTCTCGCTTGTGCGCATATAAGCAGCGCCTCTTCAATTCTGCCTTTTTCTCTCTTCTCGCTCTCTTTTGATTTTGCGTCTCTCCTGATTTCCGCTTCATACGCCTCCCCTCTTTTCCGTTTTTCCGTCTCGACTGGGTCCTCTTTTCTAGCGGTTGACTGTGTGCTTATTGTCGCTACTGCTTTCCTTGTGGTGGGAGAAGAGAAGTGTATGCCAAGTGTGGCCGCCATGCTTTCCTCGTCCGATCATAGGGAGAGCAAGTTCCTAAGCAACCATGGAACCCGCTCATCGAGCAGAGCAGACGCGGTGACCGCTGTGCCCCGTTCACCCACGAGCCCGCGTGCTTCTTCCTTCCCTGATGAGGGGGCTGTGGTGACGCAAAGCTGCGATCGCCACTCTCCTTTTACGACGGACCCGACGTCGCCATGGCTAAACTGCCGCAGTACCACCACCACAAGTCTAGACGCCGACGACGAAGCCGACGAGCAATCTCCAGTGAACACGTCAGAATCTGCGGCGACGCCATCGCCCTTGGCGGCACTTGTGTTGGACTACGGTCAGCGCCAGCGGACGGAAATTGACAGCTACCAGGACACGTCTCAGAACGTGGCAAACGGCACGGGCAATGTTGCTGATGTGAATCCTGCAACGGACATGGATCAATATGTGCTTGAGCGGCAGCAGTCAACCATGCCCACCGACTCCGCTGCATCGGGAGCGAATGGGAGTGCAGCTGTGCAGACCCTTGTGCGGCGGAGATCTACGAAGCGAAGTCCCTCGTTCAGCTCGGCTCTCCTCAAGCTGGGAGGCAGTGGTGCCATGCCCTGCTCGACAGCGGCTTCCTTTCCCGGAGTTCCACCCCTCTCCGCGAAAGCTTGTGCTTCATCTGTACAGTCCACTAGTGCTGCCACGTGCGGCCCCTCTGGCGAAGTGGCCACAGCCACACGTGCTCCTGCTGCAAGTGTGGCGTCTACTGACTCAGTGTTTCCCTCTCAGACATACAGCCTGCGCGCCAACAGAGATGCCATCACGAATAGAACTGACTCCCCAAGCCCACCGGCGCTGACTTCACTTGCGACAGCGACGTCCAAGTTGCTGGACGGCTTTCCAGCCTTGCACACCTCTAGTGTACCACTGTCTCCGTTGGGCACGGAACTTCGATTGTCCTCGCGGAGGGCGGTGGAGCTGCAGCACTTCGGCTGCTGCGTCTTCTTCTTCCCCGCTCCGTTTGTGTCATGGCTGTTTCCGCTGGCAGGTCACGTCGCCATCAGCAATGCTGAAGGATCACGACTGTTCACGTTCGAGTCGTCCTACTATGTCCGGGAGGAGAAGCTGGTGTCGGTGCTGGATTGCGTGCTGCGCGAGGAAGTGCTGGAGCCGCGCACCTCTTCGCTGCTACGGGAAACTTCGCCCTTAGGGAGCCGAGTGGAGCTATCCCAGCTCCCCGTTACGATCACTTCGCGATCCCCGACGTCGTCACAGCAACTGGGGACGTCAGTGATGAGCGATGCCTCAGCTTCAGACGCCGCCTTGACATCGCCCTCCGATACGAGTGCAGGGGCACTACTACAGTGCAGCGCGACAAACTCGGTGTTTCCCTCCCGCTGTAGCGCACGCCCACCGCGGCGCGTGGGGCGACAAAGGTCAGCGGCTGGCGCATCAGCTTCCGGCCACGCTCACACTCAGTGCGTCCGCATCTGGGATCTGAAGCCACTTCTGATGGAGAGTCGCGGACGTCGGACCCGTCGTACGCCGTCCTGTTTCACCACTCAGGGCGGTAAGCAGGCTGCTGTAGTGCTCTGGGAGCGCTTGCAAGGGTTACTGCAACCGACAGAGCTCTCCACATCCTCGGTGCGGGGAGAAGCGACGGCAGGCGCCTCCACAAGTACAACATCGTCGCCCATTCGCCGAACGTCGAACATGAAGCGTCGGTACACGTCAGGCTATCACAGTGACGATGCAGACGGCATCCGTTCAGCTCCCGGCATGAGCAGCAGCAGTGGCGAGGAGGAGGGAGAGGAGTACGAGCTGCTGGACGCAGAGACGGCTCGATTCTACAACCGGAATCTAAACGCCACAATCCGTCTCTTCCGTGGCAGCGCTGACGGCAGCATCAACTCGCCCGATGTTGTGCTGCAGCACCACAGCTCCTTCTCTTTCGTGGGCTTCGTGCTGGAGGCGTGTTGTGTGGGGAGCCAGGGAAAGCCGAACAGCACTGTCTCCGCGCCGAAGCCGTCCGTGAAGGACGAAGCTAACGGTGGAAATGCAGTTACACCCCCAAAGCCTTCTGGTAACACGAACGGACCGGCGACCACTCCCGCATTTGATGACGCTGTGCCTGGCGAGAGCCTTAGCACTGAAGAGGAAATTCACTGGGGTGTCATGAAGCTGCTTTTCCACGTGTCCGTCTTT
Organism: Leishmania lainsoni; assembly: GCA_003664395.1. Classification (NCBI taxonomy): domain Eukaryota; phylum Euglenozoa; class Kinetoplastea; order Trypanosomatida; family Trypanosomatidae; genus Leishmania; species Leishmania lainsoni. The sequence goes on along the minus strand of RAIA01000133.1, from coordinate 1,105,438 downwards.
GGCAAGTGGCATCGCGGTAAGCGACGACTGTGGCGCGTGGTGCACGGCGGCAGCATCACAAGTGCTACCATTCTCTGGGCGGCGATCATTGCCTTGGCGTACCACTATTTCAAACTTCTGTTCCTTTGAAGGGACCCGCACTGCGTGAATGGTCAGTTGTAGCAGTGATGACAGAAGGGAAAGAGGCACCATCTGCGAGCAGAGCGAGGGAGAGAGAGCGAGGTGGTTTGAAGCACGGCGGCTCTCGAGTTCAACGCAACGGCAGCGAGGGTACTTCGAGGGAGCGGATAAAGGTGGAACCAGGCCTTGTTTTCTGGTTTGCTTTCTCGAAATGCTTCAATCCAGCGATGATCGCATGGACTTGCTCAGCGAGCACTGCACGAGCGAATCCCCTCTGCTCTCTTTTCGTCAGAGCCCTTCACAGACTCTGGAGAGCGACTCCTCTTTTCTTAATCGTTGTTGTTGTTTCTGGGGCTGTGAGGTTGCAGTGCCTCCGCAGTTACGTGACTTGCTCTCTTCTTTTATTTCCGCATTCCACCCTACCTGATACTCGGTTGATCACGGAACCCTTTCGCTGCTTTACTGTTGGGCGTTTTCTTTGCGTTCTGCGGCACAGATATGCATATGTTTGTGTTTGTGGGTTTGGGCCGTGTGTGTGTGTGTGTGCCCATTATTTGGGCTTCGTTTTTCCCTTTCCATCTTTTCTCCTTTTCCTTTTCTTGCTCCCTCTCTTTCACACTTTCTGATTGGGCTGATGGGTGGCGATGGTGGTAAGCTGCATCAATCTTGGTAAGTACGCATGCTTGCGCCGCAGTGTGGAGGCGCTTCCTCTCTCTTGTTTCCCTCGCTGCGCTCCCCGTCGATTTATGCCGCTCGCAGGTGTTTCCTTTGATGCACCCTTGTGCATGTGCAGCAACAGCGGTGCCCATACGATGCAAACCTCATCATGCGCTATGAGGGTGGTGTTTTCTCATTGTGGACGACGGCAACAAGGACGGCACATATAGTTTACTCAGCCGCCGTCTCCTTCGCGCTGACTGTGCCTTGCTTTCTCTATGTTTCCTTGATGAACTTTTCTCCATTATATTTTCTCACCAGCGAGGGGGCACAACGTGGCACTTTGCTGAGTTGCGCGATGTTGTAGCGCGGCTGACTAACGCTTGATCAAAGATATTGTTTAAACAAAGGCGTGTGGGTATGTATACCGAAAAAACGTGGCCTACCCGTACCTACGAAGACGCAGAAACCCCCCCACACACGAGCATCCTTGATGTCCCTTTATCCTTGAATACAACCTCATCACCGCTCTTGCCGTGAGGTAGGCCAGCTCGTTCCTCTTGAACCTCTCTCCTTTTCTCTCTCTCTCTCTATCCACCAGCTCACTTCTCTTCCTGTTTTATCACTCTTGTGTATCTCCCTTGCAGTGTTTCTCTTTTGGCTGTAGGCCCGCACGCGACCCTCCTCCCCACCGACGAAGCAGCGGCTACGCAAAAAGCTCCGTCCTTGACAGAGCGAAGGCGTAGACCATCGGATTCACTGACACGTCCATAAACAAACAAAAGGAGGAGGATTCGTAACAATTGCATAAGAAACCGCGACCGCCGCTGTAGCCCTGACAAGGCGCGTACATGTACATATTCCTCTCCCCCGTACTCCTTCAGGCCGTCCTCTAAGTTCTCCCGTTTATTCGCGTTGCTTTCATTTTCATATGGTCTATTCATGAGCACATGCTCGTTCTGTAGAGAAGTGTATGGGATCCTCGTGGGTTACACTGCCGGATTTCACTAGTGCATTTTCTTTTTACCGCTCCTTTGCTGTTTTCTACCGTTGATGTGTACACGCGCGCCCGTTTCCGTGGACACAACGACACCCTCTTGCGATAGCGCGGGCTCTCCTTGTTTGTTTCTTTCATCTTTTTCTTTAACTGAGAAATGGCCGGTGAAGGGACGGCCACAGTGCCATCTGCCAAGGCGAGCCCGGCTTGCAACCTGATCGGCCTCACCAACATTCAAATGCGAACGGTCACTATCTGTATTGCTGGTCCCGCTGTCATCGCCTTTGGCGCCTACTCGTTGTATTGTGCAACACTGCTCGCCTGCTTCGCCATGTTCATATGCGGCATCGAGTGGAACGGAGTTAAGCGCCACCTCAAGGTGGCACTACTCATGTCAATGGAAAATGCAGCGACGTCAACGTCGCAATCGCCTCACATCGAAGCGGAACCACTCTACCCCGAGGTGTACGCCCTGCCAGTGGTCTCCATCACCCTCTACAACGTTCTGAAGCACCTAGGCTGGATGCTGCTGTCGCCTGCTGCCTACATTGGTGAGGAGGCGTTTCTTTTGATGCTCGAGTTCTACTTCCTCATCTTCGTCGTTGTGACGCTAGTGTCGCATAGTCGACTAAAGCTCAATGTGGAGCACGCGTTGGAGCGTCTGTGCCAGCAGCTATCCTTCTGCTTGCCGAACAGCTCACGGGGGTGGTCGGCCACGTTGGTAGATGCGGTGGTGTCTTCACCGCCGCGGCAGCACTCAATGCTGGGCCGGACCTCTCTCCGGCAAACCAAAATGAGACGAAGGAAGCGCTGGTAGCCAAGGCACAGCGTGACTACTTTCTCTTGACAGAACTGCAGATGATTGCAGAGCGGCAGCCAGCGGAGCAGCTCCTTGATTTCTGCCTCGATATTTTTGGCATGTTGTGGATTGCTGGTCTCGCTACCCCTATTTGTGTGTACCACATCACGAACGTCGGCTTGCCGTGGGCTGCCTCAACGTTAATTAGCAACTTCGTGAACGACATTTTCGCCCTGGTGGTGGGGCGCAGCCTCAAAGCGCTGCGAGAGCGATACGGGCGGATCTACGACGTAACTAGCGAGGATCCGCCAGCCAGTGGGGCGGCGAACCAGCCGGGGAAGCGACCGCTAACGGAGGCGAGTTGGCTCATGCGGGTGCTGTTGCGCAGCCCACACCCGCTCTATCCTGACATCAGCCCGAATAAGTCAGTGGAAGGTGCTGCGGCAGGCGTGGTCATGAGTGCAGTGAGCTTTGCTGGCCTCATGTTCTGGTTTTACCGATCGTTGTTTGCTGCACCGGCGCCAAACATTGTGAACCCCGCATACCAGAGCGTTGCTCTGTGGCTACTACTCGGCCTCATCATGGGCGTGCTCGGCGTGTGCGGGGATCTACTGCAGTCCCTGCTGAAGCGTGCTGCGCGCTTGAAGGATACTGGTGTCATTATCCCTGGACATGGTGGCCTGCTGGATCGTGTGGATGGTATGTTACTTGTGTTTCCGTTCATGCACTGTGCCCTGCGTGTGATAATGAGACTATCCAGCGACTTGTGAAATCATCACGTTCTCTTGGAGGCGTAAGGCGAAATTATGCAGGCGCGCGCTTGCTAATGGCGTACTTACGACGCTGGCTGTGTCAGTCCTTACCGTTTGCTCGGGCGACTGAGGTGGCGATGGGAGGGGGATAGCTGGGAATCAACCGAATAACGATGATAACTGAAGGCGCGTGTGCCCCCGCTACGAGGAGTACCTGAAGCCGCACACAGGGGAGGCCTGATCACTTTTTTTTTGTTCTTCTGTTAAAGGCAACGGTGGAAGAAGGATGATATAAGGAGGTTGGCTGCAAGTGTCTACTGTGCAGCGTTGATGGTGATGCACTTGTGTCTCTCTCTCTCTGTCTCTCTGTCTGGCTGTATGTGTGTGTGTGTCTGTGCATGTGCCAGTGAATCCGCTGCACAGGGGTGCACGTGAGGCCTCCTTCTACGAGGAAGCAAAACCAGCAGCATACAAAGAAAAACGGTGCCTATTCGCGGTGTAGGACCTCACCGTGACCTGCGTGTGTGTGTATTTGTGTGTGCGTGCCTTTGCATTAATTGCGTTCGTCGTGAACAGAAGTTGCACACGAGGGTACCGATGTGTTGATCTTCTTGACTGGTGACAGATGGGAGCGCAGGGTTGTCACATGCGTGCACCTTACAAACTACCCGGTGCGCTTCACGTATAATGGCGAGAGCGACCCGCTCTACTCCCTTGCGTTGTACCGCCTTATGTGTGTTCGCTGTGGAGAGAGGTGTGCATCACGCTATTCCTCTCTTCCACCTGGTGACACATTTGAAAATCCCGCGTTACCTTCTGCAGCCCCCTTCATCACTCTTTCCTGCTTTCTCTCATCCTTCTTCCTCTCTTTGTTACCTTTCACGTGCAGCTTTCGGTTCAGCTGTCGTCGTCGTCTATGTGCAGGACTTCGGCCACCTCTCTGACAACGAGAAGGCACCTTCGCTGACATTTTCCATGTTTATTGATTTACTATTTTTTTTCTTGTTCGCTTGCTTTGCACACTTTCTTCTGATTGATCGTTTTTGTGTGCTCTCCTAGTGCCAGACATCTACCACCTGCCCCCTCCCGCCTCCCCTCTCCCCCACACACCAGCTACCTGCATTGCCTCCGTTCAGTAACGCTCTGTGCCCCTGCATCGGTGGCTCTGCAGCTGACCTAAAACAACAAAAACGAGAAGCTGTAGAGGGATTCAGAGCAGGAGAAATAGTGCAAGAGCCCCATTTCTTCTACCGATAGCGGAGTGGTTGTGTGATCCACTTTCGCACTCACGCTATTCGGACTCTCCCGCTCTCGCTTCTTAGCACACCCACTCGCTCAGCACCTGGTGTTCTCTTTTTAGCGCTGTTCTTCATGCATGTCGACGGACCCCGCTGCCTTTGTTGACCCCTTTCATGTTCTTTTCTACTCTTCTGCATCGATTGATCTCATCCATCGCGTGACGTACTTCCTTTAACACTGCTGTCGCTACTTGTTTTCTCGTCGAGCACTCTCACTGCCTCTACCTGTGTGTGTGTGTGTGTGTGTGTGTGTGTGTGTGTCGGCACGCGTGCACTTTTTCTGTTTACCACTCTGCTGTTGTGTCCCCTCTTTGTTTCTCCTTTGTGTCTGCTTTACCCTACTCGTTTTGTTCTGCTCTCTTACGTTGCGCGGGTTTTCTTTGGCCCAGTGAGACGCAAGTACGTCGGTGGTGTGTGCTGGTAGGTCGTGATACTCGCCTGAGCATCGCTCTCTTTCTCTCTCTCTCTCTCTTACTCCTTGTCGCGTTGTGCAGCCGGTGTGTTGCCTCTACAGACACATTTCTTCAGCTCTTGCTCTACTTTTCGAGTTACACAGCAACACATATCCACACCCACCCACACACATACACATACCCCTACGTGGTTGCCGCTGGATCATTAAGAATGACTCTCACTTCTGCCGACTCGCCGCAGCACGCAGTGCCGCATGATGCACAGGAGTTGCACGACCGTGCGCACGTTTACCTTTCCTCAGTTGGCCCAACGCTAGATTCCATTGAAAATCTCCTGGCATTGTGGAACCGCCTCAGAGACGTATCCTCGACCGTTTGCAAGGTACCTGAAGGCAGCAGTCTTCGTAGTGTTCGCATCGACCCCTTCACCGTGTTCAAGTCCCCACCATTTATCTCGGAGGCGGAGATTGATCGCTCCGTCAAGCAACTGACCGCGAAGGAGCTGAAGGCCTTACACGACGAGTTTGAGCTCACCTGCATCGACGACTTTGTGTACGTGCACTCCGACGAGGACAGCGAGACGGGTGCTTCGAGGAGAGCTCAGGCTGCTGTCCACACTGTGCACTTTGGCGACGATGCAGGAGGCGATAAAGAGGAAGGCGACGGATACTACAACAACAGGGGGGAAACAGTCGCTGCTGGTGTGGTGCAGAGGAAAGGCGTGGTCAATACGACGTCACCCAGATTGGACGCGGGATCATCAGCGCCTGCAGTCAAAGTTACGTCTGCTTTCTCCGATATGTCAGCCACCTCGAGGGCGACCGCTCTTTTTGAAGGGAATACGGTTACAGTCAAGGCCTTTCGAGACACTGTTAGTGATGGCGGTAGCGGATCTGATGGATCCTCAGCCCATTTCTTGACCCCGGGTGTTGCCCCGCCGATTCCTTCAGCTGATACACAAACACCGGCGGTGATCTCGCTGGAGGAGATACCACCTTCCATGATCGCTGCCGCTGCTGCTGCCCGTGGGGAGGCGACGAACGGTGACGCCTCTGACCCCTCCTCGCGACTGGCCGCCACCTTCTCTGTTGCTGCCAACAACCCGTCTGATTTGCCCTCTGGATGCACTGTGGAGCTCGAGTACACAGCGGACCACTGGATCCCCAACTCTACCCGGCGCGCTCTGCAGGAGGATGCAGGGGGTGCCATCACCGTAACCACCGCCACAACGAACATGAACACTATTCCCGCTGTGACGGTGGAATGCAGCGCGGCACCGGCAGCTGAGAGCACCTCTGCCAGCACCAAGGGGAGCGATGAAGATGAGGACGAAATCCGCTCCTTCACCACCTTCTCACGCATCGTGCTCGCCAATCATGCGCGGCGACTGCAGTCGCGACAGGCGGAGGGGGAAGCATCACCGCACCCCACAGTTCCGCAGCAATCGCTGACAGTTCAAGAGGGCAGGAGGACAGGTGGAAAGGCACAGTGTGCTACTGATCTCCTTCAAAGAGAGAAGAGACCCGCTGCCGCGGCCGCACCAGTTTCTTCTACTACTACCTTATCCTCGCATCCCGTGGCTACGACGAAGCCTGATGTCGCCCGTGAACGCAACGCCTTCGTCCGGATGCGCGTCCGCGACGTTCTCCTTGCCAACCGGGTGCGTGTCATGGACACGTCTGTGCTTGGCGCTGCCTTCTTGGCGAAGATGGAGACCACCTGGAGCGCTGCTGTCGACAAAACCACACCTATTCTGCAGAGACTCGATGAGCTTCTATGCGAGTCGAGCGCGCTGCTGCATACGCTGGAGGTTATGGATCACCAGGCGTACCGGGAGCGGGTCATGGACCCTACACAGTACCTCTGCGTCCCGCGCTACAGTGTTGCCTGCGCAGCGGCGGACTGCCATACACTTTTCTCCGCCACTGTCACGCGTGTCATGTGCGGACGGTGCGGACAGTTCTTCTGCCCCAAGTGCTCTGCTGAGCGAGGGGTGGGGCCCGATGTGAAGTGCGACGGCCAGCGCTACTCGCTTGGCTGGGAGCCACTGTGCCGCGTATGCTATCAAATGTGCCGCGACAGCCAGCAGCGGATAGTGGAGGAGCGCAATAATGTGCTGATGATCACGAACCAGCCTTTCAACGGCGTACAGACAGGGGAGGCGGGAGGCGAGGAGAGGAATGCACATCACGCTTCTGCTGGAGAGCTGAGCTTGAAGCAAGCGGTTCTCTTCGGTGCATATTGCGATGAGCACCGCTGTCTCAGCGACGGGCTTCCTCCCTTTTACGTGATTCATCGCAGCGCCAGCGAGACGGTGCACTTTTGGGATATCCTCGGCTACCACTTCGCCAAGACACAGGGCACCCTTCGACGCGGCTGGCAAAACGCTGGCCACTTAGCAGCTCAAGCAATGAACAGCGCAGCACAAATGGTTTCGAGGCGAAAGGGTACGCTGCGGTAGCGAGTTCAGAGGCACAAAGGAGGGGGACACTATAGGCTCCGCCGCCACAGCAGCACACGACTGTGCACACGAGAGAGAGAGAAAGCGAAAAAGGAAAACGAGTGGCGAGCATGCAGTAGAAAGGTACATCAGCATATCTGTGCTTGCGGCTGTCTGTGTGAGTCTCTAACCAATGAGGTTGGAGCACCAAATTCCTCAACTTTCACTTTCCCCGCCTCTATTGTTGTCTCCCGCGCTCTCTCTTTCCTTCTCTCGGTCGCTGCCTGCGTTCTTGTCCATGGATACCTACCAGAGCGAGCATGTCTATCCATCTGTCTGCCTCTATATGTACGCGTATAGCCTGCTTCAAACGACGAGGAACAACAACAGCAACATTGAATCAAATCTGATCTTTTTGATTCTCCCCAAGCTCTGTTGCTGGTGGTGGTGCTGTCCTTCTTGTGCCCTTGCAAGAGCGACTCTGTCTTGCGGGAGTGTGTGGTTTGTGCCTCCCTCCTTCCTCTCTCTCCTCTGATCGTTCATATTTTCCGTTTCTGTTTCTTCTTCTTCTCCGTTATTGCCTGTGTGTGCATTGGCCTGCTGCCCTTCCAAGTGCTTCCTCTACTTCTGCTCGTGTTTGCTCGATTTGCCTTTTGCTTTCTCTTGTCATTATTCCACCCCTCTCGCCCTTGAGCCTCTGGGCGTGGATGACGCTTACATGTGTCTTTCTGCTTTCGCGCGTCTGCGTGGTGGCAGGCACGTTCTCTGCGCCGCGCTCTGATGATGGATGAGTGGCGTTGCGTCGTCGTAGATGCGGCCGTTGTGCGTATTGAGTGTTCGTTTTTCGCGGACACACGCTGTTCTGTCTAGGCATACCTACGTTGCTTGAGTTTGCTTCTTCGAGTGGGGGACTTCAGGGTGGCAAATCAGAAGTCACAGACACACGCGTGTATGTGCCTGCCATTTCTTTTCTCTGTCCAAAGGGAAAACGAAGCAGGAGGTTCGCGAGTGCATCATCCGAGGTTCGATAGAGGAGCGGGTGGTGGGGGAATATGAGGAGGAGGCCGCCTCTTATTCGTCTGTATGTCCACTCCTCCCTCGCTGATGACGTCTCACAGCTCTCCTGAGAAGCGAAAAAAACCATCCAAGAGAGGAGACTGTAGCGAGGGCGAGAGGGTGAACAGACAAGCAGGGGATAAAGGGGTACGAAGGACGGAGGGCTCACCCATGGCACCTTCTTTGCACGCACCCTCTCTTCAATCTCTCCTTCGTCCTCGCCTCCGTATTTTTTCTCCTTTGCTTTGGGTGTCCACAGAGCAAGATGAAATGCATCCTGCCTGTATGTGTGCGTGTGGACTCTGTGCTCCTGCAAGCCAACGTGCGAGTTCAGCCATGTGTCCATCCGCGAGTGTGAGAGCACCGAATTCAAATTGTGTCGCTGATAGTGTTTTGTGTTCGACTGTGCACCACCGTAAGTAAGATCTTCTTGCTTTCCTCTTTTTTCTCCTGCGTCAGATTCTCTCTCTCTACTGTTGGTCTCGTGCTCGTGCCCATCCTTGTATAGGTGTCCTAGCGCGCTTCACTCCCTCTCCTTGGAGACAATCAAGTCCCACATAGGTACACACACACACACACACACACACAATTCCAATTTGATATTCCCCCACTCCCCCTGCGGCGGGAAGAGAAGAGGCCGAACAGAAGGATAAACCCATCAATACTACTGGCGAGTGCACTTGTGTGAACCCCCTCCCCCTACCTACATCTCACGCTGACAAGAATGCCAGTGAAGCCGCAGTTCACGTGGGAGCAGACAGGTGAGGACGTTCTCCTGCATATCACCATCAAGGCCTGCAAGAAGGACGCGATTGACGTGCTGATTGCCGACGTTTTCGTGAAAGTCAATGCACCGCCTCAGTACTTGCTGGCGATCGACTTGCTGCACGAGATCGATGCCGCCAAATCAACACAGTACTTCACTGACGCGCAGGATGGTGTCATTCTGCACGTCAAGCTTCACAAGGCGGAGGAGGACCTTGTCTGGGACGCTCTTAGCATGCATCAGTCCACCATCGGCAAACAGGCAATGCTGCAGCGGCGACAAGAGTCGATGCGGAGGGCGGAGCAGCGGTACCGGGAGCAGCTAGATGCACGTGTGACGCAGCGTGAGGCAGAGAAGCGGCGTATGCTGGAGGCTCAGTGGGATGTGGAGAGGGCGCAGCGCACGCAGATCGAGCAGCGGGCGAAAGCGGAGAAGGACGCCGCTGAGACTGAGCTATACGCGTGGGAGGACAGCCACGCGACTCCAGTAGTGGGCGTAGCTTCCGATTCGCCGTTGCCGCCTAAGAGCAGCACCCCTGCTGGCCCTTCGCCGTATTCGGCGGATATCTTCGCTGCTGCTGCTGCCGACGCTGCATCATTACCACCGCCGTCGATGCCTCAGGCTGCTTCTCTTGTGACGCCCGCGTCGTCCTCGTCGGCCGTCACGCCACCGACGATCCGGCAGGTGGACACTGTCAACGTCACCATCGACTTCACGCCAAAGACCTTTGCGATGCCGACGCGCTCCCGAGGGGATGAGGAGTACTACCGGCAAAGCCGCTACAAGCCAGTCTCGATTGAGGACACGCCAATGTTCTGGAAGGAAAGGGCAGACAAGTGCTACCGAGCGCAGCAGTGGAAGGCGGCCGCGAACGCGTACTCGGAGTCGATTAAGCGTGATGGCGCCTTCTTGACTTGCGTGATGAACCGGTCCGCGTGCTACCTGCAGCTGGCAGACTACAAGAGGGCTATCGAGGACTGTTCGCTAGCGCTGACAATGCTGGCCAACACGCCGGCGAGCGAGGTGACACAGGAGCGGTACCGAGGGCTCATGATGAAGCTTCACTCCCGCCGGGGCGCTGCCTATTGCTGGGCAAATGACCTCAAGAGCGGCGTGGCGGATCTGCGCATGGCCGCCGCCTATCGAGACCTGGCAAGTGACGATGATGTAGCGGCCGACTTGGCAATGGCTGAGGCTCGAATGAAGGAGCGCGGCATCACCGTGGACGACGCGCGAGCTGATCCTCTCGCCGCCCGGATGCAGGAGGCGGCGGCGCAGTATTACCAGGGCTCATACGAGGCTGCCGAGGCCACCTATAGTGTCATCCTCAAGGAAGATCCGTTTCACATGAAGGCACAAGGAAATCTCGCAGCGGCGATGCTGCGTGCGGGTAAATTCAAGCAGGCTCTAAAGGTTTGCGATGCCATCGTGCAGTTCTGTGGCGAAGTTGCTGCTGCGCTGGAGCAGCCCGGCGGCCTCGCGGCTGATCAGCTCGACAGCGACGATGAGGACGACGAGGACGAAGACGAGTCTGACTGGGCAGCGTCGAAGACAGTCACTGCGACGGAGGAAGCGGAGAGGGAAAGCAACAGTGATAACCTTATCCGTCAGCGCCGCGCCGCGGCAAAGAAGTTGAGCGAGCAGAGCGGCCACGTCTACATGCTTCTCAAGGCTTACGTGCGTATCGCAGCTGCTCTGTGTGGGATGAAGGAGTATCACAAGGCTCACGGGTATCTGGAGCGAGCGCTGCGCATTACGCCGTATGACAACGACTTGCGTGATGACTGTAACCGATTAGCTGAGAAGATTCGGATGGACACGCTCGTCGCCGTGTCTTCCGGCTCTGCACAGGCGCAGAGGGTAGCGGCTTAAGGGCACAAGGGCATCGTAATCTCCTTTTTCTTTCTTTGCCACCCCCCTTTTGCGGTGCTCTGCGGCATTGGTGTAGTACCGCGACAGTTTCCACCACTCGCACAGACACACGTCCACCTGCTTCCTCATCTTCCATGTGCCATGGGGAGCGGAAGTGGTCGTCTTTCATCTCTTGCGTGTGGCCCCATTTGTGGTCGTCCTCTTGCGCCTACACGTCTGTCTGCGCTTTGCTCAACTTCCGTGCTGTTCTTTCGCTTTCCGTTTTCTTTTCTCTCTCTCTCTCTTCTGCGGTGATGTACAGCCAGGCGTGTCAGGTGGACTGGGGGTCGACCGCGAAGGCATATAAAAGTGGTAGGAGGGATGAAGCGTTCCGACGCTTAGTGACAGCCACGTTGCCGTGCATTTTTGGCCACGGTAAACGTGCCTTCTCTTTTGTCTCCTCCTCTTTTACCACCACTCGCTTCCTCTTTGGGTTCGACGACTGCCGCGATGTCGTGGCATCGATTGACTTATTTGCTCCTCTGATCCTCGTTTCTTCGTATCGGCTTGTGGATGATGTGCTGGCGGCCTACATGTGTGCGACATCGAGTAGAAGGGCTGAGATGCAGTCACAACGGCTACTGTCGGCGGTGAGTATGCGTGGGTAAGTGTCAGTGACGATTCTCATGGACTTAGTGGTCGCCTCCCCTCTCCCTTCATCCACACACAAGATCTACCGGTACCGGACTGCCCCAGAGCATAGATACATGCAATGTCGCACCAGCCGACGTAGCGACAGAGTCCATCGAGCAACGGGAGGAAAGAAAAGTACATGTACTTCATCTTGAGTAGCGTCTCATCGACAGTGCCGTACACGCACCAGACCAGCGTTTTGTGTGGTGCGTGTGGTGCGTATGCCAGCGGTCTCTCTCGTGCACTGACTCAAGAGCCGCTGCACGTTCTGCTTCAGCGCGTGCGTTTCTGTGCTGGTGCTGCTTAGGAAGAACGATCTGTCTCAACCAAAGTGCTCCACCTCCCCCCTCTTTCCTTCCTCCTTGCTTCTTACTCTTATCGCTGTTGCTGCTACCGCCTCTTTTCCCTCTCTTGCCGCCCCCCTGACGCACGCACGCGCGCGGCGGAGAATTTGCTTCCTCCTACACGTCATTTTCCATATTTCGACCTTCGTAGATGCTCGACACCGCAATGTGCGCGGAGGAGTACGGCGAAGGTGAGGTGCTCACGGGGGCGGAGCTCTACCTCTACCTGCTGCACCAAAACGAAGAGCAGCTGCGGCGAGCGCAAGAGAAGCTGCGCGAGTACGCGACCCTCAAGGACACTCTTCACGTCCTGACAGAGCGCAGCCGCAGACGCGTGCTGGCCCCTGTTGCTGGTGGCCTCGCCTATTATCCTGCGGAGCTGAACGCGACGAACACTATCTTGGTATTGCTGGGCGATGGCTGGTTCGCTGAGCGCAGTGCTGTTCAGGCAGCAGAAATTGCTGGTCGGCGCATTGACTTCTTGCGTCGGGAGACCGAAGTCCTGCAGCAGGAGCAGAATGCTCTCAGGGCGAAGCAAGAGCTATTTCTGTCGGAGCTGCCCGAGGCACAGGATGCTGTGGCGGAGTTGCTGGCGAAGAAGGAAATTCGAGTGGCGGCTGCCCAGTCGTTGTCGCAGCCTTCGCCTTTGTCCGAGACACCGCAGCAGCAATCACAAGCTGCCGCCTCTTCTTCGGAGTCTGTCGCATCGGCAAGCGCCCCTGACCGCTTTGAGACACCCGATGCGGTGTGTGCCCCTGCGTCTAATCATCTCGCTTCATTCGACAGCTGCCTAACCCCACTCCCGTCGTCGACACCACCAGCCTCGATAGCATCACCCCTGGCCTCTGGGTTGCCGCTGGACTACTCCATCGACGTGGCGCTCACCACCTTCGATGAGCTGGATGAGCTCACAGAAGACGAGCTCATTGCACTGGAGGCCGAGCTGGGCGACCACATCAACGACGATGACTACGTCGAGCGTATCATGACGGAGCGTATGATTGCCAAGAAGGAGAGGCGCATCCGCACAGAGCTGCAGAGGCGAAGTAGCGCTGCTGCTGAGACTGACGAAAGATCAAAGGCCACAGAGGGCGCACCCATGCCAACCTCAACCCCCACTTCGGCTCCGGCAGCGGCGCCTATTGCCACAGCTGCTCTCCAGTTACATGGCGCTGCGCGTGCCACTATCACCAGCGCCGCCGACAATAACCGATTATCGACTGGTAGAGGAGAGGCAATAGTGTACCAAACCCCTGGCGACATAGGGTGGACAAAGGTGCAATCGCTGGCGAAGCCCAGCGCAGGAACTGACGCGCTTCCGACAGTGCAGTCGGCGGCCTCCTTATCACCTAACGAGATCATCAATGGGTGTGCATCGACGTCGTCGCCTTCGGCGACTGTTCTCACCTCTGCACGGCCCCTCGTTACGGCAGCGCTGACCGAGGCAGATGTCTCGCCTGAGGCCTCCTCCTCAGCCTCGGCCGCAGCGCCGTCTCACCGGAAAGAGAAACACGTTCGATTTGCTGCGGACGTGGGGTGTGCGGGCGGCTTGTCCATGGCTACTGCTGTGGCTGCGGTCAAGCAGCCCCAAGTGACCACCTCCGGCGAGCTGGGCTCGTGTAATGAGTTTATTAGTTCCGAAACAGGTCCAGGGTACCCCCCGTCGCTGCTCCGGAGCACTTACACTATCGGTGACATTGTGGAGCGCAAACAAGGGACGGTGGGTTGTGATGGTGGTGCTCTCGCTGGTGTTGCAGCGGGTAGTGACGTCGAATCCGCCGTACCACTCCCGCCGTTTCTTCCTGGTCAGCTGTGGAAGTCAAAGCGCAAATCGCTCTTCATGCGTGAGCTGGAGGGCGACGGAGCGTGAAGCAAGCGTGGGTGTGCATTGGTGTGTTGGCCTGTGGGACGAAGTGGGGGGTGGCACAGTGGTCCACCCCCATCTGCATTCCCCTAAGACGTCTCGCTAACTTGAGGCATACGCAGAATCACCGCAGAACACCTTTCATTACAACGGCGTCGCTGTGCTTGAGGTATGTTGGTCTTACTGACTGTGTGCGCTGGGTGTGGCGCTTTGCTTTATCTCGCGTGTGCACCCGTAAGGGATCGATATGGGACTGTGCGAGTACATGTGTGTATTTGTGTCTAAGCGCCTTGTAAAGAAGGGGCCCACATACCCGCAACTGTGCTGACCACCTCTGTTTTTCTCTCTCTTTCCCCTCTGTCGCTCTCCGCTTTTCGCCATCAACACTCCGAGAAGCACACGTGCGAGCGCCATGCTCTTCACCCCAATCTAGTCTCCTTCACCCTCCTTTGCACGCTGTCTCAGTGCGGTGTTTCGTGTGACCTCGTCACTCTTGCTACTCGGCCTCCCACGTCCGTCATTGAGCCTCGCCCTATCCCTCGCATTATCCACCATAAGCACTGCACATTTGCGTATTAGCCTGCACTCTAGGAAGCAACACACGAGGCACGAGGGATGGGGACCCACAAAGAGGTCCGCGCATCTCCCCCTTCAATGCTCTTGCGTGTGTAGCGCAGGTGCTGTGCCGTCCCCCACATCTTTTGATTGTGTGCCCCATTCTTTTCTCGCCTCGCCGCTTGCTGCCGCACAAAGGCGGTCAGTCTGTGCCGAGGGAACGGCCAGAAGGGGGGGGGAAGGAGAATCTCAGGAAGTGTCTTAGATCATTTGGGAATTGTGGATAGCTTGATGGAGGCAGTAGGCCCGCCGCCACGCGATGGCGCGGCAGCCACTGTGTCGTTGGACCGGTGCTGTGTTTCCGTTCCTGCTCACGCCATGCACGCCGTTTCACCTGGCGAGAGCGACGACCACAGCTGCGATGATGGGGAGAAGTTTTACACGGCAACCGTTAACGTGCACCCCACCTCTTCTAGTCCTCACACCCTCCCTCGAATAGAAAAACACGGGAGCAATGACGCCAATACACTTATTGTGACTCCTGCTGCTGCAACCGAGACGTCAGGGATGCTCACCTTAGAGGAGATTCTGGATGGGCCTGCCAGCTGCCCAAGCTCCACCAGTGCAGCGCCAACGGATTTGGCGATGAACAGGCCTCTGACAACATCGCAGAGGGATAGCAGAGACGAGCAGGAGACACCACCTGTTGCTGGTCCTGCGTATGCGGAGAAAGATGTCACCGCAGCGGCTTTGACTGAACACTCGAAGGAGGCGAACACACCTACTGGGCTCTCTGCGGTAGCGAATCTCGCTCCTCTTTCCTCTTCCTCTCGAGCAGTACAGTCGGGCAGCTCAGTCGTGGCGGCCCCTGCACACTCTCCTGCCCCTTCTGCAGGCTTGGCGAGCAGTGGGGCGCCTCTCTCCGTGCTCACCACACTTCCTGCGGACCTCCTCGTTGCCACTGCGGCGGAATCAGCTACACTGAAATTATATCAGGAGACATTCTTGCCGCATGCTAACCACGACGCCACCGCTGGTCTGCAAGCGACAGAAGCCGGCAACGTCGCGGGTCACTCCTCAATTGCCAAAGCGCTAGCTGCAAAGGGGGAGGGGTCATCAAGGCCACTAGTGCGAGTTACACCCTGCTCCGCCGCGCGTGCGGTGCGACGGGAGGTGGCGGGTCGTGAGCACAACTCGTCGGAAGCAACCGTGTCGAAGAGGGAAAGAAAGACTGGCGGCGTGACGACAGCGTACATTGCTGCGCTGCTGCGCGGCATACTGGGCACTTCCATGCCCGCGGACAGAGCGGTGATTCATTCGCGCAAGACGTGTGCGGTTTCCACAGCTCCGCCACCAATTGCCACGCTCGACTTGCCTGTCGGGTTGCTCGTACTGTACTGCGCCGCCGAGGAGACGTGTGCTGCGTTAGAAGGCGAAAGAGCTTCCTCGACTACCTCCACCGCGGCCACCTCGGCCTACTCGCTGCTTTATATTCTAGAGCAGATCTCTGAAGCTCGTTGCCGCGATCACCGGCAAGCAGCACTAAAGCAGGCAAGCGAGCTGGAGCAAGCAAAGTGTGAGGAGCTCTACAAGGCTGCAGAGAAGAAGCGCGCTCTGCACGCTGCCCATCAAGCCGCGCGTGCACAGGCGGTAGAGCAGGAGGAACTTGGCGCCTGCACGTTCCACCCGGCTGTGTCGGAGGTGGCGCAGCGCATGAAGGTGACGGGGGCGAAGAACTTCATGCAGAGGTGCATGGATTGGAAGGCCCAGATGGACCGCCGGCTGCGCCAGAAGTACAACCAGCGCGCTGAGGCGGAGACGGAGCAGTGGACTGCAGCCGCAGCGCAGATCGGCATATTAGCCCCTGATGGGGTGGTCACGGAGGGCAGCCGACGCCTACTAGCAGAGCCGAGTGTGCAAGAACGACTCAAGTCCCGACCGTACTTGTGGGAGGCAAAGCGGACCAGTGAGAATCTGTGGGGGGCTGGGGTGAGTGTTTTTGAGCCCGCACATGCGCCAACTGATACCGCAGCATCATTTCCGCACCTGCTCGGAGCACCAATTACTTCTTCGATTGTGGAGGATCAGGAAGCCGTCTTGCGCGACTTGCGCCGGCCCGGCACTGGGGAAAGAGTGTCGTGTGATCCCTCGCTGCAGCAGCAGCTGCAGGGCACTCCTCCCCCTCGTGCGTCCAAAAGCAGTCGGGGCACCGTGAAGGGGTTCCTGAGACGTGTCGAGCAGGACGGGAGGCGCCGCGAGCAGACCGTAGCGAAACTGCGGGCACGTTATCACAACCCCGACACGGAGCGCTTTGAGGGCGGAACAGGGCAGCCGCTTTTTCAGCCCAACTCGATGCCGACAGCATGGAAGGACGGACGCCGCGTGAGCTACGACGATCTGTCCAAGGAGGAGCAGGAAAGCTTTCGCGCAGAGCTGCACCAAGCCGGGCTTGACTTTGTGCTGTCGCATTACCTGCGAGAGCGGGAGAGGGAGAAGCAGCAGAGTGTCACTGACAGTCCCCGGGAATCATCGGCGATGGAGCAAGGCGACGGCGCGGACACCACCGAGGGAGGCACGGTACCGCGGCACTCCACCTCGTCACAGTCGCACGGGCACATCATGGCAGTGACGCATCACGCTCGCTTCATGGCGTCGCTTGAGGCGGCGCTGGAGCGAAAGAAGAAGAACTGGGAGCGCCTGCGAGCCCAGGCAACAGCGGAGGAAACCTTCCACCCAAAAATCACCAAGCAGTCAGTGAGGATGGCGCTGCACAAAACAGGCGGCACGCCAATCTATGGGCGCCCAGTGGAGCCCAGAAGGGAGGCGAGCGCCTCAGGTGCGCGGTTGGAGAAGTCACCACAGCAGACCTCTTCCTCCTTTCCCAAAGATCGACCGCTGCCCGAGGTGGCAAAGCTTTTCCTTGCCCGAAACGGGAAGTGGTTGGAGTCAAGGCAGCGACGGCTGCAGCATCTCGCCGAGATGGAGGAGGAGCGGCGCTACGCCGGGTGCACCTTCACCCCGAACTGCCACTTCACGGACACGTGTGAGATGACAGGGCCTCCTCTCGGCGTAGAGGCAGGCCTGACAGGTGCGTCGTCGCATACGGACTCACCGTTGGCGCCATGCATGGCGGGTGCTGAGGTCAAGGACCATCGGGGAGCTTCTCAATCCTATGTGCGGCCGCAGAGTCTGATGGCATCGGCAGCTGACGTGCGCGTAATGAATGAGCTCGAGCTCCTCCGCTCTGGTGCCGCCTACCGGGATGAAGGCTTTGTTCAGGCTGTTTGCGAGCGAAGTGGGCTGGCCGACGTGAGGCGGGCCATGGCAAACTTGTCTCTCCACTCTGCGCCGCGCCTGTCGAGAAGCCGCAAGGACGTCCGGAGGGCATCGAAGCCAACTCACCAGTCTTCCTTAAGTTTGTCGCAGTCGCCTCTCTCCCCTATTCGCCAGCGATCCGAACGGCGATCCGCCTCGCCATATCTGTTGCCTCGTCGAGACACCCGCGCATTGGCTTCACTCTTCCAAGGCAGCGTGCCAAGGCCAGCACCAGCGCACTTGCAGACCGAGCCGACACAGACACCGATGCGTCGTTCCGTAGCCGGGGACGCTACAACGGTTCTTTCTGGCGCTCGCGACTCTGTGTCGAGTTTTGCGCCGGTGGAGGATCCGTGGGCGGCGCTTGACGCGCAGATCGACGCTATCCTCAGGCTTCGCAGGCGCTGACAACGGAAGGTGAGAGGGATGGTGTCCATGTCGTATCCATATTCTGGCCTCTCCCTCATCCTCATGCTGCCGCTCATGGCCTCTCTGGGTGTGTGTGTGCGCGCGTGCTGCGGAGGCTGGCTACTGAGTGTGGTAGAGTGTTATCAGTTGCGGCATCTGCGTGTCATCTGCTCTCTTTTTTCCCGGTTTCCGTTTCCCCACCCTCTCTCCCTATCTCCTTCTTTCTCACTCAGTCGTCAGATCGGAAGGCTCAGCCTCCCCGGTAGGTCCCCCCTGTACTCTTGTATTTTTTTTTTGCCGAAACTTCCTCGCTCCCTTCTTCGAAAGCCCCCCCCCCCTTCCATGAAGTGGGAACGCCTACCTTCTCCTAAACGCAGTCATCGCTTCTGTTCTGACCTCCATTGCACATCACATGGCCTGCGTGCTCGCGTAGATGAAGGATTGTGGGAGTGCGAAGGCGAAGCGGAGGCAAGAGGGCTATAGAGAAAATACCTCAGCGACGGCGATTGCTGCTGAGGTGCACCAGAGGGGACTGCTATCTTGCTCTACCTAAGGGCTTCTCTTTTTCTCTGCGCGTGTATATGTGCACACGTTCTCGAAGGGGTTGGTGTAACACCTTTCCCTGCTGCAGGCGCACATCTCCCCCTTACACGCAGGGATCTATCAGTGATGCACAGGCAGGGAAAGAAGAGCAGCAAAAGCGGTTGGTGCTTATTCAGTCTATTCCACCCACTCGATGTTCCTCTGCCCTCCATCTTCCTCCTTTCACGCTCCTTTCTCCACATCCTACACCGTCTACTGTCCGCTCTTCGCGTTCCTCTCTTCGGTCGCTCTTTACTCTTTCTCCCATCTTATCGACATAGTGATTGTGGCACTTTACTGCCTCACCTCACTCGTCCCCTCAGTTGTCCCGTTGTCTTCCCTTCATGAACTCGTTGTTTGATTTGGTTTCAGTCCGCCGCACTTTTTCATACACTTTCCACCAGCACGCACACCGGTCAAAGTCCCCATCCCCCTCCCCCTCCCACCGTCACCGCCACCGCCCCTCTCGCCCCTTTACGCGCGCCACAATACGGAGACCGGACAGACTCGAACGCAGAGACGCCCACATCCGCTCTCACAGGTACGAGAGAGAGAGAGAGAGAGAGAGAGAGAGAGAAGGCCCCTGCCACCCCTTTTCTTTCGTGCATTGCGTGCCCAGCGCGGGGGATCAGTTGCGTATTCGACCGAGACGTGGCCGCTCTCTGATTTTCTTTCGTCACAGACTCCTCCGAAGTGACGCAGACACGCCCAGGCTAAGACACTGCAGTTGCAGGGCTCCGAAGCGTAAACGAAAAAAAAAGCGAAGATAACACGCCAATGTCATCCCCGCCACCCCCGCGCAATATCGAGGAGGACCTCCAAAGGAATGAAGAGGAGGAACCCGCGCCCGAGGTGGACGATGCCGATATCCCGGTAGACCCGCTGCTCACGCTGCTGTATATCCGGCACACGCTGACTTCGCCGTGGAGTTCCTCTGAGGAGCGCGAGGCGGCCAAGACGGCGCTGATGGAGGAGATGGAGAAGCACAACATGGCGCCCTACATTCGGTTAGTCTGCGAGGCCCTCGGGGTGCCTCTCGATGAGTCGAAGCTGGCAGAGATGGACGCCATCAACGCCAAGAAGGTGGCTGCCTTCGATGCGCGGCTTAAGGATGCGGTCGACAACCTTGGCGACACAGAGGTGCGCGACGTGCTGCAGGCCAAGTGCGACCACTACGCCCGCATTGGCGACCTGGAGATGTGCATGAAAACGAACGAGGAGTGCGCCGCCAAGACGCTCGCAACAGGCCCTAAGCTGGACCTGTACTTCCAGCGCATTCGTCTCGGCATTGCCTTTTCGGACAACGATATTGCTGCCAAGGGTATCACGGACGCGCATCGTCTCATGAAAGACGGCGACTGGGAGCGCCGCAACCGCTTGCGCGTGTACGAGGGCATCTATCACGTGTTTATTCGGGACTTTCAGCGTGGATCGGCGCTTCTGCTCGACTCCATCACGACATTTGCGTCTGGCGAGCTGCTGACATTTCAGGAGTTTGTTTTTATTACCGTAGTCGTGAGCCTCCCGGTGCTCAGTCGACTGGAGCTGCGCAGGCGTATCGTGTATAGCCCCGAGGTCAACCGCACCAGCGTCGACGACGTGCGAGACTTGGTCAACTCGATTTACGATTGTCAATACAACAAGGTCTTCCCCAATCTGGAGGTTGTGTGCCAGCATCTGCGTAAGGTCGTCTACCTCTCTCCGCACGTGAGCTACTTCTTCCGCGAGATGCGGGTGCTCATCTTCACGCAGTTCCTGGACTCATACAGTAGCGTCACACTGGAGTCGATGGGAGCCGCTTTCGGTATTCCAGTGCCGGCGCTGGACAGCATGCTGTGCACACTGATCTCCAACGAGCGTATTGCATGCAAAGTGGACCGTGTCGACGGCAGCGTCGAGACGTATCGCGGTGATACGACGAACTTTGACTACCATCGCATTCTGAAGAGCGGCGACCTGCTGCTGAACCGCATTCAGAAACTCTCTCGACTGGTCGACATGTAGAGGTGACGTTGCTATAGTGGCATGTGTGTCACATTTGTGTCCGGTGGGCTCAATGCGCATGTGGGTGAGTGCCCGTGTGTGTGTGTGTGTGTGTGGCTGGCAGAGAGAGGGTGAGGGGGCGAAGCACGCGCAAGTGGAATGTGGTGTGGAGGAAGCAGAGGTCATGAGGAGACGGGGCAGGAGGCAGGGGAGGGGGAAGGGTGACAAGCGGATGGAGAAATGTGTGACTCGTTGGAAACAAACGCCCCCACGCACACAGCAGGCTGGGTAAGGGTGCAGAGGTGCCGGGTAGCTCTCTTTCTCTTGCCATCACCCGTCCCCCTCTCTAACCACCTTCCCACCATTATTTATCAGCCTTCCCGTTGGTGCCACCACATTTTCTTGTGTCTTTTCGGTCTCTCTCTCTCTCTCTTGCACACCTCATCGTGTTGGTTCACTTGCCTAGCAGGGGTAATGAGGTGCCGGAATGAGGAAGGCGCGGGTAGCAGCGAGCACGCTGGCATCGCAATGTGCATCATCTCTTGTGCTTTTCCCTCCGCACCCTTTTTCTATTTGTCTTTTATCTCTCGTGTTTATGCGCTTGATGTGCGCGTACGTGCGTGACACGGAGATTCCAGCAAGTGTTGAGGCAACGGAACAGTAGGAAGTAACAGCGACACGGGCAAGGGGAAGGGTGTGAGGGTCTAACATGGCGTCTGGTGCGCGATGCCCAGGGGACTGGAGTTTCTCCCCCTCTTGCACTTTTCCCTATCTTAGTAGTCGGCTCGCTCGTTCTCTCACTGTGTGTGAGAAATGCGTTTGTTTCGACACCACTAGCTGTCCATCGGCGGCAAAGAGGAGCCGGAGGTAGTACGCACACTAAGCAGCACTCTTTGCCAACGTTTTCCGGATGGATTTGACACGACGTGCGCGGTGAGAAGGCATTGACGCCGCTGATGCCTTCTCCCCTGCACTGCCACTTCAATGTCTCTCTCCCTCTCTGTGTAGGTGCCTTCTTGCCTCTCTCGTTGTTCACTCTTCACTTCTCTTTCCGGCGCCGCCTCGTTGCCCCCTCCCCTTTTTTTATTTTGGCCGCTGCACTGCGGCCATTCTCACACACTCGGCCGGTGAACGATGTGGGGACTCGCACACGCCTCTCTTCAACGCCTTTTTCTTTTTTTTTTGCATAAAGGAAGCGTATTTACCATCGAGGCTGTGGTGCTGCTAACCTTTTCTTCCACTTCCTCCTCCACATCAGACGTCCTGTCGCACGCGCTACTTCGCATCGACGCGTGCCTTTCTCCTTTCACACGCAGAAGCGGACCCCCCTCCCCCACTTCTACCCCTCTCCACATACAGGCCGAACAAGACTGAAGGTTGGCAATGCCGAAGGGCACAGTGAAGCGCAAGGCGACACCGTCGTCGTTGCGCAAAAAGAAGGCCCAACAGCGCATTCGCAAGCAAATACGCACCAAACTGCAGAAGAAGAAGCCAAACTGGAGGACGGCGCTTGCGAAGGTGTACATGGGCGAGGCCAACGGGCTGAAGGACAAGAGGGATAGCCGCAAGCGCCCCCGCAGCGGTGATAAAGACGATGCCGAGGAGAGCACCTTCAGCTTCAAGCGTGACGACCAGGACGAGGACGGAGAGGTGCAAAGCGATGTCGATGAGGAAAAGGAGGAGCGACTGAATCAGCGCGACCCGCTCGAAACGCAGCTGTTTCTCAAGAGCCTACCGCTCGATACGAGTGAAGAGGAGCTGATGACGTACTTCAAGACCCACTTTAGCCCTGTCAAGCGTGTACTGCTGATGCGCAACCGCGTGAGCAAGACGCTCTCTGGTACCGGCTTCGTACACTGCGGCTCTGCTGAGCTGGCGGGAAAGATCTTCGATTACGCTCAGCAGAACGCGCGAGAGGTGTCGGCGGTAGGACGAGATGAGATGAGGGCGCAGACCGAGGGCCTCTCTCACCACCAAGCGAAGCGGCTCGTGCACAAGATGCACACTGACTCCTTCGTTGTCCGTGATCCGTTCCTCATGATGCGCGACACGAGGTTCACTGTGCTGCGCGTGCTGTCGAGATCTGACACGCAGGAGGCGGTGAGTGCACAGCAAAAGAAGAAGAGGCGCACCAAGGTGGCAGCGGACGATCCGCGCAACTTGTACCTCTTGCAGGAGGGTCTGGTGCTACCAGATTCCACTGCAGCGAAGGGTCTGCACCCGCGCTACCTGCAAATGATTTCGGACGACTACGCCGCACGGAAGCAGCAGCTGACCAACAGCAACTTTTTTGTTAGCAAGACGCGTCTCAGTGTTCGCAATCTGCCGCGCACCATGACAGAGAACGACATGCGCCGCCTCTTTGCTGAGCAGGCGCGCACCTATCTGAAGAAGCACCCAGAGGACACAGAAAAGGGCAAGTGGGGTAAGTACGGCCCCATCCGCAATGTGAAGCTGCTCAAGGACACGGCTGGTGTGTCGCGCGGGTACGGCTTCATTGAGTTCGTGAATCACAACGTCGCCCTCAACACTCTCCGCATGCTCAATAACAACCCCACAGTTTTTGGCGATCAGCGGCGGCTTATGGTCTCCTTCGCCATCGAGAACACGTGTGCATTACAGAAGCTCCAGCGCATGAAGGAACTGAAGCACGCACGCTTGGCTCGCGGGCCGAGCGACGGCCGCGCTCTTGCCGTGCCGCTCAAGGCAAAGAGGAGCAGTTAGTACCTTTCTGGTATTTGCATTGCTCTGGCTGTAAAGGTGTATGCTTACCCGCGCGTGGGTGGGAATTGGGTGCTGTTTTCCTGGCGTCGATCAAGCGCATAATTTAACAAGCACATATAGAGGGGGATAAGGAGGAGCGGTGAGGCATGCATGCACACCGACGTACTTTTCTGTATCTTACGCAACACAATGCATGTGCGTGTTTGCGTGTGTGTGTGTGTGTGTGTGTGTGTCTCCCTCTCTCCCCTACTTCTAAAGACGCGTGTCTCTGTGTGTTTTGCCTCTCCTTTCCTCCCTTTTCGTGTAATGAGCTCCGCTTGTCCATTTATCCCTCCCCCTTTTTCGTTTCCCCCTCTCTCGTGGCTTTCGCACGCACGCACTCTTTCTCGTTGCAAAAGTTTCCTACACTGATTGTAGGTATGCTTGCACGAGTGTTGCTTCCTCTCTCTTCGTGTGTGTGTATCATCTAACCTGTGAGGGGAAGGGCACGTGTGTCAGTGCGCGTCGGTGCGCTTCTGTGCGTCTTTCTCCTCGAGAGTTGAGGGCACCTGAAGAGAAAAAGGCGAACCAATCAGATCATCGATCACTTGTGCGCCCTTTCTGCTTTTCTAGGCTGTGACGCCCAGATGGGGTGCGGCAGGTGCGCACACCTGGTTTTCCTACGAAGAAACCAGTCTAACAAATGTGCTGCCTCACTGTAGATCGTTGGGGGGGCGAGCTGGAAGGGGCGGTGCCACTCCACTTTTGACTGTGCGTGCGAGTGCGCTTGGCCATATGGGCGATTAGCCGATTCGTACGGTGAGACCACCTCCTTGGGAGGCGATTACATCGTCTCTGTGCCTTTCCGCCTTTTTCCAGTCTCGAGGTGGTCGCAGTGCAGCTGCCGCCACCTCTTTTGTGCGGGTGTTGTCGTCCACGTCTGCGGCAGTCTCCTCTCTCTCTCTCTACACATGCGGCATTCTTTCCTACTATCGCTTCCTACCCCTCTCCCGTCATTCGCGCCTGCACATTTTTCTATTGTGTTGCTGTAATGTTTATCTGCGCTCGCTCATGGCCTCCAACCGTCTCTCTCAAGTTACCCCCTCCCATACACCCACCCACACACACACACCCACCCACACGCGTGTACATCTTTATGCGCAAAAACTACACACACACACACATGTCTGTCTACACCTTTGCCTGTGTGCCATACCACTTTCTTTCGTGAACCATCTCCTCCTCGCGCTATCCCTCCCTCTCCCTCTCCCTCTCTCCCTCTCTCCCTCTCTCCCTCTCTCACTCTCTCAACGTTTCTCTGCGATCCCAGTCTTAAGAAGGGACACAAAAGGGTGGCACGAACACACCGACCGATCCACGACTCTTCTTCCTCCTGCTCTGTCCCCGTGATCGTGGGCATTGCGCGCGCCTGTGTGTGTGTGCCCCTCTTCAAGTCATTTGTATCGATTCGTTCCTCACTTCTTACTGGGTCTCTTTTCCTCCCCTCACCTTCCCCCCTCTCCTCTCTCTTTGCGGCACCGTGCGCGTGCGCTTGAGCCTGTGTGTTTGCGCTGGCCTCCTCCTCCTCGTACTTTCTCAACTTCTTCCTGCCATGTCTCATTCATCAGGGCCCACCGTTCCGACCCCGTCACCTGACGGCGCTGTAGCGGAGCTTCAGCCTCACAGCCAAGGTAGTCCGCCTGTTTTCACCCATCCACCCGGGCCCCATGCTGCGCCATCGGCATACCCATCTTATCCGTCGGCACTGTATCCGCGGCAGCTCCAACCGCAGCCCAGCTACTCGCCGTCGCTCCCTATGGACACGCACAACACGAACAGGAGTAGTGTCGATAGTCGCACTGCCCCAGCGGCATCGTCTCTAACGCTGTCCGGTTCATACGGTGCCGCAGCCGTGACTTGCCCGTCACCAGCCTATCCTGCGCCCCCCGGCTCTTCTGGGTATGGCAGGTATTCACAGCAGTCACCCGTAGCACCGCCGCCACCGACGCACGAACAGCAGAACCCCATGGTGTACATCCCGCGCGAGATGGGACGTGATGAGGTTGTGAATGAGGCCATCGCCTCGACATCGCAGTACCGGTCGCAGACGCAACTGAAGCAGGAGACGGAGTGGTGTTACGAGCGGCTGTGCGGGAACGTCCCACAGTCGCGGCACCGCGGCCACGAGGGGCAAGGGTGCGACGGCCACGCGCGAGAGAATGTTGCTCGGCATCTGTTGACTTCAGACCGTGCCGCCGCGCGGGGCGGCACAGTGTCGTCCGTCTCTTCTCGCACCGCCCAGCTGCAGAACGTGGAGTTCTTGATCGGCTCGCCCTGCCATGTTAACAGGCTCGTACTCCTCTTCTTCTCCACGCTGTTCGGCGTTCTTCCTCTTATGTCCACCTTTGCCTTCACGACGCTGCTGTGTGGTGTGGTGTTGCTGTACATTTCTGACTACCTCGCATACCATCGCACCACCGTCTTCGTCCTGCTCGGCACCGCCATTGTGTTTTCGGCGACGCTTTTCTTTTCAAACATCCACGCAGCGGCCACGTCGTTTGGGCCAATGCTGATGATTGCGGACTTGGGCGGGATTCTCATGGTGGTGGTAGCGGCTGCGATTCAGCACTTTCGCTGGGTGCAGGAGACGTTTCCGAATGTCCTGTGCTCGCTGGAGCGACTTGTGTTCGCCGTGGGCCCTGTGCTCTGCTTGCCGCCTCTGCTGACGACGATCACTGGGCTCGCTGGCTCTCGCTACGCACCGTTCTTCTTCTTTGCTGCTCTGTGCACGCTGCACCACTTCTTTTATTGCCCCCTCAAGAGCAGCTTCCTTGTGCTGGTCTCGCCAAAGAGTGCTGCGGGTGCCGCCACAGCGTCGGTGCAGCAGCATCATCAGCAATCCGATGCCGCCGGGGATGCCGGTGCCCACGCGAGACGGAGGGTCGTCGATAACGCGAACGGTGAGGCAAAAGTCGCGCACGTGGGTGGCGGCGGTGTCGGCGCCAACGATGATGCGGCCCTTGTCGACACCTCGCCTACCCACGGTGTGCCGCTGCAATTGAACGAGCAGGTGGAGGCGGTTCTCTTCAGCTGCCTGGTCGTGCTACTCCCTATTGCTGTCTACAACGCCTTCCAGAACAACTGGGACGACTATGTGTTGGCGAACATTCTCAACTCCCTCGGCTTCATGTGCGGCAGCATCGCGTACTTCTGCATTTCGCCGATGCAGAGCCTCTGGTTCCTGGCGTCGCCAGCGGAGAATACCTACTCACTGTTTCAGCAGCTGGAATACGACCCGGTCAAGCTTCTCGACCTCGTCACGACCTTCCGCATTCCCGTGCTGGCCTCCGCCTCTACTCTCGCGGTGCATTGGGGCGCCTACCGCCTCCTTAACTCACGCTACTCGTACCTGTTTTCCGGCGTTGCCTACCCTTTCAATGCCATCCTGCTGTTGATCGCCTTCTACATTACTGTGTACGTCGGCATTGAAATCAAGCGACTCCTCGACATTGACAGCAGCGGCGACGACGTGATGAAGGACAAGCACCTGATACGACGCATGCCGGTGCTGCTTGGCAGTTGCGTGGTGTCCGTCATTCTGTGCATCCTGACAAGTATGCCGGGTGTGCTCTACTTCCCAAGTGTGCTCTCCGTAATCGCATTTAATCTGTTCCTCATGGACCGCACGAGCGGTGGCCCAATGTTCACCTTCACTGTCTTCACGAGCCTGATGCTGCTGTGGTGGATGTACCGCACGTACTCCTTCATTGTGATGGATCTGCGCGTTTTTGGTGAGACGACGGTAGTACCAACGCCGGTGCTGGGGGTGAGCGTGCTGTGGTGCTACGTGCTTGGCTGCATTGGTTTCACTCTTTCATTCTCGCCTAGCAAGATGCCGGTGACGATCGTCCTCTTCCTGCTCGCGTTGCAGGTTACCTTCGTCGAGCACGTCCTCTACTCGCAAAAGGAGGAGGGGGTCTACCCTGGGGTGCTTGTGGCGCTCACCAGTGTGGTGGGCGTTGCCGTGATGTGCCGCATGTATGCAAACGGCGTTCTGACAGTGTACTCGGCGGCGCTCATCTCGTCCTGCTACGTAGCCAAGTTCTTTACGTTTCTGGTCGAAGTGACGAGCGCTGGCTATGCCGCGGAGCTCGCTGTGCGTGATGGGTTGGAGACGGTCCGCGCGGGCCTCCTTACGGTCGAGTTGACGTGTGGATGGTGGGTTGCCCTCTTCGCTGGATACCTCGTTGCCACATTCGAGATCGAGCACCGCCGTCGCATCAAGATGGAAGCGGCGAAGCGGATGCTCTACACATACGCCGCCCTGGCGCTGCTGCTGTCCCTGCTGACGATCCGAAACGTGCAACGCGCGGCGTACGAGTTTATCACACAGAGCTACGTGGCAGAGTCGGAGCTGCTTCACATTGCCGCCGGCACGTGCTGTGCGACCTACGCACTTCTGACGATGCCCGTGTGGTGGCGACTGAAGAGCCGCTACCCGGTTGTGCTCCCGCTTTACGCCGTTTCCCGCGGCACAGCGCTGCTGGCTGTGGTTCTGCTAGCTGTGCAGCCCACCCGCGTGATTAAGGATGAGGTGTCCGACTTAGACTACGATTTCGAGTACGCCGACAGAGGTCGTTGCGCGACGGCTGTCGGTCTCATAATGCTGCTTGGTGCCCGGGTCTTCAGTCTGCCATGCTTCCCGTTTGCCGGTCGCTTTTTGTACTGGCTTGTGGCAGCCGCGTCATTGGCACTCGGCATCACCGGGCTCGTGCAGGCCGCGCCGTCCTTCAACTTCTACATCATGATGCTGGGCTTGGTTTTTTTGGCACTCATCACGGTCGATGTGGCACACTATCGCGAGGTAGGCAGCTTTGTGCTTATTGGAGTGTACGGTCTCTCCATCCTTATGATCCCGCTCTCTTTCCTGCAGCTCAACCAGTTCGTCACTGAGCAGCAGGAGAAGCTACACTACTCGTCCGATCGCCTGACGACGCTGTGGGATATGCACGAGCAGGGCAGCATGCGCCTTCTGGCAGTCATCATCGTTGTGCACCTCGGCTTGTCAGTGATGATCAACTGCCGCCTGAGCGGGCGGCCGCTCCTCCCCAAGTGCCAGGTGATTAGCCGCGAGGCCAGCCTGTCTCTTGGCGCCATTGCCAACTTCTCGACAGAGCTGTCCGTGATGCTACTGTGCGCCATCAATTTCTACGGCAACGACAGTGACCCAGCCCTGTACGTTTTATTCTCTCTCCTTCTGCTGCTCTTTGTGGATGACGAGCTCATCTTTTTTGAACTCAAGGCGCACAACTTCCGCTACTTCGCACCCGTAGCATGCGCCTTGACACTGTTGTGGCTGTGCACCATGTGGAATGCATGGCGCACGGCGGCACCGCATGGTCTTCTCTCGCAATTGAGGAGGGAGACGTGGGCAGTAGTGCAGGCTTCTTTCACCTTGCCGGCGCAGATCTCGCTCCTGTCGCTGTTGTGGAAGGGGCGCAAGATGGGCAGCTCTCCCGGCTTCGTTGTCGTTGGTTCGGTACTGCTGAACCTGGCGTGCCTGCTACTGGTGTCTGACAAGGCAGTGCAGTGGATGGCGATTGTGGGCATCTTCGGCCAGTGCGTACGTATCTTCGAAGCACAACTCCAGCCCACCACCTCCACGCGTCGTCGGCACAGCAGCGCCTACTAAGTACGGAAGTTTCTCCAGCGAAAGGGAGGGAGAAGGGGGGAGGGAGAGAGCGGGGGGAGGGAGGGAGGGAGAAGGGGGTCTCTTATTTTGTTTCTCCGTGCTAAGGGCAGAGTAGTTGTGCGTTTTGGTGTGATGTGGTGGCATTAGAAACACCTGCAGCCCCCCTCTCTAAAGAGGAGGTGGCTACTGGCCTTGTATTTCACGTGCGTTTCTTTCAGTGCTCGTATGTGCGCTTCCTTCTCCCCTTCCTTTTCCCTCGTACTCTCCTTTTTCTTCTTCACTTGGCTCTTTCTGCCCGGCACAGCTCCAACTTTCCAAACCCCTGCGGTAGCCGCCACTGTGTGCGTGTGTGTGCGTGTCGGCTGTTTTGATCAGAGATGTGTGGAGGTCGTTTTTTTTTTGATTTGACGCGACTCGTTACGGGCGTCATGCGTCTCTTACGAAGTTGGCGCAGGGTGAACCAAACAACGAAACGAAAGAAAAGGAAAGGAAACGTGTAAGGGATGCCACCTGGGTGGTCGTCGAACGACATGCGGGTATTTATCTGTGTTGCACTCTTCCCGTCTCATGCTCCCTACCACGCCACTTGCCACAATCTGCGTGTGCTTTCAAGTTTAGCGCTCCGCTATGCACACGTTTATGCCTCTCGGCAGTGCTAACGCCGTGCTAGTCTTCTTCTACACCTATGTTTCTCCTAGCGGAGATATCGAGGCCGGGGGGAAGGGATTGGGAGAGGTACTGAGAGGACATGAGAATGCCGATCATGGGCACATCTGAGTTGATGCATCAGAGACTTACTCACTTGCAAGTTCTGTGCGTGCAGGTCGAATGCATGGCGGCAGCATTCCTCTTCACAGATGAGTACCGCACTCATCTTCTGTGTGTGCATGTGTGTGTGTATGTGCCCCGGTCTTCTCCACCACGCCCAATGTACATTATCGTCCCGACCCCACGTTGTGCGCGCACACACACACACAAAGAGCGCCAGCTTCTTGACTGGGCCTCTCTTTCCTTCGTCACTCATACTTAAACTGTCCTTCCCCCCTTTTCCTCTTGTCTTGGGAGTGTCCACTCACCGTTGCGCACTAAGCACGAGTGTATTGCCCACAAAGAAAAGGGCAAGAGGCTTACTGCTGTGGTGAGGGTATCAACGCAGCCAAACGCCAGCGATTCGGAGCTCAGGTCCACGCAAGACATGCATGGATGACCTCTCCACCAGTATACGGCGCTTCCGAGTGCACCTCCCCCAGCGATGACCTCGGCACGACGCGGCAACAACGGAGAATTTGCCGTCGCAGAAAGGTCGCTCTAAGCCCGCTGCGACACCGTCGTCAACCCCACGCAAGCATCGCAGTCCTTGTCAAGGAATGGATGGGCGACAAGGCGCGACGGCCGCCTCATCAGACTTCCGGAGCTGCGCAACACTCCTCTGGCTTAGCGCACTGCTCTTCGCGTCTCGCGGCGTCTCTGCCTTCTAGTGTGAGCCGTGGAGGGGATCCGTATGACTGCCCATTTGCGCCTGTCTCGTCCAAGATGCTTCCTCTCCTTGCCGACACCATTGGGCTTCTGGCCCCACAGCAAGCGAGTGAAGAAACGCCAGCGTCATCACATATTTTGCATCCCTTAACTCCAGCCGTGACCTCAGCATCGGCGGCTAGCGGCTGCTGCTGCTGCTCCGCACCGCTCAGCTGCGTCGTCGTGGATCTTGAAACTACCGGCTTTTCGCCCACCGCAGATGAGATCCTCGAAGTGGGCTGCGTGGAGCTTCGATGGACGCCGTCTTCACGAACAACTTTGACAGACCCGAAGGTCGCCGCTACTTGTGCACCGTCGTTGGAGAAGCAGGGCAGCTGCGGTGTCCTCGAGGGACTGTGGACACGCGGGGAACGAGTGTTTCACCGTTATGTGCGGCCTTCCCACCCCCGCCGCATCTCTGCAGCCGCCACAGCCGTTCACGGAATCACGTGGGAGAAGGTGCAGCACTGCGCCCCGTGGCCAGTGGTGGCAAGGGAGTTGGTGGCCTACATGACCCTTATCAGAGCCGATGCTCTCTTCACCAAGTCCGTGCAGGTGGAAGCTGCGCAGCACGGCGGACACAGCGCAGTTCATTTCCCACCGCTGGTGGCCCACAACGCGTTGTTTGACGCGCGTTTCCTTGCGCATCATCTGCAGCGGTGCGGTTACCAAATATTTTGGCACCCTCAATACCCTCTGACGTGCACCCGGCAGTGGGCGCAGGTGGCCTATCCGCACCTGGCGAACAATTTAGATACCCTGTGTGCCTTTCTGAGCATTGATGGAGCAGCAGATCGAGCCACCAACGGTCACGGCGCCCTCACAGACGCGACCTTGACGGCACTTCTGTTTCTTCGAATGTGCTGTCGCTGGACGGAGCGGTTTGGTGGTGGCGGGTGAAGGTGTCAGGCGAGGGGCTGTAGCCGCTGTTGAGAGGGTGGGGGGGGTGGGTAGGAGCAGGGAACGACAGCTCCAGAGACAGTGCGTGTGTGTGTGTGTGTTCGTGCCTGCACGTTTGCCCTCTTCTTTGCTCGCTGGACGGCGCTACTCTACATTGCCCTTGTCTCATTGCCCTTTTCCCTCTATCGCGCGAGTTGCGCAGTTAACGATCAAAGCTTAGCAGCACACATTTTTGACTAGAGTCCTAACTGACACTCATGCGCACTTCGCAGCTGGGAACATCCCCTGCATCGATCTCTGTCACTGCTGTGGGTGTCTGGTGGCGTGGGCGATGCCCCACTCCACTTTCCTTGTCCGCATCGCTTCTTCAGTAGCTGCAGAAGCGCCATGGTTGTTTCCACGTACGGTGCGTAGCTCTCCTGTCGCACCCCCTCACACGTACCCACACACGCACCTGTTCGCCGCTCTTGACCTCATCCCCTTTTCACTGGCGTCTTCGCTCCTCGTTCTCTTTAGCGCCCCCACCCCCACACATTCATTAAGCACAGAGTGTGTGTAGTTTGAGAAAGGAAAAGGCAACGACACAGAAGAGGCAAGCGGCATACACACACACACACACACACACACACCAGCTCCATAGAATCAGAGGTACGCGGGGACAAGACACACCGACGGTCGCCATGTATCATAAGCGCCGACTCACCGTGCAACCTGTCGACGCGGCTCGCTTCTGCGGAGACAACAACATCGCGGTGGTATCGTTCTTGAACGGCATAAACCACCTCGTTGTCTGCAACCCTGCGGCGGCGGATCAGGACGAGCAACTACCCCTGCCGTCGCGTGTGGTGGTGCACGCGTACGCAGGCGCGCAGCTGGCTGACGCAGCCTTGAGGACTCAGGAGGAGTGTGTCGAGGAAGCAGCTGTCAACTCTGGTGCCGTTGTAGCTTGTCGCGTGACGCCGCTGCGAACCTCGAGGACAAGTCCAACGACTAATCGCCTTGTGCAGGCAGAGGGGCCGACGAAAATTGTCTTCTTCTGCGGCTGCCAGCGGCTGGCTGAGGTGAGCATCGATGACGGGGCCGCGAGTAAGTGTTCGCTTCCCTTGCAACTGCACTGGTGCCCCATGCAGTGCTTCCGTGTTGAATCTGAAGACTCCGTTAAGGGTGCGGTGGTGCTGGACATGGCTGCCTTCCTGAAAGATCAGCACACTCTCTGTACCTGTACTCCGCAGCTTGGCAAGCTACAGACGCTCTGCTTCGAAGAAAATACGATCTGCTGCTTGGGCCCTGGTCGTCCTGGTCACGCTGAGGTGACTGTCATACTCAGCAACGGTGTAGCAGTGGTGTGCGGTGTGCAGCCAGCGGCACCGACGCTTGTGATGTCTACTGCTGAACCGTATGCTGAGGAGGTGGCGTGGCCGTCTGCTTCAGCGGCGCCCCGACAGACCTTCCTCGCGGCGAATGACCGCAGTAGCTTTCACGTACTGCGTACTCTTCAGCTCCCCTCTCGTGTATCGCCGTCTGCAACTCCGCTGCGTGTGGCATGGAGCGGTGCGACAACACTGTGGGCGGTGTACTCGGACGGCTGCGTCGTGGCACTGCAGTGCGGTGAGAAGAGAGAGATCGACAGCGGCGCCGAGAGCAATGAGGAGCTGCAGCAGCCATCGTCGGTATCTGCGGGCGCCGGCGGAGAAAGCCAGGCCTGGAACTCTATGGTCGTGACACAGGTGCTGGAGGCGCAGCTGATGGCCACCTGGTCCCAAAACAACGACAGCAACAATCTGGTCATGGAGGAGGTGCAGATCCACGCCGACCCTCGTGCACCGGTCCTTCACTTCGCCTTTACGACAAAGGACGCTGTTGACTCAGGGCGGCAGCACCTGCGTTACGGTACGGTGCGCCTGCAGGGGGTGTCGCCCGTCGCACAGCTGCAGTGGCGGCAACATCAATTTTGCTACAGCGAGCAGCTCTACGGTGTACGCTTTGAGCGAGGTCAGTTTCACATTCTTTCGCAAAGCGCACGTGGCACCGCCCCCCTGTACGTCGTGACCCTTCCCACAGACAGACCTGCTGCGTCCTCTGCCGCTGTTAGCGCTGCATTCGGCTCGCCGTCTTTGGCGATATCCATCATGCAATGTGCTGAGAGCGAGCTGAGCAGTCACTGTTGTAGCTGTGCAGCTCTGCTGAAGGAGCTTCAGGCCGCCGCTCAGCAGCTCACATCTGAGCAAGATGCTGAATTGTTACTGCATCGACTCATGCAGACTCAGCACGCCCTCTACGCTCTCCTGATCCGGCAGCAGCAGTGTGCTGGTGTAGCAGACTTGGCAGCTAGTGAGAGCTTGCCGCACCGACTGCTACTGCGTGCCGCTCAGCTGTTTCGAGAGCACTCAGCGTACACCTTGTTTCTGCACCTTGGCATCATGAACACCGTATTGAAGCCGTTGAAAGACGTGCTGCAGCTCAGCGAGGCGACAGCGATGATGGAGGTGGCCCAGTCTGAGTGGAAGTCACTGATGCGCGACACCTTTCGCCGCGAAAGTGTTTATCAAAACACCGTTTCGGAGCTGGCGATGTGGCAAGCTGCAACACCGCTCTGTGTTGAGGTGCTGCTTGATAAGCTGGGCCTGTCTGCTTCTGATGCGTCGCTCACCATGGCGTCGGTGCTTGCTAGGATGGACACTGTCACGCCCGACATGGCGCTCTTCATCCTCTACTACAGCTACGTGGGATTGGAGCATCGGGCTGTTGCGAGTGACACACAGGCGGTGCCATCGTTGGCAGAACAGCAGCAAAAGCGCCAGTGGCGCGAGTCGTTTTTGCTGCTGTTCGGCATGCCCGTCGAGCTGAACACGTGGGCCTTTGCGTGCTACGCGGTGGATCACGGGGTCGACCCTACGGAGGCGGCCGGGACCGAGAAGAGGAGCTCGTTTGTCTACGCGATGGGGCCCGCGGTGGAGCACCTCGGCGCACCTCCGTTTGTAAGGCTGCTGGCGCCCGTCGTGAGCGGCCTCGCCCATGTTGCTGCGCTCGACGTCTTGCTTCGGCTGATCCCGACCTGCATCGCAGTGTACACCGGTGCTGGCGAGGATATTCCGGTCGCAGTGGCGATGCGGCTCCTCTGCGTGGCGGTGCGCGCTGGTTCGTCACGCATGATCGAAGCCCTGTACGAAGCGATGCGTGGGTCCCCGGAGCTGATGCACCTGGCAGCTCAGCCGTTGGCCTACGTGGCACTGCACACGGGCAGTGTGTCTGCGATGCGTGGGTGGGTGGAGGTTGGGAGCCCGGTGGCGGAGACAATCGAGCACACTTTGCAGTCTGCTGAGGGGGTTCACCAGCGCGAGGCCGTGCTAATCTCCTTTTACATTCTTCTGCAGCGGTACGAGGATGCACTGCAGGTGTGCAGCTCCGCCACTCCCGCAGACGCGACGCAGGCGCAGCGGCTTCAAGTAGTGCTATCGTATCTGCGGAGTCTACTGTCGGTCTCGTCGAAGGCGTGGGGAGAGCAGAATCTGACAGTGGTAGCCGACGTCGACCCTCAGCTACCTGTGGATCAGGCCTCTGCGTTGCCGCTCTGGCGACCAGAAACGCTGGCAGCCCCGCTGTTGCAGGTGAGCTTCTGCGACCTAGCAGAGCAACTGGCGAGGGCTGCTTCATCCGCGGGAGAGCACGGCAGCCACAGCGGTGCAGCGGTGGTTGGACTTCGCGGAGCCTCCAGCGCCAGCGGCTCAACAACTGCACCTTCCTCTGGTGCTCTCGGCGACGCCAGTGCTGTGTACCGCTACTCGTATGGTGCTATGGGGAATGGCTTACAGACTCACGCAAGACCTCCGCTGTTTCGCCCCTCGACACTGTTCTCGTCTGTCGAGAGAGGATCGAGGACTGGCAGCAGTGCAGCCTCGTCCTCGTCATCGCCGGGCGCGGCCTTCAGTGCTGCTGCTACTGCAGGCCAGTGCTAGAGTTGGAGGGAACAAGAGTTAGCAGTGGCAAACAGAGCTTATCTGATGGAGCAGACGCGATCGATAGAAAGGAGTGACGTTGACGTTGGCCCGCCTTCAGAGGTGTGGAGGGTAAAGGAAATGATGAGCGAAAGCGACGGCGGCGCTTTTTTACTAGTGTGCCTCTCTTCTACTCTATTCATCCTTGCGTACGGCGACGGCATCGCCGGACTCGTCTCCCCCCCCCCCCCCCCCCCCCCGCCAGCGCGGCTCACGAGGATGGGGAGGCGGTTGGCTGATAGGACTGTGGGGTGGGGGGACAAAAGAAAGTAGGGTTCATTACCAGCGCTGATGTCGCCCTAGTTTCTTCGATTGCAGAGCTGCCAGGATTTACTCATACGTCGTCTTGAATAGTCCGACAAATCGGCTTGCTTGGGCGTCTGTCTGGGTGTTGTTTGCTGCGTGCCAAGAGGAAGACTGTTAAACTGCGTTAATGGATTGCACTTCCCCCATCTTTTCAAGAAACAAAGCGGGATCGACTCACTCACTCACTCACTCACTCTCCTCCTCCCCCTTCGCGTCTGGCGACCAGGTGAAGGAGGAGGAGAGTGAGTCAGTGAGTGCAGAAGAAGTAGTAAAAGAGGCACCGTTTTCTTTGGAGGTGCTGCGGCAGCTTAGGCGACAAGTCAGGCGACCTCTTCGTAATGTCTAGCGTATGGCGAATACAGTGCGACAAGAAAGTTCGGCGTATTCAGATCATCTCACCGTGGGAGGGGCGTGCGTGTGTGTGTGTGTGCTGTTGGACATCTTTCACTTCCTCTCTCTGTGTTCCCCTGCACTTTTCCTCTATGCGTTTCCCTCTCCGCCAAGCTCTACCTTTCCCTCTGCCTCCCTGATTCTTCTCCATTTCTCTGCGTTTGTGTCCCCATCTCTCGCTCTGTTTTACTCTTGTGGTGTGCGTCTTCCCTTTCTTTCGCTAGTTTCAGGGGTGTGTTGCTGCAGCATGTCGTTTTAGAGCGACTCCTCCTCCATCTCTCATTCGATCTGCTATGCTCTGCACCACCTCTTCACCCTACCGACCCTCCGCCCTTACACTCTTCTATGTATGTGTTTATGTACCCACATGCGCCTACGCAACCGAACATTAGCGCGCACTCTTCTGTCATCACTATCGACCACGTTCACTTTCACAACTCACCCCACTACAGTCTGTGTGAGGAGAGGGGCGTACATATTTCAGCCATCACTGCGGCTCAATAGGCTCCTTCTGCTGCTTGCTCTCCCTAACAGAAAAAAAACGAGGTCCTTCCCCTTTTCGCTTTGTTGGGCATGTGGGGGGGGTGCGCGTGGTTGTGAACACATACGCAAGTCCGAATCTGCGTGCGTGCGTTTTCTCTCTTTGCTGTACACCTCTCTCTCTACGTGACTGGTGTTGAACTTCCTCAGTTTCTGCGCAATACGCAACGGCTGGAGCAGAACTGCGGCTGTTGACGCTCCCTTCCTCTCTCCGTGTAGGATTCCCTTACACTTCTTTCCCACCCTTTCTTTCGCTTGCTCTTTGAAGGGCGCAGTTTAAAGAGGCATCTTGTACTTGACGTGCTGGCACAGCTGCTTGCTTGGTTGTGTGTGGGTATCGGTGTGTGCCACGTGGGCTCTCAAGTGGCCTTTTCTTCCCCGCCTTACCCCAAGAGAGAAGCGCAATTCACGCATCAGCTTGTTGCCGTTTGGAGACAGCAAAGCGGTTACGCCGTTCTCTTTCCCGCGGTGTTGCTCTGCCCTACTCGCCTGATATTTTCGTTTTTTTTTTTCTTCTCGTTCTCTCACTTCCTTATCATACGCAAGACTGAGCTCTTCGCCCCCCTCCCCCCCCTCCCTCCCCCCCCCACTGGACCGCTTGTTGTTCACTTTCCCTGCGTGCTTTTGGCGATCTCCCTTTCCCCCCCGCTTCCCCTTCTTCCGCATTCATGAAGTCTCCTTCGCATGCCACGGCTGACCCCACTTTCTCTTCACCTCATCCGTCGGCCCTGTCTGCAGGTACGCCCATTCCATGGCTGCCGCTGCCACCGCCGTCCTCAGCAGGGTCGTCGGCCATGATCGCATCAGATGCGAGCGAGCGCTGGGCAGCCGCGCTGCAGAGCGTGCCCTACCTACACTCCATCCTGGAGGGACCGACATTCACCGTATACCGGCCGCCCACCGTGATTCAGCTGAGTGAGGCTACGGGTTGCTCCGTCAGCAAGTTGGCCGGCGCATACAGTGACTTGCCGGTCATCACACTCACTAAGATTGTCTCGACCGGTTACCAGGAGAAAGCGGCGCCAGAAGCAGTAGCATTCAGTCTGAACTCTGATGCCTTCGAGTATCTACAGCTGTCGTCGACGGACGACTCGCTGGAGATGGCCGCTAAGGCACTGATGGCGCGCCGTCCCGTGCCGGACGCAGAGGAGATCTTTTGGGAGGCCGAATACTGGGAGACGCTGAGCAGAGTTAGGCGTCAGGCGCAAGAGGAGAAGGATGGCCTCCGCAAGAAGAAGCGGGCTCAGAGAGAGAGGAGGGCAATGATGGGAGCCAGCAACAGCAGCGTCGGGGTGCCGTCGTCGAGGATGGGCGCGGCAACGACGCAGTCTTCCATAAACTCGCCCTCGTTCGCTACCCCGCACAGTCGCCAGGGCTCCCTTGGAGGACCGCCCGGCGACTGCGGTGACGGTTCATCCGCGAACCTGCATATACAGACAGCGGCGCAGCGCACCGCAAAGGGTCTACTGCGCCGAGCACGGTACAACGAGGCCCACAACCCGGTCCAGCGCATGCTCGTGCGGTCAGGGTCGCTGTTGTCGCAGAGTAGCGCGACGCAGTCGGTGATTCGCTGCCGCACTCGCCCCCGCCATGACTCTATCACTTCCCTGCATACATTGTCCGGCGCACGGGGGTTTCAGTATCCCCTGTCATCCTTCGCGAGCGACGATGGACGAAGCGCAACCAGCGACTCGTTTAGAACCCTACCCACGCACATCGGTCGCAGCTGTCCGTCGCGTGAGCTGCTGGCAACCAGCCTGGATCTCGAGTTGTCTGCATCCGGCGAGCCAGCCAATACTGATACCACCATACGCGTCGGCCCTGCGTCAACCGAGGGTGCGAGGGTTGACACCGCGGCTACTTCTGAAGTATCGCCGCCCCAAAACGACGGCGGCTCACCCATCGCTTCCCGAGAAGTTACGAAGAAGCGTCCACCTAGCGCTTTGGCGGCCGCGTCACTGTACTCATTGTCCTCTATGCAGGCTTTGTCGAATCACTCTCTAGGCTGCCGGCGACGTCGTAGCTCGAATAGTTTCATCCGCACCAGCACCACCTCTCCGAAGACCTGGGCTATGGTTCGGAACTCCGTGACACATGCCCCGCCGACCAACCCAACCCCCATGCCGCTGTCAGAGCCGCTTGAACTCGAGCGCACTCCGCCGTCACCGCTGCGGGGCAGAAGTCACAGAAAAAACAAAGACACGCCTCTTTCACCTCGACCTGCAAGTGCAACGTGTAGGCGTGTGCGGAAGAAGCGGCCAGAGGCCGAGGGAGAGTCCGAGGAGTGTGGTGGGGCTTCGGGACTGCAACCTCAGCTCCTCTCTCTCTCGAAGATGCATCGAAGGTCTGGTGGGCAGTCCTCGACTGGTGTATCTCCCGCGACGGTGGATGCGCAGCCGAACTCTCAGTGCACCACAGCACGACCCTCGTCCGGTACCATCAATAGATCAGCTACTGCCAGCCCCTGCTCGCGCCCTTCGGGGGGCACGCCTACAAAGCCACTCCAGGCTGCACCCGTGACTACTGCCGCAGTAGAAGCGAGTAAAGTAAAGAGCTCATTTGCCGCACCGTGTGGGGTAGCGCGAGAAGCCACTGTCAAAGCCTCAACTAGCAGCGTCGGTGCACCTTCCACCGCAGCTGACGCAAAGGTGAAGAAGGGCATGGTCAAGAGAGTCGCAACCAAGGCTGATCTGAAGCTTCTGCCTCTGCACCCGAATACAGCTCAACCGCTGTCTGGATGCCGCGTGGATGGCGATTCTGTTCCGTCCAAGGACTTGAGTCATTCCTCGACGCCACCACGTACTGCTGCCGTGACAGCTACGGCATCGTCTGCGCTACCGCATCTTTCTTTCTCTTCCTCGATTCTGCAGAAAGCTCGAGTGCCACTTGCACCGGTGCCCATGCAACCGCCGCAAGCAGGGCCCGCTGCCATGCCATCGGCTATCACCACCACCTCCGTTGTCACGACGCCCTCACCAAATAGCACGACGCCTCGAAGGACGGCAACAACTATGCCCTCGTCTCGCGCCCCGACTCGGGAGGTAACCCTGTCGCTGCACTTTGAACAGGCCGCGGGGGACATGCGTGCCGCGTCGCTGGCAGCCTCCCAAGGAGGCGCTGCCACAGCGTCGTCCACAACATCACGCATGACCGTCGCTCCGCCTACAGCTCCGAAGCCATCTTCCACTGTCGCAACTCCGCGCAGAAATGGTGAGCTGCCGCTCGCAAGCGACCACCACACTACGGCGACGACGAGTGAAAGGAACGCCAAGGGCGAGGCGGCAACGCCACCTGCAGTGGTGTCTGACACTGCCTCAGAGGATGACGCGGCACCTGCTCAGCTGGGCAACGACCTGGCAGACGCGAGTGCTACGGTGCCTCCCTCTTCCTCCTTCACTCTTCCTACTGCTCCTGCTGCTGGACGAGATGTACGTAGCGCATCCCAGGGCGGTGCGGTGGCCGGCTCGGGGCCTTCGAAAAACGAGGTCAAGAAGAAAGCGTCCAGTTGCTGCGCCGTCGCGTAGCGGCTCCTGTGTACATCAGGCTTCCCCTCTTTTTCTCTCTATGATTGAGGAGAGTTCCAGTAAGCGCGTAGCCCTGCGAATCCGCAGGCACACAAGGCTCCTGAGCGGTGAAAGATAATGTCAGCGGGCAAAGACGTGATTGTGATGAGAGGAGGCGCGTCGTGGAGCGCACTGACACAAAGCATATGTGCTCCCCCCCCCCCACACACACACACACACGGGGCATGACGTAAACACGCCGACAAAACCTGCTCTAATGCACCAGTATACCCCCAGAGAAGGAAGAAAGAGGACAGAAGAGGTCAAATCCATCACCCTAGGGTGCTTTTTCTTCCCCAAACTCCGTATTTTATTTCTCCTTGAATTGCACCTGGACTGTCTCCGGGCACCCTTCGAGGTGAGGGAAACAGAGAGTCACCTTCACAGCCGCTGCTTTCCCTGCTCACTACTCTTACTGTCCCTAGCATGGATGCCAACTCTCTCTCTGCCTTCCTGCCTGCCGGTCTTTCCTGTTTGTCGTTGTTGCACGCACACACACGCACACACACACACACACACACACACAAACGCCTACACAAACTGGTTCGTTTCCGCTGCTCTGCTTCGCTCTCTTCGCCATTTCACAAGTATGTGAACGCATAATTCCCCCCCTATGCACACATGCATACACACGCATGCGTGTACCCATCATGGCCACAGTGACGATAGATGAGAAACGAAATCAAAACAAGGTGCTGCCCACCCCCTCTCTCTCTCACCCAATGTCAGGCGATACGCAATGACTTACAACCCTCCCCCTCCTCCCCTCTCTGCTTTCACCTCCCACTGCCCACGCCCAGCACGCAAGCGTTAGTGCGCGCGCTTTTTTCCCTTCGTCCTGCGCCTCAGTTTCTTCGATGCTGTTGGCTAGCGCTGTGTTCTTAGCCCCCCCCCCTTCCCTTCTGCCTATCGGTTTCTTCGCCCGCTCCACACGGACGACGGCGATGACATCCACGACAGTGCCTTCTCGGAGCATTTCATCGTGGCTGCTCTAACCAAACCACCTAATTCTCTGCCCCTCTGAGAAAGCGAAAAGCGGAGAGATGCCGCTTTTCTTCTCTTACCAAGTCGCCGCTAGCTTTCCACATATGACCCCCCGAACACAGAGCCGCAGGCTACCCATCAGCGCTCCCTCTGCAAGCAGCGTGTCTTGTGATAGCGTGCAGAGCATGGCCGATCTTGTCGGCTTCATCACCAAGGTGGATCTCATGGACGAGGTGATTGCTCAGACCAAGAATGAGGCAGCAGTTTCGCAGTTCGAGGACAGCATTGCCGGCGTTGAGAAGCTGGCGTGACGCGTCGCCATGTTTCCGCATGATGAATACACCAACGCCAGCCGGTACTACACACATCCGTTGCGCTACATAGAAACGAAGGCCATCTTCATTTTTGGCGTTTGCCCACCGAGCCTGTCTGCTAAACCCCGTGATCGACGCCATCTTTGACGCCTAAAACGCGTGAGCGGTGCTCCACAGCCCTGTGAGTGCATCGGTGGTACGCGAAGAGGTGTCATGGCGGGGTCGCACAAAAGACATGTGCCCAGGCTCACAAGCTGTAGCGCATTGGGCGCCTCGATCGAGACCATCATGCCGTGCTTGTAGCACCATAAGAAGGACATCGGTATTGTACCAGTCGCAGTGCCGTACCTGTCCTTTGCCCACGTTGCGCGAATTGCGTCCTTTGTCGCTCTCGGTATTGCCAAGGCGACGATCAACCACCAGATGGCGTGGAGCGAGTTCCTCGTCGTCGCGATCTCGACAGACGCCGTGCGCTTCGGCAACGAGGACTAGGGCCCAGAACTGCAATACGCGTTCTTCGACGGGCCAGAGGAGCTAAGAGCTGGCGGCGGAAGGGCACAAGCACAAAGTTATCAGCGACTACCTCAGGGGCAAGCTCATCGTTCCACGGATGATGCCATTCAGCCACTACACCAGTTCTAAGAAGAACTTCCGCGACTACAAGAGGGCGTGGTGCAGATAATACGTGGTGCTGTGCGGTCGGTTGACTCGCTACTTCCTTTGACAGCCTGAAGGGGCGGCTCCGCTGTGGGGCGCGTTAATGTCGTTCCCCACCACATTCTTGTGCAGGATATCGGCATATGCACTGGTGCTCCTGCGAAACTGCGCCCCGAGGTTGGCTTCGCCAGCATCGGCTTACGAGTAAAGTGTGGCTTGGCTTTCTCATTCTCCTCACTCGTTTCTGCGTTGGGGGTCTTTCGCGTCAGTGGCACGACAGCCTTTGAACCGTGAGGAGATGCCCCAATCCTGTACAAGACAAGGAAAAGCAACGGAGGACTGCCAGCGCATGTGCGTGTCTGTGCGTGCGTGTGTGTTTTGACTCTGAGGATTGCAGGGGGATTGAGGCGAATCTATAAAGGAAGAGTGGTATACAGCAATCCAAGCAGGGTTGTCATTCTCACAGGTGTCGTGTGGATTCGGCTTTCTTCTTGGGTGCTATGCGGATGACATGCAGGGGGCAATGGAAAGCGTGGGTCAGGCGAGGACTGGGCTGGGCTGGGTAGTGTGGGGTGGGGGGGGAAGTGGGGAGGGGCACCTGAGCGCTGCTGAACGTCGCGGCGCGTGTGAGTGGGGCGTGCCGAAAGGACAGCGC
Organism: Leishmania lainsoni; assembly: GCA_003664395.1. NCBI lineage: Eukaryota > Euglenozoa > Kinetoplastea > Trypanosomatida > Trypanosomatidae > Leishmania > Leishmania lainsoni. Next base: position 1,062,331 of record RAIA01000133.1, on the reverse strand, counting down.
TACAGGTGCCGTGCGCGTGCTTGAGAGAAGAGGTTGATGCTGACGCTCATGCGCGCACAACATGCAGTCCGACCTGCAACACACTTGTTCTTCACAGTTTGTTTTTTCCTTTCCTCGGCATATGGGCTCGGACTCCAGCACTGCCTTTGGTCAAGAGAAGAGGTGGCGCTGCGCGACTGTGGGTGGGCCATCCGATGCTCATGCGTGCGTTTTGCTGTCCACATGATGGAGTGGCCACCCTGCGAGATGTCCGCTGTTGGACGTCTTCACCTGTACAATGCGGTATTACTCCAGCGCTTCCATCCGCACCCCCCCTTCGTTCTCATCCTTTGTTTTTGAGAGTGGGCTGTCAGTGTAACTGTGGAGTTCCGTGTGCCTTTCGTATGTACGTACGTGTCCACTCTGGCCTTGTGCGTTTTTTTTTGTTTTTATGTACGTCGGAATGCATCGCTCTCCTCTTCGCTCCATCGCCGAAGCGAGTGCGCTCTTGAGAGCTCGTGCAAGGCGCGTGCAGATCATAACAGAGGGCGATAGCGGCGAAGGGGACCAACCGCAAACTCGAGCGCCTTTATCCACGACATGCACTTTTTTTTCCTCCTTCTGTTCTTGTGCTCTCGTGTTATTGTTTTCTCCGCACCACCGTGCCGTGTGTGTGTGTGTGTTTGCCTCTGCTTCCACCTCCCCTCTTCCCCCCTCGGCCTCTATAGGCTTCTTTTGCCTTTCGGTGCGTACTGGCCCGTAGCTGCAGGTGGCGCAGGCGCAGGCAGTCACAGAGATCGCGCAAGAGGTCAAACCCGCCCATGACAAGCGAAGGGCTGAAAAGCATCAAGAGAAAAAAAGTGGAGGTGAAGGGAACAAAGAGGGCTGCTGAAGGGAAGCCCGACGGAGCACTTTGACTGCGTCTTGCGCTCTGCTATAGCAAGACCGACAGACCCAGAGAGTAGGTAAGGAGGAGAACACACTTTCCTCTTCACTCGCCGGTTAGCCTCTCCATCCCTCTGCAGCAAGACATCGCCTGGTGTGTTGTTTGGTGTGTGTGTGTTTCTTCTTATTCTTGAGTGATTATGCGCATACGTATCCAGGCATGTGCGCGTCTCTGCCCTGGTCATACTGACATTTTCCATTCACTTGCATTGTTTCTTTTCATTCCTTCCCTCCTCGTTGATGTGGCAGCGCGACATATGGCCGAGGAGGCAACAGCGACGACACATCAATTACCTTAGGCCTCGCTCCCCTCTTTCTCCGTGTAGGTGCGAGACTGTTATTGGTGACTGTGCATTGGCGCTACTTGCGCTTGACCAGATCTCTCTTTTGTTTTAGCGTGTGTGTCGCGGCTGACACTCGGTGCACTGGGTCTTTTTCGAACTTCCCACCAATAAATCATTTTTTTAGATCCAGATTGCCTCATTTGCCGACGCAACTGTGCGTGTGCTTCATTGCTGGCCGCTCACTGTGCCAACTGCTCCCCTTTTCTGTGCCTGCTGCTTGTTGCCCACCTGCCCCTAGAGATTCGCATCAATTCAACCGTACACACACCTTTTCTCCTTGAGTCGGTAGATTGCGCGGGCACGCTCTCGTAGCCGCGCTGATTTTCCTCATTTTCTTTCCGCACATGTCAGGGCGCTCGTACGCGGAGATGATGTCGCGGCCGTCGGCGCTCCGCAAACCGCTTCTCTACACGCCGGCGTCGTCGAGGGTGAGGCCAGCATCGTCCCCACGACGACGGCAGCGGCCGCCGCTGCAAACCCGCTTGCCCGCTCCGACCATCGCGGACTCCCCTAGGCGTCTACTCTCGTACTACTTGTCCAAGGCGGCGTACAACACGCACGCAGAGGAGGACGAGAGCGACAGTGCTGCATCTGCTACCGCCAGCGACGGCGATAATGCGATGAGGGGATGGAAAAAGGGCGCAGGCGACGGCCAAGGCGCCGTGACTGATGAGCTACCGCCACCGCCGTCGTACTCCTCAGAGTTTCTCCGGTCTCCGCCGTCCCGGAGTATACAATGCAACGCTGGCGCCTCAGCAGCCATTCCTCCTCCCTCTCCGCACTGCCACCCAGCCGGTTCCGTCGTACCGTCTGCCTCAGGCGCAATCGACATGGCCACTGCCATCCGACAAGCAGAGAAACGCGTTGGCCTCAGTGAAAAGCGAACGTTGGCGGGGTCACTCACCCCACTCCCACCAGCACCCGCGGCAGCCTTGTCGCAGTCCGTGGGGCAGGCGCCGTCCCCTACCACGCCGACGCTCCCCATGTCGCACCTCACTGTGTACACGGAGGCGCAGCGCCGCGTGTTCGAGGAGCAGGTGATGCGGCAGGTGGAAGCACTTCTGCAGGCACAGCGAAGTGAGAGTCATGCCGAGTTGGAGGCGTATCGTGTGACAGCCGCAGAGGCCAAGGCCACGCTCCAAGCCGTGGAGGAGGCCTTAGGAGAGCAGATAGGCGATATGCGGCGCAGCAACGGCGGTAAGGCTTGGGACACCGGTACGTGCGTGCACGGCCGTCTCGATAGCTATGTGTCGGGCAGCAGGATCTCTCCCACACTGAAAGTTCTGTCGCCGCCGCCGTTCACCCTGTCAGTAGATGCACTGGTTCTAGAGATGTCTAGCGTCGCCGAAGCGGCGGCGAAACCGGCAACCGAACAGCTGCTCGACGCTATCATGAGCATTGAAGAGGGTCAACATGTTCCAGAGGTGTTGCAGCAGGTTATGGAGCAGCTCTACCATAACCTAGCGCGTGCACTTGTTCCGCCAGTCGTGAACTATGTGAACCAGCAGCAGCAGCTGCTGCTGCACGAGCAAGGGACTGCCGCGGCGGTGGAGTCTGGGGTGTCAGTCGAAGATTCGACGGGCAACGGTGCTCCTCGCGACGCCGACGAGCTACTGCGCACGCACGCAGAGGTGGCAGCACTTCAGGAGGAGGTCCACGCATTGCGTCGCACGCTGCGCAGTCGAGACACCGTCTTCGTCAACAAGGATGCTAGTTCCCCTAATGGTCTTGCTCTTCCCACGTCCCCCATCGTTGAGTCCAATGCACAGATGCATTCCTCGCAGGAGGGGCTGGTCTACGCGCTGCAGAATCGCTTGTTTTCTGAATGCCATGCCATGCTGACGCGCAGCCGCCACGAGGCGCTCTTGCTGCGCTGCTCGCTGGAGGAGGAGAAGCGCCAACACTTTCTGACGCGCTTACGCCTGCTGAAACCTACGCATCCTCTCGCACCACAAAAATCTAGCACTGCTGTCTCAACTGCTAACGCTGCTGATGGCCATGTCGAGCGGCACAACGCTCCTACTAGCTTAGGGGCGGACCGCGGCGGCAGCGACGGCATCCGTTCATCTCCCGAGCCACACAGCTGTAGTGGTTCCTCGCCAGTAATGCGTGGTTCATCAGCAACTCGCAGCCCACCTTCATCTGTTCCTGACGCCGGCGACTCTCCTCGCTCGCAAACGCGCACGACAGCCGTGCAGTCTGCGGGCTCTCTGCTGAGTGGCGTGCACCACGTAGCCCCACGCCGCTGGACTCCCGCACGCAGCCCGCTTGAACTCGCATCTGACAGTGGAAGGGCAGGCGAGCATGACGGGGATGGTGATATGGAGGGTAATGCTTCGGTTGGGCATTCACCTGCGCCACGTCATCTGCCTTCACGGTCGTCTGAACTGCTATCCTCCGACCCTAACCACAGTGCGACACGCACGGTGGCCTCTCTGCAGGCCGCCGTGCGTGTCGCAGAGGAAGTCCTGCACACAACGGCACCCGCAACGTACACCGCGAGAGGGCCGGCCCATCCGTATTATCGGGAAGAGAGCGGCGGTGCAAGTGCAGCCTCTCCAGCGAGCGACGATGGCACCCTGTCATCTTGGCGGCGCGGAGAGCGCCTTGGGCAGCCGCCACGTGCGCGTGAGCGCGCCGTATCTTTTCTCGACCCCTCTGACGCCTTCACTGAGGACGTGCGTCACACAGCACCACCGCTCACATCTGAGCGCTTAGCAGGTACCTCATCACGCAGCGAGCCTTCTGGATCGTCATTCACTCGCGTGCTGGCCAGTCAAGGCGGCAACACAAGCACGAGCATGGACCCTGTCTCGAGCTCCACTCTCGCGATGTGGTGGGACAGCTCGGCTGCTGCTACAGAGGCTGCGCCGGCTCTGCCCAGTGACGCTTACGAGAGGCGAGTCTGGAGCAAGACAGTAGAGTTGCTGAGCCGCTACTCCGTCGCCTAGTGGGGGCGGGCGATCGTGTGCGCGTGGACGTGGCTGCCACTTGCAGGCGCGGCACCGTTGCTTGCATGTGCGTGAGGACGCACAGACACGAGTACAGATGCACCGATGCAGCAACCACGTCAAGAACAAGAATGACGAGAAAAGCAGTGGGTGCGGTGGTGCTTTCTCCCTCTCTCTTTCTCTCATGTTACTTGACCTGCTCGACTGTGGTAAATAGTAAGGGCGGCAAAGAGAATGACGTGTCGCTCCGTCGCCGCGGTGGCTTCATGGTCTCTACGTTTCTTCAAACTTTGGCAATCGAGGGGGAGGCGCGATGCCGTTCTCTCCACCTATGAAGTGCGTGCCTGTGTTCAAGTGCTTGCGCCTTTACATTAACCCCTCTTCACCACCCCCGACCCATTCATCGATCCATTCAACAGCCATGACTGTGCAAACAGTGAGACGACTCTCTCTCTCTCTTCCCGCCTGTTCCTGTGATGTCTATGGCCCACCCCAGCTCATATGTGTGCGCGTTACGAGTCTGTCCCCTCCACTCTCTGCGTCCCTATTGCCTAGCCATTCCCTCCTCCGCTCAGAGACTGCAGAAAAAACCCGCAATCCCGGCAGTGTGGTCATTGTGTCTGGATGCGACTCAAGCACCACCGAGGACATTCCCGCGACCGTGCTTTCTTGTCTTTTCTTTTGCTGATGTCCCTCTTCTGAGGTTCTTTGTAGACTATATCGGTGCAGCCTCGCAGCGTTCTCTCCGAGCTGCTCTGCATCATCCAAGTCATCCGGCTCCGATCTACTTGCTGCTGTGGATCCCAACTCCTTGGCGTGATTGGTACCCCCTCTCTGCCTAACTCCTACACCCGACTATCGAAGTCAACGGGCTGTTCTGGTGTTAGCGCAGGTAATTCTTTGGCTCTCTCTTCTTTTCCCCACTCCTTCTCTTCTGCTGCACCTCTTTGTGTCCGCCCCCCCCCCCCTGCCATTTCTCTCTCTCTCTCTCTCTGCGCACCCACCCTACGCGTCTGTGTGTGTGTGTGTGTGTGTGTGTGTGTGTGTGTGTGTGTGCGTGTGCGTGTCTGACACAGCTCAAACGACCGCCTCTCTTTTTTTCTTTGTCTCTTTCTTGTATTTCACGCCGGTGATTCTTTCCACACCCACCACCCTTGCCTCTCGGATGGGCCCAGCACCGCCGCCGGAGTTGGTGCGCCGCACCATCGAGGCGTGTCGCGTGGTTCTTCAAGAGGTTCGCCGCAGCGTTGAATCGACAATCACAAACGCCGCAGTTAAGGCAGAACTCCGACGTGGAGTGGGCGCTGCGGAGTCAGCGCTGAACATGGCCGAGCAGCTCCTTACAGCGCCGTCACACCGCAGCGGCGCTGTAAGGAGGACTTCGGCTTCTGCGCCGACACTCCACGTTAGAGAGGTCACCGTTACGCTGCCGAGGACTACGGTCACACAGCTGGCAAGCAACGCCGTTGGCTCGCCAGTGCTCCAGAGCAGCATCGCCTCAGGGGACGACAACACGAGCAGGGAGGAGAGGCACTTATCCAACTCGTCTTTTAGGGGTGGGGCGACGGCCAGTGCAACGCGACCTGTTGGCACTGCGATGGACCCAGCCGGCAGCCTCCCGCTCTGCACTACATTACAGGACGCCGTCATCTGGAGCTACCTGCTCAGCGCCTTCTTCTGGAAGCGGCGAAGGCTGACAAAATGTAGTATCACCGCCCTGGAGCTGCTGCTGTGCGTCGTGGCGGTGCCATCAGAAGCTGTCACTCTCATCGTGGACCTGGCGGCGATGGGCCCCGAGGGCAATGTTGGCGGCGATGGCGTGCCCGAAGGGGGCTCCGTGTCGCGCCGGTCGAGCCACGTACGTCTTTACGTTGCCGCCGGCGTGTACTACGCGCTGTCTGAGTGCGTACTGCAGAGCTTTTCTGAGCCAGCGGTTCAGATACGCGCGTTGCGTCTGCTCAGTGAGTTAGTCACTAGAATCCCCGGCTCTCCACGCAGGAGCGGGGTCGGAGCGGGCAGTGCAGGACACGAAGTGGAGGCCAATAACTCCTTTGTGCGTAGCTCCGAGAATGTCACCATGAATATGGTGACGTGTTTCCGCGGGCGCATTGCGATGCGAGTCGTTGAGTCCTGCTTCAAGGCTGCAGCAGAGGGGATGCAGGACTCTGTGCGGTGCGAGGGCTGCGTGGCGCTCCACGCAGCCGTGCAGCGCGTTGTGTACAACTTCGTCAAAATGCGGGTATACAATGGGAAATTCAGCGACCCCGATGGCTGCGCCGAGGCACGTGCGGCCTTCTCGACTGATACCATCCTCTCCGACTACACAGTTGATGTTGATAGCAACGAACCCTATACCCGGATCAACTTCGTGCCCCCTGACAAGGCGGAGGTCAGGTTACCGACTGGAGTCCTCACCGGTTCCCTCCCGATTGTACCGGCTGCCACTGCGGCGACGCTCCACGTTAGCGGCCAGACTTGCAGCATCGCCGCCACGCAGCCGCGGCGAGACGAGGAAGGAGGCTCCAAGAACGACAGGGAGCAGACTGCCGCCCCATCGCCGCAGTCCGTGGAGCAGCTGCGGTGCTCAGGTGATGAAAACAGCGGCGTTGGTTGTGTCTCGGACGCCCGAGTGCCATCACCAAAGCACCTAGTGTCCCGTGAGGCTTCCACGTTGCCTGCGCAGCTCATAAGCGAAGGGACATGCCTCAATGAAGGTGATTCAGGCTCGTTACAGCCTCCTGGCACTGCAGCTGCCAACATCGCTACGTCGTCTTTGCTCGACGTCCCGCCATCGCCTCCCCCGCTGAACCTTTCCTTTGACCCACATAAATTCTTCTTCAATAGTATTGATGAGTCTCTCGTGCTGGATGCGTTAGCGACGCTGAACACCGCTGACGGTGCCCTTCCAAGTTCTCTGAAGGACCTGCTGATAGTGCTGCGCCGCATGTGCCGGCGCGCGTCACACCCGTGTAGCGGCACTCTGAACGACGCGAGCAATGACGTGCGAGCGCGCGATCTGGGGTTGCAGGTGCTTGAGTGTGTGCTGGACGGCCTTCCCGTGGCGAACTGCGAGCGGGAGCACCGCTGTGCAAAGTGGATGTCTCTGGTGCTGCATGCTTGCAAGTACGAGCTGCTGGGTTGCATCGTTAAGAACCTGGCTATGGCGACTCCGTTCACACTTTTTGAGCGAGCTGTGCACCTGCTCGGGATGCTGTTACGCAAGTTGCACTACCACATGGCGCGCGAGCTGCACACGCTGCTGGGAGCCTTTCTTCTTCCACTGATGGCGTCGCAGTACGCTGGGTTCCGTCAGAAGTACGCGGTGTTGTCCATGATACAGCAGCTCTTTGCAGTACCGCACCTGTGCATCGCATTCTTCATAAACTACGACTGCAGCCCCGCCTTCGACCCTGGCGCCGAGTACGGCGGCATGTTAGAGCTGCTTGTGGAGTACGTGGTCAAGATGACCTTCCTCGATCACGTTGACGAGAACGGTGACGTCTACCCGTGGCTTTCATCCGATCAACAGCAGCTGCTCCGCAGCGAGTGCGTGGTGGTTATTTGCACATTGATGGCCTCTCTGTACAGGTGGATCGCCGAGGACCCGCGGGAGTATGCGGAAAGCCTGCTGTGCAATACCCAGAAGGACTCGCCACAGCGGCAGCAGCAAGGGGGCGGCGGCACCATCGGTGCGACTGAATCGTCTGAGCTGCACGTGGTGGACTTGGAGGCAGACGCGGGAGTCGATCCGCACCCACCGCTCACGGGCGACCATTCTGCTACGGCGGCTGCAAACGGCAAGGAGGGCAAAGAAGGAAGCGATAACCCAGGTGAGAGCGAGTTCAACAACGACAAAGTGGCGTTGACCCTCAGTGGTCTCTCTGGGATGACCCTCCCTCACTGGAACAAGTGCCACAACGTCATGTACCACTGGAAGCATATCCACTACCTCCTGCATGACAAGCGCATCTTCCAAGAAGCCGTGCAGCGCATTAACGCGGGCCGCTGGAGGGAGGCAAAGGAATTCCTGGAGAGCCGCGGCTTCACGACGGCCTTGGCGCCTAGTGCGGAGGAGCGGGCTGACCCGGCGAGTGTCGTCACTGGTACGTCAAGCTACGCCATTTTCGCTCGATTCCTCTTTGAGTACCCCGGCATCTCGCGCGAAGCGCTCAGTGCGATCTTCGAGAAGGTCAACCAGAAGGACGGTGCGTCGCGCATGCTGCTGCAGGAGTACTTTCATTGTTTCGACTACAAAGGCGTGCCCATCGATGTGGCGTTGCGCGATACAACGTGCAAGTTCATGTCGTGGGAGCGACCAACATTTGAGGCGAAGGTGTGGGAGACGATCCAGGAGTGCTTCGGCAACGAGTATGCAAACCAGAACCCCCACTCGATCACAGCCCGCGACGCCGATGCTATGGCGGGCGTGTTGCTCTTTCTTCACTCCAACTTGCACAACATGCTGATGAAGAACGAGCGAATGCAGATGTCGCAGTTCGTGCGAGACGCGAACGACTGTCTCGAGTTTCCTATGATGGTGGAGGACCTCCAAGCCATATTCAATCGCGTCTTGCAGTGCAAGTGGGAGCTGGACACGTATGGTCGCACACCCCAGGAGGCAGGGAGGGAGCGAGCGCTGGTGCGACTGTCGACAAAGATCAAGATGGTGTGGGCAGCGCAGCAGAGACGGCAGAGCACCGCCAACGACAACACCTCGATCACAAACTCTAAAGGGTCGACCATGTCGAGGGGCTTGTTACCTGGTGGTGGTGGTGGTGGTGGTGATGGTGCGGTCGCCACGGCGGCGGCGACGAGCAAGGGCAGCTTAATCGTTGACGCCGACCCGGAAGTTCTGTACGACGAGCTGCAGGGGGCGGAGGAGAACGACGATGGCGTTGAGCACACCTTTTCTGTCCCAGGGTCGACAGCTGCGAGGACGATTCCAAAGGCTGCGGCTGTACCGAGCCCAAGTGCGTCCCTAGACGGCCGGACGCCTCAGATGTGGAGCAGCGACGATATGGCGCTGCTGGACAACACGATCCCCGCCTACGCTGAGATGAAGGACAGCCTAAAAACCAAGGAGCCGCAGCACCACGCATTTCACGAGGCGGCTGCCGTATACTTGCAGAAGCTTGAATCTGTGCATCGCGTGTACTGCATCGAGGGCGGGGTGTATCGTCCTCAGCCGTACATTGCGCCCTATTACGCCGAACACGTGCGACAGATACTGCTGCTCACGTATCCGCATGTCATGTCATGCGTGTATATGGGGTTCCGTGTCCTCGAGGAGGCACCTATTTCCCGCAAGCTATTGGATACGGTGCAGGTCACGTACGACATTGCCGCCGCGTTTGTGTTGAACCTGCATGACCTGCGTCCTGCGATGGAGGAGGCGCTACAACGGTATCTGGATGATAAGCGGGTGTATCGGCTTCTGCCGCAGTCTCGCGCCACGTTCGTGCCGTTCTTTCTGAACGTGCTGTAGAGCGGAAGGCGGGGCGGTTTATAGCGATGGTTTTGCAGTTCTGTTGGCATGATGCCTGTTACCCCCACCGCATGCGCGTAGTTGGTTAGCCTCCTCCCCCTTCACCCCCTATGCACAACCCCCCGCAGCTGTCTGTCACCCGCGCCACTGACACCCGCGCGCGCTCTTTCTTTCGGTGTCTCTCGCACACCAACAACTCAGCTCAACCCACTCTCTTTGTCACTGGCTCCGCCATCTGCAGCAGCGCCACCAGCACCAGCCAAACAGCGAGCCCATGACTGCTTTCTTTCTTGTCTTTCTCTTGCTTGATGCTCTTCGCCGAAAGTTTATTTCCCCTCCCCCTTCACTTCTCTCTGGCTCTCTGTCTTTTGCATTCGACTTGCTCTTTCTCGATTCCTGCGCGGTGCTCGATGCGTGCCTGTGCATGTGTGGCTGTGAACTCTGAATGAACGCGTTGTCCACTACTGCGAGAGGAACTTTGCGCACTTCGCTCTCTCTCTCTCACTCAGGGGCGTGTGCGTTCTTTCGTCTTTTGGCTCTAAACAGTGTCGCGCTCACTGTACTCGTCCTGCTCACCCCCCCGCTAGCGGAGCAAAAGGGGAAAAGGCGATGACGTACAGGACAACCACCGCAGTTAAGCAAGGACACACCAAAGACGCAAAAAAAAGAGAGCAGTTCAAGAGACTCACTCGTGATGGGAGGTGGAGGAGACAGCTGCACCATCACCAGATCTTTTCTGAGTTTCTTTTTGAATTCTTCGAGAAGGACGGACGCTTTCATCTACCCCTTTCCCCCCGCCGCACTGCCCTCAAGGAGGGGGGGTGGGGTGAAGAATGCAGGTGGTGGATGCAGGCTTGTGAAAGCAATGGACTTCGACAGGTGCCCCCTATTTGCGCTCTATCGAAGGAACCATAGAAAGTGAAGCGGTAGTGGTAAAATCACCTGCAGCTGCAGTGGCACCAACAAACTACTACTGGCCATCCTCTGCTTAAGGTAGCGCGTACAGATGCACATGAGGTCGACGCTGGGCTGCTTTGCTTCATTGCACGTGCATTGCTGTAACTCTACGTAGGGGTCGAATGGGAAGAGGGGAAGAGGAGTCCCCTTTCATCATGCGAGGATGACTGCGTGCATGCGCACATCTCTGATATCTTTCACACGCGCGCACACTCTCTGCACCATATCGTCTCTCTCTCTCTTTTCGCTTGATCCTACTTTCCGCCTCTCGCTGTGTCAATCTGCATTTTTCCTGAGCTTTACAGCACTCACACCGAGGATTTCCCCGCTCCACGCGCCTTTTCGAAGGGGCATCTACAAGAGCACCTATACAAAGTACGCACGCACGCACCCTCCTTGCTACTTCAGCGTGCGTGCGTACTTTGTCTTCCACCACCCTTCCTTGACTACTTTTCTCTTCCGTCGCCTTTCCCTGCCTCGTTGTTTTTAGCGTCGTGTGCTATGAGGACCGCATCAGGAGTTGTGCCCGGTGTATTTGCTTTGCCGAGACTTTTCACTACTCCCTCGGTGGGCACCACGTGCTGCTGACAGAGGGAGTAGTCTGTGCACTGTGACTACGTGCTGTATGTGAGGGGGTGCTGCTTTGTGCGCGACTCTTTGTTCAGTCGGTGTTTCTCTTGGTGACGTCGAAAATGGCGAACTACACATACATGAGCCCGGACGAGCTGGTGGAGCTGCTCGACAAACCCGATTCGTTCGCCAAGGTCGCTGTGATAGACTGTAGGGATAGCGATCGAGACTGCGGCTTCATTGCGAACTCGATAAGCATGCCAACGATCCGCTGCTCATCGGAGATGTACGAGGGGCTTGCCAAGGCGCTCTTTGACGAGAAGAAAGAGGTCGCCGTCTTTCACTGTGCGCAGTCGCTCATACGGGGCCCGAAGGGAGCTAACCGCTTCGCTTTGGCACAGAAGAAGCTCGGCTACCCCCTCCCTCTTGTGTACGTGCTGCGTGGTGGGTGGGAGGCGTTCTACAGCATTTATGGCCATAGGCGCCCAGACCTCATGTATGTGTAATTGATGAAGGGCAGCGACGCCACTTGTGCGCGCAGTGCAGCCGTAGGGGAGAACTACTGTGTATGCGGTGATGAAGGCGTGGAATCTGAGGAAAGCGATGTGGTGTCACTGTGGGCCTTTCCTACGTGTATTATCACCTTTTCTCTGATTGTGACTGTTGCTGCTTGTGTGTGTGTGTGTGTGTGTGTGAGCGGGGGAGAGTCGTGCACACTCATCCGTTGTGGTGCGCAGATGGCGGTACCCCCGGTACACAAGCGAGCCTTTGATTGCCGTATGTGTGGCTCCGTCTCCTCTCCTTTTCGGCTTCGTCTTCGTCCATTTCGATGCGCCATCGACGGAGAAAAAAAATACGGCGTTGCGGAATTCCTCCAGAGTTGTGCCGATCGACGAAGGGTGGTAGGGGGGCGGTGATGCTGCGTTGCGCCTCTCCGCCTTGATTGCCTTGGGTCTTGCTCATGCTTGAAGAAGAGGCAGCAGCAGCAGCAGCAGCAGCGGTCATTCCTCCGCTGATAAAAGAACCCCCCTCCAAAGTGCATCGTGCGACACGTGAGTAAGCCGCCGTATTTGCTGTTTGCGCCTTAAAACTCCCGAGTCGAGACGACCAGGTGGAGAAATTCCAACACACGTTTTCTCCCCCTCTCCATTACACCACATGGTCCCTCGCAAGTTAAGAGGACGCCGCGACCGTGTGCTCTTTCTCTCTCTGTTATGATCGTGTAAGGTGCGCATGGCTGCGCACCTCCTCCCTAACTCACCTTTATGTCCCTTCCTCTTTCCATCTCTATCTGACCCCTTGCTACGCACTTTTGTTTCCTCTGTCTTTCCGCCTGGGAGTGAAGCGACGGGTGAGTGGGTGTCATTGCTGCTGCTGTGGGAGCTTGTGCGCGTGTCTTTGCTCTTGCCGCCTATTGCGTTCGAGTTTTGTTGTTGCTCTCACGCACTCGCTGCCAGTGTTTGTTCTCTCTTTTTCCCGTCCTTTTTCTTTTCCCCTTCCGCGTATTCCCTCCTCCCTGCGCCTTCACTGTGTGCTCTTCTCAAAGATGAGTCGAGCAGATAAGCAACAACACCAGGAGCACGTGGTCGGCACTTCTCGTGACACGGGCGTGCGTCTGTTTGCCTTTGCCAACACCCGTCCGAGCTACCAGGTTGTGTTTGCCCCAGAGACACCGCTCATTATTCTAAAGTCAAAGAAGTCTGCATCTCCGCAGCATCCTTGCCTTCAGTGGGAGTCGCTGAGCACGTTGGTATTTCAGGCTCGGCCCAACACCACACACGCCATCTACGTAGCCGACACCACCAATCTCAGCAGCGTCACCACGTATGCTCAGGAGGAGCATGTCAACGGTGCTGCTGTCGGCCCGCTGCTGAAGCGGCTCAGCAACGCCATTGCGCGGTTGAACCCACACAACGCCACCATGGTAGCGGCTGGAGTGTCGGGGCACCTCGCGATGAAGTACGTGCTTGTGGGAGAGAAGACACTGGGTCACCATGATCGACTCGTGCAGCGGCTCGTGCTCGTGTGCCCTACCCCACTGAGTTCCCTCACCGCCATGACGAACGCCGTGGTCAGACGTCCCCTCGTGGACGGTTATCAACTTCCAGATATAGTTGTGCTGCTCAAGGAGCAGACAGAGGTTCCTGCGTGGTCTGCATGGCTGACCGCGCTGCAGGACGTGCATCACCGCATCTCATCCTTTCATATCACCACGAACTTGGCGCCGTCCCTGTTCGCAGCCATCGCGCGCGAGGCGGGACTAGCGGAGGCGGACGGCACGATGGTCGACGTGCACCAGCGCTACGCGGTGCCGCGCGTGTATCGGCTGGACTTCGTTTTAAGCAAGCAGACGAAGAGCGTGGTGCAGCTACCACGGCTGAGCCCGCTCGACACACTCGGCTACGACGATGACGCGGGTGAGGATGGCGATTTCATAGAGGATGTGGATGAGACTGCTGCTGCCGGTAGTTCCGTAGGTGTTGATGAGTCTTGCTGTGGATGCGGCAGCGAGGGCTTCTGTGGCAACCGCGAGCACGGAGAAGAGCGAACAGAGGGTGAAAACCACGGCAGTATGCTGGTGAGTGGTCTTCACAGCCTCGCTAGCTGGTGTGATCCGGTTCGTGTCATCTTGGAGGGCCGTGTGCTAGACCTGCGGGCTGGCCTGGTCGGCACGACGGACGGTTGCGTGGAAGTGACGAACTTGCTGGAGATGGTTACATCGGAATCAACACTCGCCGCATGGCACGCGCGAGCCGTGTCAGCTAACCAAAAGGCGAAGCACCAGAGGCCACCTGCAGTGGCGGTCGCCGGAGCGGTGACCCGTGACGACAAGGGCCGCACAACGCTGCGCGCCGAGGAGGTGCGACCACTCACCAAGGCGGAGGTGCGGTACTCCATGATGGCCGGCAGCTCTCTAGAAGAGATTCCCGTGCACTATAACGCCTCTCGCATTGCGCACAGCTACGGCGCTCTGCTGATTCGCGGCCGTAAATGTGCGTTGGCGCGCACTGTAAAGGGTGCATTGGACGCACGCATGCGTATTCCTTTTACGCCTCACAACAGCGCCGAGGAGTCTTGCATGGACTGCGCCGTGCGCGCCCTTTGCGATGCCTGCGAGGTGAGCAGTGATAACTTTTTCCTGCCGAGCTACTTGCCACCCGTCACCTTCTACCCCACAGCGACCGCGGACGATGTCGGGCTACGTTGCGTGACCATCTATACTGCCTTGGCGATCAGCCCACCTTCACGCGGCTTCGCGAGCGATGCTGTCGAGGATGTGCCAGAGCCCGAGGAGCCGTACGACTGGGTGTCCTTTAGTCGCGCACTCACGTTGGTGGAGACGGAGGTAGAGCGCGAGGCGCTGCAGGAGGCACAGGTCCACTTGAAGCGGGCGCACAAGGCTGGACTGTACACCCCCGTCAAAGGATGCGGGCTCTTTGGCGAGGGTGTGAAACCACGCAGTGACGGCGAGGCTGGTGCTGTGATCTCCAAAGGAGCTCTGACAGGCATACCAGCCGGGGCCGCACACCGCCTCAAGACGCTGGCTGGAATTGAGTTTTACGTGATTGTGTGCCCTGGTGGTGTGGCGGCGGAGCTGATGCCACTTCTGACTCAGGCGCTGCACACGACCTGTTCACTCGCATGCGACACAGAGACGACCACCTCGCTCATTGAGGACATCGCTGCAGAAGCACAGAGGCGCAGCGAGCGGCACGTCTTGTTGTTCCTGGGCGGGGACGACGACGCCGAGGCCTTCTGCGAGACATACTTGCTGTATCTGACAGAGGAGAGGAATGCAACGGCCCAGGTGTTCACGGTGCTGCTGCCGCAAGTGGCAACGTCGATAGTTGAGCTTAACGACGGGGTGCTCGCCTCCGAGGCAGAGGCGCGACTGGAGACTCTCCTGTCCGCAGTGCGCGTCTCGGATGCTCTCCTCACCATGGTGCCGCTGAAGGAGCTTTCCTGCGCCGATCACATTGTCCTGCAGGTTTGCTGCAAAGCAAACCCTGACCTCATGCTCTTCGACAGCTGGGAGGCGCGCTGTCCCTTTACGCTGTGCGACCACACGCCGGGGGGGAGCGGCAGCGCCAGTGACGTGGGCGCCACACCGATCCTGAAAGAGATGAAGGTGCGTACCCCCGCTGGTGTACCTGTTGCCCCTGCCTCCCTCGCCTTTCTCACCCACGCAGGAGCTCTGGACTGCTTCTATGCTGCGGGGGAGTACCGCCTGCTGCTTCTGCAAGGAGACGTGTGGGTACCCACCCGCGGCTCGACCCAGGGCTTTGTGTACCTTGACCTTGTGTCGCACTGTCTGACAGTTGAGCCGGGAAAGGAATGGACGAGTGCGAGCGACGCAGACCGAACGAGTGAGCTGACGCTGCTTGTGTGGTGTGCCAACGACGCCGCAGCTGATGCGGCTGCCGTGCATGTGGCTACGCTGGAGAAAGAGCTGCAGTGGAGTGAGGCGAGGGATGGCACTGACTGGCTGTTAGCGTATGATCCCCTACCCCAATGGGAGTAGAGTAGGAGAACAGAGGAAAATGGCGACACCACTCTGCTGGTTTACGTTCGTGCCAGGTGTCGATGTGTCTCTCTCTCTCTCTCTGTGTGTGCGAAGTATGTGGATGCGCTGACTCCCTCCCTCCCTCTCTCTACGGCATTTTTACTCGTTTTCCTTTTCGTTCATTAAATCTCTCGTGTAAAAGTGGTGTGGTGGTGGTGGTGGTGGGCGATGGCGAATGTCACCACCACCACCACGTAGGAGACACACACATAAACGGACATGAACTCGACAGGGACCCGCATAGAGAAGCGCGCTACTGCACGGTGCGCATCGACATAGTGTAGACATCACCACTTCAGTGTGTGTAGGCGCTCTGCTAATGGGATGACAGTGCACTGCGGACTCACTACCTACCCCCTTCATCTCACCAGCAGTGCCGCTTGTGCAAGCATTGAGACGCATGCGCATCTGCAAAAAGGGGGAGGGGAGGGGGAACTTGGCTCTGGAGGTGAGGAGGAGGTGGATAATGCCCCCCTTTCTCTTCTCCACTGTGCCGATGTTGTGTGTCCCTATCACTACTGAGTAGTCGCTGTGTTGTTTGCTCTTCGTTGTCTCGCCTTCTCTGCGGTTATTTTCATGCTGGGCTTGACTAGATGACCATTAGTCATCGCGGTGGGGAATAGCAGCAGTCGTTGTCCCAGCTGTAGTGGTGCCCATCATCAGCATCACTGCGGCCACTACGAACCATGGTGGTGCATCTCTTGTGGATAATTAACCAATCCGGCCAGCTCATCACCAAGACGGCCTTCACGAGCCCTGACAACATCGGCGATCTCGGGGCCAATCCGGATATGCAGTTGACCCTATCCAGCGTTCTCTTCTCAACCTGCGGTATGTCGCAGCAACTGACACCGAACGCTGACCCGCTCGACAGCGCCTGCATGACCCTGATCGAGTGCAAGGAGCACAACATTCACGTCTACGAGACTCCGACCTCCGTGAAGTTTGTGCTCTTTTCCGACAACCGCACGATGGAGTGCGGAAACCTGTTCAAGGAGCTCCACACCCTGTACGCGGAGTTTGCGACCAAGAATCCATTTCACACGGTGGATGATGCCGGTATTGGCCAGCCCATTCGCATTCCTGCGTTCACTGAAGCTATCCGGACAACAGTGGCCAAGTATCAGCGCGTATGAGCAGATACCTTCACGCTACCAGCGCATGATGCCTTGCTTGTGTGTATGCGCGAGGCCTAGAAGGATACAGAGAAGCGACAAGCTCGTCTGATTTGAGCTAGACTCGCCTTCCCTCTCATAGCGCTGAACAAAGTGTGTGCACCTGCCGGGCGGCTACTACGGATCAACAGAACTGACCTTGAGCCTTCTCTGCATGCTCTCCCTCCCTCCCATATCTGTTGGATTTGTTGCTGCTGACCTGCCCCCCCCCCCCTATTTACTCCTTATCTCTTTGCCTTCGCTGCATCCATTGGTGGCTGGGGTCGCGGTAGTGGTGGCGGGAGACCAGGCTAGTCGCACACTTGTATGCGTCAGAGTGTGTATCTTCGTGGCCATGCGCCTTTGTGCGTCTGTGTGCGGCACCGAAAATATTTCTTTCGCGAGAGAATCGCAGAATAGGCGAGGAAGTCTTCAGCGGGCCCCTCCGCTGCAGGAGGAAGACACGCGTATGACGTGAGTACATACACACACACACCTCTTCGATATGCTACGCACCTGTGCGGGGGAAGGAGGGCGCAAGAAAGCGCTACTGGCACTGCCCCTTCATCTCTTTGTTGCCCGCACCGTACCCTGACGAAGGTCGTGCACCTCACACGTGGGGCTCACTCTGACGCGCAAGACTGTATAGAGGCGTATCCCACGCACTGCATTCTCGCTTCCCGTTCTTTCGCATTTACATTCGGCGCCGTTTTCTCTTGAAGCTCCCCCCTCATGACGTCCTCGTACCTCTCTGTCACTCTCTCCTTCTCGCTGCTTCTCATCCCCCATTTGCTTCGTTATTTTCCGTTCTCTCACTATACGTGTGCTTGTGTGCCTTTACTTCATTTACCCATCTCCCGCACAACAAAACACAATAACTGACGCACACACACACACACACACACACACACACACACACGCTGTACGCGCGGACAACGCCACCTCCGTTTGATACCCTCCCCCCTTTCTGCTCTGAATGATACCCGTTTGACCTCCACTTCAGCATTTCGCTTAGTTCTTCCTCTTCCGCAAGAATGACGAAGTTCCTGAAGCCCGGTAAGGTGGTGATCGTGACGGCTGGCCGCTACGCCGGCCACAAGGCGGTGATTGTGCAGAACTCCGACGCTTCGACGAAGGAGCGGCCGTACGGCCGCGCGCTGATTGCTGGCATCAAGAAGTACCCGAAGAAGGTTGTGCGCGGGATGAGCAAGCAGACGATTGCACGCCGCTCGCAGGTTGGCGTGTTCCTGCGCGTTGTGAACCACAAGCACTTCCTGCCAACCCGCTACAACGTGGACATGTCGAAGGAGCTGCGCGGCAAGATCAACGTGTCTGACGCGTCGAAGCGCTCGCGGTCGAAGAGGCTGGTGAAGCGCGTGTTCCAGGCGCGCTACAACGCCGGCAGCAGCGCGTGGTTCTTCCAGCGCCTGCGCTTCTAAGCAGCGGTTGCACGGAGAAGGCTGGGGAGGGTTTTAGGGGACGGCTGATTCGGCGGCTTGAAAGCACTGAACAAGTGCATGGCCGTCTTCTCTGTTCCTCGCTGCCCATCTGAGCAAAAAAACGCCAACTTCTGACTGCTGCAGCGCACTCGCGTGAGGATCGCCATGCACGCTTGCCTTTTCGCTCTTTGTGCCTTTGCCTAAATGCGCTGTGCTCCGCTTGTTGTCTCTGTAGTTGGTGCTCAGCGTGATGCACGTTTGCGTCTCTTCGACTCTCTCGGTGTGCGTGTTTCGCTGCTCGCCAGCAGCAGCCCCCTGGCGATTCGAGTGAGGGTGGGGGTTGAGGAGGAGGAGGATAGACCCACGCATGCGTACGGTGAAAGAAACAAAGGAGGGGTGAGTGCAAGCGCGCTGTTACATGTGCGCTTATGTGCGATTCGAGCGCAGTGTGTCGGCGTCGGAGGCGACTGTGCAGCAAACGGTCTTCTCATGGTGTGCTTGCGCGTGGAATTGCGAATGCATCAACCGACAACGGAGAGGAGCAGAGGAGGAGCCGAGGTAATACACCCGCACACGCACGTGTTCTGTTGGAGTGGTGGGAGGACAGTGGGAGAAATGAAGGACGAGCGAGCGAGCTGCTTACGTGAAGGTGCAGCGTGGCACGACATTTATGCTGCACCTTCAAAGGGGCGGTGATGCCACTTCCCGTCAGCATCGTCCCTTGAAGTGCTCGCAAGCCTCTCCTCCCCCCATCTTTTCCTCAGCCACGCGTGAGGTTTCTCTCTATTTGTGTGTGCGGTGCGGACAGCCTTTCTTTTCCTTTGTATCATGGCGGTGTTGCCGCTCGCGTGTCAGCGTGCGCGCTGATGAGCGCACGCGCGTGCGTCTCTCCATCGTTTTCTTCGTTTTTTCTTTGCTCGTTTTCTTCTTTCCCCGCTTTAAAGCGCCAAGAGAGGCTACAAAGACTAAAGAAGGCTGAGGAAAGCCGGAAAAGGAGCACCGGGAACGGAAGGCTGGAGAGGAGGCCGAATCTCAGGTCACCCTCTCCTCTCGCTCTCCCTCCCCCTCTTGGCACAGCAACGGCGACACCTGTCCTACTCGTTTCTTCTGCCATCGCCTAGTCTTGTACTCAGCGAGGCGGCACACACCTCCACGTAGTGGCACTTGCGTGACTTGCGCCTAGGTGAGTGTGTTTCTCAGAGGTGAGTGCGTAAAGGTGTCAGTCAGCTCCTCCCTTGGTCTCACATCAGGACACAGGCTGGTCTGCTGATTCTGAGGGAAGCGATAGCCAGTGGTGCGGTGCGCCTTACGGGGCCTGCAGATACCACTATAGGTATTTGTCCTGCAAAAAAAAAGTGAGCCGTTAGGCACTTAAAGCACCGTCTCGGAGCCTACTCAATGTAGGTGCTTCTCCTCTTCCCTCTCTGCTTGCGTGCCTGCTCACCACTCGCTCTTCCTCCATTGGCTTCCGCTTCACCATATCGCTTCTCTTATCCCCTTTGCGTCCGTACTCGCGGCGTCTTTCTCGTGTAGGCCTGTGCCGCTTTTTTCATTTGTGCCTCTGCTTGCCCCTTTTCTGCGAACAGCACCGTATCGGGCAGAGTGCCAGCACGTCTGTCATGCAGGCGCAGGTGCAGCTGCACCGACTTCTCCGCCGAGTCTGCACACCCGGGGTGCTGTCGAGCAATCAGGTCGGCGTGACGGTGCATGCTCTTCGTCAGTTGAACCTGCTCGATGTCTCCTCGCATTCGCCAGAATGTAGTACTCTCCCTATCGTGAGGCACCTTTGCAGCGGCGCGGACGCACGCTCGCAGGCAAACCTGCTGCATGCGCTGGCTTCCGCTGTCAGCGAGAGCCACAACTGTCGTACTGTTGTACACCAGGAGCTGCACAGCACCGTGCAGCTCGTGCAGGCAGCGCTGCTGGAAGTGGCCGACACGCTCACTGCCACTGAAACTGTGTTGGTAATGGAGGCGCTGCTGAAGCTGATGCCCTACGTCGGCTGTGACGCCGGCACGCCGCTCGTCGATTCGCGGCTAGTGGAGGAGGTTCGGGAGCGGACGGTGGCACTGGCAAGCGTCGTGGAGCGACCGGTAGACCTGCTCGGCGTGACGCGAGTCGCTGTCGAAGGCGCCTCCTCGACTTCGGCTGCAGCGAGGGATGGAGTCTATGGCGGTCGGCCGTCTGTGAGTAACTTTGCATGGGCATCGTTTTCGCTCGAACACATTTTGCGCGTGGTGCAGGCCCGTCTCAGCACCTTCAGCAAGCAGGAGCTTATCTCGCTTGTCGACGTGCTAACAGTGCGGCGATCGTCGGTTTCAAGTGGCGGCGTTTCCTTCCCTTCACCATTTTCATCCTCTGCACCATCGACACCGTTCCGCCACGAGAAAAGCCGCGGTGCTGCTGCTTCGATGGAGAATCATGCTGAAGCAACGGCCGACACGACGCCGGCGACCGCCGATGATGTCATGTTACTCGACGCCAGTCGTCCTCTTATTCCGGATTTACTTGCATGCGCACTCACCACTGTACCGTCACTCTCCATCTCACAGCTGTGTGCGTGGCTCACGCGCCTAACGACGCTCCGACTCACAGACAACTCTCTCCTTCTGGCTGTTGTGCAGAGTTTGGCAAGTGCCGATGTTCAGTACTTTACAATACCTCAATTGGCTAGTGGGGCCGGCGCGCTCGCAAATCTTCTCACGCTGACCTCGGTCCCAGGTCAACCATGGGCACATGCTGAGCTGTGTATTCGCCTTTACGCAAAACTGCTGCACTGCCTCTCTTCAGCGCTCTACGATGCTGATCGACACGACCCTGAAGTTGTGCACCACGCCCAGACTCGTTTGCTACCGCTACTCGGCACGATCCCAGAGGCTGCGCTGGACGACTACCTCGACAGCGCCATGCCAAGAAACATGAGGCGTGTCGACTTGGGTTTTGGCGATAGGTCGAATGCGGCGGCACCAGACACCGCAGTACGGCCACACTTTCCTAGTGTGTGTGCTACGCTTGCAAGCGCCATTGAGAAGACCGCGGCGGTCTTACTCCGCTCTATTGCAGTGCTGCCCCCGCGCGAGCAGGCTATCGTCGCTGCTGCCGTCTTTTACTGGCGTGTCTACACGCCCTCCGTCGCCGATATGCCAGGTGCGTCGACAGCGGCAGTGGCTCAGCAGCCTTCCATTCCCTTTGAGCAAGAGTGCCAATTTTCTCTCAAGTGCAGAGATGTGCTGCATCGCTGCTCTCCGCTGACACTGGACGACATGGCGCGCAAGCACCGCGCCTTGTGTGGGCTGGTCATAACTTGTAGCGCCGGCTTCACGGCGAGAGATTCGGTGTACGTGCTCAACGAGCTCGTCGTGGCGCATTATACTGATCGTGCTTTGCAGGTACTTCACCAGGAAGAGCAGCAGCAGCAGCATCAGCGCCGTCTCTCGTCTTCGGCAGCAGATTTGAGCAGTGCGCCATGCACCCAGCCTAGCTTGCTTGTGTCGGTCGTGCGTGTAACTTCGGAGGAGCGGCAGGTTCTCATGAAGCTGCTCAACGACCAGCTGCAGGGACCGCTGCTGAGCGCTCTCGGGGAGGTGCACACGTCCCAGCTCGTCCGCTACCTGTCGTCTCTGTCGAGGATGGGTGTGGGTGCCAAGGGACCCTACCGTGCAGTAATGCGGCACCTGAATGGCCGCTCTCTATCGAGTTTTGAGCAGGTGAGTTTGATGGTGGTGATGGCTCGTCATCATTTAAGGTCTCGTCGCGTTGTGCACGAGGTCATCCGTGCTCTGCCGGAGCTTGGCACGGCTCTGAATACTGCTGCGAAGGTGACGCTGCTGAAGAGCCTCGGGCAGGTGAATGGCCAGCGATTTATCAAGGCGCCGTTCGACGAGACCCTTCTTCCTGGGAAGTTTTTCCCTGCGCTGGAGGAGCTCCCACGACTCACGTTTCTGCAGCTTGTGTTCTGCTTCAACGGCCTCATTGAACTCCGTCAGTACGAGAATCCAGCGGCGCAGGCGGTGCTGGTAGAGATCAGCAAGCGCCTCTGCACGCCGCCACTTCGGCCAAGCGACTCCCTCCGCACCATCAACTCCGCGACGGCGCTGGCGGAGTTTCTCACGTCCCTCTGTCGCTTTGGGGGCCCTGCGGAGGGGGTCTCAACAGCACTGCTGCTAGAGACGCTGCAGGTGCTGGAGCAGCGGCTCGCCACGACACGTTCTCTCTTCGTTGACCTCGCCCGTCTCAATTGGTACTGGCCATGTGTGCAGGAGTACTTCCACCTCTCTTCAGCGCTGTGGAACGGCTGTGCATCGTCGAGGCATGGTGCGCGGCGAGATACAGCAGCACCAATAGTGGAGCAGTGGTCTTTCACGGAGGACGAGTGGCTCCGTCTGACCAGAGCGTTTGGGCAGCTGGTCGAGACAGCCGGCGTGCGCGTCGCAGCGCGGCTGCAGGACATCGCCAAGTCTCCGAGTCTGCGACCCAATACCTTCCTGTGGTGTCAAATGGTGTGCGGACTGCGGTTCGGCGGAATACCACCTCGTGGGAGTGCAGAGGAAGTGCGTCTTGTCGAAAACCTGGAGCAGACGAAGATGCTGCCGTTGCTCAGCAACCCTCAGCAGCTACTCGACATGACCGTGCTCGCCCTTCACTTCACCTCGGAAGGACGAGATGCAGAGGCGATGCCGGCACTGCGGTTCATTCAGAAGAACATGGCTGCAATGCAGGTGCAGGACTGCCTGCAGGTGTGGTGGTACATCTCTCAACTGCTGTCAGTGTCTTCATTGCCAACCACCGCTACGTCATTAGGCTGGGTGACGTCACCGCGACGAAGCGAGGTTGATAAAGTGCAGGGGTCAGGGACTAACTTTTCCTCCGCCGTCGTGGCACCAGTGTCGGAGAAAGCTCGTTTTGTGTTGCAGGAGGTGCGTGATGCTGCCAAGGAGCAGGTGCTCCACGGAGAAAAGTCAGTCACGCAGAAGCTCAGCGTTATGGAGAAACGGCTGCTGAAGTCTCTGCAGTGAGCCTTCACGGGTGCACCCGCGCACACGTCCGTTGAAGACTCACATGGTAGCATTAGCGTACGCATGTGCGTCTCGTATAGGACTTTCGTGCAGCGAGGCAGGCGCCCCCCTGCAAACATGTCGCGCGAGCTACATCGACAGCCACTCAACTATCGCCCCGCACACACACACACACACACACACACACGCCCGTGTGCACCCCACCAAGTGAGTCCTCTCGCTTTCCCTTTTCATTTTATTTTCTAGTTGGTCATACGCTCTGCAGCCATCGTATGAGAGCTGCTCGTTACACAAGAGCAGCAACAGCAGCTCGAACAAGCTAACCAGATGTGTGGCACAAACGTGTGGGCCCCAGTTTGAGGCGGAGGGCAGGCGCATCGATGGTGACGGGAGACGGGGTCTACCCCCTGTTGCCTTCCCTTTGTGATGAGGGGGTGGACTGTGGTGTATTCACTTCCCCCCTCCCCCCGCTCCCGGCGAGCTGACGTGCTGGTCTTCTTAGTTCCCCGCAGCAAGCCGCCGCTCCACTCTTTCCTCTGTGTAGGAGACACCATTCTCTTCCATTTATACCACTTACACCTTTACATGCATCACTATGTGTGTCTGTGTGCCGCCGCACATGGAGCCTTGCTTGCGATTGCTCCCACTGTATTTCGTCTACTTGCTGTTTTCTCTCTCTTGCTCCCCTTCCCTTCTCCTTCCTCGTCCCCTTGCCTGTATGTGTGCCGCGGCTGGACATCGCGACACCAACACACTCACCGACTCCGCCCCCCCAAACACACACACACACACACACACACACACACACACAACACGAGCCTCCCGGTGCAGAAAGTTGTCCCTGCCGAGTCGCTCTCTCATCCCCCTTCCACTGCCCCTGTTCAGCGCAACCCGCTTTCTCCCCACCCCGGCACAGACGCCTTTTGAGTCGACGAGATGACGAAGTTCCTGAAGCCCGGTAAGGTGGTGATCGTGACGGCTGGCCGCTACGCCGGCCACAAGGCGGTGATTGTGCAGAACTCCGACGCTTCGACGAAGGAGCGGCCGTACGGCCGCGCGCTGATTGCTGGCATCAAGAAGTACCCGAAGAAGGTTGTGCGCGGGATGAGCAAGCAGACGATTGCACGCCGCTCGCAGGTTGGCGTGTTCCTGCGCGTTGTGAACCACAAGCACTTCCTGCCAACCCGCTACAACGTGGACATGTCGAAGGAGCTGCGCGGCAAGATCAACGTGTCTGACGCGTCGAAGCGCTCGCGGTCGAAGAGGCTGGTGAAGCGCGTGTTCCAGGCGCGCTACAACGCCGGCAGCAGCGCGTGGTTCTTCCAGCGCCTGCGCTTCTAAGCAGCGAGCGGTGCGCTCGTCACTCCGAGGCCTCATCAGTAAAAGCGGAGGTGTGTAAGTAACTGAACAGGGATGGGGCAGCGGGAGGTCGAGCAAAGGGTTGTCGTACTGTTGTGTCTCGATCCTTTTCTGGTTCTCTGCCTCGTCGGCGTCCTTCGCTCTGCAGTCTTTCTGTGTGGGTGTGGATATGTGCTGGGGCAGACGCCACTGCACAGGAGTCGCAACTTTTGCTTTTTCATTCTTTCGTTGTTTCTCGTCTTGAGCTCGTCTCCTCGCCGCCATTCCTCACTCGCTCTCTCGCGTGAGGAGCGCCTGGCAGTCGATCTCTTTCGTTTCCATGGGTTTCCAAAGACAAACCAGAAAAAAACGTACGAGGCAAACACGCCAAAGCCGGCGAAGAAGAGACGGTGGTGAAAGGCGAAGCGGAAAAGGTCGCACCTATCACTTAACAACAGTGGCGCGCAATGGGGTTTGTTGTTGGGCTCCCCTCCTTGTGAAGCACGTGGATGTGGCCGTCGTATCGCCCCTGTTATTCTCTCGCGCATGTCATCCCAGGCCTTTCTCGCTCCTCCTGCTTTTCGCCCCACTTTGACCTTCTTGCCAGGCAAAAGTCCTCTACATCTCCGCGCCCGCCTCCCGTGTTGTGTGCTCCTTGCCCGTACTCTCCAACTACGTCGTACTTACCTTCTCCGGTTTTCCTTACTTGTGGGCATCTTTACTGCTGTTCTCTACTACACCATCGTCGCGCGCCACGCACCTTCGAAGCGGGAAGCGCACATACACGTGTGACAGAGAGGCTGCTGTGCTTCGAGCAGTGTTGCGAAGGGGAAAAAATCACATAGAAAAGGGCGATTACGCATCCAAGTGGCGTCTCTCCTACGCAGTTGAAATCGCACGGCGTGTTTGTCGCACTTTGCCGCCCATGGGGGGAGGGGAAGGCACTCATTCAACACACACATCCACACACATTTGATTCACCTGGCGATACACTTCACGAGCTCGTCAGTGTTGCGCGCACCAACGAAATTTTTCTCCTCTGCAGGCATTCACTGCCACACACGCCTCTTCATTTCTTTGTTTTTTTATTTTTTATTTTCCGTGAGGCAGACGTATCGCTTTCCCTTTATGTTGTTAGTTCCGTGCCGCGTTTTGTGGACTCCTATCATTCCTCCTCCCCGCCCCCACACCTCCAGGAGAAGCAAAGCACAGGTGCGCGTGTATACCTCATAGGGCGCCGCGTGTGGACATCTCCCTTGACTTGTTTTCCCTTCGCGCGTGCCCACGTGTTCGTTGGCGTGTGTTCGTGTGTGTGTGTGGCACTCCTCCCTCCCTCTTTCTGTCGGTGCTGAACGCAAGTTTGTACGTCTTATTTCAGCTGCCCACCTCCCCTCAACACACCTAAAGAAAAGTCTTAGGCCGTTTTGTCGTGCTCTCGCATTCGTCATGCCAGAGCCCCTCGTGCCAATGTGCGGCACGTCCGCGGAGAAGGTTTTGGGCAAGCAGGTGTACAAGAACAATAAAATAGCCCAGAACATGTTCTCCAGCGCCACTCGCAAGGACAAGAAGGTCATGCTGCCCCAGACACTGCTGAAGGGCCTCACCATCCAGAAGCTGTGGGACAACGTGTTTCAGGACAACACCGGGTTTTTAAAAAAGTACCACGACACGCGCAATGAGTCGAAGTTAAGTGTCGGCCAGTGGGACTACGCAGCCGACCGCGGCAGCGGCTCACGCTTCGTGTCGCTTGTCGCCATTGTCGATGTGCCGCGCGCCGGCACGCCGACCCCTCTGAACCAGGCGCACCGCTTTGCCTACGTCACCACGCCAGAGGGAAAGCTAATGCTCGTGTACCAGATATCTTCTCAAACCCCTGAAGTGCCGGCAGGCGGCTCCTTCCGCACCGAGGCGTACTTTGAGATTACCGCTGATAGCGCTGACAGCGACTGCTCCATCGCTATTTGGGGGAACTGCCGCAAGATGAGCATGTCCTTCTCCGCCATCCAGTACATCGCCACACCGCGTGCCATTAAAGAAATGACGTTGGCGTATCGACAATTGGTAAACATGGTTAGTGAGGAATTTTGTGGAGGCGCGGCCGCGCCGGCCGACGACGTGGGTGTCGTGTCCGAGGGCGACGCCGGCGACAGCGGTGCCAGTAGTGGCGATGGCGGCGGCCTTGGCTCTGTCTTCCATGGGGCATTGCTAGTGCTGGCGGTGCTTGTCACACTACTTGTCTTCAATAGCACTCGCACCATGGCGCGCACTTCTCATCTGGTCATGACGATGTTGAACCTGGATCGCTCATTCTGGGAAAGCTCCCGCGTCGGCGGCCGCGGTCCCACTGCCGAGAATACGAGCGGCTGGATGTGCGAAGAAAAGGCGCTGCTGATTGCTGCGAGGGAGGCGCAGCTTCAAACGATGCGATATCGCTGGATGGAGCAACAGGCGGAGATCGACCACCTGCAGCACACCGTCTCGCTTCTGAGGTGGATGGTCTACGTGCAGATGGCTGCCGTGGCTGTTGCGCTGGGCGGGTTCGGCTACTTGCTGAAGTGCCATTTGGACTCGACCCCAGAGGTCTCCTGAGGACGCTGACTCGCCGATCGTGCCATCTTTTCGGTTGTTTCCCTCTCGCCTTCTCACACGTGGGTTGCGTCCGTGTAGAAGGCGGGAGGGTGAGGAGGGGGGGGATCTGAGCGGCGAGAAGGTCGTAGGTCGAGGTAGGACGTCGCTACTGTACTTCTTTTGCTGTTGTTGCGTTGAAGCAACCGCGGCGAGGCTATACTGTGCCATGAGCACCGCTCCAGGTGCGGGCTTTGTGTTGCCCTTCCCTCTCGTCTGACCCCTTGACTCGACAGCTTCCCTTATTTTCTGCGCTGTTCTTTCTTTTCTGACAAGTATTCTGCCACCTCACTAGACACGGCGTGCACTCCCCCTTCACTTTCCCCTTATCGCACCGAGGACATTTTGTCTACACATCGACACGTCGAGATACGTGCAGGCGAACATTACAGCGGACTGTGTACCAACATACTCAAGCTCATCTCTCGAGTTCATTTTTGCCTCCTTTCAGAGAGTTTCGAAACCGATGGATGCTGTTCTCAGATCTTTCTCTGTGCTCGATTTCTTCTGTCTTTCTTCGTGTCCAAAGCGCAGTGTGCTCTTGAGTGCCGCGGCTAACGCTACTTCGACTAGAACTGTCGTTCTCCTTGTCACTATTCACTCTCTTCTCCGCGTACGTGCGAAGTGTTTGTGCACCGATAGGTGGTATGCGCCTGCGTTAGCGAGTGTGTATGTGTGGGAAAGGTGAGGGCACGCTTGAGAGCTAAAGGAGCTCTTTCACGTCTTCCTCATCTTTCTCTCTGAGGGGTTTTTCTTCTCTTCCCCATCCCGCTCGCTCACTGGCTCTCTCTCTCTCTCTCATGCTTTCTCTTGCTCACTCGAACTGTCTTTGCGTGCGCGTTGTGCGTACCTCTCTCGTCCTCTTCTCCTTGTCAGAGATTTTTTTACCTCGTTGCGGTTGTAACACTAAAAAGGCAAAAAGGCCAAAATAGAAAAGACAGTAGAGAATGCACAGCACCTCAGTGAGCTTCATTCTCAGACACGGGAGGGGGGAGGCGGCAGTAGCCACGCCACTCTCCTCGTGTCCTGTAGTGTGGGGCTCTTTTACCGCATCCCTTGAAGGGAATGATGGTTGGCGGTGATGGTGACACTGTACTCTCATGCTTCGTCCTCTTTTTCCCTGTCTTTGTGCCTCGGAAGGAGAGGAGAGGAGAGAGTTCCCCGATGCGATGTGTGTGTGTGTGGCGGAGTAGTTCGCTGTGCGCAGGTATGAGAGGGAGCGTGCATTGCGCTACCCTCTACGGATAACGCAGCTGTGCGCCTTTCTCTGACCCTTTTGTCTCCCCCTTCTCTCCTCCGTGGGGTTTTCTCGCCGCACACCACCATCTGTCCCAACCACTACGCTATTTCGCCTTGATTTTTGTCTACCCCCTCTCTCTCTCTCTCTCTCTGTGCATTCTCTTTTTCTCACTTCCGTCTCTGCCTGCACCCGCCGCGCGGTGTGCGTGTATGTGTGGCTGATGTGATGTTCCTCTAGAACCCCTGTACAAAAACTTGCGCATCATGCATATGTACCACCAACGATGCTTTGGCGCCGTATGCTCACTCTGTCGATGGTGCACGTGATGCACTTCTTTCAGGGGACTTTTTCAGAATTCGATTTCTAATCCTTCACTGCCTCCATTCTTCCGTAGGCTTTCACATCGCGTGAGCGGAGGTTTGCTGATCGAAGAGAGTCTTCCTTCCTGGTGCGCGTCTCTCGAAATGTGTGTGCCCATATCGGTATGTCCATACGCTAGAAAATTGCCTCTGTCCTTCGTGTATGCCCATTGATGTAGAAGAGTACCAAACTGAAGTCGGATGAGCCTCTGCATCGATTTTGTGGCCTGTGCATGCTGTGTGCCACTGCTCATGCACCGAGCAGAAGTGCGTGTGTGTGTGTGCGCGCAGGTGGCTGCGTTAAGTTCAGTGGTCGGTTTAACTTCCTCTCTCTCCCTTGCCGCTCGCCGTATCGTCTGCACCTTGAAGGAAGTCGAGCTGTTTTGAGGCATACCCCCCATAAAAGACGTCGCACAATGCAACATGAGGCCTCCTCCCCTTCTCCCTCCGTTGGGTGACCGCTTGGGCGGTGCTTGCCTTTGATCGGTAGCGTCATGGGCTACTGGGGGGGGGAGGCGTGAAGTGACGGCGGAACCGTCTGCGCGGCTCGATAAACGACAGTGCAGTTTTTTTTTTGTGTGACGCCTTTCCCTCCGTGCGCACTCTCCGTTACACATCGAATTCACACCTCTTTCTCTACGTACGACTGTCAAGTACATGCTGCGCTGATCCATCTCACTCCACCGATTCTGTGTCTCGGTCTCTTCCCCCCCCCCCCCCCCCCCCCCCCCTTCCTGTTGGCTCGAACCTCGATGCACCCGCCCCCCCCCTCTGTTGAGCCTGGGGTTGCACTCCATAAGTGCGCATATCTACGTATTAGCTCAAGTGAGCCTGACACCGCGGATAGTGAGGTAAGTGCGCCGCATTCCCTTCCCGCTTTCGCACACCTTCGCCTTCTACTCATGCTGCACCGCTTCTCGACTGCATTGGCAGCACAGAAGGTGCCCAATCCGGGCAGTTCGCTTCTTAACCCTCGCAGCTATCGCGCCAAGGTGCGCCGTGCGGTAGCCATGGGGGCGCAACAAGAGGCGCACTTTGAACAGCAAGCCATGCTTGCAGAGCTCGGTGGGGCTGGCAGGACGGGTGCGGCGATGCCGCACCCGTCCTCACCTTCACGTACGGCTAAGAGTCGCAAGCAGCGCCATCAACACCACGTGAGGCAAGTCGTCGGCAAGGACGTCGCGGAGCGTGCCAAGTCGATGACAGACGTGGAATGGGCGAGCGTGCCTATGGAGGACAAGCATGCCTTCACCAAGTATATGGGTGAGCTCTTGCGCGAGCACCCAACGGAGGCGACAGAGCAACAGCGGCGTCGCTACTTTGAAACAACTATGGTTGACCCGCGCAACCTCGACCCCAGTCGCACTGTGCGAGACGAGTACGAGCGACTAAAGATGGGTCTGCCCGTTCAGCTCAAACACCCACAGCGTTCACTGGGCGTCTCGCAGGCTATATTCGAGACTGGTGACGCAAGTCTGTTTGACCCTGACAAAGTGGATGCTCTGGAAGAGGCGATGACGCAGATTAAGCAGGTGTTTACCGACTACGTGCGGCAGCGCCGAGAAGGCGTGAGCACGGAAACAACACGTCGCAAGCTGGCTAACATGCTAGCGGACTTGAACGTGGAGACTCAGCGGCATCTGAGTCACATGTTTAAGTACGCGGAAGAGAGGGTTCGTCATGAGGCTCGTGAGGAGCGCAAGCGACAACTGAGCGAGCTGCAGCGGCTGCGGCGACTGGTGTCGTCGCCATCGCGGCAGCGTGCTTCTCCGTCATTTGAGTCATCTACTCCAATCCCCACTACCGATGCGTCTGTGCCGGAAGACGCCATGTGCCCTTTGGCATCGTCTTCAGAAGGGGTGGAGAGCTCTGACGCTGTCCATGACGTCGATTCTTCGAGTCCTGCAAGGCTTGCCAAGATGAAGAGGCGCTCTGTCCTGAAGCGTTCCCTGGGCAAGGCACTCGGCTTGGAGGTCGAGGTCGTGGAGAGCCTCATTACGGAGCTCGAGGCACAGGAGAAGTTCATGCAGTTCTGTGAAGTCTTTGCTCGCCTCACTGTCTCCCGTGGGTTCCGCCACGGCCCCGAGGACGAGTCCCTTGATGCATACACGGAGAGCCTTAAGCGGCTGTACTCCGTAGACGCAAATAAGCTCAGCACGCTCGACGTTGTGCAGTACCTTGCTGCCAAGGAAGAGGCACACCCAGTGGATTGGGCAAAGCGGTGGTACGAGCGCCTTCTCCGCATCCCACTCGAGCACACGCCGGAGTACAAGCGACTGGAAGCGATTCGCGTCGGTGACAATGCCGCACTAGAGCTGCAGGCCCGGGCGGAGCGCGAGGTCGACACACCGGTGTCCGCAGGTCATGAAACCGCTAGGCAGGCGGAGCGGGAGGCTGCTGGCGGGCGCACACAGCAGGCTGTGCGGCTGGTAGAGAAGATGTTTATGCGCCCAGATGACCCACGTCTGAAGAGTTTGCACGAGCGACGACTGCGCTACATCGCCTACCTGCAGATGGAGCGGCAGATTGCGCAGTCACGTGAGAACGCGAAGATTTTTGAGGGGATCGAGGAGACAACAGAGGCGGAGGAGTGCCGACGGCTCTACGTGCAGCTCATGGAACGTAAGCAGCGACTCGCTGCTGACTCCACAGCCGCTCTCCTCACCGAGGGTGACGGCAGCGGATCGGTGGACCGTTCTGCAGCTGCGGCCTCCGCTGCTGTCGGCACCGATGTCGCCGCGACTGCCGACAATGTTAACGTGTTTGCACAAGACGCCGAGGCTGCCGCACTATTTGAGCAAATCAGCCGCATCACTCATTCAGTCATCCGCACCCACACCCAGGAGACACGTCGGCGCAGCAAAGCTGCTGCCAAGGCTGAGGTACTTGCGCGCGTGTTGCGGCTGGCTGGCCTCACGAATGCGGACGGCAGCCGCGCCGGCCGCGCCGAGGAGCTTCAACGGCTGCTTCAGGAGAAGAAGGACAAGGTGGCACAGCGTCTACTGAACGTATTGGAGGCGGACGTGAAGTCTGACTTGGAGTGGATGGATGCCATGGACGAAGCAGAGCGGCCGCCGTTGCTGCCCATTCCAGAGGGCATGTCCTATGTCTCCGCCGCAGATGTGCAGGCCTGGAAGGAGATTCGCGATGCTGACAGGGCACTTTCTGCCGATCCGTTCCGCAAGAACAAGAAGCAGTTTCAGCCACGACTCTTTGGCCAGCCGTGGCAGCTGCCTGATAAGCCGCTGTTGTTTTGGGGCACTGGAACAAGGGCAGTACAGCAGGCGCTGGAACACGCTGCCAGCGATGCGGAACGGCGACGCCGTGGTGAGCCGCTGGCGCCACCATACCCTTGCCCAGAGAATCCGTGGGGTTGGCGACTTGTCAAGGACATCCTTGACGACTAAACCACCGCATAACCTCGTGAGGAAGCGGTGTGCCTTGTTGCGTGCATACGCGCGCGTGTGTGTGTGTGTGTCCTCCCTCTCCTTATAAGCGCCCTCTTCTTCACACTAGCACCTAATACCAAACAAGAACCACCGAAACAGCAACTACGACCGCTCTTCTTTCCCTTTCGTTGGTGAGGGGGCTCAGTCTCGCCCTCAACCTCTGAGCTGATTGCATCAGTTGAACTGACTTCTCTTATCCTCTTACATGGAAACCCCCTAGTGGGGTGCCTTTCGCGTGTCGTTGTCTGTCACGACGCAGCAGTACCTGCGGTGATGGCACTCTTTTTTCCCTTTCTTTGGCTGCTGCAATGGTAGGCGTACGCTCGCACGCTCTTGTCGCTGTTTCTCTCTCTCTCTCTCGGCTGTTGCGGTGGCGAGGGTGGATATGAGGCACCCATGACTGCACCTCCCGTCTTTCTCTCCTTTTCGCGCTCCATCGTTCTCATACCCTCTCACCTCTTTCATTCCTTCTCACGTGAATATGCGGATATGATCGCTTCCTTCTCTGCCCTTCTCTCTCTTCTACCCACCCGCGCACGACTGCATGACACCGTCATTCCTCCTGTGCTGCCGCTTCAATTTTCTTTGCCCCCCCCCCCCCCTTCTCCCTTCGCCACCGCCTCCTCCGACACCCGTCTACAGCCTTCCCTTTAAGCGTTTTAACTGAGAGAGACGTATAACGAACAGCGCACGCACACATACACCAAGAGGGACTCACACCCACGACCAAAACTCTTCCACACAAAATACTGAGACAGAGGGGAACCCCCCATAACCTACTTGCTCTTCGCTCACTTCAACAGAAGCAAGAGGACGGCTCGACGACCTCGAACGCGACCCACAGCGTACGCTGATCTACACATCTCCGTACGGCTCACTTGTTCTCATACTCGCAAGCCGCATCAGCACCACACCCACTGAGGAGCAGTCCTCGTTGCCCATTTCGGTCAGCGGGGAGCGTCTGCGTGTGTGAAAGGTATCCCGCCCTGCTCTCTGACCTCTTTGAACGATACCGCCTTGCCACCAGCGCTTCTTTCTTTTTCTGTTAACGAAAGTTTCTACTTCTGTGCAAGGCAATCATGGACCGTGCTAACAACAACAACGCGTTTATCACGAGTGATGCCCTCTCCGAGTCGTTGTCTGACGTCCACAATCACCATGCTGAAACGAACGAGAAGATCTTCAAGGGCGAGTCCTGCACCGACCCCAGCTGCACAGACTCGCTGTCCGTGCAGCGAGCCAAATCCACTGGCGTGCGGAGGGCCCTCGAGAGGGCCTATTCCATCATTCCTCACGGTGGGGTAGTTGCCAACATCTACAATCTGTGCAGCGCTACCCTTGGTGCCGGTATTGTGTCTGTGCCGTCCGGCTTTCACCACTCTGGTATGGTGGTCTCCGTTGTGCTACTCGCCGTTGTGTGTGCGTGCACCATCTATTCAATTCGCTTGCTGGGCCAGTCGAAGCTGAAGACGGGTCTGCGCTCCTACGAGGAGATGGCACGCGGCATGCTGGGTCACGGCTGGGACTACTTTACAGCGTTTCTCATGTTAATTTTCTGCTGGGGTACGTGCGTCGGATACATCATCTCGGTCGGCGACTTGCTATCGCCAATGCTAGATGGCCCCAACACGAACGCGTTCCTCAAGACCATCAATGGCCGCCGCATCCTCGTTGGGCTTATCTGGCTCGTTGGCATGTTCACATTGTCTCTGCCGAAGGAGATTAACTCGCTGCGCTACGCCTCTGTGATTGGTGTGTCGTTTGTCGTGTTCTTCGTCATCTGCATTATCATCCACTCCGCGCGCAACGGCCTCCAGAACGGCTTCCGAAAGGATATCGTGCTCGTCAACAGCGGCTTGCCGGCTATCAATGGTCTCACACTGTTCATCTTTGCCTTTATTTGCCAGGTGAACGTGTTTGAGATTTTCGATGAAATGCAGAAGCCCACGCTCAACCGAATGACGCGCGACGCGACGATCAGCATGATCGTCGTGGCGTTGCTGAACTTCTTCTCTGGCTTCTTTGGCTACTGCGACTTTGGTCCGCAGGTGGACGGCTCGCTTCTGCGGCTGTATCGCCCGCTCGAGGAACCGCTCTTCATGATTTCATATATCGGTATGTGCATCAAACTGTGCGTCGGGTTCGCCCTCTGCATTCAGCCCTCACGCGATGCCATCTACTACTGCCTGCGGATGGGCAAGACATCTGATGTGAAGGACTGGGTGAACTGGGTCGTCAGTGGCCTCCTTGCCCTCGCCGCGCTCATCTGTGGTCTCTTCATCCCTAACATCAACATCGTCTTCTCTCTGCTCGGCGGCATCTGCGGTGGCTTCCTCGGCTTCATATTTCCGGCGTACTTCTTCATCTACTCGGGTGGCTTCACACTCAAGAAGGTCGGAATTCTGAACTACATTGGCTGCATCGTGCTGATTGTTGGTGGCGTAATTGCTGTCGTTTTTGGCACTGGCGTTGCCATCTACAGCGAGATCCACTGAATAGGTCGGTTGCGAGCGTGTGCAGAAGCAACAGCAGCGATACCTCCTGACATAGCATAAGGTCGTGGTTGGAGCATGCCTGTGTGTGTTTGTGTGTGTGTGTGGCTGAGTGTGTATCGGCTTTGTTGATACGCTTGTGCTGGCGCAGTGGCCAAATCCTGCGCCTTTTCTCTGTCCAGTCTTCTGCGTGTGTATTCTCTCTCTTTCGTATTTTTCTTTTATACTCTCTGTTTATGCCTTCTCCCCTTCCCTCCCCTCTCTCTCTCCACACTGTCTTCCTCTTTTCCCTTCTCCCCCTTTGTTCTGTGCCTGCCGCCAAACAAGACCATTTCTCCTGTTGTTGTACAACTCCCGATCACACCATAGAAAGGCGAGCCGCAGAGAGGAGAGAACACATGCGCACATGAACTCCGGCAAGTCACATGCCTCCCTCCTCGTGTACTCAGTGAAGGTGTGTGTGTGTGTGTGTGTGTGTGTATGTGTGTGTGTGCTTATAAGCTGTTTGCTGTGAGAAAGAGCGTTGTCCTCTGCGCTCCCCTGCTCTCTCTACACACGCACACTTCTCTCCCTGTGGTGTCGCCTTTTTTTCTTTGAATGTCTTTCTCCGCTTTTACCCACGTTCATGGCTGCCAATGGCCGACTAGCCTTTGTTGTGTGTCCCCTTTGCTTCCGGGCGTGTCCCCCTCCTAACTCCCAACCCTCTCGCTGTTCTGCTTCGTGACGAGAAGGAGAGAGAGAGAGAAGGGGACAGCAAACGGACCACGGAACGCGTCGATCTGTAAAACGTATGCCAAGTGTTCTCTCTGACGCACACGTGCACATATTCAGTCAGACCCCGCGTGCGAGGACACTCCCCTCTTCTCCCCCAACAGGCAAACAAGGGTGCACATAGGCAAATGCACGTCGCCCCCCTTTTTTTTCATCCGATCACTTCACACTGTGCTTCTCTATATGACTGTCTTCGATCTCTGGTGCTGCTGCTACTACGACTCTTCCTGATCCCACTGCTTCGTTACAACAACACACGCACATACACACATGACAGGCGCATCATCATGACTTCTGAGGATGGAAGACACGGAAAGAAAGAGAGATGAACAGAAAGTAGAGGCAGAGTCAACAGTACAGCTTTGTGTAGATGCTTGTATATGCACGAATGTGTGTTGGCTTGTATGCCTCTGTATGTATGTGTGTGTTTCTCTCGCTCTCTCTTTGTGTCTGGCAATGGCAAGCTTTGTACGGAGCAGCGCGGAAAGGCAAGTGAACGTCATGTGCGCGCATGGACAGCACTGTGCTCGTTTTTTCTTTTCTTCCTTTTTTTTTCAAGTCACCTGAGTGCAGGTCCTGCGAAAGCCTCCCTCTCTCCTATTTGCGACTGCCTAGCCCTTCTTCCCGCGTTTTTTTTTTTCATTTTCCGCGCGCATCTCTGCGATAGGTGAGTGTGCGTGCGTATGTGTCCTGGACTGCTCCTTCACCAGTTATCTCTGTCGTCGTGGCTCACCCGTCCAGCATCTCTCTCTCTCTCTTTCTCTGTACGCACCATCTTTTCTCCTTTTCTACATCTTCTTTTCTTCCTCCACTGAGGAGGAGCCAGAGCGAGAGTTGCACCGTTGATGTGGTCCTCGCTTCGATAACTGACTATGGGGTACTCAAGCTAGCAAGACACCAGGTTCCAGCAAACCACAAAAAGGTGTCAGGTATATGCGTTAGAAATGTGTTGTGGTGCGCGGCTTTTTTGTTTTTGTTTTTGTTTTTGTTTTCGTTTCCCCCCCCCTGTGCCAAACCCGTTTCTCTTGCTTGTGGACGCTTGCGCTTATTTCTGATCCCCCCTGTCCCCCTCCTCCCTTCCCTCCCTCCCTCCCTCCCTCCCCCCCCCCCCCCACACACACACACACACACAACACACACATCTCCATCTTCCACTTTTTATGTCCACAACTCCCACTAAGACTTTACCCCCTCTTTTCTTTTGTTCTTTTGCGTGTGTGTGTGTGTGTGTGTGTGTGTGTGTGTCTGTTGCGCAGACAATGCGTGTTGTCTTTTTTCTTGTGGCTGTTGTTTGGTTTCCCTCTCTTCGCTGTCACTACACTGTGTGATGACCTCTTCCACCACCACCACCACCACCACCACCACCACCACCACCACCACCACCACCACCCCCTTTTTTCATTTTCTCCTGCCCCTTACCATGCGCATCGCATTGCTCTCACTCTTTTTCTTTGCCAAACGAGCTCCCCCCATTTCTCCTCCCTCTCTTACCATGGCCGCTCGTCACACAGCCTGTCTGTGTATGAGGCGTACGTGCGTTTGAGTTATCGGTATTCTTCTCCGTGTTACTGGAGGGCGGGGGTGCGGACAGGCATCAGGTGTTGTTTTCATCTCGTCCTTTTCTTTCTTTGTTTTTTTTTTTCTTTCACCTGGATCTTTGGGCTCTTTCTTCACAGAATCGCCAGAGCCACAAGGATGCCGCACGTGGGAGAAGAGTAAGCAAATGCCTTCATCTACATAAACACATATAGCGCTGCATCGGTGCGCGTCTATTCAGCTGCTGTATGGGGGCGTGTGCTGAGCGGCGCTCTTTCTTTCCCCCCTTTTTTTTTCATGGGACTTTTCCTCCTCGTCTTTTCTCTTAAGTTCGCTCACATGTCTGCGCACAGAACTTTTAGCCTCTCTCTTTCGATGCGTAAGCGAACGAGTCGTGGCTGGGGTCAGTGAAGGTGAGAGGGAGAGCAAATGCGGAGGAAGACTACACGGACACAAAAGTGGAAGGTCCTAGCTTCCCAAGGAGCAGCTCCCCATGCTGAGGGAAACGCGCATGCTCACTAACAAGTACTCGCAACTGCCTCTCACTAGCACCCGCCAATTCTTCTTCCAGAAGGGACACATGCATGGGTGCGAGGAGAACAAGAGACGGTCTTCTTCTCTCTGTCCTTCGTTACCACTAACAGCACAACCACTTCAGTTGCGTAAGGGCTTCTTTTATAGATGAAGCTGCGTGCCTGTGTACGTGTGTGTGTGTGTGTGGGAGGGTATGCCGAAATTCAGAGAGGCTGACCCCTTCAAATCTCCCTCACTGTAACGGGCGTGTCTACGTATGCCTGTGCTTGTCGTTCTTTGTATCCATAGGGGTGTGCATTGCTGTGTGGCTGTTTCCCTACAGCAGGCCGGCAAGCACAAGGCTATGTCCAAGCTGCACGTAGCCCTTGCGTACGCAGTGAATGATACGTTGTAAAAGAGGAAAAAACAGAAGTCATCAGATGCCGCTCGGGTTGGGGCTGGGGCTGAGAGTGGCAGCGCGGTGTGCTAGCAATGAGTGGTGGGGCGAAGCGTCACAGACTGAGGTGCTCGCATTGCGTTTGCCTTGTGCCGGCGAGTCTTGTCTATCGCCATACATGTAGCTTGGTCTCGTTTCGTGGCCAAACCGAAAGGAGAGGCCAACGAAGGTGATGCTACTGACATCGTCAGCTTGTATGGCCTCGGCGCAAACAATGTAGAGGGGCCTCGTTGGAAGAGTATCGGAGGACTATTAGTCCTGTAATGGGGCCCTCCAAAAAACGATTGCTCCGCCACAACCACCGTCATCCTCAATTTTCCTCTCCTCTTTGTTGACCCTCTCCCGTGTCACCGTCTTGTCCTCGCCATACCCCTACCTCCTCCCCAATACACTTTATGAAGGCCAAGGCGCTAACGTACTGGGCAGCGATATTAGGCCCCATTCGAGTAAACACCACAACATAGACGGAGTTCTCTTCCCGCTTTCTTTCTTCTCTCAGGCACCTCAGAGTCACTGTTCAATATCTGGCCTTCTCATTGACGTCTCTCTCCTTCTCTGAGCTTGAAAGGCTTCGATTGTTGCGGTACGCACTTGCTGGCGCTTCTTTTCTAAGGCGCAGAGACCCATCTGTAGTTTCTATCACCTCAAGTTGCACTTTTCTCCCTCGATCTTCGCACCTGTGCGCATCTTCCCTCCTTCTCTTACCTACTCCCTCGACCCAGCAGATCGAACCAACTGCACTGCTGATGGAGTGCTTGCCAGGGGCGATGGCCGCCACCACGTCAGCGCTGCTGCTAACCGAAGAGCAGCGAGAGCTGCTTGATCAGTTTGAATTTCATGTTATTCAAGAACGGAAGGACACACCAGCAGTCTGGGTCAGCTCGTCTATGTGTAACGGAGAAGCTTCGAGCCATACCAGCAGCATTAGCAGCACAGCGTCTAGTTTGAGCGCTTCGCGCTGCTCCTCTTCTCCCTACTCACACTTCCCCTCTGCAGCCCTCTTAAATGCGGCGACTGCTGACCACGAGCAAGCAGAGGGAGCTTCGCGTTGTGGTTTGGCTGCGCTCCATGACGGAGGTCACGCCACCGCTCTCGCAGGCGCGGAAGGCGATCTATTGCAAAAGATGACGCCAGGCGAAAGCGCATCCGTCATGGACAGTGATGCACGAGACCTGGAGATACAGACACCACCGAGTTTGCATGTGATCGCTGCTTCCCCACTGCTGCATGGCCATAGTTCTATTCGAAAAAGTGACCTAGGCGCTTCCGCGGCTGGCGTGTCTGTTTCTTCTAATCAGCCCAGCAGAGACTTGCGCGCGGATTCTGGAAGTGACTCGACTGTGCCTCTCAAAGTGCTTCTGCGTAGCGGCGACGCCGACACCCTCGACGGAGCGACACAGACGTCAGTCGATCAACAGTGCAGAGAATTGGCGGAGCGTCTTCTTCGCTTGTCGGGAGAGGTAGATGCTGTTACGTTTGCCATGGACCGCCATGTGGTGCCACCGGCTGAGTTCTGCTGAGAAGTGCGAAAGAAAAAGGGGAGCCAAACGAGGAAAGAAAATGGACCTGCAGTGGCGGTATGCTTCCTCTTCCCTTCTCCCCACCGTTGCCCGTGTCTTCACTCGGTCACCTCTCTCCCCTCTTTCCCACTAGAAAAATGCAACCCCAATCAAGCTGCCTCATCTTACCGTTGGGTGT
Source organism: Leishmania lainsoni (assembly GCA_003664395.1). Taxonomy (NCBI): domain Eukaryota; phylum Euglenozoa; class Kinetoplastea; order Trypanosomatida; family Trypanosomatidae; genus Leishmania; species Leishmania lainsoni. The sequence continues at coordinate 1,022,450 of RAIA01000133.1, read as the reverse complement.
GTACTGTGTGCTTCACATGCGTGCATGTGGGTGTGTACCGTCTCTCCGTCATCTTCCTCTCCTACGAAAAAAATGGACGTCGTGCCGGTCTACACAGAAGCACGTGCGCGCACCCAACGCACCGCCACCCCTTCCTGCCTCGTCGCTTACTCGTCGCCCCTTCTCCCTCCCTTTTCTTTTTGTCGTTCACTCTTCTTTGCCCCTTTTCGCAGAGCACCTCGTCGCCATGCCCATGATCATTTCCCTGGTTAATCAGCTTGCCGCGCGGCACAACAGCGGCGGTGACACCAGCCACACCGAGGACGCCGCGGAGCGCGTCTCACGCCTGTTCCTCGTTGCCTGCGACTTGATAGGCGCTTTCTGCCCCGCGGACCTGCACCAGCACCTAGAGGACATGATGACGCGCCAGTGGGCTGCGCTGCTTCACGGCGAGAGCTTTCAGGCCTCACCTCCAGCGTCATCAACTACCCCCGAGCCAGCAGCGTCATCACACTTGTCTCCTTCAGCCGACGATGCGCCAACGCTCATCGCCGCCTCTGGTGCGCTCGTGGGCTACGCACGCACCCATATCGAGGAGTTCAGAGCCTGCGGTGTAGGTCGGGAGTGGATCGATGGTGTGTGCGATCGTTGGCAGTCGAACGTGCTTCAGCTGCTGAGCGCGCATCCGCCATTCTCTACGGAGGCGCGCACGGCTGTCTGCTACACTGTGGCGCAGCTGTCCTTGCTACCGAGCCACTGCTGCGAGCAGGTACTGCAAACTGCGTTTGAAGCATTAGAGGCGGGGCGCGAAGATGATCTGAACGCAAACATTGCAGTGGAACTACTCAGCCAGATCGCATCGCTCATGGTGGTGTGTAAGCCGTTCCAACTGCACGGCCTCGCCCTCAAGGACCCTACTACTGCTGCTGCTGCCGCAACTTCTGCCAAAGGTGGTGCAACAGGCAAGAAGGGTGCAGGGTCGACGGTGGGGGCTCAGACAGAGAAGCCGGCGAGGTTGTCGACGCAGCGGCCAGCAGTAGACTGCGCTGGCGCTGGTGCCAGTGCATTCAGTCGAGCTGCCATTGTTTCGGAGCTGCCGACTGCGAACTGCAGCACCATTCCCTCCTGCTACCCTTTTCCGTCCATCGAGCGAGTCGGGGAGCTGAAGGTGTCCCTCATCCAATGCTGCCTTGTCTCTCTCGGGGCCACGGTGGCTGAGGGAGGTACTGTGACCAGAACCGCCGTGCCAGCAACGCGTACGTATCGGGAACGGCAGCGGCATCGTGCCGTACCCATGGCGCTGGTGTGCCAGCGTGTGCTCATTCCACTGCTGCTACTCGACGGGAGTGAAGGGCTGGATCAGTACGAGCATACCGTGCACAATCTCCTGCGCACGCTCGCAAGCTGCTCTGGTACTTCACCAACGACGGCGTCCGTCTCACCGGCCTCCCCGGGACACACACGAGGTGCTGCTGCTGAGGACGCCGCGCTGCTGTCCCATGGGGATCACTGTGACGAGGCGGTGCTGCTCATCGCCGCGTTGTTTGATTTCCTCTTCCGACAGCCCTCCCTCAACCCGTGCACGGACTTCCGTTTCTCTGAGTTTCTCTGGACGGTGCTGAGTAGCGCGCTGCATCAAAGTCTAACAGTCACCAAAACAGACGCCGGTCACCGCGCAAGCATGCAGCTGCGCGTCGAGTACCTTTTGAAGCGCATTGTCCACATGACGAAGCAGCAGCAGCAGCAGCAGGAGCTGAGCACCGGTGCGGCGTGTGCAGCCTTTCCGCCCATCATTGAGTTTCACCCTCTCTTCCACTGGTACACCGCCACTAGCAGCAGTGGCGATTGCGCAGCCGCCGCAAGTGGTGACTCGCTCAGTGCCACCACATGGGAGAGCTTCTTCTTGGTTCTGGAGTCACTCAACGAGTACGGCTGGCACATTATTGAGCCTGTGATGGCCCGCCTGGACGCCCTCGTCGCGCAGCTAGATAATCGGTTGAAGAGTGCCGAGGCGCCACACGATACGACAGCGGCATCGATAGTAGGCGTGAACAGTGCGGCGCTGCACCCGCGGTGGGTTGAAATGCTGCTGCTGAAGTTCATCCTGCACCCAAACCTCGGGGTGCGCAAGGTGGGCCTGCGGCGCATATGGGCGCTGCCGTCGCGTGTGCTGCGATCGCTCTCCTCGAGCTTTCTTTTCCAGTACGCTTTCCAGAGCGCGTCGGATCCGCGGCTGTGCTGCGGCATCGACCGCGTTCCCATCACAGCATCGTTTCTGGACACCAAGTCGTTTGAGGGGACGGAGGTGAAGGCTGTGCCGGATGTGGAGCCGCTTGCACAGGAGGTAGAGCGCTTCTACGCGTCACTCTTTTCCCACCGCTGGTCCTCCAGCGACGACGACCCCGCCATGGGGGGCCGCATCGATGCTCTGCGTCGCATGTTGGACACGGCGATCAAAAAACCGCCGCGCTTCACTGTGTGCGTGCTGGCGCGTGCGCTGCTTGCCATCGCGAATGTTTTTCTGGACAACGGCATCAATGCGGAGGCTGTCCTACTCGATGAAGGGGTATTGGAACGTCTGCACCACTTCCTGCGTGACTCCGTGCAGGAGAACATTCCGTTCTGGCTGGATGTGCGTGTGACAGTCATTCTTTTCGCGGCCCTCACGACGTTTGCGGCGGCGACCGCGTCGCCGCGTCGCTGTCGGCTGCACCCGTCCTTTTGGCGTCTCTACTGCATGTGTGGCCCTCTCGGGGAGTCGGGAGGTCACAGCATCGCAAGCATGGACGCCTGTGGGCAATACGGCCTCGTCGGCGCGTCTGTTGAGGAGCGCTTTCTTCAGCACTGGCTTGTACAGCTGAGCGTGCGACAACAGCAGGAGCCGATGTGGCGAGTCAAGTTCGGCGGGGCGGCGCCTTCACTCGTGGAGGCGCTACTGGACGTAGAGGGACTGGTCTGCCGCGTTGAGGCACTACTGCAGACGCCACTAGAACTCGACTCACATGGGGCAGTGAGCGTTGTTCCAGCCAAGGAAACGTTCTTCCTAGTTGGCGCTCTCACTCGCACCGGTTCCGCGCGTCATGCTGAGCTCGTGCGAGCCATTGGTGATCGCATTGCAACCACGATAGCGTCGCTGCAGACGCGCGCCTACTGCACTGCTGCACAAGTACTGACAAGCGTGGCGTGCCTCGTAGAGTTTCAGCACAGTGTTGGCGTCGCCGTGTGCGCGCAGCTATGGCCAGTGAGCACGACGCTGCAGTCCATGTCTTCTGCTTTGCACGGGCACATTATGGCAGCTCTGCAGGCGAGCTTACGCAGCATCCGCGAGGCTGCAGAGGCGCCGCGACAGGAGGGCCCACGCTACTCGCTGTTCGAAGATGAAATGTGCGACGAAGTGGGCATAGCTTGGTCGCTCATGAACACCACAAACTTGGACGTGGTGGCTGCTGGCGTAACCGCTCTCAATGCAATTGCATGCGCTTCAGCGACGCGCGTATCGGCCACCGCCGCTGCTGCTGCTGCTGAGGTACTGCATGTCCCGCAGCACGTGCAACAGCTGATGTGTCTCCTCCGAGAGTGCACCACCGCTTACGAGGCCACGTATGCGCCAGGTGCCAGCACCGCTGTCGACGAGAAGGCGAGGCAGAAGCAACTTGCGGTGCTGCTGATTCTTGGCCGCAACGTAACTCGCTTACTGCAGAGTGAGTTGTGCGGGTGTCTTTCTGTGAAGCACGAGGAGAGTACCACGCAGCAGGCGCCGCTCGATGGAGGCCTCGATGTGGTGGCACAGCGGTGCCTTCTATTCCCGAGTGCTCTGCCGACGTGCCGAGAGGCGCCACCATTCTCTGCCGCCGCCAGCTCCCGCTGCCCCATCGCCATGCTGTTGCCGCATGACGTGCTAGAGGTGTACGTCGACCAGCTCATGGCGCTTCCATCGCAGCGCGTCCCATCGGGTGCCGTCCCCAGTGCGTTGTCGAACCTGCCGTGGCCTACGCTGCTCAGTCAGCAGGGCCGTTACGTGTGCAACGCGCTGTATGTCCTTCTTCTGTGCCTGACTGCTGCTGAACAGGAGCACACTAGTGCTGAAGCCTCGAATCCGACGAGGGCGTTTCCTGGCCTTGTGGGGCGCGTGCAGAACTATGCCCTGGGCCAGCTCGGTGAGTGCTGGACCATGAACCTTGCCAGCGTGTACGATTTGCTGTTCTGGGTGGCATCCTCGAATATGCCAGAGGTAGTGGATTACATCGCCATCGCGAACGGTATGTGGGAGCATATGCGAGAGGTTGGGGCGCGCCAGTACACGCGACTTGCTGCCCTTGCCTTCACGGTGCTGCACTACGTCATGCCGCACCATCCTGGCTATGTGAAGGAGGTTCTTTTGCGAGTCCTCGAGGTCGAGGGCAAGGATGCGCAGACGGCGGATCGAGACGTCTACTTTGCCTCGATGACGGCCTCGCTTCAGGTCCTGCACGACCCCGACAACAACTGGTCCGTTCTGCGCGGGGTGTTACTCTATACTGCTGTGCTCTTCAATACAAATCGCGACGAGGAGGAGAACGAGTCAACGGTGGCCGTCACGGAGCCTCTTCTGTGGACGTGGCCGGAGGCGTTGCGCCTGTGCTACCCACCCACCACTTGCATGTCTGCCGTAGGCCGCGCCATGGCAGTGGCCACGCTGCTGTGGTGCTGCCATCAGAACGTGCCAGGTTGTGCGGTGCCGCTCACGATGGAGCTGCTGCGTATGAACACGTGCCACCCGGTGGTGACACACGAGCCGTGCATGCCGAACTCACGAACACACCGCACCCGCATGCGTCTGTGGCAGCTCCTCTGCGCGCTACTGCCTTGCTTGGCTGACGAGCAGTCCGTACCACTTACTCAGGTGGAGGAGGTGTTTCGCGTGCTTGTGCGGCACTGCTTGACGGTGAACAACATGGGAAGCATCCGGCGGCTGATGGAGCTGTACGGGATTCGGCTTATGGAGCAGCGACCTTCTCTCTACACCGTCTTGAGTGAGGCCCTTGGCAGCTACAGCCTTCGTCCTCAGGTGTGCGGGAGCTACCTTCTCATTGCTTGTCACTCGCTGCTGCGGCAGGAAAGGGCCGGTTGCATCAAGGAGTCCGCGTCCGCGACAGCAGGTGACGAGGCGCTCGCCTCTGACATGTTCACTTCTCTCTTTCCACATATTCTGCAGCAGAGCACGTCGAACCAGCACCTCCTGCGCATAATTAGTCACATCGGGCTTTTCAACATCTGCCAGCACCGCCTCGCGCGCGGGCGCCCCATCTCGCCTGCCGTGGCGGCTATCTACGACTACGTACGCCATGCCCCAGAGCACGCGAAGTTTCGTGAGAAACACGAGCACATGCTCTTCTTCGACACGGAGGAGGCGAGCAGCCCCCGCAGCCTCTTCTGCGTCCAGCGCAAGGAGGCGAACACAGTACTGACGGAGGTTCTGCCAGCTGCTGCTTTCGAGCGACTGCGTTTTGTGGAGACAGAGATGTGCTGCATGATTGGTGCCCTCTACCCCATGGAGCTGCTGCGCGTGCACGACTGGTGTGCAAGTTTAAGGGTGCAGGAGCTGGTGTCCGTCTTGAAGGGTTTTAGAGGCATACCTCACACAAGCACGCCGTCCGAGTACTATGTGGACTACACACGAGAGGCAACGAAGCTGCTGACGCGCGATCCGATGCTCGAGGTGACTGCGGCTGCCGCTACTGCGAGGTCCACCAGGATCGGTGCTAAGGATGAGGCAGGCGGTGTGGACGCAGCCACGGCGAACGTGCAGAAAAAGGTTTCATCGTGGTGGACAAGTGAGGTGTACAACGAACTGCACCCACGTGCGCTGCGCCCCCAGAAGCAGTCCATTATCGTTGTCGGTTCGCTGCTGGAGAATCCGGTGAACATTGCCGGCTTGTGCCGCTGCGGCGAAATCTTCGCCGTCCAGTCGATTGTCGTGCCGGATAAGGGGGTTTTTGAGCATCCGCACTTTGTGGCAGCAGCGCGCAGCGCAGAGCTTTGGATCCCGTGGGAGGAGGTCGTGCCAAAGGACCTGCCTTGCTACCTCGAGGGTCTGCGGCGTCGTGGCTACATGGTTGTCGGCATCGAGCAGACGGCGGCGAGCGTGTCGATGGAGCAGTTTTCCTTTCCGAAGAGGTGTGCGGTGGTGCTTGGCGCGGAGGGCCAGGGTGTGCCAGCCCCGCTTATTCCCTTGCTCGACGTCTGCGTTGAGATTCCGCAGTACGGGCTCATCCGCTCGCTGAACGTGCACGTAGCAGGTGCTGTTATCATGTACGAGTACACTCGGCAACACCTGATGGCCAAGCCGCATCTCTCCGCGTGAGTGACGAAGCAGGGGGAGAGGGGAGGAGGCGTAGGCGGTTATCGCAGTGGGCGGTGTCGGTAATCGCTTGCTAACTGGAGAGTTGTTTCTCTCTCTCTCCCACTGTTGCGGTAACAGCGGCGCAGATATTAACGACGCTCACTTCACCCACACACCCATGTGCATCACTGTGAAGCGCTTTGGCAGCCGACTGCTTCCGTGTGCGCCTCCCCACTGTTGCTGTGTCACACTCTTGTACGTGCGTATATGTGTGGTGGATCCTTCATCACGAGTGTTTGGTAAATGAAAGCGCCAACGCGGAGAGCAACGAAGGAGTCGGCACAGTCACGCGCACTCCCTCCCTCCCTCTCCCCTTCTTTCTCTCTCTCTTGAGAGGAGCGGAAGACGCACCAGTCCTCTCCCCTTTCTTAAAGTACTAACATCCGTGTAAGACACAGCGAAACAGCGAATTACAATGATCCTCTGCCCACCCTCAAAGGTGAGGAGGTGGGCGCACTGGCTCAGGTGAAAAACGAGCGACCCCCCTCGTACAAGAAGAGGAATGCAGCGGACTCTGCTGGGTTCGACATCTCCGTCATCGCGTTTGTGCCGTCATGCGTGTGCGTACGGGTCACTTCTCCCACGCGGCCATCGACTGTGGTGGCGCTTCCCCCCTCCCTAAGACGGGACGCGCAAGTGCATGCACGCAGCGCATTCCATGCTAATCACGACAGAAGGCCTGCACGATGCTAAGCGCCGCTCTTGCAGTGAGGGCACAGCCTACTGCAGAGACGGTCGGCAGCACGACGAGGTGTGTAGGCGCTGCCCTCAGCATGAACGATATCTCCTGGACGCCTCATTCAGCTCCCTCTTCTTTCCCTTGATTCTCACCACATCCACACGTACACATTCGCTGCTCGATGCACGAGCCCAGCCCTTTAGCCCATTATTAGGGGGGCGGTGGCACACATACATGTGGACAGGCCCAGCTGTGCTTTCTCAGAGAGGTATGAACGCGATATTTGACACCCAATAGAGCTCATTGCGTCCGTGCGCGTGTAGATGTGCGATTTGGAGAGCTAACAGTGTCGACGCCTTGCACTGACGAACATAGCAAACACCTGCGGCTGGGCTCTCCCTGTTATTCCCACAAACATCGCCGCAGCTGCTGCTGACGCCTCCTTCCATCCTAACCTGTGGCAACGTAAGATCGACCCCCGCACGCACACACACACACACCGAACGTACTACGTCAGCTGACGAACCGGCCGACCCAGCCGGGAGCAGATCTGGCGCACGGCAGCTGACTCTGCGCTATCCTCTGCCCTCTTCAGAGTTGTCGTGCCCGCCAATACCCGCATGGAGATGTGTACGTCAAGGTTTGGAGGTAGCACTGCCGGTGCTGACACTGCTGGGGGTTGCAGCTGCACTCAGTGATGTGCACAGTGGGGTAATCTCTGTTTCCGATGAAGTATTGATGAACGCTGACACTTCCGTCCAGTGCGACGCGCTGAGTGCCTCAGTTACGTGCACCGGTACAACCCCTGGCTCTTCCCTGATGGAGACAAGCCCCACTATGCGCATGGGAGGTGGCCCGACGACGATGGCAGAGACCATGAGCAAGTCACAGTTTCACCCCATGGCGTCATCGCCGCACCATGCCCTTCACGTCCACGCTCACTGGAGACCACAAAAGACGAGGCAGCTGACGTGCTGGGGACTTTGCTGCATGGCGCAAAGGCGTTCGTTGGTAGTGTACGCACGTCTCCACCGTCAGTCACTGCCCCTGCAGCTACTTCCACTGCTTCAACCACACCGTCTTCGTCAACGGCACCGACAGCTCCTCTGACGTCTTCTTATGCTCCCGGTGGCAAATGGCGTCGCGCGAGCCGAATCTCTCCCCAGAGCGATTTCCGACGCGCTGACGCGGTGCTGCTATCACGCGATCGTCTCGACAGCGTTCCTATCCTCCACGCATACCAACCAACTGAGCATCACTCCTTCATCGACTGAGGCGACGCGTGCACCCGTATTACGACTACCAGCACCGGCGTTCGTAGCGGAGGCGGATACGCAGCTGCAGAGCTTACCCGATACGTCACCATTTCCGCGGCTGCATTTCAACGACATGGGTTGTGCTGTTGCCGCAGTGGCCGGCAGAAGCAGCAGCGCCGGTCAGCTGGAGTACGCTGCAGCAGAGGAGTTGCGTCATCGCGCAATGTATGCGGGGGGGGCTCTCGGAGGAGCGTGCCTGATTCTAGAGCGAGCTCGCTGTTCTGCAGGGTCCAGTAGAAATGGAGACACAGTGCATCGGGAAGCAGCACTATCGGCTGCTGAAGGAGGTGCGTCGCTGCATCGCCCACCCCCCTCCCCCAAGCATACAAACGCGTGCGCGAGTATGATGCTCATCATGGATAGAGTTAGAGAGGCCGCTGCAACGAGAAGACACCTCGAGCATCAGTGTTGTGCGTCGACTTGTAGAATTTATTAATTCATTCCCACGTCTCCTTGCTGCCGCGCAGGGCTCACGAGTGGCGGGTGCAGCGGACGATGGAGGAGGAAAGCGGGTTGGACAAAATCTTTGCTTTCCTCGTGCCTGCAGGGACGTTCTGCCACACTTCTTCATGCCTCATCTTCCACCTTTGGCTGAGTCGCTAGCCGTTGTCTTCGATACCTCTCACTTGCACATTCTTGCTCTTTAATTGCTCACTACCCTTTCGCCTTTCCAGCTTCTCTAGCTGTTTCGCTCTTCTCCCTTCATCCATCTCTCACACATACGCTTGAATACACTGCAACGTGGACATACATGCAGGCGCGTGGGCACCTACACACCCACACACTACCTTCTCCTCGCATCAGATACGCACCGATCACTAATTCGGCCACCGCTTAACTTCCCCCCTCTCTCTTCTTCCAGTTCCCCTCGCTTTGTGTCCATCCTCACTCAGTTTTTTTTTTTTTGTAGTACTGTGCCTTCCTCCTCTGCAAACCCCCCCTACTGCTGCGCGCGCCTGCCTGTCTTCAACCAGACCTTTTCTGTGTCGCCATGTCAAACGAACTATCCCAGGAGAGCTCTGTCGAGACCGCCCTGAGCCGTCTCGGCCGCAACCCATCTGAGCAACACGGTTTCATCAACTGTCCCATCTATCGCGGTTCCACTGTTCTGTACAAGAGCGTCGATGACGCATTCAATCGCCGTGGTACGTACTGGTACGGCACCGCTGGAAACCCCATCGTGACGAACCTGCAGAATGCCTGGACGGCGCTCACTGGCAGTGCAGGAAGTTTTGTCCTGTCATCCGGCATGCAGGCGATAGCGTACGCGCTGCTGGGGACTGCGAACAGCGGTGACAATATTCTTGTGGCGGACACAGTGTACTTGCCCACTCGCGAGTTGTGCGACAACTTTTTGGTGACCAAGGGCATCACAACGACCTACTACGACCCCTGTATCACGGCAGACGAGTTGCGTGAGCTGCTCTGCAAGAAGCCCAATACCACCGTGCTCTTCATGGAGTCACCGGGTTCGCAGACCTTTGAGGTGCAGGACGTGCTGACCATCTGTGCTGTGGCACGCGAATTCAATGTGACGACGATCATCGACAACACGTGGGCTACCCCCATCTTCTTTCGCGCGCACAGCAAGGGGTGCGACATATCCGTGGAGGCGGGCACCAAGTACGTCGGCGGCCACTCGGACATGTTGCTGGGTCTTATCTCAGCCAACGAGACCTGGTACCCGAAACTGAAGCGTGTGATGAGCCTCTTCCAGTCGGTTCCCGGCAACGAGGACTGTTTCCTGGCCTTACGTGGGCTTCGCACTATGTACATCCGCCTTAAGGAGGCTGAGAAACGCGCGCTTGAGATAGCGAGCTTTATGAAGAGCCGCAAGGAGGTGCTCAAGGTGCTGCACCCGGCGTTCCCTGACTGCCGTGGCCACGAGGTCTGGAAGCGCGACTTCACCGGCTCATCCGGCGTCTTCTCGATCGTGTTGCTTCCCAAATACACACTGGAGGATGTGACACGGATGATCGAGAGCTACAAGCTTTTCGCCATAGGATTTTCATGGGGCGGCTTCGAGAGTCTTGCGGTGGTTTTCGACTGCACCAAGTACCGCACGGCAACCACCTTTTCTCCTGGAGGCATCCTCGTCCGTTTCCAGATCGGCCTCGAGAGCGTGGATGACCTGAAGCAGGACCTCGGCCAGGGTTTTGACAAGCTGCGCCAGGAGTCGATGGTCCCCTAAGCGGGTAGATCCTGTCGGGGAATTGGGGGGTGAGCTGGTTCACTGCTGTCCCCTCTCCGCCTTTTCTCTACTAAGAACATGACAACGCTTGCGTTAGCATGATCACGAGCGCGGTAAGCTGTTGCTGGCTTTGTCTCTTTTCTCTCTCGCTGTCTCTGCCTTGTGTGCTGCTGTGGTGTAGCCTGCACTGCATTCCCCCTCCCCTCTCTCCTGTACACTGCCGCCGCCACAGTGCGCTACACAGGTGTGCATATCAGAGACCTGATTTGGATGTATGGGTGTAAGATGTGTGTCAGTGCATCTCCCCCCTGTGTGTGTGGGTGGTCGCAGCACATGGCGTAAGGTAAAGCAATGGCGGCAAACAGCGAGGGACTGCGGGCCGAGTGTGCGTGCATGTATGTGCATCCGAGGGACCGATGATGCATGCAGATTCGACCGCTGTCATCAGCAGATACGCCCGCCTCCTCGCTCTCTTCCACTCTCCCGTTTCAAAACGAAACGGGAAGCGGTGCCGAGCGCCGAGTCAGTCAGAAGAAGAAGACGACTGAGATTCGCGAAGACAAAATGGACTTGCTCGACACGCATGTTATAGTCAGAAGGCAGTTCACCCGAGAAATCCACGAAAACGTAGATTTAAGAGAGGGCTCCGTCTCACAGGTGTTATTGATCTGCCGGGCAGAGTGCGGCAGTGCACAGGCAGCTCAAGCATTGTACTTCACTACGATCCCCGCCGCCTTTAGTCTTTTTCTTTCGAAGAGTAAGAAGATGCAGCAAGACAACCAGCGGAAAAGGTGCCTCATCATCTTTGCCTTGAGCTGCTCTTGTTTGTTCGCTCTCTCTCTCTCTCTGTGTGCAACCACTTCCATCCTTCAATCGTTCTTGTTGTGAAAATTGTTTTCATCGCGTTCCCCTTTGCTGTAGCTCGTCAGGTGATGTGGCGTCCGTGCGGGACGTGTACGACACGCACTGCTTCTCCCTAACTACGTCCCTTTCCTTTACTGGATAGTACAAAGAAGGACGGGGCACGTGCTTTAGTGAAGGCAACGATCAAATTCAACGGAGGTCAGTCCCTTTCGCCAACACGGCTGTTTTGAGGAAAAAAAAAACGTGGCGTGCTCTTTTCTTTTCTGTGCGTTCGATTCTTCCTTCTCTCCTACCTGTTTGCTTCTCACTGGGGGGGGTTGTACCGCAGCAACAGGCAGTTTGACCACCGCACGCGCACGCACCTGCAGTGTGAATGCATCGCTTCTGTCTCCCTTTCCTCCCTTCCCTCTCTCTTTGCGTACTTTTGTTTTGACTCTTCTTTGGATGGCAACGGGGTGCTTTGAGCCCCGCAAATCGACTTCTGTCTTTGCTATTTGCTTCCCTCGCGCGACTCCCAGCGCCTTTGATTGTGCGTACTCTCTTTGTTTTCTTACCCTGCTTCAATGCCGCCTGTATCTCTCTTTTCCCCCCCGTTTCTTGTGCCGCTTCGAGCGTCACACCATGCACTGCGCGAGCGCTCTAGGGGTATTAGGTGTGAGCGCAGGGAGAGAGGAGGGGGGAGGGGGAAAGAAGGAGCGAGCGAGCGAGCGAGAGAGAGAGAGAGAGGGAGACAACACCGTAGAACAATGAGCTCAGGTGTGAGAGGCCGTCTGCAGAGGCGTGAAACGAGCCCTCCTCCAGGCTAGTCGTACGGAGGAGGGAGGGGGGACGACGACTGCGAACGTGTGTGCCTTCGTTTCACAAGTCGCATTGTGCTTGATTTCCTTTGCGGTTGTGTGCCTACCTTCCCCTCCGTTGTTCTCTGTGCTTCTCTGTATTCCTCCTACAGAGATCCCGTACGCTGTGCACGCCGCCTCTGTTCCTCTTCCTTCCCCATGTTTGCCCTTTCCCATGAAGGCCTTCTTATGCTGCGCCACCTCTCTTTCCCTTCCACCCTATCGCTGCCCCCAGGCAGAGAGAGAGAGAGCGGTAGGTAGAAGGGAAGGGGAGAGCGACTGCACTTCACCCCCACTCCGCGTTCTTTCTTTTCCACCTCTTTCCGCCTGTCGTACCACTGCTTCTCCGCAACTTTGTGTGTGTGTGTGTGTGTGTGTGTGTGGCAACACCCTCTCTCTGTGCTTCCATTTCCTTCCTTCTTTCCAAACATTTGGTACGCTCTGGTCGCCTGAGACACGCCCACACACCCCAGTACAGTAATGCACCTGAGTTACCCCCCCACCACCACCACCACCACCACCACCACCCAATGATGCGCACATGTGTACCTCCGAACTCGCACACACGTTTTCCCCCTTCCCCTCCCTTCCCCCCTCTCCCCCTCTCCCCTTCCCCTCCCTCCCCTCCCTCCCCCTCTCCCCCTCTCCCCCGCTTTTCGCTTCCCTATCGTCCTCTTCAGGAGTTCGTTTTCCGCGCCCTGCCCTCTCCCCCCCATTTTTGTTCTCGCTCGTTGGGTTAAGTTTTACTCTCTGTCTTGTGTGTGTGTGTGCTTGCCTGCCCGCGGACTTCTAGGGGGGGGGTACTCAACGCATCTCTGGCCTCAAAATCGATCAGACAGAGGTTAGTCTTCTCCTTATCCTTTCTCTTTTCGTTCTGGCTCACGCCTGTTGATCTTCTCCTTTCTCTTCTCGTGCCTCTCCAGGACGTTATTTTACCCAGCGTTTCTTCATTGTTTATTTTTGTGGTGGGGTGGTAGGAGGAAGAGAAGAGCAACGAGGGCTGCTTTGGCAATCGTTGGCTTGGCCAACGCGCTCACACACGCAGAGGGACACTACAGGTGCCGTGGCCACACAACCCTGCAGGCGCATTTGTTGGAAAGAAGGAAGGAAAAATAAAGCACTGAGAACGCTTCAGACGCAGAGGTCATGTTCTTGCTGACCCCACACTGCACTTCCGCTGCTCACACCCCCCCTCCCCCCATGTCTGTCTTTTACCTTTTCCTCATCGCTGGCAGGAGGGAGTGCCTGTGTGCGTGCGCATGACGCAGGCTTCCGCTGCTTTTCGTGGGTTATCCTCTTTACACTGAGCCTGCATGCGCCTGCTCTCCACTTTCGTTCTTCTCGTCCGTTACGGGCCGCTGCTTCTCTTCGTTTCCTCCTTTTCCTTTTTTTACGTTTGATGCTTCTTCGCTCTCGCTGCGCACGCCGTCTTCTTGAACTCACGTTTTGTTTGTTTGTTTATTCGCTTCCTTTGCTACTGCATGACCAGTCCGTTGGCTGCGCGTGGTGATATCTCGCTGTGTGTGTGTGTTGTAGTGTATGCGCTTCTTGTGATTGTGCATTTTGTCTTCTGTTCTGTTAGGCTGCCGCTTCTCTCTCTCTTTCTTATTTGTTAGTTTGTGTCTCTCTTGCACGTTAGTCCTCATGTTTCTCCCTTCCTTTCCCACGCGCGATGGATACGTTCACGTGCGCGTTCGTCTCCTCTATATTGCCATTGAATTTTCTAAAATTTGCCCCCTCCCCCCTGCCCCGCCCTTATTTCATGGATTTTGACACGAGCAAAACATACAAAACGTAAAGAGAGAACAAACGCGAGCGCATCGGTCAAAAGAGAGGCACTCGGTGTGGGGTTTTCTTTCCTGCATCAGTCCTCGCCATGCCTAAGGGCCTCTGAACTCCCTTCCTCCTTCTCCTACCGCGTGTCACGTGTTGGCTTGTGTATACTGCGCCTTTTGTACTACACATGTATACGTGCACGAGACTCCATTTAATCTTCCTTCTGAGAAGAGGCAGGGTTGCGCAAACGCAAATACGAACAACACACCAGTGACGTTGGATTTGGAGGGACAACTAGCAAGAGGGAAGAGAAGGTCTCAGCAGTGAGTGCGTGACTAACTACGGCTACAAGGTGGTGTACATGAAGTCACCTGCCTTTCGCTCCGAAGCGGTGGCTTTCCACATATGAGCACCTCGCTCGGTTTTTGAGAAGAGGGGTAGAAAGACAAACCTTGATCGGCCCATTCACTACATGGCGCGCGCTAGTACAGATGATGGTATGGCTGTACGTGTGGACATTCTCACCGGACACAGCACACTGTTTTGTTCGAATCCTCGATGCTCCGGTATTTCTTCCGCTTTTCTCACCTCCCGCTTTCTCCGCCTCTTCCCCCCTTTCTCTTCGCACGCACCTGTGCATCGACTTGGATCACAACTATCGACATCGGTCTCCATTTCTTTGCTGCTGTTGTGCAGGACTAGTCCCTCCCTGTGCCGCCTTCGTAGGACCCCCTTCAGTTCCTGTCGTCGTTCTTAGAGCTAGCGAGGAACATTTTGCTTTGTTTCTTTCACTTGTGCTCACACCTCACATTTTCCTTAGCAAAGCAGCAGCTGAGGCTTAGTGCACGCTTCCTCCTCGGGTCCTTTTGTTCTCGCAGACAGAAGTGGGCTGCCCTTGATCACCCTAACTTCATTTGTGAGGAGTATCACTACCGATTTCATCTTTGCTTCCTCTTTCTCTCTTTCACTCCCCTTACTGTAGGTCTCAAGAAGGAGCATTCGTGTATTCAGTGGTGCGGGTACCCATACTCGCTCTTGAGCGAGTTACCTCCACATGCAATCGTCTCTTTGTCTCGTAAAGCTATGGTCTACTCTTATATCGCTTGCGTAGGTACACCTTCAATTTAGCTCCATACCCAACCTCCTCCTCTCTACACACCCTCTCTTCTATCGCTGGCTTTCGTGCGTGCTGTTGTTGCTGCTGCTGCTGCCTCTGTGAGAGTCTCGGCATTTCTCTCACTCGCTCTCCGATTCTCCTTTAGCTTTTCTTTCGTAGCACAGTTCAGTCTTGTGAAGCCCATTCCCTCTCGCGCTTCTCCGCTTTGCGTTTCTTTGCCGCTAAAGAGGAGAGCGCGCACAGGCCTACGCACGCGTAGAGGTTTTCTCTCTCGTTCTCCGTGTAGATCCGCCGCAGTGGAAACATCCTCTCTTCCTCTGTGGCTCACTCGTGGCATCTCGCCGAAGAATTTTTTCTGCTCGGGTCTATGGTTCCCCTCACACTCTCTCTTTACCCCGTCTCCGCTGCAATGCTTCGTCGCGCGTACACACCTACGGCGTGCGCAACCGGCGTACTCGGCTCCGTTGTTGGTACCTCCGAGACATCCTCCTCGTGCTTTGTCGCTGCCTACAGCGCGGCGGGCCGAACTGGGCTGGTGATGCACACCCCCAAGGCGGATGTTCAGATGGGCCGCTTCAACTTTATGGAGCAGTACAATGAGTTCCGCAACCGCTCCGGCCGCGCGCCAGACTACTATGTAGACAAGTACCGCAAGACGTACTGGCGTGTGGACGAGTACATTCGCCGCTCTGAGAACTACATCCAGTCACTGGGCTTCTTCTACCTACCCACACTGGAGTTTCCGTGGTACAAGGGCTGCATGCCGCTCATGTCATCATATCAGATACGCGTGCACTACAGCCGCCACCACCGTACCTACGTTGAGAAGCTTAATCAACTCGTCGAGGGCACACCCCTGTACGGGATGGAGCTAGACGCGCTGATTGTGAAGAGCGCTAACGACAGTCAGCTGAAGGGCGTCTACAACAACGCCGCGCAGCACTATAATCACTCCTTCTTCTGGAAGTGCATTCAGCCGTACGGCAGCAACATCCCGCCGGACCTGTCCGCTGCGGTCTCTGCTCAGTACGGCTCCGTCGAAAACTTCGAGAAGCAGTTCATTACTGCAGCCCAGAACCTCTTTGGCAGCGGTTGGGTCTACTGGGTGTACGACAAGAAGGCTTGCGCCTTCGACATCATCTCCTACAGCAACGCCGGCTGCCCGTTGACGAACTACGAGTACACGCCACTGCTGTGCGTCGATGTGTGGGAGCATGCGTATTACATCGACTACGAGAACAAGCGTCCCGAGTACCTTTCCAAGTACTTTGATGTAGTGGACTGGCACTGGGCTGAGCGCCACTGGAAGCGCGCCACTGGCCAGGCGTACTATGAGATGAAGTTCTGGTAAGGGATCTCATGGGTGGAGGACTGGCTTGCCGCGTGGGCGATCGCGCGTTACCTTGTCAGCAACTTGCCCCCCCTTCCCCCAACGGCGCTTTTTCTTTTGTTTCCACCGTTACCGACATCGCGCTCGCGTAATGTTTCTGCGGCCTCGATCGCGTGCGCTTTTGGCGCCAGTATCCAAGTCAGCACTTCTATCTTCGCTTTTTTCTTTTCCATTCTTTGCTCAGTCTCTTTTCCTGTTGTATTCCCTTTCGATGTTGTGTGTATGCGCATGTATGCCCCCCTGCGTGCCGCCTCTGCTGTCTCTCTCTCTTTCTCTCTGTTGGAGTGTAGCTGACCCGCTGTTTATCTCGCGCACTTCCCCCATCTCTGCATGTTGACACCTCCGTCGGTGTCTTTTCATTTGTTCATCGTCCAGCGTATGATCGAGAGGCAACCACGAAGCTCAAGAGTCCAATGGAACGGAATGTCGCAAAGAGGAGGGCGCGAGAGGGGGAAAGGCACACAGGTGCAGTCGTCTGCGAGTTGCCGCAGCCGACAGTGGCTCATGGCGACGCATGCCTCAAGGAGCCAAAGGCGTGTGTGTTGCCGCACTCAAGCCGGAGTGTGTCTCTTGTGGAGTGGGGAATGGTTAGAAATGCGTCTCTTTGGCACTACTACCGACTTCAAAACGAATGGCGTCACTACAACATAATTTCTGGGCCTGCGCACCTCTCTCCCTCACTCACCCACGCACCCTGTGAGCACATCCTGCGTGATAGCGAGGTGTACAAGCGTGTATGTATGTGTGCGTGTTCTCTCTCGTGTCTCTTCCTTCCATTTTGTTCCCCTTTTCGCTTTTCACCCCCCCTCCCCCCTCAAGCTCAACACTGGCGTACGCCCGCTAGCTATTTTTCCCCTCTTCCTCTTGCAGTCATCTTCCTCCCTTCACGGACACGTGCATATCCACACCTATACCCACACGCACGTCAGCGACATCTCTACTTGAGGTGGTGCGTGTGCGCTCACACTTGCGTATCCGCACCGCAGAAAGGAGACATCAGCCATCATTCATTCCATTCCTTCTCTATACCTCCCTTTTTCCCCTAAAACTATCCCTTCCCCTCTGTAGGCACTTTCACACGCGTTCTGTGCTGGGGTGTGCTGTCGGTGTGCGGCCCTTCTTGCGCGGCGGCATTGACAACGTTCTTTTTTTTTTCGTCCAAGAGAGGGGCAGGTCGGCAGCTGTAGAGCAAAGGGGCTGTTAACGTGGCTGCGCTTCTCGAGACACGCCTGCTTGGTAGTGACAGCAGCAGCCAGACGAAGAGTCGCTTTTATGTACGCAGCGACATACCCCTGATACGGTGATAGCGAGAGAGAGAGAGAGGAAGGCCGAGTGTAGATAGAGGACGAATCAGAATTGCACATACCCCTACACACGTGGCACATCACCAACAGTCGTTGTGACCCTCCTTCCTTTTCAAACGCTACGCCCCCCCCCCTTTGCATCTTCCATCCCTCATCCTGCGTTTCCGAGTAGCAAAGCGAGATCCGTCCTCGACGCCGTTGTTGGCGCTCACTCCTTTTTCGTTTGTTTGTGTGTGTTTCGTCTTTCTCTTCTACTGTCCACACCACTCAGAGCGTGTGTGTGCGTGTGCGCGCGTGTTCTTTTCCAGCATTCTCTGTTCAGCAATCTTTGGCTCGCTGCTTTTCCATTTTGCCGCTATTTTGAGTTCTAAAGGAGGTGAGCAGCTCCAGTGCGCCTTCTCTTCCCCTCTCTCGTGCTCAGTCTCTGAGGCTGTCGTTCTCTTTCTAGTGTAGTGTAACTCGGGTATACTTGTGTGTCTTTGACGTATGCATTCGGAAGTCTACCGCAGTGCCATCAGAGCGAGAATAAACCTCAGCTAGAAGCTTCAGTTTACTCAGCATACACCCACAGACACACAGTTACGAAGGGTAGCAAAGCAAACAGGATGCGCCGTAGCTCGCTGCTGCTGAGTGGCGGCATGGTGGAGTACCACGAGTGGCACCTCCACGAGCCGCTGCTGCAGAACTACGAGGGGTGGCGCATTCTTGACAACCCAAAGTACGAGCAGAAGTCTGACGCCTACATTCACGACTTTATGGGCAGCGTCCGCCACCTCGACCCTATCATCGATGACCCACGACTGACACACAAGCAACGCGTTTGCCGTCTGTATCGCTGGTCGCTGAAGGAGATTCAGATGTGGTTGATCCAGCTCAATGCCCACAAGTTTAACCTCGCCTACAAGGTGATCCGGCGCCGGTTTGAGAAGTACCGCTACGTGACCGATCCGGCCACCTGCGACATGATGGTGCGCCAGACGCAGAAGTACCTGCGCGACAACGCAAACTTTCACTACATGCGCCGTAACAACTCGTCGCCCTGGGGCACGTACACACTGGCGAACCCCATGTTCCACCCGGACAACTCCCTCGTGTACGATCACTGGACGCACCCGGAGGTCATGTGGTACGACGATGCGAAGCTCCACCGGTGGACGGCGCATCACCCCTTGTATGCCGGCCCTGGCGAAGCGTCGGAGCGCTTCGGCGACATGGATGTTGCGCCGCACCTGCGTGGCCTCGTGTGGGCTATATTCATGAGTTTGTTTGCCTGGTGTTTCTACCAGCTGCTGGGCGGGCCCGCGCTGCGGGGTGACAGGCACTTTGAGGAGTGGACGATGCAGTTTGATGAGGATCTTGCTGGCGCTCTCTATGCCGAGGAGCGCAACTCGCGTTCGCGCAACAGCGTGCTCCGGGGAGACTGGGACAGGATCATGGGTGTTGCTTCAACGTTGACCGACTACTATCGGAACAACATGTCGGTGGTGGACAAGACCAACTACCCAGCGTAGTAGCGTGCGTTGCCGATAAGACGGAAGATAAAGGTGCATATGGGGGTTAAGTGGCTGATGGAGGGGCACTCGCGCGCTCGCCTTCTTGCTCCCACCCTTTCCTTGCGTGCTCGCACGTGTGTGTGTGTGTGTGCCTGCTGTAGTTTGTTCTTACCGGTGCGTTGTGCGGCGTTCTTTGACGCCTCTTTTTTTTTTTTTCTGCCTCAGTAGTCTTGTACACTTGATACAGCTCCAGTAGTATCGCAATCTCAAGCACAATACGTTCATATTGATGAAGAGGAACTCATAGCGAGAGTGAGTAGTTGGCCCACAATGACACGGCAGCGCGGCGTCAAGGACCGCGTGCGCCGTGTCATTGTGGGCCTATGATTGGTATATGCGCGCACCCTCTTCTTTTTGTTTCGGACACTACGTTGGCGCGTACCTTCATGCACCTCTCCCTGAGTGCCTCACGCGCTTCTGTGGCTAGGTAACAGCGGGCAGTGAGCATTGAAGACAAAGATCACACGCGCATGGCGAGTAGCTGGTCAGTACTCGCAGTTTGAGTAAAGTGTGCAGCTGAACAGGTGGTATGGGTCGTTGTGTTCGCCTCCCTCCTTCCCTCCCTCCCTCTGTACCTTAGTGACTCCTGAAATCGCCTTGACCGTATTCCAAACTCTTTGCTCATGTTTCCTTCCCTTCTCTCTCTTACGCATTCCTCTTCCTACACTTCGCTGGGTGGGTGTATGCCTGCGCTTCACCATGCTCGACTCACTCTCCACAACATCATTTTCACTTTCTTTCTCTCGGTATTTCTACGTGTGGGGGACTCGTCGGCGAGCGACACCTCTCCCTCTCGTTTAATGCACCCCCCCTCCTCCCCACACACACTGCCAATATCAAGACCGCTGAGCTCTCTCGGGAGCCCTGCTGCCTTCACCTAGACTCAACTTGCCTCTCTTTCTTGCTTTCTTGCTCTGCCGTCATTAGCTTCGCTCTCCATGCTAGATAGTGTTCACTTTTCCCTTGCTCTCTGTCTTTCTGTTGTCCGTTGTGCGTTCACATCGGACTGGGGGACGCAGTGAGACGCTACAAGCTTTTTCAAGCGTCGGCGTTCATTGCTATCCATACCCGTGCACACACCCACACCCACACCCATACCCACACCCCACCTGCCCAGCACCACTTTTGTTTTGTCTGTCTCGACTTGTTTTTCTTTTGCTATTCTGTGATTATTACTGGCACTTTCAGTTGATTAGTGGGCGTCTCCCCCCCCCCCCCCAGCAGCACAAGTCAGCACCGTCACTGCCTCGCTGTACCGCCCTCTTTTCTAACTGAAGCAGTTCGCCCTCGCATTCACGCCAGCACACTCTGTGGACACTTTTTGCTTGTCTTCGTTCTCTTGTTGTTGTTGTTGTTGTTGTTATTGTGTGTGCTTTTCAGCGGTGGACACGTGCTTGGCGATCACCCAGCCGCTTGTTTGGCTCTTTCTCGCCCGCAGTCTCTTCACTTACGCCGTTTTCATCGTCTCTTCCCTCTTTTCTTCACCTCCCTCTCTCTGGCTGTTTCTTCCTTACCAGCACGGCCCGCTTGCGATCTCCGCCGAGTTCTTCAATCCATCACTGGTGCCTCTACCTCGTCTGTCTTCGATCACTTTTCTTTCTCTTCGCCGCTGCACTTTCACAAGTGTTGGCGCAGGGGAAGAAGGGTAGTGCACGAGAGACGGTACTTGCTGGATTTCAAGCATATTCAACCAGACAGGCATCTACGAGGCAAGTATGAGTCAGTACACCGTTAGCAGTAGTGAGAGCAGCTCCTTCTGCACGAATGCGGCGCCAGATTCGTGCACGCACGCTGGCACGGAGCACTCCGAGTCGGTTGTTGTGAGCATCAGCAAGCGCACTCACATGCGCCCAACCACTGGTGCGGCTGCGGCCGGTGGCGTTGATGAGGAGGCTGCCAACGCTGACTGCAA
The DNA here is from genome assembly GCA_003664395.1 of Leishmania lainsoni. Lineage (NCBI taxonomy): Eukaryota > Euglenozoa > Kinetoplastea > Trypanosomatida > Trypanosomatidae > Leishmania > Leishmania lainsoni. Next base: position 1,001,151 of record RAIA01000133.1, on the reverse strand, counting down.
CGCAAGCACGCAGAGGAGACCGTTGCGGTCAGCCAAGATCGCCTCCGCGAAGATGGGGCAGGAGTCGCCATCCATGACCATCCGCCGCGTGCCGGTTGACTACTCCAAGCGCATAGAGGACCAGAAGGCACGCAGTAATGCGCTGGAGCGATATAAAATGCTTGTCCGTAGGAATCAAGCGGTGAAGTGCGGCCGGTCATCACCAGGCTCTGTTGAGGTTAAAGAGGGAACCACATCCTCCGCGCAGCGCGATGTGGCGCAACACCTCGCATGCACTGCATCTCGCGACTCCTCTGCCATCAGCGAGGCTGTTGCCCGCGGCGACGCAGTGGCGAAGGAAAAGGAACTGCCGCTGCCCGTGTCGCAGTCGTGCCGAAGCGCTGGTGGACCTGTTTCTTCCTCAGGGTCTCGGCGGATACCGCAGAGTGCGAGCTCCTCGTCGTTCTCGGTGCCCATGGACGGGCCTATTTCCCCTCCTGTAGATTCGGCCGATGACAAGGTCGAGGGCAGTATCCCTGGCGACTCCACGGTGCCAGTGGTGCCGCAGCTGAACCTCTTCAAGGTATATGATCCGTCGTTACAGCAGACAGCTACCTGCGCCGCGGACGGGGCAGGCGATGCTGATGTGCACTATGTAGCACCGGAGTTGACGCAGCCATATTGTGTGTCGAGTCGGCGGCGGCGCGACTCAGTGCGGCCTGGCTATGAGCCTGTGATGGTACACGAACGCACCTCTCTTCATCGCACTTTGTCCGCCTCCTTCGCCCAGGCAGACGTGTCGTCTTCCACCTCGTCATCGCAGCTGCAGCCGCGCTCGCAGAAGGACAATGGCACCAGCACCACAACGCGTCGCGCATCCACCTCAGTTGCAGCTGCTCGGCTGAGCGATCAGTTGACTAGACGCGGAAAGAGTGATGTGGCGAAGACAGTGCCGGCGATAGGCACAGTGACAAGCGTGCCTCCGGAGCAGGATGCGAATGAGAAGGTCGCAGAGAAGGGGGCGGGCGAGGCCGAAGTCACGAACATCACCTCTGAGTCTCCCATTTTGGGCGATGTAGCGGCGCAGCGTTTCCACGATGGCGAGACGGGCGACATATCGAAGCAGGTGGATGCCGAGGAGGATGGGGCTGAGGGCCACGGAGTGCCTGCTGCCCAATTGGCGCCTGAGCAGGGACAGGAGGCGATTCTGCTCCCCGGCAGCAAAACGACCTTCTGGCTACGCCCCTCGACCGCCATGTACGAGATGACCGCCAGCATCGCCGCAAAGCGCAAAGACTACCACGGAGACGAGGAGGATGTGCGAAGAAGTCCGCACCGCCGTGACCAGAACCAGTCGCGCTCGGGCGCCGCTACCGCGAGCACTGCCAGCAGCGGCGGCACCCCCCGCGGTCGCTCCTTCACCAGCGCAGAAACGAAGCCCCGTTTCACCACCCATATGACTAGCGTAGACCGAGAACGCTATGAGGAGACTCCAGCTGCAGTCGCTTCCGCCACGGCGAAGACGTATGGCTCCATCTACAGCGCCCGCCAGTCTACTATCCACATGAGCCCCCTTTCCTGCCTCAGGCAGCCTACGTCGACGGACGCCTCCGCTGTAAATCAGACCTATGGCGTACCGCATCGCACTTCGCAACAACAACAGCGGCGTGCAGTGCCGCGGGTCTGCAGCCAGCGCAGCTCGCTAGAGCGTCGCCCCAGTACTCTCTCGCCGTTGAGTAGCGACCGATCGATCACAGTCTCGTCGGCAGAGCGCCACCGTGCCGTCAGCGCTAGGAGTGTGTCCACCCGTCAGCAGGACTCGTTCACCAAGCACTGTGCTCGTGTGGCGGCGCGCAACAGCCGACCTGAGGAGCTGACCGGTGCCGCTGCGAAACCAGCGAAGACGATGACAGTGGCCACCTCAGCGGGTGAGGCTCCGGTAAAGGGAGGGGCCGCGGTGCCTTTGAAGCCTGAGGTTAACAAGCGGCTGCAGTTTGAGGTCGAAGCCGAACCCGTGCCGCGCATGACCGTCCCTCAGGTCATTGGTCGCGTTATCACCTCACAAGTTGAGCCGAAGTCGGAGCTGACGTCGCCAGTGACCACGATTCACGGCTTTCAGCATCCGGGCGAGGGCTCTCCGTGTAAGTCTCGCCGGCGGGAGCATGAACTCACCGCCTCCCCGCCACGTTCCGACGACTACGCCGACTTGGAGTCACGCCTTCTCACGCAGGACACTGCGGTGGGGCTCGAGGAGGAGGAGGCACGCGTGCAACAGGCGCGTGCGGCGCTGGAGAGCTGCCGGCAAGCGCGTCAGCAGCGCATGGACGATTTTCGAGCCTCTCGTTCAACGGGCGCCTCCACTTCCACCAACGAAGTGGTGGCAGCCATGCTGCAGGGAATTGTGCAGCAGACCCGCCAGGTGCTGCCCTGCTACCTATGCGCAGATCAGCAGACTGTCTCTGCTTATCGTGTGCATGTGGATTTGTGCCGCCCAAAGGCAGAGGCCTTGTTGCGTGAGTACTACACCACTATCGATGGCATAAAAGACATCCCTGCAGCGCTGCAGGAGCGCATCCAGCACATGGCCTCCCAGGAGGTGCCCACCACCACTTCCCCCGAAGCGGTACGCGAAGTCTTTGCAAAGGAGTGTTATCAATGCGTGAAAGCCATGCTTGTGGCGTGCCGCAAGTGTGGTGTCCACGTCCGTGTGCACGACGTCAAGGAGCATGAGATGCTTTGCGGTCGTGCTTGCTACCACAGCAGCCGCGCAGCGGAGCGCGTCCGATCCACAGTGGAGCGCATCAAGCATGGCTCTCAAGAGTAACACGCAACTTCGAAGACACGAACCAGAGGAGCTACTTCCTAGCCCCGTATCTTTTGCCCACCAGCCACTTTCGAGAATCTCAACTGCTACTAGAGCCGTAGCAGCCGCGAGGGTGTGTGTGTGTGGGGGGGGCGGATGTGTAAGGTCCACGTGTAGGAAGCTTTTCGCTCTTGATCACCATCTCCACCGTCCCCTCCATCCTCCGTCCTTTTCCTCTCCTCCCTACTCACTGCCATCCTTGGTGTCCTCATCCTGTGCCTCTCTGTTCCGAATAGGGTAAACACGCGCCCGTTGCGTTTGTGCTGTTGGTGTCGTCTCCGTACATAATTTTGCTGAGGCGTCTTGTCCCTGTTCTTTTCGTGTCTGCGCCTTCTCTCCCTCCTTTTCCGTGGTCTCTTCACACGTTTTCTCTCTCTCGCGCGCACGTGAGCGCCGTTGCCTCGGCTGCCTGACCACCAACGCTTCCTTCCTTCCTTTCTGTTTCACGTGTCTTTCTTCCTTTGATCTGTACCGATCTACTTACCCTGAGCATTTCGGGATGCATGCATGTGTGACTGCACACCTGTACGTGTAGGCCTCCCTAGAGTCCGTCATGACAGGGCAGAGGTATTTTGCCCATACTCGCACCTAGCGCCCACAGCTCTACATGTAGGCACACACCAGGCAGAGCAGAGGAGGAAAGGAAAACACACAAGAGGAAGTGCTCAGTGGTCATACCACACGCCGCACAGTTGCATAGCTGCGGCCGATTTGCAACGAGAAAAGGCTAGTTCAGCTCAAAACTCCCTCTTAAGTGCATTTCCTGCTCTTTCCATGTGTGCGTGTGTGTGCGGCTGCGAATACACTGTCGTGCGTCTCCACTGCTAGATACTTGTACCCTCCACTAGTAAAGTAAAATCTACAGAACTAAGACGAAAAAAAAGCAGACCTAAATGGCCAACACAAAGAACTGTTCCGTATGCGCAACAGCGGCTCTCCGTCGCATCCGCATCCGCAACGGAGTAGGGGGCGGGGCAATGCTGCGGCAGGTGGAGTCGAGAGAGCGGAGAGGAGGAGGGAGGCGTACTCTTTACTGCCACCTTTTCTCTTTCCCCGACTCCCTGCTTATCTCTGCCCAAGCAGATGCCGAAAAGGCATGAAAATACGGCCACTCTTGGCATAGCCGATTGCCGCCATTGTGCTGCTTTTCCGAGGGAGAAGTGGCTGTTGTATGCTGCGATGCTTCCCTTCGAGTCGAAGCGCGCAAACAGCGAACCCCCCAATGTGATGTCGCTGTCAACACGGCGCCTTCTCATTTCGGGCCCACTACTTTCCCTTTTTCACCTTCTGTCGTCGTTTCTTTCTCTGTTCTCTGCGGGCGTGTGTATGTGCCGTTACTTCTTTGGCCTTCTCTCTCACGTGATTATTATGCAGACGATTACCCACCAAAGCGCTGCTGCGCCATCGCCCATCCTTCACCAATACGTTCCAGAGAATTGGCACCACTGAGTATTCGAGTTGTGGGAGACACGCACACAAGCAGCCTCACACGCGCCACAGCTCCAACCGCATGCGCAGGGAGGGAGGGTGGGGGAAGGAGTGGCGGAGAGGGGTTGCAGTTCGCTCCGTGTGCGCACACATACACCCACGCCCACACCCGCACAGATCCGTTTCCTCTCTGTATTGAGTATCACGTGCGCCAGCTTGCGGTGAGCGGCTCGTATGTGTGCACTGCTTCCACGTAAAACAGCCGTTGTTTTCTCTCCCCTCGTTGTCTTTGGGAGTATGCGCACCCCATCGCACCACCGAGAGTGTCTTCTCTTTTCATCATTGATGGTATCGCTACTGCCCTTTGCGCTGGTCATGGGGGTGCTTGTCTCTGTGTCAGTGCTTGTGGGCGTCCCTGAGACCATCGCGCCGCCGCTCTCGGCGAAATCGGTGTCATAGGCTGCACATGTCAACAAGGCACCCGCGGACACCTCTCTCCTTCTTTGCCTACAAATTTTGCCCGAGTACATCCCCGACGCGGTTTTCTCCTTGACACCCTCTTTCCTCCCCTCTTTCCATTTGTCTTTGACTGTTATGTGCTCACTCTTGTCAGTTGAGGTCTCTTTCAGCAGTGAATGTCTCTTTACTCCGCTCCCCTCGCTCCCCTCGCTCCCCTCGCTCTCTTTGCCGTTTATCGTATTGCCGTCATTCTCTTCCGCGTGTTGCTTGCCGGTGGTGTACTGGAGGTGACCTCGAGTCTGCGCACACGCACGCTCATGTACCGACCACATTATGATTCGCTGTAGCGGCAACTGTCCTCCGTGTGCTTTGACCTCTCCTTCAGCTTTTCTCTTCTATTCTTTCGTTTCGTTTTTACCCTCTCTTTTCCAACCGCTGATGACAGGGGGGGGGCACACCTCGGTGCGCGGTACCTCAGGCTCCGGTACCCCCCTCCCCCCACTGTGTGTGGGGAAGCCACGCAACCCTCCTGTTCCTGCTCATGCCGAACCGCCCTCTGATGGTGGCGGCGAAGGGGAGGGGGCGTGGTCGCGTGCCTGCAACGTGGGGAGATCATCGCGGTGCATCGCTTCTGGTGTTGGGGCTCGGCGCTTGGGTGGCGCTGCATCGGAGCGGCCTGCGACAATGAGGACGCTGCGTACCATCTGTGTGATAGGCGAAGTGTCAGCGCGAGTGGAATGCACCTCACCCTGCCCTCGCTGCCCACCGGTGTGCGAGCCCGAGCCGCCCTGAGCCATGCAGCAGGTGGCGGCCGGCATGGTGGGAGCGGCGACCTGCGGAGCGAGGTGTGTGTGTGTTTGACGGCAGGGCCCGTGTCTGAATGACCGAGGCGGTGCATCGCTCTAACGCGCGTTCTACGTCGTCTTCGCGCGACGCGGTTGGGCCCTGTGATAGAGCCCGGCGTGTGTGTGTGTGTGTGGTAGAGGAACGCCTGACCTCGTGCTGTACGGCAGAGAATGGACACGTTGAAGAAAATTCTTTGCCAATGCTGCAGTGCTCTCTTACTGTGCATCCTGTCTCCCCCTCTTCTTTCTCTGCCTTCTGCCGGCCCTTCTATACCTGCGAGACCTCACCACGTTTCGCTTTAGCCTTTCAGATTGTAGCAAGCAGCTCCATGACAGACAAGGGGGACGCTGCTGGCGCCTACTGCGCGAACCTTGCGGCAACGTACGAACGTCTGGCCCACGATTTGGCGATTCCTCTCATCGACCAGGCGTTGTACTCGTGCCTGTTTGTGTGTCCCCTCCTCCACGAACACTGTGCAGAGGCGCATGCCTCCTTTGCAAAGGGCACCGGCACAAGTACGATGACCCTCTTATCCAGTGTATCGACCGTAGATCACCACGGGGATGCACTCGTCGCCCTTGGCGGCACAGAACTTGTGGTGGCGGCGTTATGTGAGCATGAACAGCAGACGCTGCTGGTGATGCAGGCCATTGCGTTGCGGGAGAGCGTGATGTCGCGCATATGGGCGTGCTGCAATTCCTACGACGACGGCCAGGCCAGCGTAGAAGCGGCGCAGTTCACCATGTTGCGTCTTCTGGAGGAGCACCAGATTGCGACACTACTTATGGTGGAGTCTGTGCTTGCGTGGCGTCAGGCACTGAGTCGGCCTTATCCATTTCTACTCAAAAAGGGTGATAATTACCTGATGAACGTCCTGCAAGACTGTGCCGCACTGGGGGCTACCGCGCTTGTGCGGTCGCTCGCCAATGTGCGCCTGGAGCACGATCCTCTCTGCGTTAAAGTCGATTTCTGCCGCCTGCTTCATCGGATGGAAATCAAGCATCGCACCCGCCTTGTGAATTCAGGCGCCATGTGGAGGCTCGGGCTGCAACCTCTCCGGCCCATCGTCTCTAGTCAACCATTCAGGGGCAGCACAGCTGGCAACGGCATCAGCGCGGCGACATTGACGGCGGTGGCATCACCGCCATCGGATGCATCCTCTGAAGCCCGCGATGTCGCACCTGCAACGCGATCCTACGCGGGCACTTCACTAGACTTTCTCACCGAGGTGAGTCGGCTCGCTGCAGTCTTGAACAGAACAGACGGTAGTCGTCGCACGTCGCTGCCTCCTCTATCCACCGCCACATCCACCTCTTCGAGTGCTGCGGGTGTCTCTAACAACTCAGCTCCTGGCGCTGCGCACCACCACTTTCCTTTTCCTCCGCACCACGGCGTCAGGGAAGCGCAGCAACAGAAGCAGCGCCGGCTTCTTGCTGCCACACGAGTGCTGAGTGAGGAGGCTTTCATCCAGCACATGCTGATCGAGGAACTCTACCATTTGGCGCACGAGCAGGAGCGCTTTGTGCCGCTCTTGAAAGTGGCGCCGCTGTTTAGTGCAGATGACTTTGGGCAAGTAGAGAAGGATATCCCAGAGGACAGCTGGCCTCTAGAAAAGGCAACATGGTCGTCTCTTGCCACGACGGGGCGGCGTGTGAACCGGCTGAACTGTATGTCGACAGCACGAGAGGTACTGCAGGCAAAGCACCTGCTTCCTGCTTGGGAGCGCCGCATGAGCAACAGTATCACTGATTTAGCCACAACCACCAGCGCTTACTCGGTCACACCCACAACGTCTGTCTCATTACCCGCCGAAGGGTCTGTGACACCATTTCAGCCGACGGCCACTCAAGCGCAGCCGCGCAGCTTCGCCGCGACGACGACGCCCTCTTCTTGCCACTCAAACGCGTTCAAGAACTTTGATGTCGCTAGCAGCAAGTCCTCTGGGAAGCAACGTGAGCCCACAAGCTCACCGAAGGAGCGTGCTGCTTGTCGTTCCAAGCTCTCACCCCCCTCCAACTCAACGTCGCCGAAGTTCTCCTCGTCGCCTGCAGTAGCTCCGATTGCTACAGTTGTTACCTCCCAAGCAGGACCTGCGTCTTCCAGCTCGTCGTCGTCACATGCTTCTAGCGCCACGTCTTCAGCCTCGTCCTTTCAAACACCTTCGCACAGGCAGTCGCTCGAGGAGCTGCGTCAGCAGTTGCTGGCGGAGCACCGACGCAACTCCGACCTCGCGAGTGTGATTCACTAGAGCTGCCTTAACCCGCGGGTCGTTGCCTTTATCCTTGACTGAAAGATGAGGCGAGGCAGGGGTCAGTTTGGCACTCAGCGGGCATGTGACTGCAAGAGGGAGAGAAAGAGCAACCCCGTCGAGCATCGCAAGGAAAGAGTCGAGGCGCCTGAAAAAGGCTGAGGCAGCAAGAGGGAAGGGTTAGTCGGGTAGAGGTGCAATACTTCCCATTAAGTGCTTTCCTCCCCCATGGAGCGAATCCTATACCCCATTCAACACTCAAGGCCCCCGCTTTCCTTGTTCGGTCCCCATTAGAGAGAGGTGTGGGACGTTGTGACGTGAGGGACACACAGACAAAGTCCCAAGGGCACAGCAAGAACAACGGCACACGTACCTACCTACCCACACAGAGGCCCGTATATTCGAACTACCCTCCTCCCTCCTCCCCCAAAGAAAAGAAGAAAATGAAGAAGGGAAGAGGCGGGACGTGCTCGATGACCCGCAGCAGTTTGCAATTGTACAGCGTAGCCAGAATCACATCAGACGCTGCAGAATAACGAAAGTGGGAGGGTGGGGTGCGGAGTTGGATGCGAGTGATCGCCATGCTCAATGCCTCTACACTGTTCACAGGGTATCCTGAATGGGTGGGGGCCTTGCTGAATTCCCTCTTTCCTATATGCGCGTTTCCGCGCCAATCGAGGCGTGAATGCGTCGTTCATAGTCGAACCACCGTCATTTGCAAGCAGATGACGGGAGGGTAGCCGCGCTGGTGCTTTTCTTTTTTCCATTGCGCACCTCCCACTCGTACCCCCACTTACGACTCGCTTCCTCTCTTTCTCTCCTCCTCCCACTCCTTCCCTTTATGACTCACCGCTGCGGTGTAAAACAAAGACTTGCGGCACTGATTCACTATTTCAACGCCCCACTGCCTCCACCCCCTCTCTTTCGACTACCACGACCCGGAGAAAGCACGTGCAGAACGACAAGCAAAGCGAATACCCATCACCCGAGCTTGCAGCTTGCTTTCATTGTCACCACACCGTAGCCCCCTACACTACATGCGCGCGCTTTGTTGGCATTGTGCCTGGACGTAGCCGGACCCTTTCTGTGTAGACACTGAGGCGAAAGGCGAACGCGTCGGCGGAGCACCCCGAGGACAGGGCCCCCCGTCCTTTCTTCTTCCCTTTCTTTGGGTGACACACCTCTATCGCAGATTTGCTCTCTCTCTGTCTTCCTCTCTCGATCTCTTCTCTTTCAAGATGACCGACGAGACAGAGCAGGCGCAATTCCCCTCTGCCGAGCTGGAGGCAGCGACGCCGGAGGAGCAGCCGCGTCAGCACCTTGAGTTTCACCCCCTTCGCGATGAGTCGCGCAACTCCCTTGACCAGGAAAAGTACGACCGTGCACGCACCCACATCGCAGGCCTGGGTCACGTTTCGAGCAAGGATGTCTTCAAGGACTACCGCCGCTCCTGGCTCACGCCATTTTTCGGTTCCAACGAGCCGGAGCCGACCTTCCAGGAGGAGGGTGCCCCGCACCCATGCCAAATCTTCTCTCGCCAGGTGCACACGTGCTTGGAGAAGAACAATAATAACGTCGCCTTCTGCCAGGCACGTGTTGCGGTGTTTCAACAGTGTTTACGTGAGTTTTCCCTGTAGGCCCGATGTCGGTGCGCGTGCGTGTGTGTGTGTGTGTGTGTGTGGCAATGGCGATCATCGTCCTGTCGAGTCTTGCCCCCTTTCGTCTGCATGCGCCAGCCTACTCGACTGGTGATCGCTTCTTTATGGAGGCAACTACTTGCGTGTGGATGTATGAGGAGGAATCAGCGAGGGCTTTGGGGGCAACGCGGGCGGTATGCGGTTTCATCTTATTTTTGCTCTTTTCTCTCGGACTTGGCCATACCCCCCGGAGCATCCCAACTATACAGGCGCGCTCACACTAGCCGCTCCAGTATGCATACAGGCACGCAGTCAGAGAGATGGAGGCACGCGCGGCAGAAGGCGCATTTCTCAACGTGAGAGGCGCAGAAATAGAGGGTTTTTAATGGTAGTACCCGCAGTAGTGGATGTATTCCAGAGGTACTTTGCTCTGTGTCGGTGGGCTTTCTCGGCTCTCTTCGCCCCCCCCCCCCACTCAGTCCATACTTATATGGCATCGTCGTTAGGCTTTCATACTTTTCTTCCTCTCTCTTTTCTTGCCCCCCCCCCCTCTCACTCCCCCTCCCCCGCTTGTGTTGAGTCTCTGTGCATCTTCTCGCGCCTGTCTCTTTTCCCTTTTCCCGTTCTGTGCAGCTGTGGTGCCGACTCAGCATGGTGTGCGCGCATGCATGCGTGTCTTTCCCCCTTTTCTCCTCTCCTCACTACCACTAGCAAGCGGAGAAGGCAGGTCCAGTCCGCGAAAGGACTGGCAAAGGGGGAATAAGGGGACTATCTCCATTTATCTCTGCTTCTCGCTGGTTCAAGCTCTCTCTCTCTCTCTCTGCCGTCCCTCACATTTCCCACTTTCCCCCTCTTCGTGCCTGCCTGTCTTGTTTCGTGGCTGAGGCGTCTCGCGGGTGTGTGCCGTCGTCGTGCGTATATTGTCTTTGCCGTTTCTTATGTAGGATGATGACAGAGCCTTTCTGCCACGAAACACGTGATGAGTAGTTGAGCGCGGGAGTCTTTCTGTCTGCGCGCGAGTGTGCGACTGCCTGTCTGCGGGAGCATTCAGTGCACCGCTAAGACACTTGGCATGCTGCGTGGTGCCCGCGGATAGGAGGTCGCTTCAGCAGATGATTCGACTGGGCGAGCTCTTCTACGGGTGCCTACTCGGGCCATGCACGAGTCTCACTCGTTTTTTTCTCGCTCTCGCGATTATCTTTGCCGTGACCCTTTACTTTTATCGATTCTCTGCTGCTGCTGCTGCCCTCCTTCTTCCTCCTTCAGGTACACACACACACACACACACACACACACGTACAGCACTATGAACCTGCTCCACGTCGTGCAGACGTCGTACGAACCGTCTACGTACATCACGGAAGGCTGTCTGTGCAACGGCAGCTCCTCTTTGGCGCTGTCCCTCTCTACCCAGACCATCCGCCTCTACGACGCGCAAATGGCTACACATTTGGTGGATATCAAGGACCACACGCAACCGATCCAAGACCTTGTGACTACTCCTGCTCAACCTAGTATGCTCTACTCTTGCCAGCGCGACTGCGGGGTTATGGTGACAGACCTTCGTCAGGTACGAGCCGTGCACTTTTTGTCCGACATGTGCCGTAGCGGTGCGGTGTGCAGTAGCATTGGTGTCACGCCATCCGCGCCGCTGCTCGCCATCGCGGCAGATCGCGACATCCACCTGGTCGACACGCGGACCTGGTGCTCCGTGAAGTGCCTAGAGCAGCTGCACGTAGATGAGGTCTCACGTTTGCGCTTTCTTAACGACAGCATCCTCTGCTCCGCTGGCGAAGATCAGATGATCAACTTCCTTTCAGTAGAAGAGAGGGTGATGGACGATGATGTGCTTCTCCAGGCAGTGAACTGTGGTGAGGTGGTCACCAAGATGAACTGCTTCTCCGAGCTTGGCGTGACGGCAATAGTGGGAAGCTGCGAGAATGGCTATCTTTTTCCGTACGACCTGGAGCAGCGCGAGTCGCGTTACAGTCGGCCGAGCTTCGAGACGTACCTTGTCGACTGGTGCCTGGTGTCCGGCCAACTGCATCTTGTCTCCGGCGTGCGAGACGACAACGGCGACGCCGGAGCACTGCAGGTGCTGAACGGAGTGACTGGACAGACGCAGGTCCTGCCCAAGGTGCACAAGGAGCTCAGTCGTGTCGCCATCGGCCTCGGAGACCGCCTCATCACCGGCGGTGAGGATGGCGTGCTGGCGTACTGGAGGCACGGAGACTTGCAGCCGTCCGAGATTGCCCCAGTTGTCGGGCCCAGCGCACGTCACACGGGTTGCGGGAAGGCTGCTGCAAGCAGCCGAGAGCTCGAAGGGCACGTTCGTGGCAGGCACAGTGGCGGTGGCCGTCAAGGCAGTGGAGGCCCTCGCCGAGGTGGCCGCGGCCGGCCCTACTGAGGTGCACCGGTGAGGCATGACACTCCGGCGTCCATTAAAGCACTTCCACCCCCTGTGAGTGTGGAGTTGCCCACTGGAACATGCTCAAACCGCTCGTCACGTGCAGTGGTTTGGCGCTTCCTCGATGAGCCGGTCGACACGAAGGTCTGAGTCGAGTGGACATGGAGGGTATTCCTGGAGACACACCGACGCACCCATGCTAGTATTCATTCATGATCAACACTCACTGCATGGCGGGTCTACGTGAAAGAGCACCAAAAAGAAGAACGTGGGGCGGTGGTATGGGAGAGGACAGGCATCCCTTTCGAGTGTCTTCCCCCCTCCCCTTCATCCTCCTCCGGCTGCACTGCACCGCACTGCACTGTGGTGGACCGTGCGCGTTTTTCTTTCAGCATGTGTGGGCCCCCCAAAAGAGAAGCCACGGCGGCGCATGCCCGCAAGCAGGAGAGAGAAGACGTTGATGATCCACCCTGACGAAGAAACGGAGCGCCGCGTGTGATCGGCATCTCTTTGCGGGTGTCATCGCAGTGCTTTTCTGCATGGGTGGTCGCCGTGTATATGGAGCCCTCAGCATTGAGGGAAGGTGAGCTCCTCACCTCTCTCTCTTCTCGTTCTCCGTGTCGTGGATGGACCCCACGGATCGAGAGCGTCTTGCACCTTTTCAAGCGATCTCCAGCGCACTCCTCGTGCGTCTCCTTCAGGCTAAAAGTGCCTTTCTTTTTCGGCATTCCGCGCCTCTCTCCACTTGCGTGTTTGCACGAATTTCTTCCGTTTTCTTTTTTTTTCCCCTTTTTGCATGGCACCCTCGTGCGTGTGCGGCCGGTCGCGCACTTTACCGCTACATCGTGTCCTCTAATACCCTAACACGCGCGGTCAGGCGCAAACTGCAGACAGTGGCCCAGCAAACTCACTCTCCTTTCGGAATTCATCGCTTGTGGGTAACCCAACCATCGCTCAGCTCTGTGCGGTGTGCTGGCGCGCCTTTTCATCGCTTTCGGTGTGTGCTCCTTCTCTCTTTTTCCTTTTTTTCGGAGTTATCCCTTGTGGCTTCTGCCTCCGGTTCTCAGCCGTGTTTAGTGTTTGTCTGCGCCTGTCTCCTCTCGGCTGTTGCCATTTGTGGCAGAAGCACGAGTCCCCGCCACGGCAGCTGATGCTCGACGTGCCGCTATGGCGTCTCCTGCAGCAACCCCCGCGAGCAGCACACCCGGCGCAATTTACAGAGTACAACCCCCATTCTTGTCCGTTGCACTCCCACCCACGAACATCGACGAGGTGAGCTCAAGTCTTACGACACCAAAGACGGAGCTGCACATTCCGCTTACCTCCCCGACGGCAAGCTTCACCCCTTTGGCAGTCAAAGGCACTTCTAGCGGTGGACCTGCAGCATACAGGAGGTCACCCCGAGAAAAAGATTCGAGTGCCAGTGCACCGCAGACTGTCCCTCTCGCCACCTCATCAGCCAGAACGGCAGCGCCATGTGTGCCTGTGCTTCATCTTGCCATTCGCGCGTGTGAAGATGAAGTGACGCCTCTTCAAACCCTCTACACCCGCCTCTGCCGCGAAGCAGTGGAGAACGCGCAGCAAAAGCCCCGCGCACGAGAGCAGCGGGGGAAGGAGAGGTGCACGCGCTATCCCCATGCAGTGCCGTCCCGTGGTGGATTGACCGTGGGCCAGCTCTCTGCTTCTCCGGACGCACCTGCTTCTTGCGCTAACGGATCTGCACGAGCGTTGCTGAGAGCAGCACAGACGAATGATGCGCGTTTTCCTGTACGGATCAGAGCCCATGTGGACGGTGCGACTCTCAGCAGCAAGAGGACAGGGGCGGATCACACAGAGGAGCATCCGGCATGCGAGAGGCTCTACCGCAACGCCGCTGAGCAGGCGGAACGGCGACTGCGGGCCTCGCGAGAGGCACAAGAAGCGGAGTTTCAGGCCACCTGCACTTTCCATCCATCTTTAATCCTAGTGAGAGAGGGTCATCGCGAGCGCAACACCAGCCAGCGAGCGCGTTCGCGCAGCGCTGGGGCAAAGGGTGTGGCAAGTGCCCGTGGCGCCGAGGCGGGCCTTGGCGACGGCAGCGGGGCTTCACTTCACCGCGCAACGAGCTCATCTGCAGTTCCGCGAGACGGCGCTCGCGGGTGGCGAGCATCACCGCCTGTGCTGCCAAAAACTGCAGCCACGAGTGCGACGGCGTCTGCTGAACTGCAGAGGGGGACCAGGGAGAAAAGTAAGCTGAGCCTCTACCCCAGAAGCCCTCGCACCAAAACACGTGAGCACCCGCACACGTACCCGGAAGCGAAGGCTTACAAGGGCCCCCTCAACGGAGGGTCGAAGCACCTTCTACACTGCGTGAAAGGCAAGAAGATCCCTTCGGGGACAGTGGCGGGGCTCTCTTCGGTATTACCGACAGGTCCTCAGCGTGGCGGCAGTGCACCATCCGCATCGACGCCGCCACTTGCCGGTACTTTGCTAGCGGACAAGCCATCTCAGCAGGAGAGCGAGTCCTGCGATGCGTCACCGGGGACTTTTACTACGCCGCAACGACCTACTCCTGTCCGCAGCGGCGTGCAGGACAAGCAGACGACGGACCACACCAGCACTAACGCTGCCTCCGAAGCCCTGTCACATGTGTTTGGTCGCCTCTTCCGCGACAGCGCTGAGCGCGCGTCGGCGCGGGCGCTCATTCAGCTGATGAAAGAACGCGGGGAGGACACAGAGCTATGCCAGTCAAAAACATCCAGGAACGGTGTGCCTACGTCGGCGCGCGCTCTTTACAATGGGCAACTGCGGCCCTCGGCGCGACAACGGCCACCAGGTGCGCCAGGCAGCAAGGACATTGCGACGGCGATTGCCCTTGCAATCGGCAGCGCGGCAGCTCCTGAGAGCACGCCACAACACTCAGACGTCAATCGCCCCTTCTACGCTGACCATACTGTCTTGGATGCCCTTTCTGCAGAGCCGGAGGCACTACAGCAGCGGCGAGAAATTCGCCATTTGCTGACAGAGAACGATGCAGGGGCGTACAGGTACCACCCCTGCCTCGATGCACGGTGCCCTGTGCTTGCGGAGGATCGTGCCCGACGACATTCAAAAGCTAACAGTGCAGCAGCCGAGACGGTGCGAGGACCGCGTTCCTGGTTCGCATCCGATGCAGAGGGAAAGGAGGGCATCCGTGCCGCACGAGTGCACTTCAGCTACCCCTCCTTTGCTCAGGGGCAGATGGAACGTGACCGTCGGCGGCAGGAGGAGTTACTGACGGCGCTGCTGAACGAGCGCTGCGGCGACGACCGTGAGTGTCGTTTCCGCCCTGCTCTGCCGAAGGCAACGGAGGAGATGACAGAAAGGAATCACAGCTACATTCAGATTATAAAGAATGCAAAGCTTGCTCAGCTGCTTATCGGTGCTGGTGTGAATGACTTAGGTAATAGCTTGGCGACTACTACTGCTGGTGCTGCCACCACCGCGACTCCTATGTCTCTGTTGGACAAGCGGACGCCTCGTGCGCGAGGCATGTGGGTCTCCTCCAGTGCCACGGCAGGGAATGCATCACTTGGTGCCCGGGAGAATTGGGCGCCGTCAGCCATTGACAGCGCCGAAGGATACGAGGCGCTCCCCTCGGTATCACCACCGTCGCAGCAGTGGCACGGCGACCTCTATGTGAACACTGCACCTAAGCGCGTAGTGCAGGCAGCAGGCTCGCCCGCGGAGCAGCATCGCTCTCACTTCGGAGCTTCCAACGATAGCGCCTGTGCCCACTCAACACGTGACACCAACGGGTTGTCCGGTGCAGGTGGTGTACCGAGCACGCCGGAGATGTCTCGGTTTGAAGGTGCGCTCGAGGGGGACATTGGCGCTCTGCACATTGCAGCCACCGCCTCTTCGACGTACCTGCGGCAGTTGGAGTCGGAGTTACAGGATGCGCTGAAGGACCAGCTGCGGTGTGTTTGAACGTTTGTCAATCGTGTGAAGCAGGCGTACCTTTCGCAAAGCGAGCGTGCGCGTGCGGAGATGTGGCGGCCGGTGGTGCTTGGTGACTCACTTCACCCCTCACTGCACCTGCGAGGGGAGTGTGCGCGGAGGGGATGGGGCTGGGGAGGGGGTAGAGATGGTGGAGACGCACAGAAAATAGCAAAAAGAAAAGAGCAGCAAAAGGGAGGCACCGTGGCTCTGCTGTACACGTTTTCCCTCTTGCGCTGCGTGTATGTGTGTGTGTGTGTGTGTGTGTGTGTGTGTGTGTGTGTGTCCCCTGCTCCTGCTATCCACCCTCCCCCTTTCCCCTGCGCAGCTGATGCAAAGTATATGCCTGTATGTTCGCGCGTATGTGCGCATGCACGACTGAGGGAACCAGGGAGAAAAGTACTTTCACTGTGACATGCCCGTCTCTTTCTCTCTGTTTCTTCGAGACATCACTATCACATTGTAGAGGAAGAATCGCAGAGAAAGAGAAATCACGCATGCGACTTCGTACCGGCCAGCGGCTTATCCTCATCCCACGTGCCACAGACACCCGGCTATGGACGTGCGTCTGTCTTGCTCTGTCATCTCCCCTTCTCTTCCCTGTCCTCTGCTCTCGGTTCTTGCCGTTGCATTTCTCTCCTCTCCTCGTTCCTGCCGCGTCCTTGTGCACGGTGCGTGTCCAATGCACTCCGCAGACGACATCCGTAAACACCTGCTGCGTAACACAGGGTCGCAGAGGAGAAGAGATCAAACGAGGCGAAAAGAGCCCAACACACAGTGGGCGGTGCGTGGCCGTTTTCTTCCTCGGTACGCCCTCTGGTGAGCCCTTTACAGGGACACCATCCTGCAACAGAGTGTCTGCGCCACGTCTTTCACGGCAGCAACGCTTCCCCAACACGCGCCATGACGAACAGTCCCGGTAGGACGAAGTCGAGGGCCGCGGTGGCATCGTCGGAGACGTGGCGGCGCAACTCTACAAACAGCTTCGCTGCGCTAAACGCATTTATATTTCTTGTCGTCATGAGCGTGCATTGGACAACGATGAGTCGTGAACATGTAGAGCTGCCGTTGGATCGCGTTGTGGCAGAGCTGCGGGCGAGTTGCTTCGATCCGGCAGACACCCCTTCCTTGACCCCTTCCATGCTCCCCCCCGCGTTTTACGGGCTGGCGGTTTGGGTGGACTCTCCGGCGTTGGTGCCAGGCGTGCACGCAGCGCTTGCACTGATGAAGGAGCGGTTGGCAGGCAGCCTGGGCAGCGCCGCTGCAGCTGTCCCACTCCCGACGCACACACTGTACTCCTCTGTGCGTCTGCAGTCGCGGATGCGGGACGACGTTGTCACCGCACTCGTTCAGGAAGCGCAGAGTGGGCGCTTACCCGGCGCGGAGCGGGTGGCGCGCGAGCTAGAGCACTTGGCAAGCCAACAGCAACTCGGCTTGCCGTTGCTGAAGCATGCTTTTCTGCCTGAGGTTGGCCAGGAGGTGGAACTGTTTGGCCTGTCACTCTTTAGTGTGCCGGTGTCTGTGTTGCCAGGGGATGCAGCTAGTAAGGTGCAGTGCTTCATCAGTGGCGTGAGGCAAGCGTACTGCGTGCTTCCCGTGGAGGTACCGGTTGCCTCTGACGTGGACCGCGGAGGTGCTGATGCTGCAGCGTTCAGCAAGACGCATGTTTCGGCAGACTCTCTCACACCTTTCTCGTACCGGCTGCGGGCCGCTTCACTGGAGGCCGAGGTCCGAGCAGCTCTCCTCTCTGTCACAACACAGCAGATCGACTTGGCCTCTTTCAAGCCAGCCGACGTGGCGGCGTGGAAGGTGGCTCGGGAGCATCAGGGGTGTCTCTACACGATCGCCTCCGTGACGAGCACGTTGCGATCCATTGCGGCAAACCCAAACATGGCTGTTCCACGAAGCACGGAGCGCATGTTCGCAGACTTGGAGCGCCTCGTGCAGTCCCGCTCCTTCCTGCGAGCTGCGCGGGCTGCCGACGACTTGCAGTTCCACCCATCGCTCACTCCACAGCTGTACATTCCGTGGGACCATGCTGTTGTCTTTCAGTTGATTGTGCTACTACCGATAGTGTCTTGCGCGCTGCTAACCGCGCGCTTCTTCGTGGAGGAGCGCCGGCAAAATCGTGCTCGCGCAAAGGCTGCTGCTGCTGAAGCCAAAGAGGCGAATAAAATCCGGGAAGAAGTCCGGGACTCATTCACAGCATTGCAGAAAAAAATGTGTTGAACGAAAGAGGCGAGAGGCGCTAGGGAGAGTAAGGCGCGTTCATTTCTCGTGTCGCCCCGCTGCTGCTGCTGCTGCTGCTGCTGCGCGATCGCACGAGTTCAGTGCGTGCCACTCTTCATCCTTCCATCCGCTACTTCCGCACTGTGGAGTAGGCCTCCCTTTTTCATTCAGGCTCGCAGGTGACATGCAGTCGATTTGCACCATCGTCAGGAAGTACGCGACCCGTGCGCAGACGTGTGCATCTCTGCGTCAAAGGAGACCACTGAGATGACGTTGATGATGATGATTATTTTTTCTTTTTTTTTCGGCGGCGCGACGCTGTCCAGTCACATCACATGTGAAGAGGGACAGAAGTACCTGAGAGAGAGAGAGTCGATTCTCCCACGCGCACAGCCTCTTCCTCTCCCTCCCCCCCACACACACATTCAGACATGTGCGTGCGTCTTTGTTGATGTTTCGGTGCGCGGTGCGGTCGGCTGCGTCTCTGATGCAGGGCCCACCATATCCGTCGTGTATTTCTTCGTATGCAGGCAAGGTGCCTTCGCCTTTGTGTCTCTCCCGCCACCACTCGCGCGTGCGGCCCGTTAAGCAATCGTTGGTGTCGCTGGCGCAGTATTTGTGTGGCCGTTTTGTTTCCTTTTTTTTGATTGGCCTGCACTGGTGTGACCCTCCCCACCCCACCCCCTCCCCCACTCCTCTTTGCTGCATCGTCAGTTGGCCCTTCTCATTCACGGTGACAGTACCTACGCTCATCCCAGCGAAGGCGTGTAGCCACCGGAGGTATCAAGCACATCCTCCTGCCAGCCACGCACCTCAGTGGAGCAGGTCGAGGGTGTGCCCCTTGCCGCACGCTGAGACCTTTGCAAGGGAGACGCTATGCGTGTGTGTGTGTGTGTGAAGCGGAGTTGCGCGCCCGAGCCTCCCCCCTCGCTCTCTCTCTGAGGTGCGCCTACCTCACTTCTCTTGCTGCAGGCGTGATTGCGGTTTGTGCCTGTCTGACAGTGGTGCGTCTGCGGCACAGTGCCAAGCCGTTTGCTGGTCTTGCGTGGTGTTCTCCATCATTTTAGCTTTCTCGCTCTCCTGCCTGTGCCTCTTCTCCGACCTTCACCGCTTCGACGAAAGGCAAGACAATAATTCTCATCCGGGTACACCCACCACGCTTCTCCTCGCTCACCCAGGATACACACGCACACCCACACTTCTACCCAGTGGCGGCCATGGAGAGCAATATTCACATGCAGCCAAGGTGCGGGGTGGCGCAACGTCCGTCATTGCCCGCCTCCTCTGCCACAAGTTCCCACAGCAGTGCCACCCCAGCATTTCCTCATCCTTCGTGTCGTTTGGAGGCGCTGGCGAGTTGCCGGGGCCTAGTGACGGCGACCCGGTCCAAGGGCGCATTCATGGCAGGGACGCGCTGGAGGTTTCCGAGACCGCTGTCGCACCCACATATCACCGCATCATGATCGATGGTGATGAGGGTGACAAAGACTACCTAAATTGCGTCGGTGTCATAGCGCACATCATCCAGGCTCGTCAGGCCTACAAGGACACGGACCAAGGGCAGTTAGAGATACCTCTGACAACAGAGGAGCTGGAGAGGCGCTACTGTAGCACCGCCGCGGCTGCTACTTCTTCGGTGTCGGCGGCGTCGCGGACCGCATCCTTGTCGTTCCTTCCATCCTTGTCGGTCGCTGAGACGCCCGAACACCAGCCGCCACAGTCTGATGACCCACGGCGATGGCCTCACTCATGGGGCTCGAGTTTCGACACGGTGTCTTTGTCTTTGAAGGCATGCGCACTCGCGTCGTGCCATGGGAGCAGTACGTGCACGATATCCGCGCCGTCTACGGTGCCATCGAGAACGGCCCGTGTCTCTCCACCGCCCGCATGCGCCTCACCTCCATCGCCGAGAAGTTTCGTCTGTACCTCCTCCTCAACCGCGAAAATGAAGGCAGCTGTGATGCACTGTACCGCGACGGTGGCGTCTACGCTCCGTGTACGCGCGTTGACAATGGCGTAAACATGCACACTTCTGTTGTGGCGCCGGTGCTGCTGGAGCACGTGGTGACCACGGCGCTAGAGCAGCCACGCGTGCCCCTCTACGTCGACCCCCACACACAGCAGGTCGTGACGCTGGGTGCGTACCTTGAGGCTGGCGGCATTCGAGACCCTCGCGCGCTCACGGTGGAGGGACTCGGCCTGCAACCCACGCTGTACCGCAATAAGTACCTGCCATACGATCTATTCGATGCGAAGCTGAACCCTGCTGGGGCCTTTGGTGCGACGCTGCTGCATGCACTCTTGTCAACCGACGGACCGAATCACGGCAATCTGTGCGGTGTACTTCTCCGCGCCGAGCTGGAGCAGCGCGAGTACCAGAAGCAGCAGTTGACAGCGACGGAAATGGCACTGGAGGTCTGCGGACACCATCCAGAGGAGCTCACGCGACTCGCTGCGTGGGTGCGTCGGCAGGGCTTCAACAAGTTTTCGCGCAATCGATGGGTACTCGTGATTCAGCGGGAGCGCAACTCTGCGAAGGAGTTGGGGCCGAACCAGCTCCCCTCTCGCTGCACCACCGTTGGTGACCAGCTGCGACACATCTTTTACCCCCTCTTCATGGCAACGCTATGCCAGCACGCTCCGCAGTGGTCGGACGTGGCGCAGTTGTTGTGCTGCACCGGCGCCATTGGCATTCGCACTCACGCTGTCGTGCGCTCTGAAAATTTCAGCGCCACTCCTGTGGACCCGGACACGCTCCCGTGCAACAGTGCACCCCGCGAAAGTGGGCAAGTCGTCGACCATGGAGGCGCGGTCGCGCACGGTGGTGGGTGTAGTGACTACTACTTCTTCTACTACGTCTGGGCTAATATGGCGGCACTGAATGCACTGCGCAAGCGCCTTGGCCTCAACACACTGCTCTTTACCCCATCCGTAAAAGAGCAGGCACCGGCGTACGATCAGCTCGTCAGCTCCTTCCTGCTCGGTGACGTCGTGCACGATGTGAGCTCTCTCGCGAAAAGCTGGATTATGCAGTTCCTGTACATGTACTGCCGCATCGGGATCGTCCTCTCCCCCTTACGTGACAACGCGCTCAGCACCGCGTACTTTAACAGTCCGTTCCTGAAGTTCTTCCGCCAAGGGATGCGGGTATCGGTCAGCACATCCGACCCGCTGTACTTCCACCACCACGAATCGCAGCCGCTTATTGAGGAGTATGCCACCTTGAGCAAGTTGTGCTCGTTGACGCCGATGGATACAATGGAGCTGGGGCGAAACAGCGTGCTGAACAGCAGCTTCCCGTCA
Organism: Leishmania lainsoni; assembly: GCA_003664395.1. Taxonomy (NCBI): domain Eukaryota; phylum Euglenozoa; class Kinetoplastea; order Trypanosomatida; family Trypanosomatidae; genus Leishmania; species Leishmania lainsoni. The sequence continues at coordinate 979,795 of RAIA01000133.1, read as the reverse complement.
GAGATGAAACAGGCTTGGCTTGGCGAGGGCTTTTCTTCACTGGGGGCGGAGAACAACGACCTGCGTCGCTGCGGTGTGTGCGACTATCGCCTACAGTTCCGCCACGAGGCCCTCGCGCATGAAGAGGCGCTGCTGAACCAGCTCCTGGCGAAGGCAGGCATCAAGGCTCCAGGCGGCATGGACTCCGGCGTTGCCGCTGGGGACAGCGCCGGTGGGGCGCTTTCACTGCACCTCATCCCCTACGCGCAGTCGGTGCTGGTGTCTGACCTTGTCCAGCAGTCTCGCCACTCGCGCCGCATGAACTACACAGACCAGCGAATTGTATACCCTCGCATCGACATCTACTACGGAGGCCATCGCTCGGGCCACGCGACGGACGCGGTGGCGGCCCTGCGGCAGGTCGTCGGGCTCCGTCGCAAGTACGTCGGAAACGCGAGCCATATGGCGGCAACTGACACTAACGTGCGCGTCGAGGACGTCTTCAGCACCACCCGCCAGTTCGACGAGGCTCAGTGGGAGTACAACACGTACTACGGAGTGTGCATCTTATCTCAGCAGGGCAGGACGCCGTCGTGGCCGATGTTCCTGCCGACCATCACGGAGTTCATTCGCGACATGTCCGTGATTCGGCAGGCGGCCAGTTCAGTGGCTCTGCAGCGGCTCGCGACGCACCGGCTCAATCTGCTCGAGCAGAAGTTTCTGCTTCATCTCTCGATGAACGTCTCGAACGAGGCTGGCAAGAAGGAGGAGAAGGAGTGGAACAACCGCGACTTCTTCACGGCCTACAAAGTGGACACGAACGTGCACACCGACGCCGGCTCCAACGCCCGCACGCTACTCGAGTTCTTTGTGGACAAGGCCCTGAATCACGGCGGGGACGTTGTGTTCGAGCGTGATCATCACCCCGTCATGCTCAAGGAGCTGCTGAGCGAATACGAGATTGACGTGCACCACATAACAGTCGACGAGCTTCACCATCACCTGCACACGCACACCGACCTGCGCGAGATTTTCTTGTCGCCGATTAACTTCATGCAGGGCCGCTACTTTGCCGAGCTGACTAAGCGCACTCTGGACATCTACGAGGAGGATGCCTTCAGTTTCGCGGAAAACCGACTCTCTATCACCGGTGCCTCCGCACAGGAGTGGTATGATTTGGCGCACTGGTTTGACTGCTACGGCATGGCCAGCTCACGTAGCCGTTGGATGGTGTGTCTGCCGTGGCAGTACCGCCGCTTGCGTCGAAACGGGGTGCTGAAGAACTTTGGCGAGTTTCTCGACCACGTTTTCCATCCACTGTGGGAGATTAGCCTGCACCCGGCCAAGGACACAAAGTTCCACTACCTACTGGCGCACCTGTCCGGCTTTGACTGCGTCTCGGATGAGTCGAAGATCGACCTGCCGTTGACGGAGGTTTCCCCGCACGACTGGAACAGCGACTTGAACCCGCCGTACAGCTATTACATGTACTATATGTGGGCAAATATCACCTCTCTCAATGAGTTCCGTGCGGCTCGTGGGTTAAGCACCTTCACACTGCGTCCCCAGTGCGGCGAACGCGGCAGCATGGACCACCTCGTGAGCGGCTTCTGCTTAGCTAACAGCATCAACCACGGCGTTACACTGGCGCGGCACCCCGTGCTAGAGTACATGTGGTACATTGCTCAGGTCGGTGTGGCGATGTCCCCACTCAGCAACACGGCTGGCGCCTCTGCCTACCTCGAGAACCCGTTCCCGGTCTTCTTCCATCGCGGCTTGAACGTTAGCCTGGCGACAAATCAGCCGCTGTACTTTCACTTCACGCGTGAGCCGCTCGTGGAGGAGTACTCGATCGCAGCGAAGCTGTGGAAGTTCGAGCTGAACGACATGTCCGAAATTGCGCGCAACAGCGTCTTGCAGAGCGGTTTCTCGGCTGCGTGGAAGCAGAACGCGCTGGGTCCGCGGTATCAGCTTCGCTCTACTCTTGGCAACGACGTCCGTCGCAGCCGCGTGTCGGACATTCGCGTTGCGTACCGGTATGAAGTCTACCACACAGAGCTGAACTTCCTGGACGAGCAGCTCACTGCCGGCTCTCCCGGCTTCGTAGGGAACGCATCACTGTCTCAGAGTGCGCTGACATCTGCTGAGGTAGACGCGAGCCGGGGACAGAAACACAGACGCTTTGACGGTGCTTCTACAGTATCCCCGACCCCTGGAGGTGGGCCTGCGGCCGGTGCCGCATCATCTCAGCGGATGCCTCGGGCTATGAAGCTGCTAGAAGACGAGCTGGCCATTTGCGGGGATGCTGCGGTGGCGGACATTTTTCAGGGTCGAGCATCGACTACATTGCTATCGACCTCTGCCCTCAACGTGGATAACTCCTTGGCGTGGCCGCAAACAGCTAACTCCAGAGGCGTGCATCAGTTCCTCCCCAGTTCTCCGTCACCCCTGCCGGCGCAGCTGGAGTCACGGGCGGCGCAGCTACGTGGAGAGATTCAGCGACTGGACGCGGAACTAACCCGCATGCGAGTCGTCTCGCTGCAGGTGGCCGGCCAGAACAACTCGATTGCCCTGCAGGTGAACGCACTGCGTGAGCGGCTTCAGACCGAGGGGCTGGCCATCGTGGGCAGTCTTTATGGCAGCACGAACGAAGAGGAAACCGAGGCGTCGCCAAATGACGGGTTTGCAGTGACAGGGGTCGCCGCGGCGGAAGGGGAGACGGTGGGCGGTGATGTGCACAAGCCGCTCTGAATTGTATATGGGGCTCCGTGCCCCCCCCCCTCCTCTCCTCTCCTCTTCTCTCACGCCCTGCGCTGTAGACATGGAGCGCGATGCAGCGGGCTTATCCTGCGCTGCGTTGAAGTGAGGGCTTGGAGGCCACCGTGTTCGTTTGCTTCGTTTGCTTTCTTTTCTTTTGGGCGGAGGGGGGGTGCCATTAATGTACAGAGGGGCCACCCAACTCGTGCGCTACCCACGTCTTGTCATTTCTCTCTTTTGTTTTGGCTTTGTCTCAGTTGCACATTTTGCCTATCACCGTCGTCTGTGAGACGACGATATCCACAAACTGTGTGTGTGCGTGTGCGTGTGCAGCTCTCTCCGGGTCTTCCTTTTGGTCCTTCCGCTCGTTGTCACAGCACCCCGCGTCGATGGAAACACCGACGCAGAGCCGGACGAGAGGAGGGCGCTCTTTCAAGGGAAAACACAGCCATACCATCGAGGAAATGATGAAAATGAAGACAAAGTGGGGCTGTGCTTGCGCGGAAGCCGGCCTCTTCTCACCGTGCTCTATGCACACACCGGAGAGGAGTAACGCCAACTCTGATGGAAACGAGGGATGCACCCGGCGGCACAAGAGTACACAATGACGTGGCTGTTCTCGAGCGTCGCCGCACCATTCGCGATGGCCTTGTTGACGATATGCGTGTCCTTTGGTCCTCTGCACGTTCTCCATGGCATGTATGGAGCATTATCGCCTACTGCCACCATACCCTCTCTCTGATGCTCTTCGTGCTCCTCCTCTCCCTCTCCCTTTCTTCGTGCATCACAGTCGTGGTGAAGACAGTGTCCTCCCTTCTGTCTCTCCCCTGCAGGCACACGCACCTGCCGGCGCCACAAGCGAGCACAAAAAAAGCACAGAGGCCACATACACCGAGACCAACGGGGGGGGTACAGTCCTTTGAGCTTCTCAGCCCCCCTCGACAACACATCTCTTTCCCCTTTCTTCGTTGTTTTACTCGTTCAGCTGCGGGTGCACCCCCGCAGTGCGGACGGCCACACACCGAATCACCGCCCCCCTTTTCACTCCAACTGCGGCACAAAGGGGACGCGCACTCGGAAAAGCAGGGCGGTGGAGAAGGCGCGCGTTTTACCCTTTCGCTTCGCGTTCGTCGCCCCTTTACTGGGGCTGTTGTTGTCTTCGTGGTCCCCTCTCGTTATCCAGGGACTTTTGGTCCATACACGCACCGCGTGACGTCTCGGCTCCTACGAGCGCTCTCTGCGCCACATTCTTCTCAGCGAGCTTTTTGTTGGCTCCGCGTGGTGTCTCTGTGTGGGTCAGTCTTCTCTGTCTTCGTTCCGTCTTCTTTTAAAGAGCGACCATTCCGAGTCACGACGTGGGCTCCCTCTTGCCCTCTACTCCCTCAAGCACGAGCTGTGGCCAGCGACAGCAGTACAACTACATTTCGTTTGCTCTTTTCCTCTTGTGCCCCCTCCCTCGAACAAACCCCACTGGTAAGCCGCCATGCCGCCACCGCTGCGCTTCAAGGCGGAATCCGTTCGGCGCGAGGAGGTGTGCGACGTGGTAGAGCCGAAGCGGTCCATGTCCGTCCGCGACACCCTCTACGGTCAGCTCGAGTTTCCGCCGGTGATCCGCATCCTGACGGACTCGCCGGTGGTCCAGCGGCTGCGCGATCTGAGGCAGCTTGGAAACTCCTTCTACGTCTATCCAGGCGCCACGCACTCGCGCTTCGAGCACTCTCTAGGTGTCTGCTATCTTGGCATGGAGCTGTACCGCAGTATCGTGGATGGCCACCGAGAGGAGCACAGAGACTTTGGCGTTCCTGAGATCGCGAACCAGACGCGTGAGGCGGCGCAGAAGGACATGCAGTGCATCGGAATTGCCGGCCTGTGTCACGACCTCGGACATGGGCCGCTGTCGCACCTCTTCGAGTCCTTTGTGCGCTCATGTGCACGGCCCGAGGAAGTGCAGCTGCGCAAGTGGTCGCATGAGCAGGCGAGCATCATGCTGCTGCGCAAGATGTGGTCGGAGAATGAGAGGGAGCTGGGTGAGCTCGGATTTACGGAAGTGGATCTGCGCTACGTGGAGCTGCTGATCAACGGCCTCGCACCTGGCAAGGCGTGGCCCGACAACGTCGGACGGCAGAAGTGGGCGCGCTTCACGACGGAGATTATCGCCAACAAGCGCAGCGGGTTGGACGTGGACAAGATCGACTACATCCAGCGGGACTCCGTCGCGTGTCTTGGTACGCCGACCTTCGTCTCCATGAGGCGGCTTTTTCAAGGTGCACGGGTCGTAGTGGGCGACGACGATGAGACATCCATCGGGTACCCTGACAAGCTGGACGGTGTCATCGAGGAGATCTTCCTGGCTCGCTCCCACCTACACCGTATCGTCTATCAACACCGGGTAACAAAGGTGATTGACCTCATGACGCTGGACGCCCTGCGGGCTGCCGGTGACGTGTTCGAGGTTAGCAATGGCAAGGACTGCGTCATGCCGCTGCGGTCGTGCGTGCTGCATCCAGATTTCTACGTACATGCGAGCGACTGGATTGTGCTGGCGATTTTGCACGGCAGTAGCAGAAAGGCACCTGAGACGTTGGGCAGCAGCGCGTCGGCAGAGTATCGCCGCGAGAAGCTCGGCGCGGCGCGTCGCATTCTGCAGCGCATTCAAAGTCGGCACCTGTACACGACGATTGGCTCGTACCGCCACAGCGAGCAGACCTTGATCAATGCAGGCCGCCTAAACTCTGTGGAAGGGTCCAGCCAGGAGGTGAAGCGGGAGGTCATGATTCAGGAGCTGCTATCCGATATCGAAGCAACGAACCTGGACCTGTCGATGAAGCTGCAGGAGTGGTCACGACAGCACAACGGCATGGCCGCGATTGAGATCCTGCAAGCTGAGATTACACAAACAGCCGGAGACATGGACAAGAAGCAGGATCCAGTGAGTGCTACCTATTTCTTCAACCCGCGCCAGTCCACGCACTGTCGCGTCGAGCCGCACTTCTCCTGCAACGTGACGACGACGTTGTTCGTCAAGATGGGCCCGGTGTCCTCCCTGGTAGTGGTGTGTCGCATGTCATTGACTCCGCAGGAGAAGGAGTCACTGCGCATTAGCTTCACCTCCGTCGCGGATCGGCTTGGCAAGACGGACGCAAGCTCCTTTTCGTGCACCCCCATGAGTCAGCGGGGCCGCGCCGCTGAGTCATCGCAACAGGCGACCACTGGAGCACAGGACGAGTCCGTCGCGACCCCCAATCACTCGATGAGGGGGACTGAGGGGCTGACGTTCTCTTTGGGCAGTGACTATCCGGCGGCAAAGCGGCTCAAACTGGACTTTGACGCCCGGCTCTACGAGCGGGCAGGCTTTGACGTTGATCAGAGCAGTGAAGACGTTCGCCCCAAGGGCGCGACAATGCGGTCCCTAGAGTTGGCGACGTCAGCGGCGGGCGGGCAGATGGGGGCGAAGAGTCAGGATGACGGCAATGGTGAGGAGACGGACATCCTCAGCTTTTCCTAGGCCGCAAGAGGGGCGGTATGATGTCGGAGGGAGACCGTGAGCGACGAAGCTTGGTGCAGGGAGTTGGCCAGGTAAGGAATTAGTGCCAGTGGGAGAGGGAGAGCTGAATAAAAAAATGTATGCAGGGTATGCAGGCCTTTCTCGGTGAGTACACGTGGCTCATCGAAAGGGCGGTGATGTCCAGGTTCTCCTTTGGTCTCTTGACTCTCGCCCGCGTTCTTCACATTGCCGCTGCCCCCCTTCTCCTCCCTGTCAGCCCTCCTCCCCCCAACCCACTTCTTGGGTACTGCAGCCTTCTGGTGAGCGTTGTTGAGTGTGATGCCCATCTGTTGTGGTTGTTCCGCGCTTTTTTGTGCGGCATATGCAAGCGCAGCGCCCTCCCTCCCTCCCTCCCCCTTTCCCGTTGCAGCACTGCGGCTGGTGGGCGCCTCTTTTCCTCCTTCCTTTTGGTCTCACGTTTTTCGCTTTTGATGGACGTGTTGAGGCCTTCCCTCCCCCTCTCCCATTGTCGAGTGTAGGCGCCGCTGCTTGCCATCACCTTCACTGTTTTCACGGCCACCCTCACATCATGCACTCCTCAGACGTACGCTGCGCAAAGCGATGCGGAGAAGATATTCTGGAGGTTAACACACAAGAAGCAAAAGGGGTTCCTCCCTTGCGACAGACGCTTAAAACTTGTGCCTATGTGTCGTGGGGACGGCGGCAGCGGCAGTGGGATTCTGTGGATCACACACACACACACACACACACACACACAACACACACGCCCGCCTTTTCCGATTCGTCAGGCGTCACCAATGCGCGAGGCTTCCCGTTTCTCTCGCCGTATCCCGTAAGCGAATCGAATGTGGCATGGGCATCCTCTTTCCTCCATATCCGCCTCCGCGTTTTCCCCTCCTTTATGCTGATGTGTTGGTAGCACCGACACACTGAGGGAACACTTGCCACCCGTGGCTACTCCTCCATTTTCTTAACGCTATTGCCTCTTTCCTTGCTGAAGTGCTCGCTCGCCGTACTTTCCACTGCGTGCCTACCCACGCACCGAGAGAGGCAGTGCAAAGTGCATCCACATCAACGAGCAACAGAGGGACTCACTTGCCCTTTCGCCATCTTGTGCATCTCTCTTCCTATTGGGGGAACGTCATATCTTACTATCCACCTTCAATGTCTGTGTCTGACTTAGTACCAAAGCTGCCAAGCGGGCAGCAGATGGTCGAAAATGGCCTACCGACCGCCGTTCAGGAGCAACTGCGTGCTATTGCTTTGCAGGTGCTGCGGCGTCTCTTCGTGCCTATCGTGCGTCGGCACCACCTTCGTAAGGCTCGGCTTGCGCTCACTCACGAGCTCCTATCGAGGCACGTGTCGCTGGAGGAGGTGGAGGCGGCGGCGTTCAGCGCGCTGCAGTACACGTCTTACCTGGGGGCGGTGACACGCGACTTCTACACCCGCGTTGATGGCAGTCGCTTTTCCACGCTCGGTGGTACGACTGAGACGGAGGCAGCTGCCGTGGTAGTCCCGTCGCTTGACGCGGCAACGGGGGCCGCGATACGCGACACTGTCCGCGACATTCTCAACTCCAGCTACGTTCAGCTGTCGGTGCACCTGCAAGATGAGATCCTGGAGTGGGAGTGGGAGCCAGCCAGTGAGGTACTGGTCCTGGTCGGCGGCTCCCTTGAGCGGCGTGGGATCGCTGTGGCATTAAAGGCGACCGCCCCAGCGGGCGGCCTACCCAACATTAGCCCTGGCGTATCGGTGTTATGCAGCCGGCGCGCCTCCGCGATGGCAGGCTATGGCTTCTCGCGGAGGGATAGCACCACCACTGGTGGTGTCAGTCAACTTGGGACGGCGCGACGGGCGTCTGCCACAATGCACCTCAGCACAAGTAGCCAGGGTGGTAGCGTCGGCGACAGTTTCGCAGTTCGGCCGACGTCAGCCTTTGTTCGTCGTTCTTTGGCCGACTTTGGGCAAGACCACGCAGCCTGCGCGTCGGCTATGGGCGGCACCGCAGGTGCACCGACAACGCCGAACAGCGCCGTACTGCGGGCACCTCCCTCTGCACCGGCCACAGCCGACGCGGCGTGGAGTTTTTGACAGCACCGCAGGTGCTAGGTGAGCTGGCGTGCATTGGCAACTTTCCTTACTGCGCGGCCCTCTGTGTGTCCTCTCCGACGGCGGTCATTCTCCGGATGCCAAAGGTGATGTACTGCTACATGGTGAGCGAGTGCGCATCGTCAGCCGGGCAGCAACGCCTGCTTGTCGAGGCCATGCAGATGCGCGAAAGGCTGCTGCCATACTTTGCGCCACTCACCCGGGCCCGGCTGCAGATCTGCCCGCTTCTGACGCGGCTTCGCACGGAGTACCTGGAGCACATTCGAGACCTGATGATCCCACGAGTCTACGCCGCCGGCATGGAGTGTGGCGAGACGGAGCAACCGACGCACATCTTCTTCATCCGGCGCGGCGTGGTGCAGATGCACCGCGAGGCATCCGTGCCGGGAAACAACAGCGGCGCGCCCAGCAGAAACAACTCGGAGCCAGCGTCTCCAATTGCCGCAACGCCGGCGGCAACACCATACATCAATTTTTCCCTAGAGTTTCCCCGGAATCGCTCTGTGCTGGTGGAGGGGCATACCTACGGGGAGACGAGTTGCATCTTAGCCGACACCGTCAGCGACCGCTACACCGCCGTCACGCACGTGGACATGTATCTCCTCCCTTTTCAGGTTCTCATCCAGCTGATGAAGCAGGAGCCAGAGGTGCATAGTGCCATCTACCACAGTGCCCAGGAGTTTTCGTATCTGCGCGACAAGGAGTGGGCCGGCGTCTTGTTCGGACCGCGTCTCGTCGGTGTGAAGTTATCCGGTGTGCACGGCGTGGTACCCGCAGACGGGATGCTGGCCCTAATGGCGACTGCCACACACGAGAGAGTCAGTGGTGGTGGTCCTAGAGACTATAGAGGAAAATCCCTGGCGGAGTCCACCTTCAGCGTGGACCACCTATCACACGGCAGCGCGCGACGCGGAGGCGGCGGCGGCGGCGGTCACCGAAGCTCAGCCCCCGCGCGGCGCGTCACCATATTTGAAGAAGCACTCAACTCTGGTGGCCCAGGAGACCGCTCTGGCAGTGGTGTAGGGGGGGCCAATGTCTTGCCACTGACGGGCGGTCGTGTATCATCAGCGCTACTGAACGCGATGGAGCAGATGCCTCTCGTCAGCTTGCTTCCGAGTGTCACGCGTGACTTTTACCGCGCGTGCACTCCACAGTGGCACTGCGTTCCGTACAAGAAGGGCGATGTCATCGTCACCAGCGGGGAGGAGTGTAATCGACTTCTTTTGTTCTTTGAAGGCCGCGCTGGGATCGTCATGAATGCACCACTACTGCATGACGAGATGCGCTCTGGGCCCTTTGGCCGCGCGGACATCGCTAGTGCGTCGCCGGCGGCGGTCTGTCCCATTCCCCCCGGTCACGTTGTCGGGTACACATGCGTGCGGCGGCATCGCTGGACCCGCAGCATCATCGCGCTCGACAACTTGTTGAGGTGTGGGAGATGCACCGCAACGCGTTTGTGCAGCTCCTACGCACCCATGGTCTAGAGCGCGGCATGCAGGCGGCGACACTACAGGTGCTGCAGCCGCTCGCACCACAGGAGAGGCTGGCGGTGCTTGATTACCAACCACTCCTCCATCCAATGCCTAGCTCGCTGTGGATGGAACAGGCAGTGCCCAACGTACACCCCGTCGTCGTGACAAACGAGAGCGCCGTGTGCTTCCCAGTGTGGCGTGAGGGCGACTTTCCCCTAGATCGTCACCAGTCCGTGATGGACACAACAGCGCGTGCCGGCGGCGCTGGGGCTCGCCGAGCGACGTTGTTGTCGGCGAGCTCGATGAAGGTGGCTTCTGTGGCCAACGAGCGGCAGCGTAGCGCCAGCCGACTAGAGGACTCCACTCATTTGCGTAGTCGCCGCTCTGGAAGCACGACAGGGATGGCCGAGGTGGAAGGCACCAGCCGACACCACTTCATGGCGCAGCTGGCAGGTGCCGCATAAAAAGGCGTGCCTCGCTGTGGCTTTGCTAATGGTTTATGTGCGTCATGAGGCGGGTTGGCGTTGGCGCCACAGCAAACTGCTCTCCCCCCTCCCCCCCTCTCTCTCTGTATGTCTGCATCCTTCTTTGCTTTGTTGTCACCAGGGCTTCTCCTGTGAAGGGGCTTAGCTTGTTTAGAGTTGCCCCCCCCCCCCCCACACACACACACACACACACATTCGCTTGTTTGATGTCTGACAGTCTACCTGGATGACTGCTGTGCATTTTGTTGTTTGTTTTTCGCTGCTCACTTCTATCTACTCTCTCCTTGCGAGTCTGTGCATGCCATCTGTCCTCTGCGCTCTTTGCTGCTCATCCTCTGCATGTACGTGTTTACGTAGAGCGCGTTGCTACACCCGGCAGAGACCTCATCGCCTCTACCGCGCGTCTTCGACGCCAGTTTCTCTTTTATTCCTTTCTCTCTTCGTTGTACCGCTGATGACAGGGGGGGGCACACCTCGGTGCGCGGTACCTCAGGCTCCGGTACCCCCCTCCCCCCACTGTGTGTGGGGAAGCCACGCAACCCTCCTGTTCCTGCTCATGCCGAACCGCCCTCTGATGGTGGCGGCGAAGGGGAGGGGGCGTGGTCGCGTGCCTGCAACGTGGGGAGATCATTGCGGTGCATCGCTTCTGGTGTTGGGGCTCGGCGCTTGGTGGCGCTGCATCGGAGCGGCCTGCGACAATGAGGACGTTGCGTACCATCTGTGTGATAGGCGAAGTGTCAGCGCGAGTGAAATGCACCTCACCCTGCCCTCGCTGCCCACCGGTGTGCGAGCCTGAGCCGCCCTGAGCCATGCAGCAGGTGGCGGCCGGCATGGTGGGAGCGGCGACCTGCGGAGCGAGGTGTGTGTGTGTGTGTTTGACGGCAGGGCCCGTGTCTGGATGACCGAGGCGGTGCATCGCTCTAACGCGCGTTCTACGTCGTCTTCGCGCGACGCGGTTGGGCCCTGTGATAGAGCCCGGCGTGTGTGTGTTGTAGAGGAACGCCTGACCTCGTGCTGTCCGGCAGAGAATGGACACGTTGAAAAGTGAATGACCTCCGTGTGGTACTCTTAGAACTTCCGGGATGTACACTAGGCTACTTTCTTATTTCTGTGGACTGCTTCCGCTCACTCATCTTGTTGCGTTGGTGCCCTACCTGTAACGTCATCGTACACGAGTCGTAGAGAATGGCGTGCCCGCGTGCGCCTATTTGGTTGTAAATATGTGCGCGTGTGCGTGGGAGTAAAGATAATGACAAGCGATCCCTCTACCCCACAAGTGAGCAAGCTGGCCACGGAGAGAAGTGAGGGGTATCTACGGGCTAGGAGAGAGTCGCCTGCGCTCTCCTTTGCTTCTCCCATTTCCTCTCTCGTTCTTGCCTTTCCTCTGTCTGTCATCTTGAGTGTGGCCCGCGGGCTGTCATGGCGGACACGAAGAAGAAGAGGCGTTGCAGAATTGTGCGGGTGCGAGTGAGCTGTATTGTCGTTACTACACTGTGTAACCTAACGAAGCGCGTCCTCCGGGCGAGCATCGTGGAGTGGGCTCCAAAGAAGACAGAGCAACAGAGGATGGTCTTCGCTCGCTCACCTCATGTACTACCGCGCCGCTTGGTGGCGGACTCTCACTCTTCTCCTAACGGACTCCCCTTTGTCCTTCGCTACTCCTTCTCCCGCTTTCGTTCCATCACGTTCTCCACTTCGCTTTTCTCGCTGATGACACTCACGCATGCATGTGGGTATCAACCCACATGCATGACACACACCCGCGCACCCCTTCCTTTCCCACATACACCTGTGCCTGGTCTCTTCTACTTGCTTATCCGCCGTTTTCCTCCTTTGCAGATTATTTTTTTTCTCTCTTTCGCTGCTCTTGTTGCGTCTTAAAGACGAGACAAACAACAGAGCAGCGAACCAAAGCAGCGGGAGCCTTCGGCCCTGTTAGTGCGTTAGATATTTCCCCACCTCGTCTTTCTCTGTGCACATCCAGGAATACAGTTACAACCTTCCTCCTCCCTCCCCCCTCTCCACAGTCGCGATCGGCACCTCTACATGTACGACGCTCTTATGCACGCCCCCTCTCCTTTACTCTCTGCCATACTCCCCCCGTCATCCTCGCACGCCCGCTTCCTGAAAGTGCCTTTTGTTTAGCCTCTCTTTTCTGGTTATTTTTAGACGTACTGTGGTGGCCCTTGTCCTCGTCCCTCGCGCCTGCGCCATTTGAGAGCACTTTTGCTCGTACGCTGCCGCGGCGGCTCTCTCGGTTTTGATATCCGACTGTCTCTGCCATCTCTCTAGCTGCTGTGCGCAGGCAGTTCTGGCGCCGACTGTCCCTCCACTAGCGTGATTGCTCCGCTTCTCCCTTCTGCCGTCTTGTATAGCTGGCAGAGAGAGAAAAGGCGTGCCCGGAAGCGAGAAAGAGTACATCGAGGAAAGGGCGCGAGCGGAACAGAGCGGGAAAAGAGGAGGGGGGAGGGCGTTCTGGAAGGGGCCTACCAAGCACACGGACGTGCCCATCCATACGCCCACACGCATTCCTCACCTATTTCAACACTCCTCTCTTCTTCTACTCGAGGGAAGTAAAGACAGTGTTGTTCTCTTTTTCGAACGTATTTTTCGTTTTGTGTTTCTGAGCTCGTGTTGTAGCACCTACGTGTTCCTCTCTTTGCATTTTCCTGTGGACCTCGTCTTCCCACTTCCCTCTTCTTCTTATTTTTGTTCTTCACAGGTATCCGCTTTCTTTAGAAGCTCGTTTTAATTGCTCATTTTGCTATCTTGATCTCGGTTGCTGTGTTGGCTTGCGGTTGTTGTCGTTGCCGTCCGCGTCTCTGTGTGTTGTGTTCTGCCAAGAAGTCTCTTTGCAAGTGCCCCTTGCTCGCCGATTACTTTACTCTTTCGTCTTCTTTGCTTTCGCAGCTATTTTGCCGTACCCCCCTCCACCTACTCAGTTTCTCAGCGCATTGGCTGCTTCTCCCTCTTTTCCCTCCACTCTGGGTGCGTTCTTTGCCCTCCTCGCCCCCCTCTCTCTCTCTCTCCTCTGGACACTCGCTGCTGCGCGCTCTTCTTTTTGTTCTTCGTTCCTTCTTTCCTCTTTTCTCATCTTCTCGCCACCTCCCCCCTCCCCTCCCCTCCCCCCTTCGCCCACCGCCCTTCTCGTTTTCTCGTTTCCTTCTCAGTCACCAATTTGGGACTCAGAGGCACTTTTCATCTCTCAGATTTGTCATTATCCTCATCATCACTTTTGCTTTCGATTCTGATATGTATATATCCTTACGTGGCTGGCTTCCCTCGTTTCTCCTCTCTCCCTGTGTCCACTTCAGCCACGCACTGATCGGATCCAGTATACGGCAAAACTTACTCACATAGACCCACACAGAGGACCACGCCTGTGATACAGCTATGCACACACCGACAGACGCAGCATCACCGCATACTGGATTCATGTTTTCATTCAACCACTGGCCCAACGGCGCTACTGGGTCAGTCAACCCCAAGCAGCAGCAGATGATGTGGGTCAGCAGCGCCACCCACGGCGCTGTCATGCACCCGGCAGCGCGCAGTAGCGTTGCGAATCACGGCGTCAGGGTGGGCGCTGAGGGCCACATGCCAGCTCAGTCATTCTCTCCAGCTTGCGCGAGCGCGATGTCGACCAACATGGTCTCTGCGGGGTGTCTGGGTGCCGATTACCCAGTCGGCTGCGCCGCACCTCGACCCGCTTCCGGCTACTACTACCCACCCTACACAGCGGTCAAGCAGTATGCATCGCAGCAACCTCCAGCCGTAGGAGTGATGCCATGTCAAATGCCGCCGCAGCAGCACCAGGCGACTGCTCCCAGGGCTTCCTCGCCTGCACTTGTAACTCAGCAGTGTAGCGCGACCGCGTCTCATCCTGCATGTGGCGCGCAAAGCCTGTCCACCTCAATTTCACTACCCAGAAAGGGGCGTGAGAGACCTCGCAGCGGTCGACATCACCGTGGCGACGACGAGGCTACGGAGACCCCCGCCTCGACAACGCAGCCGCAGACCTCAGTAAGGTACGGTAGTGGTGGCGGCCATCGTGAGCGACGTCGCCATCCAGGTAATCTGCCAGCGGATGACAGCTGTGCAACTGGCGCTCCATTACAGACGGCAACAGCGACTTTTGGGGAGGTGTTTCCGGGCAGTACGAATACACCCAACATGTACTGTGCACCCATTGCTCCTACCGCGGCTGGCAGCGTAGCTCATGGTGATGGCAATGGTGATGGTTGCGGTCGGCGACGACGTCGGCATCGTCGCGGTGACGGCGGCGGCGGCGAGAGAGGTCGGGACTCCTCACCACGTGTGCCTTCAGACCCGCAAATCGACGGGGACGCGAAGGGGATGGACAGACATCGCCACCACCGCCGCGAAGGTCGCAGGCACCGCGACAAGGCCCGCGGCAACGTGGATCGGTCCGAGTCTGCCTCTCCACGCCCCGCTGGTGAACTCGCCGACATCTCGTGCCCCCGCCGATCGAGCAATCGATCCAGCCCTCGCAGGGGCAATCCTCCGAAGACCACTGCTGTCGCTGCTTCGACACTAGCGGGAACGGCAGCGCTGTCTCTGAGGCCCATTCCTGCTACCACCGTCTCTACACCAGCGCCCCAGCCTGTAACAGTGGGCAGCATCCGGATGGTGGCACCCCCACCACAGCTGGCGAATCCACCTGCCGCGTCGTCAGCTTACAGTGTTTCCCCGAGCACGCGACCAGTGACAGCAGCAGTGCCATTACCGCCGCCCGCAGTGCAACCTTCGAACACATCAAAGGGCAACCGACACCACCGTCGACACCGCCGCGCCGACTCTCTCTCTTTGTCAAGCTCAGGCGGCAGCTCCGACGCGTCTTCGAGCTACGGGTCGTCGTCGTACTCGTCCTCCGTGCTCTCTGACTCCGTGTCTGCCTCGGGTCCCGCCTTAGCATCGCCGCGCAACCACCGCCCTTGCTCTCGCCAGCGTCGTAGAGACCGTGGAGGCCGCGGCGGCGGCCACCGATCGCCACGCTCAGCCTCGCAGTCCTGGGGACCACGACCACCGTCAGGGCACGTTCTCGGCAATACCTCCTCCCTGCCCACGGACCCCAATGCCAGCGTCGCCAACGCGCCCAATAAGAAGCGTGGGGGCGGCATTCTGAGTTTTTTCCGGCGCGATAAATCCGCCCCGGCTGAGGTGGGCTCGTCTAAAGGTGAACATGTCGGAGCGTTGGCCCAGGGGACGGCCCGGATGGTGCCGCTCGTGATGCCGCCGAGGGCACCCTACAGTACATCCATGGGGTCCTGCGGCGCCTCTGCCCCTTTGCGCGATGTGGTGTCTGAGATGCAGCAACGCGGGACGATCAACCGCTCTGACTCGACGCGGCAGCACCGTCGCGATCACTCGCAGAGGCACACGCAGCATCCCCCGTCTGGTAACGGCGCTGTAGATGCCTACATTCCTCCGCACCAGGGTAGCAGCATCAACAGCCCCATCGCTGACTCTAGCCGCGCTGTTGGACCCTTCAGCAAGCGCAAAGGCTTCTTTGGCGGCCTGTTCCACAAAAAGTCCAAGTCAGACGCGCGCGTAACTGCTGCTGCTGGTGTGTCTGCCAACGGCGCAAGCGCCATCAGCGGTTGTGCATCCTCGTCGTCGCACCCTTCGTCGAGGAGGACGCCAAGCAGTCTAGCACCGAAGGTCAGAGCCCCTCTCAGATTCGAGGTACCGCCCACACCACCGAAAAACGCGCCTCTCAGCGGTGGGTACGGCGCTGCATTGATGAATGGCACCCCCGCAGGCAACCCCCGCTCTCAAGTCGAAGCCGGACCTCTTTGGAGGCTACACGAAGAAGAGTAAGGCAGCTGCATCGCAGTTGCAGCAGGGGATCCTTCAGCCGACGGAGTACCAGTGCCAACCGCAGGCACAGAAGCACCACCAGCAACAGTGCAACCGGGGCAATAGAGAGCGCCGCCGACACAAGAACCGTGGCCACCCATCACCGGTAGACGAACGCGGTGGCCACCGATCGAGTGGTCGCGGTCGCCGCCACACCCCCTCAACGGACTCCTACTCCTGCTCGGATGGCGCATCGTCGGCGCCCTCCAGCAGAAGATCACCCTCGAAGCGGCGCAGTGACCACGGTAACAAGATCAAAAAGGCTGCTCGCGCCCCAGCAAACAACGACATCTAAGGAAACCCATATCGCAGGCCTGTGTGCACGCGCGCGAATGGTCGCTTCTTAGAGAAGAGGGCAAGCGAGGGCATTGTCGGTCGGTGGCGGCGCGCACCCTTCTACGCAGTACGCGTCTGCTTTCCCTTGCCGTCTCAACTGAGCAGTCTTTTTTTCCCCACGTTTCTCATTCCGCCCTCGCCTCACTCGATCCGTCGCTCGTCGTCTCACCAGAAGTTCCGAGTAGGCGCCTGTGCATGCGTGCATGTGTCTCTGCCACTCTGCCACTCACTTTCTCAGCTCTCTCCCAGATTTTCCCTTCTCGTGTGTGTCGATAGTTGGTTCGATGAATGGTGTTGTCGCTTTCTCGCTCTTTCGGGGTTTGATGTCCCAGCCTGCCCTCCTTCTCCCCGGGCTATGGCCTCTCTTTCTGTCTCGCTTCTCCTCTCTTGTCGCTGTGGAGGGGGAGGGGGGGGGCGCGCCGACTGTCATTCTTTGTTTTCCTCTCTTTCTGTTTCCCCACCCCTCTGTTTCGATGGAAGCACGCATGTGCGCATGTACACACCAAAGAGAGCGCAGAAGAAGCTGCGTTTTACTGCCCTAGTCAATGCAAACCAAGAGCGACATGGTGTGTGCGTTGTGTATGGGTGGAGGGAGGAGGGAGCCAAAACCTGCGAGGACGGTGAGGAAGAGAAGCCTTCCTGCCTACACTGGTGTATTTTGGCTCCTCTTTCCTTTCACCGCTTCCTTTGCTGCGCCGGTGACCAGGACAGCCGACGGAGTAGTCCGTGCTGCTGAGGGACAGGCTCCGCCTCTATCAGGATACCACCTTCTCCTCCCACAGGAACACTCACCCACGCGCACGCAATGCATGCCGCCCCTTTGTGCGCTTCTCAGTGGCCGAAAGGGGAGAGGGAAGGCGAAGAGCTGATGAGTATTGGACAAGAGTGGACTTGCCACCACAACAGCCCCCCCCCCCTCCCCCCGACGTAGTGTCTGCTCACCGAAGGGTGTTTTTCCCTCTTTCTGTAGATGATGTCTCTTTCTCTCCCCCACACTTATTCTTTTCAGCACTGTCTCCTCCTGCTTGTCTCTCCGGCGAATTCGCTCTTCAGCTCTACTCAGGAGCGATTGAAGTGCTCGAGAAGAGACCGCATGCGTGCTGGAAGTGTACGTAGGGAGTGCGTCTTCGTACGTGTGGGCACATTCTCTATGCCTACTTTAAGCTTCGTACTAGGCCAAGCTTAATGGTATCTTATGACGAGTCCGTAGCGCAGGCGCCTGGCCTGCAGTGGCGTGGCTCCGTCGGTGGCGCACGTGTAAAAATGATCACGACAGCGGTGGGGCGTCTGTTGGCTGACTACGCGGTGCAGCTGCGTGAGGACATTCAATCTATTGGCATGATCAGCGATGTCCCCTCTAACGCAGGTTGTGGCGTCGAGGAGGGCAGCGCAGTCAAGGTAGAGGATGGAGGCAGTGGCTTCGCTGCGGATAGCGCTGCTGTTACGCACCATAAGGCAGGCTTACGACGCACCATCGATACGGCTGACGAGGCGGTGCCGCTGACGGAGGCTGACGTGCGGAGTTCCGACAGCGCTTACAACGACTGCAGCGCGTCAAGCACCTTCTTGTTTATTTTTCAGCACGTACCGATCGTCGTCGCGCGCACACGGGGGTCTCGGAGGTATCTCGCCTCTCATCAGGGAGCTTTGCAACGGTCGACCCCGAGGAGGATGACGCCTGTGGTGTGAGCTGTGAGACGCTGCGTCAGAATCCTGTACTCATGATAGCACTGCGCCGCTTTGATCGCATTGTACAGTGCTTTCAAGGTGCGGCCCCGCCGGCCGCAGTGGTGCAGGGTCAGGGTGGCGGCCTGCACGAGGCAGGGACGCACGCTTCCGTGTCGGAAACAGGCAACGTGTGCTGCATCCAGCCGCTGCTGATTCTCGTGCCTCTCGCTGAAGGTGTCCTGCACGCTTTTAGTCGCAATGTGAATATCGTGTACCGTCGTCGTCCGAACGCAGCGGCAACTTCCACTCCTGGCAAACGTCCACGTGATGAGGCCAGCGACTCCGCCGCATCCTTTTTAGTGCCTACAGCGGTGACACCAGATCCGCTAAACTATTGGGACCTGCTGGCTACGCAGCAGCGCAAGCGTCGCTTCGCCCTTTACACTTCCCGCTCCGCGCTGTTGCCACGTGTGAACGCTGTGTGCGCGCCGCTGTACGTTTCCCCTGCTGTTCAGGAGCTTGCGCGGCTCAACTCAGAGGCCGAGCGTTTTATGTTGAGGAGAGCTTGGTGCGTGCACACCAAGGCCCATTTGCTGCGCGAGGTGCCGTGGGTTGCCCGCGATGTCGCCGCGTACCGAGTCGCCTTGCGCGAGGCCCTGCAGAGTTTTACCGAGTCGCAACAAGATGCATTCCTTGCGAGTGTAGTCTACGTCGAGTTTGTCTGCGCTGAGGACGGGATCGTGCGTGTGTGCGTGCAGCATGGACTCTTCCTGGATCTCACCTATGACGTGCGGCGCCGACAGTGGGTGCTCATCGAGCTCCACTGGAATCTCTTCACCACCAGCGCCGGTGCATCACTCGTGACCTCGAAGACAGCACTGGCGGTGCCACATGCACAGGCCCCGACTGTCCTCCCAGCTGCACCTCCCACAGCTGCTCGAGCTCCTTCGATAGCTCATGGTAGTGTTCACGGCCCAGCCGAGTCTACCTCGTCATTATCTGACGCATCCACGCCCGCGTCTTTTGTACAGGTTGTGCCTCATGATCGTGAGGCACTGCGCAACTTTCTGAAGGTGGCTTTTGCCCAGGAGGGACTGAGTGGTGGGCTGCACGCGGCGAACCGCTTGGTGTGCGCTGTTGTGCTGGACACCTTCGCCACCCAACTTCGATCTCTTCAGGAGTCGTTCTTCACAGGCGGTGGACTCGGTACGCTTGTCGAGGCGGAGGTGAGGCCTGGCACGCAAATCAGCCTTCACATCTCCTTGCCAGAGCTCTTCGTGCCGTCGGCGCCGGTGGCACATGTAAAGATGACCGTGGTAGGCGGTACAGTGCTGCTGGAGTGCGTGCGTGGTACCGACCTTTCCACACGACAGGTGACACTGCCTCTCAGTACCTCGTCCCTGGTCGTTTCAGCTGCGCCGGGCACAAGTACTGCAGCGCGGGGGTCGTTGACGCCAATGGTGGATATGGAGGCCTTCTTGTGGCAGTGTGTGTGCGCCTTTGCTCCCCCCTAAAGCAGTTGTAGCGCATTCCCCAGCTCTCTCTCTCTCTGTTGGATGGAGAGTGTGCCTAGAGGGGAGACAGAAGGGTGATCTTGGTAGTGTGCGTCGTTGGGGAATCCCAAGACATGTGCATGGCCTGCATGGCCAGAAGCAAAGGACTCTTGCTGGGCGTCTGCTGCTGCTGCTGCTGCGCGCGCGTCCCGGTACTCTCCTCTTTTTCTGTTCTACTCTTGTAAGGTGCACGTGCTTTGTGGTCGATCTCGGGCGTGTATCTCGTGCAGCAAGAGACGGGCGTGCGCTGATGTGCGATTCTCTGCCAGGACAGTGGCGCGGAAGGCCGGAGGCCCCCTCCCTCCCTCCCTCCCTTCACTTCTACAGAGTCATGTGTGAGGGCGCTTCCAGCTGCATCTTGACTTCTACCCATACAATTCGTACCGACATGGTAGCCCTCTCACTTCACCTTCTCTTTCTCCTCGCTCTTGAGGTTTTGTCTTTTCGTTGTTTCTGCTGTCCCACTCACACCCACACAATACTTGTTGCTCCCCACTCTCTCTCTGTGAGTCTCTGTTTCCGACCGGTACTGTGCAGCCACGGCACCCAACCAGGGCAGGTAGGGGACTCGCCACACACGGCAGCTAAGGCGCCTTACTCGATCGTCCAAAAAGGCCACTACGCGCTTCACTCGTCACTCGTCAGCTCCTTCTCTTGTATCTTATACTCAAAGGAGAACGACGCCCTTGTCGGCGAGGAGTTTGAGCCCAGTCTACCGGTTCTCTGTAAGCGCATACCGTGAGCTTATCATCAGGCTTCCTCCCTCCACTGGAGTAGAGAAGCGGAACTCTCTGTCTCTCTCTCTGTGTGCGTGCATGCTTTGGCGCGCGTTGCTTTCGTTTGTCTCTGGTTGTGTTTCTCTGCGTGTGTCTCGTCTTCTGTTGTTTCCTCTCCTTCACTCACCAATCAACTACTCGCGACAAGAGTGCCGAGAGGGTGAACGTGTTGGTGCTTCGTCTTTCACATTCGCCTTCGGAGCGCGCTAGCTTAGCGGCTTCTAACCCTAACCCATGGCGCACGCAACTCACTCCCCAAAGCACTCGAGCAACAACGTCATAGTAGGGCCTCCGCAGCTTTCCGCTGCGGACTCAGAGGGTGCCCGACTCGTCCGCTTCAGCCTTCTCTACAAGCTACGGCACCGTGCATACTCTATCACGGCGCGCAACTCTGTCTCATCAGAGCGTGCCCAGTCACGGCCATCTCCTCCACACGCAGCAGAGCTATATGGCCACTGCACTGCATACGCGAACGACACTTCTCATGGGGAGACAAGGGAAGCCGCTGGTCTGGGCTACATGACGCCGCCGCAGCGTGGCACTCGTCCGACGTCGACGGAGCTGTTCGTTCGGCACTCTCCCTCGTCTGTAGCTCTGTCGCCTCTTCCCTCTACAAATGCTGCTGTTCCGTTACTGTCGACGATGGACAAGCGGGAGCTGTCTAAGGTGGTCGTGCGCGATGCCGTGTTCGGACGCCTGCTGGACTTGGTCCCGTCTCGGCAGCACATCCAGACAGCCATCTGGACGCTTTCATCGAATGTGATTCAGATTGACGGCGCTGTCGCGGTGTGTGCCATGCCGCGAGATGGCTGCAATGGCCACCCATTCAGTGGCGCTTCGCATCTTGTTGCTTCACATGGCGGCAGCAGCGCCTATGCAGATGTGAAGGGCCTCTGTGATGTGGTGCGCGAGCGTGTTGGGGAGCTTGTGGTGGATGCGCAGTTCTTTGCGTGCTTGCTACAGCCCTATCTGGGGGACATTGGCTGCCAAGGCGATGTGATTCAGGCTTCCGTCGATGCTGTAGGGTAGAAAGCACGGTGGTGCTTTGCTCTTCGTTCTCTTTTGACCGCTGTGCATGTCTGGGTTTCTTTCCATGGTCTGCTTTGCACTCTCTTAGAGGACTTTATACATATTTCGGTCGATTCACTCTGTTAATGGGGAGTATGCACCTGCTCGTGCGCGCGCGTACATGATTGTGTTGCTACTTGCCGTAGTGCGAGGGGGAGGGGAAGAGGAAGGAGTGCAGATGTCTGCTACAACAAAAGCCTCGCTGCCGCACTGCATCCCCCCTCCCCCACCCAGACATTCAATCTCGAGCTCACCATCAAGAGTCATGAGCGGGCGTTTATTCGACCAGGGAATCACGCCATGGTTGCAACAGAGTGAAGCGGTAAAAGGGAGAAGAAAATGATGCCAAACGAACACACGAGCGACTGGAGAGGACAAACATGGCAAGTTGGTGACTTGGCGAGATAACGACAGTTACTTCCACGTACGCCTCCCTTCTCTTTTGTGTTTCCACTCACTGCCGCGCTACGTTCACCCTCCGCGACGTGACCGGCAAAGCGTCTCGAGTGAGTAATGTGTGCGATAGCTGCGCGCAGCGGTTGAAACGAGGGGGCGAGGACGAAGGAAGAGGAGGGGGCGGGGTGATTGGCAGGTAAAATACGTCTCAAGACTTCTGTATTTCACGCACAGTCTCTGCGCCTCTTCCTCGTTCGTCTTACTCACCCTAATGCAGTCTGTGCTGATGCTGGTCGTGTGACTTGTCTTCCCACTCTCTCTGTCTCTCTCTCGAATCACCTTTCCACCTCCACACTGACCCATCCACAACCCACCACATTTCATGTCTCAAACTGCCTTCTCTTTTTCCTCTTTTCCTCCCGTTGCGGCGCACCCAATCACGTCAGTCTTCGCGACCGAGTCGCGCACCAGGGATGCTGGCTGTTCTGCACAGTACTGGACGACCTTTGCTCTTCACTCCGCCGACGCGCGTGAAAACGGGGGTGGAAAGTCAGCCCAACTAGACCTTGGGCTTTTGTGTGCTGTTTTACCTTCCTAGTCTCTCCTTACATACCTTTCCCCTTCACCTTCGCTGAGGCACGCATTCATGGCAGGTACTCCATCTCCGTCGTTTGTGCGAACGGCGACGCGCACTCTCCAGCACGACATCCTGACGTGCACACACTGGAACCCGGCCACGAACAAGCTGCAATGTGCGATACGGGATGCGGCCTACCTGGTAATTGATCTGCCGCGCTTCATCACGTACTCGCATAGCAACTACGGAGCCATGCGGCGCTACATCCGTCAGTCGCGCATCAACAAGGGAAAGATCAACCCCGAAGACTTCAAGGACGTGGACACGAATGTTCTGCGGGAAAGCCTCATCAAGTACGCACAGGCAAAGGGACCACTCCAGAAAATTGACTTTCGCTGGTTCTACTGGATGTACGCTGTCATGATCATCTACACAGGGTGGCAGGGGATGCGTCTGCAGTCGCTGCTCGACGCGCGTGTGGATCGGATGGGTGCCTCGCTGGAGCAGCGCCGCGATATGTACAACGACGACTACCTCGAGGAGGTGCGCCCGCGTTAGTGCCGCCGCCGCCACAACACGGGGAGTGCACAAAGATGAGCACCGGAGAGAGAGAGAGAGTCGACACTGTTCTACCTTACTGCATTTCACCAGCTGTTCTTCTCACTCAAGGTGCCGCTGCTGCACTGCGCGGTTCATGCGAATGTCTGCTGAGTTGTGTAAGGGCGGTCGTGGGATGTATCGCATTTCTTTTTTGGTCAGGAAGGCAAAAAGAGGCGGCGGCGCGCTCGCTGGTTATGCCGGCGTCTTGCCTGCGCTCCTTCTGTTTTGGTTCACCCGTCCCTGTCTCTCTCTCTCTCTCTTTCTCTCGTGTAGGCGTATGCTGGGGTTCGTGAGCTGCTGCTTTGTGCCTGATGGCGCGCGAACGGGGGTAGGGTGGGGTGCGGAGGAAGGGAAAGAGAGATGCTTAGCTCACACAGAAAGCAGTGCGCCTCCGATTGGAGGCCACGACAGACGAACTCAAGTATGTGGCTGAGGTGTTGGAGGGGCAGTGATCTCATGAAAGAAAGAAAAAGAGGCAAGGCAACAAAGTGGCCGCAGCTGCCACTACCAACGCCAGAGCAGTCTTGAGCGAGTTACACGGAGCCAAGTACACGGAGCGTTCGTTGGGGGGTAATGACGGCTGAAAAGATAAAGAGAGAGGGCGAGAATGAGGCTTTGGTAAGCGAGCCTTACTTTCCTTTTCGGCACATCAGAGCGACAACACTGCCCGGCTAAGGAAACCGAAAATATCTCGCGTCACGGGCGGTTGTTACCGCTGTAATGGCCAGGTACTGCTCTGTGCGTCCCGCCGAAGGGCATGTGTGCCAAGGTCGCCACCGTGACGCTTAAATGCCAAGGTTCACCCAGGCGTTGCTCAACATTCCGTGATGCACGGACATCAATGGCCACACTCCGGCACTGCTGCTGGAACACCATCTTGCATCCATTCTCCTCCGCCATTTTGCTCTCCTCTCTTGACTGATTCACCTCACTGGTATGCACCCCCCCCTCCACCACCACAATGCATGCCCAATCAGCCAACCGCGCAGGAAAAGGGCCACTACGCATCCGCGTGGGATTAACGCGCACATAGGACGGACGAAAAGAGTAGAGGACGAGAAGGTGCTTGGCAGCTGTGCAGGGGTGGCGCCCAGAAGGTAACCTTCTTCCCCACTTCTTCCACTGCTTATTGGCGGTCTCTCTGTCTCTCTTGCCTGGTCTCCATCTCAGTTTTCCTTGTAATCACCGTGTGATAGAATGAAAGAAAAGCACGACAAATACGAGCAGCTGCTCGCCAAGGTGGACTGGCATGCACCACACCCACCGAAAGGCTATCAATACGGTGCCGGTCGCGGGGCGAAGGGCTTCGTCACAACAGCCGAGCTCACCACCGGCGTCAACACGATGACAAAGATGACGTCAGACGAGAGTGATTTCTTCGCCGCAATGGAGCGTCTGGAGGAGCGCACACGGAAACTAAGGCGCGCAGATGACGGGGCAGCAGCGAGTCTGGCCGGCGGGCGCCACACCCGCGGGGTGCCGAGCAGCAGTGCAGACGGCAGCGCTCCGGCGAAGGTGAAGCTCTCGCTGGAGGACCTTGCCACGCTCGAAGCCGTGCCCTCTGCCAGTGCCGCAGAGTCAACCAACACTGCAGGCTCACAGAGCGCCACCTCAGGGCCCCCACCATCTGGGCTGTTGACAACAGCGAACCTGCTACCATCAGCGTCTGCCCCAGGTACCTCAATGCCGCTAGTGGTGCGCAGCGCTCGGACGGAAGAGGGCGAGGCTGCCGAGGAGCACGTCTTTGCTGAGGAGCGTGTTCTCACCGCCTACGACGTTCTGAAAGGTAAGACGTCTGCTGTACAGGCCGGTCTGCACAGTGTTCTTGCGATGGGGTCGACTGAGGAGCAGACGACGTGGATTACCCACGCGCGTGCCTACCGTGAGATGGGAATGACGCGTCGCGCGTATCAGGCGCTCGTGGATGGGTGCGCTGTGACTGGCAGGAAGGGCAAGCGCATCTGGGAGGAGCGGCTGCGCTACCTCGCCAAAGATAACCACACCGGTCGTCGCCGCCTGCTTGAGGAAGCCACGACGGCGTGCCCAACGGAGGAGGAGCTCTGGACACAGCTGCTGGGCTGCGTACCACCGCTCGAGCAGGTGCCATGTCTCCAGCGGGCGGTACTGGCGTGCCCGTCGAGCGAGAATCTGTGGCTGCGCCTGGTCACTACGTGCCTCCTCGCAGGACCAGCGGCACTGTTGCAGAAAGCGCTGCAGTACACCCCGACGCTGCCGCTGCTGTGGGCACGCCTGGCGCGACTGGAGACGTATCAGACGGGCAAGGAAATGTTCCAGGCGGCGGCAGCACGCTATCCTTCTCTGGCGCTTGTTATCGAGGCTGCCAAGTACGTGGAGTGGTACATGCTTGCCCACTACTGGGCCCGCCGATTCTCCGCCACGAGCACAGCTTCACAACCCGCGGAGGGTCGAGGATTTCACATTTTGGAAGCCGGGGAAGGTGATGCAGACAGTGCGGCGTCCACAGCGGCGATGCACGAAGTCATGCAGAGGGTAGACACGGAGGTACGTGACCTGGTGCGCACCGCCCAGCGCAACTACCTGAACATGAGCGAGGCGGGGTCGCGGCACGCCTGGCTCTCACTCGCGCTCTCGCTACTTTACGAAGGCAGCGTAGAGGACCACGACGAGACGGAGGCGTCGAATGCGGATGGGGCAACGTCGGCGGCTTCTCACCTAGCGGGAAGAGCACCCAACGTGCACTTGTACACGGCTGCTCACATGTTTCTCTGTATTGTGGACCCTAATGACAAGGGCGCGGCGAATGCCATTCCTGCCACGTGGCTCGAGGACCTTGTAGCCCTTCTCCCTTCTGATGCCCCGAGTCGACACAGTGTGCAATGCGTGCTCTGTTATTGTGGCTGCGGCTGCAGCACCAGCAGCTCGAGTCGATGAGGGGCTGCAGCAGGGTCGCGGAGACGTTAGCGGTAGTGGATAGCAGCGCTGTGGCACCGGTCGCCCGATCTACCGCTACCATGATGCCTCGCAACATTCTACCTGTGTTTGCATCCGCAGTACTGTCCGCTGCCACCTCTGTTTTGCAGGACGACTTGCCTGCGCTATTGCGCAGAGACAGCGAGGGCTCAACAGGAGAGGAGGAAGGAGCTTCGCTGTCATCGACAGTGCGTCAGCCTGTAGTAGCAAGTCCAGTTCTCGCTGTCCCCAGCGAGGGGCGGCGGGTGACAGAGGAGGAAGAGGAGGAAGAGCTTGGGAAGCCACCAGCGACCTTTTCGACAACATGCCCACCTGTGAAAGCGAAGCGGTCAGACGCTACATCTGCGCTTCCGCAACCCCCTCCCTTGGTGTTGATGCTAGCCTCTCTGCTTGGCATCATCACGCACATCGCTGCCTCAGCAGCTGGCACGCTCGCCGGTGCCTCGCTCAGCCCCCAGGGTTCGAACGTTCAGCTCAACGCAGCATCTAGCGTCCCTGCTGACACGAGCGCAAAACCGCAGCTCTGCGGGGCATTGGTGCTTCTTGTTGTTGAAGTACCACTGGCTGTGTCTGATGCCCTTTACCGCGGTGGCTGCCCTTCGACAGCCCTCTCTCTTATCAATCGGCTTTTGCACACGATTATCCCCACCGCGGCTGGCCAGATCGCTGACGCCCTGCGCCTGTATGTGGCACGCGCTAAAATGCTGGCTGCCGTCGGCGACACAGCGGCGGCAGATGCTAGCTTGGTAAGCGCGATCAACGTAGCTAAGGGTGCTGCTACAACTACTCCGCAGCATCAGCAGTGTGAAGAGGAGGTGTGGGTGAAGCTTGCCGTGTTGCGCCGCAGTCAAGGGCAGTCGATTGATGCTCTGCTGGTAGATGCTCTGCGGCAGTGCCCGCGCTCGCCACGGCTGTGGCTCATCCGGCTCGAGGAGAGGCGGCGCGCGATCCAGCAGCGGCAGGACATGTTAGCGCCGATCTCGACTGCGGTGTCCGTGGTTGGGCTGCTCCGGCAAGACGAGTCTCTTGCCAGTGACATTCGAGAGCTTCGCGCGCTGTGCAATATGGCGCTCAGTCCTGCGCACTGCCGGACTGTGGCGGCGGTATGGATCTTCGTGGCGGCTCGTGTGGAGGCGGAGCTGCTGCAGAACGTATCGGCGGCGCGGGCGTTGCTGACCGATGCGCTCTCCGCATGTGCACCAGATCTGCAGAATACGCACTCGCATGCCTTTGCGCGGGGGGTGTCGGCCCAGGAGCTCGAGCGGCAAGCCAGCGCTGTTGCCCGCATCGGGGTAACGCAGGTCATGCTGGACGTGCAGTACGGCACCCCAGGGCAGGCGCTGGAGGTGGTTCAGGAGGTGCTGCAGAAGCTCCCCAAGACGCGTGAGGGGACCTTTGCCATGGCGCAGGACGATGCTGTTGGTGAGTTACTAGGACTCTTTATTTCACTGGAGCCACCCGTATCTCGTGGCAGAGCTGCCGCGCAGGTGATGCGTCAGTGGAAGTCGCGCGAGCCACTCGCCTTGTGTGCGGTGGCGCAGCTGTACTACGCCGCCGGACAGTACGCTCGAGCTCTAGACCAAGCGAAGAAGGCGGTGCAGCTGAGCAAGGGTCGATGCGGTGACGCTGTGGGATTACTGTGGCGGATGGCAGAGGCGCCAGTGATGCAGCCTCTTATGCGTGAGGCAATGGCGGGAAAGACGGGAGAGGACTCTGACCTAAGCGGTGGGTGTGGGAAGCGTTCCGAGGCGCTCACTGACGCCGCCTCTGTCGATGAGCTCACAGTAGAGGCTATTCAGCAGTGGGTGTTCTCCGTCGCGAACTCCAGCGGTGGCACTGGCATAGGCGGCAGCACCATCAGTGGTACTGATGGTGCACCGGCGGTGGCGGCTAGCAGGTCGGCTACGCCCCTCGTCGTAGTTCCCAACAGCGGTCCTATTTGGATCGCCGTCGCTAAGGCCGAGGACCTGGCAATGTGACGCTCCTCGGCTATCGTCGGCCAGTGACCGAGATGCTTCGCGACGTTGCCAATCGCATCGCTCTCAACGGCCCGGAGTCGGCGAGCGCAGTGACTCGCACGTAGTTGGCTGCCCACACCCACCCACACACGCACAGCTTGAGTATGTGTGAGAGCTTGCCCTCTCCGTGGAAAACAAATTATACGAGGACCGAGTTATCCACACAGACGCACAGGCAGTCGTAAGGAGGCATTTGCCTTGAGAAGCGGGTGGAGAGCAACTCAGCACTCCAGCTGTGGCTGGATATGTCGGCGTGGGAGGGCCAGAGAAACTCGTCGGAGCGCATGCGTGTTCCTCTCCACTTCTCTCGAACGCACCCGTGGCGACATCGAAGCTCGGGTAACTTGTCTTTTTTTCTACGGTGACACTTTAGAGGAGAGGCGTATCAGCGAGGTGATGTATGAGGTGCTGCACCTCTGCGTCTCTCTCTCTTAACTCGCCTCCACACCCCTTCTTCCCTCTTTCTTTGACTCGTGCTCGACCTTTCGCCCTCCTTATCCACACCCTCTCTCTCTGTAGGTGCACTGGCCGCAACTCGTGACTGCAGCGCGCGATTGTCTGCTAGCCTCTTTATTTCACTGGGCACTACACACACACACACACAATCTGCATGGACGTAGTACTGAACCGCTAAGAAGCGCCTCTCAACGCAGTGCTTCTCTCATTCTCATATCAGTCATGTCATCTGGTAGGAACTCTTCGGATTCTAACGTTGACTCAGGCGACGAGTGGGCGGCCCCGCCAAAGCCGCTCCTGGGAAGCAGCGGGGCTTCTACTGCGGACGCAGCGGCCGCGTCTGCTGGCGGTTGCCGCACCATGGAGGTGATGGATGATGTCGAGCGCGACTTGGCCGGCGCCTGTGTCTCTGTATTGTTTCAACTCCCCAGTGGTGAGACGTATTCGGCGAGGTTTTTCATGGGTCAGAGCGTAGAGCACATGAAGGCGTGGCTGGAGAGGGAGAAAGGCCTGCCCTACGAGAAGACGACCCTGTACCTCGGGGACCGCGTACTGTTTGACCCACTGTCCTTGAGCGACCTCCCCTTCGACTCGAAGATGGAAAACCACGTCAAAGTTGTAATGGCCACCTGAGCACCGCAGTGTGCAGGCACTTTTTATTATTTCCTCAAGACCCACCGAGTCAGACCACCCCTCCCCCTTTTCTCTCTGTCGACTGCGTAGCCCAGCTCAACTGGGGGCAACGCTTCGTACATCTGGCAGGCGCAGGGGTGAGTTGCACGTCGTGCTTTGATGAAGGCAGAGGCCGAGGGGGAACGTTGAGACTAGCTCTTCACGTGCGGTCTGATTGCACCAAATGGGGGGATGACGGCGCGCATTACACGTACTCGTACATAGCGGGGAACCTTTTTCCTCAGCTGCTTGTCCTTTGCAGATGCGGCGTGACACTGTCACTCTGCCTACGCCTGTGAGCTGAGGAGAGGAGGAGGAGGAGGAGGAGGGGGGGGGGATGTATCGTCACACCGCATCCCGTATTTCTGCTGCCTGTTTTGATGATGCGCCTTTCTTCGCCTTTTCTTCTTTCCGCATGCAGTCCCGCTTCTACTGCAGGGCACAGCGCAGATACGGCCACGAGGACGTCACTGGACATCACCCTGGTTCGACTTCTTTACCGATGATTGGGGACACTCTCCACAGCGCCACCGCACATACACAACTGCCAGATGTCCTTCGCGGATAGGGTGAAACTCATGGTCAATAGCCTCCTCCCGTAAAGTTCTCTCGTGTGTGGTGAGGCCGCTTAGCAACCGTTGCTGATGCAGCAACCGGCGCGATCGGAAACAGCTCTTAAGAAGGTACCTTGCGTGCAGCTCAAGCATCGCCCCTCTCTCGGATAGGCTCGGGAAAGAACACCAAAGAGCCAGCCCCAAAGGATGAGTAGGATCCTGCGACGTCCTCGACCCTGGCGATATTCGGTCATGGGCTCACATTCAGGTTATCCAGGCCCTCATCCCCCCGCGTGTACTGCGCTTACCAGCAGTGAGGCAAGGAAGCCGCCACCTCTAAGGGCACACGAGCGGGTCAACGCGTTGGTGAAGATGCACCAACGGAACTTTGTGCGACACCCGGCAGCTCTCTTCCTCCTCCGCGCCCCTCCGAGACCCATACCCACGCCCTTAAAGTCGTTTACGCTTAGGTGAGCTCGAGGTGGCACTCCGCGAAGTCCGCTGCAGTTCCGCCGCGGGCCTCAGTGAAATTCACTGTGAGAGCGTGTGTCAAGTCCCTCCCCGATGCACAGGAGGAGGCCACTGCTGAAAATCTACTGCCAGAGCGCCGCCGCCGTCCACGTCCATTCTACGTGGAGAAGGGCCTGTTGCGCTGCTACTGCAGCTGCACATGTTTGGCGATGCCCCCGCGCCCTACTGCCAGTGACGCTGACTAGCAATCTGTGGAAGCTACTCAAGTAAATGGTCTTGTGATAGCTGCGCGGTTATGTGGAAGCCAAGCTCCAACCGCAGCAGTGTGGTTTCTGTGCTCACCGCTGCACTGTAGACTCGCTGGCTTTAGTTCCCCATGCAATCTGGAAGCACCAGGCGAGTGCTAAGATAGGAGCAGTGTTTGTGGACCACGCCCCCGCGTGTTTGGCTCGGTAGGTCACACCGCTCTCATCACAGCACGGACTAAGTGTAGCGTAGGCCTGCACCGTACTCGCTAGACCATGGGTTTCTCAGACAATTGCCATTCCCGCTCTCTCGGTGTGAACCTCCAGTCAATGCGCGGTACTGGTTGACGCGTTGCGGATGTTACCCAAGGTAACCATAGTGGGACTTTGCCAGGCTGAGGTCATCAGCTCGCTCGGGTGTGGTCCGTCAAAGGTTCTTCTGCCCTCTTTTGCTATATGGCAGTCGTTGTGCCCAAACTGAAGTGCCACCGCACGGTGGGCAGTGCTAGCGAAGAACTCCAGGAAGGCTCTCGAACACTTTCATATCAAAGCAACCTCAGTCGCCGTGGGTACCGCGACACACGCAAACCCCAGAAACCTACTCAAATAGGCCGAACTCCTGCCTTTCGACTCGATAGTGCTGCTGCGCCGTACCTGCCTGCGCCTTTCTCGCAGCTACGCAAGGGAGCTGCGTTGCGCATGTGACGTGAGATGGTGTGGGGCTACGACGCTTCCACAGCACTGAGAAGGGCATGCAGGCACCGACACCTTCGGAACTGCACCAGCACACACCTCCTTCATGCGCAGCGCTGACGTGCACTTCAACACGCCGCTCCCTGGTGGGCTGCGGGCGGACTCTTCGGACGGAGAATAACCGGTGGGGTGCCCTGAACGACTCCTCCTTGTTTAGCGACGCTTCCTCACTCTCGTTGTGGGCCAAATGTGCAGCGCAGTTTGACATCAAGAGAGAAAGCGACTGTGATGCGCTATGGGGGTAGTGCACCCACGCGTCAGTGACAAGAGGCTGCGTCTCGCTCGCTTGCGGCCACCATACGGAGTGTGAAGTAGAGGTGTCAGGCCTTGAGCTGTTGCGAAGGCAAGTGATCAGCCAGGATACGTAGAAACAAGTACAGCTGTTGTTACAGGCTTGCTCTCCCTCCTCATGGCGCTCGACATGGTCCCCATACAAGGGTGGAGGATGTCATGTTGCGACGTGTCTGGGCACCAGCATTGGTGCCACTAGCCCGCCGGGTGCGCCTCTCGTTTGGGTCTGTCTTCGGCCACTGTGGATTGGAGCGCAACGACAGAGCTGACAGGCTTGCAGAATGGGAAATGCCAGAGACCCCGAGGTCAACTACATGGATGACGGACCGCGTCACCGGTCTCAGTGGTCAGGTTGATATCCCCCACAGCCTCGATACATGGTGTGGCACGCTGAGAGAATGGCTGCGTGGCGGCAGCCGTACCACACCAAAGAGCAAGGGATGCCGGGATTGCGAAACTGACAGCAGACCATCCTCACCCAGCTACGCACAGGCTCCTGTCCGAGCTTTGGATTCCTGCGGCGGCAGGTGACTTACAGTGACAGCATGGAGTGCAGCTGGTGTGCTGCTTACCACTGCGCGAGAATTGTGGTACTCCTGCCCCCTGCTGGAGCCCCCGTTTCCAACTATTTTTTGCCATGAGCGCGTCCGACCCGGCGTCGTTCCCGGCGTTCTCCGCGTGGTTTTTGGACTGCTTGAGGCTCACAGCACACCTCGTTACCCGCTAGGATCGGGCACGCAGTGATGTGATGACGCACATCTCTATCGTGCTGCACAGGCTTCCTCCGCCGGGTGTCCATTGCTGCCCCCCTCCTGTGATCCTTCCCAACGACACACGATGAGGTTTTTTGCGCGCCGGCAGATGTTTGCTCACCAGTCCGTCCACTTGAGATGTCCACTCCTGGCAAAGGTGTGCGGGTTTAGGTGAGGGCGGGGTACTAGCGTTGCCACCTACTCATGGCAACGTCCCACCTCTCGTGGCCCATGCGGGCACGCCATTCAGACACGACCTTCGGCGCCATCAGCGGAAATGAAGGATGTGGACAGTGAGCCCCCTTCCCCTGACACAATCGTCGTCTTGAAAGAGGGACTGAGATGCACTGGTGCGAACACTGTGCACGCACGTGGTCAAGCACAGTTGGCGTGGTGTATTGCACTCACAGAAAGCAGTCAGAGGTCAGAAAAGCACAAGCGATGGACAGAGAAGGTGCGTAGCGGTTCAGGCGAATCAGCCCCACAGTGCATGGGTGTGAAGTATGCGGCATCTTCAACGTCCGATCGGGTGGGCCAGCGAGGTGCAAGTCCCGGGGCACGACGACAACGCCCCACATCCCACCATGGAGTCTTTGAGACTTCCATAGGGAGAGTTTCCACACCATATATTCTGGCACGCCGCCACTTGAGGCCACAGAAAGGAAGTGTGGCACACCAACAAGGTGCAGGGTTTCAGAGGTCCGTGACGCGAGGCTAACTGACTTCCTCCTTTGGGCTCAGCCGGCATGCACCTTCACCACACCCTACTACCCGCACAACGACGCCAATGGGTTCCACCCTCGAGCAGAACCTTAGACGCGGCCCGCCTTGGATTAGGGCATGCAATTCACCCAGGTCCCTCTGGCGCCAATCGCCCAGCATGTACCTGAAGGTGGTCTGAGAAGAGTTCATGAGACGCATGGACCGATTTGGCGCCCGGTGGTTGGTTTCAAAGGGTCCATATTCCCCCCCTCCCCTCCCCCGGGCAGCAGCGGTGTAGGTGAAGTGCCGATGATGTAATGCGTTTATTTCATGCTTTCCTCGTGCTGAAGCGGACATGTCAGGCAAAAAGCAAATGAACGAAAACGAAAAAAATCAGGCGGCTCACATGTGCGCTGCCACAATTCTCTCCTTTGCGTGACGATGTCAGCCGCCGTTTGTTGCTTTTGCTGTGCTTGTCGCACGCTCCTCCTCCGGTGAGCTCTTTCGCACCGATCTTCTGCCTGCACCGCCCACCTATCCGCTTCACCTCTCGTGATACGTACGTCGAAGTTTCACTTTCTTCATCACTCGATACTTCTTTCGGGGTTTTGTGTGTTATGTGGTCAAGGCTGAAGTCTCTCTTGTTTTCTATTCCTGTTCGCGCTTGCATGTAGCACGGTGACAAGGCCGCGCTTTTGCAGTCGATGCGGAAGACGTATAGAGGGAAAGTACTTGGTAAAAGAGGGACCTAGGCAGAGTACCATGTGCGTGTGAATGGCTTGCGTGCATGCAGGTGAGCTGGTGTTGAGGACAGCTGCAACCTATGAGGAGATAGGCCGAGAGGGACGAAGAGGGCAAGTTGACGAGTCGTATGCGTAGCGCAGGCGAAACCCCACCCTTCGAGATTTCGATGTTCTTTCGTTGTTCATCGCTTTCGCTGCCTCTGTAGAAAGACGTTTGAATCCCTCAGCGACCTCAGCAGGTAGTCAACGAGAGAAGGATGGATGGATGGATGGATGGGCACGTGTGCGCGCGCGTGTGGCGCCACTGAGCTGAAACGTAGGGGCGTGCGCCAAGAGACGTCAAGAGAGAGAGAGAGAAGGGGGGTGACACCATGAAGAACAACACAATACACAGTCGCCCTGTCTACGTGTATATCGCAGACACACGTGTGGATGTACTGCTATTGAAGGTAAAGAAGCAAAGCATGAAAAAAACATGCGAAGGACGACTGGCGAAGAATTCGGACTTGCTGTGTGCTGGACCCTGCGCTACACTCTCCACCTCGCCAATCTGTACTGCACTCCACAGTGCTTCTTCCTCTGTGGCAGGGGAGGGGTTAACGGGGATGGTATGGTGACGTGCTGCGAGAAGATCAGAGAGAGGAACGAAGGGTGGGGAGAAGAGACAGTGTCAAATCGCGCCGATGCGCGGACTCTGAAAGGACTTCTCTTTCCCTTCTCTTTCGTCATCTGAGCCGCTCTGCTCTTTCTCTTCCGTGCATTCCCTCCCCGCTTGCCGCTGGATCAGCTTTTTCTGTGGTGCCTCGTGAGCTTCAGTGAGGCGCACGGGGTACACTCCTTGTATGCCTCTCTCAGTTGTGCGGTGGACCTAACTGCATGCTTAGGCGTGTGCGCTTTCTGCACATATGTGTGTTGGTCTCTGCGCGCAGTGCGGAGTTCCCACCCCTTCACTTATTAGCTGCTCTCTTTCCCCCCTCCCTCCCTCCCTCCCCTTCCTCCTCTTTTCGGTTTGCTCTGCACCTCTCAATAGTGCGCAGTCACTCAGTTGAGAGAAACAAAGAGAAGGACAAACAACGCTAGAAGCGTCTGTGCGGTTTCCTGGCGCGTGCAGCGGTCGGTGAGACTACAGTCGCGCTTGCACGCGTAGGTGTGAGCACTCGAGTGACTACCCACGTTGAGCGTGTGGCCAAATCGCTATGTGGCGCGTTAAGGCAGCTGGGCTGGTGGCCGGGTTTGCCATGACTTGTACCGGTTACTACAGGGTGTTTGCTCTCGACATGTTTGATGCACGCGCAGCACAGGAGAAGCGCTACGAGGCTATCGAGCAGCGGCTATCTTTGGCAGCACATAAGGCTATGAAGGCCGTGCCGGTGGGGCTCAATGTAGTTGTGCAAGCGGCGCCACCGCCATCCTCAGAGTGAGCTGTTGTTGTTCCAATGGTTTGGATGAACATCAGTGCCTAAGCACAAACATGCGCGCGTGCTTACCCTCGTACCAACATGCAGCGCTTCATTGTCAGTGGGGAGTAGGGGCTTCTACCCGTCTTCTGCAGCTCCTTAGCTCAGTAGACTTGCCACTGACGTCTCTGCAGGGATAACAACTCTTCCTTGACATTCGCTCGGGTATGCCCATACCCAGGCGGCTCCGCAGCGTACGTTTGTGTGTGTGTGTGTGCGTCTTCGGGGAAGGTATGTTTCTCTGAAAGCGATGAGGACAATGGTGCGCTGCGGCTTTGACACTTGATGCGTATACGTCGCTGGCGCTGCATTCGCCCCCTGCCACTGTCGTTGTTCTCGCTGCCCCCCCCCCCCCCTTACGGCCGACGATGCACCGGCTGATGACTGAACGAGATGCGACGTTTATGTTTGTGCTTCTGCTTCGTTGCCCGATCTTCACAGCGCCACATACGTATCACTGCAGCAGACCACTAGATGGAGTCGACGATTGCTTTCTTTCGCGCACTGTTGATTGCATGTTTGATTCGTCACCTCGTGCCCCCCTCTACCCCCATATGAAGAGATAAATCGAATACGGCCGCAAAAGCGGAAAGACGCTGTTGCGGCTACGGTGCTCGGAGCAGTCGCACTCTCGTAGAGAAACAGGAACATCGGCGACATCACGCTCACACCAAGCTGTGGCTGGTTCTGTTGGCTAATGTCGTGTACTTTTCCTTTCTCTTCACGAGTGGCGTTGTCACAAGTCTGCACCTTGCGTGTCACGCACCATCTTCTGTTCATCACAGCTTTCTGCTCGTCCAATTTTTTTTTCTCTTCCCATGCATGCATACATCACTGCTGCCATTTCACGCCCCTCCGCGTTGTTGGTCGCTCACTCGACAGCGACATACGCCTGCACACCCACACATTCATACAGCGATACTAGAAGAGGAGGTACAGTCAGGACGAGAGTGTTGACCTTACTCGATTTGCTTCTCTCATCTACAGTACTTCAGCGCATCCATCTCTGCGTCTGCGCGTGTGTTTCGGTGTATTATTTTTGCGCTCCCCACCGTCTCTCTCCCCACCGTCTCGCACCCACCGTCTCGCACCCCACCGTCTCGCACATTCTCAGAGGGGGTACGAGTGCGCGAGTGCCGCCCTGCAGCGCGTTTTTTCATTTCCTTCTTTTTTCTTCCTCTGTAGGAGAGGGGCACATGTTGTCCACACGGAGGTGGTCCCCCTACTGTCTCTCTCCCGTTCTCCTCCTCAGGGGCACACCCACGTTGGTGTGCGCTGCTGCGCTTACATGTGTGCTTCTGTTTCCTGCACTTGGCAAGACCAAGGCGCTCATCCTCTAGACAGACCGACACACGTCCGTGCAGAGGAGCCAACACCCTGACAACGTACCCGATCAAACTCCAACCTGAATTCCGGTAGCTTTACGCACAGTCCACACCCCTCACATTTGCACGCTTGCGAGTGATTCTTCTCGTATGCTTCGCCCAGCACCCGCCGACAAGCAGGCTTGGCTGACTCTTGTAGCGACTGAAGTGTTCTAGTCCTTGCCTTCTCCCGTGTTCAGTCGTAGAAACTCTCAGACATCATCAGGGTCACAGCGTGACATCCGGGAGAGCAGTCGAGGGGGAGCGGGGAGGGGGGAGGTGCCCGGGTGCTGGTCTCTTTTTTCTCGGACTCCTCAAGCAGCCTGGTGCAGAGGACTGGCAACCACACGTTAGAGCGGCAATCGTGCAGGTGAGTCGTCTTCTACAGCGATATACATAACGTGCACGTAGAGTCAGTTGATTACACCCAGAGTAGAGAACTCGCTGACTGTTTCCACTGGCCCCTCTCTTCTCCGCAACACTTCACATGCCTTCGAACAGTCTGTTCCAGCCACAGAAACCGCGGCACATTACCGCCTCCACCCACACGCTGGCCGCGCGT
This sequence comes from Leishmania lainsoni, assembly GCA_003664395.1. Lineage (NCBI taxonomy): Eukaryota > Euglenozoa > Kinetoplastea > Trypanosomatida > Trypanosomatidae > Leishmania > Leishmania lainsoni. The sequence goes on along the minus strand of RAIA01000133.1, from coordinate 942,642 downwards.
CTCACGCACAACACGGTGGAACGTGTTACTGTAGGCAACACACCTTTGCACATGCTTCATCTCTGCGATGTGCAATGCGTAGCCCCACTCTTGGCCTCGTGCGTGTCGCTCACCGCCATGACGATTCACCTGAAGTACATGGCGTCGTCAACGGCGCTGGAGTTGCTGCTGTGCGCGGCGGCAACGTCCCCGACTCTGAAATACATCTCTGTGATGGGTGGGGTGACTTTGATGGAGGCATCCGCCATGGCATCTGGGATTGCCGCCTTCACGTGGGATAAAAGGGTTGGCGGGCAAAGAGTGTCGTTTGCTGACGCCACTTCTGAATCACCGCTTCCGCGCACAGTTCGCCGTGTGCCCTCCGCGCGGGAGGGCCGTCATTTCGCCAGCAGAGGGCACGGAGAGCGAGAAGATGCGTGTCGGCGTCGGTGTCTGAACTCTGACCGATCAGCGGCTTTTTCTCCGTATGCGGGCACTCCTCCTCCCACGCATCTGCGACGGCAACCGTGCACGAACAACGAGCGTGGAGCGCTACGGCCGACAAGTACGTCTTCTCGTTCTACGCAATCGCGACTGCGAGCGGGTGCTGCGATGTGGCCAATGCCCTACGCAGCCTCGCCGGTGGTCGCACTGGTTTCTCATCGGACATCACCGGCATTATCTCCGGGCTTTCTGCGTACCCCTCCCCACGCGAGCCTACTCTCTGCTCATCATATTGAAGGTGGTATTTGCCTCACTCTTGAGCTACACAGGTTATCGGAGGCTACAGCGACGCTGCTCTTGGACGGATTGCGCAGAGCGCATCGGATCATCTCTGCCGAAGTGCGACTGTGCATGGCGACTGCGGAGGCGCGGCATGCAGGACAGCGTCTGGCCCAAGAGGCAAAGAAAGTAGCGGCGCACCATCGCCAGCGGCGATTACTACTAATGACGCCGCCCGCGCCGAAGAGCTGCCCTCTGCAGGCGAGAGCAAAGGAGCAAAACGTCAGTGCTTGTCATCGACGGTCACCGTACACCAGCAGTCTGCTGGTCTCTCCCAGAGCGGGCTTGTGCACCCCATCCTCACCTCCGCAGCGTCCTCTTGCATCGCCGTGGCCAGCGACGCCAGTAGAGCCGGATGCCGGATGCAATGGTCATGGAAGACGCAGAACTCTGCTCTCCGTAGAGGCACTTGGCTCACGCCAGCGGACAGCGAGGCGCCACCAGCAACGTCTTACACCAAGGTCTGCAGCAACAGGCGGTATATTCCCCCGGGAAGATAGCGGCACCCCTGTGCAGCCGCACACCCCTCTGACACCGCTGCCATCTTCTGTGGCTGAGGGAGGTGCAACGATGAGGGCTCAGCGTCCGGTTCTCTCCGCCAATGAGCGGGTGACTGTACAGCCTAGTCAGGCCGACGCTTTACACCGTCGAGGTCGGCACGCTTCTCCTCCACCCGTGCGAGTCTGTGCAAACACCCTTTCCCGTCCTGTGTCCCCGAATCGGCATCTCAAGCAGGCTGGTCGGCTCTACAGCCCCCCACGATGGGCAAGTCGTGCACAGAAGCTTACCAACAGTCCCGCACCTCCTCCACTGCCACTCTCAAAGGTCGCGCTCTGCCCTACGCTCCAAAGCGCTTCCACGCGGAACACTTTATCGCCTACCGGATGGAGGCTTAAGCTTCACGCATCCTCGACATCATCGTGGTCTTCATGGTCATCGCGGTCGTCGTCGCCACTTCCGCGGCCTCCGCAGCCGTCGCCGCGCCGAGCCACCGAGTCCTTCGCGCACTTAGTGGTTCGGAAGCAGGCAACTCCAGATGAGGAGGGGGAGCACCCCAAGCGGCTGACTCAGCGAGCACCTCCGGACGCTGCCTCAGCGTTCCGCAACCGGCGCGGTCTCTGCCAGCTTTCCCCCTTTTCTGCTCGCCAACCGCACTCACCTCCGTCCTATTCTGACCTCCTTTGCTCTCCAAGGTACTGTCTTCGGCGCGGGAGTGACGGCTTGGGTGACGAAGCAGGGCAGCGCGGCATCCCTCCCCCGCAGACGCCACCTCACTCTTTTTCCTCTCGGTGCTCCTGCGTTGTGTGTCATTCTCAGCTGCCGAGATCTCCGGTGACAAGCACACGGCAGGCACCCTGTCCGGCAACACCAGCGAACTTGGAGAACGCGATTCTGGCTCTTGCGGCTTCAGTGGCTCGTGCACCACGACCACGCTCGTCACCGCCCTTTCCGTGCTCTCCACCCTCAGTGGTGGCGGCGGCTTGTAACTCACGTCGACCACATAAGCACGACACGATTTCTGCACGCGAAGGCCGGGGTGCTGGCGATGTCACCCCTACGACGCACTCGGCAGCAACATCGGTGAACGGCATTACACCGCCACGAAGACAGAGCGGAGGAGAACGAGAGAACGATAATGCCGCCGCCTTTCACAATATCTCGATTTCAGCGTCCTCGTCGTCGTCGCGCACCTCCCGCAGTATTCACACGGCAACAGGCAGCGTACACCGATCACTGAATATGGACCTTGGAGAAGGCAACCATGCCGGGGTCGGGCACAGTAGTGCATGTGGACAGATGGAGCCCGCAGTGACCAGATGCGAAGGATCACACTTGCAGGTTTCACACACCCAGCTGCCCTCGTCTCTGCCGCTGCAGGCCCTTGAGCATCAGCAGCAGCAACGTGGCGAGGAGGTGGGCTACGTAGTGTACCCGAACTCTGTGGCTTTCCTGCGCGCGCGTGTGAAGGAGATCAATAGGCATGTTGTGTGGCACCAGATTCAGTCCGCTAAGGCCGTAGAGGCGCACTCGAGGCATCTGGCGGAGCTGGAGGTGACATTTTCTGACCGAGTCACGGAGGGGCTTACAGATATCTTGATGGTGCTCACCGACATGGAACACGGATCTCGCATCGATGGCCGACGCTGAGGCTCCCCTTTCTCTCTCTCTCTTTTCTCGTTGTTCTGAGTGCGCGCGACTTGTGAAGCGTGTGACCTCTTCTCTGCTGCCCCACTAACTCTGCTACTCTTCTGTGGAGCGTTTCCTTTGTTCTTTCACCTCGTGTAGGTGTGCCGATTCAGCTTTTCTCTCTGCTAGTCGCCACTGATCGCACAGGCATCCACGCGTTGGGTGTCGCTGCTAGGGCGAGCACAGAACATCACCAAGGACAAGCACTGACCAGCACCGTTCATCGCGCTGAAGCGAAGATAGGATATCTCTGAGCGGTGAGGCGGCACGCACGGATGGGTGGATTTGAGTCTTCTCTTTCCTCCCTTCTCTTTTGATGCCCAGTAGCTCCTCCTCCCTCTCCCCACACAGCTCCATCGTGTGACGCATGTAACACGACTGCGTGGGCTCGGCCTTGAGTTGTTTCTTTCGTTTCTTATTTTCTCGCCCGTGTAGTCGCGGCGGTGAATCCCTTGAGGGTGCCACTTTAGCGTTTCTTTTCCTGCTCCACTTTTCTCTTTTCCCACTTTCTTTCCCTTGCTCTCCCGTTATTCGCGCTTGCACAACGTACGCCTACGCTTTCCTCTCCCCCCCCTTCATCCCACGCGCCCACTCACCTGGGCCTACAGGCTCTCTCCCACTCTGCACATGCACCGGGTAATACTGGTGCCGAGACGCCTTTTGTGTCTCTCCTTATTCGTGCCGCTGATTGCATTGGCTGCTCTGGCCGCACCTCTCTCTTTTCACGTCTTTCTTTGGGCTGCCTCGAGCTCGCCCACGCTGTAGCCTCGTGTGGACATCCAAGTGTGGGTGGGTCTCTCTCGCGAACCGCCGTGTGCTGGACTTCACCCGTACGCGCCGCAGGACTCACCGAGGGCGGCCAGCAGCACTCTACTTGTGCTGCCCAGCCAAGGAGGAGACGACGCCCAAAAAGAGGTGAGGGGGGAAGTGCGGAGGAGAAGCGGAAGAAAACCAAATAAGTAAACACGTGTGCGCATGCAGAGGGTCACCAGCAGTGCTTTGTGTGTCTCACGCTTGATCAGGTACGGATGAAAGGCAAGGCGAGGCGATCCATTGCCGCGATTGGCGACGTTCGAGCAGCAGTGCTGCGTTTCTGCGATGAGCAGCTGTCGCGACGGCTGGACACGAAGCCCGTCGAAGATGTGCATCAGAAGGTCTCCGCATGCGTGCAGCAAGTGGACCCGACGATGACCCCCTACATCTTTGGCTCCACCGTTGTCCTGGGTGTACACGAGCAGGGCTCTGATGTGGACTTTGTCTGCTTGAGCCCGGCGGATGTGCAGGACGGCAAAGGCGCCGACGCTGTCTCGGAGGTGGCCAAAGGACTGCAGTCCGGCTTTCTCTTCCGACTGAGCGAGGTAGTGAAACGGGAACACTACCTGTGGGATATCGAGCTTGTTCGCCGCACGCGTGTGCCGGTATTGCGCGTGAAGGGCGGTCTCGGTGTGGATGGCGTGAGCTTTGACGTGACGGCCAACCGCCGCAATGGCGTGCGCAACAGTGCATTGCTGCGGGCCTACTTCACCCAGTGTCCTGAGGCGCGCTGGTTGAGCATGCTAGTGAAGCAGTGGAGTAAGAAGACAGGGCTGAACGCTTCCGTGGATGGCGGCTGCATCACTCGTACGGCTGGAATATCATGGTCGTCTACTACCTGTTGCGACGGAAGCTTGTGAAACTGGTGCCGGTGGAGTCGTGCGACGTGGCCAATATCGCCCCGATGCCACCCTACATGCCGCTGGAGGCCCCTCAGCAGGACGGCCAGGCACTGGCGGTTATGCTGATGGACTTTGTGAACTACTACCTTGAAGAGTTTACCCCGGAGACCGAGGTGATGAGCTTGACCCGGGCAGCAGGGGAGACGACGAAGGAGATGCTCTCGTGGACGAAGCAGACAGAGGATATGGCTCGAATCCGTGGAGAGAGGATACACTACCGCTGGTGCATTGAGGACCCGTACGAGTTCGACTTGAATGTTGGTCGCAACGTGACTCCGTTTAAGCTCATGCTTCTGCGGAAGCACCTCGAGCGTGCACAGGAGACGGCGCTGCTACTGTTGGCTCCACAACCGGTATCTGCGGAGGCAAAGTCGGTTAAGTGACCAAACATTGTGTGTGGGTTACAGGGGCTTCTGTGTGGAAGTTTTAAATCGCTTCAGCACATACAGGTGTGCGTGTATTCCCCCTTCTTCCACACCTCCACTTTGTTGGGACTCTTCCGCCCTTTACTCACCCCTCCACACAAGCCCAGGTGCAGCCATGAGCTTTGTGGGTGCCGCCGTAGCAGCACCAGTCACCATCCGCCGACAGTGAACAACAACAACAACAACGAGACAAGTGCGCAGGGGATGCTTTGTCCACTTTTCTGTTCTCTTCTAGGCCACCATTGTGTGTGTGTCTCTCTCTCTCTGACGCACCCATCCGCAAACCTGCCCAGACACACACGTGTACTCTTCACACTTCCTCCCTTTCGTCTCTTCTTTCGTTGTGGGGGTGGGTGGGTGGGTGGACTTCCTGCTTTGACAGTGAAGTCTGCGCCTCCTGCGTTGCCTCTGCCGTCCGCGCGCTCTTTTCTCTACGTGTGGGTGCCGCGCTTCTTCGCCTGCGGTTGTCGTCTGGGGCTGCGGGGGCATCCCGCCATCGACCCCCTTTTTTAGTTTTCCGCGTTACCAAACGTGTGACTGGCGGAAGTCGAAGAGGAATCGGTGAACGCTGCGGTCGTGGCGGGCGGTTTTGTTCATGTCCGCCTGTCTCTCGGTGATTGTGTGTTGCGTGTGTGTGTCGGGAGGGGGAGGGGCAACGAATTATTCATCGCCACCGTGCACCTGCGACGAGGGATACGCGGCACACGGAGAGGGAAAAAGAAAGAGGAAAACATCAGGCAAACAAACAAACAAGAAATGGGCTCAGCGCGTCCCTTCTCTTCGGCGCCGTGTAAGCGCGTCTGCACTTTTCACAGGAGAGAAGAGAAGCGACGGTTGTAATTCTCACCGAGGTGCAGGTCTTGTCGCCGCTTTTCTGTATTGTGCTGTTTGCAGTGTCTTCATCCGTACGCGCACCTGTGCACCTTCACGAGGAATGGCAGCGACATGCCTCTTGCTTCAACACAAGTCACCCCCCACGGCTATGCTGGTGGTGATACGATGACGGGGAGGCCATGGAGGACAAGGTACACCTTTGCTCGAGTTCCTCCTCTTTCTTTCCCCTGCATCCACAGCGCAACGACCACACATGCACGCATGCACACAGGCGCCAACTCTCCCCCTTGCATCACCCCTCTCGTTGAATTCCCATATGCTGCACACCCCCACTCACGTGTGGCACCCACACTTCTCTCGCTGCCGCTCTTACCTGGGCAGTGTCTTTGTGCCAGATAGCGAACCGTCGAGGCGGACCGTAAACAGGGATGACGCTCACTGGGCCGTTGCTGCATCGCTCAGCGATGCATGTCCTTGCGGCCCCATACACGTTAGTAGTAGCTCACTCCGGTGGACGAAAGCGACGTCGCCGCTGACGCGCGGCTTGGCAGGTGTGCAAACTCCTTTTGCTTCCGCGTTGGCGCGTACTAGCAGTGGGCGTTGTTGCCCAGCGGTGCAGATGGTGTCGTGCCGCTGGCAATCCACCGGAGATGGGCATGGGTACATGACAGACGACACCTCCGGGCTCCAGTCAGAGCTTTCGCACGCGCTGGAAGGAGAGGTGAACTTGTCCATGGATGGGATGCTCTCCCAGTCTCTCGTCAAGGCGGACCTGCAGACACCAAGTGCGCGCATTCAGCTCAAGAAGATCGAGCGGCCACCAGGCCGATTTGACTTGCTCACCAATTCACTAGTGTACTGCTGGCAGACAACAGCGGCGCAGGCGCGCAAGGTCACTGGACCGATGCGGGAGTGGGCCTCGGAGCTTAAGTACCGTACTGGCGTCCACCTAGAGGTTGAGCTCACCAACCCGATGCGGCTTAGCGTGCCGGTAGCGGAGGGTGGCTACGCAGCGGCGGACGATGTGGAGCTGACGGTATACCTCTTCGGCAGTGAGCGTGGTATCTTCAACTGCCGGCAGCTCATGGAGACGGCACTCGATCAGGACCCTGCCTACGTGCGTTTGGCCGTGTTTCGGCGGAAGCCAGGCAAGGATGGCATCACCGAGAGGGCTGCGACGCCGAGCCCAAATGAAGACGTGGAGTGGCTGCTGCTGCGCCGTATCAATCGAGATCTGCGCCCGCCAGACATCCCGCCCATCTCACTAAAGACGCCGGGAAAGTGGACGCTGTTATACGAGCATTACAAGGAGGCTGCCATTCGCACACTATGGGAAGAGACAGGCATCACTGTCGAGGTCGGAAACGTGTACCCTACCGCGGTACTGTGCCAGGACAACCCGATGTTCTACTGGCGTGTGCCGGTACATTACTTCCTGGCTGAGGTGCCTTACAACGTGCAGGTGCTTGGCCCTCAAGTGGGCCTGAATACGTACATGCACCACTGGGACTCGTCGCTGCTGCGACAGTCACCAGACCCGATCGATCGCGCGTGGGCTCAGCTGGCAGACCCGGAGACCGGCTGCGCGTGGATGAAGGGGGTGATGATTGATGAACTACAGCGTCCGCTGCGAGGGAAGGACTACATGGCAACTCGCTACACCCCGCCGCCGTACTCGCAGCTGAACCATGTTCTTGGGTTTTCGCTGCCAACAGAGGCGGCGGGAAAGGCAAAGGAGGCGGATTTGACTTCGTCCTCTGCTACCATCGCTGAAGAAGGACATCCGCAACACGATGCGAAGGCAGATGCTGCTGCTGTTCCCCCTGCTGATGCCAATAAATCCTTGTTGAATGACAAGCCAAACTCGTAGTCATGTTCGAGTCTGCCTCGACGTGTGAGGTGGGAGTCGAACCTCCCCTCTCCTTTCCCTTCCTCTCACAGTGTTGGGGGCGGCAACGCTCTTTTTCATTTCGCGTTTGCGTGTTGGCGTTGACTTGTCAGTATTAAAGAGAAGTCGCCTGATTTCCAAAGTTCACAGCGCTTTATGCAGGCAAGTGGTACACGAAAAACCGAACGAAGAGACAGACGAGCTCGTTGACTGGGCGAGTGTTGTGAGATACGCCGTGGAGATCGAGGCACTGGAGTTGGACGTAGTCGGAGTACAGCGTGTTCATCTCCTTGCTCTCCCGCGATCTCGGTGCATTTCCTCTGTTCCGTCTTCCCGCACACCCTCCTACAGACGCAGAGGTTAGTACTGTTCGTCTCTCTGCGGTGCTCATACTATCTTCTCTGGAGAAGTGCCTGCGCCGGATATGCGTCAGTGAATGCTTCAGGATCACCGTTGTCATTCTGAGTCACAACGTAGCGCCTTGTATCTTTCTCTTCATCATGCTTTCCCCTGCGGTGCTCTAGCATCCCCTTGCGTGGGCGGCATCGGCCCCATTTCTTATCACGGGGATGTATTAGCCACGGCCACCCACTGACCTTCTTCCGCTCCTTTTCCTTTGCTTTCACCCCGTGTGCGTGTCGTTCTCCTTCTTTGCTCATCTCCGCTTTGTTGCCGGCGGCGTCAATCCTCGCAAAAAAAAGAAAAAAAAAAGGCTGTGCTGCATCTGCATGTGTGCGTCTCCGTGGGCATTGTGTGGGGTCGCTATTCATGGGAATACTCAGGAGGAATAGTGTCACCGTACACCGACGTACTCGACACCCGTGAGGCAGTGCCCCACACGTCGCACATCACTCTTTCCCCCCTTAGCCCCCCGCCGCGTGTGTGTCATACGCGTCTCTTTTTCGCTCATGCCCTCATCTCGCGGCCCCGGTCGCAGCCGCAATAGGGCCGGAGTTGTGCCCACTGCCGGCATGAGAGGCAGCTTCAAGACGAAGAGCTGGACTAAACTACGCACGTTCGACGAGTACTACAGCGACGTCTACGGTGAGCGTTGGCCCACCCTTCGCGCTGCCATGATGGTGGAGCCGCGTAAGGTGGCGTTGTGGAACCGCTTCTCCCAGGTCCCATTCGAGGAGGCGACACGAGGGCTGTCACGGGTAGACCCCAACTCCCTCATTCAAGCTTTTCAACCCCCCCAGAAGAACAACTCGGCAGAAGCCTCCGGCATGGCAGATCGCGGCATCCATGTTAACAATGAAGAGACGTTGCGGGGGGAGGTCCTAGCCGCAGCACCTAGCGACCCGCTACACCAGAACGGTATAATCGCCAAGCCCCCAATCGACGCCTTTGGCATCAAGGCGTACTACCTGCTTGACTACGCCTCGGCACACGTAGTGGAGCAGCTGCAGGTCGGTGCATTCGACACCGTGCTGGATATGTGCGCTGCACCTGGTGGAAAGTCCATCGCCATTGCGCAGTTTCTTTCACCTGACGGAGCGCTCACGTGCAATGAGACCCGCGCCGACCGTTGTGCACGACTCCGTCGGAATTTGCAGGAGCACGTGCCGGTGAACTACGTCCCGTGGCGAACGACGCAGCGCGATGCGCAGACGTGGTACGACCCGCAGACATTCTCACGTGTTCTCGTCGATGCCCCGTGCTCCTCGGAGCGGCACCTGCTCCAGCAGTCGGGCGGCTTGCCTCTGTCCTGTCGGGAGTGGTCTGAGGAGACGACAGTCCAGCTCGCCGCTCTTCAGCGGGTGCTGCTGCAACGCGCTATTGAAACGTGCTGCGTTGGCGGCCGCATTGTGTACAGCACGTGCTCTATCTCGCCCTTGGAAAACGATGGCGTTGTGGGTGAGGTACTGCAGAGGGCGCGGTGCAAGGTCAAGATAGTCACGACCTCGTCGTCTGATACTGCGGCTGCGGAATCCTCCGTTACGCCACCGACGACTGCAAACGGCGCTGGCGAATCAGATGCGCACTGCGCAGGGGCGTGTGTCCCGCCCACGCCAACTGTGCTCGGCGAGGCGACGGCCTATGGCCGCCTGCTGCTGCCCGACACCTGCCATGGCTGGGGCCCAATGTTCTTCTGTGTCCTGGAGAAAATAGCGGAGCACAAGTGCATGTCCTCCACCTCGTCTGAGGACGAGGACGCCGCCGCCGTCGACGACTAGAGCGCTTGTCCAGCAGCCGCAATGGAAGGGAGTGGGGGCTGTGCACGTGTCTTTGTGTTGGCGTGCGCAGCGCTTCATTTCTTTGTACCCCGAGCCGCAGCGGGTGGTGGTGGTGGTGTAGGAGTGCAGCGATGATGCCAAGCCGAGCGATGTTATTTCTGTTTCCCCTCTTTTCGTTTCTCTAACGGTTAACTTCCGTAAGGTGTGACACAGTAAACGTCGAAAGAAGACGGAGCACTTTGATGTTAGAGGTCGGAAGGGATGCTGTGCTCTCCCCCTTTACAGCACACCCACACAGGCGCCTGCGCTTCTGCTCACGTAGTGGCAGTCACTGCAGACACGCCTCGCGTGTTTATATCGTTCTGCGATGGGGGTCTTCTCTGTCAGTTACGGTGGCGCAGAGAGTCGCAGCGGTGCACGTCGCACGTAGATCGTCAGCATCTCTCTTTTCAGCGGGTCGGCTTTCATTCTACTTTCCGAGCTGATTGGTCCCTGCCCTTTTGCTGGCTGCTTTCCATTGCCCTCCGCCAGCGCCGCGTCACCGCAGATTCAAACAGGCACACACAACAAACATGAACAGGGCGCGCCATGCAAGCGTCTTTATATCACCCATTACGGCTGCCACTTCTTCGTTGGCGCTTTGCTGTGGCCGGCAGCCAATGCTGTATAGTCTTGTTGCAAGGGCGGCGAGCTCAGGAATGCACTTCCGTTGTGCTCTCGAGTCTCGTCGTCGCAACTACCAATCCCTGGTCTGGAGAGTCTGTCGGCTTCAGTGCGGGACAATGATGCCACCACAGCCTCCTCCTCGCCTGTTTTCGACTTCTTTCACAAGCGTCAGACATCGAACACGGCAGCATCAGCAACCACCAGTGCACAACCATCTCAGTACACCCCCGACAGTACTTGCCCCGAACATCATCGTCGCCAGCATTCTCGATATCAGCTTCCACGCTCCCGTGCTCCCCAAGACACCAAGGGCTCTGCTACGACGGAGCCGTATACATTTCCTGTGGGGCGCGCTTTGCGCTACGTGGAGCTCGGCCGGCGCTATCACGACCAGACCGAGGGTCAGGCGGATTTGCACAAGTGGCTTGCAGGGATGCACTTCTCGCCTTCTGCGGATGCGGCGAGGCAACTCTTGGGTGGCTGGAGTGACGACGTGGGAGCCTCCACTAACTCGGAGACGCCGGTGTACGGCCCAGCCCACAGGGCGGAGGTCTCCGCCTTCGCGAAACACCACGCTCATCACGTTCTGGTCGAGTTTAAAGTGCTGCGCCGCCAACTCACAGAGGCGCAGTCGCGTGTGCAGGCCGTGCGAAGGGGCTCGCAGCGACCAGCAAACTCTTCACGATCAAATCGCTACAAGCACGGCGCAGACGGAAACGTGGAGGAGCTCTCGGCGTCGTCTTCTACGAGATGGTCTCCCCCACCATCATTGTCTCCACACCCACTTCCGGTCCGCCTCGCGGCGGCGCTGACGCAGTCGCTCTTCAATGCCACTGTACTGCTACACGTGAGCGGTCTTTTCGGCGTCGCTGACACCCACGTAGAGCGTCTGTTAGATGTGTGCTTCTCCACCTCCATCTTCCTTGCGCAAGATGCCGCTGCGACTGCGACTGCGACTGGGACGTGTCGGCAGCGAAGCCACCTTCCTGCATTATCTAGCTCCACTGAGGCTCCTCAGCAAAATAGCGCTGCTGCCTCCGTGGTGGAGGCGCCGACGAGGTCGTGTCATCTGCACTCGCTTCACTGGGCGATTGTGCACTTCGCAGCAGGGGTACAACACTGGGGGCTCTTGGATCACACAAGTCCGCTGCAAGATGTTGGAAGGACTCAGCGCCCATACGAGCGTTTGCTGCAGGTACACGCTGCTCTGCTATGCGAGCAGACGCGCCGGTGCGTGGATCATGTACTGTGGCATGAGCTTGTGCTGCTCAAGTCGGGTCACCGCGCTGAGGCAGCGCGAAATGCCTGGTTTATGGGCCCCGACGCAGCGGCGTACTCCGTACTGTTTGGCGCGCGGTCGAGTTCATCTGCTTCTTGCGACACCGCGACGGATGAAGGCTCGCTTGCGCGTCGTGTACCGCCTCGCTTGCAACAGCGACGCCTGCAGCTGCTACCGCTGCTGTGGCTCTCTCTTCTCTGTTCTCAGCTGCAGAAAAGGCAGACACCAGTGATACAGACGTCACCCACGTTCGCTGCCCCATGTGGAGGGCCTTCTTGGCCAGACGGGGGAGAGGTGACATGGGCCACAGCACGCCATGCACTCACTGCCCTTTTGCCGCTTTTCTCGAAGGATGCGCGACTGGACGTCACAACGTGGGCGGCGATGCATCTTCTCTTCCTTCCCCACAGAGGACATCTGCCAAGCGCGAAGGACATTGAAGCTGAGGCGTCGCAGGCATGCACTATTTCTCCTGCTGCGGCGACGACGAACGCGAGTTTGACGGAGTTGTGCGCACTTCTTGCGCGTGTCGAGCACGACGGCGCTATGCTGGAGCTCGGCGTGGCTCTTCCGGGTCCAGTTGGCACGTGTGCGGAGACGTCCGCATATTTTCACCTCGCCTCGTTCCTGCGGCGTTGGCTAGATGCGACCACGGCACCGCCACCTGTGTTCTCGTCACGCAGCACCGCTCACGTTGGGCTCGCAGGCAGCAACAGAAGCATCCGCGGCGGCAGCAGTGCATTGGCCACAGTACAAACTCCAATGCGCACCGCCAGGCAACTTTATCGTGCGCTGTTGAACATTCCGCTTTCCACCCTCTACCTTCCCTCGCTTGTGCCTTCTTCCAGCGATGTTTTTTCTCCCTCTGCTACATCTGCTGAGCATGCATTGGCAGAGCTGTCGCGAGAGCAGCCGCTATCCGTCACCGCAGAGGGAGTGTATCTACTGAACCAGATGCTGCTGCGTGCGCTGCTGCAGTGGCGCGGCGATTGCCGTGTTCGAAGGGTGCCACAAAGCCGCGACTATGGCGGCATGTCAGACGTGTTTGTGCCAGAGAAGTTTCCCTCTGCTAGCGGTGCTGCGTCAGTCGAGTCGGAATGTTCGTGGGGCCCTCGCATGCCATGGGCCGCACGCGCCGGCTCAAAAGACATACGAAAGCGACCGACGCCGCGCAAAGCGACTCTCCTCCAGGTGCGCTTCCCACTGCAACACCGGCCATCCCCAAAGCGGTGATTGTCTCCGCTGCGGAGAGCAGGCTGCGGTGGGAGCAGGAGCTCGTTTGCGCCCTCAAAGCTACTCTTCATTTGGCCGCGCTAATAAATGTAGGCGCAGGCGAGGGTGTTTCGAGTGATGACAGCAGTCATCGTAGCGCTGCGCTCATCCGTGCGTTGGTTAGGCCAACAGCCCAAACAGCCGCCCGTGCGCTGGCCGAGCAATTAGGTGTGTCTCTTTTACCGTGGCGACTGCTTCTCCTTCACTGCGAACATGTGTCGCTTACTGCGGCGGAGCTGCAGCTCCTTGACACACTGGATGCCACGCTGCGTCACGTTCTAGTCCTATCGTCGCCTCAGCGTGTTCATGGGAGTGACGCAGAATCCGCCCCCCGTCAACATCAATGGGAGCGCTGCCGACGGTTTATCGGGCGTCTATGAATGCGCTGATTCGCACAGCCGCCTGAGCTCATCTTTACGCGCTTGATTTCAGCACTTTCAAACTCTTTTCTTGCCGTTTTCTCTGCATCTCTGATGGCGGAGTGCGTCTCAACGCAGGGCACCTTAGGCCCCAGCACACCCCCACTCCTCCCCCTAACTCTCTGTGTGGGGAAGCCAAGGAGCCCACCCCCTATCCCTGCCAATGCCGAGCCACCCTCTGTTTGTGAGAGCGGACCAAGGGTCTGCAACGTAGGGGGGGAGGTCAAGGCAATGTAGCGCTGCTGGTATCGGCGGTCAGGTCGTGGATGGCGCGGCATCAGAGTGAGGTGCGACGGTGAACAGGTCTGGGCCACCCATACGATGAGCGATGTGTCAGCGTAACTCGAGCGGTACCCCACGGGGTGCTCGCTGCACGCTGGGGTGGCGAGCCAGAGCGTCACCCCGAGTGAGGGTGCACCCCGTGGCGATCGCCATGGTGGAGCGGGGACCTGCGTGGCGAAGGGTGGGTGTGGTTTGCGGCAGGGCCCGTGTTTAGCTGACTGGGCCGGCGTGCTGCTCTACCGCGTGGCTGGCGCTGCATTGCACCAGGCGGTGCGCCGGTTGGCAGGCCGTCGGGGGTGTGGAGTGGCTTTAGAGCGGGTTTTGTATGTGAGGGAATGGAGGCATTGAGCTCCCCCTCCCCGTCCCCTCCACACACAGGCACATACAAGGAAAGCCCCCTTTTCATGAGATTGAAGGGTGACTGGTGGTTAACACATGTTGTGTGTGTGGTGTGTGTGTGTGCACGTTGTTGCTCCTTCATTGGTATTTCTCTTTCTCTTCCTCTGTCTCTCTTCATCTCCACAGTCGTAGCGGCGAAGCAACTTCCCCACGACTAGCGCTTTGTTTTGTTTTCTCCTTCACCTTTCAATCTTTTTCTCACCCCAAAGCAGGAGGAGGGGTGGAAGGCGACGACGAGAGCCGGCGTCAACCCAAAGACGGAGACGAGCGAATTCGAGCTTGTGAAGGTGTTGTGCTGAACCATCAACAAAGCATTTATTCTTTTGTCCGCGTGCGCATAGGGCTGAGGGGGACGTGGGTCTTCATGTGTCTGCCCGACATACACACACGCACCACACACACACACACACACACACACACACACACTGGCGCACGCACTGGCGCACAGTGTGAGAGAACACTCGAGTGCTTTTTTGCCCAAGTTGGTGGCGCAGGTGGTAGTGGGGGATATCGGGCTGCTTTCTTGCCTTCCTCGCTTGCGCGCGTGTGTGGTGAGGCGTATGAATGAGCAGTGAGCGCTACGGTCAAGAGCGGGATGCCGTATCGTTCATATGATGGACTCAATGAAACGCCGAACGCCTCGTTGACGGATGCTAGAGATGACTGCTACGCCTTCTCGCCGTCTTGTAGAACTGCCTCCTCTTATGTCTCTGTGATGGATCATGCTGGTGAGTTTGACTGCCACGCCCCCATCAGAGACCCCAGTACTCCCCGGTGGCCCACGCTGCAGTCGATCAACTGCATGCTGAGCACTCGCGCTACGACTGATGTTTCCTCTACCAGTGCTGTTCGCCCGTCGCCCACGGTGCGATGCACCCAGCGACAACCAGCCAACGCAAGCACCCACCGGGGCTGTCGTGCCACACAAAACGTTAGAACCTACAGACCCATAGACGATGTTGTGGCCAGCCCGTCCTCCACTCAGGGCCTCCCCCGCGATGTGGCCTTGTCTCCCAGAAAGCTCGACAGTGGCAATGCCTACGGGCTTCGAGAAAGCCCAATTTCGTCAATCGACGCAGGGTTTACCCCCGCGGATCACCATGACGTGACGGCTGGGCAGAGTATGGCAGTTATCCAGCGATGATGTACGTGTGTTTCGCCCCACCGTCAACATCGGCGGCACACACACGTTCGCTGTCGCCGCTGTCACCACACTGTCGTCGCCATCCCTGTCTTCGGCGTCATTGCCGGTGCGTACCGAAGGCTCACGGCGGCCGCCGTCTTCGTCGACGCCTCCCACGTCAACTTTTGTGCAGACGTGTGCGAATGACGTGGCGGCGCTACGCTCGCACTTGAATGCCCTGCTTCGGCAGCAGGCTTTAGTGACCGCGTGTGGCGCCCCTGTACACTATAACGGCGCTGTTTCTGAAGCCGACTGTATCGGAGACCGAAGTAGTGGTCCGCCTCCGTCGTCCCTGCTGCGTCGCTCAGGCTCTGACTCTGCGCTGTCCTGTGCCGTGCTTAGGCCCAGCCGGCCATCGATACACGCAGCACATCTTCAGGCACGCACGTTGCAGGACCTCGAGCGACCTCTGCAGAGGCACCGCTCCCGGCACCTGGACCCCAAGTGTCATCGTTCTTGGCACCGTCGCTTGTGCCAGGGGCCACCCCTACGCTTGACAGGGCGAGCGAGCCATTTCTGCGCAGCATAACAGGGCACCAACAGCTGCCACAGCCACCCCTCATGGGCGCCTCCGAGGGTGCTGCCCATGTAGCAGGTGCTAGCCACAGCAATCGTGTGAGCCAGCATGTGCGTCAGGCACGTGCTCAGCAGGCCTTTGACACGCAGGTCAGCGAGCTCGAGCAGCAGCTGGACGAGCGACTGACGCTTGTTTTCACGTTAATGCGGCGAGTCATGGTTCTAGACGCGCGTCTAGCTGCGGGGCTGGCAGCCACCCCGAGCAGCGGTGCGGACCTGGACAGTTATCGTGAGATTCTGGTTAGGCAGCTCGAGGAGAGCGAGGATGCAACAGCCTCTACGTTGCTGCGCTTTGTAAGGCTCGCGAGCCGTCACGCTTTGGAGTGGATGAATCGTGGGCAGTACTCTGCGGCCCTGCAACTCCTTCAGCAGACAGACCGGTTGCTGAGCAAGGATGTTGGTCGAGTGTTTCGGTATGTACCAGATCTGCTCGAGCTCGATGGCCACTCGTTCAGCGGCGTGGCTGGAGGATGTACGGGTTCTCGCGCTGGTCACGACTCAGCCCCCCGGCAACAGCCAGCCGCCGCGTCGGCACAGGCCAGGAGTCACGACATGAAAGGTCCAGCAGCGCTCACGGCCAACGACATCGGTGCCAGTGCCAACAACGTGCGCAGCATGAGCGTCCCCTTTTTCTCCCCATCGCAGAAGCTTCTGCGGCTCGAGGCTGTGGCAGCTGTCGAGCACAACCTCGGCGTCTACCACTTCAAGCTGGGAGAGTACACTCTGGCAAGCGCACGCTTCGCCCGATCGGCGGCCCTGGAGGAAGAACTTCGGGCACCTGGAATCGGTATCACATACTTCAATATGGCGCAGACGCAGCACGGACTTCAGCAGCTGGCCGAGGCGGTGCAGTACGCCGAGATGGCGGAAGAGGCGGTGGAGCGGCAGGTATTCGTGACGAAGGACACGGCAACAAAGATGCGGCGGCGGCTCACCCAGGGACGCGCATTCCAGGTAATGGACCATCCGGATGGCGCGTACGCTGCGGTGGGGGCGGGGGGACGACCGCGAGGAGGACGCCGCGGCGGCGAGGATGTCGGCAGGTGGTCCCCTTTATGGGGATGCCGCTGCCAACACCGACGGGAAGGAGGAGAAGGCGCTCATGCGCATGTGGCTGGAGTGGCGCGAGAATGTGTGCTTCTTGTCTCACGTGAAGCAGAAACACGCGGACTGGCTGGATGAGATGGGCCACTACAAGGCAGCCTACCAGCACTATCAGCAGGCGCATAACTGGCTTCTTGCTGTTCCTCGCCTCGCCCCGGAGGAGCAGCAGCGTGCGCAGTCGTTGAGGCAATGCATGACAGCCATGAAAAAACGCTGGCGGCGAGAAGAGCTCGAGGTGGAGCTGTACCACCACCCGCTGCGCCGCTCCTCAGCCGTCACCAGCGAGGCTGGGCCAGCAGTGTCGCACCCTTCACACACTGGACGCGTCCGCGCCTCCAGCAAGCACCGCGAGCGTATGCACCAGCGTCCTCAGCGGCCCCAGGGGTGTTCTCAGCAGCTGCACCCTCGCTAGAGACCTCACATCTCCGTTGCAGGCCACTATCGTGACATCAGTGCTGCCGCACACGGTGGAAGTGATTGTTAAGCGTCCGCTCCGACCTTCTTTCGCGTGTGACCGTGCTAGCTGCCCTACTTCACACGAGGCGACATTTCGCCGGTCCTCCGCCAGCACCTTCGTGCCGCAGCCCTTGGCAAGTGTAAAGACGCGTAGCCGCTCAGCAGTGCGAGCTCCGCGTTTTACTCTGCGTATGGTTCACGCCGGCCATCTGTGTCTTCGCTTCCGCACCGGCACGGCTCGGAGGCCACGCCACCGCGGCTCCCAAACCGGATTGCCGACACCTGACACATCCGCCATTGGCGCAGCGAGAGCCACCACCACTGCAGCGCCGCGGCGAGAGACCATTCTGTGATCCATCAATGCGCGTGCCGATCCCGCCACCAGGTCGACGCACCCGACACCACACGTCAACTGAGCGAGATGGATCAGCCGCGCCTGGCCGATTGCCGCGGCGTAGTTCTGCTCCTCTGTCGAAAGACAAGGCACGAGAGCCGGGGGTGTTTACGACTGCGCATCTGCCGCCCCGGTCATCATCTACTTACTACGATGCAGGGACGCGGTTCGCCTCTCAGCATCACCATTCACCGCCTCACGAGCTGGAGCCGACTAGCAGCACATCAGTAGAGTCTTGTGTGGTGCGCAGTCTGCTATTCGAGGCCGAGCCGGAGACTCCAAAGATATTGCCGCATCATTGCAGAAGTGAACCCTTCGTCCTTGAAGAGCTTAGTGTCAAGAGCATGACTGAGGCTGCCGCGGTGTTATCAGCACCGTGGAGCGAATCTGCTGCGACACCAAAGGGAGAGAGCGCGGGTGCTGGCGTTTCGCACCTCGTCACATCCACCTCATCAGCCGCGGTCACCCCACCCGGCCTCACATCGTGCTTCACTCGAATTCCCGATGACTTGACGTGGTGCGCAACCGTGCTGCAAGCCTTCCTGCGACCTCTCTGCCGCCACAGGACCTTGCTGGGCATGGAGGTGGGGCGGGACCACGATGAGCACACGACTAGGTGCAGAGACGCTCTACACTTAGCTCAAACATCGTGCCAGACTGAGACGTCAACTGTGAAGCACGCCTCGCAGAGGCGTGCCGCTGACGTGGTCAAGGCAACGATGCTCGACGGTGACGACACGCCGAGTGAGGCGCGGCCGCGCTCACTGTCACCCAAATCAGTGGTATCGCTAGTGGCGCCGCAGGCGGAGTCTCGCGTTTCGCAGCCGTTCGGCGTGGGTCTCTCCGGTACCCTCGTGACGGGTGCAATAGGCAGCGTCTCTTGCAGCACAAGCGCAGTTCATTTGTCCTCGTCGACAGCATCATCTTCTTCCGCTGATGTAGTGCACACACCGGGTGTTGAACGCGATGCTTCCCGCACACAGGCTGCGGCGGCAGGCGAAGAGGGCACCATCGCGGATGCGCGTCTTGATGGCGAGGGCGCCCGTATCCAACTTGCGGCGGTAGAGCACGAGTTGTCAACTGGGCTGTAAGGGGCGGTGTGTCCGAGAGGAGAACGAAGACACTCGTCCCCTAGGGGGCGAATGCGGCAGAGAAGTTGTGGTGGCCGCAATTGTGGAGTGGAGCAAGTCGCTAATTCCATGTGAGAGGGCTGACGAAGGGACGAGGGGTAGCTCAGTCGCGAGGAGCCTTCTGACACCAAGAGCCCTGGCAGTTTTCACGACGAGACTTTCCACGATCTGGGGGACAGTGTCGCCGCTGATGCCTCAGCTGCCGCAGGCAACTATGTGATGATGCGCAAGCATGATGCAGCGACGGCAGCTGTCTCAGCGCCTTCTTCGATGAATCGAGGGAAAGTCGAGAGAGAGATGAATTACCTTCACGATTCAAGTGTTGCCCATGACTCAGTGGCATTCAACGTAGAATTGCTCGGATGGGGACAGTGCAGCCGCACGCCTGCATCGGCAGACGCGTTGATAGGAAGCGGGGGGGCCAGCTGCTATGGTGCCGGGTGCGCGCGCACGCCTACGGCGAACGCTCACGACATAGAGGAGGCTGAGCACGAAGAGGTGGCGATACCCACCGAGGAGCGTGAGAACGCACCAAGCAGCGCTCTCGTATTGGAGGCAGCCCCTCGGTGCCCAAGGAGACGGAGCTCGTCAGCTTCAATCCTCTGCCGCAGCTAGATGCGAGTGATGAGCAAGGCAACGTCGTGGCATTTATGGAGGCACATGCACATGAGGAGGGTCAGCATCTTGTGTGTGCAGCGGAGCAGAGTGGCACCTCAGCGCAGCTAATCGCGTCACCTTCCCGGACCTCAATCGATGAGGTTCTCAGGACACAACGGCCAGAGCTTACCCACGACGAGGCGGCGGTGTCTGACGCACTTTCAGCGCATCAGTCGACGGGACTGACGGAAGTTTTGAACTTAGCTGCCACTCTGGAGGACAGCGCAGGGCTTCCTGCGTCTGCTGCAGAAGACAACGGCGATGTGCCGAAGCCGTCTTCTTCGCCAGCCTCATCGGCCGCGCGAATAGGGAGGAGGACGCCGTCCCTGTCACCACCGGGACGAGAGGGGAGGGAGAGGGGGGACTGGAGGCTGTGCCTCCTTCTCCGGCGCTCTCGCCCTCGTTGCACCCAGAGGTGTCGCAAGTGCAACAGGAAGTAAGTCAGTGCGTGGATGAGGCCTACGGAGCGGATAGTGCGGGACTCGGTGCGGCTTGCGAGACAATGGCATGTAACTCTTCCGAAGCTGCGCACATGACCCTCTCCGACAGAAGTCGCGAGGACGACGTGGGTGCCAGAACAGGGGTCAGGGAAGTGATTCCTTCTGATTCACCACCTCCACTCGCTGCTTTCTCTGCGTCTGCAGAGGTCATTTGCTGCGACAAGATGAGGGACACTGCTCTGCGTGGCGGGTCATTGACGCGCGCACCAGTCTCTGCCGCTGCCATCCGGTTTACTGCAGACTTGCACGAAGCACGGCAGCCAATTAGCAGCAGTGCTTCGGTGTGCACGGTCAATCTGGAAACTGAAGGTGACAATGGACCAGTGAGCGATGGACTGCAAGGGGAGACAGAAGAAGAGGAGGGTGATGCTTTACACAACGGCAGCGAAGAAGCCGTTCGCGATGAAGAGACATCCTCGACAGAAAGGGAAAAGGGTACCACAGTTGCCCTTGCCGCTTCAGTAGCTCCCCCAACTGCGGAGGCTCAAGAGCAGCTGCCAAGTCCTGAGGCGAACGGCAGCCACCCACCCCAACACGGCCGCGCCGCGACTTTGTTCTCGTTGTTGCCGTCATCAGGAAACGCAGGGCCTAGTCGAGGGGATTTTTCTGAGTCAACGACGCGTGCATCGAGCGCACCGCACGACGGGGGTGCAGACCTTCAATTGGGCGTAGACCACACCGACACTAAGGCCACAGAGGAGAAGCGGAGTGCAGAGGCGGAGAAGGCGGTAGAGGAAAGACGACGTGCAGCGGAGGTGAAAGTTACCCCACCACCTCTGGCGACATCGCCTCGTCGGCGTGGTCGCGTATTTGTCTTCGTACCGCACAAGATTGCAACTCCCGTGTCAATGGAACTGAGAAACGTCTGCTCCAGTGTCCGCAGTGATGACGCCAAGGGACGCACTCGACTTCCTACGCAGACACTGCTACAGCCTGCAGCAATCCTCAATGCGGAGGTGGTAGAGGACGAGGCGGCAAAGTCGTTGCTGGCCTTGGCGGGCGGCAGCCGCACCACCGGCTCTCCTGATGCACCTCTCTCTTTCAAGGAGGAATACTGCTGCGCGGTGGAAGCGGAGGCATACGCGACAACCGAGGATGAGACGCTGGGCCGCCACACTGCGTCCATCGGCTCCACCACGACCCAAATCACGCAACTCCGGGAGAGTTTCTGGCGGAGTATTCACGACCGCAGCGAGGTTCGACCAAGCGAGGGAGGATCAACGGTGATCAATGCACAGCGCCTCTTTGGAAAGGCGGAGGTGGTGGAGCTGGCAAAGGTGAGAGCCTGGGGTCGCCGATGGGCCCATCCACAGCGACAATGCATTCCCAATCGCTGCTACCCTCCGCTTTGGTGAATGTCGCGGGTGCCAGCGAGGCGCTGGCAGCCGTGGGCGATGATTTCGCGAAGGTGGAAGTTAAGCATGTGCAGCACCGGCAAGCAGCACAGCAGGATCTCTTGTCCCCACATGAAATCGGTATCGTTGAAGGCGTGGACTCCCCACCTCAGCACACGGCGAGTGCACCCCAAACGCTGACGCCTCTGGACTCTATCATTTCCCCTTGCTTGTTGCCAGCTCTCACCCCGATAGCCGCGTCGGCGACTGCGGCATCAGTTAAGGCGCCAAGAGAATCAGGATTCGTGGCTCAGCTTGAGATGACACCGCCGACTGCTGCGTCTTTGTCTGCGTCTCTTCCACCCGAGTCGTTGGCGACATTGCCAGAGGTCTCGGAAGCATCTGCGGGCCTGCTGTCACCGCGGAATTCCCCTCTAGATGGCGAAAGGGATCTCCTGTGCGTGGGGTGCGTCGAAGGTGACATCGGCGAGGCAGTGGATCAGGGCGAGGGAGAGGGTCTTGCAGCCACAGAGGGAGAGGAGGGGATCGAAGAGAACACGAGCCCTCCTGCCACAGAAGTGAAGAATGTCGGGGTGGGTACGGGCGGAAATGCGTGGGCCAGAAGTGAAGGTGCCCACGACGCCGCCATGACCCCGCACCGGCGCTCTGCAGGCCATCCACTCTCCACTCCTCTATCAACGCCTTTTCATAAGCTGCAACCCCAGCGACAGCGACTCGGCAGGAACAAATCCACTTGGGGCGACGCGGAGGCGGACGAGGCACAGCGGCGGTACATTCGAGATCAAATTGTGCAAGAGGAGGCGGCGACATTGATACAGCAGGCGTGGAGAGATTGTGCAGCGACGCGGCGGCGGCGTCAGCTGTACTTGCTGTTGTGAGATGCGAGAAAGGAAAGAGACCCACAAGTCATGGCATTAACGCTCGGAGTAGCGCGGGGCAAACTTTTTCCCCTTTCACTGCGCAGTTTCCTCCCATACGAAATGTCTTGTAGAGCATCAGCATCCCTCCGTTGACGACACCCATGGTTTGCTTTTCTGTGAGGACTCTTCTTCAGTACCAGGCTTCTTTTTCTGCCGCCCTTCCATGTGGGAACACTTCTCACCACCTCTCCAACTCATTTTCTTCAATTGAGCTTCTTTCTAACGTGCATGCTCCGTGTGCATGACAGCGCGAGATGCCTTTACATGTGTGTCTCGCTTTTCTGTCACTTTTTATCTTCTCTCTTTCACCGCCATCACTCGTGACTGCAGTGTCATCAGGTGGGTGATGTCACTCTCTCTCTCTCTCTTTTATTGTCTTCTCGTCTTGTCCTTGTCTCCTCTTTTCTCTGATCCTCTTCCCCCCTCTCTTTCTCTCGCATTTCTTTGAATCAGAAGGCCGCATACGAGCACACGCTTCTCTCTCTGTGTGTGTGTGTGTGTGTGTGCACGTAACTCGCGTAGTGCGCGATCGAAGCGGTGCAGCGTGTATAGCACTTGTCTTGGGCGTCGATGCGGCTGCTACTGGTGCAGTGTCGGACATTCTACTCATCACCCCCCCTTCTCATGCTGTGTCTCTCTTCCTGTGGCCCCCTTCCCTTTTTCCACATTGTGAGGGTAATACCAGGCCTTTTCATTGCCCGTTCTCTTGCACGTTTGCGGTGTGAGTAATGTATCTTGCCCACGAGGCGTTCCCTCACTTCCCCCCTTGTGCGTTGTGTTTCTTTTGTGCTCTTCGCTTGGTGCAGCTGTTGTTGTCTGCATGGGCTCTTTGACGGCTGAGTTCTACCGTGCGTCGATTCGTGGGTCTCTCTGTCTCCGTCTATGCGCGCGCATCTCGGTGTGCGTCTCTCTGTGTTTGCTTGCTCTGTATCTACGCGAGTCTTGTGTTACCCTTTCCCCTCTCTCTGTGCGCTCTCGCCCTTCATCAGGTCTTGCCTACACTCCGCCCTCCTTATCCCCTCCCTCCCTCCCTCCCCCTCCTTCTCTTTTCCTTCTCTGCCCTCCTTCCTCGCTCTTTGCCCATAGAAGACAGCTGAGCACAGGGCCACTGGCAAAGGCCTAATGGGGAGGCGGAGAGGACCACGGAGGGTAAAAGGATAAAACGACCACAAGAGCGCTCAAGACACACAGCGTGCGGGTCAACGGGTAGAGGGCCTGCTTGTGTGGCCTCTCCGTTTCCCATGAGATCAGTGAAGAACGTGAGAGACAGCACACGATTTTGCTCTACTTGGCGGCGCTTTTACCTCTTCTTTCGCGTAGGCGTGCTCGTGCCGCCGCCTTAGGTGTGTGTGTGTGTGTGTGGGCGTGAGGCCCTCCCCCATGAAATGAACGAACGGGAAAGAATGTACTGGAAAGACTCGCCTGTGCATCAGCTCTTGCCCTTCCCTGTGCTGATCGTCTTCCGCAGGCCCATCTCATGGCTTACCCCTCGATCTCTTACCCCCACCCCCTTCACCCTTACGCGTGGTTTTTCTTTGCCAGATCCTCTCTTCATCTCCCGGTATGACGCTCATCACGAACGCCACTTTTCGCCTCTTTCTCTTTTAGGGCGACTGCCGGGCCTCTTTCTCTCTCTCTCTCTATGGCGTCTACACATGCACGCATAGACACACAGACGCTGCACCATTGTCGAGTACGATGCGCTCACCCGTTCCCTACGCGGCTTTTCTCCTCCGTTTTTTTTCCCCTTTCGCTTCCTGTTCGTTCGGTGCTTCTGTGCAAATTGTGAGTGTCGTGCGCTTGCCTGTCTGTACGGGTTTTGTACGCCACTGAGCAGGTACGCTTCTGGGTGTTATTGTCTCTCTCTCTCTCCCTCTCTCGACTGTGGATTCGGCTCCTCCATGAAGAAGGGTGGACAAGCCACTTGTTGGTGCGCCGCCATGGGCGGCATTGCTCAGCTCGGCGGCTGGCCTTCAAGTGAATTACTGGGATAGGTGGTAAGGTACGAGAGACCCAGCTGCTTTCTCTTCGTGCTACCCGCTACGACGGTCGCGCGCCATGTGTGCCGCGCAGATCAGCGCTGTGGGACAGACGTCTTCAACGCTGCTTTGACATTTCACCGCTAACGCCGGCTGTGAAAGCTGTGCGAGATTGCCAGTGGCATGGCACCGTGCGGGAACAGCGGGACGCTGCGCAGCCACCGGAGCAGAGGCACTTCACGAGGGTGGGCGGTGCCACTGAAGAGGGTGATAATGATGGTGATATCGTGAGAGACAGCTTGGGCGCGTCGTCCTCCACATCCAGTACCCCTTCTCCAACGACGGAGGAGTTGAATGGGCGCGGCTGTGAATACGAGGGGGGAGGGGCTACGTGAGCGAACAGGGGGGCGGAGGCGTTCAATCGGAGCAGAGGCAGCGCGGACGGCACCTTGTTACTCTCGTCATCCTCCTCGAGGAGCTCGTGGCGACACAGCACTGGCGCCGCGCCGACTAGAGTCGTCATTCATGCGGTGAGCGATGTAGTTGTGCTACTAATCACCATGGAACTGCTGCCTCAGGCGGGGCTGAAAGCGGGCGGTAGCATGGCGTACGTCATGCCTGCATCCCCGTCAGCGGCCGTGTCTCAGACCCGCACTTGTGTGGGCCTCAGCACTCACCTTGGCTGCGTCAAATCTGCTCTCCGCAAGACTGGACGTCCCTTTGTAGGGGTGCGTCTTCAGCCCTGGTCGACGTGTGCGAGGTGCACGGCAGGCACACCGTACGCCCACTTTAGTGGAAGCTGATTCGGCCGCCGGTGACGCCACACTCGCGGCACGGGTACCATCTCGTTTCCTGCGAGGAGTGCCTCTACGTGATTGGTGGTCGATACTGTGCTCATGGCAAATGCACTGGCGCCGGCAGACATGATATACGCTGTGAGCAAGCGCGCCTGGCAACAGACTCCTCCTCTCTTCCCGCAGCGCTTCTGCGCGGGGTTGGCCAAGAGCAAGGCCACCCCCACGACACCGTGGACTATGTGGACCTCGTCTTTGTCTAGGCAGCTCATGGACGAGGTTGTCGAGGATCCGGCTCTCGCAGTCCCGACAGGAAGTGCACGCGATGTGCATCAGGTGCTGTACCACGTTGGCGGCCTGAACTCTTCGCATCAGCTAAGGAGCGCTTTCGATCCTCTCTGGCTGCCGCGGGAGGTACTGAAGGAGCTCCCCCAATACGGGGCCGTATCACGAGAGCAGTTCAAGGGGATTTTTGTGCGCGACGTGCAGCGTGGGCGCACCCCTGACGAGCGCCAAGGGACGAGAGCGCGACAGGATGACTCTCCTACATGGATCGATTCCAGGGTGGACGCCTGATGACTTCGTATTGGCGAGTGCACAAATTGGCAACGGAAGTGTGGGTACACGTGTGCCCCTCGCCCGACCTCGTGCGCAACCAGATGTCGCTCTATCAGCCCGAGTTAGTGGATGCGGTGAATGAGAGACCCGCTAGTGAGGCAGCTCTCTCGACACCAATCTCTCTCCGACAAGCGAGCACCCAATAGGTAAAGCGGCCTGTCGCTTCTCTTCGATGTCTCGAGGTGGTGGGGCAGCATGCCGGCTTTCTCCGAGAAGCAGCGCTGTTCTCGCATATGCGGCTCATTCGACGCGATACAGTAGTTCTTCGACTATTCACACGCGTTGCCCGCGCCTGGGCTGACAGCGCGCTGCGTCGTGTTACTACCGTCTGCTGGTATGCCCATTGCCACTACAGTGCTTCACTCAAAGGTGACGGGCGGCGAGGAGACGAGAACGCTGCCGGACGGTGCCGCCGCTCCCCTCTTGGTTATCGACCAGGAGGCCCTCAAAAATACAGCGCGCGAAGAGTGGTGCATGGCCGGGTGTGTTGCGGCGAAAGCGAGGACTGGTGCGAAGCCGAACAGAGCAGCCTCGCGGAGCCGGTGGGGTGGCTCGATTGGCTTACCTTGTTCCAGATCTCTCTTACCGAGGTAGCCCGAGTACAGATGGAGGGGCTGCATATTCAGCCGACAGCGCTCACGACAAAAAACAGATGAGCTTCTCGACGAGCTCTTTTAAAGTGTCTGTGTACGCGCGGTGTTGTCGGCGCATGTCCGTGTGTGCGCTAGCGCGCCGGCTGAAAGGCGATTTCTCCTCTCTGGCGCATCAAAACGCAAGTCTACGTACCTTATTTTCTTCCCCCCATCCCCCCTCTCATGCTCACTTCACCTTGTGCTATCTCGTGCAACATGTGGGCCCCCTGATGGGAGGGGGCACGATCAACTCCGCCTTCTCTACGCTGGTTTCTCTTTCCTTCACCGCTCTGATTGCGTACTCCTTCGTTTGTGCGTCCGCTGCCTTCTTTCTCCCTCTTTCTTTTCCCCTCTTGCCCTTTCAGTGGATTTTAAAGGTGGAGGACCTCTCACTGAACCTAGTGACGCCCGTGTGTGAACTTGAGAAGGAAAGAACGGGTGTTATCTTGCAGCCCTGATGCTGCGGGTACCCATCACCGTCAGCTTCGACGCGCTGAACACTCTTATTCAGATAACACATGGATTGGGCTACCAGTACCGTAGCTCGTACTCTGCCTTCCTGCAGGAGCACGGTGTGGACCTTGACGCAAGCTGCCCGAATGCCACCTGTGAGGTCGTGCAAGAGTTGGCGTTGAAGGCGATTCACGACCAAGTGCGGCTGGATCGTGCAGCATGGACTCGCTCTGCTGACCCCCAGGAGATGCCGATTGGTGGTGACACCGATGAGGAGCTGCGCTCTTTCTGGACCCGCGTTCTGAGGCAAACCTACACTTCTGCCGCCTTGTATGAGGGCGCTGCAGCAGATGTGGTACAGCGCGCCGAGGCGCTGTGGGCCAACCACCCCAACGAAGTGCGTCGTTTCGAAGACTACGTACTGTTTGCTCAGTTTGGCACCACCAAGGCTCACAGCTGGTACCCGGAAGGACTCCGAACACTGCAGTGCTTGCGTGAGTGGAACCAACGGCAGTTGAGTCATGTCCAGACCGCTACGTGGTCTGGTCCAGCAGAGACGACGCCGGCGTCTGCTTCAGGCCCAGCTCCTCCTGGTACTGCCGCATCGTCTACTGTTCTCTTCCTTGCTGCGCCGCCCTTCGTGGTGACTAACATGGATCCTCGCATTCAAGGTGTGTTCTTGCAGCTGGGTGCGTTTGAGCGTGGTGCGAACGGCGAGCCGCCGCCGCTCTCACGGGTTATCTCTGCTCGGGATGCGGTTTACGCAAAACCGTCGCCCGCAGGCATCCTGACCGGTGTACGCAATATTGCCGCTTCCTACAGTGCCATGTGCCCAAGGGGTAGTGATGCGCGTGGGCTGGGCGTGGATGTGCGCCGGCATGTGCACGTTGGAGACGCCGAGGCCGACCGCGTTGCATGCGAGCGTGCGGGATGCCATTATGTGCAGTGCCACCCCACGACAGGTGTGATATGGGAGCAGCTGCACAGTAAGCTACAGGAGCTGGAGACGCTCTGCAGATCGGCACCTCCCTGCGTCGAACGCTAAGGAGAGTTTGAGCTCCACGTGATTGTCTTCCTGTGCAGGCGTCGAGCGCTGATCTCGAACGCCTCACTCTTGAGTGGTGCACTCGCCACTCTTTCCCCCTTTCCTTTTCGCCTGCTCAGCGCCGAAGCTACGCCTTCTGCCTTTTAGTTTCCAGGGAGGAGGAGAGCCCGAATGCCAACGCACTCGCTTGACACCAGGCGCAAGGCACTTTTTCGCCCACTTGGCTTTTCTTTCCCATGCAACATGGCGTGCGCTTCACTCCACACCCCCGACGGCCTGCCAACCGGCGCACCGCCTGGTGCAAGGCAGCGCCAGCCACGCGGTACAGCAGCACGCCGGCCCAGTCAGCTAAACACGGGCCCTGCCGCAAACCACACCCACCCTTCGCCACGCAGGTCCCCGCTCCCACCATGCCGATCGCCAGGGGGTGCACCCTCACTCGGGGTGACGCTCTGGCTCGCCACCCCAGCGTGCAGCGAGCACCCCGTGGGGTACCGCTCGAGTCACGCTGACACTTCGCTCATCGTATGGGTGGCCCAGACCTGTTCACCGTCGCACCTCACTCTGATGCCGCGCCATCCACGACCTGACCGCCGATACCAGCAGCGCTACATTGCCTTGACCTCCCCCCCTACGTTGCAGACCCTTGGTCCGCTCTCACAACCAGAGGGTGGCTCGGCATTGGCAGGGATAGGGGGTGGGCTCCTTGGCTTCCCCACACAGAGAGTTAGGGGGAGGGGTGGGGGTGTGCTGGGGCCTAAGGTGCCCTGCGTTGAGGCGTACTCCGCCATGAAGGCGTGTGCATGACGCACTGAGAGTGGATCACGCCTCAGGAAGGAAGACACGGTGCACGAATGTAAAAAAGAAAAAGATTAGGTCCCGGTGCTGGGTGAGGGCGGGGGTGGAACTCGTATGCTTAGTTGCCGCTCCTTCTTTGGTGCTGCTGGCGCAGTGTAGAGAGACTGCAACTTGTCAAGATCTCTAAAGCCATCGAGATACTCATTATGAGTGTGCGGGGTAAAGGGAATGCCTTCCCATCTTGTAAGACACAAGGCTTTCCGTCTTTTCTCCGTGCCGTGCGCACCACCCCGTCCATGATGGTGGAAGTGTTTGGGATGTCCTACTGCGGTCTTTGGCTTCTTCCTTGCACTGATCTGCCAAGTGACTTTCGCTGATGCTCTTTCTCTCCCCTTCTCTCTCCCTACGCTTGGGTGCTTCACTTCACGGCACCCCCTCGCCTGTCCTTCTTCCCTTGGGCACCTGTAGCAAGAGGTCCTGGAGAGAGCCGCCACGACACCCATTCACTCGCACGTACGTGTGCCTGTGCGTGTACAGTCCCGCGTTCGCCTGAGTCTCTTTGAATTGGCCCAGAGTAAAAGTGGCGTTTACCCAGAACCAGTGCATTCTACCAACTGACAAGGCCGGACGTTACTAGGGCTAGAGAGGGAGAAGTTGGAGGCGACACGGGCACGCTGTGCGGCCATCAACGTGCCACAGAGGAGGCGTCTGTAGCTTCACTGGTTTGGTGAGCTTTGTAGCTCAGTGGCTTGCTGGACTCTGCCGCTACTCCCTCTCAGTATGATTCCACGCTACGACGGCCTTGTTCCCGCTATTCGGGAACCAGTGTCCTCATGTGCCGTCGCCTCCGCGAGCGCAACACGATCTGCAACGATGCAGCGTACGGTGGAGACCACTACAGTGACGCGGTATGCCATTCTCCCTGTCGCCAGCCTTAGCACGGAGAATGCGCACGCGGACTCGACGGGGAGCGTGAGCGACGTCTGTTTGCCTTCTTGCCCTCCGTGGACTGCGCGACTCCTCCGTATGAGCTGCGCGTGTCCTCACACTACTTCGAGGACTCGATGGATGCATCAGTTGCAGGTAGCGACACTGGCAGCGGCGAGGACTTGGATGAGGATGAAGAAGCCACATTGCAGCTATGCGCGGTAAAGCGCGCGAAGATGGCGCGCATAGCAGCAGTAGCGGCAATCGCAAGCGGCGCCGTGTGCTTCGGCGAGAGCCAATGCGAGTGGAGTACGACGGCGTCCTTAGCCCATTGACCAAGGAAGCTGCCAACCTGTGCGGCTTGTCTCCACGCCGGCCTCTGAGTACAGTCATTTGTCATGTGTGTTGCTGCAGCTGCCTAAGTTGTGGCTCCAACAGGACGTCGATGAAGGCGAGGGTCACGGCAGGACAGCATGCTCGCCATCATCGCCCACGACAAAGCCCTTCATTACCCCCACGCCGCTCCGACGGCCGATACTGCAGCTGTGGGGCGAGAGGACCATGGCCCCTGCCGGCCCGAGCAATGGACCTATCTTCTCTGGCAACAGCGCCGCTAGTATCTCGGCCGCCTGGGGCTCTGACACGACTCTACGGATTAGTACGAAAGACTGGAAAACAATGGACGCGGCCGAAGCGGAGTTGCATAAACCCACGAACTGGTCGGATGACGACGGCGGTTACGTGAGCAACGAGGGTGGAGGAAAGTCATCGAGGGGCGCAGACGACTCCCTCTCGGCACGCGCACGCCGACAGGAAAAGGAGGAGGTGACGAGCACCGCCATACGCACTTTCCTCCTAGGCACAAAGGAGGCCCTGCGACAGCAAGGTGCCGCCGGCGTGGCGGATGCATTCGTGCAACCGCATCTGGCGGTGCACGGTGACATCACTCCACCTGCGAGTGCGCGAGTGGCGGACCCCGCACCGACCAAGACAGCCCCAAAGCAGGCAGCCGTTACACTGCAACTATCGTCCAATTCTGCAGGATCAGTGATGCGGTCATCGGTTGCCGCACCTGCGGTGCCCACGCCGCCGGTCCGCCCAACCCCGGCACCTGCTGTTGATTCAGCTGCATCCCTGCCATCTTCTACTGTAGTAGCGGTAAGTGACTCCGCGTTATTGGACTCGCTTGCCTGCACCGTAGTGACGGGAATGCAGTCAAGCGAGGCCCGCACGATGACGACACTGATGGAGCTGCAGAAGCGGATCCTGAGGCAGCTGCCGGAGTTTGCTGCCATGAGTCAAAGGATGAAGTCAGTCGCGACAAAGCAGGAAGCTGTAACGTGGTTTCAGAAATGGCAGCAGATACTGCGGGTGTGGTTGGTGGAACACGACCACGTCATCAACTCTGACGGGACAGTCACGTTTGGGGCCGTTTAACATGTAAGGGCAGACAAAAAGGGGGGAGAAAAGCACGAAAGAGAGGAGATGCGCTCCAAGACAGCGCCTCACCCCCTGTCATTCTCGACAGCTCAGTGCTTCCCCTCTTTTACTCTTTCGCTGTGTCTCTGTAGCCGTTGCTGACTGTTGTTTCTTCCTCCCTTCGCACACTCCCGGTTGCACCCATGCACTCCCCTCACCGCTGCCCCTCCCACTTTTTCCCTTCAGGTTTTTGTGTTGCCTGTGCGGTGCGCATCGGTGGGCAAGCCGACGAGGGGCGAGGCTGCCCAACAAAAGAAACAAAGCAACACGAAAGTGGCGCGAGGGAGAGGACGGGGCAGGGGCACCGGTCTCATCTCCTTCGAGGCGCAGAACAGAACCTCGCTGGTGAGGGACAGCAGCAGTCGAATGCGCATTTTTCTCACATGTGCGTATTGCCCGGTTCGCCGCACAGTCGTCGCTCGAGAATGTTGAACGACGACTGGGACAGTGAGAGGATTGTAAGCTGCATCGAGTGTGGCTGGCCAGCAGCTGCTGTTGTACCACCCACCCTCCTCTCACGCATGTGTGATCTGTGTAGGCGAATCTCCGCGAGTGCATGACAGAAGAGGTCACGGGGGTGATGTGCCCGCGGTCGTTGTAGTGCAACGCGGCCACGCCACTGGTAGCTGCACTACACCTCTTTTCGCCTTCTCTGTCGCATGGGATTTCCATTTTTCCTGTTCTTTTTTTTTTCCTCCCCTTTCCCCACCTTCATACGCCGCTCCTTCCTCTTTCACTCCATTGGGCCGCCACGGCTGCTTATTCCACATCAATACGGATCGCTGTTTCTCTCCAAACCGCCACCGTGCGCACATTCACGTGCGCGTGCATCTGCGGCATCTCTTTCCTACTTTGCTTGTGTGTTTTCGCGGACTCTCTCTTGCCTCCCTTTTCCCAGTTGATCTGAAGGGGCAGCAGCTACGGAGCTGACACATTCAACTGCACACTGCATCCAAACAGCTTCAACTCTTTCGTTCTTTACGCTCTTCTTCTAACGCAGCAGAGGTCTCAAGCTCACCGAAGTGCATATACACCTACAAGCACAGTCCCCCAGTCCGCAAAGGATGTTGGGTGATGCTCGTTCGAATGGCACCCACAGTGCTGCTCCACCTGGCGGAGCTGATGGCTGGTCTGTTGGCACCTCAGCTTCCGCGAGTGTTACGCCGCCGCTTTGTCCACCTCCGGCAGCGGCCTCGTCGGCCTCTGCTACTGGCAGTTTGGGTGCCCAAGCGGCGGGTGGGTTACCCGAGATCCACGTATCGGGCATCGCGGTCGAGAATGTGAGTGCCGGCTACCAACTTCCCCTCAGCCTGTTGGCGTCTTCGTCTGCATCTGCAGCGCACTGGCCCACGGCGCAGGCATCTCTCTCGACCGCCTCTATTCTGACGTCACCATCGCCGGGGGTTGCGGGGTGGCGCGATGGTGGTGCGGGCGGCAACACTGATGAACGGAATACGCCCTCTTTTCGTGTCGCGGCGTCGTCTGCCATGGACACGTGCGAGAATCCCGGCTTTGAACTCGATCGCAAGAACGTGCGAAGTTCTCGCGTCCTAGACCCGACGGAGGTGCCGGCGCTCAAGCACACCATAGCGGTTCCGGTAACGCGGGGTGGTCAAGTGGTCGAGGAGCAGCTGGATCCGTTCGAGCTGGGTCGTCTGTACGGCCAGAAGCAGGCGGCTCTCCGCAAGCTACAGAGTCACTACGACTTCCTTGCTGTGCCAGAGTGGGTCCGGTTGCACCCGCTGCTCGGAACGTACTTTGCTGAGTTGGTTGGCACCTTTGGGTGGGTGCTCACTTTGGCGCTGGTGAGCGTGCGCAACGAGAGCATCTTCAACATCTCTGAGGACACCAACATGACGTCGCTGTCCATTGGCTTCATGCTTATGAGTATGATTTTTACCTTCGGCTACGTCTCCGGTTCTCACCTCAACCCTGCCGTATCCATTACCGTCTTTTTGGTGCGTCAGATGAAGCTGGCCCAGTGCTGTGCCTACATCCTTTGCCAGCTCGCCGCCAGCCTCGCCGCCGGCGTCGTGGCGATGGTAATCCAGGGCAAGAAGGACATCTTTGTACCATCCATATCGGACCACTATGTCTCCTCCGGTATCTTCTCGGAGCTCATTTTCACCTTTGCCATATGTCTGGTTGTGCTCAATAGCGCCTACTCCCGCCAGTCGGGAAACTTCGTCTACGGCTTTGCCGTAGGCATGACGACCTCCGCCGGCTCAGCCAGCGTGGGGCACATTTCTGGTGGCGCCTTCAACCCGGCTGCCGCGTCGGGACTGCAGCTGGCCATATGCCTCGCCGGCGAGTGCGGCAACCTCAAGTCCGTCTGGATTTACTGGCTCGCCCCTGTCGTCGGCGCCATCCTGGCGGCGCTCCTATTCTCCCAGATGGCGCAACCAGTCGAGACGCAGGTACTGGAGGATAAGAGGGTGCTCGAGGATGTGAGCCAGCTGCACCGGCAGCGCATGGCGGCGCAGACGGTGATCACCGGTGCCACGGCGCGCACCAGTGCAGTGGAGAGCCGCGCAGGCGACATGGACGAAATGAATTTGACCCCGCCTTCATCATGCTCCGAAAGGCAAACGTTGTCGTACTCATCGACCTCCTCTAGTTCGCGCCGCGCTCGAACGATAAAAGAGCCGCCGAGAATGCTCGCGCCGCAGACGCGGGAGGAGCGTGATGCCGAGTATGTGTAGGTTCGAACGCAATACTACGCAGAGCAGTTGGACAGCTGACATAACTGACTACCGCTGAAGGAGCCACGCCATGAGGAGATGAAGGTTGTCACCACCCCGCAGAAGGGGCTGGCACGCAGCTGGTTTTTAGAGCTGACAGCACTATGGCGCACACCTACTCGCGTTTCGGATGAGGATTCGAGCAGGTTACGATGCACGCGCTCCCTCCCGCCTACATCGTAACCGCACTCGCTCTCTTATTTCCCAGAATGTGATGAATGTTAGGGCATCCTCACCTAGTGAGGCGCCCCTATCGCCCTCTTCCCCTTGAGTTCTTCTTTCTCTGCTCTTCGTTATAGGGCCCTTCTTGACGTCTTTGGCTCTTTGCTTTTCTGTTTTGTTTCGCGCTTCCCTCGCTCACCTACCGATGGTGGCGGGCTTCATACGATGATGCGGCCGCAACTTTTCTCCGGTGTTTTGTTTTGCCCCTTTTTGCCCCTTTCCTTTGTTCTGCTGTCACCGTCTGTCGTGTCGCTCACTCGCTCTTCCCTTCCTCCTTCCCATGAGCTCCTCCAGTGTTGCTAATTCAGGTTGACAAGAGCGCGAGGTGGGCGTGCTCTGGAATGATCATTTGCACAGGAACGGGGTGACACTTCTTAAGTAACAAGGTCACCCTCAAGGAGGGAGAAAGCTGGTTGACCTATGCAGGCGCGGCCCCCCACCCCACACCACCATGCGATGACAATGCTGCCCACACTAGCGGGGAGACTGGGCAGAGGCATATTACCTATCGCCGTGCTTTTTGCATTCTTCATAAAGAGTCTAGCGAGAATATGCCGCCACGTACTGTCACATGCGCACCGCACACAAACGCCGTCGCTGTGCATGGGGGTGGAGGCGTGCCGCAAATCACATGTGCAAGCGCACCTGCGCATCTCCTCTCGCTCTTTCTGCCTTCTTATATTTGCGTCTTCGCCTCTCTACATTATACCGGCCGTGATGACGCGTGCGTGCGCCGTGTCGCGCTACGTTGCAAACACGCTTCTGTTTGCGTGTGTTGCGCCGCTTAGCCTTGCGTGCACCCTTTCCTTCCTTTTGCCGCCTAGAAGAAAAGAGAAAGAAGAAGCGCCACATGCCCGCTTTGCGGAGGACGGTGTGCGAATGAGTGACCGCGTTGCTGCCACGTCGGCGAATGAACGGAAATGATTCTCTTTTTATTTTGCCTCCTCTTTCTGCGCCTCTGTTCTGTATGCTCTGCGCATGCGGGTGGATGAGTAAATGCGTGGTCATGTGAATGCTTGCGTGTGCGTGTGCGTTTGGGTGTGCTTCGGACCCGCACATGAGCGGACTAGAGGCTGATGAGGTGGCTGGTTGGTGTGGGTCGCACTACCGCTGCGCTTGTTCGTCCTTTGGTTCCTCGCTTCGATTGTGACGAGGCAAGACCACGATGAGAAACGAAATGCCCAGGGGGGCGTGAGCGCATACGCGCCCACCCACGTGGTAGGTTCGAGAGAGGGTAACGGTAACGGATCGATGCGCAACTCCTTCGCAGGGGGAGGTACGGGGGGCAGCGCTCTATGTGCTGTTGTCCCTGTGCCTGCCTGGCTTGTCTGCGTTGATGAATGTTGCCAACACCCCCTCCCCCAAAAGAACCGTAGCGTCTTTCCCTCTGTAATCGGCATGCCGCATTATCTGCCGTTTTTATGTTTGTTTCATGTCTCTCGCAGAAGTGCGCTCGGTGGCCTCACCCCTGGTCTTCCAGCTCTCCTCTATCATGCCTCCGAGTCAGGGAGGATGTCAGCACCAAAGGTGTTTCACTGCGCGCACGCGTGCACACACGCACATAGAAGCGCTCTCAAACTCTCGTGGTTCCTTTGTTATACCACCAACTCTTCGACGATTTCGTTGGCGCTGTGTGCTACTTTCTCTCGTGTCTTTTCCTGCCTTGTTCCCACCCCTGTTGAGGACGACGTATGCACAGTGCAGGGAGTGCCTACTGAAATACCCTCTTCCTCGCTTCTGCTGTGGCTGACTAGGCCTTTGCCACCCTCTCTTAAACTGTCGCACATACGAAGAACCACCTACACATCACAGCTGAGGCATCCGCATCAGGATGCGCGCCCCGCAGAGGGACACCGTCACAAGTGCCGAGGAGAAGTCGTTCCTCGCCCGTCAGATTTCGCTGATCCGACTGACTCGCTACCAGGCAAAGTTTATGTGCGAGGGCCTCGGCACATTCATTTTTTCGCTGACCATCTCACTGGCGGAGATGAACTGCGGCATCCTCGCGATAGATGGCAAGGCCCACACGCGCAACCTCGCCCCTCTTGCAGGGGGACTCATGCTTTGCGTTCTTATCTTTACGTTTGGCTACATCTCTGGTGGCCATTTTAATCCGGCTGTCACCTTTGCTGTTGTCATGATTCGCGGCATGCGAATCGAAGAGGCGATGTCGTATTGGGTGGCTCAGGTGGTAGGCGCTTTGATCGGTGCGGGGCTGAGTATCCTTGTGAACGGTACAACGCGGCACTTTCCTGCGCCCCAGGTGGCACAGAACACGACTGAGCACATCTTCAGCGCCTTTGTCGCGGAGGCTGTGTTCACAATGTTGCTTGTGACAGTGGTGCTTCACGTTGTCTACTCACAGCAACACAGAAATGATTACTACGGCTTGGCGGTTGGGATGTGCTTCCTTGCCTCGCAGTACGCCATTGGCGGCGTGTCGGGTGGCGCCTTCAACCCAGCGGTCGCCACAGGTCTGCAGGTGGCCAAGTTCATCGCGGCCGGCTACGTCACACAGCTCACATATCTCTGGTTGTACTGGGCAGCGCCTGCCTGCGGCGCCGTTGGGGCGGCGTTTCTATTTACGATGACCCACCCAGTGCCGAAAGATGACGAGGAAGAGGCACGGCAGCAGCGCGCAGCGCGTAATCTCTACAGCGCTAGCTGAGATGCATTTTCTGCCCTCTTCCATCTTCCTTCCCCCTTTCTCGTTCCTCCTATATGAGTCGGTCTGCCAGTCCATCTCGCCCCCTCCCACTTGAGATGTGAAAGTGCGTACTCACCTTCTGTGTCTTTTCGGTTTTGGGGTGGCCCCTTCCTCTCTTCTCCTCATTCTCTCACTGTTGTGCTTCTTGACGTGTCAGCACAGTTTATCGTCTCCGCCTGTGTGTGCCTGCGTCTGAGCCTCTCTTTCTGTGCGTGTCGCAATCGAGGTAGATGTGCGCTCAGCCGGGGGGGTCTACCCGTTCTCAACTTCTCCTTGAAGCGGATGACGTCTCCCCACTCTCTCTCTCTCTTGCTGCCTTCCTCTCTGCGCCCTTATCGTCCACTCGCACATGTGCAAGCGTCCCTATGCGTTATACGCCACAGGGACAGGTGGACTGGGCATCAATTCTTTTAAGAGTAGCGCGAGAGAAAAAACGTCACCGCCTTTCACTTGCTAGAGGGAGGGGGACGAAGACAAGCAAAGCAGCGCCTTCTTCTTTCCTCTAAGATGTGTGCGCCTTGTCAATGCGCGTCTCGGGGAGGGAGGGAGCAGGCGTGACGTGGGCGCAAGTGCTCCTGTGTGTTGGCCGACCCACGATAGCGCGTTTTTTTTCTTTCCTGTTTTCCGACTTGCCTCTTCCTCCGTGCCCCTCTATGGTGCGAATCGAAGGAGCACTGTTGCTGTGCTGTGCTCCCCTTTTCGATGTTTCTGTGCATGGGGCAGCTGCTGCTTAGCACGAGAAGCGGCCGAAGGCGTGTCACGGATCGAGAGGGCAAAACTTCGGGAGTGCGAAAGGGAGAGCAAGGGCGGCTCCGCATGAAGGTAAGTTCATGGTACACGTGCTTCTTGCTAAAGCGCGAAACAACGATGGTGGACGTCTCCTTTGCTCTTTTTCGCTCTCCTCCCTACGTCGGATCATCGGGCAAGTACATGCGCATGCGCTTTTCCTATACTTTCTCCTTGTGCCCGCTGCTGATGTCTCCCTTGCGGTGGATCGCTTCACTGCAGAAAGAGCTGGCGAGGGTGTGCTGGCCTTTCTCCACCACCCACCACCGCCTCTCCTCATCTCTCCCTCTCTTTCTAGTTCTTCACTCTGCTCTCCTTTCTTTCACCACCGGCCCCTCCCACCCCTTTCGGCCATCTCGTTTCTGTTGCCTTTACGCTTATGCCATGAGCCCAGTCCCAAGGTTGAATGGCGACCGAAAAGGCGGGCACTCGCTTTCCTCGCTGCACACGCTAGTCCCCGCGCGCCTCAGTACCTCTAGTACCCACCAAGCGTGCTTGACTGCAGAGAGTGTGGATGTACTTGCCGGTTTTCTCTCTGCAAGCACGCCAAGGCTCCTGAAAGGGAGCAACAAAGGAAACGCCTCACCTCGTGTGTGAGCGCGGCACTAGCGCTTTTCCTCATTCACGTTTTGTTTCTGGTTTGTTGAGCGCCTCTTGCTCACACACCTGCCGCTCCTGCAGCACGGCGCTGATCCAAAAAGGGGTGAAGCACAACCACAACGAAGGGAAGCGTCAGCCGCAGCGGCAACAGACTGCTTCGCGTACACTGCGAAGCATACGGTGTCGCTTTTCAGTACCACCGCATAGGGGCTGCGCCACTCTGTCTGCGTGCACTGTTTTGGACTTGTGGCAGGACTTCGCCCTTCTTCTGGTGGTTACAGGGGTCCGTGCGGCGCCTTCTTTTTTTTTTTTCTGCTTCTGCGCACCCCCACTGGGCATTGGCACGGAGAGAGACCCAGCCGAAAGGGGCACGCCTCGAAACACACGTGCCCTCCTTCTCTTGCACACGCACCCACACGCACACACACACACACACACACACACACAGGCATGGAAGTCTGAGTGAGGTGACAGAGCAGAGTGATCGATTTTTTCTGTCTTTTGCTCATCGGGTACCGCTATGCATTACTTGGGAAGACCACACAGCAGCGCCTCCTCTTCCGCCTACACCATCACCGACTCCCGCACTCACTCGTCCTCTCATGACGGCATCGCTGGCGCCGCACAGACGATCGGTATGCAGCGAGACATGATTCACCTGCTGCCACTGCACCAGACTGAGGCAGCGAGCTCGTCTGCCACCGTTGCTCCCACACTTGTAAGTGACGCGGTGACGCCGGCCGCTTTATCAGCCATGTCTTCTGAGCCGGGACTCGCGCGTTACTTTAACGGGCTGGCCGCAGGGGATGAGATGGCTGAGCTGATCCGAGGCCTGCACGTCTCGATCTGGCGGTGCTACCAAGACTGCCTACAACGCCCCGTAGCTGTACAGGTGCCGGCTTCATCGGTGTCGGCGAATAGAGCTGGGGGCGGCGTGGGGGCGTTTGCCAATGAATCCGCCGAGCTTTCGTCGTGCAGCGATGACGTGCCATTAAGGGGGTCGTCTTTAGGGAATGCTGGCACTCGATTTACGTGCCCCGCAAACCAAAGCGACGGCGCGGAGGCTGTCCTGCCGATTGCCGCTCCTGTAAAGCCCACCCCAATTCCACGAGGCAGGCTGAAGGCGGCGTTGCGTCGGCAGTACTGGGCGGCCACCAAGGCCGCCATGCTCTTCGCAGTCGAGAGTCCCTCCGTAGCTGAGGAGGCAACCGCGCTTCACTGCTCCAATATCGCACGCTCTCTCCTGTACAATTACTATTACCCTAGTGACAATAGAGACATTGCAAGCAGCTCACCACATGTGCGCGCCACGCTTGGAATCGCACCGGTCATCTCAACCCTGCAACAGGGAGAGGTGCGGTGGGTGTTGAGTGATACGCGCATCGCTGAACTCGCCAGGAAGGAGCTGAAGGCGAATCGAGTCGACGGCGCTGTCTGCGGGTGGCAACGCGCCCTTGCACTGCTGCGGCAGGTTGACCCTACCCCACTCACCTCGGCTGTGGAGCTGGAGCTCTACCGTCGCACCGACGGCCACCACTGGGCCGAGGCGCTGGGCTGCCTCTGGCGCATCAAGCCCGCTCATTGGACGGAGATGGACGTGGCGGCCGCAGTACGGTGCCTGTACTCTGCCGGCCGCCGTCGCCATCAGGAGAAGAGCGTTTCTATTAGTCCCGATGGGGACGAAGGCGCTACAACAGAGGGCGGTGAGAGCAGCTCGTATGCCTCCAACGCCGTCTTTGTGGCACGACTGACAGCGCAGGCGCTGCGCATCCACCATGCTGTGGAGTCGGCAGGGGTGCTGCGATGGAGTACCTCATCTACCTTTAACGATACACTGGGTCTTATCGCATTCGACACGGCGGGGTGGCAAGATGCATGTGTGCTACTCGATAAGCTGCTTGCCAGCGCGGCTGCTGGAGAACGCTCTCGAGACCCAGACCTGAAGCGGGATGCCGCGAAAGGAGTCGTAGGCACGGGTCGGGACGAGAAAGCGGTGCGCAGTGAGCAGCACCGCAGAGGTGGCGAAGCTGCTGCTGACGATGTGTCGTTTCTGGCGTCGACTTCCGACAAAAGCAAGTTTATGTCTCAAGGTGAAGATACATCGGTGACAGCTTACTCACAGCAGCGTGCACCGTCCCCTGTGTCGCTCTACCACTTTGCACGAGCCAATGCGGTGACAGTGCATCAGACATGTCGAGCGTTTCGGTCCCGCTGGGATGTGGGGCTGCGCTATGTGCAGCTCCTCCAAGACGCCTTTGCCGACACTCTCAATCTTTCATCTGACACTGCGGCAACGGAAGATGTGCTCCGATTGTGCATTGCCGGTCAGCAATGGGAGGCCGCGCTGCGGCTCGTGACAGCTCATAAAGCAGCGATGGCCGATGACGCCGAGGGAGAGCGCTTGCCTGCAGTCGTGCAGGATGGCAGCAGCGTCGCTGCAGCCTTGAAGGGTCACGCGGCTGCTGTGGCTGCGGCGCCGAAAAGAGCGACACTGTCTCAACACCGTCGGCACTACCGTCCAGATGTCTTTGTACAGCTGGTGAACCTGCTCGGGTCTGTGCAGGCGTCCCGCTGGGCTGCGTATGACCTGATTCATCGTTACGCGGCATCCGGTGCTGCTCTGTCGACAGCTGTTGTCAACCTCGACAGGCGCAACAGCACCACAGTGGGGTTAAGACTATCAAAGCATTACAACACAAACACCCTCTCACGCGCGTACAACTGCCTCGTACAGAGTGCGGACACCCTCGATGCAGCCCAGCAGGTGCTTGAGCAAGTCCGGTGTTTTCAATCGCCGGCGCAGGAAAGGAGTAGCGCGGCCACTCAAGACAAGAAAAACTGCCCAGGGGGCAATGCAGATCGGCAGCTTCGTGACCTGGATGCTGGGCTGGTTGGACTAGAGACTGAATCGGTGGCACACATCACCTACTTATCAGCCGTCGCGGGTGATTGGTGCCGTGCACTACACCACGCGAACGCACTCCTCCACCAGCCGCGCTATCGCGCCACCTTCTTTCCGACAGCTCGCCTGCATGATGCCGTGCAGTACGCCCTCGAGCAGGCGTCCTCTCCCGGACCCTCGTGGCAGGTATCTCTACAGCTCTTCACAGACATGATGGAGCGCAATGTCCCAATCTCCGAGGTCTCTTTTCAGTCCGCGGTGAAGCGCTGCTTTTCTGGTAGAGTGCCCGATCAGGCGCAGAAGCTCTTTTACTTTGTCTTGCGCAAAGGTGTGCGACCGTAATGAGATGCAGTGCGTGCTCGAGTGTGCTGATGTGAAGTAGTAGGGAGTCT
Organism: Leishmania lainsoni; assembly: GCA_003664395.1. NCBI lineage: Eukaryota > Euglenozoa > Kinetoplastea > Trypanosomatida > Trypanosomatidae > Leishmania > Leishmania lainsoni. Next base: position 900,987 of record RAIA01000133.1, on the reverse strand, counting down.
GCGCCGTGGCTCAGGAGTGGATGACACACCCGCACTTCTGTGTAGTGGATGCGCACAAAGTCTCTCAGCGCAGGGGTGTTTCGCTACCCCCTTTTCTGCCTCTCGTTTTCTCTTTCCTTGCAGACGGGCGCGTGCTCGCATGGACTCACCATGCGCAAGTGCGGCTGCCTTTTCCATCCTGGAGGCAAGAGAGGCTTTCAAAGCGGTACACCAGTGCCCCCCCCTTCCTCTGCCCCCACGTCAGAGTGTCGTGCTGGGTAGGCCAAGCTCAAGCGAGTGCAGTCATCTGCTGATACCTTTCCTCTGGTCACGACGCGATCTCGGGAATCAAAGACCTAGGTTGAGCACCTTCCCCGCCGCGCTATTGGCAGCTTGCTTGCTCGCTTCCGGTCAGTTCCTCTCTCTATCGACGTTTACACAGGAGGGGAAGGCGGGCCAACTCCTCTTCACTTGTTTCTTCCACTCTTTTCTCCTCCTGTGTTTTTCTTCTGTGCTTTGTGCTGCTCCACTCTCGTGCATCTGCCCAACACACATACGCGCACGTGTGTAGAGGAGCAAGGGGCTGTTACAGCTCGAACAGACGTGCAGACACTTCTTTCACATGCAACCTTGACGGAATACATCCAACACAACCAATAGGAAGAGGAAGGAAACGTCACACAAGAGAGGTAGCTCACAATACACTCACACGCTCACCCATCATGGCGTTTAACGCATTTTCGAGCTCGGCAACGCTGGGCTTTGGTGTTGGGTCGACTCCAGCTGGAGGATTCGGCTTTGGCAATTTAGGAAGTGTCGCTTCCACCGCACCTCCTGGAGCTGGCGGCTTCAGCGCTACCGCCACCTCAGCCCCGGCTTTGGGGTTCAACTTTAGCGCTGGTGCATCGACCTCTGCGGCACCGGCACCGGCACCGACTGGGACGTCTATTGGCTTAGGAGGATTCGGCGCTGGCAATGCGGCATCTCCGTCCGCCCCATCGGCTAGCGGCTTCTCAACAGCTCTGCAGCCCCCAGCGAACACAGCGACACCGTTTGGTACTAGCGGATTCGGTCCTGAAGCGGCTGCTTCAGCGGCTGCGCCAGGAACCGCAGCTCCAGCAGCCTCTACGCCGTTTGCCAGTGCGAGCACACTGGCTGCACCAATCTCTGGAGGGGGTGGCTTTGGTGGCACGTCAACCAGCGCGGCAGCAGCTCCATTCAGCGGCTTCAGCACAACTGCAAGCACCACCCTCGCTGCTCCCGTTGATGCTACCCCTGCCACTGCGCCAGCAAGTGCGTTACCGGCCTCCGGAGCCTTTAGCTTTGCTGTTGCTCCGGCTGCTTCAGCGCCGACTGCGAAGGCGCCGGTGGGCTTCGGGCCATTCGGTGGTGCAGCTGCTGCAGCGACGCCTTCTGCTGACGGCGCCAAGACATCTTCCAACGGAGGGTTTGGGCTTAGCACCGGCATCGGCGCCGCCCTCAATGCCGCTTCCCCACTCGGTGGCGGCGGCACGAGCGGTCTTGCGGCTGCTCCAGCCAGCTTCGGTGGTGAGAGCTTGTCCCTGGCACCAGCCCCTGCTGCAGCTCCTGCAACTGGAGGGTTCGGCGTGACGTTGGTTAATCCGACCTCGACTGGTGCTGCTGCTGCGACCCTACCCGCCGCTGGTTGTGGTGTCAACTTCGGCAACACAAGCGCTGAAACAGCGTCATCCGATGCAGCAAAGGCCGTCGGTGCCACAGCGTCTTCCGCAGCAACGGCGTCTCCTCCGGCAGCGGCCACAGGTGGAAACACCGTGTTCGCTGCGGCGGGTGCGGCATCCTCTGAGACAAGGGCTGAAAAGGCGCCACTTTTGTCGACCGCAGCAGCTTCCGCCGCCTCACCGTCGCAGGAATTTGGCGGAAAGAGCCTCGGTGCGGTTCTACGCAGACTGGATATTGACGTCGCCTTAGATCAGAGGAACTTCGCTGACCTTGCCCGCCACGTCGTCGCGCGCGACCGACAGATCATGGCACGTGGTCGAGAGTTGACCGAGGTTCAGTCAGTCGTGAAGGATGCCTTGACAGCGGCAAAAAGCGCTGAGGCGACATTGGCGGAGTGCAAGCAACGGCAAGCAGTCCTCTCTGAGTACTTGCAATCTCTGGAAGACAAAGTGCAGCCCTACTACGCGCAATGGGAGCAGCAGCTGCAACAGCAGCAGCAGCACCATTCGACAGACCCTCGTGGTGTGGATCAGCAGCGCGCAGTCACGTACGACAACGTTATAGCCCTGCTAGAAGAGGTTCAGGGCGTGGAGGAGAAGGTAGGGCGTGCTATACGCCAGCACAATCACTCGCGCAACGAGCTGCTGGGTCTGAGCGAGATTGAGGGGACGATGCGACTGATCGACGGGCAGCTGTGCGCACTGCAATGTTGCTCGGCGCTGGCCTCCGCGCTAGAGTTGGAGCTTGATCGTCTGCTTGGTAAAGCGGCGTAGCACGAGTAATCCTAATGAAGAGTGCTGTGCTGTGGAAAATTAGGTGGCGACAGCGTGCAGTTGTGTTGGGGGTGCGAGAGCGCCTCGTGAGATGAAGGGGGCGAGAGGAAAAGCAAGCAAACAAGCAGAGCAGAAAGCAAAAGAAGATGCGAAACGGAACTGATGGATCGTAGGATTGGCCAGTGAATCGCTTCGTGCGCGTTCCCTCTCCTTTGTGCGTGTGCGTGCTACTCCAAAAGAGAAGACGCTACACGCGCTGCTAGCACACGTGTCTAGACAAGTAACGTCAGCGAACAAGTCTTCCAACATGCAACGGCGGGCGAGAATGAACCAGGAAAACGAATGATTATCCTACTCCTCTGCGGGGGTGAGGAGACGGAGACACAGCAAAATGGAACAGCAATGTGGTGCACACTGGTGGCGTTTGTGTGGGTGTTCCTGAGAGATCATCAACGAACGTGGTAGAGGGGCGTGGGTGCGCATGCCTGTATTGATGTTCGTTGCTGCCCATCCAGCAGTAATGTGTGCGCATCGCAGTAGGAGTGAAACGTGAGAGAGAAGGAGAGGGGTGGCTCTCCCACGAACAATTTCGACCTTTCCGTCTTCCTCGCACTTCCCGCCTCTCATTTCACCTTGGCTCTCCTCTTGACAGAAACTAAGCAGTCCGATCTACTTTCCTCCTCCTTCTTCCGCCTGCACGCCTCATCATCGCCCCCCCCCTACCACCACCACCGCGCGTTCCGCTTCTTTTTCGTTTTCGTTTCCTCTCTTTCTCTCTTGACTCTTTTTCTCTGTTTTGTGCGCTTCTCCTCGCGATTCGTGGCTCTAGCAGAGTGCGCCCCACTCTTCTCCGTGGTGGCTATCTTTTCCTACTTTGTGCCCCCCCCCCCCTCCCCTCCCCATCTCCACTCGCTGCACAGTCCTCCTTGTTCTCTCGTCTTGGACGCTCCCTTTTAAATCGCTTCTTTTGCTTCTACTGCCTTGTCCTACACGACGCACGCATCAGGAGGACAAGCAAACCACCGCAGCCCCTCTTTTTCCCTCCACCATTGCTATCCCGTGCGGTGTCTGCCCCCCCCCCCCCCCTCAACCACTACCACTGTGGATTGCGCTTCTTGTTTTTTCCTTCGTTTGTTTTCCCCTTTCCCTTGGAAGAGAGTCCATCGCCCCAGCCGATACGCATGGGCGCACAAGGCAAGTGAATACATACAAATACGCTCCGAGACACATCGAAGTGTCTTCTCCGATAACCATCGCCCCTCCCTCCCTCTCTCTCTTCCTCTAGAGTCCTTATGGTCAAGTTTCTGTCCTTTGGCGCGGCCGCCGCCCTCGGTGCTGCCTTCCACACCTACACCTCTTCCCAGCGCATGGTGGCGGAGTGTGCAGCAAAGAAGGACGTCTTCACTACCAAGTTTAAGCCGTTTGTGCTGGGTGAGGTACTAAACCTGGCTGAGGATGTTGCCATCTTTCGTTTTCTGCTAAACGATCCGAACGATACCTTTGACCTTGTGCCGTGCAGCACGCTCCAGGCCCACTTCAAGGAGGGCTCGAACATGGTCGATCAGCCTATGCGCTTCTACACCCCCATCACGCCGAACGGGACAAAAGGCTATTTTGACCTTCTCGTGAAAAAGCAGCGGCCAGGCCGTTTTACCGAGCACCTCTTCTCCATGGATGTCGGGGAGTCGTTGATGTTCCGTGTTGTTCAGTACAAGCTGATGTACAAGAAGAATCGGTGGACCGATGTAGGCATGATCTGTGGCGGCACAGGCTTGTGCCCTATTCTCCAGTTCATGAACGCCTCTCTGGACACAGAGGGCGATTCAACGAAGCTCAGTATGCTTTTCGCCAACCGCTCAGAGAATAAGATCCTGCTCAAGGGCTTGCTTGATGAAAAGGCCCGCGAGCACAAGGATCGCCTGCAGATCTTCTACACAGTGGACAACTTCGACGATCCGAGCATGACCTCAAACCCGGTATACAAAAAAGGGACCCCCCTCACGGTGGACGTCGAGAAGCAGCCAAGCACGAGCCCTGAGGGCAGGAAGTACTTTCACGGCTTCAAGGGTTACATTGACGTACCAATGTTGCAGGCGACGATGCCGAAGCCGTCACCGTCGACCCTGCTTCTCGTCTGCGGGCCCGACCCGATGATGGTAAAGGTAGTCGGTGCAGCGCCGATGGTGCTGCGTGCCATGTCCGGCGGGCTCGCATACCAGCCCTCAGGTGCGGTACTGAACAACGCCGCGGACGTCTCCGGGTTTCTCGGCAGTCTGGGCTACGAGAAGGAGATGGTCTACCGCTTCTAAGGCAGCTGTGTAGATGAGGGTGAAACAAGTGGGCACACAGAAGCACTGCCATAGCAAAAGAGATCTTTGGACGCCTTGGAAAGCATATCCGCATTGAGGCGTCGAGACAATGGCAGTCAGCGAATGCCGAGAGCAGCAGCTGCGCCACTACAGAGGAACTAGACGAGATGCCAGAGAGTTGTGGACGAACGCACTGGGGTGGTAGCTGCGGGGGACGAACGCCGAGAGAGGACGGCGCTCTCTGTCTTGGGCTCTCTCTACACTTGTGGGTGTAGATGTGTGTCACCGGAACGACACATGAGTCTTTTACAGCTCGTCTTCTGGTTCAGCGAAACCACTCGCTCGCTAGCGCTTTCCCGCTACGATCGTCTCCTTCATCTCTTCCTCTCTATGAATGTTGTTTCTCGTTTCTCCTTTTGTGCCCGGTACGTCAGCGCGTTATGCGACAGTGGAAGCTGACCGATCTCCCTCCCTCTGCCTCCTCTTTACCACTGTGCCTCATGTTTGTTGTCGCTGTAGTAGTGTGACTGTCACCTCACCTGCTGTAGTTGTGAAAGCAAATGATGTAGCTGTTCAGGGGTTTTGCACAGACACCGCGGAATAGAGGGGCGGGGAGAGGCTGGGCATGGTTGAGGCTGGGTGGCAACGGAAGGAGAGGCACATATTCTTTTCCCTTCCACCCCTCGACAAGTTTTCTATGAAGCCGATCTTGTTTTCTTCTCCAAGGCTCTTTTTTTTTTTGCGCTTTCTTCATGCTGTCCACAGTGCCCTTTCCGCTGTTGTCAGCCCTTGTCCTCTTTACCAGCCAGCACCCCGCAGTTTCTGTATAGTGAGCGGAGGAGAAGAGGTTCACAGAGCCTTTCTTTTCCCTTTACGACTATGAAAGCATGGCCGCATGTGTGCCTGTGTGTGTGTGTGTGTCTGCACCTCTTGCACTCTAAGAAGGGAAGGCGTTCTCTTCTCTTCGTCGCTTTGTTTTCCTTCCCCTCTCTTCCATTCTCTCTCTCTCTTTTGCTAATAGTTTGTGCCTTGGATGAGGCAGGCCACCTCGTCCTGGTATCAGGGTCTAGTGCCCGCTCTATGTGGGAAAACCAGGTAGCTCCTTCTATCCCTGCCAACGCTGAGCCCCTTCTGGTGGTGACAGGGTCAAAGCACATTCAACGCGAGGAGGTCAGAGCGATGCATCGCTACTGATGTCGGCGGTCAGGTTCTGGATGGCGTGGTGTCGGAGCGACATGTGAACACGTCTGTGCTATTCGTATAGTGGGCGGAGTACCAACACGATGCCAATGCACCTCACTGGGCCCTCACTTCCCACTGCAGTGAGAGGGACCTGCGCCACTCCTCAAGGAGGGATGCACCACGTGGCAACGAACAGAATGGAAGTGGCTATGGGAGGCCACAGGCACAGAGGTGGGTAGAGTTTGAGGCCGAGGCCATTTTTGGATGACTGGGTTGGCGTATTGCTGTGTTCGTGTGTACGACCTTTTCTTTGCACGACGCTGATGGTCCCTGCGACAGTGTCAGGGGGTCGAGGTACGCTTGACCTCGTCTTGTATGGCAGAGAACGGACACACTGAGCTGAAGCAGCTTTGATTTCTCGTCTCTGTGCTAATTCTCCTTTTTTTTTAGCGCTTTCTCTTTTCTTTCTGCAAACCAGTGATAATAGAGGTCTACAGTGGCGCACGGAGTCGCCTGCGTGTGTGTTTGTGTGTGTGTGTGTGTTTGTCCGAGTGATTTATGCTCGCTTTAAATCTTCCTTTGCATCTCTACCGTCCCGCACGTGCACCCAGTCGTTCCCCATACAGGCGCCAGCGGTTTTACTTTGTTGTTTTTCTTCATGTTGATTGGTTGGTTGGTTTCTTCTCTCTTTACCCCCCTCCTCTCCTCCTCCTTACTTCTCTTTGCTTTACACTGATTTAACGTCGCCTCCCCTTTCTACTGGCCTATGCACACGCCCCCTCCCCCACACCCACACGTGTACGTGTGCTTGGACTACATAGAGTTAAAGGTTTTGGGTGTCGATGTGTGCTGGTTGTGCTTTTTGGGCCTTTCTACACACATGTAGGCGTTGGAGCGGAACACCAGAGAGGCAGCTGAAGAAAACTACAGGCCAGTCCTTCTCCCACTGCCTCCCTCTTTCTGTTCCTGACTTGCCGCCACCTCATGCGTGCGTGCTTGTGTGCCTATGCGCTTGCCTGCTTATTCCATATACTCTTGTCTGTATTCCCACGAACAGGGCATTTGAGGGAATTGGGGCGCAGTAGGCGTCTTGTGTATATTTTGTTTTGCTTTCCTCGCTGGCTCTCTCTCTCTCCCTCTCTGTGTTGTGTGGGTAGGTACTGTTGGGTGGTACGTAACAGTGCTAAAGTGCAGATGGATCGATGGAGCGATTGAAAAATGGGCCAACAAACTGCCCGTTCACCCTTAGCACTTGTCTAGCTCTCTTCCATGCTCGTGTCAAGGCTTCTTTTTTTGCCTTTGACTGTGCGCAGTTGTGGTTGTGTGCGTGCGTGTACATCAGACATGCGTATGGGCTACGTGAGGCGGACTTTATTTTCTCTCTTGTTTTTTTTTTGGGTTGAAAGGTGCGCGGGAATGGAGAAAAAGAGCGGAAGAGAACAGAGGATCTCGCGCAGGATGCATCATCGCATCCTTCTTTCTCTGGCATGCGTGTCAGTTGAGCACATGTGTCTCTGTGCTGGATGTCACGTCTGCTCCTCTCTTTCTCTCTTCACCCCCCTCCCTTTCTTTTATCGAAGTCGTGTACGTTCTGGTGTGCGTGTTTCGTTGTTGCTGCTGTGCATGCTGTGCTCACTCTCCTCACCTCGTTTTTTCCCCTTTTACTGTGTGTAGGTGTGGGTGGATTTTTTGCGCTTGTTTCATCACCCACACAACCACAACTGCACACACGTGCGCCTCTTTCAGTTCCTCCTCCCTCTTTTCTTTTCCGGTACTCTTCTTGTGAGGCAGTCTTGTCTGTGCAGTAGGCGCGCGCGAGTAGGTCAGTATGGGTGACGAATGTGCGGACGTATGAATGTACGTGTGGTCCATGCGTGTGTGTGTGTGTGTGTTTGCAGCCGCCATATTTGAATCTCTTGTTTAGCCACAAGAGGCACTGGCCGATCTCACTTACGTTTTGCCATTAAAATAGAAGACAGCGATCACACCAACATGTGATAAGACGTGAAGTACGTGTTGTGTCTGCCGTGTACCACTTCACCGACGAATACCGGCATTTCCGGCCTTTATGTCAGTGCGCCGTCTCACAGCTGAGCCACGCGTTATTAATGGCAGTCCTGGCCCTTCTTCTATGCTGTCAATCTCCCTTCCCTGCTTAGCTTCTTGTACTCCTTCTATCCTATCACACGTTTGTCATCACCTCCGCTGCCAGCGTTCCATCAGAGGTCGCGCAGCTCTCTCGTTTTCTTCCTGTCTGTACTGGTGCACCCTCATTCAGCAGTGTGTTGGTTTACTCTTTTTTTTCCTAGCTCTGTCAGTGTCATCTCGGAGCGTAGCCATCAGCACTATTACCGAACCGCTCAGGCAAATAGGAACAACTAATGCACATAGGTCAGGGTGACACAGGGGCGGCATACGCGTACGCTTCAGAGGACCGCTCGCGTGTTTCTGAGGTACAAGCGGGCTCATCCGTGCAGGGAGACGCGGGACGCGTCTCTGACCGTGCCTCACCTGTGCTCTCGTCGTCATCACTGCACCACCGACCCTCAGCAGGAGGGTCCGTACCCTCCCGCGGTGTGGTGGCTCACCGGGCGGCGCCGATGTTCCTTGTGAACGCGTCTGTTGCCGGTGCTTGTGGCGCGCTCTCAGGTGTGGTCGGGAAGCTTGCTGTGGAGTCCGCGCGCGTCCCGTTGTTGGTGCGGAGCGGTGGCCTCTACCTACAGCTCGATCTGGCCACCATGGAGATGGTACAGGCCGTTGTTCCATGGCTGCTGCGTATCTTCCTTTTCCTAATGAACGCCGTTCTGACTGCGTCCATGTGGCGCTTCTACTTGAAGGCGCTCTCGCAAGGTCCGACACCAGTTTGCCAGATCCTGAATACCGGAACGAACTTTGTCGTCAGCGCTGTGACTGGGCTTGTGCTCTTTTCAGAGGAGGTGACGCTGATGTGGGGTGTTGGGGCGCTGCTGATTGTCATAGGGCTGGCGCTGGTGGTGTCCGATCCGCAGGTCAGCGTGTGAAGGCGAATGGGAGAGGCGTGTTATCATGATTCTGGCTTTTCGATGGAGGCTGTTCGCCACTACGTGTGAAGGAAAAGAAAAAGGACTACGACACATGCGTCGGTCACGTGCTGATGCCGCTGTGTATACAGGACGACAGCTACACCCTTTCATGTTCTACAACAAGGAAGGTGCGTGCGTGCGTGCGTGTGTGTGTGTGTGTGTGTGTGTGTGTGTGTGTGTGTGTGTGTGTCTGCTGCGCGCTTTTGAGGCACGTGAAGGTGCAGACAGAGCGCACTGAGCCACTCGAAACTATGCGGGATGCAATGACCGCAGGCCTCCCTTCTTTCCACCCGTGGTGAAACTTCAAAAAAAAAAAACGGCCTCGCATGCGTACGGAGACAGACAAAAAGAGGGCGGGCACATCTCCGAAGTCCCCTTCTCTGTGGGACTCACCTTGGATTCCAAGCGAGCACCGCTAAATACATCTTCCGCCTCTTCTCCCCTTCTGCTCGCCCGCTCTCTCTCTCCTCCCCTCCCCCTCCCCCTTTTTTCCTGATTTGTGTCCTCCATCGGCCTATGCGCCGCGTGTGCATCTCTTTACTCTTCAAGCTAAGAAGGACGGGGGGTCTCAGTCCGAGAACGTTTTCATTCTGCCTCTGCCTGACTGCTTCCGCTCTCTTTCTCTCTCTCTCCCTCGCTTCACATCCAGCGGCTGTGGGGTGGCGGTGGCGTGAGAGCACGCGCTCCTTGATGCTGTTGCTTTATTGGCTCTACAGCACTCTCTTGCCGGTGATTTTGTGTGTTGTTGTTTGCGAAACAAACCGTTCAAGGTGAAAGCACAGTAGTAGGTGAGCCGTGCGGGGGCATCGTGTTGCTTTTATTCTCGCTCTTTCTCGTACTTTCTGCGTTCTGGTAGCTGGGCGCACCACGGTTGAAGCTATATTGATGTTTATCATTGCCCTCAGGAATCTGCGGTCTGTATAACTTGGGCACCTCCCTCCCCCTCTTTCCCACCTATTTGATTTAGCGCGTCATTTCCTAGCTTCTCCTCTGTGTCGCCATGGCGAAAGGTAGCGGTGCCGCTGCCAAGTCAGTGGGAAATCCTCTGCAACCCCGCACGACCACCTACGAGTGGGGCGGCCCGGTTGGTGGCTTCTTCATGGTTCTCTTCCTCCCCACATTGGTTATGGCGCTGAACAGCCTCTGCGCTGGGGAGCAGTGCAGCATCACGCAGGCAATGCGGCTGCCTGCACTGATGACGGAGTTGGTGCACGGTGCGTGGCCGATGGTACCAAAGGCGATCGGCATTGAGCTTGTGTGGATCGCTGCCCACGCTGTATTTTCTATCCTCCCTATTGGCAGGCTCGTCTACGGTGGCGAGCTCCGCAACGGCGAGCGACTTGCCTACCGCATGAACGCTATCCACGCCTTCATCATCTCTCACGTGGTGCTTCTTGGCTTGCACTACACCTCTATTGTGAACATGGCCGTTGTGGCCGACCTCTTCCACCCCCTCATGATCGGTGCCATTTTCATCTCCTTTGCTATGTCGGTCGTGCTGTACGCGGCATCGTTCCGCCGTCGCAACGTACTCACAGCGCTTGGTGGCAACAGCGGGAACGCCCTGTATGACTTTTGGATCGGCCGCGAGCTGAACCCGCGTACTGGTCCGCTGGACTGGAAGTTGATGTGTGAGCTGCGTCCTGGTCTCATTGGCTGGAGCATTATGAACTGGGCATTTGTCTGCAAGTCGGTTCAGCTGGGCACCGTGACGCCAAGCATCGTGCTCACCGCACTTTTCGAGTCCTTCTACGTGCTGGACGGCCTGCTGCTGGAGGCGGGAAATCTCACCATGATGGACATTGTGACGGATGGCTTCGGGTTCATGCTGTGCTTTGGTGACCTTGCGTGGCTCCCGTTCACGTACACGCTGCAGACAAAGTACCTCGTTCACCACCCCGCGCACCTCTCGCCCTTGCATCTGTGCCTCTGCGCCTCCCTTTCTGTTGCCGGCTACGCAATCTTTCGTGGCGCCAACACGGAAAAGGACCGCTTCCGCAGCAACCCGAAAGACCCGTGTGTGCAGCACCTGCAGGTCATGAAGACCTCCAAGGGTAAGTCGCTTATCATCTCTGGGTACTGGGGCATGTGCCGGCACCCAAACTACGTCGGTGACTGGCTGATGGCGCTCGGCTGGGCGGCGTTCAGCGGCACTGCGGAGCTGCTACCGTACTTCCATCCCATTTACTTTGGTTTCCTTCTCATGCACCGACAGCTGCGTGATGAACAACAGATGCAGGAGAAGTACGGTAGGGAAGACTGGAACGCGTTCTGCCGCATCGTCAAGTACCGGCTTATCCCGTACCTCTACTAGGGAAGTAGACAAGAGAAGCAGAGCGAGGAGCGAGGACATCTCTCTCTCTCTATGGTGAAAGTTGGTGTGCGCAGAGTGCGGTCATCGGTTCCAACAAGCAATGCCAGAAGAAGCACAAGTGCACGATGATGGATGGCATCTGCACAGAAGGGCAGCTTAAAAGGACGAAGAAAATGTTTCGCGCGCACCCTATGCGTGCGCTGCATCTCCTCTCTCCCCCACCTTGTCTCCCTCGGCCTGTCGTGGTCGTTTGGCTGAGCTCGTTGGATTTTAATGTGAACCTGCGCTCTGCAGGAGAGGGGCGGGAGGGAGGCGGTGCTTTGAGAGGGGCGTCTATGCAGATGTGTGGTCCTTTCTTCTTCCCTCACTAAACAGGCAAGAAAAAAGGAAGCCCACCACCGAAGAAGATACACAGTCAACGCTGAGGGCCCCCTTCCCGCGTCTGTGCACTTGTGTGTGTGTGTGTGCCTAAGTCGTGAAGGCGCGTGCTTGTCTCAAATGGCCTCTTTTGTAGCCGGTGACACAGGCACCTCCAGTGCCGCCACAACCGTACTTTTTTCCCCTTTCCAAGGCTGGCGAACTTAAACGTGGTGCAGAGTGTGGGAACGCTGCGAGTAGTTGCATCCCGGGTGAAGGGTCAAGCGTGACTCGCGTGCTTTCCATGTCGATTGCCAGAACAGAAGCGTGGTAGTCGAGCACATGTGAGTCTCTGCGATTTGCTGTTCTCGACACACTTCTGCTGCGGTACAGAAGCCACCTTCCTCCCTGTGTCAGTAGGCCCGAGTTCGTTTTGAATATGTCGTGTGTCTATCGCAATGTACAACATCAGAGACTGTCTCGCGGCTGTCGCTCCTTTACTCCGTCCATCTTGTACCTCCTTCTCCTCTCCACTTTAACATCGTACGCGTGCTACATCTTTCTTTTTTTTTTGCTTCCGCTTTTCCTCGCTGGAAGACCAAGGAAACGCGCGCGCTACTGTGCGCCATCACCGCATCTCAGCCTAACCGACCCCCTTCCCCCAGCTTCCCAAACAAAGGTGCACCTGCTGCTAACACCATCGCCTTTTCCCCCTCTGGTGTTCGTTTGTACGCTCCGTACGTACTTACGGCATACTCGCATAGACGTAAATACACACCCACACGCCCACACAGCGCCACCCATCAACTCAGTGGCGGGCTGGGGCTCATTTCTTCATTTTTGTTTGTTTTAATCCTCTCTTGCTTTCGCCTCTCTCGTGTTGAGCCAAGATTCATCAGGACACGCGTAGGTGATACGCATAGGCGCACAGACCTACAGACAGAGCGACGTAGACCGAGGCGTTCACAAGCACCTACACACCACGTAGCGGCTTTCAAGGTGTATTGTGAGGAGTCACAAAGTGGGAGTGCGGAAGCGCTTCGTAGCATCACCATGTCATGGGTTCGTGTCAAGTGCAGCGATGGACATAGCTACGTAGCTCCCTCTCACGGACGGCCTATTCCAAAGCTCGATGGAATGGCGAGACTCTTTCAGGCCCCATTTTCCCTTCGGCAGCTACATACCTTCACCACACTGAGCAACAATGCCCCTGCTGTCTCTGGCTGGGGAAACAGCGACTTACGTGGCGTTCTTGGCACGGATGAGAGCGTGAACTCGTGCATCATGGTTGATCAACGCGACTTGGGCGACCATCTTGGTCTCACGACGGTCGCCGTCGGTGACGAGGAAGACACAGAGCTGGTTGAGTCACCGTCACTGCGACTCCTGCTCGATCGTGTATTTGCCGTGCTTATCAGCACAAACGGAGGTGGCGTGCAGGTGCTATTGGACGCACTGTGTACCCGTGCACCGCCGCCGCTGACGGTAGTGGCGAGGGTTGAAGCCGCTATCGTGCATGAGGATGATGGTGGGCGACGTGTGCCACCTGAGCTGTGGCTCGCGCGCACACGAGGGGCGGGCAGCACTCTGCAGGACACCTCCTGGAGTGTCAGCGCCTCATCGAATCAACAGTTTCTGGCTAGGCTTAGTCAGGACTGCTCCACCGTCGAGGATGCAGCCCGGGATGCAGAAAGGCTGTCCCTGCAGCCGCCCCCTTTGAATATGGCGGCCGTAACACTGTCGAACCACGCAGCACGCGCACCACCACAGGTGGTATCCGCTCTTACCAATGCGCTGCCGCGCATCCATCAAGCGCATTCACCGAATTACCAAAGTTCTCCTCACTGGTGATCCGCTCTCCCCTGAGCTACGCCGCTGCGTTGCGCCGTCGCTCGTTACTGTTCTTTCTACCGCAAGGTGTTGTACCACTGAGTGTGCTGGCGATTCACCTTGAGCTCTCCGCGCGAGTAGTGAAGTGTCAGCAGAGGGCAGCCAAACCCGCACCCTTCACTGGTGGGGCCAACCCTCAAACAGCGCTAGGCACCTCTACAGGAGGTGCTTCTATCGCTACCGACGGCGCTGCACGATCGCTTTACGCCGTTCTTCTCGAAGGCCTAGGGCACGTGCGCATCGGCCCTGTACGGACGGGAGGGGCTCCCAAGGGCGACTGCGCCTCTTGCATGTCCACGCGATGTTACTGCTGTGCGGCGATGCTGCACTGTGTTTCGCACTTGCGACGGCAGAGTGGTAGGCTTCTCGCAAAGAGCTCTAGCTGGGCCGCTGTGGCACGCACAGCTGAGGAGAGTGGCAGAGTGTTGGTGTGGGCAATTGCGCGCTTGCTCGCAGGGAGCGAGAGGCTGATGAGCGCGCGCCAGGCCACAGATCTGACGCGCCTCATCTTGTATGACCTTTGGGTTGCTAAAGACTCGCATTGCGCCGAGGGGACGGCCACTGAGGCTGACGGTGCCGCACCATCAGTGTTGCAAACAGGCATGACGCCTCTTGTGGCTGTTTACTCGCCATCTGGCCTGCTCTTTGCCTCTGCAAGGTTCTCGATGTTGCTCAGCCATGAGGAGCAGGTTCTGCTCTCGGCTGCTGCGATCGACCGTTTGGCTCGCTACGCAGCACCTCGCTCTTCTGTCAAGTCTCATGCAAGTACGTCAGCCGCTGATGCGCTCAGCTGGATATCCTGGCCAATGCGCATGGGTGAGGCTACGGGCATGTCAGCCGGTGCAGTGGTGATGGACGTGCTTCTCATCACTGTTGGCGACGCCTTGGCTTTTTGTCTAGCCTTTCCGCGTACACCATTCTCGGCATCTGTGCCACCAACGGCATCCCTTCTATCAGTGCTGTCGCTTCTCGAGTCCACCGTGGCAAAAGCCCGTTCTCAAGCTGAAGCGCCTTCGGCAATGACGACTGCATCGCTCGCGCCGGCTCTCGTGTTTGCTTGTACGCACAGCACTGCCCCTTACACACCCACTTTCCACGATTCTCTTTTTGCTGTGACCGCACTTGAGGATGCACTGGACACGTCGAAGGCGACGTCGTCAGGCGAGTCAGCCGACTCGGCAGCTGGTGGGCTGGTGGGCGTCGCGCAACACCTGCACCAGCTGGTTTTGCGAGAGGCCTCCCAGTCAAGGCTGTCGAGTGGACAGGGCGCCGGTGCCACTGTGGATAATGCACCGACTCTCGTTACCGGCGCGGCATCGACACCACATCAAGCGAGCATGAGCACTGCGGTAGAGGAGAGCACCTCCAGGAATAGGACTGACAAAGTTGTACAGCGTCCGAGTGGCGTGTCAAGTGCACTTCACAAGATCTTCTCGTGCCTTCCGCTGTCTCACAATGATCCAAGCAGAGGTGTCACTTCCTCGAGGCAACGGTACATCACCACTGCGCAGCAGCAATCCACGGCTTACTTAAATCAGTCGAGGAAAGGAGGGCATTTGTCGTCGCTGGTACCGGTGGCAAATATGAGTGTATTACAGAGCAGCAATCCATACACCGCTTTTCTGCTGGCCATGCCGCTTGAGGAGATGCTATGCTACGTCTCTGCCCTTGTCACCCGTAATGAGCTAGGCACGCTGCGATCAAGCTATGAGCTGGGACTACACTCGTTCTTCTTTCTACAGCGGCCGGCAGTGGCAGCAACAGCAAAGCACCAATGCGCTGGATCTGCTAAGGTGTCAGGGTCACAACCACACAAGATGAAGAACGCTGTCGCGCAGCAGCTGACACTACCAGCGCGGTTCGGCATATCGTTTTCACGATTTCGCTTGCAGCAGTCGCCTTGCACTCACGCTGTCATACCGGAGGAATGGGCAGACGCGCATGGCGCTCCAGATCGATCTGGCGGTCGACTAACCTTCTTTGAGGACCCATCGCTGCTGCTGCAGCTCAACGCGCATGGTGTGTCACTCGCAGGGCGCACTCTAGACGAGGCAGTGGGAACCATGAAGGCCGTGAGGCTTCCCCGAAGACGCCGACCAGCGGCCGAACGAGATCTCTTCAAGGGACGCCTCGCTAGAGACGCAGGTATCCGTGGTTCCCGTGTGGACACTTCTACAGGCTGCACCTGATGAGTCGTTGGGGGAAGGAGAGTTCAGTGGCTCGGACACAGAGACGAGCGACTCAGACTCAGCTGCCGCCGCCGATGGTTTCCATGGAGTTCATCGGTCCGTTCCACCCAGCGTCGACGAAGACGCGCAGCTGGTTACCTCGCTTCATTACGCTTATCCGCAACGTCTCCACCGCCGCAGGGCGGCGCCTTTATTGGTAGCGGCAAAGCTTTCCACAATTTCACCTGCCATTCAGGATACATCGTCCTCCACTTCACCGCATCTACAACCATCCACCTACTCACAACAGGCTCACGCCACTAACGCTCTAAGCGCGAAGTCGAAGAAAGAGCGTGCTACCGAGGTATTGTGCCATGTGGAGGCGATTGTGAGCATCTGCGGCGACATTACGGGAATACGTCAGAGCATAGTGACGAGGGCGCTGCAGCGCCATGCGCTCTCTAGCTCAGCTGAGGCACAGCTTACGAGTGGGAATCCCCAACACGGAAGCGGCGAGGGCTCCGCTTTATCCGCTGCTGTGACACCTGACAGCCTTCCAGCAGAGTGGGAGTACGCTGCTGATGCTCCGCACAAGATGACGGATTTGTGTCGCGAGGTGGTGTGGTGCCAGGAGGCGGCCTTGGCGCTGCTGGAGGGGGCTGCGTGCCTCACATAGAGACCACGGAAGAGAACGAGATGCTCTAGGGAGGCAACGGACCGCTCCCTCCTTCATCCTCGTCGTTCGAAAATGGGTATGTGGTTACCCTCTCATGTAGTGCGAAGCTGTTCCACACCATTCACTGAAGTACGAAACAAGAAGGAGCAGAATGCACGCTATCCTCACAATACGTTCTGTGCACTGAGACATACAGACAAGCAGACCGGCACATGACAAAGAAGCCCGCAGTATTTTCTGTCGAGAGTCGAGGCGCTGCTCTTCTGCGACCTCCTTTGTTTTTCCCCCTGATGTCTTGCCGCTGTTCTCAAATACAGTTGTGTCGAGCGGAGTGCAGCTGGAGAGGGAACGCCGTGCGTCGGCGACACCAGCGGTGTGCTATTTACCTCGCCAATGCACTCTACGGCGCTCGTCTTCCTCAATAAACAACTGCACCTCCCATTTTGTTCTTCTTCCCTTGTTCGCTTAGAGCACCTTTGATTTTCATCTCTCCTTTCTTTTCGCTCCTCGTGATGCTGCACACACACACACACACACACACACACACACACACACACACACACGGAAAGGCGCATTGATTGGTCGATTGCACGCCTCGGCGTATTCCATCTATGCCTTCGCCCCTCCCCTCCTTCCCCCTCTACAGGTCCTCTTGGACAGAATTGTGCGACTGCGTAGCTGCAGCGTGTCTTTCTCGCAGCTGGAAGTACTTCTCCCTCTCTCTCTGTGGTGGTTATTGCCAGTACACTGGAAGCAGAGTGTCTCCATTGCCCTTGTGTAAAACAGCTGCAGTGTGCACTGGCAAAACAGAGATGACTCGGGTCTTTGTCCTCTCTGCTCTTTCTTTTGTTTTTACCACCTTCGCTTACGTTATATGCCCATCTCTGAAAACTTGAATCCGTCAGCACGACTCTCCTTGTAATGCTGCTTTCCACAGGACCGCTAATCATGTCTCACCAACCCAGCTCTGCGGAAGAGCTGTACGAACTCGTTTGTTCTCTGCAGAAGGAGCAGCAACTGACGCACGTCGACCTCCGCACGGTGCAACAACGCACCGAGGCGCTACGGCAGGAGCTGCAACGTCAGCAGGAACTCATTGCCGAAGAGCAGGCGAGGCAAGAGGAGCTCGCCGCGAAGCTCACGCAAGGTTGTGTCGAGCGCCGACTTGCGGAGGCGCACGCAAGAGGAGTTGCACGCGCCAGTGCGGATGCGGCGCAGGAGCTGTGCTTTGAGAGGCGGGCATTTGTGCAAAAGTGCCACGACTACGTCCTCTCGGTTGGGAAAGGGCCAACTGATCGTGAGCGGTTCGACTTGTTCCTTCTGCCAAACAAAGGCACAATTCTTTCCACCGCTGCAGATGGGACGTGCTCAGGGACCTTCACTACTGCGACAGTTGAGGCAGGCCACGAGGCGTCGTTCCTGCCGGCTACGGCTGTGCATCAACTGCTCCTCTCTCTGAGCAAAAAGCTGACGCGGTGTATCGAGGTTGGCGCAACAGCGGTGCTCGCTTCACTCAACGTTCCATCTACAGTTACGCTAACGACGGAGGGGCGTTCAAGGGAGATGCCTTCTGACCGCTGCCCTTCCGCTGTGCAATGGTCGACCGCAACAGTGGTGGCCACCTTGATGGCTGCACGTATCACTACCACAAACCCCCACCGTCCATCATCAGCACCCGTGACGGAGGGGAGTGTGGGTAGGGCTACTGATGGCCAAAGAAGCCCCCATGAAAAGAAACGCATCGGCTTTGCGCCGGCGAGTTGCTTCGAGCGAGTGAGGACAGTGCCTGCCGCCAACATGAACCGCGGAACGAGCCAAGCGCACCCAACGGGGGATCACCATCTACTGCCAGCAACGCAGCAGTGGTGCTGCCGTCTGCTAATATAGCGACTGATTGCAGCAATCGTCCCGGCATGCCTGCCTGAGGAGTGGATCACGCCCACGCACGCAAAGGCCCAGCGGCCACTTCACCGTCCGACTTGCCTCGCGCTCTGCGACGCTCGTTGCTGAGGCCGCGGCCCTTGGGGCAAAGCGGCAGCGTTCTTCCGAAGCTGCGAAAATCACCCAGTCATCACCTCCGAAAGCAGCAAGAGCAGATGGCGATAAAGGGGCTTCTACCTGCACTGCGCCACAGTGCGCCAATGTCACAGCTGCGTTGGCGCCCACGTACACCAACAACCGTGACCACCTTGCTGCCTCCGTAGACTTACCATTGCTGCGCTCCGCGAGACTCAGGGAAATGGCAACAGTAGATCAAGTCGACGCTCAGTGTGGACGTGGACGCGTGGGACGACATATGATGACTGAGGCGTGGACGACCAAACGAAGAAAAAGGATCGCCTAGAGGTGGTCAGAGGAGGGGAGGCGAGGGAGTGGCCGGCGAGCATCAGGCGGCGTTGTGTGAGAGATGCGGTGATGAGAGCTTCTTTTTGTAATTTTTTATCTGACTTGCCGCGCCCTCGCGCGCGCTCTCGCTGCAGTACTCTTCACTCCGTTGTGTGTGGTGCCTTGTGTCCTGCGCCGCTGCCTTGCTCAGATAATACCCCGGAATCAACTGGCGCGCGTGTGTGCGTGTGTGTGCGTGTCTTCTTTTTTTTTTTCGGATGTGCTCTGCACGTCTGTACACTCAGGCGCTAATGTGCCTTTTCATGCTTCCCGAGTGTACTGGGCGAGTGTCGAGGTACGGCTCTTTTTGGTCGCTTGGGGTGTCGTTTCTGCAGGCTGCCTCTCGGGGCGACTTGTGCTTGCTGCTTTCTTCTGCTGTTCGTACTTCTTCGCAGTTTTTAATGCGCGAAGCACTCCATCATACATACAAGGCAGAAAGCGTGCATAGGTCAGCAGTGTCGTAGACACTTCCTTCCAGTTTCGGTTCTTGGTCAACCATCTGGACGACTTCATTCAGGCGACTCGGCGTGCAGCGGCATCGGCACCTCTAGGGGGGGTTCCATCATTCGTTTCTGCCTTTTCTTTCCCTCGTTGAAGGAATCGCGCTAACGAGACCATTTATCATGCGAAGGAGGGACACCCTGTGCCATGCGTTCTTGTCGCCCGTGGTGCAACAGGGGCGCATGGAGAAATCAGGCGAGCAACACCTGCCCATCACGACACATCTTCTCTTCCCTCCTCCTCTCCATGTCTCCTTTGCGTGTTTCTTTTGGTTTGTTTGCCGCCTGTTGACTCTCGTTGTCTTTGACCGTTTCATGAGTGCTTCATATGACTTCACGTGTCTCAAGTCTCTCAACACACCGAGCTCGCCCAGCCGCCCCTCCCCGGCCTTCCCCCTTCCTCTGTGCACGTCTGTGTAGCCTTGATGCGCGTTCAGCACAGGCATGTGCATGTACCTCTGCTCTTTCACGTAGGCCCAGATAGACATACTGCATTAGTGCGGTTTAGAACCTACCATTACCACCGTATCGGTTTGGAAGCACAACCTAATCAAGTTTCGCCCGTGTGTATCCGCGCACGTGCGTCTTCGTCCGCCTCCTCCCCCGCCCCCCCCCCTGTCGTTCTCGTCGTTTGTCTTGTTGGTCCGTCACTTCTTTGCTGTTGTTGTTCGGTGTTCTTTTCTTTTCCTGCACTGCTGTTTGCTTTCGTTGTGTGATTGGCGACGTGCCTTTTCTGTTTCTTCATCACCTTCCTCCCCCCCTTTTCGTCGTCTCTTGCAAGCTGACTCAGTCCTACGCGCTTCCGCCGTTACCCATCGTGCTGAGGTGGATACGATTGGGTTCCCCGGCGTGTGGGTGTCCCTGAGGACAGCGGCCTTGTGGGAGATAACACTTCCTCCTCTAGACCTACATTCCTTTTCTTCACTCACTTGCTCATCGACAGCGAAGAGGTGCACCGCTAGTCTTTTTCTCCGCTCTTTCGGCTGAACCGGCGCTTTCACATAACATTTCATCTGTAGTTTTACCGCACGTTCTTTGGTGACAAGGGTGGGGTTTACGTACTGCCGGAGTATCGCGTCGATGTGAGCTTCTCCTGGATTCACCTCTGCCCTCTCCCTCTCTAGACAGAGTAGCGTTTTCTCCAGCTCAGTTAGCTTTCGGCGCTTTCTCAGGCTGATTACTACGAGTTCAGTGATTTTGGTTTGGTGCGCACAAGAAGCATATAGCCTCGCAAGGCTAATCAACGCGCGCTGTGGGCTGCACTACCCTCATCGGTTTTTCGCTCTCACACGCCTTCTCTTGCGGCTTCTGCACCGCCACTCTGTCTCTTTTTTTTCATTTGATTGCCCCCTTTTTTCCCCCTCTGTGCGTGTGCGTAGAGGTGCTCGTGGGTTTCTTCTGTTCCACAGCTGTCGTTTATACTCCCCCCCCTTTGCTTGCCTTCTCTCGTTTTTGAGAAAAGCTGCTGGGGTTCTTGTTGTTGCTCGTTCTCGGAGGCACGCTTCGCAGCTTCCGTGGCTATAAACAAAACAGACAACCGCGCAGCAACGAGTGGTTGACCCGCGCGTACACGTGTCTTCGTTTCACATCGACGCACGAGATCGGAGGACAACGAACGAGAAGTAGCAAAAGGAAAAAAAAATATAGCCGCCCTACACAGAGCTGATCTGCGGCCAACCACGCACAAACGTGAACGATACAACAGCCGCATAAACACAGACGTGAGATACGGGCAAAGTAGAATTGCTTTCCTGCTATCGTCAGCTCCTCCTCCCCTCTCTCCATCGCTGCCCCCCCCCTGCCTTCTGGCACGCAACTGTACCCCCACTCGTTTGTTTTGATTCGACTCTTCACTTGGAGTGGCGACACCAGGATCTTTTCTCGCTGCTCTGTTTCCTTGTACGTATATGTATGTATGTTTTTCCTTTGTATTAGCCTCCTCATTTATTTCATCTTGTGAGCTGCTGTACAAAGAATCAATACAGATTGGGACATACATTTTTATTCGCTCTCGCCCTCTTCCGTCTTGGTATTTGTGTGGGCCGGTCCAACTGACCAGGTTAGGGCTTCAGCTCGCCGGCTTGAGCGAGGCTTTTTGATTTTCGTTTGAGTTTTACTCCCCCCGCTTTTTTTTTGCTTCCCAGTGCGCAACAGGTAAACCGCAACAAATCGCATACGCACGCGTGGGCTGCGTTTATGGTCTCCCTCTTTTTCTTCGTTTCGTTTCGTTAATCTGCGGCGCTTGGGTGTCTGCCCCTCCCTCCCTGAACTCTCCTCTCTCTGTCCTGGGTTTTGCACATAGAGTTGCTTACATTTTTATCCCTGCAGATCCCTGTCTCTCTCTGTGTGTGTGTGTGTGTGTGTGTGCGTGTTTATGGCCCTCTGTCAGCTCCCGCCATCCTTTCCCTTCCCTGTGCCCATTAGTGCCCTGCAGTTTGCCTAGCGTGCGCTTCTGTCCTTTCACGCGTGCCTCTGTTGCCACGGCGTGCATTCACTTTCTCATCTCTGGCTCTCTGCGTGTTTAGTTTCTGACCGCGCTTTGCAACTGCCTTAGTTGCTGCTTTTCTTGTGTGTTCTATCTTTCCTGCGCCACTCCCCTCTCTTTCACCGTCAGTGCTTTGTGTGTGTGTTTGTGTGCGTGTGCGTGTGTGGTGTGCGTGCGTGTGTGCTCTCTGTGCAGTACCCCCCTCCCCCTCCCACACGCACACATACGCACTTTGTCTCCTCCTGCCTTCGTTCTCCACCCTCTCCCCTTTTACCGCTCTCCTCGGGCTCCCCGTACGGGTGCCTGCGCGAATGCCCGTGGGCGCTGGTGTTGTCTCTGCTGTGCCAGTAACCACACAGGAAATGTTTGTCACGACATCGATACCCAGCAGCCACTTCGCTCCCCCTGCCTCTGCTCCGGACTTCACGCCGGTGGCATCGCCGCCGTTACCTAAGACGGCATCGGTGCGTGGGAGCACAGCTCACGAAGGCGTTTCTGCCACCGTCGTGCACACTGGCGGTGGCAGAAATAACATTAACAATGGTGGCACCGCCAGTGGTGCATGTCACAGCAGGAGCAGCGGTGCTGGACCTTCTCCACGTGGCGGCGACCCAACCAGCAAAGGCACTGCTAGTGAAGAGACGAGCTCAAAGCCGCTGAGCATCGTAGCGGAAGTCCTCGGTAGAGAGGAGAACAAACTACCTGTTCTCACGGTAAGCTCAGAAAGTCTTGAAAGGGAGACTTCCCAAGGAGGCCACACTGTCAAGTCAGCAGTGACGATTCCCACGACCGCCATGTCTCCAACGGCAGTTTCAAACCCGGTGCCGGTGGCGTCGGGAGCGGTGCACGAGAGCCTCCTGCAGTGGCGCCACCCACCGCGACCGGTTGCGTTTCGCGAGTGGTACATCTCCTGCTACTGTAACGAGCAGCAGGTGCGGTGGATCGAGAAGATTCAGCATATGTGCGATCCGCTGCAGCCGCTGCTTGTGCGGTACTTTCAGTTGTGGAGCCTCACTGGCGAGGCCGAGTTCTACACGCTGCTCATTCCGACGATGATTTGGCTTGGCACGCCGTTGAGTGGCGTGCAGATTTCCTCACTGCTATGCGTGGGACAGTACGTGACTGGCACCATGAAAGACTTTTTCTGCTGCCCACGTCCGCCATGCCCACCGCTTCAGCTGCACGGCAGGCGTGTTACTCACGACAAGGAGTACGGATTCCCAAGCACCCACTCTTGTCATAGTGGCGTCTTCTCCTTCTTTCTGTACTGTGAGCTGGTATACGTCTTCCCTAATCACGCTTTTCTGTGCTGGCTGGCAGCTGCCTACTACTTTGCGAGCGTCAGCTTCTCGCGCCTCTATCTGGGCATGCACTGGATCGGTGACGTGATCGGTGGCTACGTGGTGGCCGTTCTTACTATCGTCTTTCACATCGCCTTTCTCGATCGGTGGGAGGCCTACATCCTTGAGCGTACAGACACGCCGTGGTGGGCGTATGTACTTGTGTACGTCACCCTGCACCTGCTCTCCATGGCCCACGCCACCCCTCATGACCCGTGCGAATGCTACATTGATAGTCTGCGCTTTAACGGTGCGATAGCGGGCTCGACAATTGGTTTCTGGAGTTTCTACTCGATCTACGGCACCCTGGCGGCACGCCCAAAGCCGGATCACCTGTTCGACGTAGTCTTCTCCTTCAGCTTTCTGCTTCAGTGGGTCGTGTGCATCACCATCGTCTTAGTCAGTAAGGAGCTCTCGTCGCTCACTGCCGGTTTTGTACTGAAGGTGGTCTTCAAGTTCTTGTCGGCGCGTACGCGACGCGGTTGCCCAGACCCCTTCAGGAGCCCTACTTAGTTATGGCAAAGGTGATCGGGCTGACCACGCTTGGGAACGAACGAGAGTCGCAGCCCAACATCCCTCTCACCGCTCACAATTCCTTCATGCAGCACTGTAGCTACAACGACGGCAGTCTCCAGGACGGAAAAGCCGCCACTGTTGCCTGTAACAGGAACACGCCGAGCCCACGTATAGACATAGAATCGGCTGAGAGAGCGGACGGGTACTTAAACAGTCAGCAAGTATGGTCTCTCCGCACCCACCGTCACTGGTGGCTCTGGGATGTGCACAGGCGCACCGTTTCGTACATAGTCACTGGCTTCGTGGCCAGCTTTGTATGCCAGGTGCTCTTGCGGGAAGGGTTTGGGGTTGGCCACGAGCTTACCGATCACACAGCACATTATCTGCGGCCGCTACTACCGTCGCCGGAGTGAACTAAGAAGCAAAAGGAAAGAAACAGTGTGATGCGGCGGCGAGAAAGGGAGGTGCAGCTGCTGCTCTCTATTTCTTTTTAGTATTTTTTTTTCCTTTGCCGCTATTGTGTGTGTGTGTGTGTGTGCTTTAGCTCAGTCCTGCTCTGCTTCCGCTCCTCCTTCCCCCTCCTCCCTCCCCTCGCTCTCGGTTTGGGCGGTGGTGGCGAGGTACGTGACCCTTTTTTTTCAGTTGCCATGGTTGCTGCCTTTTTTTGTGGTTCTGCTGTTCGAGGCGAAGGTCCCCACCCTAGTGAGTGGCGTGCGCGTGGGAAGTGCTCAGGCTGCGGGGGGGCGGTTCGCTGCCCTCTTTTGTGTGCCAGCGTGTGGTGTGTGTGTGTGTGTGTCCGTGTACTTTTCTTTTAGTCTTTCCTTTTTGTTCATGTTGTTTTGAGACTGCGGAGTCTTCGCCTCTGTACCCCCTTCCCCTTCTACAGGCGTGAGAAGCACCCGTCTTCATTCATCTCCTAACGGATGCTTACAGTGCGAGAAGGCTAAAACAGTCTCGTTCTCTGTGTGCGGATGCGGAGGTGCAGAGCACAACTCTTTTTGTATTTCGTTTCGTCTCTCGTCACCTCTTCCCCACCCCCTCTCTCTCTTCCTCTCTCTCTCCCTCTCTTCGCTTCCCTGTGTGTCCTCTCAGGTCTTCGCTCACACACATTTTATGTTTCCTACTTTGCCCATCGTGAGCCGTCGAGCAGCAGCGGTATTTAGGAGAGGGGTGGGGGGTATGCGCCAGTTTGCTCCCCCGTTCGTGGTGGAATGCACGCATTTAACGAGAAAAAAAAGCCAACACAGGCAAAATAGACAATACACAAGGCGGTTCCCTCACTTTCCACACATACCAACAGCGAAATTCACGTGTGTATATTTCTTCTTCTTGTGGACTCCGCTTCTCTACTGTTCCTCTCACTTTTGCTGCTGTTTATCTTGATCGCCTTTTTTATTGTATTAGGATCACCCCGCCCTCGACTTTGCTGTGTGATGACGAATCCATTTCCGTTCCCTACTCTACCCCCCCCCCCCCTCCCCCTCTCCCCACGCGCGCGCACGCGCGTCAACTTCTTTTTTTCTCTCTGTTTTTTTTTTTTCGCTTCCGCTCTGTCTTACCTTCTCTCTTTTTTCCTTGTGAATATTTTTGTGTGTAGTTTGCTGTTCTCCCTCGTTACTTTAGTTACCAGTTTAGGGTCTTTTGTGCTCCCCTCCGCCTCTCTCCCTCTTCATCCACCGCTCCCCCCCCATCCCCTCTTTCCTCGCTCCCTCTCTCGACTCGTCTCTGTCTCCCCTCCAATATGACTGTATTTCCTTTCATCAACACGATTACCTTTGTTTCTAGCTGCGTTCGTGCGCCTTGTCTATTTGCCTGTCTCTCTGTATGTGTGTGTGCGTATGCAGCGTGCTTCTACATAGTAGGGTGGGGATGTACTTTGGGTAGTGATTGCGGGCTGCTAATCCTCAGTTTCTCCCTTCCTCACCTTTGTTCTCCCCTTCTCCTAAGCCAGTAAGTAAGTGTGCACCAGCCTCTTCTGCGCAGAGGTTCTTCTCCCTTGCGCTTCTTTGCGGGTTCCTTTTATGCATCTTTGTGCGCTGCTCTCGAGACAGCACGATGCGACGATATGGGGGAGAGAGAGATCAACTTTTGCGTTCTCAGTCCAGTGGTGGCGATGCCTTTACTCTGCCTATGTGGGTTGCTCCTAGTATCCATGTCCTTTGAGAAGGTGTTCCAGTGACCTTATGACCCCTTCTCGCCCATTACGTTCACTGTGTGTGAGGATGTGTGTATCTACAGGCTTAGTCCCCTGCCTACCCGACCGCCTTCATGTCCCCATCCAGTGAGGGAGGAAGGTGGAAGGACAGGCAGCCCCGCTCTCTCGTCCATACACAAGCGCAGGATATACTCGCATCCACACTGTTAAATAAGACCCGCTCTGCTCCTGCGGGTATGGCCTCGGTGTAAGCGTCACGATCACGCGCACCTACCAGAAGTTGGGTCGATGGAGACGACGATGTGGGCTCGCTCATGGCCTCTGTGTAGCTCTTTCCCCCTTCTTCGATTCTCCTCCCCTCTCTCATGCTGGCGAAGGAGTGAAGGTAACTCTCTGTGTATTACGTATGCATGTACTACGGTTGATAGTGGAGAAATTGGCCGTTTGTCTTTTAATCTAGCAGCAGCGATGACTGGCGATAAAGGGCGTGGGTAGTGAAGGAAGAGAGTGAAGGAGGAGCTGCGCCAGCTTCCCTGTTCCCTCACCGTTTGTGCCTTTCCTCTTTTGCAGTTGGTCGACAACGGAGGAAAGTGAACGATTTCTTGTCTGAAGGCACACTCCGTCACCTCTACCACTTCTCTTTGTTCGTTTTTTTTTTTTTTTTTTGCTGAAGTTCCGGAGGGATTAAAGCGTTGTTCTCGAGAAGTATGTAAGCGCAATCAGGTCGAGAGGCAACGAAGTAGGTGAGAAAGTGCCGTGTCATATGTGCCGAAGGCTGTGAGCGTGTGAATGTGCATGTGTGTTTGTGTGTGCTGCCGTGCTACTGGCCACTAAACAAGACAGCTTGTAGAGAGTGGCACAGGAGAAAGGAGGTGGTGGATAGCTGACGCAACAGACACGGCGACAGAGCGGGAGCTATCGTTTCAGATGGCCAGTGCATACGCAGCCCAGTCGCCTGGATTGCGTCATGGAGTTTTGCGCGAGACAAGCAATAGAAACGGCGATGAGCTTTGTGAGGAGGGTATCTCTTCTGTATTCTATTACGTCCCCCAACCGTCTCCATCACACCTGACCACTCTATGAAACTGATTCTGACGGCTGATCGCTCAGCTGTGGCCTGACCGCCTTGGCCATGCTTCTCTATCTTTCCACTCTTTACCTTCACTATCAAGGACTTCTCTATCTTTTCTCCTTTCCACCATATTTGAACGAACAACATTCCTATGCGTGCTTGTTGGTCTATGTCTTAGGCGTCTGTGCTTAGTATTATGATTATTCATTGTGTTCAAGTCTGTCCTGCAGCCAAAGACGAACATCAGTCACTATGCTGTGCAGTACTCGCGTCTCGTTGGCCTCTACAGCCAAGGGGTACATGAATCGTGTCATGGTGTACGCCCATCGTCGCCGAAAGGCCCGCTACCTGGCTCCCAAAAATGCGCATGTCCGCTCGCCACTGGCGAACAAGATGCCCGAGGAGTACGGAAACACATGGGACCCCCGCAGCGGCGTCGAGTGGCACAATCGCCTGCGCAACCGAAACCATTATCGGCACTGGCCCTGGGCTCGCTGGACCGACGACCCAGTTCGCTTTCACCAGGATAGCGTTTCTCGCCGCACTGTGTCGGCCTCCAGCACTGTGGCGAACACTGGCACACCGGAGTGGAATTACTATGCGGAGGTCGGTCAGGCGTATGAGACGCCGTCGCACTTTCCGCTTTCCTATACAGCGCCGTTTATTTACCAATACACGGCACAGTGCTGGTCGCGCGAGGACCTGCAGCTGTACCTTGAGCGTATTGAACAGAACTCTGGCCTCCGTTCTATTGCCGACGTAGTATCCATGAAAGAGCACTGTACACGTGGTGGCATAGCGCCGCCATGGACACCGTCCCGCTGGGGGTGCTGCAGCATCTGGAGCTGGTCTCGTGCGACATTCTTGCCCAGAACACGCGCAAGTCCTACCGCATCGAGCAGCACGAACGTGGCATCCTGCGCACGCGTGAAATGGAGCGGTACTACGCTTTGCCGCACCTGAGTGGCCCCGCTATGCCAGTGCAGCTCACGCAACCATCTGGCGAGTATCCCAATGGCAAGTACACACTAATGATGGACGGCGTGGAGATCCATCCGCTGCAGAGGCCGGATGCGCGATACACGCACAACATGTACCCCGCATGAGGACTGCCATAGGAGGAGGAGGAGGGACTGGGGTGTTTTGCCAAGTATGGACGCTGTAGACAGGGGCGGAAAATAAGACGCAGGTGGACACAGCTATGCGTGCGTGGTGTATCTCTGCAAGGGCATCGCACCCCTGCCGATTTTTCCCTTCGTTTTCCTCTCTTTCTCAACACCTGTCCGCTTTGCTTTTCCCCTTAGTACCCACCTGTCTTGTTTTCTTCGTTTGTGGATAGGCGTGGATGTCTTTTGGTGGGCTTGTTGAGGTTGAAGTCGTTCCGAGGTGCGTGTGGCAATATCTGTCGTTGGTGCTGTGTGCGTCTTTCTTGGTTGCTATTTATCAACGCCGCACGCCAACTTCGCTGGCGTGCGCAAAGGGTACGCATGCCGGAAGGCCACATCACTCTTGGAGATGCACGCGTGTGGGGCAGTAGTGGTGCTCATGCGCTTCTGTGTGTATGTGTGCCATCCACATAGACCTATGACGAAAAAACGAACGAGGTGAAGCAGAGAAAATAAAAAGAACCCAAAAGGGGTCACAACGCCGCATACATGAGTGGCAATAAGAGGGACGCTTCACGGATTAAATGGTCTGCATCTCTCACACAGCTTAACCATTGACGCTATGCTGAAGGCTCTTTTACACCTCTCTGTCTCTTTTCTTCCCGCTAAAATGCACTCTCTATAACATCGAAACGAACTCATTAATGTCCAACCTCCCTCATGCGCCATTCGCGGCGCCACACTTGACCAATGTGCTGGTGTGCTTCTTAACCTGAGCAGGGTCTTCCTTTCACTCATTCTACATAGTCGTGCACACCTGCTGACAAGCAATCAATCTCTCGTGCACGCGCATGTGACGCAGTTCTAGCGTACACCCGTAGTTCGCGCTTGCACGCTTTCTTTCTCTGCCGGCACAATAAGGGAGAAACGAAACGAGTCTCTTCATTGAGCAGCTTATCCTCATCCGAGCCTTGAAGAAGAAAAGGAGTCCAGAGTCAGAGGCGTCTCAGAGAATCTTTTAGGTTGAGAAACGAGAAGGGGCAGGTCTGAAGTACAACAAGTGTGGGTGGCTGTGCAGTTTTGCGTAGCAGTTTAGCTGCAGTGCTTGGCGCAACGATCAATTGGTTGCGTACGATTTGGTTGACACTGCTGGGCCTTTGGGTGACTTCTCTCAGCATTGAGGCCGGTGATTACTTGTGATTTCGTTTGGTTTGTGTTGCTGCTACCACTCTCGGTGTGTCTATGCTTACACGCGTGTTTCTTCCCCACTTTACTCCTCTATGTTCCTTTCCGTTTCGCTTTAATCTTCTCCTACCGTACCTCTCCGGTGTGTGATTCTCTTTTCTTCTCCCTTTCTCGCATTTTCTCCTCGTGAGGAGTTGTACTGGCACGCGTCTCGCTCTCTCTTTCTCTCTGCGTGCGCGTTTTGCATATAACCTGTCCGCTGCGGTGGTGACGGCGGAGGTACTTCTGCCTTCTTTGCTGCCTCTTTTTCTCAGTTGGCCTGTTTCGTGCCACCATATACTCTTTCGCGCTTGTACTCCTGCTCACGCAATCGAAGTTGTGCGCTCATCATATTCTCCCTACTTTCCCACTTCTGGAAGTGAGAAAGAAGTGCGGCTCAGGGTCTCAGCATCTCAGCAGCGCAGTCCATTTCCCAGCATGTGGGGCTTTCTGAGCGATGTACGTGAGTCGGTACGTCAAGTAGTCGCGCCTTCTCCCGATGTGAGCAATGCAGCTAGCGCCGCCGTCCCCAGCGTCACACCCACGACGACGAACTTGAGAGAGATGGACTTTGAGGGCGCAGTGAACCAAGTGACATCCGGGTTGCTCCGCTTGTGGCGCAAAGTTGACCAGACGGCCAGCAAAGTCCTTCGCCAAGCCTTCGACGGAGCCTTCTCGCCTCGGGAAGAGGCGGTTCCGCAACTTTTTACCCTAACAGCAGAGGCACTCGCATCCTTGCCGCAGGACGAGCTCTTGAATATCATCAGAGATGCCATCTCGCAGATAAATGATCGCATGCAGCAGGCCCTCAACGAGGCCAACTTCCTCTTGAGCCTCGGCATTGAGGAGCAAATTGCGCACACGAACGACTACACGGGGTGCTATGAGTGGTGGGATCGCACAGTAAACCGCCGTCTTATCGTCTGCCAAGATTTACTGCAGGCCCGCTTCACCAACACTTCTTCCACACAGAAGCAATTATCTACCGTCATGGCCCTGCACGCACAAATGGCGGCCATTCGCGACGTCTCCACACAGCCCATGGCCGCTGTCGCCGCTCGCGGCCGCCTCCTAGAAGACGAGCGCTACGACTTGCTCCAATCTCTTCCCGCCATTCTCCCCACCGAAGGAAGCATGCACCCAGCACCTGTCCTTCCCCCGGCACTCGATTACACGTTGTCGGCTAATGACCACCACATTCACTTGCCGCTTAGTCAACCTACTCCTACCCATTCAGTGGAAAACGTGGGCACGACTATACAAAATGAGCCCTACAAGTCTCCATCTCACCCCTTGAACACTTTTACCCCACCTGCTCCTGCGACTACCCAACATGATGCAAACACTATGATGCTCGACGGCTGCCCAATCAGCTCTTCTACACCACAACTCCCCATCGAACAGGCATCCCTCTTACCCGCACTGCATCTCACAAAGGAGCAGGCACGCCAGGAGCGCCATGCCGAGGAGGAGCGCCTTGCACGTGCGGCGGCGGAGGAGCAGGCACGCCAGGAGCGCCTTGCCGAGGAGGAGCGCCTTGCACGTGCGGCGGCGGAGGAGCAGGCACGCCTGGAGCGCCTTGCCGAGGAGGAGCGCCTCGCACGTGCGGCTGCAGAGGAGCAGGCACGCCAGGAGCGCCTTGCCGAGGAGGAGCGCCTTGCACGTGCGGCGGCGGAGGAGCAGGCACGCCTGGAGCGCCTTGCCGAGGAGGAGCGCCTCTCACGTGCGGCGGCAGAGGAGCAGGCACGCCAGGAGCGCCTTGCCGAGGAGGAGCGCCTCTCACGTGCGGCGGCGGAGGAGCATGCACGCCTGGAGCGGCTTGCCGAGGAGGAGCGCCTTGCACGTGCGGCGGCAGAGGAGCAGGCACGCCAGGAGCGGCTTGCCGAGGAGGAGCGCCTCGCACGTGCGGCGGCGGAGGAGCAGGCACGCCAGGAGCGCCTTGCACGTGCGGCAGCAGAGGAGCAGGCACGCCAGGAGCGGCTTGCCGAGGAGGAGCGCCTCGCACGTGCGGCGGCAGAGGAGCAGGCACGCCAGGAGCGCCTTGCACGTGCGGCAGCGGAGGAGCAGGCACGCCAGGAGCGCCTTGCCGAGGAGGAGCGCCTTGCACGTGCGGCTGCAGAGGAGCAGGCACGCCAGGAGCGCCTTGCCGAGGAGGACCGCCTTGCACGTGCGGCGGCAGAGGAGCAGGCACGCCAGGAGCGCCATGCCGAGGAGGAGCGCCTTGCACGTGCGGCGGCAGAGGAGCAGGCACGCCAGGAGCGCCTTGCACGTGCGGCAGCGGAGGAGCAGGCACGCCAGGAGCGCCATGCCGAGGAGGAGCGCCTTGCACGTGCGGCGGCAGAGGAGCAGGCACGCCAGGAGCGCCTTGCACGTGCGGCGGCAGAGGAGCAGGCACGCCAGGAGCGGCTTGCCGAGGAGGAGCGCCTCGCACGTGCGGCGGCAGAGGAGCAGGCACGCCAGGAGCGCCTTGCACGTGCGGCGGCAGAGGAGCAGGCACGCCAGGAGCGCCTTGCACGTGCGGCGGCAGAGGAGCAGGCACGCCAGGAGCGCCTTGCCGAGGAGGAGCGCCTTGCACGTGCGGCGGCAGAGGAGCAGGCACGCCAGGAGCGCCTTGCCGAGGAGGAGCGCCTTGCACGTGCGGCGGCAGAGGAGCAGGCACGCCAGGAGCGCCATGCCGAGGAGGAGCGCCTTGCACGTGCGGCGGCAGAGGAGCAGGCACGCCAGGAGCGCCTTGCACGTGCGGCAGCGGAGGAGCAGGCACGCCTGGAGCGCCTTGCCGAGGAGGAGCGCCTCGCACGTGCGGCTGCAGAGGAGCAGGCACGCCAGGAGCGCCTTGCCGAGGAGGAGCGCCTCGCACGTGCGGCTGCAGAGGAGCAGGCACGCCAGGAGCGCCATGCCGAGGAGGAGCGCCTTGCACGTGCGGCGGCAGAGGAGCAGGCACGCCAGGAGCGCCTTGCACGTGTGGCAGCGGAGGAGCAGGCACGCCAGGAGCGCCATGCCGAGGAGGAGCGCCTTGCACGTGCGGCGGCAGAGGAGCAGGCACGCCAGGAGCGCCTTGCCGAGGAGGAGCGCCTTGCACGTGCGGCGGCGGAGGAGCAGGCACGCCAGGAGCGGCTTGCCGAGGAGGAGCGCCTTGCACGTGCGGCGGCAGAGGAGCAGGCACGCCAGGAGCGGCATGCCGAGGAGGAGCGCCTTGCACGTGCGGCGGCAGAGGAGCAGGCACGCCAGGAGCGCCTTGCACGTGCGGCAGCGGAGGAGCAGGCACGCCTGGAGCGCCTTGCCGAGGAGGAGCGCCTCGCACGTGCGGCTGCAGAGGAGCAGGCACGCCAGGAGCGCCTTGCCGAGGAGGAGCGCCTCGCACGTGCGGCTGCAGAGGAGCAGGCACGCCAGGAGCGCCATGCCGAGGAGGAGCGCCTTGCACGTGCGGCGGCAGAGGAGCAGGCACGCCAGGAGCGCCTTGCACGTGTGGCAGCGGAGGAGCAGGCACGCCAGGAGCGCCATGCCGAGGAGGAGCGCCTTGCACGTGCGGCGGCAGAGGAGCAGGCACGCCAGGAGCGCCTTGCCGAGGAGGAGCGCCTTGCACGTGCGGCGGCGGAGGAGCAGGCACGCCAGGAGCGGCTTGCCGAGGAGGAGCGCCTTGCACGTGCGGCGGCAGAGGAGCAGGCACGCCAGGAGCGGCATGCCGAGGAGGAGCGCCTTGCACGTGCGGCGGGAGAGAGTTTGAGGCATGCAATTAGTTCATTGGAGGAAAGGGAAACAGTGGTGCGTGCAAAATTAGCGAGGGATGCGCAGGAGATATTTACAACGCTTTACGGGAAGCTAATGATGAGTTGGCAGGGGATTGTGGTGGAGAAGTGTAGTCCTTCTGAAAGCCGTACTTTGGTGTTTCCTGCGGTGACTACGAGTAACGATGACAGTGGTTGGGGGGAGGATGACGAATTTGAGGAGATCAACATGTCTCACTTTAAAAGAGAGGTGTATTCTCCGCTTAGGGGGTCGAGTTACGGCGCTGTGTACCCATCAACGCCATCATCTACTCTCTCTGCCTGCACACAATTACGGACACCGGCGTCTACCCAACGCGATGTTGCTATGACACGTAGGACGCACACGCCGTCGGCAACGCCGTTGCGGGGTGCGCGAGGGGTGGGAGTGGTGGAGACCTCGGCTACCGTTCTGGACCGTCAGGCACGCGGAGGAGGTTTTCGTAAGAAGTCGCCACCTGTGCGAGTGGCATCTGGCAGCGCAGCGCTGACGCCCGTACACGAATCTCACGGTTGTATCAGCCGAAGCAGCAGCCTGAGCAGCCCTTACAGCGCCGCCGCCAATCCTTCTCTTGCCAGGCCCAGACCTCGTCCTGTTGCACCACAGAGCGTCTTCTCGAGCCCTGGCGCGGCGGGAAATCAGCCGAAGCGGCAGGTGCAAATCGAAGACGATGACAAATGGGATGATGATTGGTAGTCTTTTCCCCCTGTCCCATTGCCCGCTTCATACAGACAGATAAACCCACGCATGCCCTGACAAGACTAGTTGTTTGTCGATCTGGTGCGCGTCGGCCTGAGTGTTCCGTTGAACGAGCCCATGCGTCCAAAGGACATCGCATTTTTGTTGTTTGCTTTTGTGAGAATCGCTTCAGCGAGTGGGGCGTGAGGCGAGGTTCCAGTCTTCGGCTGGCTGGTCGTCGTCTCGTAGGACTTCAAGCCTCTCTCCCCTGTGACTGCCTGCTGGCGCTCCTGTTGCCGCTTGTTCACGGTTGAAAGTGTTTTTCGCGTTGTTGTGCACGTGTACATTGATGTATCCCTGTGCTACGCATCAAACAGGGAAGGGAAGGTGCGCCCTTCCTTACAGAATGCGCTGGCCGGGTGAGACTCGCTCGCTGCCGACTCTTCAGTCCATCTCCCACTTCGCGAGATGGAAAGTAAAGGGGAGAGGTGATGGGTGTCATGGAGGGCTGCGAAGCGGTTGTTGAAGAGAGGGTGAGGGGTAGATGATCTTCCTTTTTTGGGGGGGGGTGCTGGACTGCGTGTGGCACTACTGGCACCGCTTGAGAGGTAGACGACTGCTTTTTTTTCCCCCTTTTTTGTTTGTCTTTTGACGTATTCGCTTTGAGACAGCCGAAGAAAGCCAAACACACACACGCACACGCGCCGGTTCCCTCTCCTCTTCCCTGCCATGGCTTGCAGGGTTTGTTCTGCGATTTTTTTTTTCTGCATGTACGACGACCGTATGACTTGCATTGACAACAGTGGCATCATCGACTACCCTGAGCCCCCTTCTTCTTCGTACCTCCAACCTTCCCTTTCTCTTCCTCGCCACACACACACACACACACACTCTTGCATCTTACCGATCTTTAATATTTCTCTTCACCTTCTTTCCACATACGTCCGTGCTCCCTCTTCCCTCCCTCCCCCCACACACAACACACAACACACTTGCTCACTTTTTCTTTACTCGCTTCTCTTGCGGGAAGGACAACAATCATCAGATCACCCCCTCGCTCTTTCCCCTCTAACCGCCACTATTGCAATCGATAAGGCGCATAGACACCTCCCCCCCCCATCCACACGCACGTGCATAGGTGTACCTTTGCTTGGCCCCCACTTGCTCCCTCCCCACGTCCCAACACACTCCCACAAAGGTCCTTGTGCTTTTCCTTTGCACTTCTTGGCTGCACAGATTCTACTTCCCGTTCGCGTCTTCACTCTCCGTCTCTCTACCAACTCCCGCTTATCTCCGCAACTGCGCGCCGACATGTCGACTGAGGAGCAACAAGTCATGCAGGACTCCACGCACGCTCCTGCTAAGACCACCTTGAAGAACAAGACGAACTCGTACTATTACTGGCACGGTCATGAAAAGGAGCGGGCAAAGGTTGGCGATGTTGCGCCGATGCCAACGCCGCATCTCGTCTCTAAGAACGATTCGTCGACCGTGGTTGCGCCCGTTGTGCCGACGGTATCTGTGTCGAAGTACAGCTGGTGTGACGGGGACAAGTTCGTGTCTGTGTACATCGACACCGTCGTGGTGGAGGGCGGAACCCTGGACGAGAGCTCGATCGAGGCGACCTTCACCGGCAACTCCTTCAAAGTGACATTCACTACTGCAGATGAGAAGGGGAGGGCGCAGGCGAAGGGCCTCTCTATCCAGCTGTCGAAGCGGATCGACAAAGACAGGAGTTCGGCAAAGGTGAAGTCGAAGACGCAGCAAATTTTGGTGAAACTGGCAAAGAAGGTTGAAAGTGTGTGGCTTGATCTGGAGGGAAATGCGAGTGACCGTGACTCGGCAGCCGACGAGGAGGCCACCGATGACGAGTGAAGTCCCGCCTTCCCAGAACCTTGTCTCTTGCTGATCACATCACAGATGAAGCGCAGAGGCTGTGGAGAGGCTG
This sequence comes from Leishmania lainsoni, assembly GCA_003664395.1. Classification (NCBI taxonomy): domain Eukaryota; phylum Euglenozoa; class Kinetoplastea; order Trypanosomatida; family Trypanosomatidae; genus Leishmania; species Leishmania lainsoni. Next base: position 865,402 of record RAIA01000133.1, on the reverse strand, counting down.
GTCGCATAGGGTAACGGCGGAAAGAAGACATATGAGGAAGTCTCTGAGTAGAGACCGAGGCAACTGGTTGTCTCAAGTGCCTCTTGCCATTCCTCATATCTTAGTGTGATTCACGTTCCACGAAGGGGGAGGGAGGAGACGCGTTGGCACTTGAGGTGCATCACGTTTTTCTCCTTCCTCTCCGTCCTTTCCGCAATTCCACTTCAGGGTGTTCGCCTCCAACAAGATCCCCCTCTCTGTTTCTACATTATTTCGCTTATTTCGTCTTTGTATAATCGCCCTCGCCTTCTCGACTCTCGAAGGGGTCTCACGTCCTACGTCTAGAGCGAACGGGGAGTAGCCGCGCTAGAGACGGAGGGAAAGAAAAAGACTTGTCTGCGTGTAAGTGCCTGAGTGTGTGTGCTTCTGGAAGGAGAGTGTCGCTGCTCGAGTCTCCACCTCACCCCTTCTCCACTCTGGCCTCTTCTTCTCAGTGCGCCGGGCCCTTCTCATTTCTGCCAGATGTAACGGTGATATGTTTTGTACGTGTGTGTGTGTGTGTGTGTGTGTGTGTGTGTGTGTCTGTCTGTGTGTCTGTGAGATGTCACTGCGCGTGCTTTCCCCCCTATCCGCTGCCCTTTTGTGCCTTCCCCCGCCCCTACTCACCTGCACAGTCCGCCTATCCCACGTGCGTGGGGGAGGGAGGCGCTACAAGGGAAAGAGAGAACCCTCGTGTGAGTCACATACGCGCACCGAAAAGAAGGGAAGACATCTTATCGCAAATAAGGGTATGTCTCAGGAGAGTGTGAATGCACTGCATCTCTTCTCCCTCGCATTGGCAAACAGGCATTCTTGCACATCGGCCAGCGTGTATATACTTACGTATGAGCAGAGGGAACGGAAAGGTGAAGGTAATGAAGCGCTCCGGGGAATACCCCCTTTTTTTCGCCTTCCTCTCTTCTGGACCCCAGCCCTCACAGCACGGTATGATGCTGCTCTTGCCTGATCGTCTTTGCCGATATACACGCTCTGCACATTCGCATAAACAGACGCGCTGACTCCAGGGCGCGCCAGTGCAGCGCGTGCAGGCCTGTGTCTCTGTGTATGTGTTTGTGTGTGCTGGGCATGGTACTGCTCCTACCTCTACGGTGCGCGTAGCGCCGTGGAGGGGTATGTCTCTCAGCAACCAAAGCTGCAGATGGGTCTCCTTTGCTGGCTCCTTACATAGCGCTCCTTCCTCCCTGTAGGCACCCCGACTCCCTCTTTTACATTCGAACTTCTTCGCTTTCCGGCTTTACATACCCCCCGCCTTCTTATCGCCAATGGGAACAACATCAGCACAAAGAAGGGAGGGGGGAATAAGGAAAGCGAATCCAGAATCAGTCACCCAATGCCACACAGACCCACCCACCCACAAAGAGGGCCGTAGTCGTGGCGCACTGTCGCTGCCGCTGTCTTTGTTTCGCATTTGTTTTCGAACCCCTTTGAGCTCCTTTACAGGCTCCTCTCCTTTCCCCTTTCCTCACCCCCCAAAACTGCCGTCGTGATTCATCCATACTCTGTCGGTCATTCCCTCTCCCATGGCACCTTCTTTTTTTTTTTCGCTCATTTTCACTGCTGACGTCTGACTTCAATTCGTTTTAGTTTTTCTTTTTACCTTTATCCATTCGGCTGTTATCCTTCGCCTTTCATAGACGCGCACGCGCTCTCTATGCCCCACTTTGAAATACATGGGCTATGTGGCCTTCTCGCTTTCTCTTGCCTTTCCAGGTGACCAAGGACACCTCAGTGCGTGACATTAGGGTTCTGTGCCCCCACTTCGTGTATGGGGAGGCCAGGCAGCCCCTTCTATCCCTTGCGAATGCCGAGCCGCTTCCCGGTGCTGACAGGGTGTCACTTACCTACGGCATGGGGGAGGTCAGAGCGATGTATCGCTACAGGTGTCAGCGATCGGGTCACGGATGGTGTTGCATCGGGGCGACCTGCAACAGTAAGCATCTTTGTACCATCCATGTGATAGGCAGAGTGTCAGTGTGACTTGGGCGCATCCTACCCGAGCGTCGCTTGTTTACTGGTGTGGCACGCCTGGGTCCCGCCTCGTGGGGTGCACCGGGTGGCGACTGATACAATGGGAGCGGCTGTGAGGTGACATGCGAGGTGGAGGTTGGCGTGGTTTGAGCTCCGTGCCGAGCTGAGATGACGGAATCGGCGCACTGCTGTGCCGTGTGTCTAGCTCTGCTTAGTACAATGCGTTGGCCCTGCTAACGTGCTGAGGCTCGGGTTGGGTTTGACCTTCTATTCTACGGGATTGAATGTACGCGTTGCGAGAAAGAAGTCTCTTGCTTTACTGGTGTGCTTTAGCTTTCCTTCTGCGTAGGTGGTCCTCATGCCCTCTAACTGCGCGTGTGTATTGACACTTTCGCTGTCGCACCCTCACACCCGAGGCACCTGTCCTTCACTTTTCTTCACCCTTTCACACTACTTTCTTTGACTGCTTTCCCACTTCTTGTTCTGCTCCCCTGGAATCATACGCACATACACGCACTTACTCTCCACGAAGTCGTCGGCGATCTGTCCGTCTCTCCCTCTTTATCCTTTCATTTGCGTGCTCGCACTCTCTCTTGCTTTTTTCCCCTTCACGTGCGATTCACGAGCAACAGGAGAAGGAAGAAAAACAAACACACGTATTGCTTTCGAGTGTTTAACCTCTGTACTGCGTCTTTCCCCTTTTGTGTTTCCCCCAGCGAAAGATACTCGTACGCGCACACGTGCATCGGCGACCGTTCCACACGTTCAAGCTCGCACTAAGACACCGACACACCCCGGCAGGCATAATCGTATATTCGTCCTCGGGCCCTCTTCTCGCTGAAATTTGTTTCTCCTTTCGCTTTTTTTTTCGCCACGCAGAAGTCCTCCATCACACACTCTCAACACATCACAGCGGTGAAACGTCCGAAGCACAGCGAAGCGGCACATCGGCCAGTGGAGGTTTTGTTTGTTATTTTCAGAAAGAAACGAGCGCTCTCCGAAAAAAAAAAGAGGGGGCAAGAGACAAATACACGCGAGCAGATAAGAAAAGAGTGACGAAGGGGAACGCAGCGATCTTGCACCTTGTGTTCGTCGCTCTGATTTTTAGCTCTCTCCCTCTCCGACTCCCCCCATCCTTCAACTCCCACTCACACAGACCAGTGCAAAAAGAAAAAAAGCCTCTCCGCACACCATCATAGGCACTCCCCCATTCTCCCCTTCCTCACAGACGTACAGACACTACAACAGCGAATCTCGCTAAAACGAAACGACAGCAGGTCTCTGCTACTTCTGTTTGTGTCGCCCAACCGCTCACCCCCCCCTCTCTCTCTCAGTCGGTTTGTCTGATGAAACACTTGCCCAGATATCTGCACTGATACACAATACGTACGCGAACAATATCGCCATCGCACCTTCAGTTTGCCCTTTTTGGATTCTGTGTCTTTGCGGCCGGGTGCAAACAACAAAGGCACGGAGGGCGGTGTGCGGTCTTCACGAAGGAAAGAAAAAAGGGACTCTGCAATTTTTCGTACTTTTCCCTTGCCATATTTTTTTTTCTTTCCAGCGCCGCTTTTCCAACTAGCGCCCTTTCCTGAGATACGGGCCTACTTTTCCCGTCCCTTTCCGTTGCTGTCGTCACCTCTATGTGAGTGTACGCGTGTGTGCGTGGTACCACCGCCGCTACCGACCCGGACACCATTGTCTGCTTCACGACTTCCTCTCTTTTCACAGCACGTGGCACTCTTTCTCTCTCTCTCTCTCTCTGCAAGTCTCATTCCACTTTCCTCCATCCTTGTGCCTTTGCTCGCCCCACTTGTGTGTTCTCTTCCCTGTCAGTCGTTGCCTTTTTTTTTAGCCTCGTTTTATCTCTTTCTCCATTCAGTTGGTTTTACCTCGTTATTTCTATATTATTTTTTCCCCTTTTGTGTGTTCTCTATCTTGGCGTCTCTCTGCTCTTTGTTTGAGCTGTTGTTGCCCCCTCCCCCACAACCTTCTCCACCCTCTTTGCTTTCTCACCCTTTCCCTCTTTTCCTGTCCCTCCTTCCCTTCTCCATTTCTTCAGACTGACGCGCGCTGGGTTGTTCTTGCATACATGTGCGTGCGTGTTTCGCTGGCCCCTCTGCGTTGACTTCCCTTTTGTATCTTTTAGACTCTCCAATTCAGCAAGCACCAACGGAGAAGAGCTAGTGTCTTGGCTCTTTCCCCGTCTCCCCGTCTCTCTCGCCTTCGCTTCTATACTTTCTGCTCCTTTTGCTCGAATTTAGTATTATCGATTTCTTTTTCTTTTCTCGCGCTCTTCTTGCTCGACCGGATAATCCAAGAAGGCAAGTGAAACAGAGGAGTGTCTAAAGGGGGAGAGAGAGAGGAAGACCTGCTGACACAAGCGCGCGCACACACACACATCCACTGCCGCTACAGCATTTTCCCTATCCTTTTCGGCTCCCCCCCACTCCTTCTCCGCTTGATCGCTCCAAAGAGGTTGTATCAACGTTTTGCTCCTCTCTCTCGTTTGCCTGTTGTGATCGAGGTGTTCTTCGGTTTTTTCTTCTCTTCAAGCTGTTCACATCTAGAAAACGAGGGAAGGAGAGAGCGACAAGGGAAAAGCAGCAAAAGCCGCGAAGGCAAACGGAAGCAAAAGGAGGCAAGCGCATATTAGCTGCCGAAGGATCTTCAGCAGAGGAGGGTGAGATAGCTGCTACTCTCAGCAGACGCAAACAACGAGGACAGCCAAAAAAAAAAGAAGAAGAAAGGCGCACCAAGAAGGAAAGAAACACGGATTTAGAGACACGGATGTTAGAGCAACGGTGGACGTGTGCCTAATCACAAACGGAGAAGCGATACGCTATTGAGTAAGACACAACAGAGGGGCAAAAGGCGACCACCTTTTCTCTTTCCCATACTGCCCTCCCCCTTTTCCTTATCCTCTCACATACACCCCCTCTTTTCTGTTCTCGTGCACTGTATCGCCGTTTAGTTGCTCTCTACAATTTTGTGAGTGTGTGCGTGTGTTTCGTCTCCTTGACTCCCACCGTCTCGCTTTTGTTGTGTTTGAGGGCAGTCGGGTTCCAGGACTCATCTTTTCCTGGCCTCTAGTTCTCGCTGTGTCTCTGCTTTGCGTGTAAGACGCCTTTTTGCCTGCTCATTCACTTTTTCTTGCTTTACTCTCTCGCTGAGCACTTCTTCCATTCTTCTGAGGTACGCTGCTTTCCATCTGTCACTCTCTTTCGGCTCTTCACCACTTGTTCAGTATCTTCGCTATTGTGGCCTTCACCTCTGCGTATACTCCTCTCTCTTTTCCTTCGTGTGCATGCGCACCCCGCATTTTACTTCTGTCATTCTGTTCTTCTGTCGTGTACTCCCTTTTACCAGCTTTAGTATTCGTATTAGTTTTATTGGCTTGCTTGGTTTTTATTGCCTCTCCTCGCCTGTGTACGCAGTGTCTCTTCGACTCCCCACCTCGCTCTCTCTCTCTCTTTGTTTGGTCAGTCCTCACGTTGATGCTACATTCCAGCAGACCCCACTCACCACGCTCTCTCCCCACATCTCCCCTTTCAAAAGGCTGGAGAGTAAGTCCGCGGCGCGTCATAACCTGTGTACATGTGTAACTGAGAACATTTTCAAAGAAAGGACGAAGAAGAAGGCTTCACTGATTTGTTCATCATCTCATTCTGCTCCCTTTTTTTTCTTGCTCCGCTCCGCTCTGCTCTGCTCTGCCGTTGACTCACGGGGAGAAAGGAAAAAAAAAAACTAACGAAGAATAACGCAAGAGAGGCGTAACGTCTGTACCCCCTCCCCCTCCTCTCTCTCTCTTCGGTCTCCCGCCTCACGCAGAGCATTTAGCCCCCGTTCGCTCTCTTTGTTTGTCATTGTTGTCGAGCTGCATTATCACATCATTATCATCAGAGTCTCGACCGCCACCCATCATTCATCATTTCATGTCAGTAATTTTGCACACCCACACCCACACATACACACACCCACACACACACAAACATACACACACATACACTCACAAGCACCCCCACCCCCAAGGCACCGCTTAGTGTCAGGAGTCAAGCGGTACGCACAAACAGCGCGAAAGGGGTAACAGAGGGTGTTTTACTTAAGCAGCGGTGAATTGTGTTATCCAGCGAAAGAAGCGAAGGAAACTAACGCGTACAGAAATCTCTAGTCAGACGTGAGTGGCTCCTTTTTTGATTGCCCTTCCGTATTCAGCGAAAGAAAAAGCTGCAGCACTGGCGGCAAACTAAGGTACTTTTTAGAGCCTTTTGTTGGGCCGCTTCTCCCCCCCTTCTCTTCCTCCTTTCTTCTATCTACTAGCATACCCTTCGAGGCCAACATCGAACACACATACCGCTTCTTATTCCCCCCCTTCTGTCGCTTGTTTGTGCACTTCAGAGGCTTTTGCTTGCTCAGTTTTTTTTTCCTGCTCTGCGTCACCCACTTCCTCTACAATCCACCCACCCCCTTCCACATCGTTATCTCAGTAGCAACAAAGCATCGCACACACGAAAGCCGGAAAACTCTCTTTTCCTCTCCCTTTTTTGCCCCCCCCCTTCCCTCGCCGTGTGCCTTTTGGTTTTGTACGCCTTTCTCCTCTTCTTTGACCTTTGCATCTCTCTCTCTCTCTCTGTTTGCCTTGGCTGTGTTTGGTCCTGTCAAGGCCGAGTTGCTCTGCTGTGTTTCCATCTTTTCTGATTCTGCACGTGTGTTTTATTGTGTGCTTGCTTGATCGAGTGTTGCTTTGTTTGTCCTCCTTCCCGTTGTTTCTACTTTCATGTAGCCTCTCCCGCTATCTCCGCTTGTCTGTCTCATTCTTTTCATCCACACATACGCACCACTGCGCCATTTTCCCCCGTCACCACCTCCCGTCTTTTTCCTTCTTTTCGCGTTCAGGTCATTTTTTAGAGCCCTTGAAAGTAACGGCGTCGATTCCTCCCTCACCCACGAAACGGAAAAAAAGTGTACCTGCAGGCGGCATTCAGAACAAAGAAAGAAACCTAATCGACCTACAGCGCCGAAGAGCAGCAGCACGTGCGCGGTCACGCACCAACGGCAAAGGAAACAGCAAGACAGGGTGGCTGAGTAGGCGCGCACGACGTGTTCTCTTTTTCTTTCATTTCGTTTCGTGTCTCTTCTTTTTAAGCATTTTTATTTTCCCTCTCCCCTCTGTTCCGCTCTCCTTTCGGTGTCTTCGATCTCTGCGTTGCGGCTCTCGTGCCCCTTCTTCTTGCTGGTGTGGTGGTGTTAGCCTTCTCTTCTTCCTCTTTCTTTCTCCGCTGCACCTCTTTCCCTGCGACTTACTGTTTTTCTCGTGCTTTCTTTGCATTTATTTTCGTCTTTGCTCTTTGTTTCCCCCTTTCCTCGCTGTCCTCGCGTGTGGGTGTGTCTTCGTGCTCTTGTTTCTTTTACCGCGCATTAGCAAGTGAGAAAGCTCACGCACACATACACGCGCGCGTTTTGTTCCCTCTCCCCTGCCAAGTCACGCTTTGGCTTCTTCGCCATCTGCCCGGTCCTTTTTGTGATTCCTGGTGGCTACGGCGCAGCCCAGAGAAGAATTTGTTTTTCTCTTCCGTGCGTAGCGCGGTGGCGGTTTCGTTGCTTTTGCTCTGTTGTGTGGACCCGGTCGTGAGTCGCGGTCTCCACTGCTGTTGCCGGGCGCACTCGCTTCGTCTCCCCCGCTCCGTGCCTGTTGCGTAAGACGCATACACATATGCAGATCGCATCTTCCTTTGAATCGGCAGATAGTGAAGCGCTTCGCTTCCTCGCGAGTTTATCGCGCTACTCGCTGATGATCGATGAGAGAGAAAACGCATCCTGCACGACTCATATCACACTCCCCCATGAGCTGGTGTCAAGGCCGCACATGACCTCCACATCTGAGAACGGCGTTGCCACGTCCTCTTCGAATGAAACTTCGGTGTCAGCGAGGTCGCTTGCTGTTCCTGAGTGTGCAAGTACGCGCTGCAACACCCCTAGTATGACGGCTGGTGCAGCAGTGCAGCCTCTCTCTCGGGTGTCCTCGTTGCAGCAGTGCGGTTCCAACATCTCGTTGCTCTACAAGCTCTCCGCAGACGACGCTGCGCTCCGCGCCCGCATTGCTGTCAATGCCAAGGTTCTTCTTAACGTGCTGACTGGCTACGAGGCGGATGACATTATCGACTTGCTCTACGTTAACGAAGCATGGTTCTCGACGGAAGTGCTGATCTACTCCCTGTGTTTGGTGAACCGCCTAACCTTTCGCTATCCGAGCTGGTGTGCCACACGCGCCGAAACAGACTGCGAGGACATCAGCGGGGTGGAGCCACACGTACGCTGCAGCTTCAGTTCCAACGTGCAGACCTCGCACCCCACGCTTCCGCACGTGTGCAGCAGTACCTCTAGCGATACTAGCCACGCCGATAACTACGACGAAATTCCAATGGGCGATTGTCTGTTGCACTCCAAAGCGCGCGCTCTTAGCGCCAGCACTAACAATCTCGTCGATGTGTTTAACCGCCACAACACGCGCCGCCGCATCGTGGCACTTCTCTTGATCTCCGGCAAGTTTCACGGCGATGTTGTCTACAAGACATCCTCGCTGGCGAAAGTGTTGAACAAGTTCCGTGACGAGCAGCGCGCTGTGGCCACCCTTGCTTCTTCCCCAGCTACTGTCTCTGTCAAGTCGGTGCCGAACCGTCTCCTTCCTCGTATTACGCCTGACCACCTTGGGCAGTGCGAGAAGCGACTCTTCCAGGAGCTGAGCTACACCATCTTGGTGAGCAGGGATGAGTACCAACACTGTGAGGACATTGTCTTGCAAGGGATCTGAAGGATTCAAAGGTAGGCTGCGGAGTTCGCAGCACCAATGGATAGAGGGCATACTCCTGGAAAAGCAGCAACGCAGCGGGAATGTGCAGCATTCAAAACAGGAGAACCTTGCGCCTTTGGCACCCGATGACGGCCATCCACGCATGTGTGTGTGTGTGTGCGTGTGTGTCGGTGTAAGCAGTCGGATCCTCTATTTTCCCTCTTCCTCTTCCTCCTGTTCTTGGCATGTTTGCAGCCTTTTTTTATTTTTCGACTGAACTTTTGGTGTGCTGCCGAGTCGCATCTTGGCGTTGGCCTTCGCATGATTCGCTGCCTTTTCTCTCACTTTTTGGTTGCTATTGCCGCTGTGTGTGGTGTGTGTGTGTGTGTGTGGGAGGGAGGGGGGCGGTGTAGTCGAAGGAGGAAAACACCTGAACAAGGAAAAAACTGTATACTCCTACATACATGTCGACGTGTGTGTACGTCTCTCTCTTTTTCTGGAGTCCCTTTTACGTGATGCGCACACCACACATCAAGTGCTTCTCGTTTTGTTGCCTCTTTTCTTCCTTTGCCCTGTACTGTATTGCGATTTTGCCCATCATCCCAGACGCGCACTTTTCTCTCTCTGTGTGTGTGTGTGTGTGTGTGTGCGCGCTACCCCGCAGAGAAGGAGGCATCAACCAGTTAAATAAGAGTGGACCCGCGCCACCAGATGCGAAAAGAAGGCAAAGCGGCGCGGTTTATGAATAATAATGAAGATGAGTGAAGAGAAAGGCAACAGCAACTACTAACGGCACTGTAGCACTCATACAAGCCCCTCTTCCCTTTTCAGCTCCCCCCGTGGGCATCCGCTCTCATCTTTTCCCCCCGCTGCCCAGTACACTTATGCATCCGCGCCTTTCCTTCCCTATTTCGTGCGCGCTTGCAGTCGTGCGTATGCAGGCGCATCTATAGCATGTAATGTTTTTTTAAAAACTTTGTTGTCTGTGCTCCCGTCGATGGCGACTCACTCCCTCGATGTCGGGATTATGTTGCTCTTCCAGGCTCTGCACATCAGCGTACAAGCCCATCCACACGCTTTGTTGTTGCTTACATGTACGCGCGCGCCTGCAGATGCGTCTTTGTGTATTGTGTCTAATGTGTGTGTGTGTGTGTGTGTGAGGATTTGCTTGTGTACGCGGCGCATTTTCTTTTGGCTGTCTTTCATTTTCTGGTCTCTTTTTTTTCCTACTGGCTCAGATGACTGGGATCACCCCAGCGTTCTATCAGGGTTCAGCCTCCCACTCTTTGAGGAAGCCAGAGCGATATATCGCTGCGATGTCTGCGGTCCAGTTCTGGACTGCGTCGCGTTGGCGCAACCTGCGGCACTGAACGCGCTTGTACTACCCCTTTGATGGGAAGAGTGTCCACATCACTCGAGTATGTTTCACCGGGCCCTCGCTGCCTACTGGTGGGAATCCTGAGCCGCCCATGGAGAGATGTACGGCGTTGCAGCCTATATGACGAGAGCGACTGTGAGGCGCCCTGCGCAGCTGGCGTGAGTGAGCAGAGCTCGAGTCAAGTGCCGTGAGCAGAAAATTGGGTCGGTGTATTGCTGCAACGCGCGTGTGTAGCTCTGCCTCGCACCATGCGATGTCCCTGTGGGCTGGGCAAAGGTATAGTGTAGTTTAGTTCATGCTGTATGGCAGGGAATGAACACGCTGAAACGACAACATTTTGTTCTTACTGTCTGATGCTCTTATTATTAGGAGTTGAACTCTCGCCTCTCGCCTTTGGTTTAGGCACATGCCGGTCGAGAGGAAACGAGGAGGAGGGGGAGCAAGCACAACAGGCATGATGAGGTGGGAGACTTTCTCAGCAGCTTTAAACACCCGTTGTTCTCCCTCCTCGCCCCTTACCCCGGTTACGCTATCCCGATGCCGGAGGTGTCGTTTTTTTTTTTTCGACCGCACCATTGTGGAGAAAGAGCGGTGAAAGCGATCACAATGTCTACAGAGGAGCCCACACGCAAAAGCAAGACAGCCGAATAGGGGAAAAAGAAGCGATGCTGGCTGACATGTATTGCCCTTTTCCTCTCCCTTTTCTCTGAGTGGTGTGTGTGTGTGTGTGTGTGCTTCTTACTTTTTCCATTTCGTCTGTTTTAATCTTCTCGTGTCTGCATTCGCCTTCAGATGGCCCATTAGCTTCTTCCGTCCGATAAACGGGGAACGTGCAGTTTGCTTTCCTTATTCCTCCAAAAGGTTTGATTTTGTCGTCTCTGGTTGTTCTCTTTTCTATGTTGTTTTACTCTCCGCGTCTGTTGGTCACACCCCGAGTGATTCAGGCGTGCACGTAGGCATCCAATACGTGTGACTTTTTGTTGTTGTTATGCAACACTCGCATCTCCTCCCTCTCTCATACACCCATGCACCCTACAAGGAAAGACGTGCCGCTGCTTTCTTTTCTTGTTTTTGTCCTCCTCCTCTTCCCTTCTCCTGTGTACATCGTACATCTCTACATGCGTTATGGCCTATTCTGCTTATTCGTCTCTTATTTTTTTTTCTGTATGTTGTGCTCTGCATGTGTCGGCTGTCATCTCTTTTGTCGGTGCAGCCGTGTATGTGCATGTGTCTTGTTCAACTACAGCTACGGCGTACGGCGCAATCTCAGTGATGCCTCTCCTCTTACCATCTTTTCTCTCTTCTCCTCCTTCCTTCCCTGCCTCTCTTCGCTTTCCTTGACTTCAATTAATCGTAAGTATGCATTCTTCAGTGTGCACACAGATAGGGCAAGTGGGTGCAGTGGCAAATCCCCAACAGGATGAGCAATAGAAATCCAGTTATCTGTTCTTTGTTGCGGAAGTTTCGCCTTGCCTCAGCTCTGCAGAAATGCGGCTTCTACCACCACCACGTGCGTATGTGTTTGTCGTGCCGCCCACATTGTCCTCAATGTCTACCTTTCTCTTGCCTTCTTCGAAGCAATCATCTACACATCAGCCTCTCTATGTATATCTCTATGTATATACACAGTGGTATACATAGTGATATACATAGAGAGAGGCATATGTCTACAGAATACAGGAAAGCCACCCAATTTCTCATGTTGCTCTCCTCTACCTTTATCTCCTTAGTTTCTCTTTTTGGTGTGTGCGTGTGGGGGGGGGGGAGGGGAGGGGGACTCTCTCAGTTGTTGGTGCTCTTCTGTTGTGTCTCTATTTTCACTTTTACTCCCAAACTTGTACACCCTATGAGGGCATCTACGTGACGGACGTGTACTTGCCTGTGCGCATAGGCGCGCAGATTTTTCGTGCTACTGATCTCTCTGGTCAACGGTTCGCCTGTGTTGTGGCACGCACTCTCCACACACCGTCAGGAAAAACACACATGTGTATGTGGATATGTGAAATACTCTGCATCTGAGCTGATGAAAGGCAAGGAAAACCACACAGGCCGCTGAATATGCACGCAGAGATAACGAAAGAAAAGGCAAGGAGCGTCATCTTTTGCGTTCCTCTCACTTTCTTGTTCACCGCACAACACCCACCCACCAACCCCCCCCCCCACACATACTTGGTAAGATGCTTCACCCGAAGTAGCAGCCATCAATGCGGTGGCAGTAGCAGGAAAAAGCAAACAAGCACACAAGTAGAAAATAGCGCAGACACCGACTCTCAGGCATGCGAGGAAGGTGAGCAAAAGGGGGAGAAATAAACACTCGCACACATCTAGTGTAGGAGATGGCCAATTGTGACTCATACTCTCTTTTTCTTCCTGTGTTTGTTGTTTATCTTCTTCTCCCAGCCCTCTTTTTTCTCACCCTCCCCATCGTAGAGGGCTCCGACTTCTCTCTCTGTGCGTGTGTGCGCTTGGTCAGCTGCTGCCCCTCTCTCTCTCCCTCTTTCACTTTTTCCTTTCTTTTCTGCTGGCAGGGTATACTGTGGCTCGCCTCTTTCTTTGGTTTTATTTGAGGAGTGGGCTCTCTTGTGGCGCCATTTTGTGCCATGGTGCGGACGATTGAGGCATACACACTGATGCCGGTGAAAGTAGCTACTTTTGCATCTGTGCGTGCGTGCTGGTATTGGTGCTCGTGAGTCTCGCTCTCTTTCTTGACTTCCTTCCTTTCCTTCGTGGGGCCCACAGATGAGGGCTCGACACGCGATGCTTCTCTTTGTTTTTTTTTCCTTTTTGTGCCTTTGGCGTATCTACTTCCTTTTCCTGTTAACCCTCTCCTTCTCTGAAGGCTCTCATTTATGTTTCCCTTTTACACTTATGGTCGTTTGCTCTGTCTTTCTCTCTTCTATTCATTTTAGCGTGCATGTGTATCTAATCTCCAGCACTCTGCGCTTTCTTCTGTGGATCTCTCTGAATGACTTATGTTTTTTTCCTTTGTATGTGTGTGTCTGTGTGTGTGTCTTCTTATTTTTCAGTGCCCACTGCATTTTCCCCCTTCTTGCTCTTCTTTGTGTACCCCACCCACCCCCCACTACCACCTTTTCTGTCCTTTAATATGTTGGATAATTGTGCACTTTCTGTCTATGTGTCTGTCTCCGGGCTGCGATCTGATTCGTCTAGCTTGTACGTTCCCATGCAGAACTCCTCCCTCTTTCCCCCTTCATCGCCACCTCCTCAGAGAAACACAAGGGGTAGCGGGCACGTACTGCCCTTTATCTCCTTAGGCCTGACATCCGTAGTGTTTCACCGCACCGTTCAGTTGAGGTGTCTCCGTAGTGTGTGACAGTAAAATTAAACAGCGGATAAAAAAAAAGGAGAACCCGCAGAATGAAGTGCACAGGAGAAAACAAAGGAAAAGAGAAGTTCACTGCGGGTTTTTGCTGTTGTCTCCTCCTCCCTTTCGCTTTCAAGCTACCTTTACCTTCTATTCCAACTGTTGGGGGGAGGGGGTCGCGTGAGGGGGATTTTTTTCACTGCGAGTACGTTATGCTCTTGCCGGATTTGTGAGCGCATAGCTACGCGTGTACGTGGCCCGCTTACGGCGAGAGCGGTCTTCAAGGATGCTTCTGATGGTCTGTGTTACTGAATGATCAACTGCTGCTTTGTTTTGCATCCCAACCTGCTATTTCCCCGCTTCTTCATTCCGTCCTCCCCCCTCGCTATCTGTGCCCTTTGCTTTTACCGTCGCTGTTTCAGTGCTTCCGTTTTGGTTATGAGATTGCGGTTTGATCTTTGCAGTGATGGTCGCCGTTGACGTTGCCCTAACCGAGCGCTCTCTTCTTCGCCCCTTGTATTGTTCGTGTTCTGCGCTCTTTTTAACTGCGTTTTCGTCCCACAGCTCGACATTGCTCCGCGCTGAGCAGTGCGCCTGTACCCTCATGCGTGCTTGTATACCTCACGGCAAGCAAAGGAGACGCGCACGGGGCCTCGTGCTCGTTCACGTGTGCGCAAGTGTGTGGATGCTCTTCTCCTCTTCCCTAAGCGTCTTTTGTTTTTGCTCATATGGCGCCTTTTCATTATTCGCTGAGTTACTTCTGTGTCTGTGTATGCCATGTAGATGCCATCGTGTCCACATGAACTTTCACACATATATTTCGATTGTGACTATTGCATTAATCTTCTCATTCACCTTTCGCCTTGCCCCCTCGCTTGCGTGTGGTGCGTGCTCTTTTCTCCACTGAGTGTATGTGCAGCTTTGTATAGTTTTAGTTTCCCTCCACTTTTTTCCTGGCCTCCTTCATTCGTTTTTAAAGTCTCACTTTTCAGATACCCGTCTGCATTGGTGTGCTTTGCTACATCATTTATAACAGAGGGAACACCCACACACACACACACACATACACACGCCCAGGTGAATCCATGTGTTCGGGTTTGCAACCGCAATTGTTCAGGAACGCAATTTCAGGTGTTGGTGCTTCGTGTGGCATTCGTGTGTGTGTGTGTGTGAGGCACGCGCATCTCTCGCACACTCTCTCGCAGTTTAGGTACACTTACCCACAAAAAAGTCGATGCCGCTTTCCCCCTTTGGTTCGCTTGTCTTTGTACGCATCTTTTCCCCATCCCCGTTGTGCTCTTCATGACTGGGGCGGTGCGCTTTCTTTGTTTCTCCTGTGTACGCTCCGCTCTATTTATTCACATTCGAAACGTCGACGCGTGCGTATGTGCGTCTTTTTTGTAATTGACGCCAGTCATCGCGTGCGTGATGCAGCTGAGACGTGCTTTGGTTGTGTCAGTACCGGCAGGTCAAGGAGAGCGTTTGTCTCTTCGCGGTGGAAAGAATGGCCAACTTAATCCAACAAGTGCCGACAGACAACGCACGCTTCTCACCAAGCACATACAGGCACACGTACACTCAGAGACAAAAATAAGAGAAAGAGCAGAGGAAACAAAAGATAGGAAGCGAACAAGCCGACTTGTGAGGAAGAGAGACAATAGTGTGAAGGGAAGGAAGAAAGGCGAATGAAGTTGTCTCTTTCTGTAATAGACACACACACAGTTCGTTTTTCGGAGTTTTCTCTGCTTCTAGCCACCTTTACTCTCCTGTGGCTCCGAAAGCTGAACCTGCTACCTTTTTCTTTCCTGCCGCGGTGTGTGTGTGTGTGTGTGTGTGGCAGACTTTAATTATTCCTCTTCTACCACTTCCTATGCCTTCTTGTTTTTTTTTCGTATCGTCACCTCCTCTGCGTACATGCAAATGCTCGTTTCTCACGATTATTTTATGTGGGTGCGCGCGCGCTTTGTGCTCCCTCAAGATACCCTCTATTGCGGCTTGTTTGTATGTTTCTGTCTCTCTCTTGCTTTTCAGTGCGTGGTCTGCGGTGTACTGTGTTGTTGTTCACCCTTCTCTTCTTTGTTTCTTCTTTCTTTTCGTTGTGCACTGTTCTTTCTTCTGCTCTGTTGCTTCAGCATCACCGGTGCGTTGATTTTCACGTGAGGCTTCTTTGTTTTCACCCTTTCCCTCTTCTCATGCCGCACCTCTCGTCTGCTTGACTTTTTCGCGTTGCTCGCCTCTTTTTTTTTTTTGGACGGCGATTGACGTATACCTCCCTCTCTCCCCCTCTTTTATTCTTCAGCATTGCCCTTCGATGGGGACTGGGAGCAGCGTCGAAAATCAGAGTGATTGAACGCCGTGTGTGGTGTGTCAATCAAACATGAAGGCTGCTGCAATGAGAAGGAAGGGAGTGGAAAGAGAGTATGAGGAGCCGGGGAAAAAGTGGGGGAAGCAACAGTCTGCCGAGATGCTCATAGAAGCATTGTAGCATCCTTTCGCCTCATTTACTCCTTGCCTTTAAGCGACAGAAAAATAGAAAGAAAATCAAAGGGATTCACATGCTGCGTGATTCGTGCGCTGTGAAAGGCTCGCTCCGTATGCACATGCCCCCCACTGACTCAATAGTGATTGCTAGCAGCTTGAGGGTGACAGCGTGGGGGCGGACCCAACTGTTCTTATTGTCTGTTGGACAAGATGCTGGCCCCCCAAAGCGGCCGCTGCATGCGCGCACTTACCAAAATCCGTCTTCTACTAAATGAAAGTCGCTTCCGCCTTCGTTGAGGCCTCGCCGGCGTCGTTCGCCTCTTCCCTCGCCAACTCGCTCTTGTCTGCTTCTACTCTCGTTTTCGTTCTTTGATGCCTCTCTTCTTCAACCACCTTTTCAGTGGTCCACACGTTAACATATGGCTCCTGTCGCAGGGGTGTTTCGCTTGTTCCACTACACGCACTCCACAGTCGATTCACAAAATCGAGCACGCGCTGGGTGTAGCTCAACGTGTAAAGGCGTGCCGTCTCTGTCCCAGCGACGGTGCTTCCTTTTCCTGTACTTTGGCAAAAAAGTGGATTGACGTGTGCGCACAATCAGCCGAGCTTCTTGCCTGCATGTCACACATCCCTCGCTTACTCGGCTACAAATCACTGAGACAAAGAATCAACTCACCCTATCGTAAGAGCGGAACAGCGTGTGTGTGTGTGTGGACTGTGACGGCGTATTTTGCCACGCCCCTTTTATTTTCTGGGCTTAGAGCTCTTGGCACTCCCAGCTCTCTTTCATAATTTACCTGTTTCGGTCAAGAAGCAGTTGTGCACAACTGCTCGTTTGGTCCTCTGGGATCTCTCTCTTCGCCTCTTTTTCCTCTTTCGTCACCGAATCCACACAATGCCTGCGCTCGCTCGCAATGTCGTGACCTTTGCCCGTGCTGCTGATGCTCTTCAAACGGTTTACGGGTGTGGTGGTGTCCAACTGACGTGCTTTCGAACGCGGCGCGTTTCACTGGCGGCGGCTCGTGGCGAAAAGCTACGCACTTACACTACAATTCCCCTGTCTCACTCCAACGTGTCTCCACAGACGTCATTGAATGCACAATACGATAATGTTGGCGTAAGCTCGCGTTCGATCGACAAGGTGAAAGCCGCCACTTCCGTCCTCTCGTCCTCTACACCCTTTACAGCCACCACCACGTCTGATCCCGTGATGGCTTTCAGGGTGAAGAAGCTTCGCGTCCGCGAAACATTTCTGCCGACGCCACAGCCAGCCTGCGTCCGAGTGCCGCGCCTGTTGGTGCTCGGCGGTGATTTAGTCTCAGTCACCGCACTTGAGGCTCTTCACACACGTATGCGCTGCATCGTAGCGAGTGCACTGCGCTGCTCGAAGACAAACACCAGCAACAGCGACGCCGCTGGTGCGCATTGTCCGCCTCCAACTGCAGCATCATCGTTGCAGGGACATAGCACGGAGGCAGGCGCGACAGAAGGCGATGAGTTCATGGAGGAGGTGGACGCATTCGTACGCGATCACATCACTGTGGTGTGTCCGACACTTCCGCTCGGCATGAGGCCAGAGACGGTAGCCAAAAAGTTCGCGCGCCAGTATCCAGTCGCACGCTACTGCGTCGAGCATGGATTACCTATTATTCCGGTGGATGATCCCAAGTCCCTGTCGCGGAGCGCCTTGCTGAAGGAGATGCTGAACAGCGGTAAACGCATGCAGCCAGTGCGACAAATTCACATACCCATCATTTCCACAGGAATGCTCCCCTGTTGAACCACCGGCCCTCACATGTGCCGTTGACATCTGTGCAGTCCGCAGCGCTGGTGCAGTTCGCCGCCCTTAAAGGGTCTGTCTAAGGGTAGCGACTTTTCCTCATCTGCGTTCTCTGCGACTCCACACACGTGGGTTGCGCAGGGGCGTTCACTGGCGGACTACGACCTCACCGTTGTCGTCTCCTTTCGCTACTTCCTGCCGAAGAATCTTTTGCTCGCGCTGCCGCCGGTGATCAACATGCACCCGTCGCTGCTCCCTCGCTATCGCGGCGCCAGTCCTATTTTTAGCGCGCTGCTCCGAAACGAGGCGTTTGGCGGCGTGAGTATCATTCAAATGAAACCGGGGCAGACAGCAATGGACTCAGGAAACGTCCTCTGGCAATGCGAGGTGCCCATTCCCCTCGACATGGACATTCGCTTGTACTTCCCGCTCGTCACCCAGATCGGTGCGGCTGGCTTATGCGACCTTATATTTGGCAAAGCCCCACCAGCGTGGCGGCCATCGCTGCCGTCTGCCGATGTTTCTCTGCCTGCGTCTCCCTTGGCTTCAGAGCGGCCACCCGCATCCGCGTTTCACTGCAACAAGCGGTGCCAGCCACATACTCACCAAGGCGGCATCGACTATCGTTTAGCGAACGCTGTATCTGCCAACAGCGTCACAACACCGTCGTGGTTCACGCTGCGTCAGCGTTGTCTGGCACCGCTTGTGCACCGCTCCGACGGCCACATTGCTGCGCCGACTTCAGTTATGTCGCGCAGCACACACTTGCCGATGAATTTGTTCTTCAACGTCGCGGAGCTGCCGTTCCTGTCGTCCTTGCCAGCCTCGACGAAGAACTACCACGTGGAGCGTATCCATCACGTGCTGCGTTCATTGAGTGGCATGACTCAGAGTAACTGCACAGGCAGCTCTGAAGAGGCGCCCAGTACAGATGATCCAGAGGCGAGTCACCACCGCTTCTGCCAACCCTGGATGACTCTGGGTCGTGCCCCTGCCCCCTTCACCGCCAAAGCTGTGCAGGATGCCCGCGAAAGGCTTCGTGTGCTGCACTTGCCGAATCTAAAGAGTTCTTCTGGTGCCGCAGCGCAAGAATGGCCGAAGAGCAGCATCGGCATCGCATTGTCAAAGTGTAAGGGCGCACCGACCAGCAAACAGAAGATTTCTCTCGCTGTCGCAGCGGAGCTGGGTATCAACACCACCACAGAATGCGCGGAGATCTTCCCAGGGTCGGTGCTGAGCCCGCACTGCGATTGGCCTGATAGCTTTATCTACAGCTGGAAGCTCGCGCAGGTGCAGACGTATCCCACCTATGCACACTACTCTGAGGACCCCTACCACGCACCATTGTTGCCGAAGGATGCGGCGGTCGTGCGCTTCAGTAGTATGAATGCGGCTGAAGCGTTTGGTGTGTGGCGAGCCTTCGTCGGTGGGGACTATTTCCAGCCCTCAGTAAGTGCCATGCTCGACAAGAGCAGCACCCCGGTGCGTAACCAGCTGGTGCGTCGCGCGTTGCGGCGGCTTCTGCTCAACCGTGCCAAGACCCATGCAACATTGCGGGGAGCAGGGCAGCAGCGCAGGAAGTGTACGGGAGCAAGAGTCGAAAAGGCATTGGCTGCCGCGCTAACCTTGACTAGCGATGACAATGATGTGCCTGTCGGCATCGTGGCAGGCAAGCATGTTGACTTGGATATTTCGAACCCTGCAGGCGTTCAGCTGCTCACAGAAGCGGAGAGCACACTGCGTACACCCTGCACCTTCACACATGTCATAAACCCGGTACTGGCGCCAGCGTGCGTGTGCAAAGAATTGGCCGAGATAGAGCAAGGCGGACATCTGCCACCCACATTTTCCATATGCACCCAGCAGCACTCAGAGCGACGGTGGCGAGTTCGCTTTTACCGAGCTCCGCCAGCGATTTTTCGCTCACTGCTCTGCAGGAGCGAAAATGACAGCGCTACACAGAAGACGACTCGATGGAGGAGATGTGAGCCTCGCCTTGCGATGGGCGAGTGCGGTATGGCATCCACGGACGGTGCCATGCCGTCCTTGCGGCAGGAAGAGTGCGAAGTAGGTGGCGAAGGCAAAGTCCCTGCCTCAATCACGACCTCAACCCGCGCCGCTTCTTTAGCTGGAGCTGAAAAGGGGCAGCGGCAGCTGGGTCATCGTCATCCGAGTGCCGGTGATGTGTCTATGGCAGCGCAGGCCGAAGAGTCGGGAGAGCATGAGGAGGCCCCGGAGGACTACGTGCCTGAGGTCATCCACGCCGCACCGCCGACGCAGCACCCCCTTCATATCCCTCCCGGCACCGGTTACTTCCCTCAGTCTGACGAGAGCTACGGCGCCATAAAGTGCAAGGAAGGGTGGTTCCTGTGGAAAGAGGCTCACATGAAGTGTGGCAACAAGGCGCAGCCAGCCGTCCTCATCCGAAAAGGTCTCGCCATGAAGACGGGTGTGCTCTACGTTGGGCTCTTCTCTGAGTACTTGTAGGCCATGGTTGGTGGCGAGTAGATATGCGCGTGAATATCTCCTTTACGGGTGCTGTTTTGTCTCTTTGTTTTTCTGTGAAGGCTCTCCGGCTTGTCAGTTGCAGTACTACAAGGGAGGGGGTGAGTCCGCACTCAGCGCGCGCTGTTTCTCTTCAGGGTTTCCTCCTGCTCTTTGCACTGGGTGGGGCTTTGTATCGTTCCTACGTGATTTGGAGGGCCATTTACTTTGCTTTGGTGATGGCACGGAGTGGGAGGGGGGAGTGGGGGGGGCGGATGAAAATGATTCCGTAGGAAATATACAGTGGTGGTCGCGCTGCCGAAGCCACAGGCCACAATCCTCCACCTCTCCTCTTCCCCCCTCCCTCTTTCGTTTGGCGCTGTTTGTTTGTCTTGTGTGCGGCCCATTTATCATACAGTTGAGGACACTCAGCAACACGTATGCGCGCATACACATAAGTTTATGCGTGACGGGCGCGTACGCGGGAACACACTCGCCTTCACACACCATAAGGCCGAACTACAAGGCTCACAGGGAGGGGGGCCTTTTACGCCTTTCTCTACCTCGCTTATTTTTCTTATCAGTTTGGCGTTCATCCTATGAGGTGTGTAGATGGGGATGTGCCGCGCTCAAACTACTCTTAAAAGTACATGGACACACACACACACACACAGAAATAAATGTACATTCAACGGATGGCAGTGACTTCGAGGCGCACTGGAACCGGAAGAAGAGCAAAGTGGCACCAATGTGGTTAACCGCTTTTTTTTTTACGCAGCTGAAGACGCCGCTCTTTGCGGCTGCGTCTCTTTGCTCACTAAAGGTGCTCGTTGCTGCCAAGCAGCAATACTGCTGTTTTCTCTCCTGTTATGTTTTACACACGTTCGCCCTTGCGCCTCTTACCGCTGCGTGCCAACACAGCGAGCGATAATATGATGGGCCTTCTACACAGGGGCCATCAGCACCATTAAAGACAAGACAGCAGGCTTTTTTTCTCTGGTCTTTACAGGCACGCATTGAAATGCGACTCTTTTCGCTTGCTGTTGTGACACTTTCCGCCTCCCTTTCTCTCTCCCTCTTCCTAACTTTGCCTTCATTTCCTGTGCAGAGCTACGCGCGTCTGTTTTTTCTCTTCTCGCGCTCTGCAGGATGAGCGCCGTGCCTTACCCGCTACGCCCGTCTCTTTCTTTAGGTCTCTCTCTTTATCCGCATCTGCTCGCCTTTTCGCCAGGTCAGGAGAGCAGACACTACATTTAACCGAGCACTTGGGTAGTAGCCCCTTTGCAAAGCTGGTAATAGCTGTAGCGAATGGGCATCAAAGGTCGTCGAAAGAAGCTTCGACAGCGCACGGAGGTCGCGCGGCAACAGCAAGAGCAGGGAGGGCATGCCCAGGAGTACGGCAGTGAGGACGACGACGGCCATGCCGGCAGGGTGTTTGAGATGGACGAGTTTCCTTTCCACTCCCCTGTGGATGCAATGGGACGCCTGAGAATGAAGAAGAGTGACTTTTTCCGAATGCAAGATATGGAAGTGCTGGAGCAGATGCAGGAGGAGCACCAGAGCCGCCGGAAGCCGGCGCAGTTCGGGGCGGTGGTGGACGGTGGCGGCAGTGCAAGCCGAAAGCGTTGCCGCGGTGCTGCAGTGGACTCTGTGGAGGACGTCGCAGAAGAAATTGAGCAGCGCTGCCTCAGGCGCCAGTACACGGACGAAGATCTGTTCGAGAACTCAAAGAGTGCTATAGCTGGTAATCGGCTGGTGACGCTCTCCACAACAGCAGAAGCACCAGATGACAGCAGCTCAGCTCAGGCACGTAAGCGAAGAGGCGCATCTCTGAAGACTGAAGAACTCAATAACCTGAAGGAGGAGCAGGTGGATCTTATGGAGCAACGGCGTAATGCTGCTCACGGGGCTCTCTACCGCCACCCACTGATCGGCCTCGACTCTGTTGTTGTCGATGCCCTGCACCGAAATGGTTTCTACCGCATGACCCGCATCCAGGAGCGCAGCATCCCGTATGCGCTGGAGGGCTACGACATTCTCGGTCAGGCGCGTACCGGCTCCGGCAAAACTCTCGCCTTCTGTGTACCACTCCTCCATCTAGCCAAGGACACAGTCAGAAAATACCCGAATGCCACTGTAGGGCTGCTGCTGGCCCCCACAAAGGAACTGTGTGTGCAGACGCACGCGGTTCTCTCGACACTGTGTGAGCACATTGCAGCCGTGCCAGCCACCGCTGGTGGGGCTCAGTTTCACGTGCAACTCATTACGGGCGGCACGAATGTCAGTGAGGAGCGCCGGCGTCTTGCCTCGGGGATGGCGTCCATCGTTGTTGGCACGCCTGGCCGAATTCATGATCATGTTCTTCACTGTAAGGGGTGGCACTTGTCGCGGTTGCGCCTTCTCGTGCTCGATGAGGCGGACCGCATGTTGGCCGACGGCTTCCAGCGTGATCTCGACGCCGTCATCAGCCGAATCTCGAAGGGGCGGCAGACATTTCTGTTCTCGGCCACCAATTCCAAGTCGGTGCGTGAGCTTGCGCGCCTGTCCCTCTCTCGTCTCCCTCTTTTCATTAGCACCGCTGGCGATGCCCCCTCTGTAGTGGAGATGAGCGACAGTGAAGCAGCAGGGGCGGGCGCGAGCATGGCGCCCTACCGAGTGTATGACGACCCCGCTGATGACGGCGGAGAAGTGGTGAACGAGAAATACAAGTGCAAGGACGATGCCGATTACGATCGCTACAGCGACGAATGCGTTGGAGAGGCGGACGCGATCCCATCGACGCTGCGCCAATTCGGTCACATTGTGTCCTCACACGACCGACTGCGTGCGCTCTACACCTTTGTAAAGCAGGTCGTTCGCCGTGCTAAGGTAATGATCTTCTGCTCTACAGTCGCGAGTGCCATCTTTCACTGCCAGATGATGGGCTCCGTCGGGTTCCATGACGACGTCATGATGCTGCACGGCCAGATGAAGCACCGACAGCGGGTGCAGGCGTTTCAGGTGTTCACCGAGTGGAAGACAGGAGTGCTGTTTTGCACCGATGTCGCAGCGCGTGGTCTGGACATCCCGCATGTGACGTGGATCCTCCAGTACGATCCGCCTCTTGATCCGACGGAGTACATCCACCGCATTGGTCGCACGGCGCGCGCCGGTACTGTTGGTAATTCGCTTCTCTTTCTCACTCCGGAGGAGGCGCCATTTTTGTGCTACCTCGCCCAATACGGCATTCACATGGCGAAGTATCCTCTGCCACTGAAATTGCCGCGCATCCAAGAAAAGTTGGAGCACGTGCTGCAGCTGGACGAAGTGGTAGCCAAAAGCGCTGTAACGGCGTTCCGCGCACACGTTGGTGCCTATCAAAGCCACATCCTTAAGGAACCTTTAATGTGCACCGGCTGGACCTCGAGGCGCTGGCCAAAGCATTCGCACTAACGGCGGTGCCGCACGTGACGCTGCCTCGCAACACAGAGGAGGAGAAGCGAAAGGAGTACATCAAAGGTCGGCTCAAGTCGCTGAACCGGCGCCGCTTCGACGCACTCCGCTATTACGAGGCCAACAAGACTCGCCCGCAATGGGAAAACGGTTTTTTTGTTGGCGTCTCACGTCCCTCGATGAGCTGACCAACTTGTGTGTGTGTGTGTGTGCAGCTGGCATGTGGCTACGTGCACATGTGTGAGCGCCAGTGCCATGAACGCATAGGTTTCTTAAAAAAAAAATGTTGCTCACTTCCGTTGCTTCAGACTGTTGTGTCTTTGCTGGTGACCGATGCGAGTAACACTCCTTGACGGGCTTCATCGTTAAATCGCGGTTACACGAACCCCCCAAAAGCAAAGGGAAGGAAGAATACAGTGGGCTGAAATGTGGGTGAAGCGCCATACCGATCTCGCTTTCACCCTCAATGCTATCCCCGCTCCTCTCACTCGCTGATGTGCACATGCGCACAGACTCAGCTAGACGCACAGATGGCCAAGTGGTTGTGGTGTCATTCCTTTTTTTTCATGTCTGCTGCTTGATAGCAGACGGAAGGGAAGAGAGTGGGGAGTCATGGTGCTTGCTTGCGACACCTTTCCACATGCAAGTACACGTTCCCTGCTCGCAGAAAGGAGGTTGATAGTGACTAGAGGTAGCAGAGCGGAAGAAAAGCAGGAGCAGCGTCGACTAGTCGACGCATGCGATTCTCGCGGAGTACACGCATCTTCTGTATTTCCCCACATGGCCATCCTCATTCACTGCCAACGTACTTCGCTATGAATATCTGTCTTACACCAGCTCCATCATCCCCTTCTCTCTTTTCTTCAGGCCGCGTTTCTCTTGTGCGCTACTTCCCAACAAGGCACGGAGAGGTGGAATCACAAGTTGACACTTACGCGCACAGACACCCCCACACCCCCACCCGCACCCAAAGACGCAGTTCTGAGAGAGACAGGCAGCTCGAGAGTGTGATACCCGGCGCACGTGCCAGCACTCTGTTCTGAGTTTATCATCGACCTTGCCTTGGTCATCTGGCACGCTCTCTGTGTGTGCGCATCAGCATCCCTGGGGCTCTATTCTACCACCCCTCTCCTCGCTCTTCTTGCTCTTCCAGGTGTCGAGCAGTGTAGGCTGGGTAAGTGCGTACAGTGCCAAGGACGCGATATCGTTGAGTCACTGGCGCGTGCCGTGCACACACACGCGGCGGTGAGAATTTCCCTCCCCCTGCGCTCCTTTTTTTTTCGTATACAAAACTGCGCCCATTTCATCCCACACTGGCCAACACGCTGTAGAGGCTTATCGAGGCCATATTTCTTTCTCGCTTGCTTCTCAATGTGGTTCTCGCTATCAAAATCTCACCCGATTCGCTCTCTTCCCTGTTCCTCACGCCGATAATGTCATCATCTTCCCTGGCTTCTCCCACCACGGAGAAGGTGCAGAAGTTGAAGGAGGCGCAGCTGAAGATTGGGATGGCGCTGAAAAATGCACAGTATGCGCTGACAACGCATGCCCACCGCGGCCTCACAACTGCACTTCACGAGAACGCGAGTGCATTGACAGCTCTCAGCACGTACCTCTCTCTCTCTGGCAGCCCAGTAAAGGCAGCTGCAATTGCAGGGCAGATGGCCAAGATTCTAAAGTCTGTCGGCGCGTATGTCTCTGCGAAAGAGAGGAACAGCGGTACTTCGCAACATACCGAAGTGTCGCGCCTCAGCAGCTCATTTAACACGCCCCCGAGCAGCAGCGTCGTGCTGGATGAGCTAGGCCTCCTGCCAGAGACTCCACACGAGTCTGCTGGACTCGTGGCAGAGCTGCAGCGAGTAGTAGGGGAGTTGACACGAGAGCGAGACGCGATGGCAGACGAGAAGCGTGCGCTCGAGGCAGCCTTGGAGGAATCTCGCCAGCACTCTACCGTCACCCCACATACAGCGTTTGAGGCGCACTCATCGGATACAGCTGACAAAGACCCTGACGTGGTTATTGGACAACTACGCGCGGAGGTGAAAGGCTTGAAGCACGAGGTGCGCGAGGAGCACATGCGGGCTTCTGCGCTGCAGGATCAGCTGCACGACGCAGAGGCGCAAATCGAAGATCAACAAGACCAGGTGCAGGCACTTAAGATGCAGCTAAGACTGTCGCAGGAAGAAAAGCTGTCGCGAGATGCCGCCTTCGCCAAGAAGGAGGAGGAGATTAAAGCTCTTCAAGAAGCCTTCTTGCAGAATTCACGCAACACAGCGGCCCCATCGTCAGCGGCGCAGCAGCAGCTACTCGATCCCCTCATGGTTATGTGGATAAGGATGACTTTGACGCCTTAAAACTGCAGAATCAGCTCCTTCAGCAAGCGCTGCGCGAGCAAACAACGCAGACGCGACCTACTGATCCTCACGCCGTACTGAGCCAGCAAACGCTAGAGGAAATTGAAGCTGATCATCATCAACAACTAGAGGCGATGAAGCTCACCATTCAAGAGCAGTACAATCGCGAAACCCAACTTCTTGACAAACAGCGCTCGATGCAAGACACCATCGACGACCTCAAACGACAGCTTCAGCTCAGCAGTAACCGGCAGTGGGTGCAGCAAGAGCGTGAGAAGCATCTCAACGAGATGGACTCTGCAGAAAGACACATGGAACACCTCCAGGAGACGGTTGAGAAACACGAACAGCAAATCCACTTGCAAAAAACACAGCTCCAACACTACGCTCAAAACGAGCGCAGCACCTCTGACATTATCAAGAACCTCGAACAACAACACGACACCCAAATTGCCAAGCTTAACCAGCAGATCATTGACCTACATGACCAGCTCACAAGGCTTGTCGAAGAGAACAAGAACTTCACGACCAAGTGCAGGCTAGCAATACAGAAACACAAGCAACCATCGCCGCTACAACAGAGCAGTGCAACCACCATCAGCAGCACATCAGCAGCCTCACACATAACATGGCAGCGGAGCGCGAGCAGCACGAGAGCCGCGTGGCGGAGCTACAGCAGGCACATACCGCTCAGGTGGCGGAGCTACAGCAGCGGCTGGAGGTGGAGCGCGACCACGCGGCTGCGAACCAGTCCACTGCGGCCGAGTGCGAGTCTGCGCTGCAGCAGCGTCTTTCCGAGCTGCGCACCAGCATGGCAGCGGAGCGCGAGCAGCACGAGAACCGCGTGGCGGAGCTACAGCAGGCACATACCGCTCAGGTGGCGGAGCTGCAGCAGGCACATGCTGCTCAGGTGGCGGAGCTACAGCAGCGGCTGGAGGTGGAGCGCGACCACGCGGCTGCGAACCAGTCCACTGCGGCTGAGTGCGAGTCTGCGCTGCAGCAGCGTCTTTCCGAGCTGCGCACCAGCATGGCAGCGGAGCGCGAGCAGCACGAGAACCGCGTGGCGGAGCTACAGCAGGCACATGCCGCTCAGGTGGCGGAGCTACAGCAGCGGCTGGAGGTGGAGCGCGACCACGCGGCTGCGAACCAGTCCACTGCGGCCGAGTGCGAGTCTGCGCTGCAGCAGCGTCTTTCCGAGCTGCGCACCAGCATGGCAGCGGAGCGCGAGCAGCACGAGAGCCGCGTGGCGGAGCTACAGCAGGCACATGCTGCTCAGGTGGCGGAGCTGCAGCAGCGGCTGGAGGTGGAGCGCGACCACGCGGCTGCGAACCAGTCCACTGCGGCCGAGTGCGAGTCTGCGCTGCAGCAGCGTCTTTCCGAGCTGCGCACCAGCATGGCAGCGGAGCGCGAGCAGCACGAGAGCCGCGTGGCGGAGCTACAGCAGGCACATGCTGCTCAGGTGGCGGAGCTGCAGCAGCGGCTGGAGGTGGAGCGCGACCACGCGGCTGCGAACCAGTCCACTGCGGCCGAGTGCGAGTCTGCGCTGCAGCAGCGTCTTTCCGAGCTGCGCACCAGCATGGCAGCGGAGCGCGAGCAGCACGAGAGCCGCGTGGCGGAGCTACAGCAGGCACATGCCGCTCAGGTGGCGAGCTACGCAGCAATACCGCTCAGTGGCGGAGCTGCAGCAGCGGCTGGAGGTGGAGCGCGACCACGCGGCTGCGAACCAGTCCACTGCGGCCGAGTGCGAGTCTGCGCTGCAGCAGCGTCTTTCCGAGCTGCGCACCAGCATGGCAGCGGAGCGCGAGCAGCACGAGAGCCGCGTGGCGGAGCTACAGCAGGCACATGCTGCTCAGGTGGCGGAGCTGCAGCAGCGGCTGGAGGTGGAGCGCGACCACGCGGCTGCGAACCAGTCCACTGCGGCCGAGTGCGAGTCTGCCCTGCAGCAGCGTCTTTCCGAGCTGCGCACCAGCATGGCAGCGGAGCGCGAGCAGCACGAGAGCCGCGTGGCGGAGCTACAGCAGGCACATCCGCTCAGGTGGCGGAGCTACAGCAGGCACATACCGCTCAGGTGGCGGAGCTGCAGCAGCGGCTGGAGGTGGAGCGCGACCACGCGGCTGCGAACCAGTCCACTGCGGCCGAGTGCGAGTCTGCGCTGCAGCAGCGTCTTTCCGAGCTGCGCACCAGCATGGCAGCGGAGCGCGAGCAGCACGAGAGCCGCGTGGCGGAGCTACAGCAGGCACATGCTGCTCAGGTGGCGGAGCTGCAGCAGCGGCTGGAGGTGGAGCGCGACCACGCGGCTGCGAACCAGTCCACTGCGGCCGAGTGCGAGTCTGCCTGCAGCAGCGTCTTTCCGAGCTGCGCACCAGCATGGCAGCGGAGCGCGAGCAGCACGAGAGCCGCGTGGCGGAGCTGCAGCAGGCACATACCGCTCAGGTGGCGGAGCTGCAGCAGCGGCTGGAGGTGGAGCGCGACCACGCGGCTGCGAACCAGTCCACTGCGGCCGAGTGCGAGTCTGCGCTGCAGCAGCGTCTTTCCGAGCTGCGCACCAGCATGGCAGCGGAGCGCGAGCAGCACGAGAGCCGCGTGGCGGAGCTACAGCAGGCACATACCGCTCAGGTGGCGGAGCTGCAGCAGCGACTGGAGGTGGAGCGCGACCACGCGGCTGCGAACCAGTCCACTGCGGCCGAGTGCGAGTCTGCGCTGCAGCAGCGTCTTTCCGAGCTGCGCACCAGCATGGCAGCGGAGCGCGAGCAGCACGAGACCGCGTGGCGGAGCTACAGCAGGCACATGCCGCTCAGGTGGCGGAGCTACAGCAGGCACATACCGCTCAGGTGGCGGAGCTACAGCAGCGGCTGGAGGTGGAGCGCGACCACGCGGCTGCGAACCAGTCCACTGCGGCCGAGTGCGAGTCTGCGCTGCAGCAGCGTCTTTCCGAGCTGCGCACCAGCATGGCAGCGGAGCGCGAGCAGCACGAGAGCCGCGTGGCGGAGCTACAGCAGGCACATGCTGCTCAGGTGGCGGAGCTGCAGCAGCGCTGGAGGTGGAGCGCGACCACGCGGCTGCGAACCAGTCCACTGCGGCCGAGTGCGAGTCTGCGCTGCAGCAGCGTCTTTCCGAGCTGCGCACCAGCATGGCAGCGGAGCGCGAGCAGCACGAGAGCCGCGTGGCGGAGCTACAGCAGGCACATACCGCTCAGGTGGCGGAGCTGCAGCAGCGGCTGGAGGTGGAGCGCGACCACGCGGCTGCGAACCAGTCCACTGCGGCCGAGTGCGAGTCTGCGCTGCAGCAGCGTCTTTCCGAGCTGCGCACCAGCATGGCAGCGGAGCGCGAGCAGCACGAGGCCGCGTGGCGGAGCTACAGCAGGCACATACCGCTCAGGTGGCGGAGCTACAGCAGGCACATCCGCTCAGGTGGCGGAGCTCAGCAGCGGCTGGAGGTGGAGCGCGACCACGCGGCTGCGAACCAGTCCACTGCGGCCGAGTGCGAGTCTGCGCTGCAGCAGCGTCTTTCCGAGCTGCGCACCAGCATGGCAGCGGAGCGCGAGCAGCACGAGAGCCGCGTGGCGGAGCTACAGCAGGCACATGCCGCTCAGGTGGCGGAGCTACAGCAGGCACATACCGCTCAGGTGGCGGAGCTACAGCAGCGCTGGAGGTGGAGCGCGACCACGCGGCTGCGAACCAGTCCACTGCGGCCGAGTGCGAGTCTGCGCTGCAGCAGCGTCTTTCCGAGCTGCGCACCAGCATGGCAGCGGAGCGCGAGCAGCACGAGAGCCGCGTGGCGGAGCTACAGCAGGCACATGCCGCTCAGGTGGCGGAGCTGCAGCAGGACGGGAAGTGAATGTGTTGTGTGACGAGCCGGCTGAGAAGTTTTGGGTGACTTCAGAACCTTTGGAGTGGTTAAAGGAGGAGAACGAGGCACTCAAGGTGCAGGTAAGGGAGTGGGAGGAGAAAAATACGGAGGTTACGAAAGAGAAGGTGAGTGCGCTGGCCAGGGTGGAGGAGGTAGAGGAGAGGTTGTCATGTTGCAAGTCCGAGCTGGATCTGCTTAAAGGCGAATATTCCTCTTTTCAGATGGCGATGTCAAAGTCTCTCGAGGAGCGCGATATTGCTGTGAGAAGGCTAAAGGAGAGTGCGCATCTGACAGAGGAAGCGGAGGCAAATGTAGTGCGGCTTGAGACACTGCGTAAGGAGCTCCAGGAGGTGCAGAAGCGCCTCGAAATAACAGACAAGGACCGAGCCCTTGTAGTGGCTCGCTGCAGGCGTGCGAGCACTGAGAAGGAAGAGTGTGCTGACGCCGCCCGTAGACTTCTGACTGAGTATAAGGAGATGGCGGCGACGCGTGAGAAGCTGGTAGCTCAACTAGCTGCAACTGAAGCGTTGGCAGCGGAGAGGAGCAGAGAGGTCGAAGAGCTCACACGGGCGGCGGCCGCCAGTGCAGGCCTTAAAAGCAGTGGACCGAAGGATGACGCTCTCGAAGCAGTTGACAGAAGGTCTGGCAGAGTACGGTGAGCGAGAAGCAGGAGCGCATCGAGGCACTCGTGGGCGAGCTCGAGGCAGTGACTCGAGAAAACAAGAGGCTGAGGTCGGAGCTGGAGGTCGCACAAGTTGGCCGGGCGGCGCCGCAGATGCCGAGCCGACCTCGATGCAATCAGTCTTTGCGCAGGACATGCTGAGCTCACTGGCGGGGATGCGTGTCACCTTGAGCACGATGCACACGAAACTGGTTCCTATTGTGGAGCAAATTCGTGTGGAAGAGCGTTCCCGGGCTGCAGCAGCAGTAGACTCCTCCACCCCAACAAGTGCAGTGGATGCGCTAGAAAACTGTACGCATCTATGGAGTCAGTCCATGCGGTGACGCAAGCTACCCTGGAGGATTTTGATATTGTGGCACGCCAACTCCGTGTTTCTGCTGAGCTGCAGGCAGTTGTTTATGGCAAGCTACTTGCCGCACTGCAGCAACATCGAGGCAAAGGTGCCACCTCTCCACTCACGTCCACACTGGTGGATGTGTCACTCGTACGTGCCTGCGCTGCCCTTTTCGGCGAGCTGAGCACCGGCTCAACACCTAGATGGGAGGAGAACGTGTGCCATGGAGAGCAGCAAGTGGACAGCCATACTGACCAACGCTACCGTCCAGGTCGCGCCAGCAGTGCCACTCGAGACTACGTCGTTGCCTCTGAGAAGAATGGGGAAGTTGATGTTTCCGCTACCGCGCATCAGCAGTCTCCGTCGACTTGGTCGCATTATCATGCTTTTTCGAGCGCACCGCCTGTGTTCGCTCCCTCTGTGGGTGTAGACAATCGAGGGAGGTATTCCCGCACGGTTAACCACGCTCGTCGGCGCGCAGATGACCGTGAACTTTTCATCTTGGGCAACGCTGGTACGGACGGCAACCTGCCCGAGCTGGGTCGCGGTATCAGTCCTCCTTCGAGAATTTCGCGATGGCGCAAGCAAGCATTTCAGTTGCGGAGGACCGTGCTAGGCTGCGCACTGCCCCTACTCCGCCGTGGCGATAGCGGCAGAAAAAATGAACGGCATAGCATAGCGTCCGCCGCTCGGCTTATCTAGTGCTGAGGCATCCGCTGTTGCTTGACACAATACCCGCCTCCCAGACAACCTCCCTGTTTATGCCTCTATGTGTGTGTGTGCGCGCATTAGTATTGGGTGAAGTGAGCGTATGCTTTGTGCAGTGCCGGGGTGCCTCTCTTCCGTGAGGCTCTGATTTACCCGCCCTGTACTTCCCTCCTCCGGGCCCATTCTTCGCTTTGGACCACACACCCTACCGTGTGCCGATGTGAGCGACGATCGGAACTGATGTGCCCTGTCGCTGTCTCCCTGTATGCGTATTCTACGTGCGTGCCGACCCTTTGTGCTGATCTGATATTTCGTTTATGCCTCTCTCTCTGTGTGTGTGTGTGTGATGCAACATCAGATACCACAAACGTACACGCCAGGCTTCAGTAGTGCTGCGATTGCTGTAACGTAAAGGGGCACACGCGATAGGCTTGCGCAGACTTTACGCCACTATTACGAATGCCTCCTTCCCACCTCTCCCCCCCCTACTCACACGCACACAAGAAGGCGAAGTGTGTGGACCAAAGGTGAATAGGAGGAGGGAGTGCTCAAGTGATGCACAGAGAGGAGGGCATAGTTCTCATCATTGTTAAAGGCTAGCTCCGCTAGATGAGCTGAGGCGGTCTCTGAGGCATTGCTGTTCTTTGTTTTTCTGAGCACGTAGTCGTCTCCCCTCTTTCCTTTTCTCTCTGTTGCTCATTCCCCATTCTCTTATCTCTTGCACTCCAACTGGGTTTATCCACGAGGCGGCAACATCCGTGTGTGTGTGTGTGTGTCTGTGCCTCTCTCTGCACTCCTGTGTATATGATGTTCCGATGCGCATGACTTCTCCGTTGCACCACACGCACGCTTTCAACACCACCTCAGTGCACACAAGTATTTTGTAGGAGTAGCAATTGTGCAGTTAGCCGGGGAAACGCATTGTGCCGCACCCACTCACAAGCAGAGCGCTTTTTGGAGGGTGAGGTGGCGGAAAGAGGGGCAATGAACAAGGTTAGCCAACAGTGCAGACTAGCGAACATCTTCGGGAAGCGGAAGGAAGTCTATGCGGGCATCGTACACGCAACTGACGTTGTGGTGCTATCCTCTTTAGTGTGATCGATTTCTACCTCTGTATGTGTGTTATGGGAAGTAGAGGATTCAAGCCGTTGCTCGAATCTTAACCGTCACCCTCAACCTCCAACAGGTTCACACCCGCGTCTGTGTACTTCTCCGCCATCTCGGTCAAATCTGTATTAGCAGCAGTAGGGCATTCCGTGCACTTTCCTAGCTGTCTTTGCCTTCGTTCTCTCTCTCGTATTTATTCCTTCGACAACACGTGCAGCTCTCTTTGAAAAGAAGGAGGGCGCGTGAATAACCAGCGGGTCTTCCTCGGTGGTGGAGAGGGCC
The DNA here is from genome assembly GCA_003664395.1 of Leishmania lainsoni. Lineage (NCBI taxonomy): Eukaryota > Euglenozoa > Kinetoplastea > Trypanosomatida > Trypanosomatidae > Leishmania > Leishmania lainsoni. Next base: position 832,409 of record RAIA01000133.1, on the reverse strand, counting down.
AGTCCGCGCACGTGTATTCGTAATCGTGAGTGCTGCACTTCATTTTCTCTTTTGCCTCGTAATCGAGTACCTTCTCTTTTGTTCTTGTGTGTTCGAGCGAGTTTGCAAGTGTGGGTGGATCAGTGGCTCTGCTGTGTCTCTTGCTCTCCCCCTCTTTCAAACACGGCCTTTCACCTGTTCCGTATCGCCTCCCCCCCACTCCCCCTCGTAAAGCCTCAACCTCCCATCTCTCTCCCTCTTGTACGGTTACTATTATAGCCGACTGACATCATGTCTGCTCTCGTTCCGCGCGATGCCGTTGCCCTTCTGTATCGCCGATATCTGAAGGCGACAAACCGAATCCCCAATGTGACGATACGGATGCTGCTGCTGCAGCAAATCCGCAGCGGCTTCCGCCGCAACCGTAGCATCACAAGCGTCTCGGCGCAGCGCGAACTCATCAATCAAGCACACAAGGACTTGACGGTGCTGGAGGATGACCGGTTGTCGAGGACTCTGTATATCAACCGATTAGGGCTGGTTTCTTGCCTCGACTGGGAGGTGCGGAGAACAGAGTACAACTTCCGGCCGGAGACGCAGTCTTACCTGGCAGCGTTTCTTATCTGCGGCTTTATATTTCTTTTCATAGTGTTTCTGCACACTGAGAAGCTCGAGACACAACGGCCCGATATTGCACAGATGGTAGATTACATGGCCATGCGTCTGGAGGCGGAGTCACCAGAGGAGCTGAAGGAGATACGCGAGCGACAGATTCGCAACTCGCTAGAGCAACGCCAACATCAAGTATCGCTGGAACAGCGCGTGTTGGCAACGTTTTACAACTCCCCGAATGCGCCGCCTCCGTCGCTGCGGAACCCGGAGGGATCGCTGCGCTACGAGCAGCAAAGTTGAGCACGTGCCTTTTAGGGCTATTGGTAGGAGCGTCGATCTGGACCGTGCGGGATCGAGACGGCGAGGACGAGGTCACCACCATAGAGGAGGCGTCTTTCCTTTCAGAGCATTCGTGCCTGTGGTGTTGTGTATGCCCAGAGGGTGCGACTATGTTATAAACCCTGCGACACGCAATGCACGCCTTTCCCTCTCTGTGATACCGTTCACCATAGTGACAAGTCCAACCCCGTTTTCACTCTCTCGCAGTCCTTGCCTTATATGTATCTGTATCTTGGTTGTACTTCTTCGGTTTCTCATGATCACACGAAGCGAAATACGTCGAGTTGAAAGGAGTGAAGAGGAATGCTGAGGTCAGCTGGGTGACTCCTCCCTCGTTGCTGCATGTGGGAAAAGGCATGTAGTGATGAGCACGTTGCACATACACCCGTTGTGTCCTCAGTTGCACGAGGCCTGCTACGCTTTCTTCACTATCTGTTTCTCTTCTGTGGAGGTAATTTTCCCAAGCCACTGGGGATACACCACCACCCCTCCCTGGCCCCTTTCAAGACGCCGTGCCGACGCTCGCGCGTTTCCCCTCGAGCACTTCGCAGTTCGCTGCGGCCCCTAAAGTGCGACAACGTTGTGTTTTTCTGGGCCTCACCATCTTCTACCTCTTCCCTTTCTTCGTCTCGCTCCCTCATCTGCTTTCTCGTTCCCCTACCATCGCGACACAAATTCACTGAATGGCGTGAAGTGGAAACGACAATGGACTTTGGCTACGACGAGTACGGAAATCGCACCAGCGCCAATGGCGGAGGCGGTGAAAAGGGTCAAGAGGAGGGTAACGCCGACGTGCGCTCTGTTCGTGAGTTGCGAGACAACTCCACCTGTCGGTTACATGCTGCTGAGGAAGACACCCTCAGTCGATCTCTCGACAACCGCGATGTGGAGAACCACTCCGACTTTAGCGACGACGTCGAGCTTGTCATTGGTGAGGAAGGCACTCAGCGTCTGGACCAGCCACTGATAGACCAGAGCGAAGTGCAGTCGCACGGGTGTCGGGGCGTGGGTAGGAATAGGGAAGTGCAGTTCTTGGTGGAGGACCGCCATGCCGAGCAGACCAGCACAGCGTCCACATCAGGGGTGCTGCTCCTCAATGGCGATCGCTGTCAACAGAAGCCACGCGACGTGTCGGCTTCGCAGAGATACCTAGATGTTCTCGCCGCCCTTCCCGATCGCATGCGTAACGTCGTGGTTGTTGGCTCTCTTCATCACGGCAAGACATCGCTGGTTGAGCTACTGCTGCACGAGAATTCGTACCACAAGCGACAGGATGAGGTTGATCGCGAGATGACGTTGAAAAGCCACGCGCTGACCATTATCACTGGGGGCGCAGTTCTGCAGCCGACGTCTCGGCAAATCACTGTCATTGACACGCCGGGGCATCCGGATCTGATTGGCGAAACAGCGTCCGGCATGCGTCTTGCGGATGCTGTTCTCTTCTGTGTCGATGTGGCAGAGTCGTTAAGTGACCACAGCGAACGGCTGCTGCGCCACACCATTGTGAAGGAGCAGTTGCCGATTGTCCTTGTGATCACAAAGGTGGACCGTCTCATAATAGACATCAAACTACCACCCCTCGACGCGTACCGAAAGTTGCGTATAGTCGTGGATTCTGTCAACAACATTATCGCGAGCTGTGGCACCACGTATGACGCCTTCCTCGTGTCCCCTGAGCGTGGTACGGTTTGCTTCTCCTCTGCCAAGCTTGGCTTGTTCTTTTCACTGGAGACTTTCGCGATGAAGTACGCAGCGTTGTACCCCAGCATCAACGCCGCTGCGCTCGCGACAAAGCTGTGGGGGCAAGTCACGTATGACAAGAAGGAGTTCAAGAAGATCCTTAACTTCCGTCAACGCCCCAGCTTTGTACAGTTCGTGTTGGAGCCGCTCTACAAAATTGTCGCGCATTCAGTCACGGGAGAAGCAGCACAGATCCTCTCGTCGGACCTCGCCAAGCTGCCCCGCTCACCGCTCTCAGCGCTTCAGGAGGCAATGCGCTACTTCTGCGGCGCCCCTACGGGCGAGATCTTAGATGCGGTTCTCAGTGTGTTGCCAGCTCCTCTGACTCGTTCGCAGTGGCTCTCCGAGCAGTATGGCGCCAGTGCGCTGTGCTCCATGACGATTGAGGCCACGGCTTCCGCCAACGAGGTGGAAAGAAACGCCGCCACTGCTGCGAGGGCTAACGACCTTGTCATTGCTGTCGCATCTCTCCAGCGTGTCTTCGACGACAAGGACACCCTTGCGGCTGTCGTACGCGTCACGCACGGCACTCTGCGTTTGAATAGCAGTAGGAAGAGCAAGAGTACATGGGTGTCGAGTAACCGCAACGGTGAACAATCGAGACAGCGGCTAATTGCCTTCGATGAGTTCAGCAGTGAGGTAGATCCGTACTACGAGGTGGAGGTAGATGGTCTATACCTGCGCACTGTGGAAGATGGCTTTGTGCCGGTTCAACAAGCCACCGCGGGTCAGACGGTATACGTGACAGGATTGCCGGCCCGATCTGGGTCGCACGTTTTCCTCGTGGGCGGTGCCGCTGCGGCAGCCGTGTTGGCTGAGGACGAAGGAGCTCCCTGTCCTTCAGAAGCTCGCAGTATGACTTCGGAGTGGGTCGCGCCCATTAAGGTGCGCTCGCTGGGATTTCCACAGCCACTGCTGCACGTTTCGATGGAGGTCCGCGACCCAACGAAAGCCAGCAGTGTTCAGGGTGGTCTCGGTGTGCTACTCCGTACTTCCCCTGGCCTTGACGTACACAAGGAGGAAACTGGTGAGTACACCATCAGCGGTTTTGGGGAGCTGCAGCTGGACACCGCACTGCACGAGCTCCGCCACGGCCTGTGTCCTAACGCGCCAGTCGGCATATCGCAGCCCTTCGTGACGCTTGCGGAGACCGTGCAGGACGCGGAGGGCCTTCTGGCCATGACGGGCACTCGCCACAACTCGGTTGGCTTTGTAAGCGGTGTACTACCCCGCGCCTTCACGAACGCAATCGAGTACGAGCAACTGTGCCTCTTCTCAGCGGAGCTCGAAGGCCATCAGCCGTGCAGACTGTGGACGGTACTGCGTCATGACTACGGATTTGATGCGCTCGACGCGCAGCACATCCTAGCTGCTGGACCGGACTGCACAAAGGGTCCCAGTATTCTCATTGACGACACCCTACCAGAGGAGACTCGTCACACACTCAAGGTGGCTCATCAACGTGCCATCGTCTCGGCATTCCGTGCTACCATGGCAGCTGGGCCTTTGGTGGGTGGTATGGTCCGCGGCGTTGCTGCAAAGCTCATCTTTGCTGACATTGACGCGTCCACTCGAGACGCCGTCGTCTTGTCGAACGCGCGTACGGCACTCCGTCACGCGCTTTTTGGTGCGCGCCCTCGACTGATGGAGCCAGTAATGACTGCAGAGATAATGTGCACGCCCGAGTGCGTCTTACAACTTGGCGAGATCCTGCAACAGCGAAGGGGCGTGGTGCTTGGCGAGGAGCCTATTGCCGCCACAACCCTTATCCGAGCACGTGCGTTGGTACCTGCCATGGATAGCTTTGGCTTAGAGACGCAGATACGCATGCTTACGCACGGGCAGGCCTTTCCGCTCTTCCAATTTTGTCAGTGGGACGTCGTACCCGGAGACCCCTTCGACGCCAGCATTCACGTCGGCCCGCTCGAGCCAGCGAGGGGACATCAACTGGCACGCGACTTTGTACTCAAGACGCGCTTCCGCAAAGGTTTGCCACAGAATATGCTGACGGACCTCTAGCCTCTGGAGAGGAACCGCTCAGCGTTGATGCAGTGTAAGAGCATGTCTGTGTGTGTGTGTCTGTGTGTGTGTGTGTGTGTGTGTGTGTGTGTGTGGGTATGTGCATCGGTGTACAAGACGAGAAGGGAATGGGGAAGAGAAGAGGAGAGGCCGCCGTATCAATTCTTTGGGCTGACTCACGGACTTTCGCTCCCTCATATTTCCCCTCTCTCTTAACTAAAGAGCAGCAGCGCGGACATATCCGTCGCGTATGCATGTACGTGTGTATGCGTGTATGCGCTTCCGTCTAAGCGGCAGCGGTTCTACCACTGCTAGTTGTGGGGTCAGTTGACCACTATGCACTTAACTGCAATCGAAAAAACAACACAACCATTGATGAGCATCGTCTAGCTGCCTTTCCCGCCGCTCTTTCTTGTTGATACACGCATGTACGCCTTGGGTGGGCGAGAGGGGAACAGAACAGTGGGTTGGCTTACTGAACCCACCTCTTCCGCGCACCCTCGCACACTGTATCGAACGCATGACATACTAGGCGGAGTCGCCATACTGTCGGTTGATACGTCTTTGGGCGAGGTCCGAAGTACAAGTTGAGCGCTGCATCCCACGTGCTACCCTCCCCCCTTGAGATGTGTGTCGAGCTTCTTTGAAGAAGCGTGAAAAGTGGCGCTTCTTCTCCGTTCCTTTCTTTTTCGATACTTTCGTGCGCTCACACACACACACACACACACACACACTCACACCACACACAGACGCAACAACGTCATCTTCACTGGCATCGTCACGTACTCCTTCCTGCATGTGTCTACCCCACCTCACTTATACCACCGCAATTTCTTCGTCCCTTTAAATTGAATCTGAACAGAGTAACAAGTCATCATTCTTTCAGGCGGGAAGGCTTTCCTTTTCACCCCTCTACCGCTAGCCCTGTTCACCTGACTGCTTAGCTCAGCAGCATTCGCCCCTTTACCCCTTCTCCTGCGCACCGACTCTCACAGGCACCCATCTACGAATTACAAGCGCAGCAACACAGCGAAGCACCGCACAGACAATGGGCTGCGTGAACTGCAGAGCATTGAAATTGCTGAGAAACCGCCGGAAAAATGCGGAGGAGGATTCAGGTGAGAAGGAAAGGGAGCTTCGAGCCGTGGCTGAGCAGACACCCGTAGCACCAAATGCCTACACCGCCACCTCCGTGGCAAATCCTTTCCCTTCTGCTGAGCGCAAGGATACGACGCCACTGCAGACAGATGTTTCTGTTGATGTTGCTCCTGAAGAAGCCGGGAGGGATCTAGAATGGAGCTCAAAAGTGGAAGGCAACAGCAAAGGCACTGCCTGCACGGACAGCGGTAGCATCACGGCATCATTAGATGGAGAGTTAGGGGCTACAGAATCTTCAAAGTCCAACGGTGAGTCGAGTGAAGAACGCAAGGTCAAACGTCAGCGCCGCCGTAACTGCGGAGGCAACTCCAGCAGTGGTTGCTCGTTGTCTCTTTCAATAAATGATGCGGAGTCTGCGAAGGACCGCAGCAGCAGTTCACAAGCGCACAAGAGCACGAAGGACAGAAAGGAAAAAACGAAGAAGCACGCCAGCTCCAGTAGTACCATTACCGCAGAGGTGTGTTTGCAAGGAACCAAAGATGACGTAGTGGTACACAGTCAACACCACAGTGAACCTCACTCACAGGCGACGGGAGCAGGGTCGTCGACCAACGGCGTGACAGTAGCTGGAACAACAAGCACTACCAACTTTTACCAGGCGGGAGGGTCGACGATTGACCACGGAAGCAGCAACGCCTCGCTTGATGTTTGCAGTAGTGTCGTGCCTGCAGTGATGGATACAAAGATTTGCCAGAACGAGGACGCCCCGGATGACGACGCTGGCCGTGGGGGAAACACCAGGCGCTATCTCCCAGCCGTGGTACCGGCGCTGACCCCCAGCATGCAAAACGGACGCGCAGCGGCTGAGGTTACTTACGCTTCTAGCCGCACGTCTTTTGAACCGTATAGCGACTTTGGACCCCGCGGCGGGGATGACTATTTACCATTGTATGAGTGGGCACCACGAGCGCTTCCTGTGTCATCTCCTCTGCGGGCCTGTGGTCCAGTCGGCATGGCGCGGTGGGAATACGGGGAGAATCAGCTTTATGGATTTCCTGTCGCAGGCGAGACCGCTTGCTTTCAGGACCCTATGCTGAGCTTCGCTGATGAAAATGCTACGGTGTCTGACCCTGCGACCTCCGAGGTCAATTATGGCGCTTCATATCTCAGTTTGCACACATTTGACCCCCGCTTGCCGCCAGCGCGGGGGTCCTCATCCAATGCTGAGGGCAATGCCAATATGACCAGAGAACCCGCAGAGGCATTCAACTACCCGAGTTTGTCTGTGAATGGGTTCATTCAGAAAGCGTATTCTCATCAGCAGCAGCCCACCTACCAGGCGATGTACGAAGGCAATATGGATGCCCACTACTCTCCTGCCGACTACACCGCGAATGAGACGACACCACCAGCTCTTGTTGATGTAAATGTCTCCGAGAACGACGACTACCCACCGCCACTACCTGTGAAGACGGCGTACACCTTCTATCCTTCTATTCTTCTGCCGACGCAGCGCAGTCGTGAGGTGCCTCACGGAGTCACTGGCAAGCCTGCTACTTACCCCCACGCCCTTCCCACGATGGCCATAGCCGCCCCTCACGTCTCTGAAAGCAGCGACCGCAGCTGTAGCGATAACCCCAATGTCGCTAGCAGCCAAGTAGGCTCATATCTGTATAAACCTGTCACGTACCTCTTCGACAGATCCATCGATGACTGGTTGACATCGCGACGTGTACCTTCGTCGAAGATTGAGTCGGGCGCTTGGGTGGCCGACATGTGGTGAAGGGAAAGCACAGGTAGTCAACGGTGAAGGGGAGGGAAATACGCGAAAAGGCATACGTGACGGGAGGTGATCGACTAAAGAAGACGGGGTGAGAAGGCAGTCATCGCTGAGTGAGGGAGACAAGGTACAGAGAGTGTGACTCTTGAGCGGGAGATTATTTCTGTTGCTACTCTTGTATTTTCTCTTCACTTCTTGGTGTCACTGCTTGTGCTGTACTCGTTGTTGTTGTTGTTTCTCCTTTTAGCTTTCTCCGCTTCTCTCACAGCAGCACGTGCGTTTCGTCCATGAGTCCCTCTCTCTCTCTTTCATCCCCTGCACTTATCACCACACCTGGGCATCACCTTCACCACGCCGACTACCCAGTGAGTGTGCAAGGACATTCGCTCGCTCACTCACTCACACACACACACACACACAGTCTCTCCAGACTGTCACTCTTGTGCTTCCCTCCCTCCCTCCTTTCGCCCTTCTCAGTCGGAGCTTTTGCCTCACTGATCACTGCGAATCGAAAGGCCTACACGCCGCCCCCCCCAAAAAAAAAAAGACTCGATGAGTGTCATGAACCGTCGCTATGTTGTTGTTGTTGTTCGCCACTACTGGGGATGGGGTGCGTTGCACATTTTACTTCTGTTTTCTTCTTCACCTCTTCTTGGTGTTTTGATAATGCGCCCTTAGACCTTTTCATTACTACATCCCCTCTTCTTTTGCTTCTCTGTGGGGAGCCTTCGTTCCTCCTCCCCCCCCACCTTATCACTCACCCATAATCTCATGCAGGCTTGTTTGGGGGGGGGGTCTGCGCGTAGACTGCTGTACTTATCGTCTTCCTCCCTCCTCTTGTGTTCTCTTGTAGCTGTATTCAGTAGCCCTGATGTTTGCTCTTTCTCCTCTCTTCTCCTTGCTGGTGTGAGTGGCTGCTGCTGCTGCTGCTGCTGGGAAGCATGTCGGACATGTTGACGGGGACCGCATTAGCAACATTTGTGTGAGAGAAGATGGCATCAGCAACAAAGGCAACGAACTCGTGAACCTGATCAGAAGCATCCTCGCGACGAGCCGTAGGAAGGCCGTACAAATTCTACGAGTAACTCACACCGATACGCCCATGCCAAAGTAACCAAGCAAGAGAAAATGGAAGCAAGTCGGTGACGTGCAGGCACTCCTCTACTGCTATGATGACCGCCACCACTTTTTGCCTCCTTTTCTGCCAACCATCCCCCTCCCCTGTCCCTTTCTCTTTGATAGAGAAGTCCGTACACACGCACCCTCTACGCACTACACTCTTCCTCTTACCCTTCTCCGTTAAACAGACCAGAAAAATAAAAAAAAAGCAATGGCACGCGATGACGGCACTCAGGTGGTTCAGCTGCTGAGCGAGGGCAAGTACAACCTGCCGATGTTTCTCCGCTACCTCAATCCTCCTCGATGGAGGGAGACCAGCCGGACAAATCACTTCTGCTCGGTATCCTGCTGCAGTCTTTGGCCCGCTTCCAGACAAGCGACTTTACGGCATGCATGTGCCTCGTGCCCAGCCACGTTCAGGACTCTCCCAGCGTAGAGAAAGAGCTGAATTACATCTATGGACTCGAGAACTTGCTCAGCTGCGGCCTCTTCGCCCGCTTCTGGACGCAGTGGAATTCCGTCAAGGAGCACCTACCAGAGTCCTTCCATTTCGAAGCCCGCGTGCGCACCAGCATCTTAGAGACTATCTGCATCACCATGGAGTCCATCCCAACGGAAAAGCTGGCCACGTACCTTGCTGTCTCGCCGGACCAGGTGCAGAAGGTGGTGCAGAACGCTCTGAAGGACTCCGAGGACCGTGATATGAGGGTGATGGCGTACAACAGCGGTAGTGTGATGTTTCACCGCAACCGCTTCAACTACCCTCAGGCCGGTGCTGCGCAGGACTCTATTCACTTCACCGATGTGTCATCTGTCATTCACAACGACGTGCCGCGCCGCGGCATGGCAGTGGCCGAAGAGACACGGGATGTGCGTGCACGGACGTGGGCTCGCATGGCGGATGACTAAGGGGAATTGCCAGTTTATCCCTCCCTTTCCCAACCGGCACTCATTTTCTCTGGTTAGGCATCATGTTGTGTGTCATAGTCGTTGCTCGTCCACCTGCCCGCATTGCTGTATGTGCGCGCTCACAGGCGATGGGCTACTGGATTGTATTGTTTGCTAAGGAGAGCGAATGGATGAAACGAGGCTGTGGGAGAAAACCCCCAGTGACTGTTAACGGTGAGGGGGGCAACAGCGAAGAAGACAGTAAAAGCAGAGCGATACGGCGAGAAGGCTGAGGCCTCTTCACCTTGTCGTTGCTCCCTACTTTGCGCTCCACATTTCACCATCTCCTGCCATCCTTCCTCAGAAATCGGCTCGCTTATTCTCATCCTAGCTGGATGAACGAGGTGAGTATAGCAGTCATCATGAGGTGCCAGGGGGAGTGGGAGGAATTTTTGGAAAGATCTGCACGCACCTGCAGCACAAGCTCGGGAATCCGGAGCCTGCTTACCTTCTGGGATGAACCACTGCTCTCCTCTCGCAATTATGAGTATTCTCTCACGCACACACAGCCCACTTCCTCTTGTTCGAGCTCGCAGAGCCTTGTGAAGAAGCGATGGGCTGTGCGCCTGCGAGTGGTCTTGTGCTCATGAGTGGTAGAAAGGGGGGTTGGCCCCTTCGCCTCATCCCCTCCCACCTTCTTTTTCCTGTTTGATTTCTGTGGTGTTTTAATTGGGTAGTGTAAGAGAGACTAAGTGATGACGTAGGCGATGAGAGGCTCGAAAAAGAACAACTACGTTCGTTAAAAGGCGCACGGCGCAGCAGCTACGCATCTGCAGTTGCATCCGCTTTCCCTCTCCCCCTTTTTCCTCAAGGCCATGAAGCTGGGGAGGTGTAAGCACGTGTCTCTGCCTCTACAGCGTCGATGAGTCTGTAAAGACTGGCGTGCTATCGGCGCAACTTCTTTTCTACTGCACCGTGTAGGAGGCAGGAGGGCGTGCGGAAAGGAAGAGAGAGAGAGATTCCACTCTCCTTCTTGATGGTGTTGGTGGATGCCCCCCCCCTCCCCTCCCAGGGGCGGTCTCATTCACAAGCGCAGGCGCGCCTCTGTTCCTTCTCTTTCTTTTCGGTGCCCACATGCGCACCCACTGCGATTGACACTGACGTGGGCGAGTGAGGCGCTTTGGCCCCCGCTGCGTCTTAAACGCAACTCTCCTCACCGCGCTCCCCTCATTCTCTTTGGCATCTTTGTGTGTGCGTGTGCGTGTGTGGGTGTGTGTTGCGTTGCTCCCGGCTCTTCGGTATTTGATGGCTTCACCCTGTTGTGTCTGGTTGTGCGGCGTACTTCACCTTTCCCACACCACACGTACATAATAATCGCTCAGACTCACCGACAGCAACGCTGTCTTCCTCACGGCAAGGCAAGCGGAAAGAAATGCACTTGACAGGTACACGGTATTGCGTCCTCGCAGCATTCTCTCTCCAACACTTACTGTGCATATCTGTAGGAAAGAGTGGGCAGGCCCATTTCGTGGAAGCAAACAACCCTGCAGACGTGCAGGCGAACCTCCAACGGTGTTAGTCGTCTGTGCCCTCTTTTTCTTGTTTCGTCGCCGTCTTCTGCTCCTTCACTCACGTCATCCTTCTCGCTCAGTCAAGAGCGATGCAGCACACACTGGTGGAGGGAGGCGCTCAGTGCAGGAATACCGTGTCGTACAGAGCGGGCGTAAGGGCGATGAATCCTACCGTGCCGAACAGCACTGAGTGGGAACCGGTGAAGTGCAACTTCTATCACCACACGCGTGCCAACACATCAGATTTGTTTGTGTCTCACCGCACCACGGACACAGTCGGGCAGATGTTAGTATCGCTGATAAAGGGTGATCTGCTAACATCGGCACCGTTCAAGCAGCCGCCTGTCTTCGGAAATACTGTCCATAAGACGCCTTCTGCAGCCACTGGCAAGGCAGAACGGGGCACAGCGATGCCTCACCAAGCTGCTTTAGAGGCGGACTACAGCTGCGTGGACATGGAGGGTAAGTGGAAAGACACCTCAAAGGTTGCATCGTCTGTACCATGGTCAGCAGAAGCCCAGGAGGCATCTGTGCCAACGCCACACTCACCACTAGCACTGGTGAGCCGGACAGAGACCACCGCTGCCGAAGATGCAGAGGGCTCCCACTCACAGAAAGCGGTGCTGCCGTCCTCGCTGTCCATCTCCGTCGTCGACGTGTCTTCGCCAGACTCAGCAGCGTGCCCCTCCCCTCTGCCAACACGAGTGTCGCAGTATGACTCCCTTGCACCTATGAGTCCTTCACAAGGAGAATTGACCTCGCTCAGGTGTTGGCAATGGACGGTACCACGGCACACCGTTGACAGCTCGTTTGTGCGCCGCCAGCTCACCCTTCTGGCGTACCGACGTGTGGTAGCGCTTCTCAACCCCCATACGCTCGCCTGCGGCAGCTACATTTCGATGTTTTCCTCTGGCGCTGAGTACAGCCGACTCACTCAATGCTTCCGCGCAGTGGCAGTGGCGAAAAAGGATGTGGTGAGCTCGTGGGTGTCGCTGGCGCACTGCGCGGCGCTGTGTATTCTCCTGCCGCGCACAATGGATGAGAAGGTTCAGCTGACCATGGCTCTAACCGGCAATGCCGTACCCCGCGAAAACGCTGCGGAAGCGGGCAACCAGGGCCACATCGAACTCCGTCGCTCTGGTTCCAAGAGCTCCAGTGGCCCTACCGGGCCAGATGTGTTTGCGCGTGTGAGTGAAGCTGTGCGTGGCGTCTATGTGCACCGCATCGCTGAGAATGCCTTTGAACTTGGTGTGGTGATGCACGGTGGTCATCAGGACCCACGGCTGCTCTGCCTTCTTCAGTGCTTGTCGCACTGGTGTCAGGTTTCGATTGAACACCGCAGTGTTGTTCTGCCCATCTGTGCCTCCCTGCGCTCCGTCTCACTGCGCCTTTGGTGGATGCCGCAGCACAGTCGCGTGACACCTGGCTCTCTCCTTCCGCCGATCAAGGCACTCGTGGAGGAAGACCGGCGCATCGTCCTCACGGCTAAGAACGGTGACGTCGCTGAGCGTGACGACAGCTCGTGGCGCACCCCGCCAGGAACGTTCTCTGCGGGGCTAGAGGAGGATACCTATCCACTATTCCCCTCATACGAAGATGTCGCGCTTTTTCTTGCGCGTCCTGTAGCTTCGCAGCTACACGGCACTAATGTGCTGCCTCTCCCTCACTCATTTCGCGAGTACATAATGGACCGAGAGTGGAGTGACACCAGCAAGGCGGCAGGGTACCGTGCTGCGGGACCAGATGATGCCACAGAGCCACGAAATGTCAGTGGGTGTGCGCACCGGCCCTTCTCTCCGGCGTCAGGGGTAAAAAGGCTGATGCGACTCTCCAACGGTGTGGTTCAGGCAACGTTGGTGTTTGCGGAGACTAGGGTGTCCACGGTTGGCGAACACCTCCTCGCGGCGGAGATGCAGCCGAAGGCTGCGTACCGCCCGTTTGTGCCGACGCTGTGCGCCAACGTGGCCCCGTTTCTTGTTGTTGGCCCGGAGGAAGCGTAAGATGGACAAGAACGCGGAGTGTTCTTAATTCTTCTTCCTTTTTTTTGTTGTTGTGCAGCCTCAGCTTCAGCTTGTCAGAAAGGACCCTTATGCGCGTGCGTGGTGCGGCTTGCGAGCCCAGCACTGCTGCTTCATGGCCTGTCTCGTTTCTTTTTCTGCTACTGCTTCTTATTATGATTCTCTTTTTTTCACTGCTACTGTGGTATGAGGGGGCGGGGGGGGGGAGGTTCCCCACCTTCTCTCGCCCGCTTCAGGCCTTTTCTGCTCCGGGCCACCTCGGCAAGGTAACAACTTCCTCTTCTTTCTTCTCTTTTCATCACTGGATGCCGCGGCGCGTAAAGTCATGATGTGCAGATGTGGAATGGCGAGTTGCAGCATGCACTCGTCGCCAAGCATCCGCACGCGTGGTGCTTCTCACAAGGGTTGTACTCACTCTCCCCATGCCTGTTTGCCGTGCCCATCGCCGCTGCTGCAATGTGCATCTCCTTTTCTCACTTTAGCTCGCCTCTTCCCTCCCCCTCCCCCCTTTCCACTTTTCTTCCTCTTCCCCCCTTATCAGTGCGTCAAAGTGGGCATTTCTTTTCCCGTGTTGGTGTTGATGAGTGCCTGGGCGTACTGGGGTCCCCACCCCCTCCACCATTTACCACTTTCTACCCATACCGCTCCTCCCCTTCATCTGCAATCAACGAGAGAAAGAGAGACGACTTCGTGTCCATACTGAGCCACCGACCTCATTTCTTTTTTCTTCTGCCATATGCGCTCTTCTCCCTGCGGATGTCCCTCTCTCTCTCTTATGACACTCCTTTCTGTTGATCTCGCCCTCTGTTGCATTGTTTCTCTCGCCAGCACTCCTCAACTCTGGTACAAGTGCGCTGCCTATCAGCTTCGTCTAGCTCACCACTGGGTGTTAGCTCAAGCAGCATGCACTACATGACCGCCTTGTGCTGGGGGAACTGCAGCTCGCAGGCACCAGCGGATCACTAGACAAGGCGTATGCGGTGGGGATGAAGCAGCAAGCGGCGTATGCGCCGAAGCATGTGAAGAGGTTGGCCAGCGCCGTGGAAAAAGCCTACCAGTGCCAGCCGGAGGTCCGAGAAGTGTGCGCTGCGGCGGATGCAGCAAAGCGCGTGGCACCAAAGGTGCTCGCTGTGCAGACTGCACAGTATCATGCCATGGCTGCTGTTGGCGGGGTTACTACCGAGGTAAGGGCGTCGACTACCACGACAGCTGCCCCATGAGATGACGTAGAGGAACCGAGAGTAGCGGCAAGTCTGACAAGGAAAAAGCCAGCGGCGGTGCAACAGTGAAGCGAGCCACGCTCTGCGCAGAGGTTTTACAGATCCAAGCAAGCCTTTCCCTACGTCAGGCAGATGTGGCCGGAACTGCACGCGCAGATACAGCGGGCTGCCACTTCATGCCATGAGAAGGATGAAAAGCTAGCCGAGGAGGTGCAGACGCTATGAGACAATGTGGAGCAACGCAAGGAGTGTGAGACGCCCTGAAAACATCCCACACAGCAGCGCTCAAGAACGAAAGGTTGGAATTCTCCAAAAAGAAGGCGATGCGAAAGACCGAGGTGGAGACAATGCTGTCGGAGAGGCAAAAGGCGTCAGAGGCGCCGTCTTAGCAGCGCGCCAAACACGATACGCTCACCACCCAAGAGCACCAGCCGGAGAGGATGTTATCCAAGGGTCCAGAGATGCAGGCGCTGCGTGGGTCTCTGCGGTTCTCTCAGTCCACTGTAGAGAGGCAATTCACAACAAGCGTTGTGAGATGAATACGGTTGTGCATAGTACGCTCAAAGAGAGCTGCAGCGCAGGGGACAGTTGCTGACGTTGAGCGAAGGTGGCATGATGGACTTGGAGAAGGAATGGTGGGAGCTGTGGGTAGAGCTGCGACAAGAAGAGGATGCGCTTTGAGTGCTCCAACACCTCACGCAAAGGCCAAGCGCGAAATGGCCTGTCACTGCTCCTGCGGCAAAGGAAACGTGCGGCGCTGGTGATGTGCTTGAAGGGCGCCTCGGTGCCAGTACACTCGAAGCAGAGTGATGTGCAGATGAAAAGGACACGAACGCCGCCATACCTAGGGGTAGCGGTGCACGATTTAACCCCTGCAGAACTACATGGAGTCTCCACAGAACGGACTAGTCAGGAGGGGTGTTGCCCCTGCGTCACCAGAAAGTGCAGACTCGGGTTGTCAGCCTGTCCCGCGTGAAATATTTGAAAACAAAGGAGGAGATACCTATGTGCGTTGAGCAGCACAGGGATCTCATTCGAATCTGTGAGGGGAGTTGCCAGCGGTGGCTGATAGACGACCGGCGCGGCTCTTCCCCATCTCCTCGATGGAGCAGCAGAGGTTCCTGATGTAAGCAAAGCACTCTGCCGGGCGGTGCCGTATCAGGCGCGTTGGCCAAATGCACTGCACTTTTTTCTGCGCTGCTGCTTGTGGCTACCACTGCACGCTCTACACCGGCTTCTCTGTGGCACCCTGAGGACGCGATCCGAAAGGTTGGAGGGGGGTTAGATAGAACCATGACGTGACCACAGTGCGTCTTCGTTCTCTCTTTCCCGTCCCCTCGCTGCCCGGAGATATCTCTGTCTCGGCTGAATACACAGACCCAACGCGGTGTATGTGTGTATATGTGGTGTATGTTTTGCACAGCTCCCTTGCTGTCTCTGTTTCTCTCCTGGTGTCTTTTCCGTGTTCCTGCTCTCCTTGTCACTGCATTGAAGGGCTACATTGTTCAGTTGCGTTTCTTTCAATTGTGTCTATTTCTCTTCCCCATTCAGCCAAGTGAGGCAGTAGTTGTGTCTCTTGACGAGGGTTCTCGAAAGTGACCCCGCCAGCTCTTGCGACAAGTGGTGTCCGTACACATTCTTTGGTTCGTTGGTGTAGCTGCGCGTGCCGTTGTGCCCCTTCAAGCCGCCCCATCTCCCTTTCTGTTTCTCCCGCAGCAGTATCCTCATCATCTCGTGCGCCTTTCCTCTTTCTCCTTTACGCTCGTAAACATGCGACCCCTTCATCTCCACCTTCCCTCCTCCTCCACTCGTCCACATGACCGCGTGTGATCATCTCTGCGCAGCGATACATTATGCACATCGCCCCCTCCCCACAGTTGCCCATGGTGTTGCTACCCCCCCCCTCCTCGTATATATATCTCTCTCTTCCTTCGCTTATCAGTGTAGTTGTGGCTTCTGTCTTCACAACAACAGTGTGCGTATCAGCACATCACTGAAGAACTCGAGCCGGACTTGTGCCCGCTCGTGTGTGTGTGTGTGTGTAGGTGGTGTGTGTATGATTTTCTTTCTTTATTTGCCCCCTTTTCTTTTGCTCTACAGGGGTCTTGGCTCCTCATCTCCTCCACAACCAGCACTACCACGACAGCACCTCCTCTCCCCCTCCCTCCTCCTCTTCTCCTCTTCGATCTTTTGTGGGTCGTGTGTGTGTGTGTGTGCGTCTGCGTTTTTTTTATTTGTGGGGCGGTGGTTTGTCCCACTACTGGTCGACCGTGTCCCCGCCTGCCTGTCTGTTCCTTTGTTTTCCTCTTCCCGCCTGGAGCGCCCCGGGTGCGGGAGTGTACGTCAGTAGACGACGTGTGTGTGCATGTGTGAGTGGAGATCTTCACTCTCCGTCTACCTTTCTGCAACTCGCACTGTGTTTTCCTTTGCCCTTCTACACACGGCGCATACACCCAAGTCCGAGTACACATACACATCATCATAGTCGACCCTCCCCATCACCTGTGAGGCACAATGTTCTCGCAGACGCAGAAAGCCAAAGGCGCCGACTTTGGCGTCCCTTTTCCCTTTCGGGTGGGCGGCAAGAGCACAGTGGTTATGTCAGACTACCACATCTGCAAGTACGACGCCATTCTTGGCGTGCTCGTGTGCATCGGCGACGACGCGAACGTCCTCGTGCTTGGCAAGGAAATGTGCCGCGAGCTGCTACCTCTGCCGTGTGGGGTGCACTGGCTAGACGCCTTTGTGTACTCCGGCACAACCAGCTTTCTGGTGCTCTCGTCAGAGACACTCTTGTGCCTGGACTACAGCACCGGCGTGAATGGGAGCGGAGACAGCATGCTGCAGCGCATGGAACCTGGTGCCCCGTTTACCTGCCTGCATGTCGCACAAGGCTTGACGTGCGGCGCGGTGGGACGCAAGGACGGGAGCGTCTCCTACTTCCGGCTCGATCCGGTCTCTGAAACCCCGACGAGCGGCCGCAGCTGCGGTGGGCCGTTACGGAGACGAACGTGCTCGGGCTATGCCTACCCTTCTGCAAGAACGTGACTGGCCCCATCCTTGACACGAGCGTCGCCAGCCGCGACAAGTTCTTCATCACGGGCTCTCTGATCTCGATGGACTCGTACCCGAGCAACCCGAACGCACTCATCGGTGTGGTGGGAGGGGTTCCTGGTGTATGCAAGTGGTACATTGATGAGGGTCGTGTGAGCTGCTTCTTCGATGCCCACAGCATCGCTGGACAACCGGACGGCCTTTTGGCCGCATGTCGCGTGACGCCTGGTGGTGTGTACGTCGCTGCTGTCACCATGCACTGCACCAAGATCCTCCTGTGGAACGAGAGCAAGAAGCGGCGTGAC
Source organism: Leishmania lainsoni (assembly GCA_003664395.1). NCBI lineage: Eukaryota > Euglenozoa > Kinetoplastea > Trypanosomatida > Trypanosomatidae > Leishmania > Leishmania lainsoni. Next base: position 814,667 of record RAIA01000133.1, on the reverse strand, counting down.
AAGGTGGCCGAGCTCTACTGGGTCGTTGACCTCTCTCAGCAAATTTCGCAAGGCGTGCCTGACGCCCCGAGCGCCGGACTCGCCGACGCCTTCTCGTACAACGAGTATCGTGTTGGTCTGAATATGGCTCGCACTTCCCTCGACAGTTTCCACGCCACCAACGATAAGCACAGTCAGATGTACATGCTACTGCACGGCCAGCGCGACATCCTCGAGGTGGTTATCCGGCTTGATGACAAACAGGTGATGCGCCAGGACGCTATTATCGCGCACCTGAACGCGTACACGGCACAGCACGGTGTGGAGGCTGCGCGTACGAAGGGGTCCGCGACTGGGTCAGGCGGCAATGGCATCGACGCCGGCGCGAATACAGTGGACAACTATTTTAACGTCTTTCATGTGGAGCCGTGCGTGCTGTCGAACTACTGGACTAGTGGGCTAGCAGACGTTGACCTGGAAGCGCTGTTTGTGACCAGCGAGGATGGCTTGCGGCCGATTCTGGCAAAGCGCAACCGTCAGACTGGTGGTATCGAAAGCATCCGTGAGCTGCGCGAGCTTAGCCCGCAGGCGCCGTGGTATCCCCGAGCGCTGCTACTGCGCCTTCCCGAGAACCAGATACGCTCGCTCGCCGAGGAGATACAGCGAACGGCGGTGACCTCAACGTGGGAGAAGCTGCTGCGCGGTGGCGACACGCTCCTGCGCCACGCACTGCCTGATGTGGAGTCGAAGGAAGTGGCTGGCTCGAATGTAGCACATCTCTGGCGGCGGAGCGTTATGGTGACCGTCACAGATGCAGCGCAGGCGATCTGCCTGTCGCCGCAGTCCAACGAGGTCTTCAGCGTCAATTCGCAAGCCTTGGCGAACTGCGTGCCGTGGTCAACTTTGGCGATCGGCCAGGATGCCGATGGGTTAGTGTTGGAGGCGGCCTTACCCTCGTTGCACACAGTGTTTCTGCCGACGGAGATAATTTTGCGCGTGTTCAGCACCGAGTCCATCATTATGATCATGAAATACGACATTCGTCGTAACGCTGGCTCGCTGGTGCTCAACCTGGACCGGGCGGCACTTCAGCTGGACGGGCACGGTGTATCTGGAAAGCGGATGGTGCAGCAGGCGGTAATTGTTAACGCACGTCTGGAGCCGTCCACCGTGACTGACAATGTGTCTGTTTACAAGGATGGCAAGTGCGTGTTGCTTCTGCTGGAGGATTCATCGGTTGCACTTGTCGACCTCTCGGGCAAGGATGACAATGGTCGGCCTTTCATACTTCAAGTCCCCGTTGGGCTGCTCCCGGTCGGGTCAACCATCGCCTCGCTTGACGCCTTCTGGATGGCCAGCCAGACCGCAACGTGCAACAACAGGACGGGCTTGCTCTGCCTCGCGTGCCTCTTCATGGACGGCAAAGGATTCTTGCTGTGGAACTTGAGCGAGATGCGCCTAATCATCTACGCACATCCCGCGTACGCCACGTTCGCTACGCGCCTCATGGTCACTGCAGCGGCGCAGCCACTGCTGCCTAACCTGTCGGGTGATATCAAGATGTTCGAGGTCGCACTTTCTATTTCATCACCCGTGCAGAATGCTGGGGAGTACGGCAGCCTTACGTGCTGCGACGCACTTGGCGCTGCACTGATGTCGATGTCGCTTGCGTTTGGCGTCGCGGACGGCGCCCCACAGGCATGGTGCTACCGCCAGAGCGCTGAGGTCAACTGGGTGGCACTGCCGCAAGCAACGAGTGCTACAAAGCTGCTTCTGGTCCACTTCGAAGTATCGGGTTCGTCTCTGGAGTGGGCGATTACGGTGGGCGGTGCGGCTGTGGCGACGGGAAACAGCGCACTTCTGGGCAGCATCGTGCACGTCAAGACAACGTGGACACCAGGAAAGGCCAACCTCACGTATGACACGGATGCAGGCGAAATGCGCGACTACGAGATCAGCCGCGACGACTTTGCCAACGACCACGTCGCCCCAGCCATTGCATTTGTTGGCGCACATGAGATTGCTGTGGTGCAACTCTCTGCTTTCTTTCCCGCGACTGTATCGCTGCTCTCGACAGCGGCGAGGGTCACGGCGGCAGACGCGACGCCGGTTGCCACGTGCAGGCTCGACCCTGCGCGCCGTCTCGAGCACTTTAGTGTCTACCACTGCCGCGGCGCGCTGATCGTGGTAACGCGCGATGCAAACGGCTGGCGGTGGGTGAACATCTTGGACAGCAGAACGGCCAAGCCGATGATGCAGTCGTACGCCACTCTTGACTTTGCTGGCGAGGAGAATGTGCAGGTGCTGCTGGTCGAGATAGAGAACGTACTGCATCTGTACTTCCTCGGCGCTAGCAGCGGCGTGGTCGGTCACTTCTTTGTGGAGGCGAATCTGGGTGCCTCGAAAGCGAGTGGGGTGCGCAAGCACCCCTGCTTCTGCGGTCCACGCTACCACTTTACGCCCTGCACCTTCCGTGGCTACGGACGCTATCTGCCGCCGGCGCCGACATTGAAGCAAGAAACCGGCTTCTTCAAACGCCTCATGACGCTGCCCTGGGAGGAGATTGCGCTGAAGCTCGAGTCTGAGACGCTGCGTGCAACGAAAGCGACTGGAACGGCGAAGATCCCTGCGGGCAACACCCCCGCAACAGCGACCCCTGTGCTAACACCGTGCGCAAGCTCCATCTCTCCGTTGTCAAGTGCGCCACCGATCGCGAAACCAGACCCGAAGAGGGAGCAGCAAGAGCCGCTTGGCTGCGCTAACCGCGGGGGCGGTGCAGCACTGTCGGCACAGGCCCTGACATCTACGCGGCAGCCCGGCGCACTTGCACCGACAGCGGCCGCCAGTGCACCCACCTCGAGTGAGCCGCCGTGCGGCCGCTACGCGCAACTGAAGGCCATCGCCGAGCGCGAGAATGTGAGCCTCACCGAGGCCCGGCGGATGATGAGCGAGAACGTGCGCAAGCTGCAGCAGCGCGGCGAGCGACTGAGCGAAATGCAGAACAAATCGGCGGAGTTGGCGCAGGCGGCGCTGACGTTTCAGGACCTTGCGTGCCAGCTAAAGGAAAAGCAGCGCAGCAGCTGGTTGTGAACATTGCGGTTTTGTTTGTTAGGTTCCCCAACGTTTGTTTCCGTTCCCAGTGCTTTCCCGCCTTCCCCCGTGGCGTTCTACGGCGTTGGCTTCCGGCCTGGCGCCGGTTTCTTCCCCGGGCGAGGCGCGCCTCCTCGGCCCCCAAATGTGTGCCCGAGGCCCCGCGGCCCCGCCCCCCCCCCTCGGCCCAAAGGTCACTGCCAGACCATCCCCCCCCACCACCCCCCCCTCGGCTCGGGCCCAAGCCACCGCCAGACCATCCCCCCCCGCCCCCCCCTCCCTCGGACCCAATCCGCAGCCAGACCATTCCCCCCGAAGGCAGCTAGCCACCACACGCGCCCCCGCACCATAACCCACACAACCCCAACGGCGTCATGCCGGTTTTGCCCCGCCCCGAGGAAGAGTACGCGCACGTCGTGCGACTCATTGAGGAGGGCCTTTTCCTGGATCACATTGATGAGTGCAGGATCGGCAATGAAAGCGAAGCCTCCGCAGATCATCGGTATCTCATTGAGAATGTCTTTCCAACGCTTGTGCCGGCTCTTCAAGACTTAATCAAGAATTACAGGGGCCAAATTACACCGAGCGGCATGGCCAACAGCGCCACCAACACATCACAGGCCGACCCAGTGATGTGGCTGGCACAATACCTCCTTCGAAACAACGTTCACAGCGGAACGTCGCGACTCGTGCATCACCCGTTTCAGACGATCAACAGGGCAGCACTTAACATTGATCCAACGTTGGAGTAAAGGCATCTTTCTCAATAGTGAGCAACCGTACTTTTTCCCCCTGCGGCGCTGGACTTTCCCACAGCCGTGCAGGCGATGCACAGTATTCCTACTCTTTTTCTCAACATTTCAGTCCCGACCGTTCAACACCCACCGGAATGCAAGAAGGATGCGCTTTAGTACAATCAGAGTTGTAATAGAGACTGTTCTCTCTCCCTTGCCTGAATCTTCTATCTTTCCGAGTCATAGGCCTAGCGTACCATTGATTTTTCTGAAGGCCTTCCTTGCACGCTGTAGCTAATGCAATGGTTCTGCGCTACCAGCCATTAGGTAACCTGAGTAATTCTCGGCTGCGCTCTTTCTCCCTTCTTTCTTAATTTTAAGGTACTTTCATGAAGAACTTGTTGCTGCACAAAGGCGGTGTCAAGGGATATCAGCATACATTTTTCTCCAAGCGTTTCGTTTCAGACACATTGAACATTCATGGAGGTGAACATCAGGGCGTTTTCAGATGCACTAGACGGCATTCTTGCAGCCAAAACAAGCGCTTCACAAACCGCACATTCTGCAGTTCTACAGAAGAAACCATTTCCCTCTTCACAATCATGCGTTGATCATTCTCAAAACAAATGTTCGAAAACAGAAGCATTTCAAGCTTCTCTTTCAAATAACGACACTGGGTTTTGGGTGATGCAGCAGCCGTGATTGAGCCTTCTATGCAAACAGAAAAGCGTATCACTCCTCAAAAGAAGCCTACACAACAACTACAGGCTTCCCCCAGCAACAACTGTGAGAAGACTTTTTTTCTCAAGGAAGCAGAGAAGAAAAGTCGATCACCAAAGATCGCTAAGTTTCACAAACGTGAGAACTTACCACTACGGAGTGCAACAGTGAAAAGCTCTAATACTACAGTAGAGGGATTTCTCGAGTACCTCAAAAGTGCTGAGCTAGTTGCTTTCAAGGTTGTGGAAGCCACAGGTGCCGGTATCGGGTCAGCGCTGCTGACGCCACAAAACGTCAGACTGTGGATCTCGAGATCTCAGCTGCCGTCGAAGAGCTGGGTCACATGCACTTCTTTCTCGCATGAAGCTTGTGCAGTTTTTGAGCTTGAAAACCGAGCGGACATGCGGAAACGTAGAGAGCTGCTCTCTTACACGCACAACAAGGTTGTTGGCCTGCCGGCAGGAGGCAGTACCGATACTTATGTAGAGCAGGACCTTGTTGTTGTGCTTGTGGTGGAGGATGATATCGAGAGACCCTCGCTTCATCTCGATTCTGCAGCTTTTCCCAATCAAGAGGGACATTTTTTCAGAGTTGTCATTGAAACATCTAGCTCCCGGCATGGTGAATTTCTTGTGCTTACTACTACTTCAGCTAGTCCCAGCTGTGTTACTAGTCTGAAGGTACCGGGCACTCAGCTCAACACCTTTCTGAGAATCACAATTAGTCCCCCGGTGAGTGAGGCTCGCCCAAAACTGATCAAGGTGCGTGCAGTGTGCTTTTTTCTCTCAGACACATGGACAACAGAGCAGGTGATACATTTACAGAAGGACAATTTGCCTCTCAAGGAAGGAGTAGAAGCTGCATTGCAAGAAGGCGCAAAGACAAAGCGTCAAAGTCCCTACTCGATCAGTGAAGGCGAAGGGAGAGATGCGCTGCAGAAACTGAACCAACGCAGTCTCCATTACTTTCCCTAAAGGGGCATAGACAGGCGAAGAAAAGTGAGGGAGTTGCACACCCTGCTTCACTGGACCACGCTCTGGTGCTGATGTTGCGGACTTTGTGAAAGCCATTGCACTTTCGAGTTCGCGACAAGACAACGCCGCACCGGAGCACTCAAGCTCGTGCAATGGATGTATCGTCGAGTATGACTGGTTTCTAGACAGATTGGTGGAGGTTTCGGCGTCAAAGGACAATTCAGAGGATAATGCTTGTCGAAAAGCGAACCTGCATGATGCAGGCAGTGAGACTGGTGGCGAGGCACCGGTACAAGAGTACATTCGTACTCTTCAGGCGTGGAACGTTGTACCAGCTTTGAGTATGAAATCAGCACTAACCTATTGTCTGTGCGAAACCACCTCTTTTCGGCAAGCACAATATTTGCGACTAAGTTGTTTGGCTACGAAGCGCAAAATCACCTTTCGCAGCCTTTCAAGGTTCATTTTTTTGTGGTATCTCACTTTGATGGCATCGATCAAAGCAGTGAGCAGGTGCGTTCGTCTGGTGTTCATTTACCACCAGTGCACTTTTTGTCAGCAGTAGCTAGTCAAGCTGCATCGTTAGGGTACACAACGGAGCTTCTTTTTACCTGCCCGGAGAACAATGGGTTTGGCTGCGCACTTCGACCACACAGTTGCACCCCTGGATCTTCAGATGCTCACTGCAAGCTTATTTTTGTTGTCCCCGCGCACTGCAACAGTGAGATGAACGAAGGCGGTATAGCCAATGTTATGAAGTGTCTATTGCGCACTGCATTGAGTATTTTTTGTGAGTCCGCCGATAAGCGAGGTAGCCGTCTGCGACAAGATTGTACCCTTTCTCGGCACAGTACACGGCCGTACACGAAACCGTGTGGCGCATTACGGCTACTGATAGACGGCACGTGCTCCTTTGATGATCTAATACCCGTTTTTGCGGAGTGGGCCGAAGTTTCAGGGAGCTTACGATACTACGGAAGCGCGTCACAGCGTACTTTACAGTTACTCTTTTTCCCTTCCCTCTTGATTAGGAGTAGCAGTGGCGGCAAACAACTGGGTGACTTATCGCAGCTTCGTCGTGAGGCACAGTGGTCCGGACTAAATCTCCGGCTATCGGGTCTCTGGCGGAGGGATATCAATGAAGGGGAAATTGCCGCTGAGAACACTGTAGCGTTGGAGGCTAACTACTACTGTCCCGCGACATATGTGTGGCAGTCACGACGTGGAACACTGCGGCTGGTTCTTACTGATAGTCACTTTATGGAATATCTTCTGTGCGTTGATGGGCTTGTGGCTCCTTCTTCTCTTGTGAGCCTCGCCACCAGCTACTACGGGAGGGAGGCGGATAGCACAACCCATGCCCTATCGCTTACTACTCTGAGCGAGGCACCGTGGGTGATGTTGTTGCAAACCTTCGAAAAGGTGCGCACATGCCCGGGCGTGTCGGCTGCAGTATTGAGCGAGGGTGCTGCTGCCGATTTCTTGGCCTTGCGTCGCCATGTTACCGTCTCTTTTGCCTTTCACATCCTTAGCACTGCTTTCAAACGTGGATGGGCTCGCGTGAGTGCAAGCATCCCGCTGTGCGACGGCCATATTCGAGATGCAGCTGTTGAATTTCAAAATGTGAATGGCGCTTCTCTCGAAAAGGGGGTAAATGGTGGGGGAGGTGCGCACAGCTCTTTGGGAATATTGGATGAGGACGCTTTTATAGACACGCTGCTGCAGTGGCAGTACCCGTTTCCCAATGTGGTCGTGCTACATTGCACGGATGTTCTACATTCAGGCCTGACGCCCTCGCCCGCATTGACAGGATCTCTTTGCACGTCTTCCTCAGGAGTACAAGAGGGTGTCTTGTCGCTTTTTTCAGAAGAAGTATTACACTCTTTTGCCTTTGTCCCTAAACTAGATGAGGCACTATCTTTGCTCCAAGATCTGACGTGCTTATCATAGAGAAGGCTAATTTTTTTGATACCGTGTTTGAATTTCATTCACAGGTGCGAAAGACTTCCCACTGTGCTTTAATTTGCTCTCATATAGACGTCTTTCTTTACACCGCATACGGAGTATATGCCTTTGCAACTTCATAGACACGCGCGAGTGAGCAGCTCGGCGTCTTATGTTTCTTCTTTGTCGCTTTCTCTTTACCGCTGCTTCTCCCAGCTCTGCGCTTTTGAGTGCAGAGTTGCTGCATCCGTCATCGTGACGACATCGTCTTTTGTCTTTGTTTTGCTTTCAAAATGAGTATTGTGGTGGATGGAAATACACAGCTACAACGATAGAAAAGCACCTGTATCACGTCATATCACACACACACACACACACACACACACACATAGACATAGACATACACGTGCCGCTCTTGACACCTGTGGTGCTTTTTGAGGTGCAGTCTGCCTCCGACTGGTTCGCAGTTGAAGGGCATCCTCGGCTCCCGTCTCCTCTTCGAGTAGCTGTCTGACCCTCCCCACTCATGTTTTTCTCGCTATGCTGTTGACATCTCACGTCATATTATTCGATGATGTTCCCGTCTCCCTGGACGTCACCTTCTTTTCTTGCTCTGTGCCTTCTTCCCTTTTTTTTGCTTGGGGCTCACACCTGGGCGCGGTTCTGACGTGGTCTTCTGTGCTCACAACAATCGGTGCTGCTGCCTCTCTCCCCTGCAACAATAACAAACAAATGTATTCGCATGTGCGACGATTTCGGATGCCCTGTCCAGAAAAGCATCAGAACAACGACGAAGACGCCGCGCCTCACAGAAGAACGCTCTGACCTAATACCTAGTAACTGTTACGAAAGAGAAGCACAGGAGAAGCAAGCCACAAGGGATAACCCTATTGCCACCTAAGGGTTGATTAACTAAGTTGTCGCTCTTTTTCTTGTGTGCATATATTTTCAGGCACACAAGTTAGGATCTCTTTTTTTCTTTGCTCTTTCATACAGGACAAGAAAGGTTGGCGCATACGAATCCTTCTTCACTCGCCACACAAAGCATAGAGAAAAAGAACCGGCAAGAGAACTTCAGCAGCTAACCAAAGTGGCTTCTCTCTTGCTGACACTCTTCTCTTGCCAAGCACATATCTACGTCTTTATCTATATATCTAGCCTCGACGCCTCCCTGTGCTTACCATGGACACGAGCCATTTTATCGTGGTGCTGAATGGGCTGCGCTCCGCAGATAACCAGGAGCGCAAGTCGGCCGAGGAGCACTACAACAACATGGTTGCCTCCAACCCTGTGTGGATGATGTGCACCTTGGCCGAGGCCAGTGCGACTTCGCAGGATACGGGTGTGAAGACCATTAGCCTGGTGCTGCTGCGCAAGCTCTTCAATGCTACTCCTTCACCGTACGCCGCATCTGATGCTGCAACACGCGCTGCAGTGAAGGCGCATATGCTTTCTGTGATCAGCTCTTCCTTGCAGGGTGGCCTGCGCTCACCCGCTGCGGCGTGCGTCAGTGCTCTGGCGGTGCAGGTGTTCCAGGAGAAGGAGGACTGGAATGAGCTGTGGACGAACGTTATGGCCATCCTCGGCGACATCAAGGGCGACGAGATACTGAAGACGATGTGCTGCGAAATTGTCCAGGCAACCTCGATGGCCATGGCTTCTTATTTTCAATCTCATGCCGATACACTGGCGCAGGGATTGGAGACGTGCTTCGTGCAAGCGACAGAGACTGCAGATCTCAAGAAGGCTGCCTTCGAGACGACGATCCGTCTATCCAACCTTGGCATGGCGGACCGTCTACGCCCGTTGGTGCCGAAGATGCTGGGTGTCATCGAGGCTTACCTGAACCAGGGCGAGTGGGAGTCTGTGGAGTCGATGCTGGAGGCCACTGTGGATGGCATCTCGTCGAGTATTAGCCTCTTCCAGCATGACGCCGATAATCTTCTGGGGCTCATGATGCAGGTGGCTGCTGCACCTCAGGTAGACGCCGGAGCGCGCCACATGGCGGTGGAGCTGATGCTGACGTACTGTGAGGAAGTTCCTAAGACTGTGCGCAAGGTGCCGCAGTTTGCCTCCTCCTTCTTCGAGTTGCTCTTCCAGTACACTCTGAATCCCGACTACGGCGCGGACTGGGACATCACCGGCCGCGACAAAGACGAGGACGACCTGGAGGAAAACTCGGATCTGGTGATCGGGTCGAGTGGGCTGGACCGCATTTCGAACGCGCTTGGCGGCCGCAAGCTTCAAAAGACGGCCCAGGCGCTTTTCACACAGAACATCAACTCGCCGCTGTGGCAGCACAGAAATGCCGCGGTGCTGCTCATCTGCTACGCTGGCGAAGGGATGCGTACTGTCTTTGCATCGCAGCTGCCGTCGCTGGTGCAGATGATCGTGCCGCACGTGAAGGACGAGTCCAAGTACGTGCGCGCTAACACGCTGGACTGCCTCGCGCAGCTCTCCCAGGACTTTACACCGGAGCTGCAGATGAAGGTTCATGGCGCTATTCTGCCTGCTGTAGTTGCTGCGCTGCGCGACGACGTGTCACGCGTGGCAGCGTGCGCAGCGAATTGCCTTGACAGCTTCATTGACAGCGTGACAGGCGATGAAGAGGAGGATGATGATGAGGACGGACTCGACGAGTTCCGCGCCATTCTGCATCCGTACATCGAGCTGATGTGCGGTGACTGCCTGGCGATGATCCGAGGGACGCAGCACTACTTTGTCCGCGAGGCAGCACTGGGTGTACTCTCGTCAGTGTCCTCGACGTGCAAAGGCATGTTGCTGCCATACGTGGAGGAGCTTGTGCCCGTCTACCAGGAGATGTTAAGCCTTCCGGATGCACCGGAGGCAATGAAGACAAAGTGTAAGGCTATCGAATGTGTGACACTGCTCGCCTGCGGCGTTGGTCGCGACGCGTTTGCCAAGTACGCGCATGATGTGTGCAACTACCTAAGACAGCTGTGTGCCGGCGGCCTCACAAATGATGACCCTCGCACGCGTTTCGTGATGCGTGGCTGGACGTGCATGGTGGAGTGCCTCAAGGACCAGGCTCAGCCGTACCTCAGTACTGTCATTCCGATCCTGCTGAACATGATGAGCATGGAGTGTGACATGGAGATCGCGAATGTCGGTGTTGGTGAGGGCGGCGGTGACGAGGACCTACCAGATGGTGTGGAAAAGATGCGCTTTGTTATCCCGGGTGTCGGCGAGCGTGTCGTAACGATTCACACAAGCCTCATCGAGGACAAGGAGCTCGCCTCCAACGTGGTCTTCGCGATGTTGAAGGACCTCGGCGTAGGACTGGCCCCGTATTTCCACGACATTGCCATCGCGGCCATTGGCCAGCTGACATTCATTGCTGGTGAGTCTATTCGTGAGAGCGGCGCGTCGATGCTCGACGAGATACTGAAGTGCTACGAGGAGATGAAGGATCCGGCAGCACAGCAGCTGGCCGAGGTAGCCCTTCCGAAGCTGATGGAGGCGCTCGGCGAGGAGTCGGAGAACAGCGTGATGGAGATGATACTGCGGGCCATCGGCCGCTGCGTTAGCGTGCACCCGGCAATAATGAGCCCTACCAACACGGCACTCGTGTGCGACAAGGTAATGGCGGCGCTGGAGGTTGTTGTAAAGCGCCGTAATGAGTGCCTGGAGAAGAGGGCAACGGAGAATGATGAGGACGAACTCGACGCGCTTGAGGTTGAGGACGAGGAGGTGCAGGCTACCATTTCCTCCATATGTGACCTGATCGGCACCCTACTCGCTGCCTCGAAGGAGGTGTTTGCGGAGCCATTCCTTGCTAAGGCCTTCCCTGTCCTCGGCGAGTGGCTTCAGTCGTCGACGGATGAGTTTTACATGACGCGCGCTGCCAGTATCCTGTGCGACTTTGTGACACACGCGCCGCAGTCGATTGTTCCGTCGCTGCCACAGATCTGTGCGAGCTCGTTGAGAATTGCGTCGTCGTCCTCGGACGATGCGTTGCTGCAGAGCGACTTTTACCTCATGAATGTTATAGTGCAGCTTCTGGGCTCGCATCCAACGACGAACATGGTCGTCAACGGCGGTGAGTACGCTGTGCACGTGCAGCAGGTGACCGATAAGTACTTCGCGTCGAACCTGGTGAATGAGGAGGAGTACACGCATTGCACGTGCAACGCGATCAGCCTGTACGTGTCACTGCTGAATTTCTTTGGCACCACGGCGCTCCAGCAGGTGGCAACCGCCATGCTGACAGTCGTGGGCAAAGCGCTGCCGGCCAAGGATGACGAGGTAGAGGCCCGACGCATCCACGATGTGGTTCTCGAGTGGGTAACTAACCACCATCCCGTCTTACAAGCCCTTCCCGGCTCTGAGACCGGATTTTTGACCTGCGTGAAGGCGGCTGGCCCTAGCTGCCTTTCGGAAGAGGCGAAGCAGTATCTTGCGAATATGTAAGCGGTGCTGCTGGTGGTGGTGTATGTGCCGTCAGCTGCATGAGAGCCAAGCATAATAGAAAAGGAGTGGGGGGATGAAGCTGCACCTTGTCGAGCGCAGCGCGTTGGGAGAGCAGAGGGAGTGGGGATGTCCATATGGGATGTTTCGCCAATGAATGCGCATAATCCCCCCTCACCCGTTCTTGTGGCTTTTCTCCACTTCTTGCCGCTCTCTTTCTCGTCTCCTATCTGCCTCTTTTCCCTTCCCTGTTTGTGTCTGTTCGTTTTCGCGCTGGTAAGTGTTTAATTTAATATAGCGAAGGAATCAATAGAAAAGGCTCAATGCAAGGCTGTGAAACAGAAAGCGAAGAGGTGTATTCGATGTTGCCGAAGTCGAATACGAGGTCACGTCCTGCACAACACAAGGAGAGTGAAGGGGTACCTTTTTTGGGGAGGGGGGGGCTCTTGTAAGCAGTGCGGCCATGTTTTTTTTTTTTGAGGGGGGGGGGGATGTTAGCCGCAGACTCCTCTCCCCGCTTTCCTCCCCCTTCCCCCTCCTTCATGCTGTTTCTCCCCTTCAGCTAACCTTGTTTGGTCCTCTGTTTTCCTTTTTTTTGTTTGAACTCCTCTCTCCACATTGGCGTGTCCGCTCGTCATGGTGCCGTGGAGTTGTATTCGGTTCACCTCTTGCTCGATGTTCTTTTTAGTCGTGGTTCAGCAATGGTTGTGTACCTCTCGCTCTTGCCTGCCTGAGTGGTTTTTCAGTGTGCGTTTCTGTCTTTTGGTCTCCTCCTTTCTCTGCGTCATGGTGCGCGTGCGTTTGGGATTTTCTCTCGCTTCATATTGTTTTAAGCGTTGTGTCTTTAGCCATGGGACTCTCTCAAATTAAAGACTCACAAGGCGTTGCGCACTTTGGTTTGACGTCAATCTACCTGTCGGTATGTGTTTGTGTGTGTGTGTGTGTGCGGCGAGGGGATGAATAATGGTAGAGGAGGTACTGAACATGGCACTCGCAGTGCCGCGGCGTTGGCTCTTTGTCTCTCCGTGGGTGCCAGCGAAGCGCGTGCAGATGCGTGACTGCCGACTGGCAAACTCCCATAAATACGTATACAGACGTATACGCGTGTATATCTGAGGTAAAAAAAAAGCACGGAAAGAGGGGATGACGTGAAGATATACAGCACTTCCGACTGCTGAGAGTTTCTGCGCATCTGTCAGCGCCCCCTCTGTGTCATTGTTAGGGCTCTCCCTTTACTTCTTCAAATGGAGACTCCTTCTCTTCGTTGGACCTACCCTCCTTACCTCCACTAGCGAGAACCCGTCTCTTTACCTCTTCACACTCGCCCTTCTTCATCTTTCTTTTCTACAATGTCATTTTCTACGAAAACAAAGCACACAAAATGAGTGCTCAGCGCACGTGTAACACGTCATTCTTTCCCCGCTGCATAGCTCCCCACCCCCCTCAAGACGAGTAGCGCAATCAGTGTGGTGCGAGACGCGACCGCCGTGCTCCCCCCTCAGTCGTAGGTTACACTGACTGATTCCACCGCTTTAATGAAGGATCAAGCCGGAGAAGCGTGCGCGTCATTCCTCTAAAAAAAGGGTGAGTGCGTATTCCCTCACGCAAGAAACGGCACCCCCCACACATGCACATGCACCTATACCAGTAAAGCAAGCAGTCAATACATCGAAGGACGGTGCTACTTGGAAGCAGAGATGGGTAGCACCTCTAGCCGGGAGTGGTTTAATCCCTACGCGATCAACACCCCCCTTGCCGGTGTGTGCGCGGTCTCATGCCTCTTCAACAGCGTTCTGAATGGCATGCTGAGGATTTCGAACATCTACACCAATGTCACCCTGCTTATTCTACTCGGCTGTTCCACCGGGTTGAGCAACTCGCTGCAGATGCCGCTGCTAGGCGCGCAGGCAGGTCTCACAGCATCGCTGCTATTCACTTTGGGTGCGCCAATGAAGATTCTCTTTACGAGTCGACTCTTTCCGCGTTCCGTGCACTACGGTATTGGTGCTTTTTACACCACCTACCATGCGATGCAGGTGAGGAGGGAGTTGGACTACTTTGAAGACGCAGGGGAAGATGCCGATGATGAGGTGTTTTAGCTTGACTGCCTGCTCCAAGATCTAGGCGAATATGCAGTGGTCTCTGCTGCTGAGGTGTATTCGATCGTTAGCTTTTTTTTCTCAGGGACTTGCTGGCCTGCATACGTGAACAACTTGCCCTCAAGAAGGGGTGCCCATCGAGTTGAATACGGTAGCGTCGAGAGATGGACACACCCATGTACACACAGAGGTCGGCGCGGAGTTACACTGTTGAGCATCCGTACCGTAACAGCAATAAAAACACTACTTCAGGGACTCGTCTTGCATGCGCGTTTGTGTGAACATTGCAGCGCCCGCTCTTTTCCCACTTGAGTGCTCGTTCAGAAACACACACACACACACCACACGCACACACACAAGCAACTTCACTCTATTCTCAGTTGCACATGTGAAAGGGTGGCATATCATTATTTTTTTCCTTGTGTGCGCGTATGTGCGTTGCTCTGACAAGTGATCAGCTTGTGATGTCTCTCTCCTTCCCCTTCACATGTGCATCTGACCAGCGTCTTCGGCTTCGTGCAGCACTGTGATTCGTCAGGCCTTCTCAACCCTTCCTCCTTGACCTTTACTCACCTTCACCTTTGCGCTATTCCACCTGTTCCCCTTTCTTCCTCTCTGCCCCATCGTCCGCCGTGCATCCTACACACGTGTACCCCCGTAAAGAGGTGCACACGCGGTTACCTGCCGCACATTGCCAACAGTGCACTGCAGGTGGCAAGAGGCGGTGCAGAAGTAAAGAAAAAACATACAAAAGCACAGGTGGAGAAGGAAAGGAGCACCGCGTGGAACGCACGGTGACAGACGCACACACGAGGGGCTTCGGCGTGAGCACAAAAATATGGAAGACCGCAATTCCGTGGCGTCCAGCGTCTTCTTCACTGGAGTCTCTCTCGTAATCGAGAAGGAGAAGTTGCGTCAGCACTTCGAGTCCGTTGGCCATGTCGTGAACTTCACCATCTTCGGTCCGGCGCCAGGGAAGGACTTCCGCTATGGCATCGCCGGGTACATGGATGCGCAGACAGCGGAAGAGGCTATTCGCCGCCTTGACGGCACCACCTTTGGCGAGCGCGCGATGCGCGTGACAGCAGCGCGCACCACCACTCTGCACGGACCAGTGCGCGCAGGTCCCGGCGGCGGTGGTAGTGGGCCCGCTGACTACTCCCCCTTCCGCAAGCGGCCGCGAGAGCTGTATACGTCTCCAAACACATCACGCTCACCTTATGCACCTCGAATGGGCCGTGACGGTGGCATGCGTGCGGCGATGGCGCGTGCTCCACTCCCTCACCAGCAGCAGAAACAGGAGCAGCCACAGCAGCTAACCACAGGTAAGGCTGGGCGAGAGACGATGCAGTTCCCTCGCTTCTTCACGGATCCGATTCTTGGACGCGAGGGCTCCCTCGTACTTGACGCGCTGCGTGGCATGGCAACAGAGGAGGCGTACTCGGCGGTGGAGCAGCTGCGCGTTCTGGCGCTGGAGCATCCAACCGAGGCAAAGCTCCTGCTGCACAACAATCCGGCACTGAAGTCGGCGGTGGTCATGACCCTCCAACACGCCGGGCGAATCCCATTTGGCTCATTGCCTCGTGATGCGTACCAGTCGCGAAGGAAGCGGAGACAGAGGCGGAGTTAGCGCAGCCACCACCGCCGCAGCCACCGACGCCGCCACCTCCATCCGTTCCGCAAACATCTCAGCAGACACCCCAGCAGCATCCGGCACAGCCACCGAAGCTGACTAAGAAGGTGCCGAAATCGGTGACCAAGAGTGACGAGGTGCACGGTACCCGCAAGCGCGGCACCGCCGCCGGTAGTGCCTCCTCGGCGACCGCTTCCTCCGTGGCACAGACGTCTCTTTTGCAACCGTCAACTCCGATGACGGAGGCAGAGCGCGATGAAGTGCTGGAGCTCATTCAGAACATGAGCGAGGAGGATGTGGAGCGGGTATTGACCATGTCGGCGCGCGACTTGGCGCAGGTGCCCGATCCAGCACAGCGGCAGCAGCTAGAAGTGCTGCAGAAGCGCCTCTTGGAGATGTCTCAGGATTTGTGACGTCAATGAGCGCGAGGTGAGACGAAGACTCTACGGGCGTGGCGGAGCGGGGGAAGGGGATGCGGAAGGAGGGAGGAGAGGGGACAAAGACGCGGCTTCCTCCCTATCTCCTTGCCGGGTGCTTCAGGTTTTAGGGGCATCTTTAGCGCTCATTTTCTGCGAATTATGTGGGGAGGGGTGTGCAGGATCGCTTGCTCGTATGAGTACGTGCGCATGTGTGCGCGTTAGGCTGAACCAGGGCGATCTTCCGTTGGCTGCCTCAATGTGCGCCTCCGCTCCCTCCCCATTTCTTCCGTTTGAGAGCATGTAATGTTGCTCAAGGAGCAAGAAAAAAGTAAGCAAGGCTACTGGCGCAGCCATCACTTGGTGGAGGGAAAGTCGAAAGAGAAGATGCCACCTATGAGGTGGGTAGACGAGGGAACAGAAGCTGTAGGAAGACCCCACACAGACACAGGGCCCCCCTCCTCCCT
Source organism: Leishmania lainsoni (assembly GCA_003664395.1). Classification (NCBI taxonomy): domain Eukaryota; phylum Euglenozoa; class Kinetoplastea; order Trypanosomatida; family Trypanosomatidae; genus Leishmania; species Leishmania lainsoni. The sequence goes on along the minus strand of RAIA01000133.1, from coordinate 798,183 downwards.
CTGCAAGAGCATTCATGCTGGATAGCAAAACAACCACGGCCCGTTTTTCTATAGTCTATGCAGTACTCCTATCGGATCACAGCGCCACCAGCCACAGCAGTACAATTTTTGGTGCCCCTGAAATAAAAATGTGGGATATCTTTTCTATATTTTGAGAGTCGACTTCTTGCTACCAATGCTGACGTCCCTCTGTCGCTCTACGTCTTCCATGTGCCTCATTGCTTCTGAAATACCTCCCCCTTGTTGGTTTCATTCCCTCCTTCTCTCCCTTTTAAGTCTATTCGCACGACTCTTAATCTCGTCTTCAGCGTTCGCCAACAGGCGAGTTGAGAAAGCAGGCGCGTTCCGACTGCACATTCGGGGTAGGATCGAGCCCGTGTTGCGTCTCACAGATTTCCCTGCTTGAATTTTACGTCCTTTTTCTTCCACTCACGTGGAACACTGCGGCGACAACTGCTTAGGCGATCAAAGCGCTATCACCACCTTCCTCTGCACAACTGCAGAGACGGTTACTACCATAACTCTTGTGCTTTTCTTTTCTCCATACAGTCTTGCGGGTGCTGAATCGCTGTGCTGCTGCTCCTTTCTTTCACATACCCCTGTTAAGACGAGAAGTGACTGCTACGGCGGCGTGCACGTACACAAATCTGTCCGTCCCTGCAAACCGTGTTGCTTCAACGCACGGACACAGTCACACAAGCACGCCGATGCTTGTTCAACTGGTCTCTGCTCTTCCCCCCGTTCTCACACCACACGGGGACTTAAAGGCGCATCATGGACTCTCAATCGCATCAAATGCGGATTCAATTTGTGGATTCGTCTGACGACGGGGCCTCGCATGAGGCGGCAATGAACGTTGGGTCTCTACGCGACGATGGTGAGGATTCCACCGAGAGCTCCACGCGCGGAACGGCGTCAGCTGTCGCCTCTCATCAGCCGTACCCCGATGACGAAGAAGCCGAGAGCAAAAACCCTATTCGTCAGAAGGGTAGTAGAAGTAATGGTGGGTGGATTTCTTCTGTGTTTTACCGGGGCGTCAACACTGCGGTGGGTCTGTTCTTTGGGACCCAAAACGCCGCACCGGCAGAACTGTACCAGCCTAGAGGTGGCACGCCCTCCAATAGACAGCTGATACCTTATCGCTCTGATCTCGACGGCAGCAGCAGCAGCGGCGGTTGGGAGTTTGACAGGTCTCAGCAGCGCAGCACCACAGAGTTGCTTCCGTCTACTGAGTCGGCGAGCACCCAGGAGGCCGGTAATGATTTGGGGGGCGGCGGCGAGTACGATAATGTGAGCCTAGACCTGAAAGACACTGTACTACTGTTTATGCAGACCGGCTCTGACGTGTTCATGAACATCATCCTCGCAACCCTGAAGTCTAGCAATGAGCTCGTAGACGGTGAGACTTTCGAAATAGTGAGTAGAAGCCCAGCACTACTGAAAGTGTTCATTGACTCTGGTCGCGTCGACATTAGCGATCCTCAGGTGCAGTCGATCGTGCAGGCGAAGCTTGACGAGGTACTCGACGGCGACCCCTACAAGGGCGACTTGTGTCTGGCGATCTGCTCGACTACGTTCGGTTTCTGTGCAATATTCGCACAAGTCGTATCACTTTTCAGCAGATGGTGCTTCTGCGCTACTCCGGTTTCGACTATGTGGAGATTCTGATAGAGTGCCCGTATCTACTGGAGAATTTGAAAAGGCCCAGCTTCTGCATATACCTTATCTTTGATGTGCTGCACTACATCAGCGTCGCAATTAGCTGGTTGGGCGTACTGGTGACGTTGACCTTACGGCAATGGTGGTGTGGACGGTTGTGTTCTGGTTCCGGAACCCCAATACCCGAAACAACAGCTACTGGGTCATTATCACATACGTTGGCAGCTACGTGGTGAGTCTCGTCGTCACCATGCGGGCGGAGGAAGGCAAGATCAAGCGCTATGACAACCAAATTTGGAACTACCCGGACAACATCTTTCGAATTGTACCCATCATCCCTGTGTATGAAATCATGCTGAGCTACGCGTTGCTGCGGTACGAAATTTCAACGGATGCGAAGCGCTTCTTCATTATTCGGTATGACCTGCGCAACGGTACGTATGTTCAGCACATCGCCAACAGCTGCTTTTACGCCTTGCCACAAATGGTTCTGCAGACGTTCCTCTTCACTGGGGTGCAACGTACACCCCATGCCTATAGCCGCATCGTCTTCTGGCTTCTCTTGGCCTGCGCGTTGGCATTGATCGTCATGTCCATCTTCGCCTACTACCAGATAGCCGTCTTCACACACTCGTGCAACAACTGTGGGTTTGCAGTTCTGTCTAGCCGAAGCACCAGCAGAAAAAGCTACACGTGCTTCCTCGTCCGCCGCGTCCATCCATCTGACATCGCCACGAAGGTGCTTGTCTTCTTCACCATGTACTTCTTCATTGCCCAGGCGGTGACCCTCATAGTGCTTCTACTCAACCTACGCTCCTGCAACAGCGGCACGATTGTCATCCTTTCCATCTACACGGCTATCCTCGGCATCTCTATCATCGTTCTTGTGGTGGTATACCTCAACCTGCCCTTGTCGCGAGTCATGGGCACCATGAGTATCCCCGTGGCGCTGATGGAAATTGCCTTTCTCGTGTACATAAATGCGGGAACGACAGGCCCGGAGTGCATCATATCCACACTCGACAGCAGCAAGTGGATATTGTCTAGCATCGCAATCTTTGCGTTGATGTGCTTGTCCATCGTAACCTGGTTGTCGATGCTGCTGTTCGAGGTCTTCCGCGGCACGCGTATCACGCAGAGGGCTGTAGATCACTACATCCTAGTGTAGCACTGCATCACCAGCCCAGCCACCACACTCTTGCCTCCTTGCTCTCATGTGCGGAAGCTGACGACACTATTGTCGCTTCGTCCAGGGCTGTTTTCTCTTCGTTTTCTGCCTTTTAAGCGGTGTTTTTATTGCTTTCGGGTCACATAGGGCTGCACACCCGCACCACTTTGCGCAGAGCGCTGTGTAGACCTACGTGAACCTCAATTCCACAGCAAAACTGTCGCTCGTGCGTCATTTGTTTAGCGCACGTCCCTTTCTATTTCGTGCTGTTTTCCCACTGCAAGGCAAGTAGAGGTAAGTACAATGGGAAAACCAAACGAATGTTTTTTTTTTGCGTTTCCTTTTGTATTTTGATGGTGTCCATTCTCTGCCATGCAATACCCGTTCAAACGCCACTATCCCCATTGTCTGTCAACAGGCTTCATCGAGTCGCGTGAAGCAGTGCGAGGCACGTGTTACAGCAGTGCACTGACTCAGCTGACGGAGTATGACTCCTGCCTCGAACTCTACCCAATTCCTGCTTCGAAGGTCGCTCCGACGCAACGCCGTCCACGACCTGGTCGCCGACACCAACAGCGACACATCTTTCTGACCTTCCTATGTTGCAGGCACTTGACCCTATCAGCACCAGAAATGCCTCAGCATTAGCAGGGACAGAGGGGGGGGCGGCTGCTTGGGCTTTTCCACCCAAAGTGAGGCGATTAGGCCCTGGACACACGCACCGAGGCATCCTCTTCTCATCAGGGTTCACAGAGCAACACCAACGCGAAATATATACCATCACCCTCCTCGTTCTTGCTTGGCTTCTCTGTTTTTTTTTTTTCCACGCTTTCGCACGTCATAACGTGTCTGACTCCCTCTCTTCTGTTGGTCCCCTTTTCTCTCTCGCATCTCCTTCTATTCACCCATAGCTCTGGAGTCACTGGATGTTTTATTAGAGGGAATGCAGACTAAAAAAAAAACACGGGCTGCTCCCTCATCTTGTCCTGTTTTGTGCTGCGCTTTGCTCTCTCTCTCTCTCTTTCCGATGCGTACAATCGAGTAAGGAAAAAACACATGCAAGTCGACAGACCATATACGAGCAGTCACACACAAGCACCTCCATTCACACATAGCACTCGACGTGCTCTGACACATATACTTCTGCACGTCTTCAAATCTCGTCTTCTGCGCGCTCTGCTGTAGTCGCAGGGGTCATTTTCAACGTGCCATACACGTGACGGAGCTCACTTCTCGCAGTTTTTTTTACCGTTAGTTTTACGCGTGCACTCAGTTTTATATATTTCTGCGTCTCCTTTCTCTTGTTTCTCTCAGTGCCTCCTTATACATCGTGTGGTGTCACAGGTGCGCGCGTGTGTGTGTAACATCGATCTTACGTTAGACGGACACACACACACACACACACACACACACGTAAACGGAGGCAGTCGCCTATACACAGCTCATTTTGTTTTTTTTTTGCTTCGAAAGGGGGAGGATCCACAATGAATATGGTTGAGTTGCACCCCCATTTTGTTGCCGCGTGCAACTACGCCGATTTGAGCTCCGTCGTAGGGTTGCTGAAGGAGCCGATTGACGGCGCTGACTTTAAGACAAACAGCGACGCCCCGTACCTGCCAGCCACGTGCACGAGCACTATTCACCTGGGCAATACGCTGCGTGGGCTGCCATATTTGTCTTGTCCGCCGCCGCGAAAGTGCAATTCAAATGACACGGCAGACACCCAAACGGCGCGCGGCCCCTCCCCGAAAAGTGCACCGGCGGCGGTGAAGCGGCCGCCGCTTTCCTTGTCTAAAGCAAATGCCGCGTCGGAGGACGGGAATGCTACTCCATTCTCGGTTCCGTCGTCGTCAAAGTTACAGATGCCGAACGACTCGCGGCTGCGGCTTAGCAATCGCCCGTCCTTGAAAGGCGTCCGACCACGCCGGCCAAAGGTGCTGTGCATATGGGATGTGGACGACACCCTCGTCGCATCCGGAGTCAGCGGGGTTCGTCAGAATACTATGTTCCGGGATTCTGAGCTGGTCGCACTCTTTAGCAGCGCCGGTGACTCCGCGCGTCACTTACTTCTCTCACAGGGGAGCATCGACGACGTCTTTGGGAAGCCTTCTGGGCGACTGCGGTGCGTGTTGCCCTTTCTAGAGCGTACCTCTGGTTTCACCGGTGACAGCTGTTCGAGGACTGACGAGACAGATAATTCCCCCTCGGCGTTAGCTTCTTCCAACGGAGGCATGCCGAAAGCGAAGTCGTTCTTTACAAACGTGCTTCGTTGTGTGAGTGGGAACCAGGTGAAAGAGAGGCCGTCGTCGACATCGTCGGTGAACGATCAGAAAGGTGCGCCGAATGGAAACACGGCCGATAGCGGCGCCTCCGACGAACGCGACCTTCGATACTTCTCGCCAGGCACGGTTGTGGTACGCCTATCCACTGTGCGTGGTCGCAGTGAAACGACAGAGGACTCCGCGTTTCTAACCGACACGCAGGCATCGCCGACGTTCAGCCGCACCTTCGATGGGCAGCTGGATGACAAGGCAGAGCAACCGGGCCGATGGCTCATTCTCCGACCTGAGATTTGGGGCATAACACTCGCGTCAGTGAGCACTTTCTTCGCACCGTCGCGCAACACAGCGTTTGTAAACGGCAAAGTATACCGCAAAATGGATGTGGTCTGGTCGCTTGCCATGAGTAGCGAGTGGGACTCCGTCTTCTTCATCGACAACAACCTCTCGGAGGTGGGAGTGGTTCGATATGGGCTGCAAATATCGGATGCTCTCGCTTTGAAGCGCCAGCGCAAGCTGTATCGTTTTTTCCAGGCCGATTATCTGCTTCTTGCGACCTCGGCGAAGCTGCTCGAGATGGAGCGGCGATATGGTCGTGACATTACAAGGCCCCCCAACACTACGGAGTCCTCGCCGCTGCTAAGGAACACGCAGGATCGTCGTAGCTGCGACCAGCAGGAGTCTAAAGAAGCGGCTGCTGCTGCAAGTAACTCAAGCACCTCAGCGATACCACGAAGGAGCATCAGCGCCGAAGAGGCGTTTGATTTGACGCTGTCCAAGTCTGCTGCAGCGCTCAGCTCTAGCAGCGCCCACAGTACAGAGGCCACCACCGGGGGTGTAGCGAGCAGTGACGCGGGTCATCACTCATCCTGGAGGGAGCACTCATGGGTGCGAGACCCCGGCACCGACGGCGTTGCAGACGACGTGAAAATTGTTGATGTGAACGGGAGCAGTGGAGCGCCTCCGCATCCTGACGTAACGTCCCCTCTGGTGGTGCAGCACCGACACGAATCGAGCAGGCGAAATCCTTCTGAAGGCGCGGATTGCCTATCGCTCACATTCCTCTCCTGCTCCTCTCACTGTCTTGAGGGCGGCGACGGTGACCTCGGGACCTCAGCGATGATGTCGTCCAATTCTATAGTACGCGCGCCAAAGCATGTATGCAAGGATGTGGATCTGATTGTCGTGAACTTGCACATGCCGTCGGAAGCATATCGCCGAGTGCTGACCACTGCTCGCACCAACAGCAGTGGGCAACAGAGCATGCAGCGTGTCAACAGAGACCCCAAAAGGCACGTTGGCCAGCCAGTGTTTGCCGGCGACCGCAGCTGCACCGATGAACAGTACAGAGCCATCCTCAAGCACTTCCAGGAGGCGGAGAGTACTCTATTTCAGTTCATCGAGGAGGAGATTCGCGCAAATGGTTTCGTAGATGTCACCAAGGTAGGTCGCTGGGTGCCGAACACGCGCCTGGTGTACACACCGATACGCGTGCGGCCGACGTCTGTGCCGCACATGCTCAACTTCTACAACCCCTTTTTTGTCGAGTTGGAGGAACGCCTGGTGGCGGCGCTGCAGCGCACAGGTGAAACAAGTGCGTCATGCGTGCTGCATACGGAGGCTCAGCGGCAGTACTATATCTTACAGCGTGTCCTCGCTTTCATTGATCCGTACTTGACGGGCGACCTCGGTCGCATGCTCTTTGACATCTACACTACAGACGGCAGCATTCCGCGCTCCCTGGTGGAGCAGCTGAAGAAGACCATTGCCAAAACCCGAGCCTGCATTCAGCCAGTACCGAAGAAGAAACACCTGTGATGGGGGTTGCAGGACTGGAATGGGCCTCTGAGTGTGAGATGAGTCGAAGCAAATCAGGCCATATAGTAGGGCTAATGATGTGTGTAGCAGCTTCCGGCAGCACCTCTCTTCTAGCTCCCATGTGTTTCACATGCGCAGGCACCCATGTCTCATATGCGAGTGAGCTCCTCGACAATTCAGAAGCAATACGAACTAGTCCCTATTGCGGGTTCTTCAGTTGATGATGAGTCTCGAATGCGCTGTTCGCTGTGTTTCTCTTGCAATTTTCCCCAATTGTTTTTGTCTCTGAGAGCGCACACTGGCCCTCCATGCCTGGAAGAACTTCCTGCTTATAAGAACGTTAGCAAGATGCCGGCGGTGGCGGGGGTGGGGTTACCGCTGGCATGTCTTTAGCGACAACGTTGCCAACCGTCAGTGCAGACACCTTGTGAGAGGAGCAGGAGTCGGCGGCAGGTGTGGAACGGATTGTGAAGAGCACCTTAAAAGTTATGATTCGCCTGTATGGTAACTGCAGACAAAGCTGGAATACGTGACTGCAATTGTACACATCGTCCGCCTTGTGTGTGTTGGTTGAGTCGCCAATGTGTGGACGGTTTGTCAGGCACCTCTTCGGGTGTGCGTCTATGCGTGGAAGCAGGAGGGGGGGGCGGGAGTGTGTACAGACGCGTTTTTCTGTTGGTGTTGCTTTCTTTTCCATACCGCTTGTGTGCTTCTTCTTTTCCTCAAATGGCGATTGTTGTTTCACGTGTGCCTCGCGTTGTCGCCGTGCACGCACATTTTTTTTTGGTCTTTCGATTTACTGCGATCCCGTTGTTTCTACGCTTCCTCCACCATTGCACTGCTCGCTCTTTCTGCACGTGTACTGCCTTCTTCCTGTTGAGGGCGAATACCTTTTATTTTTTTTTATTCTTCTTTGGGACGTTGTCTGTGCTGTGTGTGCGTGTGTGTGTGTGTGTACGGCCATGTGTGCGGGCCATCAATCCAGGCATCCTGGTAGGGCACTTTTTTATTCTGCAAATGGCTTCTGCCCGAGTCATCGGCTCCTTTTTCTTTGTGTCCTTTGATGCTCTCATGACTCCACATGCGGTGAACACGTGCGCATATTCGTATCGATGTGAGCTCTCTGTAATACGAGCCTGTTGTGATGCGTGCGTGTTACCTCCCGGGGAGTGGGGGGGTGATACGTGTATTGTTCTCCTTGATGCTCCCCTGCTGGCACTCTGATGTTAGCGCCTTCTTGCCATTCTTCTAATCCAGTACACTTGCCACGCCCCTCTTCTAAGCATCTGTGCGATACACTACACCATCGCACTTGCTTTTATCGTGCTACCCTCTCTGACATTTCGTGCTCTTTTCGACGTGTTCTTCAACATTGCCACCCCCTGACGAGCTGTGGGCGGACTCTCCGGGCGGTGCAAGACTAGCGGCATGCAGGCAGCGTCCGTCTCGCTTTGTGAAGTTTCCTTGCTGTGGGCAGAGGGTGCGGCAGCGAGGGACCAACTCGGGCGCGTCGGCGGTGCTGCACAATTGTGGTGCACACAGAGGTGCAGTGGCTGGAGGCTGCGGACCCCTTTGCTTGCAGTGGCCACGCTGAGTGTGAAGCAATGGGGCTGGGCCTGACCCGCTGCGAGCCCAACTGGGTCGACCAAGGCGCCGAGAAACAAGTGTGACTGCTGCCACGAACCCGCGCACCCTCTTCATGGCGCTCGACGCGGACTCTATAGCGATGGAGGGCGGTGTAATGCGACGTGGCTGGGCGCAAATGCTGGCGCTACGAGCTCGCCGCGTTGGAGCACGGCGGCAAAGTTTGTAGGCTTGCCAAGTGTGCAGCGTCAGAGGCGTCAACGCCCACGGCACGAAGGACGGGCCTAGCCGCCGGCCTCAGACGCCAGGCCGACCTCCCCCGAAACTACCATACACGATGTGGCACACTGAGACGAGGGCTGCGTGGCGGCCACCGCCCCACACCAAGGAGCACGGATACTGAGCTTACAGGGCGACAGGAGTCCACCGTCGCCCGGCTGCGCACGGGTGCCTGCCCGCGCTTTGGATTTCTGCAATGACGGAGGACTCGGAGGGAGAGCGAGGAGCGCAGATGGTGGGTTGCCTGCTACTGCCCGAGCATTGTGGTACCCCCACCCCTGCCAGAGGGCCCGACCCGACGTTGTGAGCACGTGCATCTCGCTCGGGCTGCACGGGTCTCTCCCGTCGTGTGCCCGCCGCCCCCCTCCCCCTGCACCCCTTCAGGGCAACAGGCGGTGGGTTCTTTGTGCGCGGGCCCTTTCAGCTTGGCACGACCGCTCCTGTCAGCGGCGTGCGGATTCAGGGGCAGACGGAATGCGCGTGCCTCCTCAGATGCATAGCAACGACCCGCCTGCCGCGGCGCATGCGGGAGCAGGTCATGCAGCCACGCTCTTCGGGGGCAGCGGCGGAGCAGGAGGGTGCAGAGAGCGAGCCCACCTCCCCCCTGACAGTAACGGTGTTCTGGAGCAGACCCCGAATACGCGAACGCGAGCGCTGTGCGTACACGCTGTCTACTACGCTGGCATGGCGTACCACATCAGCGCAAGGCATCCGTGCTTGGGGGAGCAAGAGGGATCGACGAGTGAGGTGCGAGGAGATCGATATGAATCATCCCCGCGGTGCATGTATGCGAAATACGCGGCATCTTCCTCCATCCGACCGCGCGGGCTGATGCGACGGAGATGCTGGGAGCATGACGGGAACACTCCGCATCACGCCATGGAGTCTTCCAACTCCCATGTGGAGAGTCTCCACACCATGTTATAGACTGCAGCGGCGCGAAGCGACTGAGGGCCGGGGTACACGGGGAGCGGTGTTTCCGAGGGCCCTGGCCTGGGGGCTGGCCGGCTTCCTCCTCGAGCGAATCTTGCAAGCCCCTAGCCCAAACCCATGTTACCCGCACGGCGGACACCACGTGCACCGCGCTCGAGCAGGACCCTGTACGCTGGTCGCGTGTCTCCGAGTATGCGGCCCACCGGTGTGTGTGTGTGTGTGTGTGTGTGTGTGTGTGGCGCCGCACGTACTCAACGGAGGGACGAGGCAAGGATGAGAAGAGCCATGCTTAGTGCATGGCCCGATGCGATGGCAGGACGGTTCGTCCTCGACAATGGGGATTTAGCCGCGCTGCCCCGGAGGTACAGGCAAGGCGTGGCTGTTTGGGTATAGCTGCGGACTTGTTCATCGTAGAACGACACCGTGCAGGGAGGAGCGCTGCTGCACGTCTGCTGAGGTGCTCTGTTTAGGTGCGTGTGAACCTCTGCTGCAGGCCATGTCCTCTCCTTGACCCTTTTGTTTTTCGTGTTGTTTATTTGCCGTACGAAGATGACTGTGCTCAGTTCTGCACGCCGCTTATGCCTTGTTGCTTTTCGCGTTTATGCGTACGCGGAGCTCTATATGTAAGGCGATGGATGCTCTACTATCGTTCTCGGCTTTTCTGATTTTCTCTGGTGCTCCTTTTTGTCAGCTAACTACCCATAGCGGCCTCCGCTTCGCTGGGGCACTGAGCCGGTGCTTGCCGTTGGGTACCCCTTCCAGTGTACTTCGTTGCTCTCGTTTTACAATTTTGTTGTCTTTCCGTTATTTGTCGCCGTCTCGCTCCGATACACTTCGTCGTGAACTACTGTGACTTTGCTACTCATTCTCCGTGTTTTCCTCTTCCTGACTCCACCCCTAGTTTCCCCACGTGCTCTTGGAAACCGTAGCCTTCTTCCTATAGCATCTGCCGCCGCCACCATAAACCTTCTCGGCTTGTCTTATGAGACGTGCCTTGTGCTTCCTTCCCACCGTTCCCCCTTACTGAGACACGGACTCCTCCCCAATGGATGAGATTGTATCCACCACGGCGATGCTATGTCTCTGTGTTCTTGCTGGATGAGTAATATGCACGCACGTCTATGTGCATTGAACTCTCTCATTTCGTTGTCTTCCCCGCTTTCCATTCGCCTCGTCGTTTTCATGTTTTTTTTTTCTTCTTCCTTCTGTTGACAGTTTGTCATTCCCCATCTCGTCCCTCACCTCTCTCACCTTCTCAGTTTCTGCTCAGGTGTGTGTGTGTGTGTGTGCGAGAGGCATGGCAGGCAGTGCTTGCCACGGCCCACGCTACTTCCTTCCCTTTTTTTTCACTATGTCAATGCACTTCAGCAACCGCAGCAATGAAAAGTGTTCTTTTCAGGCAAGAAGGCACCGACGTGCACACAGACACGTCAGTTTACTGGATGGGAATGAGTGTGTCTGCGCATGTGTCGGCAGGCGGCCAAGCGACTGAGAGCCACGACTAAGGGGTTTCCTTTCATGTGACCGTGTTTTCGGCCCTTTCTCTCCATCGATGCACCTGGCGGTGATTTGTGCTTGTCGACTGCACGGGATTGGGTTTTGGTGACCGGCTTAGGCGGTCTCATTTCTGATAGATAAATGCTGATGCGTCGAGGATGGACTAGCGCGCTCGGGCCCCTAATACTCTGATGACGTTATGTATGCGCTCATCTCTTCTAGCGCCTTTGTTTAGTTTCTTTCCACTTATGCCGGCTACATTTCTTTTCGAGCTCCACGTATGCTTATCTTCGCTCTCCCTTCTCCTTCACGGCTCGTCTACTTTATGCCGACACTCTCTCTCCCCGTCACACTCGCACACACATCACGTCAAAGGGCGGAGTGATGTCAACGCGCACGTACTGCGTCATCCCACATGAGGCGCGTCGAGACACCTCCTTCTTCCAGGGGGTTTTTGAAGATGGGGTTCGGGTGCTCTACCGCGGCCGCCTACAGTCCCTCGTATTTTCTCACGTGTTGAGCCCTGCGCATGATTACGTGAAGCACATCAATGGCCCGCTTCTCGCTACGCTGCGCGATGGCAACAACGCCACTCTCATCGTGGCGATACCGAACTCCGAAGATGTGGTACTGTCGCCTAAGTCGATGGCGTCGGGGGTGAGGGGCCCCACATCGCAGGCCCAGGCAGATGCAGCAACGGCTCCATCGCGCGTGCCGCCATTGTCATCGTCGTCTCAGAAGCTAAACACAGGGTCAGCAGAGGCTACAGCGGTGGCCATGGAGCTTTACGCTAACCTTTTCCCATTGCTCTTTCGGAATCTCGAGTGCTGCTCAGCAGCCCTGCTCTCCGTGGTGACGGTGTCCGCATCGGAGCGTATACTGCTGGACAACCTCCGCGAAGATCGCCACATTCGCACTCTTGAGGAAGCACAGAAAGCGAAGCTGACTCGCAGCACCTCGGCAACGGAGTGGGGTACGCTCTTGCAGCTTCTCGAGGACCGCCATGCCGCGTTGCAGGAGTCGCCGACATCGCTCGAGGGGCAGACGGCTTGTGTGGTGACAGTGGAGCTGCAGGGATATGGCCGACTCGTTGTTGTCGACGCAGCCAGCGCGCAGGATCTGCTGCAGCAACTGACGCTTGTTCTTCACATGCGGGCGGGTGGCGCAGCACGTACCTACCCTCCACACACTCCCATCCGAGATCTTTTAGAAAGGAATGTTGCCCCGCAGGCAACGGTGCAGGTGCTTATTGTGCCAGCACCACAGGATACGGTGCGACACACAATGCGCGTTCTTCATTTTGCTGCTACAGTGGAGGCGGCGCAGAACTGCGGGGCTACTGCTGCGATGGATGAATCAGGGTCAATGGCGTCTAATTCCTGGCCTCCGCGCAGGCGAGCGGTGCAATTGTCGCCTGCACCGTCGAAGCTGTTCTCGAGACCGAGGGCGTCACCGACTCCTTTGGCCGTGGAAGCGAGCCCCACCCACGACAAAGGTGCCGACTCTAGTCCGCAGCCTGTTGTGACGCCGGCTGCCTTGAACCTAGACGTAGACAAATCAAGCACGAGCGGCAGCAGTTGTTATAACGCTGATATCGTTCGCGATCGGACACCAGCTCAATTGCCGCCGCCGAGTGTGCAGCTCGATAGAGACCGTCAACGAGCGCGAGAGCAGCATTTCCTCAAGCGCATCGCGGTCCTCGAAGAACAGCTCCGCATCTCAGAGGACCAGTGCCACCGCGCACAGATTGCCCGCGACCAAGCACTTGATGAGCGTAACGGTTTCGAGCGCGAACTTCGCGGAAAGACAAGCCTCTGGACGGACCTGCAGCGTGCTCATCAAACAACGAAGAAGGAGAACGCAGACTACGCGCAACTGGTCGAGCGGCTCATGCGGCAGGTCCGTACACTAGAGCGGGATGCAACCCGACAGAAGCGGCAGGGCTCCACGGCTGTGAAGAAGTTACGGGAGGCCGAGGCGGAGAAGGAGACGCTGATACTGCAGCTGACAGGGCTTCGCAAAGAGGTGATGCTATTCCGCAAGGACGCCATCTGGCGTGCACGGGAGGCAACGCTGTCACGCATCGTGCCAGGTGAGGCGTCCGTGCCGGAGCCTCGAGCTGCAGCGAAGCGACAGTCTTCACAGTCCCGACCTGCGCACCAGCCGGCACCTCGGTCAGTCTCTTTCACATCTACGAGCGGCGTGGGACTCCACTCCCCTCGTGCACGGCGCATCTATGAGAGGCCTAGTAATACAGAAGATTTCTCAAAGAGCACGAACGATGATGCCCCCTTCCTCGCACAGGAAGAGCGAGGTCGCTTGACGACGATCACGATGGACGAGCTTCGCTGGCGGAACCGCCACCTGGAACAAGAGGTGAATCGGCTGCAGGAGCGCCTGCTGGCGACTCTCACGGCAACAGCGAAGCGAGACACGACTAGAGACGCTTCAAGTGGCTCGATGTCAGATCTGCGCTGCTATGGAGGCTGCCCAATGTGTGATGTGATGCAGGAGCGCATAGAATACTTTCAATCGGAGCTGGCTCATGTCCGCGGGGAAAAAGAGGCGTTGGCACGCCTCATGTCCACGTCTTCTGCCCCTTTCCCACCTCGCAATACAGAGACTTCTATTTCCGCGAACTTGGAGCGAGGCTGCAGCAGCGTAATGCACTCATCTCCACGTTCTTCCGAGGTGAGGCGCGACGGTAGAGAAGAGGATGGCGTCACCCAGGGTAGTCATAGTGCACCCCAGCCAGCGAAGTCGAGCTTCAGCGGTTGCACTCTACGTGTCGCTGCTGCTCTAGTTACTGGCTGCGCGTCTCTGGAGGCCCAGCTTGCGCATGCACAGATGGCATTGTCATGTAGGTTACGCAGCGACACATCGGCAAGCGCGCAGGGCAACAGTGAACTTTTCGACCCTCTCTCACAGCTGTCTCCTCTCGTTCTTCAAGAGCATGAAGAGGCTGTAGCTGCCCTTGCAGACTCGCTGCGGCACATTGCCGAGAAACCGGCTTCCCGCCCAGCTGCTACCGGCCCTACCGCCTTTCCCGCCTCTTCACGAGATACTGCAGCAGTAGCGCGGTGGTTGTTACCGCCCATCCCCCGCTGCGCCACCGCGGCGGACGTCGACACGCTGACGAACTACCTTTCCTTTGAGATGGAGCGTTGTCAGCACCTTCGTGCCTTTATTCCAACCTTTGCACAGCTGGCGGTTGCGACGGAGCACCTCACCATGCGTCTTGAGGCGACCGATGCTAAATCGAACTGAGAGAGAAGGAGGGAAAAAGGTACAAGGAGAGAGGTCCACCGGCAATAGCGAAGACGATGCGCTACTTCGGCCTCTGTCGCTCTGATTCTCGTGTCTGCTATTTTTTATTTTCTTTGCCTTGGGTCGTATCCTTGTGATGAGTTTCTCACCACTGTATGCGTTCTCTTGCCTTCTGAGGAGGCTTTGTGTGTATATGTGTGTGTGTGGGGGGGGTTGTTCTCTCGCTGCGCTCCCTTATACCGAGGTACTGTCATGAGATGATACCCATGCCTTCTGTGATTCTCTCTCTCAAACTGTGTTATTTCTTCCATTACTACATCAACGTAGACAGTATAGATGTCTAAGCATGTAGATGTGTGCCCATTTATGCCTTGTGTGTGTGTGTGTGTCTGTGCGCTTATGCTCAGGCGCATTCCCGTTTAGGGGTTGGGTCCAGGGCACCGGAGTGGCGCGAGCCTTCTGTGAGAAGGGTAAGGCAGGCCACTGAGAGGGGTCATCTCTATGTTGTTTGCCTTTCTTGCCAGAGACAAGCAACCATGGCCCTTCTTCACCCTTCCCCACAATGCTGATTGTTGCCATGTGGCTGCAAGATGCCCACCGCAACATGACATACACACATAAGTGAGTCATATCTGTGCACGACGACACCAACTTCAACGACAGGCGAAACAACGTATTCAAGCGCTCATATACACTGATGGACTTAAGGTGCGACTGTGTGTCGTGTCGGCCTATGCTCGCTGCTGAAAAATGAGGGCCTCGGTGTCGTGAAGGAGGACAAGCAGCAACCCGCTGAGCATCACCGCCGAGGGCGAACAAGATGAAAAAAAGGGAAACCACCAAAGGGGGAGGGAACGCAACGCTCAGTGTAAAGTGTGTCGCGTGTGTGCAGCCCTCTTTCCTTTACTTCAACAACGATGAAAGCAAAGGAAGGAGGGAGGTGGGGGGGGGAAGCGAATGCCCACTTTATGTTTATGCGTATCGTTTCACGCGTCGGTACAGGTGGCCAACTGAGGAATTCTCTCTCTCTCTCTGTTGTACGCCACTTTTTTCTCGTTTCGTGGGGGTCCGTATCTACTCCGGTTCACACTCCTCCTTGTACTCGGCACATTACCTGCCCGAACTCCTTGCCAAACTGATCAACGATGTCTACCGAACCAGTAGCGGCGGAGAGGGGAAACGAAGGTGCATGAGCCAGGCGCGCATTCGCAGACCTTGGCGAAACATTGTTTTCACGTCTGCGTTTTGTCTGCTGTTTCCTTCGAAGGTGCTCTCTCTTATTATCATTTCATCGGCCCTGTAATGCGCTCCATCGCCGCAACTGCGTACTCGTCCCCAGAGTACACCCACTGCATTCGAGATTCGCGCTTTCGCCAGAATGTCTACGAGCCTGAAGCGGACACGTTTCTCTTGCTAGAAGCTCTCGACAGAGATGCCGAGCTGCTTCACTCGATTGAACCAGACTGCTGTGTGGAGGTTGGGTGCGGCTCCGGAACCGTTATCACACATTTACGATCTCTACTACTGTCGTCCGCCACAGCGGCAGCTATACAGGCGGTCAATGTAGTAAAGCCTGAACTCAGCTGTCACACAAGCGGCACCCGCAGAGCTGTTGGCGGGCCAAGGTTTTGTGCCGTGGATGTAAACCCGCTGGCTCTCGAGGCCACCGCGATTACCTGGACAGAAACTCTTCTCAAGAACTTTAGGGAGACGGTTCTGATCGACTTCTACGAACGTGTTTTTCAGAGCGCCGTCCCAGCCACGCTGGCGACGTCAGTGGTACCTTCAGATGAGGGAGCTGCACCGCCATCGCAGCTTGTGAATGCCGACAGTGCGACATCTTCTGTGTTGTCTGCGTCTACTTTCTGCCTTCATTGTTTTCACGGAGATCTCTTCAACGCTCTGTCACATGGGGAATTGGCATCTGCGCTGTTCGACGTTGTCCTTTTCAACCCCCCGTACGTCCCGACGTCGCTCGAGGAGTTGCAGGACGCCATTGCCCAAAGGGACGTGATCACCACAGCGTGGTGCGGCGGACCACGAGGACGCGTTGTGCTCGACCAGTTCCTGCTTCAGCTTCCCTCCGTGCTCTCACGGCGCGGCGTGTGCTACGTGGTGTTGATCAAAGAAAACGATGTGGCAGATGTGGTGGCGTTTGCCCAGGCTTCGTTTCGCGAACATCTGCGCTGCGTTGAGATGGAAGGCCTGAAGGAGGAGGAAGATGTGCTGGAAGCCTCGGAGGTGGCAGCGCGCTACACAGGAGAGCATCTAAGCGTGTGGCGACTGCGCTACTTGCCCCAATTTCAAAAGCCATGAAGGGCACGTATACACACACACACACACACACACACACACACACGTGAGTGTGTAAGTGAGCAGATCGTCATGCGCTGATAGTTTCTCTTCCTGCTAACTGCCTCTCAGTGACCCACGGCAAAAGAGGCCCAGATATGTGGGATTGCGTTGTGGCTTTTAATGCGCGTGACAGACGCTTTCTTCTGCGTCTGTTTGGTTACCATTGATCAGGGACGGATCATACGCGACGGGTGCACGTACTTGCGAGCGAATACGACATGTGCCCCCCTGCCACGCTGCATCCGCGGTTTCACCGCCGTGGGTCGTCCCTCAGTGCTCCTCTACGTGCATTGTTGCACAGTCAGGCATTTTTATCCACTCCACCTTGTGCACACCGCTTCACGATCAACGTGAATTCATTTCGCCGCTGCAGCATCACTCTTCTCTGCCTGTTGTCTCATCGAAGTAGAGAGCGCATGTGGTAAGTTCCTTGCGTTGCAAATCGTGTCACATGCCTTTCTCCCTTATTGCTGTTTATCAGTTGGTTGGACGTAACTCTGGCATGCACGTGCGCTGCGTTAAACACACCGCAAGTCCAGAAAAAAAAGGAAAACGTACCGCTCATTTGATCGCTTTGTCAGACCTCAGTCTCTTCCCAGAAACCACAGCGCAGTACAGCGTGATCACCGGCAGAGAAAAGTGGACATCCGAAGAGTACTGCACGGAAAAGCGGCGGATGCAAGGCGCGCCGCACATCTTTAGTCCCCCCCTCTATCTTTCTCTCTCCTTTCTTGACCGAACACGCTTTCACGAGCACGCAGGGCAGCTGATGCACACTGAAAGACAAATCACTCAACAAAGAAAAAGCAGCGCCGATCTGAGACTTCTTTGTGCTCTTGCGCTCCAATGCGCGAGATCGTTGCAGCGGAGCCGCCCTTCACTTGCACGCCGGCGCTTGTTTTGATCGTTTTAGAGCCGAAGCATGCTCAGACGTTGCTACGGGCCGCAAATCTGCACTTTCCCTTAGACGATACCGAGGGTGCTCATTTGAAGCGCCTGCGGCCACGTCACGGTGTGGCCCCAGCGCCAGTGACGGAGGCACTACCTGCACAACTTGTTACCCCATCCACGAGCTTGGAGCTTCTCCTCGCACTCCAGCCACTAGCAACATGTGCCGCGTTGAAGCCGACACACGTCTCGGCAAGCAATGCACCTTCTTCTTATGCGATTAGCGGGACGAGTGACAATTCAAGTACGGTGGAAAGCAGTTGCGCCGCCTTGACACACCAACTCCTATGGCCTCTGACTCGAGCAGACGAGTCACTGAGTGCTGACCAGGTGGTGAAGCTTCTCTCCAGTGACTTTGCTTCGACCTCGAAGGTGGCGCAGTTTTGTGCATTCGTAGACACGGCCTCAGCCGTGGTCTCCGGCAACTCCGCAGCGTGTGTCATACACCAGCAAGCGAATTGCATCCACAACTGCAGCGACGACGCAGACGGTTGCACTCCAACGCCGAGTTCCTCTCACCGAGGGGACGAGACTGCACCTACCTCGGCTGATGCGGCTGCTTGTTGTCCTCTTGCGTTTCAAATCGTGCCTGTGTCAGCGACGGCCCCGAGGCTGGATCCGGCGGAATGGGCGAGTGCCAATCGTGTGTGGCCACTCGCTGTACCCCGTCCTCATAGTCCAACTCGGCCACCCCCACAGTGGGTGGCCGAGGTTTGCAAGAACATGGTGAGGCATGTTTTTCCACTCTGCGAGGGTCTGCGCCGTGTCTGTGAGGCCCGCAATGAAAAGGTGCATGGCCGTGGGCTTTCTTTGGAGAGAGATGTGGGTGAGTCTTCGAAAGTTGCGTCTTCGCCGCAAACCAGGATGACTGAAGAGGTTGTCCTCAGGGAGGAGGAGTCGCATAGGCTGCTGGACATTGTGGCTGTCGTTATTGATCCTTCCACAGGGCTCGTTTTGGCGACGAGCTCCGGCTGTGAATCTATGCGAGCGGACAACCCTGTTGCCGCCGCGCCATACTGCGGCGTCGTGCGAGAAGCACCACACGGCGAGGACCCCAATTCATGGAAGCAGAGGCGTGCAGCAGCACCACAGCACCCGTGCATGATCCTTGACCACCCCGTGATGTACGCGTTGAAGCAGCTTGCCAAAACACAGCAACAGCAAGAGCATCAGCGGCAAACGAGGCAGGCTTCCGGCGACATGGTTGAGACGTTCTCCGCCCCTGGGAGTCTGGTACTCGGGCCATCCAGTGCCGTTACTGCTGAAGGTTCCCGCTGCGTGAGAAGCGTCCGTGCATATCTGGCGAATGGGCTGGACATGTACGTGACACATGAACCGTGCGTCATGTGTGCTATGGCGCTAGTGCACAGTCGCATCCAGCGCGTGTTTTTTCTCTTTCGAAACACGGTACACGGTGGTCTTGGGGGCCGCTATTACGTCCATTCCATTGCCTCGCTGAATCACCACTTTCGTGCATACGAATGCACGGAGGCGGCGGCGTTGTACGCCCAGCTGTAGCTCCACGGCGTTAAAGAGGAGGGAGAGCACATGCGTGTGCTTGCGTAGTTGTGTATGTGTGTGTGTGTGTGCGTATTATCCTGCTATATATGATGAACACCTCACTGCTGCGGTTTCGCGACTAACCGCTGCTGCGGCGCTGAACTTTTGATCTGGGTTGCGCTGTTGCCGCGTCTATAGCTTTCTGGGGATGTCTGTGCGCGTGTAGAAAGGGTAACAGTTTCTTTTTCTCCCCCACCTCTCTCCAGAGCGGTGCTGCCTATACCTCGCTCCTGATCACTACCTTCATCTTCTCTCAGCATTCGGACCACTGCACTGGGCATTCTGCCCACTGTGCTCAGCCTACCATGTTTTTGCCTCTTTTCTTGCTCCATCTTGCACCTTACCAAGGCAAACGTCCCCACTAACGTGCGTGTGGATGCACCCCATTGCCTCGCCGAATCGCCCTCAGCCTAACAGACAAAGTTCTCTCTCTCTGTAATGAGAATGTTTCCTGCCACGCTATTGTCCCCTTCAGCGGTAAGCCGAAGGCGCCGAGGGAGAGAGGGAGGAGAGAGAGAGGCCACCATTCCGTTTTTACGATCGTTTTGTGAGTGTGTGTAATGCAGCTTTTCTGGACTGAGTGGACGCCTGATTTGAAGTGCCGTTGCTCTTCACTCCCGGAGCCTAACACTCCTCTCCCTTCCCCCCCCCCCCCCCCCCCCCAGGCGGTCATATGGCAGAGCTCAAGCGTGCCGCTATGTCGGCGGAGAGGCTGAAGGCGTTTTATAGGGCGTCATTGCCTCTTTTTTTGTATGCATTGAAAGGCACAAAACGTCAAGGACTTTGCCATTCCCAACTACAACTGTCGGTGACGGCGCGTGGTTGCGAACACGGCGGATGGGCGCATTGCTGCCAAGCTTGATGGTGCTCACAGCGTAGAAGGAACTGTGAATTCACTTGATAACCGTGAGCAGGGAGTGCCGTGTTCCAAGCACCAGGGTGCCGCAGACGAAGCACGCAGAGGAGGTTGCCTGTCTACGCGTCTACCACTGCTTTGCACCACGCGATGGGCCTGTGGCAGGCCGGGTAGAGTAGAGTGCGACTCATATTGTATGACAGAATGGACGCGCTGCACCAAACACGAACCCGGGCAATGTCGCGATGCGGCCTGAGTGTGATGTGCCGAATCGCAGAGGAAAAAGAAAACTGCATATGACGCTGAAGCGGAATCCGAGCTTAGTAATATAACCGTCTAAAATAGTTTCTGCAGACCACGAGGATTACCTTCCTAAGCATCTCTCAGTGATCGTACGTGCTTCGTCGATGGGCGCAGCTGTTTCACTGCTTTTCCGGTGGCTGGGGTGCTCTCTTTAAATAGCCACCCCATCTTCCTCTGTGCTTCTTATGCGTGTCTTGTTTTCCCACCCCTCTCCATTTTCCTTCTGTTGATCGTTCACTCCTGCCACTTGCGCTCCGCTTGTCGAGCCCCCCTTCCCTCACCTTACTCAGGAACACTTGCTGGTACCTACACAAGCATAAGCGCCCCCCAAAGCTCGTTAGTGTGTGCATCCTTTGTCCTCACAGCCAAGAGGGGAAAGCGAAAAAAAGATAAAGGCCACCACCATCACCACTGAATGAGCCCAACATAAACGGATGCGCCTTCTCTTGCAAACGCCTCCCACACATTTGTGCACGTCAGCTCCCGGGTGTAGCCCCTCCTCCTCCTCCCCCCAACACACACACACACACCATTATTTGGACCTTTGGCGCAGCAGTGCTTACCCTTTTTTCTTTCAGCTTCTCTATGTTGACTACCTCACTCCATCAGCAAGTGAAAGTTAGTATTCTGGTAACGTCACGTCGGGCTCACACTCACTCTTTTCCCCACTTCACCCTCGAGATTTTAAGCGGCCTCTTTAAAGAGGCGGGCAGTACTGGTGTTGGTGCAGTGCTACGCGGAAATACAACCGCATCGCGTGCACTCTGCTGCGCAGTCTGTGAATTATGACGCCTTCGGTGCTTCTTTCTACGTCTTGTGAAAAGGACGTTAATGCGAAGTCGCTCGTTGCGTACCTGATTCGCTCGGTGCTGACGCCGATCGCGACCAAAGCCGCTAAGGCGACGGACAGCGCCTCGGCGTCATCGGAGCTGGCACGATACTGCTGCCCACACAAGGAGCTGCACTGCGGCCACAGCAGCAGCGTCGATGTGTATCTTGCTATCCACAATCGGCACCGCAGCACCTTTCTGGAGCATAGCGTGTACCTGTACAGCTCCGTTCTCGAGGTATGCCCAGAGCTCTCCATTAGCATAATTCCTGTAATAGGCACAGCAAAAAGGAAGAAATGCACGTGTCTGCGACCTCTTCATCCCATGCACTCTCACAGCAGCATCAGCAGCAGCGACAGTTCAGCGGACTGCAACGCAGCGCTGGTGATTCTATTGAGCTGTACGACGATGTGGCGGCAGTACTGCAAGAGTGGAAGTTGCTGGACAAGAGTTTTATGCGAGACGCGGAGGGGTTCCAACCACACTACAAGTATGTTGCTGTCGGCGGCACCTTTGACCACTTCCACTCCGGTCACAAGATGCTCCTTTCGACTGCCGCACTGTACACGATACAGAAGTTGCGTGTCGGTGTGACGGATGCGTCGCTCTTGACAAAGAAGAGGTTTGCAGAGTCACTGCAGCCCATGGAAGTGCGCATGGAGCACGTGGCGCAGTTCTTGCACCGGATGCGGCCGGACCTGGAGCTGGAGCTGGCTCCAATCTCAGAGGTAAGCGGGGGCACAAAGAGTATCCCCGAGGTAGAGGCGCTGGTGGTGTCGCCGGAGACGGCGAATTCGATCGGCGTCATCAATGAGATGCGCGCTGAAAATGGTGGCTTGGCCCCGATGGTAGGAATTTCAATTCCGCAGGTGCGATCGCCCACCGGCGAACTGATCAGCTCCACCGCATTACGGGAGCGCCAGATTCGGAAGAATTAAAACTGTACGCCGAGGAGACGGAGGCTGGGAAGATGGCGAAGAACTTGTGTGAGTAGCTGTGCTGTGAGGCGTGCTGGCTTGCCATCTTTGCTCAGTCAGTTTTGGCAACTCAAATCAGCAAAGGAATACCGCTGGTCTGCTGGTTTCTCTGTGTAAGATTCCCCCTACACACAGACTTACACTGACACATGATGAGCTCACGCCGACATAGAAGTTTTCAACTGACTCACTTGTTGTGATGCCACTATTGGCGTGCCGCTATTCTGATTGGGTCGTGTGTGTGTAGCACTTGTGTATGTGAGTAAAATATATCTCCGTGCCGCCGCTGCCCACGCAGAGGACACACATCGACTCACGTCTTCTCTCCTACAGCGTTTAGCTTTTCCGCCCCAAAGCGTAGGTATTTGCGTATATGACGCAGCCACGCATCACCGTTTTCAGTAAAATGTCAACCGCGCGGTGTGTGTGTGTGTGTGTGTGTGTGTGTTTTACACGAGCTGACGGGACAACAAAACGTAAAAGCTACACGGGGGGACGGAGAACATACGAGAGAAGCAGCCACTACAACACCCGCGCCCACACCCGCGGTGCTGTGGCCTTTGTCTTTTGGTTATTTTATTCCCACGCCTTTCCTCTGCTGACCAGCAGCGTTGAATTTACCCCACATGAGCGGCACCAAAACGAACCAACGGCATTTTCATTCACCGCGATTTAGCGGATCACTTCTTCCCTTGCGTTTGTGTCACGGCTCCGATACTAGCGTGGCCAGCAAGACGCCGCTGATTGGACTGTTACATGCATTTCAGTCATTCTCTCCGCGTTCGCTCTCCCTCTCCCGTTGTGTTCGTTTTTTTCTTTTCTCGTTCGTTGGCTCTGTTGCTCGCTCTATGTGTAAACGGACATCCAACAATGCACTCTTCCCTACATCTGCTTCATCTAGGAAAAAACTCTCTGTCATGTCCACTGTGAAGTGGGCAGGCTCGAATTCACCATCGGTGCCGATGGTATCATCCCCGACGACGGCTCCAGCTGAGGAGGCTGTTGGTACGTGGCAGCTCGTGCGGTTTGCTTACCGCTACATGGTATGTGAGCAGCGCATCATACTCGTCTCCGGCTTCTTCATGGCTTGCGGAACTCTGTTGAGCATTTCGATTCCGGCCCTCGCCGAAGAGATTGTGTCGTACGGCATGGAGACGATCACAAAGACTCTGAACGGTGTCTCGCACACTGTGGAGGACTCTCGCGCCACATCGCCGGTGGCAGCCCCGGGGGTGTACGGGCTTGGGATGTCTGCAGAGGGTGCGGATCAGTTCTCCTTTCTAGGCCTCGGTGCGCTCAGCGAGCGCATCTGCAAGCCGCTGCTTCCGATGTTCTTTGCTGTTCTGCGCTATGTGTGCGGTGCTGCTATTGTCGGAACTGGTGCAGAGGCCGCGGCGTGGCCATCTCCCTACGCTGAAGGAATTCTGTGCCGTTGCCTCCTCATGGCAATGGCGATCGCATGCTATCATGCAACTTCTCTGCTCGCTCACCTGGCCGCGTACTACGCGGGGTCGGGAGCGCAAAACGCTTTGATGAAGGACAGCGTACATCGTATCCTTCTTACCCCACACCCCGAGCGCGTCACTGTCGTGAGCGCGGTGAAGCTGGCGCAGCTCATCACCGCCAGTGGACGAGCCTTGAGCGATACGACGGGCGAGCTGCTCACAAACGTGCTCTCGCAAGTAATGTACACAGTCGGCTTCTTTGGCGTAATGCTCGTTCTCTCCTATCAGCTGACCCTGACCATTCTAGTTGGTGTGGTGCTCGTTCAATGTCTCTTTTTTTTTCAAGGGATGTCGCTGCATCGCCAGGGCTGCCACGTGACAGCTGAGGAGGCGAGCGTGCAGTCGTACATCGCGAACGCACTGCAGCGCAGCCAGACCGTTCTCGTCTTTGGTTGTAGCGAATTTGTACTGAGCCGCATGGCAGACCGATCAGCGCAGGTACGGCGGCTCACAAACAGCCTTAACCGTAGCATCCACGGCTACGCCGCCGTCAGCTCCGGCCTCACCCGTCTCATCCTTGTGGTGGCTCTCGGGCTGTCGAACTACTACCAACAGAAGGGTCAGCTTGACATGCGACACACAATCTTGTACTTTGCGTGCTTTCAATCGTTCGTAAACACACTTGCGTCGCTTTCGTCTTCTGTGAGTCAGCTGCGCGCCACGCTCGGGCGTCTCAGGACGTTGCATGCGATACTGCGCTGGTACTCGGAGCCGCTTGCTGTCACCACGGGAGAGGGCGGCGCCGCGGTCATCTCCGAGGCCGTGGTCGACGTGCAGGAGTCCGCCACGGCAGCTGTAGATCTGGATCACGTGAGCTTTCATACCCAGAGGTGCCGGCTTTCTTCAGCGAGGTGAACGGCGCCACTGTTGCGGGCGACGCCGTAGCCGCCTTGGAAAAGCACCTGGGCAGCGCTATGGGCAGTCAGCACAGTAACGGCGTGTCGCAGGTGAGCTTCACGGCTGTTGTTGGGGGTATCACTGTGCTTTACGGTCCTAGCGGGTGTGGTAAGAGCACCTGTCTGCGGCTACTGTGTGGTCTGGTGCGGCCACGCACAGGCACAGTACATACGCAGCGTAGAGTCGTGCTGTTAGAGCAGCAGCACGCGATTTTCATCGGCACGGTGGCGGAGAACATTTTGCTCACCAATTTATCGGACTTGGGCACTAGTATGACTGACGCAGGTGCGTCGAAACCCATGCTTCCACTGGGCCTCGCCCCTCAGTCACCAACCTCTGCAGCGGCTTTCGCGGAATTGCATCAGCGTGTCACGGACGCGGCGGTGAAGAGCGGGTGCACAAGCTTTCTAAAAAACCCGTTCAGCACCTTTATCGAGAGTGCCGATCACCCACAGTTTAGCGGTGGCCAGCTGCAGCGTATCGCTTTGGCGCGAGTGTTCGCGCGGACGGACGGCTACTCGCTTGTTCTCCTAGATGAGCCTACCACTGGACTAGACCAGAACGCTGTGGAATTGCTGCTGGAGAGCATCAGGGAACTGCGTGACACCCATCATAAGACGGTTCTGATTTCCACGCACGATCACCGTGTGGCGGAAGTCGCGGACAAAGTGATTGATATGTCTACGAGCGCAGTGGAAACACGATGAAGTTACCCAAAGTGCCATTACCTGCAGATATGGAGGAAGGGCTTGTGGCGCCTCTCCTCACTGCGGTTGGGGGACTTGTAAGCTAACTGAACGGAGAAAGACATACGCAACGCATCCCCCCAGAGCAGGAAAGAAAGGAAAAAAAACAAATAGTGGCCAATAGAGGGATACTCGTCCTCGCTCTGACTGCGGTAAACTGTTCAACAGGCGCTTAGATCAACAGACGACATACGGTCCTCACTCTGCTTTCCTGCGTTACCCACGGAGGTCATTATTATTATTATGTTTACCGTCTCTGTCCTGCTCACAAAGCGTGCGTTTCTCTCATCCTGGAAGCGCATCAGTACGGCCGTCACTGAGGCATGCTGGCCAGCGCAGCGCCTCCACTGGGTACCTCATCAAGCTCCAGTATGATGAATTCTGCACGTTCCACACCACTAACTTTGCATGCTTCTCATGGATCCCTCCTTGTGCGCGTATCGCACTTCTCTCTTTCTCGCTTCCTTGTCGCTTTCGCTTTTTGTCCTCGTCTCACCTCCACTACTGCTCTGCAGCGGTTCTGAGGAGCTTACGGCATGCACAACATCCCTCATCGCATAGTACACCTCTACCATCCGTCGCTACGGGTGCTACTAATTAAGGAGCCACTGAGCACCAGCTGCTTGTCTGCATCTTGGGCCATTCTGTAACTTGCGTCTGAGCTTGGCTAAGCGTCTAGGAATCGCGCAATCTTGAGCGATGCGTCTCACTGCGGGAAAAATTTACTTTTGGGGCACAGTGGCCATCGTCTTCCTTACTGCATGGAATCGACATTCCACCGCCCATCTGCGCACCGTTGTGGATGGCTTGAGGGAAGAGCGGCTGCGTGAGGCGGAGCGTCTGCGCCAGCACCAACGCGGCGGCGAAGGTGGAGCTGGTGGTGACTCCGTGCCGACGTCGGTGTCGACGATGCCGAAGTACTTCAACCCGTACTACAAGCAACAGGAGATCGAGAACTCCTCCACCGGTAAATGAGCTGTGAATATCAACCGATCAGGGCTGAGGTAGTATTGTCGTCGGAGTGAGTGGCACCGTCGTTGGTGCAGGTGTGCCTGCGTGTGTGCGGTAGCAGCGTGCGTTGCAGCAGGTCAGGCATATCCAGCCTTTTTTTCTCCCTACTTGTTTGAACGCCCCAGCTGGTGCACATTTCTATTTTCTTATTCCTACTATAGGTGCGCTTTGTACATCACAGAAGAGATCACGCAGCACGTGTCGCCATCAGGGTGCACTGCCCCCCCACACTCCCTGTGGGGAGGAGCCAAGTAGCCCCCACCCCGTCTCCCTGCCAATGCCGAGCCACCTCTGGTGCTGACAGGGTCAAGCGCCTGTGGCGTGGGGGGGCCAGAGGGGTGCGTCGCTGCTGGTGTCGGCAGCCGGGTCGTGGGCTGCGCTGCGTCGGAGTGGCCTGCGGCAGGGGAGCACGCTTGTGCCACCCATGTGATGGGCAGGGTGCCAGCGTGACTCGAGCGGACCTCGCCTGAGTCTCACTGCCTGCTGGTGTGGGGAGCCTGCGTGTCAGGCCGAGAGGGGTGCACCGCGCGGCGATCTGCGAGGCGGGCGTTGTGCGGAGTTCGAGACAGGGGCCGTGTTGATATGACTGAGTGGACATTACCGTATGCCTACGGCTGCGTCGCGCGATGCAATGGCCCTGTTGACAGGCCTGCGTGGCGTTTGAGCCTGCGTGCCGCATGGGAGAGCGTGGGCACGTTGTTGTGCAGGAGCAAAAACAACAGCAGAGGAAATGCGCTCTGCGTGTACGTATGGTTTGGTCGACTCGGCCTCTGCGATGGGGAGCAAAAGTGTGGTCAGAGAGACGTTTGCCTTTTATCTTCTGTTTGTGTCGCGATTAACCCCGACAACCACGTTGCGTGCACTGTCTTTAATGCACAGCTTTTCAGCGGTATACTCGCTGTTGATGCCAACAGGAAAACGACATGGTATGCGAGCTGCGGTCATGAAGCCACCGCCAGTGATACGGCAGCACGGCATCCCCATTACCTGGGCCTTGCTGGCAACCTCACGCTACTGCTGTCAAATAGTGTTCCTTCACCTCTTCCTTCTCAAGGGCATTTCTGGACGTGGTGCGCATCGTTGCCATAGGCGTCTCCGCTGCGCTCTTTTTTTTTTGCCTTTTCTGCTCTCTGCTCTGCAGCTCTTCCAGCACTCACTCAGATCGTCTCCACGTGGCTGTGCTCCTCGCGCTTTTTTGCTTTCAGACACACACGCACTCATACGTGCGCAGACCCGCTGGAGTTGCTGGCGTGAAGCACTAATTGGGGGATTCTCCGATTTCCTCTTTTACTGTGTCGGTACACTGGAAGAGAAGACATGCCGAAGACTGCATTCGCCGCTGAACACACACACAGTCAGCGGTCCGCGCGACCTGGGTACGGTGATGGCTGCCTTCAAGCGCCACCCGGGTCTT
Organism: Leishmania lainsoni; assembly: GCA_003664395.1. Classification (NCBI taxonomy): domain Eukaryota; phylum Euglenozoa; class Kinetoplastea; order Trypanosomatida; family Trypanosomatidae; genus Leishmania; species Leishmania lainsoni. The sequence continues at coordinate 770,297 of RAIA01000133.1, read as the reverse complement.
CTGTGCCTCCTGGTTTTGGAGTATCTGCCCATGTACAGAGATGGCCACTGCAGCCAGCGAAGTTACAAGCGAGCTCTACAAGTCAGAAGACGACCTCGCCTGGAGCCATTGCAATCGGCGGTTCCACGGTTAGCTTTGCAGGTTCTACTGCAGTGCCTGTCCAGTCATCCGTAGAGTCGTTTTACTCCCCCTCCCCGGCACCTCCGGCGTGCACGGGTGCTGCGCTGCTTGCAGTCTATACGAAAAGACGAAAGACTGTGCAAAAGGCGGCTACCCTCTCTGCACTGATGCGCCGTCAGGTGCAGGATGTTGTACAGATGGAGGAGGAGCAGCGGCTGTTGTCGCAGGCGCACCGTGGCCGGCAGAAGCTCTTGGGTCATGAACAGCAAATGTTCCCGCAGGCACAGCGGAATCACAAAAGCTCAGTGGGCTCTGGCGAGGCAAGAGCGACTGGGAAGGAGGCTTTAAGGACAGCAGACAGCGTTGCTACCGAGCCTCTATCTAAGCCTGGCCTTCCTCTTCCCACCGATTCAGCGTCGCCCGTCGGTGCTACCGAGGCATCGACCGACAAGAACAACCCCACATCATCTGCAGAAGCCGATGCTGGACTTGTGTTAGTGAATGCATTCAACATTAAGCACTGCCTACAACAACAGGCGCAGGAGAAAAGCGACACCCTGGCCAAGATGCGCGGGATGCAGCAATCGATCCTGGAACTCAGTGAGGAGGCCGCCAACGACGAAGAGCGGCAGTTGGCCCAAGAGCCCTATGAGACCACTACCGCAGGGGCAGATGGGCTCCATGAGGCGATTGCAGTTGACGACTCCGACGGTTTGACCGCGGTTGACAACGCTGATGGACAGGCTCCTCTTTCATCGAAGGTGAAAAACAAGATGGAGGTGCTCCGGGAGTTGCGGAGAGCCTTGAAGGAGATGCTGGACACCAATCATACTCCTTTTGTGGCCGGGTATTCGGCGAGTGGCAGATGCGTCACGAGGTGCGCAACAACAACAACACTCTCAGGGGCGGCGTGGCTTGAGCAGGATGCGACTTATCGTCCCCCTACGCCCTTGCATGTGTTCAGCACGAACGCATTTGCCGTCACCCTGGAGTACCTCAGCGACAGCATCGCCTGCATCGCACATCTTGCCGACGAGATATGTGTCGCGACGACGCTACGCTCACGCACAGATCCCGTAACTTGGTACCTCACTTGGACTCTCTGCGGAAGTGGATTGCGCAGGCTGAGCGCTGCCTTGACACTGCGCAACGGCACCTTCGTCACTTCCAACTGGGCGAGGTGGCTTTACTTGAGGGGGCCAGTACGAGGTAAACAGCTTGCGCGAGCAGACGCTCCTCTTGAAGGAATCTCTGACTGCGCAGAAGCAGAAGGTGAAGACACTGGAGGAGGCTAAGGTGTCGGTGCGGCATCGTCTTCACGAGATTAGGCGGCGTTGCTACCTCTGGGAGGCGCACCTTCTTCGCCACAGAGACGCCCTCTACGGTGATGCCGCTTTTCAGGTATGGAGCTCTGTAGATGGCATCACCGTAGAGCATCGCTGACGTGCATTGACACCCCTAACACCGCGTTGGGGCCAATGCAGATGCATAGGGGGGAGGACAGAGATGTGGCCGAGCCGATGGTGACCGATGACAACCTCCTTTTTCCAGCTTCGTTCACTGCGCGGGTTCCTGTATCCGTCAAGTTGTCCTTCACTGCTGCTACGGAAGAGGAAGCCTCCTCTGCGGAGGTGACCAACGTTGCCACGCCGCCACGTCGGCCAACATTGCGGAACTTCCTCCATGGAGGCACTCCGAGTATCAGAAGCAACAGTGGTGCCGTGTCACGACCGCTGTCCTCCTCGGCGCAGCGCACGCCATCTCCACCGTTGTTCTCCATCTACTCGCGTTCTCATCAGCCGCGGACGACCACGCCTCTGGAGCTGATGGAGCAGCGAGTCGCTCGCTCGTGGTGCAACCCGTACGTGCGCAAGCAGTATCTACGTCAGCGTGCAGAGCAGATGTCATCACAGGACCAGTGTCGACTACAACCGACGCAGCAACAGTCGCAAGGGTGTGCAGTCGAGCACGGGCCGTCTCTCGCGTGTGCCAGTGCTTCTTTCTCCGCAGACCTGAAGGAGAGAGCTCACAATCAGGTCGCCAAGACAGCGCGGGCGCCAACATTGCGCCCCACCAGCGTCACCTCCTTTGACTCGGTTCGCGGCCACTCATTCATCTCCGCGACGACAGACATCACCGCCACGGAAGATGGTGCAACGAGTCGAGTTTCACTTGCGCGACTGGGGTCACACGCTGATACCGGCCAAGGAAGCTCTACTGCAGATGTAAGGAGCAGCTCTAGCCCTGCCACGGACTTCATGGCGGTGTCTGGGACTAGCTCAGCAGCTGCTTTCGTGGAGCCGGTGGCTGATCTCGCCGATGTACGTGCACTTCAGCTTCTGCAGAGCTTGTTGCGTAGCGTACCCTCTATAAGTCATGCCTTCCCTCATGAGCACGCAGACAGTACGGAGAATCACAACAACGTCGGTGGCGGCGATGTTGTTGGCGACCCATTGCTGGTGCGGTCAGTTCGCATTGATGTAACACCGGATGAGGAGAGGCACGCTGCAATACGGCAGAGCATCGGGCGGCTCAGCAGGTACTTGATGACGTGCACCACGCGTTTCATACCACCCCGGGATTCCCTCCCAAAATGACCCGAAGGGGCCAGACTGGAGAGCATACGTTGTTAAGAAGGGGTACGAGAAAGCGTGTTGATGAGGTAACAGTGCAGAAAAAATAGAGTGGGCGGGACGCGTGGACGGCGGGTGGGCGAGCGTGTATGTGTAGGGACCTCGCCGCCTATTTCCCCCCTTTCCCTCTCTATGGCTGCTCCTTTGCCCTCCCCCCATGTCCCTATTTTCTCCATCACGTTGGTTTTTTTTTCCTCCGTTTTCCTTCATATGTTCCCCTGCGGAACCCTCGTCTTCACGGTGTGGGCGGCACCGTGCATGTAAACCACCAACTCCCTCATGGAACGCAGCGAGAGAGAGAGAGAGAGCGAAACTCTCTCAGGTGACCATACGATGGAATAGGCACTCCGCACACGCCACCACCACACGCACACGCACACACACACCACACACACACACACCACACACACACACCACACACACGTATGTATATATATATACGCCGATGGGCCGCTGCTGAGGTGTGTACGTCATTCTGTGTGAGCGCCTCGTTTCATGCATGTTCGTTTTCCTTTGTATTTTGCAATGCGCTACCATAATGTTCATGTGCAGTAGCTCTTCCGGTGCTTGCATCTCATCACTTGTTTTTCTTCTTCGAAAGTGTCCCTCTCTGCAGTGCTTGCAGGTTTTGCATTTGATGTGTGCCTGCGCTTGAAGACTGACAATGAAAAAAGAAATATAGCTAAACATTTCGGCATAGTGGAGAGTGGCCCTGATGTAGCATTGCAGCAGTGCTGTGGCCTCCCTGAGGTACTACGCTGGGAGCCACGGACCGCATACGACTGTATTCTGTATGCGTGTCTCTCTTTGTTTTCTGCTGTTCTCTACTTGCTCAGCACCTGGGGCAATCTATGGATCGCAATGTGCTGGAGGTTGCCATACTCCCTCGCTGGGCTCCTTCCACAACTCGTTTCTTTGATCTTTACTGAATCATACCTCCCCTACTTGTGCCCACTTACTCACGCACCTGCCACATGAACAAACACATGTCTTCTTGTTTGTAATTTCTTTTTTTTTTCTGGTCTTATCATTTCCCATTAGTGAATCAGAAGAGTAGTCCACCAATACAAGCCTCAGCTCTACTACCTCTACTCGTGCGGCTGCATCAATCGAAGTGAAGTTCTCATTGAGAAGATTACCCCTTTTCGCGGTTCCACTTGTCCCTCTTCGCCATCCGCTGCTGTCGTCTGCCTCTTTCTTGTCCTTTGCTGTTGCGACACACGCATCCTTTACTCTGCTGTATACGCGCTCCCGCAATTCTACCGCAGTGTGACCCTAGTCCTTTGGGGGTACAGGGAAAGAGAGCAAGTTAGAGTGTGTGTTTGTGTGTGCCATTACTGCCCTCTTTTTTTTCCTTTAGCTCGACTTTGCGTCTCCCCTTCTATTCTCTTGCCTTTCCCAGCACATGTGTGTTTGTGTGTGCCGAACAGAGTACTACTTCACTATTGTTTTCCCTCATACCCCCCCTCAACCATAATCGCTCCTTCCTCCGTGTATTGCTGCGCACGTGTTGGCGAGCTGCATCACGTATCTTCTCTCCGCTTCTATACATCGGCACTTTGATAGAGAACAGGAAAATGGCGCAGAGCAACTACGTATTCAAGTACATCATTATCGGCGACAGCGGAGTTGGTAAGAGCTGTCTGCTGCTCCAGTTCACTGACAAGCGCTTCGAGCCGCTGCACGACTTGACTATCGGCGTAGAGTTTGGTGCGCGGCTCATCTCTATTCAAGGCAGGAGCGTCAAGCTGCAGATTTGGGATACGGCAGGACAAGAAAGCTTCCGTAGCATCACCCGTAGCTACTACCGTGGGGCTAGCGGGGCACTGCTCGTCTACGACGTCACTAGACGCGATACTTTCACGCACTTGCAGAGTTGGCTGGAGGATGCCAAGGCAAACGCAAATACAGCACTTGTGATTATGCTGATTGGCAACAAGTGCGACCTCGAGAGCAAACGTCAGGTGAGCCGCGAAGAAGGAGAGGCGTTTGCGCGCAGCAATGGGCTGATGTTTATGGAGACGAGCGCCAAGACATCGAAGAACGTCGACGATGCTTTCCTGCAGACGGCAGCGCTCATCTACGACAATGTGCAGCTCGGAGTGATCGATGCATCTGTCGTCTCTGGGCGTCCAGGGATGCCTACAAGCAATACGCATACGGCGAACGTGAATGCCAACAACAACAACAGCAGCAGCTGCGCCTGCTAGAGAAAGAGAATTCACGACCGATAAGGGGGAACCGTAGCAAGGAAAGAGGAGTGGTGACATAGACCCGGAAGTTTAGCAAGACTGGGAAGAGCGTATCTTTTTCCCTGTGTGCTACAAGCGTTCTGCGCAAGCGCAGGGGATAGTCCACCGGATGCTTGTTACGCTGACTTCTGCTTCAGCTTGTTTTTGCAAACACTTTTTCTCCCTTTTTTATTTTTATTGGGAGGGCTTTACCTCTTGTGCTTTTTTTCATTTGAAAGACGATAGATCCGGCTCGACTGCGTTTGCACGAGGGCGTGATGCGGTGCGCTGTGGTGGTGGTGAGTCGGTGTCAGAGACATCCTTTTCTTTTTTCTTTTATCTTGTCGCAGTTGCTCCGACCCTTTTTGCCTTTTTTTCCTGTTTTTTTTTTTGTTTTCGTTTTCAGGGCGGTTTTGCCGCCGACTGACTTCCCACCCGCCTATACACCTCACTTTCACTCGTCTCTCTTTTCGTTTTTTTTTCTTTGATCTGCTGTATGCTCGCTATTGAAGCATGTCGGCTCTCCCGCCTTGTGTGAGCCTCTCTGCGCCCATTTTGAGCGGTGTTCCTGCTGCCATTTGCTTATTTTTCCATTTGGCGCGTGTGCTTGTGCGTGGGGAGGCGCTGCTGCTTTATATCTTGCTTCTTTTCGTTTGCTCTTGTCGTCGTTTTTTTTTCCTTCAGCTTCTCTGGTGGAAAAGTTGTGGCGGTAATTCAAGACGCAGGTGCGGTTCCACAGTTGTGCTCCTCCTTCGTGGGTGCTTCTGCCTGTTTGTGTGTGTGAGTGAGTGACTTGCGGCCGGGTGCTGTGTTGGACGGCCCATCTGCGGGGCTCTTGGGCGTCGCTTCTCTTCGTTCCTTCGGTCTATTTTCTCCTTTATCGTGTAGTCCTTCTTTTTCGTTATTGCCACCTTCTTGTGTGAGCGCGACTTGTGTGTGTCGCGTCTGCTCTGCCGAGGACTCAACGACAAAAGTGAGATGAAATGGAGAGGCTGAGAGAGGCGCGCTTCAAGTGATTGTGAGGATATCTTTTACGCTAGTAAATGTGTGTGTGTGTGTGTGCGTGTGGTGTACCCGTCTCTGTTGGCTTGTTTTCGTTGCCTCTGCGCCTCATGTTCGATTACGTGCGCTTGTGCTGGCGTGGTCATTCACTGATTTGTTTGCTCTTGTCGCGTTCCAGCTCTGTTTTTCACCCTTTCCCTCCCTTTTATGCCTGTGCACGTGGCTGCCTCTCTGCAAACGCTCTCTTGCTTCGCTTTCCTTCTTAGTGCCCGTCTCATCGTTCTGTTCTTTTAGAAAATACTCTGTCTTCCCATTTGCTCGCGCAGATGGCGCTGGAGGTATCCGCTGCCGTTGCAACGGGGAAACAAACAAGAGAAACAACAGTCGTGTCACCCCTGCCTCTTCCTCCCCACCTTTTTCGCCTCCACAGAGGACCATACTCGGGGAGCGATGATGATACTGCTTCACCCCCCTTCCCCCTCCCGTATACGCTCGTGCCTGTAAGCTATGATCACCACCCTTCCATGATCTGAAGAAAGCGCTGAGAACGTCGCCCTCCTCTTCCTGTCACGAGTTTTGAATACCGTCGCCAAACAGGCGATAGGTGCCTCCGTGCATTGGTGTATGCATGGAGGCACTGCTGCTCGTGGCCTGGGTGGGGAGGTTGCATTGCACACCCGCTGCACACAAGCTTCGTGGTGTCTCTCTCTCTTTCTATTGTCGTGCATTTGAATGGTACACCGCCAGTTCATTTCTTCGCGCTCTCTTTTCTGACCGTTTCCTCTTCTTGTTACCTGCCTTATATGCACCCGCACCTGTTTCTCCTGAGAGAGATCACGCAGCACGTGTCGCCATCAGGGTGCACTGCCCCCCCACACTCCCTGTGGGGAGGAGCCAAGTAGCCCCCACCCCGTCTCCCTGCCAATGCCGAGCCACCTCTGGTGCTGACAGGGTCAAGCGCCTGTGACGTGGGGGGGCCAGAGGGGTGCGTCGCTGCTGGTGTCGGCAGCCGGGTCGTGGGCTGCGCTGCGTCGGAGTGGCCTGCGGCAGGGGAGCACGCTTGTGCCACCCATGTGATGGGCAGGGTGCCAGCGTGACTCGAGCGGACCTCGCCTGAGTCTCACTGCCTGCTGGTGTGGGGAGCCTGCGTGTCAGGCCGAGAGGGGTGCACCGCGCGGCGATCTGCGAGGCGGGCGTTGTGCGGAGTTCGAGACAGGGGCCGTGTTGATATGACTGAGTGGACATTACCGTATGCCTACGGCTGCGTCGCGCGATGCAATGGCCCTGTTGACAGGCCTGCGTGGCGTTTGAGCCTGCGTGCTGCATGGGAGAGCGTGGGCGCGTTGAATTTTGAAAAAAAGCGTGTCCTTCTCTTCTCTTCTCTTCTTGTCATCTTTTCGCCCACGAAACGCATTCCCCCGTCTTGAGACGACTGGGCCTGCATTGACACCTTCAATGGAGAGCATATCTCAGTGTCTACTTTGACCATCCTCCAATCACACACGAGAGGATACTAGAGCCTCCTCGTGCTTGCGCTTTTCTCAGCACAACTCCCCTCCCTTCAAGCAGCAGCACACGTGCATGCTCCCATACTAACAAGCTGGGGTGGGTTTCTCAAGAGCGGTAATTGTACGCCGGAGGCAACGCGTTTCGCCTGAGTGGATTCTTTGTTGGTATCGCTTGCGCATTGCAGTGCACTAGTGTCCATGTCACTGAAGCTTCTACAAAGGCCCCTCACCGCGGTAGGCGCGGTTGTCATTTTTTTGGTATTGCTGGCGAGCTCCGCTGCGGTACAGTCTGCGCGTGCCGATGACGGTTCACTCGCTGTGCAAGTCGCCGCTGGCCGGGAGGTCTGCTTCTACGAGGACGCTCCTGGCGCTGGGGTGAATATGTTCCTGCACTACATGGTGACGACGGGCGGCGCCATGGACATCAACTGCAAGATTTTGGCGCCAGACATGAGCATTGTCTGGGATACCGATCGCAGTACCGAGAACCGTGTCCTCTTCAAGTCCCGCATGCCCGGCTCATACGCCTTCTGCTTTAGCAATCGTATGAGTACGGTAACCGAAAAGGTGGTGTCGTTCTCTGTGATGGTGGGAAATGGAGATGCACAGGATGTGATGAGCCAAAGGGGGCAAAGTCGGACTCGCTTCATCGCTCCATCATGCGTCTGCAGCAGGGGTTGCGGGAGATCGAGGAACTTCAACAGGTCCTGCGCGTCCGTGAGCGTGCCCATCGCGCCACAACCGAAGTTGCGAACACGCGGGTGGTGGTCTTCTGCATCCTGGAGAGCATTTTCATTGTTGGTATGGGTGTCGCAAGCGTCATTTATCTTCGCCAGATATTTGCAACGAAGCGCATGGTGTAAATGTGGTCATTGCGCGCAATGCCAAACAGCCGCGGTGCGCGCTCGAGCTGAGCATGGGTACGTCACTTATTTTCTTCTTTCAGGATGGTCCCTCTCATCCCTCTCCAATGGGCTGCAGCGGAGGTGAGAGAGGAGGAGGAGGAGGAGGAGGAGGCTAAGCAAAGGCAAACAGGTTTAGGCAAACGGAGAGGTGACAGCAACGAATGCCAAACGAAGGAAAAAGAAAAAGAGGCCGAGAGTGAGTGGGGAGGACGGGAGGGGCAGGTGAAGTCGTCCAATGCGGAAGGTAGAGGACGCGTGTTTTTCTTTGACGTGTTCCTCGTGGCCAATGCAGGAGCGCTCTGCAGCATGGCGCTCTTCTCGTTCTCCCTATGTGCTTGTCGTGTTTTTTTTTCTTCTTCATCGGTAGCATTGTTAGTGTTGGGATGTGTTCCCGCGAGACGGTGCCCCAGACGTTGCTCAGGGTGTGAGAGCTTCTTTTTCCCTGTGTGTTTGTGTCTTGCGCCTCCGCGCTTACATGCCTCGTGTGCGTGTGTGTACATGTCGCACTGCCTATGGTTGCATGCCATCTCCTAACATGCGGAAAAAGAGACAGAGAAAGCACACAGTTCATTGATGGATCGGTGTGGTCTTGCGGTGTAGGCACATTGTGTGGCATGCGCTGAACTTGAGAAGCCAGGGTTTGCCTAGCGCTTCGTGCTGGCTCTGCTTGCCTTGACAACGAAAAAAGCGTCTCGCTGTTGCCGTGCCGTGCCAGCGGTTGGTCATGACAGACACGGGGCGGGGGCGCGCGGTGACGGTGAGGCACTTGCTTTCTCCCTCTCTTAATACCCAGGCAGGCCTGCCCGATTATTCATGGCGTACCTTTACTCCGAAAAAGAAGTAATAATTGCAAACCCTCCCTCAACGCCATTCCCTCTCTCTCTCCGCCCCCTGGCCCCTTTCCCTGTTGTCCGCTTTACTCCGCCAAACTTTGTCACCTCTGCACGCTGCAGTCGCTTTCAACGTGGAGGAGCAAAGCGAACGAGAACACGTACGACACAGAGCCAGGCAGCGAAGGGTCGCACAAAGACTGTAGAATAGGCACAGACATACCCCTCTCCACCCACCCACACAGACGCCGACGAGCTATGCCTCACAGAGCTCTACTCGGAAACTGGTTTGAGGAGGAGGCATATGAGCGAGACCGCCGGCGACTCATGCAGGGTCGCTGTGGCGGGATGGTCGAGGCCTCAGCCGAGGTGGCACACACGATGGCCAAAATTCGGCATCACAACACCCCGCACGTTATTGCGCCCATTGCGCCTGACGGGTACTTGCGCTTCTATTCCCCTTTGATGCTCCAAAACGCGCACACGTGCGGCTTTCTTAGTGTGGACCTCGATGATCGCAAGGCTACGACAACGGGGTGGCAGGTAGAATGCTCGACCGCCCTGGTGGAAGAGGCGACATCGCGGTGCACCGTAGTGCTCGTGCCCGCTGCGATGCCGCAGACGGATAGCTTCCCTATTCCGGAAGACGAGGCAGATATAGTGCATTATGGTCAGCCGTTCTATCTAATGACCGTGCGCGAGCTCTGCGAGGACCCGCTGTTCCTGATGTCGGAGTTCATCACGCCGGGGTGCGCATCGAGGGTGACCCAGAGGCTGCAGCACACGTACTTTTCTCCCGACGGAGGCAGCGCGGCGGCCATGTGGTGTGTTGAGGACGCGAACCCTGCCTACCAGGAGGACATGCGTGACCGCCCTGTCAAGGCGAATGATATCATACGCATTCGCCACAACATGACTGCTGCTCCACTGGCGAGTCTGAAGGAGGTCTTCTACAACGATTTTGGCGCTCAGTACGAGGTGGGTTGTGGGCGTCTCACGGTACTCGCGACCAAGAGGCGAGGGGGTCCACCGGCAGCCGAAAACCTGTGGATGTTCATTCACGATGGTCAAGGGTATCCGAAAGAGTCTGGTGAGGATACGTTGCGCGGTGCAGCATATACGCCCAAGTCCTCTGCAGCACCATGAGGGAGCCAACAGAAGAGCGGCATGTGGGGGAACTGCAGCTTTGTTTATGTGGCTGTCTCTCTCTCTGCACATATGGTGCTCTCCGTATATGGTCTCCTACTCTCTGCTCACCAAGCCCTCTCCTTTACCGGCTCTTGAAACGGACAGCGTCCTCTCTGTCGTTTTCTCTACGATGTAAACCGGGTGCTCTTCTTCCTGGACTTTCTCTCTCTCTCTCTGAGCACCTACGCGCTTTATTTGTGGGTGAGGGTGAAGTGGGCTGTATTCGCTTGCATCGTTGCGTGCGCGTGTTTCTCCAGCGCACGCAACTATTCGCGATGGGCAGTCGCTAGGCACACTCTGCTTACACTCCACATGTGATCTTAGAAATAACAACAGCAACAGGGGTACGTACATGTTATCAGCCTTCTGTATGAAGAGCCGCAAGCATGTCACTTCGGCAATGGAGCCACAGCACTTGCTCAAACTTGCCGATCGCTTACGATCGGCTGATGAAATGCCTGTCAAGTGCCAACTGCTCTCTCCTACGCAGGGCGATCCTTCAGCTCAGGTAACACCCTCATTTGCTCGGGGTGCATCCGTCTCGCGCCGTGGAGAACTTCCGTCAAAGGTGTGGACTCTGCACCTTTGGCTCACACTCGCTTCCTTCAAGGCCTGTTAACCTTGGTTAATCCTCAGCCTACCTAATTCGTTACCATCGTCGCATTCCTTAATGACCGCAAGTTCCTTGACTTATCCACTCTCTTCACCACCTCATCCACATCTATCATGCTGCCGCTCTCCAATAACAAACAAACGCCCTCCCCCCTACACACACACCACACACACCACTAACGCAAATTCACAAAACTGAGATGCACGCATATACGTGCTCAGCTTCCCCCCTTCCCCTCTCCCTCTCTTTCCTTCCTTCACTCTTTGCCTGCGCACTCAAGTGGAGCAGAGGTGTAGTAGCCACTGCAACATAGAATATCGCGCAGCACCGCTTCATCTTTCTCTCTTCTCGCTTCTCCTGAAGCCCTCTCATACACAAACCCGCTGGCACGCATTCACGTACACACGTGTGCTCACAACGAGAAAGCGAAGGTCGGAGGCCGCCGAGCAGCTTCCATGCGAGCACCATCGACTCCACTGCTGACCCCGCTGCAGCGGCACCAGCGGCACTTTCTTCTTGCTGTCATCGCACTTCTCGTGAACTTGTTTCTTGCTTCCTTACTGACACTCGCAGCGACACCGGCGCAAGGCAAGTCAATTCGGCCGTTGCACGGGGCCGGCTACGAGCACCTGGACTGCTCTGCCTGTATCACCGTTGCACGCACGTTGTTTAACCGCCTTAACAAGACACTGGCGGAGAACCCCTCCACTTATCTTGTCTCGCACCGGCTCAGCAAACAAAATCAGCTGCGTCGGCGTCAATACCGCAACAGCGAGCTACTTGTGAGCGAGGTGATGGAGAATGTGTGCGCCTCCTATCAGAACGACGATCGCTTGTTGCGGTTGCACCCAAAGTCAAAGGTACGCCTGTATCACCAGCAAATCTTCGGCGATGCCCGTCTCGGGGTGCGGCACGCACTGCGTGAGGATGAGGTGTACCCGGCCGACGCTGATCCAGCAGCGTGGGACAAGAAGCTAGATGGGCACCTATACCCCATTGCGCAGATGTACAGCGTGAAGGATGCTGACGCGTTACACGGAATGCAGAGCCTGTCTGCGACGCCTACTATGTGCGCACTGCTGGTGGAAGAGGCCGAGGAGGAAATAGAGGAGCTTGTCAAGACTGCGCGCACTCAGGCAGAGGTGGAGTACCGGCTGTGCGGTATGGCATTTCCAGTGAACACGTCCTTTCCAACGCTAGACGGAGAGACCAAGGAGAACGAGATGAGTTCAGCTCCTCCCATCACCAACGTGTGCGCCGATGTGGAGGTGCTGCGAGCTGCTGCTCGACGGGACCAGGAGAGGTGGGAGCAGTATCAACGCCGAGAAGCAAAAAGGAAGGTAGAGATTGCCCAGAGAATGGAGCCTGCAGCGGATGTTGCTGGTGCTTCGACGAGTGAGCTTGCGTCGGAGGCATCAACAAACACTGAGATGGCAGCGGCTTTGGATAGCTCGACTCCCGCTGCTGCAGGCAAGTCAGTGGACTCGTCTACAGAAGAGGCGACTAACAACCCTGTCGGTGAGGATGATAAGGAAGTCTCCGATAATTACACTGATGGCGATCTTTGACTGAGTTTGCAGGTTCCTCTTGTTTTTTTTTTCATGTTTGTCAGTGCGCACCTCTTTGCTTGTGCCGCGACAGACATGAGGTGAGGGGTATCAGGTTGTCAACGCTGCCTCTCTCCACGTCGCTGACGATGTTGCAGTGCTGTGCACATGTTACTCACCGCCTTCTTTGTGGATTCTTCGATACGTAGTGACGGTTCTCTCTTGCGTCGTGCGCTGCTCATGCAGATGAGGGCACCATTACGCTCCCCTTCGATGTGGATATCGTGGATAACGTGTCTCTCATGCTGGCCTTCTTTTCCCTTCCTTTCGCCTTGGCACCAACGCATCGATGGCTGATGTGATTGCGATTGATGTGTCTCCCTGTCTTTCGCACGTTCTCCTCGCAAGAGCAGGACGTCTGCCCGATATTCTTTTTTGTTGTTGCGCTGAGCTTCATAGCGCCGCGGGTATCACAACGGTCGACACGACAAGCGACGCTGGCAAGAGGAGCCACAGCAAAGCAGGAGAGAAAAAAAGCAGCTGAACAGCGCGAAAGCGGCAGAGGCAAACGACAAGAGGAGCGAAGTGCAGGACATGTGCTGCCACGTTTGCTGCAGAATACCTTTCTTTCCTTGCGTTTCACGTCCGAGGATGCCGTGCAATCTAAGGCAGGTGTGTGTGTGTGTGTGGTGGGTGGGGGTGGGCTGCCAAACAAACGAAGCGTCACATCTGCGCCTGCATATGCGCGGCTGTGCCTCTGCTTCTCTCTCTCTACGGCTTTGCAATCGGTTTGGACTTTTACTTTGGCGCCTTGCCGGAAGGGCGGGTCGGATCGGGGGTTTCACAGTCGTCTCACTCTCTCTCCGTCTCTGCTCCTCCTCGTCCCTTTTGCCACCTCTGCAGGTGCACAGCGTACGCCTTGACAGCGAGGTGTCAAGTTCACGCACACAGACGCAACACACATTCGGAGGTACGCATCGTACAGAAGTAGCTCGCGACTGCTGACAATACCGTCGCCATCTTCTTTTGTTTGTTTCGTTTGTTGGCCTCTTCGCTTTTCTGTGAAGCTGCGCTGGTGCACACTATTCAGCGACGTTTGTGTGTCGTTCGCTGCACGTGAGTACACGTGTTCGAGTTTTTCCCACCACACCCAGGTCTTGCCAGTTTCACACCGGCCTCCCACTAATCACCATTACCGTACCCCCACCTTCTCTCACTTTCTCCCTTTCCCTGTTTTCATCAGCGATCAACAACAAAAAGAGAATGGCTGATCAGGCGCCTCCGGGGGTAAACATGCCCAAGAAGCGGGACCCGCGTCTACGGCAGGTGCAGGCGCCGCCGCAGCAGAAGTTCTTTGACTCTGCCGACTACGAAGTGCGCAAGCAGCAGCACCAGGATCAGCACCAACGTGCCGGTCAGCAGCAATCACATCATTCTTCGCACTCTCAGATGGCGCCGAACGGCGTCCCGCATCGTGAACTGGCGGACGTGCCACGCCCTGGCGCTCTAGACGAAGGCACACCTCGTGACAAGATCCCGCCTCCTCCGCTCTCAGAAGGCTACGTAGTTCCGAGGGCCCGACGCGCGCTTCAGTGAGGCCCTTTCCTATTTCACATCCCAGGGAAACAGCTCGGATTTCCTCAGCGCACTTGCAAAAAGAAAAACGCGAAAAAAAGGGCGACGGGTCACTTTCCACCTCGTCTGCGCTTTTAGAAAATTTCTTTTTATCCTTCCTCTCCTCTCTCCTCACGCTCTTGATTGGTAGACTCTGCTCTGTGTGTGTGTGTGTGTGTGTCTGTGTGTGTGTGTCTCTCTCTCTCTCTCTGTGTATGTGTGTATGTGGATTACGACGGTGGTGAGCAAGCTTGTACTTTGATTCTCTTTCCCTCTGTGCTCACCGTGCACCTGAGGCTCTATTTTTCACAGACGCACCTCTCGTTTCCCTACACCGATACACAAGTGCATTGAAAAGAGTCGCGTGCGTACTTACTCACCCACCGCGCTCCTCTGGCGAGCTCAGATGTTGTGATACTCTCGTTGTGTTTATGCCTGCTTCCTGGTAGTTGGCTGTTGTTTATTTTTGATTCTACCTTCCTCTCCAATGCGGTACGTTGTGAGGTTTGTTCTCTATTCCCTTTTGTTGCCCCCCTTTCCTCTCCTGTCACGCCCGTCCTTCTTCCTCTCGAGCTCTGGGTGAGCGCCACAACAGCAGAGGTGGTGTAATCGTGCCAATCGAAAAAGTGATAAGGTGAGTTAGGTAGATAGGCCCGTTGGAAAGGGGAGAAGTGCGAGCATGAGCAGCAGGGAAGCATTACTAGTGTGGTGGGTGTGGTGCGCTATTTTTCTTCCGGCTCTCTTCCTCCTCCTTGTCTGGCATGCGCTGGCGAGTCACTGACGTGACGCACAATGCAGAGAAAAAAGAGATCATTCGCGTATTGGCTGCATCTCGTGAACTCTCCACCGGCACTGGCAGAGTCACTGGCCGCACTACGCTGGCTGCTCAGTGGATGGAGGCGAAAGAGCGATACTGACCTGAAAGAGGGAGACACCATGCGACCGCCTTTGACCCAGCCTTGGCGTCACTGGGACGGTTTCGAGCACGTATCATCTCACATGACTCACTATGCATACCGACACCGGCTTCACTTGGCTCCCCCCACGCCACTTCGAAGGAATCATTGTGGCTGCCTATGATATCCCTCTCTGATGATTCGGTGACTGCATCTCTCTCTTTTCCTTTCGCATGCTCACCTCCCGCCCTCCCTGGCATGTCACATTCAAAATATGCGCTGCAGTCCTTAGCAGCTCACGCACACTCACTTGCATAGCGAACTGGTCGCCCTCAGACACAGCGCAACAACGTCGCTCGAGTGAGAGGAGGATCTAGTAGAACGGTGTAGACTAACGCCGCATGCTCGAGTGTGCTGCAGAACTGCAGTGGAATAACTCCTTGATTCCCCCTCTCCCCACACATTGCGATATCGTTGCTCTCCTTCACACGTTACTTTTCATCCTGCGCGGATCTCTCTCTTTTTCTCTAGCCTTGCTGTGCGCCGGCCGGGGCAGGCGAAGATGGACTCATCTGCACGGTCGAACCCTTTCCTCGCGCCGCACGGCGGCGGCTTTCAAATGGAGAGTGCATGCATCTCCAAGGAGCTACTGCAGGAGGTACGCAGAGGTGATGTGGCCATGAATGACGACCTTGTTGCGCTTGCTCCACGTTGTGGTCGTGCGTTTCGCTCAGGCACATCAGTTGCGAGCCCTGTCGAAGGTGTGGCAGTGAGTGCCAGGCTGTCGAGGGTGGCCGCCTCTTCTGCGGCGTGCGGTGATAGTTCTGGGTACTCTGTCGATGTGCACGACACGCTCACGACGAGCGAGTTTGTTCAGCAGAAGCGTGAGGTTGGTCTCGTGCGTATGTCCCTCACCACCAAGAAGGCTGAAATCCGCAGGCTGGAAGAGAAGCTTCATCGTGCTGAGAAGCGACTGCGCCAGCAACAAGAACAGCTGTCGAACACACGTGATAAGTTCAACAATTTTTTGAAGTTCAGCAACCTCGAGCAAGACGCGGCTGTGCGGCGAGCAGACGACGAAACGCGCAGCAAACACGCCAAGACAGTCGAGATCAAGAAGCTTTCAGCCCTCATCAGCAATGCCGAGGCAGAAATGCGCAAGATGCGGCTGGAGATTGAGAACTGCATCGCATACAAAAATTTTCTTGAGAGTTTGGCAAGGCCCCAATGGTTCTACGACACGCTCAGCAGCCTGCGCATTGAGGACGAAACGGAAAAGATTCTGCTTGATGCCGAGGAAGTTTATCAAGCACGGTCAGCTGTCCTGAGGGCACAGGAGGCAGCACGATTGGAGGCAATGCTGCAAGCAGAGCAGACGAAGGAGCGAGAGGGTGCATCCTATGGAAAAAGGAACCCAACATCTGTGGCGCTAGCAACACAACGGATGAATGTGCAGCACGGTAAGGACCGTCTGGTCGTCGATGAGGAGGAGGAACCGGAGGTGGTGCCGCTCGAGGAGCAGCTTGAGCATCTGTACAGCTCCATGGAGGAAGAGGCCCGTGCCGCCATCGCTGCCTCGACAGCGAGCATCCGGGCCGAGGTCAGTTCTATGGCACTAGCAGCCGTGAAGGACGAGCTACACCACAATTACGACGAAGAGCGACTGCCGATGTACTTTGACTCTGTCGATGATCTGCTGGATGTTTTCATTAACGTAGAGGAGGGAAATTTGTTCTTGATTCAAAATTGTCACGAACTGGAGGAGGAGCTAGAGGGTGCCACGATGGGGTTCCTGCAGGAGCAAGAGGAGATGAACACTATGTTTACTCAGCGAACGGCGCAGCTGGGTGCGCTGACAAGAAGCGTAGCGGAGGCCCAGACGAAGTTACAGGAGCTTGACGAGCGGATGGAGGTGCTCGAGCCCAGTGGAAAACATCAGGCAAACACGACAGCAGGGTCGACCGCGACGGCATTCAAACGGACCACAGCAGGCGCGTCATCTACTGGCGGCGCACGAAATACTGCCGGTGGCGCCTCAGTCGCCAACATGACCCCGGAGGAGCTGAGGAAGAAGGTGGAGGAGTCCATTGGTCACATTTTCCACCTGCTTCGCACTGGTGATCAGCAGCTCAAGATTACAGCACAGAACTCCAATTTCCGCAAAACTACTGAGGGATCCAAAATCGCTGGCAGTACGATTCGTGACCAATCGCGTGCCGCCTCTGTGTCGCAGCGGGGTCCCAAGGCTCCTGGGCCGTCAACGACGCTGGTGGTGCGAAAGAAAACACCCACCGGCGGCCCATCTTCTGATTCGCAGCGTGCTCCAAGTGCGGTGGGTCAGTCGGTGAGGAAATCCACTGTCGCGCTGACTGCGACTGCCGCGACAAACGCGGTGTCTCAGCAGCACCAAGACGCTTCTATGGGCCCGGTAGAGCTGCTGACAATTATCGAGAATAAATTGGAGGAGTATCACCGATACCTGAACGACCCGGCAAACCACGTCGATCTGGCTCTCATGAAAGCCGTGATGAAACAGAGCGACAAGCAGCGTCGTCACCAGGCGCGAATTGTTCACCTAGCGAGTCAGGAGCAGGAGCAGGAGGAGCGCATCCGACGCGCTCTGGAGCGGTCGCAGGCACCACTAATCCACAAAACTGGCAAGCAGGTTCGTCCGCGCTCCTTTGTTTCAAAGCCGGTGGACAAGAAGTCGCTGCGCAAGGCGGAGCGGGCTGCTGCTGTGCTGAATGGCTCCCACGCAAGCATAGACTCAGACGAGGACGGCGCCGAATTCTTCATGTAGTTGTAGTCCTGAGAAAAGGGCTAATGTGGACAACGGCGTGGAGCGTTGATGTGCATGTGTGGCTTTATGATTTGTTGTTGTGTGAGTCTCCGTGTAGTGGCGGGCAGTGGGCGTAGACGTCTCCGTGTGCCTGTGTTTGAGTGTGTGCCGCTGTCCTGGCGTTTTCTTCCTGTTGCCGTTTCTTCTGACGTCCTTTTCCCTCTGTGGGAGGGGGGGTTGTGGAAGTCCTCCACCTCTTGTTTTGGGTTTCTCTTTCCCCACTCGCTCGCTCGTTCTCACTCAGCGGTACCGAGGCAATACACACAAAGGCAAATGACTAGCCGCCAACACCCCCCGCTCTCTTACTGAAGGTGGCAGTGCTGCGGGTAGCGCTTGCCTACCTGATTGTGTGTGTGCGTGTGCGCACATAGGAGTGCACAGGATAAAGTGAAGCGTCTGCGAGAGATGAGAGAGTGGTTCGATGTGAATTACAAAGTACCGCCGTGCGCTTGCCAGGAGAGCACAAGTGTGTCTCTTCTTGTGCTTATGGACAACATGTACAGTTTTGTCGCTGAGACAGGCAATTTGTTTGCCCTTCCCGCCTTCTCGCTTCGATGTTGGCGTATATCTCTATTTCTATTGCTCTCTGTGCGGGTTGTATTGTCCTCGCCCTCACCTCAGTGGTAAGAGCAGAGAAGGAAGGAGGGCACCCGAGTGACACGCTGATGGCTCCCTGCTCTCTGGTGACTAATCAGAGGCATCTGTGGCTTGCTGAGAGAGGGAGTCAGCAATGATGATGAGTGCCATCGCCTTACTACTCACTCAGGTTCTGCACTGCGTGCAATACACCACACGTTGTATAAGTGATTCGAGATGTTGGATTCTCTTGTCCTGCTCCAATCTCGAGGGAGTACGAGAATACAGCAAGCGTGGCGGGGTGCCGACACAGCAGAGTACTCTTCCGCGGGCTGCTTTGCGCGCGATAGTTTTGTCTTCCTACACCTCCTACCTCGTATCCTACTGACACCCTTACGAGCTGCTTCCACCTTTCACCTTTTCCTTCCCTCTTCACCTCTCCGACATGCCAACTAAGCGACCCAGACTCCTCAGGCACCCCAAGCAGAGGTCGTTGTGCCGCAGCACCAGCGTGTCGCCACTGCTAGCGAGTCTCTCTTGCCACCGTCGCCCTACAACCCCCCGCAGTTTAGTACCCCCGTTTCTCGTTCTCGTTTCTCTGCTTTAGAATGCCCAAGAAACACCGTGTCAAGCGACAGAACTATGTCGCGCACCTATGCAAGCTAGAGAAGGAGCGCGAGACGTACTTGGCGAAGCGCCGCGCGCTCAAGCGCAGCCGTGAGACAGACTGCGAAGAGGCCATGTGTGAAACGCACAACAGAGTTGAGGCTGGTGCAGTCAAGAAGCGTCGCACCGAAGCTGACACCTCTACAGCGGTGAGTGCGACGAGTGAAGAGGAAGCTGTGCAGCATGCGCACACCACCCAGGTAACGGCAGTGAGAAGTGCTGAGACCGCTGAGGCAGGGCCTGCAAAGAGGGATTTCTTTGCCACAAAGCCATTCACAGAGTTGATGAAGGCTTCCGCGGCTTCTGCACAATTGACCGATGCAGCTCTCTCGGGCATGCCAGCAACCGTAATATCGGCAAAGAAGACGCTCAAGCGCCGCCACTACTGACGCACAGCGCCACCAGAAAATGTGATGGCGCTCCCCAGCGTGCTACGCTGATGTAAGAGTGTGGTGTTGTCTTCACCTTCTGTATGCGCGACCGAATATACCGTGTTGTACGGGTAAGGGATGAATAAACTGCACGAACGGAGTGCCACGCCTTGGGAAGGATGTGCACAGCCAGTTTTTCTTAAAGGAGTGCCTCTATTCTGTGTTCTTCTCCTTCTTTTCGCTGAAGGTGGGGTGCGGGCACTCAGCATGGAGCCTCTTGACAGCATCAACCGCTTGTGCGGGCCTGTTCTTTACGAATAGTAACTCTGGTAAGAGTCGCTGTGGAAGTCGCTGCTTCTGCCGTCCTCTTTTGCTCTTCTTACCTGCTCACCGCGACGTCGTTGGTGCCATAGGCGGTGGTGGTATCGCTGACCCATGCGGTTGATTGGGCTCCCAATTTTTCCCTCTTTACCCTTCTCTCCCCACCCACTGGCGCTAGCTCGTGACCCTCTACGTACCTTCTACCCATCCAGAATCTCAGCAAGAGAAAAGCGCTTCCTATTTTCGCCGAGGTTTGCTCGGTATACGTGACGAAGGAGGTCGAACCAAACGCAACGCGCCTCCATCGCGTGTGTGCGCTTCCTCGATTACTCTGAGGACGGTGGAACAGTCCCGTGCTCATTCTTTGCGGCTTGGCTGTTTCCCAGACCAGGTCGACTGAGGAAAACAAGAGAGGCACCCTCTTTTGTGCGACAGATGGGGAAGAGTGGTGCGCGCACACGGGGTGGTCGCCCTCATGGCCGAGGACGAGGCGGCAGCTCCGGTGGTGCGTGCTCGACTAGTGGGTTCCACAGCAACGAACCTCCAGCACATCCGTGCAGCGTGCCACTCGCCATGTGGGACTTTGAGCAGTGCGACCCCAACGCTTGTTCAGGAAGAAACTGTATCGTGTGAATGCCCTGCGCCTCCTGCGCCTTAGCGAGCCATTTCACGGCGTGGTGCTGACGCCGAGTGCGACGGATATCGTCAGTCCCGCCGATCGCGACATTGTACTGCGGAACGGTGTCGCCGTTGTGGATTGCTCGTGGAAAGAGCTAGATGCGGTGCCGTGGCGAAAAATGCGCATGTCCGCGCCACGACTCTTGCCACTGCTGCTGGCAGCTAACCCCGTGAATTATGGCCGTCCATCAAAGCTGAACTGCGCGGAAGCACTAGCAGCGACGCTGGTGATTGTGGGCCTGATGGACGACGCCCGAAACATAATGGCGTACTTTTCCTGGGGAGAGAGCTTCTTTGACGTTAACCGCGAGTTGCTGGCCGGCTACCAGCAGTGCGCCAACTCGGCGGAGATCTCTGCGTTTCAGAACAAGTACGTGGAAACGGAGCTGCTGGAGAGCGAGGCGCGGCGAGGCCTGGACCTGGATGCGATAGACTTGTCGCATGCTGGTCCGCTGAATGAGCGCCGAGGACGTCTGAAGAGCCGCCACGAATGGCAGCAACCTTTGCGCACTGAAGTTGATGAGGACAGCGAGGCAGGGTGGAAGGAAGGCTCCAACGATCATGCTAACACAAGCGACAGTGAAGAGGAGAGGAGCAGGAGTGGGTCCAACAGTCTCGCCGCAGATCGAACAGAGTAGCACACGTGAGCTGCTGTGGTGGGTGGGTGGGAAGGTCCATATCTGTCAATGCGGATACATGTGTGTGTACGTGTGTGTGGCCTTGCCAGTTCAAGTGGAGACCTTACGAACTCACCTCTCGCTGTGATGTGTCTCAGCTTGTCATGAAGCGTTTGACTTGTTCTCTACCCTGCATTCTCTTTTGTCTTCTCGCGTGTCGCTCGCTTCGCACGTGCAGATACACGCAGCTCGTCGGCGAAGGTAATTGCGTAATACCGAGTAAGCCTACAGATATGTAAGCAGTTGCATCGTGTTCACGTAACGCAATAAATAAGAAGGAGGTGGCCTGGGTGTGTCGTATCGAGCGGACGCATTTCTTTCTACCGAGAGGAGTTCTCTATGAGAGCACGTCATTGGTTATACTGGCATGTGTGTTCTAGCGTGCGTGTCATGGGGAAATGAGGAAGTGACAGATAGGCAACGGTGGGTGACCTGTCTCTTCGAGTCTGCCGCATCCCTGCTTCCGTACACATCCACACACCCACAGACACAGCGATAGGCAGGCCACCAACGCAGTGCAGCACATGGGTCAGCAAGCTTCTTTTGCTGTTCTCCCCTCTCCCGCCTCCCTTTCTCCCTCACTATATCTCGTCGCAATTACTGTTATCACTCCCTGTGAGACACCCTCGTCCCCTCCTTGCTCCGGAGAACGCTTCCCTCTCCACCTGCACACCCGTGCCCGCAGCTTTGCTGACACCTGAGGCTCTTCTCCGCGCCCTCTCTCTCTCTCTCGTTGAGAGAGAAGAAAGCGTGCAAAACACGATGCGCAGGGTCAGCAGATTTTCAGCACCTCGGCGTCACGGGGGAGGAAGAGGCGGCTAACAGGCAACCAGCATTGACCAATCAGTCAGGCGTCGAACTCTTCCATACACACCCTAATGCGCTTTGTGTTTCTTCTACACAAGGCGTGCTCTTAGCACTTGTATACTTCGGCGAAAGCGTGTATCGAGCAGAGAACATGGACGACTGACTGTCGCTCTGCTTTGTACCCCCGTCCCTCTCTTTGCGAAGCGATCAAGGGCGAGTGCGCCGGTCCCTGGTAAGGAGGATACGTTTCTCCTTCCTTCGTGTCAAGTGACCCTTGGACCGCTTTCTCGCAAGATAATGGTGAGACGAGATCAGGGGGAGGGAGGGATGGCTGAGTTTTCTTTCTTCAGTGGAAGCGCTCTACTCTACCTATCAGATTGACCTCTAGCTTCACCTTTCCTTTGAGAATAGCCTTTGATTTACTCGATGACCCCCTCTCTCTCGCTGTTGCGATTGCCCGTGTCTTCAGGGCGAGTCCCGCACCATCCAACACCGTTCCTGTCTCCATCCCCATGTCGCTATCTGTAACCCTCCGCGCTGGGCATGCGAGAGCACGACCCAGCCCCTCCGCGCGGTGTTCCCAGGATTTTATGCGTCGGACTGTGAATCACGTAGGGCAGACGGTGTTCTGCAGCCATGGAGCTCCAAGCTCACCGCATGGGTGCGTGAGTAGCCCTGGCGGAAAGCAGCAGTAGCAGAAGTCCCATCCGCGTGAAGGGAAACCGTAGCCCCACAGGACAGAACGATGGAGAAAATCTCAAACGCATAGAGCACCGCTCGGAGAGTTGCCGCAGTCGTGCTATCGGCGGAGCTCTCTTGTCCTCAAGGTGTACCCGCAGTGGTGACTTGCTTTATCGCCAGTTTACGCACGCGTCTCCCTATCCACCCGCTGTCGCGTCTAGGCAGAGGGCGCACACACCGCAGGTCATCGTTATCGGTGTGATGTGTTCCGATGTGTATTCGTTGTGGTCCACTGAGGCCATTCGCTCAGCTTACCCGGGGGCACTTGCGGACAGCGCGGCTCGCTACATATCGTGTAACAAGCCATGCCGCCACGTGAAGAGCCGCCCCGACACTTTGGGGGCGCTACCAACATTGATGATCCGGAGTTATCACGACTCTGGCTCTCAACCGCAGTCGTCTCACGAGGCGCTCGAGCTGCTCCGCGGTCATGCTTGGAACTGAATCTGCGTGCAGCTCCCTGATGGTATTTCTCTTAGGCTGACAGTTTTTGCTTTGCAGCCGCGTGCGACTCCCTGCAAACGTACACCTGGAGGGGGAGGGCGCACGATTGGGTTTCGTCTTTGCTGAGTGGGAGGCTGAACGTGTCTGATTTGCTGAATCACCGACTTCATTGCCTCCTGCATTGCGCGACACGCTTCTACGCGCTGCACGTTGTCCATTTACATATTACGTTGCACACTCGCAGTAGGTCGTGCGGTGTTGGAAGGGTGGGCGCCGGCCAGTGGCGCTGTCACCATGAGCGTCGCTTCAGAGCTCATGCTTCGCACCATTGGCGTAACCCTCAGCTGATCGGCCATCCTGTCAGTGGCGGAAGACACGAATAGGGATCTCAGCACTTCAGGCATGGGTACCTGCGATAACACCGTTTTTAGGCCCATTACTCCACTGGCGTCTCACAGGTCGTTCTGCGACGGTGAGCGGCCCAGCTGAGCTACCATCTTGTGCCTTTTCACTGCGAGCTACTTGTTCACCGCTCGTGGGCCCACGAGGAGTCATCATCTGATCTGTCGCTGTTTCCCGTTCGCCACGGAACGGGCAGAATTATCCACGCAACGGCGGAAACTGCGGCATCTGGTGATGCCTACCACCTCGTATGTTGCCGCGTCTACCGCCAACATGCTCGCGAGGATCAGTAAGGCGGGCGGGCCGCGCTGGCATCTCCGAGTCCTAAGTGAGTATGAAGTCGAAGGGCTGAAAATGGGGATCGCTCACCGCCAGAGACACCGTGATGGCGTGCACCGAGGTCTGTTGCACGCCTATCCGCTCAGCCTTCGATGCGAGTTGGAGAGAGTGTTTGCACCGGTTGTGTCGGTCGTGCTGCGACATCTTTCCTGCATTCAGTAGGTGGAGTGCGAAGGAGGCTGTTGACAAGGCCCCCTGTTGATTTTCTGTCGGTGCGACTTCGATATGGAACCCCTCAAGGGCCTCATAATACAAGAGCACCCAGACCTGCCATGACTCGTCGCAAGTCCGCACTAGCTTCTTCTCCTAGCAGCGGACGTGGCCAGCTTTCACAAATCTGCCGAGAACGGCCTCGTGGCAAGTCTTGTGGGTCATGTACTCGAGGTGATGGATGCACTCCTCAAATGCCCGCACCCTCTTCCGTGGCACGGTGATTGCATTGTCCGCAGTCAGTAACGCCACGTGTGGTTTTTCACCTTCGCCCTGCTTCTCGGCGCGTATGAAGCACAAGCGATGACCGGTGCAGTTGTTCTTGGGCTCCGCTAAGGCGCGGCCTGGCCATACATGAGAAACTCCTCTCAGCTGCGTTCCCAGCATCAACCCATCGGAACTCAACGGGGATGAGGGCTTCCCTCTGCAGCATGAAGGCCAGAGTCGCATGCAGAGTATTCCTATCTGGCGTAGTTCTTCCAGCGCGGAGGAGGGATGGCGTGCCATGGGCTCAATGGAATCCGGTATAATGGAGGTCCACGTACCTCTTGTTATGTCTCCCCCAAAGAGACTGACGCACCCACTTGCTGATGAAGGAAGAGGAGGAGTTAAGGTGGAGCGATCGAGAGTATGTTGTCGGCATTCACTGTGCAGGGCATGCCATCTGCATCATCTCTCAATTGCTTACCAGTTGCCCCGTTTTTCCCCAGGCAAGTCTGCCAAAGGATGTGCTCCGTCTCTTTCGCGTTGCTCTGTTGCCTTTGTTGGTGCGGGTGTTTGCGCGAGTTGTCTGTTCGATGCGCAGGGCTCTCTGAGCTTGGGGAGGCTCCCACGCTCTGCTTTTCTGCGCCCCCTCTCGTAGCGGTAGGTACTGGCACACAAGACACCTGAGCTGCGCCACGCCGGCTTTGCGGATGACCTATCACTCTTCTCATCCTCCGCAGACACGGATGTAATCCAAGCGACGCTACAGTCTGCCATCTGCAAGGCAGATCACTGCACACTGGAGCACGTTGAGGAGCTGTGTGAGACTCCACCCAAAACGAACTACACACCCTCCGTCGCCCGATACCACAACCAACCGAAGCTCTCCGCTCCACGCGCTTACTGGGAAGAGAATCGCTATTCCCTTTTTCCCGGCGTTGTACCTTCAGCCAACCCCGCACATTGGCTGACACATCGCAGAAGTTATGGAAACCGTTACGACTCGACTTACCAAGGCGAAGGCGGTGCGCTCGGACAAGAGGGGTCCGTCAGCCGGTCTTTCTCTCTAGATGGCACTGATCGTACCTGAATGACTTTACGGCGCAACCACGTGGCGGGATAGTACCAGCCAAAATTACTGGAAGAGCATTGCACACTTGCACTCAAAGGTAGCCCCAAACACAGTGGCTACGACAACATACCCAGTCAACTGAGACCAACTCGGGGAGATCGACCGCATGCCTCTTCACTCCATGGTGCTGCTGCGCCCCTACCCACTTCTCTCCACACTACTGCCCAAAAGGCTACCGTGCGCTGTCGGCACAGAAAGCACCTACACCGGATGACGGTGCTGTCACGGCGCTACAGGAGCTCTCCCACATGTGTGCATGCGTACGTTTGCTCTTATTCGCAGCAGCCCACTGCACATCAACGCATCACTCCCTGACGAGCTGTGGGCGGACTCTCCGGGCGGCGCAAGACTAGCGGCATGCAGGCAGCGTCCGTCTCGCTTTGTGAAGTTTCCTTGCTGTGGGCAGAGGGTGCGGCAGCGAGGGACCAACTCGGGCTCGTCGGCGGTGCTGCACAATTGTGATGCACACAGAGGTGCAGTGGCTGGAGGCTGCGGACCCCTTTGCTTGCAGTGGTCACGCTGAGTGTGAAGCAATGGGGCTGGGCCTGACCCGCTGCGAGCCCAACTGGGTCGACCAAGGCCCGAGAAACAAGTGTGACTGCTGCCACGAACCCGCGCACCCTCTTCATGGCGCTCGACGCGGACTGTATAGCGATGGAGGGCGGTGTAATGCGACGTGGCTGGGCGCAAATGCTGGCGCTACGAGCTCGCCGCGTTGGAGCACGGCGGCAAAGTTTGTAGGCTTGCCAAGTGTGCAGCGTCAGAGGCGTCAACGCCCATGGCACGAAGGACGGGCCTAGCCGCCGGCCTCAGACGCCAGGCCGACCTCCCCCGAAACCACCATACACGATGTGGCACACTGAGACGAGGGCTGCGTGGCGGCCACCGCCCCACACCAAGGAGCACGGATACTGAGTTACAGGGCGACAGGAGTCCACCGTCGCCCGGCTGCGCACGGGTGCCTGCCCGCGCTTTGGATTTCTGCAATGACGGAGGACTCGGAGGGAGAGCGAGGAGCGCAGATGGTGGGTTGCCTGCTACTGCCCGAGCATTGTGGTACCCCCACCCCTGCCAGAGGGCCCGACCCGACGTTGTGAGCACGTGCATCTCGCTCGGGCTGCACGGGTCTCTCCCGTCGTGTGCCCGCCGCCCCCCTCCCCCTGCACCCCTTCAGGGCAACAGACGATGGGTTCTTTGTGCGCGGGCCCTTTCAGCTTGGCACGACCGCTCCTGTCAGCGGCGTGCGGATTCAGGGGCAGACGGAATGCGCGTGCCTCCTCAGATGCATAGCAACGACCCGCCTGCCGCGGCGCATGCGGGAGCAGGTCATGCAGCCACGCTCTTCGGGGGCAGCGGCGGAGCAGGAGGGTGCAGAGAGCGAGCCCACCTCCCCCCTGACAGTAACGGTGTTCTGGAGCAGACCCCCGAATACGCGAACGCGAGCGCTGTGCGTACACGCTGTCTACTACGCTGGCATGGCGTACCACATCAGCGCAAGGCATCCAGTGCTTGGGGGAGCAAGAGGGATCGATGAGTGAGGTGCGAGGAGATCGATATGAATCATCCCCGCGGTGCATGTATGCGAAATACGCGGCATCTTCCTCCATCCGACCGCGCGGGCTGATGCGACGGAGATGCTGGGAGCATGACGGGAACACTCCGCGTCACGCCATGGAGTCTTCCAACTCCCATGTGGAGAGTCTCCACACGATGTTATAGACTGCAGCGGCGCGAAGCGACGGAGGGGCGGGGTACACGGGGAGCGGTGTTTCCGAGGGCCCTGGCCTGGGGGCTGGCCGGCTTCCTCCTCGAGCGAATCTTGCAAGCCCCTAGCCCAAACCGATGTTACCCGCACGGCGGACACCACGTGCACCGCGCTCGAGCAGGACCCTGTACGCTGGTCGCGTGTCTCCGAGTATGCGGCCCACCGGTGTGTGTGTGGTGTGTGTGTGTGTGTGTGTGGCGCCGCAGTACTCAACGGAGGGACGAGGCAAGGATGAGAAGAGCCATGCTTAGTGCATGGCCCGATGCGATGGCAGGACGGTTCGTCCTCGACAACGGGGATTTAGCCGCGCTGCCCCGGGGTACAGGCAAGGCGTGGCTGTTTGGGTATAGCTGCGGACTTGTTCATCGTAGAACGACACCGTCAGGGAAGGCCTAAGTAGTTTTCTCTACTGTAATCGTGGAGCACACCGCAGTGCGTGGCGTCATCGGAGCGCAGCGCCCCCGCCCTCCTCCACTCTCTGTGTGTGTGTGGAGAGAAGCGATGCAGCCCCCACTCCGTCTCGCTGCCAATGCCGAGCCACTTCTGGTGCTGACGGTGTCACGCACCCACGGTGCAGGGGGCCGGAGCGGTGCATCGCTGCTGGTGTCGGCGGCCCGGTCGTGGGCTGCGCTGCGTCGGAGCGGTCCGTGACCGTGAAGGCGCCTGTGGCCCCTGCGTGGTGTGCCGGGTGTGCCAGCGTGAGTCGCCGGCCCTCGCCCGTCCCTCGCTGCCCGCTGACGTGGGGAGCCTGGGTGCCATTCCGAGGGTGCACGGCGTGGCGGCCGGCGAAGGGGGTGGGCGGTGTAGTGAACGAGGCTGGGGCTGTGCGGAGGTGGCCGAGTCGGCGCGTTGCTGTGGCGCGTGTGTCCACGGCTGCTTTGCGGGACGCGATGGGCCCCTGCAGGACGTGGCGGCGGGCGGGGTGGTGTCTGAGGCGGTGCTGGACTCATGTGCTGCATGGCAGAGAGCGGACACGTTGTACACGAGGTTAAACGTTCTGAGGGTTGTGTCTGTGAGTGATTTCTGGATCCTCTTCGTTTCTGTTTATCTCGGTATGCGAGAGGCACCATGTTGTGCTTCTTTTTGGGAAGAAGTAGGGAGATGAGTGGTGTAGAACGGTGAATGGGGGGCTTTGCCGTAACCCTTTCTCGTTGTTCTCTTCTGCGAGCGGTGCATTTCTGTTGTTCCGTGACGAGAGACTGGCTGATGAGCCGATAGTAAAGGCCACTAGAGGCTGTGATGTGTTTCTGGTTCTTCTTTGAGGAGCGTTATGCCGTTATCTCTCTGTGTCAGTCGTCGCTTTGGACTCCCTATTCTCTGTTTCTTTCCCTCGACGTTTGTGCTGTATCGTGTCGTGATGTGCTGCGTGCATTGTCAATCTCTTACGGTTGTTTTTTTTTCTCTCTCAGAGGCGCACTCCTTCCCATCCTCTCACACACACACACACACACACCTCACTCATTCCCTTCCGTGGTGCAGGGTGCCTTGTGGTTGCTAACGCTCGCCCTCCTTGTGCCCTGCGCTTTTAACGCTAACACGGTTGCTATTTGTACCTGTGCCTTTTGCCTCGCTTTTCTTCTCGGTTGGACCTGTCACAGTCGCATTGAGAGGCAGCGGTGTGATGTGATTTGCGGGCTGGAAGTGACTTCGACGAGCAACATATTGAGCATCTGACGCAGGTGTCTTGCGGATTGTCTTTAGACGTTATTTTAGCATTCGCCCAGAGGATCGTGCACGAGGACTGACCCATCAAGCAGCAACGCTGAAGGGGGAGCGTGGCACTTGTGCGACGACGACGACTACGCTTACATCACGTCGTACTCACCAGAGGGGTTCGCTGTTACCTTTGCCAGTATGCAGCGACCACCTTCCAATTCCTCAGGTGTGCCGCAGCTCATAAGCCTATCGTCGCTGAGCACATCAGGATGCTCGCATCATCCTGCTGCAATGGCGGACACAATCCACACACCAGTCTGCTGTAGATCCTCGAGCGCACTATACGACCAGCACACTCAGGATGCATACCGCGCAAACGATGCAGTCTTTTGCCTGCGACGAGAGTCCACTATGGCGGACATGCGGTCCTCCTCCAAACAAGAGGAGACATCCGTAATCGATACCCCATCTCACCTGGCTTTAAAGGATGAGGTCTCCTTCTCCCCTGCCTTACCTTTGTGCCTTGAAGACAGTTCCACCGTGGCGGAAGACCACTGCGCTCAGGATGGCACCTTGTTGTGGACAGGGATCGACTACTCATTCCCATCGAAGGCGTTCTGCAACGGCATAGCAGCCGAGTCGTTACCGTTTCCACTAGAGGAAGTACATGAAAGCGTAGTGTCGCTGACTTCTGTTTTGCCACAGCAATTGTCGGCGTCGATTCTGACCTCATCTAGTGAAATATTTTGCCCAACACTGGACAAGGGGCGTGTGGTGTCAGGAGTAGCCGAGGCATCTCAGTATCCCGTGGCAACGGCGAGTGTGCTTTTGCTTTCCTCCCCCTCCGTTATATCTGCCGCCTCATCGCGACTCAATCGGTTCCACAGTGCAAGGTTAATGCGATGCCACTCGGCTCCAGCCCTGCAGAAATCGGCCAACGGGCATAAAGTGCGTGAGTTCAGTTCCTTGCCTGAGAAGATATTGAGCCAACATCGGTCTGCAGCCGTGAAAGTAGCCGCCTTACCTCTAACAAGCTCTGTGGCACGCCATCGCGCTGAGTCTTCTCCCACACAGCTTCTACATGACGCGAATCTCACGTTAAGCTCTGGGCTATGTGCGTCGCGTTTGCGAGCGACCACCAGTATCCCAGATGCGATGCTGGAGGAAGTGACACCTGCGGCAATCACTGGGGTTGGATCGCATGAGTTCTCCTTCCTTTCTTCTAGCAGCTCAGTGCTCACCTTCATTGACCATGAGTTTGACATCACAACGGACTCAAGCGTCTTACGTGCTGTGGATGGTCTTCATGGTACATCTGCAGCAGGAAGCCTCCTCGATAGTGAAGGGGGGCGGCGCCCCACCGGCACAAGGCGCTACCTGCTAGCTAACACGCGCTCACCCCTCTTGTCTACTGCACATGTGCTGCCATGCATATCAGGATCGACTGCACGGAATGGGTACCGGCCGGCTGTAGTTTCGTCAATGAAGCATTCTGCACAGCTCACAACCGAATACGCTGCCGCAGTTCAAGCAGCGGCTAAGTATGGCCGCAGTCTGCGTCAGATCCTGGCTATGCGCAGCGACGACATCGACGGCACCTTGCAAGATTCCGAGGGGACACCGAGTGAACCATGAGGAGGACAACCAACAACGTACACTGCTTCATTTCTTTCTCTTCTTTTGAATAACTCTTTAGTCGGGCGCTGCTTATGTACGTTCTCCTTTCTGCGCACCAATGCACAGCGTAACCGTGCCTTATCCACTACTGTACTCCTTCACGTTCTCTTCGTTTTCATCTCTCTCTCTCTATATTGCTCAGCGATGTGCGTTCCTCATGACGGAAAGGCACAACGCAGTGCGTGGCGTCATCGGGGCAGCGCCCCCGCCCTCCTCCACTCTCTGTGTGTGTGGAGAGAAGCGATGCAGCCCCCCCGTCCTGCCATGCCACTTCTGGTGCTGGGTGTCACGCCACGGGCAGGGGCGGAGCGGTGCATCGCTGCTGATGTCGGCGGCCCGGTCGTGGGCTGCGCTGCGTCGGAGCGGTCCGCGACCGTGAAGGCGCCTGTGGCCCCTGCGTGGTGTGCCGGGTGTGCCAGCGTGAGTCGCCGTCCCTCGCTGCCCGCTGACGTGGGGAGCCTGGGTGCCATTCCGAGGTGTGCACAGCGTGGCGGCCGGCGAAGGGGGTGGGCGGTGTAGTGAACGAGGCTGGGGCTGTGCGGAGGTGGCCGAGTCGGCGCGTTGCTGTGGCGCGTGTGTCACGGCTGCTTTGCGGGACGCGATGGGCCCCTGCAGGACGTGGCGGCGGCGGGGTGGTGTCTGAGGCGGTGCTGGGACTCATGTGCTGCATGGCAGAGAGCGGACACGTTGCAACGACAATGAAAAGCGAGCACAGAAGCGAGAATAAGTGAGACGAGTGCGTCAACAAGACTATGACTTTCCGTCCGGCTGGAGTTTCTCTTGGGTGCTCTAAGGGACCGAAGCTGGCTCCATCTTTCTCAAAACTTTGCTTCCTCACGGTTTGTTTCGTCCCCTTACCCCCTGAATGCTGTTTGTCTCGTTCGTTCTGAGTAGACCCCCCGTGCCACTCCATTCCATACCTCTCTTGCTTTCCCTCACCACCCTATTACCGCTGTTGGGCTTGCTGCCTTTCACCGAGCCTGATGCTTCTCTTGTAGGGCATATCTGTACATACACACATTTATGCGTGTTGAAGTGTATTTTCTTTCTCCTTGCGGATTCTCTTTTGCATCGCTGGCGCAGTCTACTGAACGTACGGGCCTGCGTGAGTGCGTGTATGATTGGGCGTTCTTTCCTTCGAGGGACTAATTATTGTGAAACATCGCAGCAGAGCCAAGAGTGATCTGAGCGTCCTTTGTTCTTGCGATCCCCCACATCCATCCATCCATCCATACGAGGTTATACGCATACGCATTTTACATCGCTGCACCGTGTCTCTGTTCACCAGATTGTGTGCCTCTGTTTTTCCTGCCACCATCCGCTCACTACAACGTCCATCCCCACCATCCTCACGTATCCCGCAAGCCTGACATTTTTTTTTTCCATTGCTCACATTACGAACAATTGTGCGCCTTCGTATCTACTGAGCACAACAAAAGGAAAAGAGTCAAGACGTACAGCGAGAGACGAGGTCAACGACACACTCAGTCATTGCCTCTGTCTCTCTCGTCTCGTTTGGTCACTGTGTGCGATTGCGGGTGCGTATGTGGATCTCCCTCTCCGGCTCGCTTGTGTGCCATCTTTGACAGCACTCTATTATGGTTTTTCTCCGTGTGCTTTGTGTGCAGCGTTCTCCTGGCTTGTTTTGCCTTCCTCGCCCATTCTTCCTCGCCCATTCTTCCTCGCCCACATATTCTTCCTCGCCCACATATTCTTCCTCGCCCACATATTCTTCCTCGCAGGATCTATCGAAGTTGCTCGTCACCATGACAGAAAAGAAGCACCCGAACAAGGTCCTCCGGCTCTTGTGCACTGTGTACCTTATCCTCTCCCTGATAGTGCAGTGGATTCTTGTTTGGGTGGTGCAGGTTCTTTTCATCATGGTCTCCTTCCCCTTCACGACATCTGAGTTCCGCCAGGATATCTGCGGCCACATTTTTCGCAAGGTCAGCTTTGTCGGAATGGATCTTCTGAATCCGTTCTGGCGCATTCATGTACTCAACAAGTTTCCGAATGTGACGAACAAGAAGGTGATCGTCATGCTAAACCACCTCAGTGGTGCTGACCCGTTTGTGTCCATTCGCTCCCTTCTGCCCCGTGATGGCACATGGATCGCGAAGGGTGGACTGTTCCGTGTGCCGTTTGGGGGGTGGGCGCTGTATAACTCCGGCGACCTCGCTGTGCACTTCCGCGACAAGAAGACAAGCTTTGCAACAGTGAAAGGCACAGTTGGCCCGATGATGGAAAACGCCCGCAGGCGTCTGCGCCAGGGCCGCATGCTATGCGTCTTTCCAGAGGGAGTTCGCAATATGAACCCCGACGGGCCGCTTAACCCATTCCGCCTAGGATTCTTCTCTCTCGCTCTTGACGAGGGGGCCACCATCGTGCCGCTTGCGCTGAGCGGGACGGAGAAGCTGTGGCCACGCGGATCGGCGCTGATGGACGCTGCGGACGCGTACTTTTCCTTTGGAGAGCCGGTCGATGCGAGTAATTTCAAATCGGCAGAGGAGCTGTCGCAGCACATTTGGAATGTCATGACAGAGCTGCGCGAGAAGCACCCAGACCGCGTTGAGCTACATGCGCGACGGACGAATGCTCAGGCGGCGTCTCCTGCAGCGCCTGTCTCTTAGGACGAGATACTACTATGAGTACACGTAAACGAGCCCATACAAGGACGAGGATTGGCGGCATGGATTTTATCTTTCTTGCCTTTTCTTTGAGGAGTACAGGAGTGAGCAACTGTGTCGCATAAGAACACTCACATGCCGTCACGCGGCCGGTGATTGTGTGAGCGGATCGCTGCGTTTAAGCATGTGCGAGTTTGTGAGTCTTTGAAGCTGATGTTGGCAGGAGCTGATGTCGTTGCTTTTCGAATGTACTCCTACTCCAGTAGTGTGTCTCTTTTTTTTTATTCGGCGTCTTCTTCGCTTCCGGTTGCAGCTCAGTCTCTCGCCAGCTCTCTGTGGAATGTTTGCGAGCGTGTGAGCCTTGGCTTGTTCCCCTTTCCATGGCTGAGTGCCAGTGATCTGAACTCCCCTGCTCCTAGAGGGCGTGGCAACGAGAGAAAGAAAAATGAGAAAGCGTCTTACGGAGAACTATGTGAGTTTTTGTTGTTGTCTATGAAATACCGAGGAGAACGGCGTTGTATTTCTGTGCGCGTGTGTAGTTGTAGGTCCTCAAGTAAGCTTTATCGTTGACTGTGCTTCTCTCTTCTTCCATTTTGCTGACTCATATTCCCTTCCATGACCGCCGCACTGCGCGGCCGTGTGCGTGTGTGCATGAGACCTCTGAATAATGTAACTCATCGACGCTCTCGAGGGACGACAAACACCCCAAAGGGGGACCTTTTCAGCTCTTCCGGACGGGTTTCCCTCTCGTGTAGTAGATACCAGGTTTCCTGGCCTGGTTCGTTGATGAGGAATGTCGAGAAAGGAGGCATGCTTGGGAAAAATTCGTACTGTCCTGAAGCCCTTCAGCCGGGGCACAACGCAGTGCGTGGCGTCATCGGGGTGCAGTGCCCCCGCCCTCCTCCACTCTCTGTGTGTGTGGAGAGAAGCGATGCAGCCCCCACCGCGTCTCCCTGCCAATGCCGAGCCACTTCTGGTGCTGACGGTGTCACGCACCCACGGTGCAGGGGGCCGGAGCGGTGCATCGCTGCTGGTGTCGGCGGCCCGGTCGTGGGCTGCGCTGCGTCGGAGCGGTCCGCGACCGTGAAGGCGCCTGTGGCCCTGCGTGGTGTGCCGGGTGTGCCAGCGTGAGTTCGGCCCGCCGTCCCTCGCTGCCCGCTGACGTGGGGAGCCTGGGTGCCATTCCGAGGTGTGCACGGCGTGGCGGCCGGTGAAGGGGGTGGGCGGTGTAGTGAACGAGGCTGGGGCTGTGCGGAGGTGGCCGAGTCGGCGCGTTGCTGTGGCGCGTGTGTCCACGGCTGCTTTGCGGGACGCGATGGGCCCCTGCAGGACGTGGCGGCGGGCGGGGTGGTGTCTGAGGCGGTGCTGGGACTCATGTGCTGCATGGCAGAGAGCGGACGCGTCGTATAACACGAAAGAGGTAATGTTTAGGAGCCGCGTCCGAGATGGAAAGCACCTATCCACATGGTTTGTTCATTAACAATTGAGTCTCTCTTGCTCTCCTTCACTCTCCTGACGGGAGTCCAGTGGCGTTCGATGGTGCGTTGGAGTGTTTCGATGGGGGCTGGGGTCGGTGTCCGCTGCTTCCTGTAATGGGGCCTCCAGAGAAAAGGGCGATAGAGCGCATCCGGTACGTGGAGTTTGCATGACAGTGGATGAGGGTTCCACAGAGTCATATACCCGCGGCGACTACAGCGGGTGATTGTTGCTCACTCTTGCTGTTTCAACCACCTACCGCGCACTGTTTCACGTGTGCAGTGGCAGGAGGCTCAGTTTTTCTCACGACTCTCTCGGTGTGCTTCTCTCTTTCTCTCGAGTTGGCCCTCTACAATGCACGCGCCGCCATCTTCCACTCTCACCTTACCTCGTTTTCTTTTGTTCCTCATGTTCTACGTTATGGATAGCACTATCCCCCCTCTATGCCTCCTTCCACACCTGATCCGCGTTTCTTCTGGTACACCTGTGAGCCCTTTATCAGTATTTACCTCGCTGTTTCTCATTATTGCTTCAAGTCTATTCTTCTCTCTCATTCTTAACTCTCTCTGTCTGTCGTGAACTCTCTCCTTTGCCACCCCTACGAAGTATCGCTGTGACGGAAACCTACGCAAAAGGCCTGAACGATTGCGATCGCGAATTGACTGTTTTCCCTCCCTTCTTCCTCGACTTCGCATTGCGCTCCCTCGGTATAGAAGGTCAAGAAACAGACTCGTCTTCTCTCCACACCCCGCATCCTCGACAAGCGGCTTTTCCTTTCGCTCTGTCTCCCCCAGTGTGCGTACGTCTGCCGTCACGTGAATCCCTTGTGTTGTACAATTTTCCATCGCTGTAAGCGTCGATCAATTTACCCAGTGGTACGAAGATAAGTCGCGTAGGCAAGCCTCCACCTATCCCATTACGCATAGTTATCGTGCTGGCCGACAACATGCAGCCACACAAGCCACGGGTTGACATTGTGCCAGTGGAGAACCAAGCGGACGTCTACGAGAACACAACACCATACAAAGGTGAGGTCAGCGACAAGTCAGGCCACGCTGCACAGCAGTGCGCTTCCCTGTTAAAACATGACACGGAGAAGATCGTGTCGTCGATTGAGCAAAATGGGGTACACGTGAACAGCGACGGCAGCACCGAAGAGGATGGGCTGTCTCCCTATCTGGAGGTGAAAGTGGACGATGCACCGTACGACTGTGTTGATAGTCTGCCGATTCTGTGGACCATGGACGAGGAGACGGTGCTCATGCACTCCAGCCTTGTTTCACTCGAGCGGATTCGCACGCGACTGGAAATGCTGCTTCTCGGTGTCTCTGAAGCAATCCACATACACAAGGCGCGTGGCGCCTCGATGGGCCGCGTCGAGGGTAAGGTGCTCCTGTCGTCGAGTCGTCGCTCCGTGGCCAACACTTAACGGACTTCCGGGGGCAGGTGCTCGCTGCTGATCATGCTTTTCGGCGCATTA
Organism: Leishmania lainsoni; assembly: GCA_003664395.1. Taxonomy (NCBI): domain Eukaryota; phylum Euglenozoa; class Kinetoplastea; order Trypanosomatida; family Trypanosomatidae; genus Leishmania; species Leishmania lainsoni. The sequence goes on along the minus strand of RAIA01000133.1, from coordinate 734,122 downwards.
TTGGCGAGTCCTTCACCAGCTTCGCGGCGGAGGAGATTGTGCAGATGGGGCAGCTTTTCTCGCTGGCAGACAGAGGACCAACGGAATGTGAAGCGATGGTGCGCGATGCTGTGGTAGTGCTTCAAGTCCTGCTGCACGACGGCGAGGCTGTCCGCGACTTGGCGCGCTTCCGTCAGTACCTCTCGACCCACATTGCTGAGATCTCTACTCAACAGTGGCAGCTCGACTTCGTCACTGCGCTGAGGTCTCTGGCTGTCTGCTTCTTGCTCCACCCCGAGTTCGTCATGTCGTCCTACGGCCATTCTGTAAATCAGGTTGTTCACCACGAGGCGCTCTACGTGGCGCTCCTGCGTGCTTGCGGCGGAAGGCCTGTCGGTAACACCCCGACCTCAGCCAGCACCATCGACCAAGTTGACCTGGCGGAGGCGAAGACACAGTCGTCACACACTGTGAGTACTACCAGACTTCGTGCCTCAGCGTGAACATGTCTTTGCAGTCAAAGTACAACGCCATGGCTATCCACTCACCAAAGGGTTCAAGTGGTACGACGTGGCCGCAGCGGTCCTTTATCTCGTGCTTGGATCCGATCATGCTGTCCGATCGCCCACGTGGTGTAGCATGGTCTGCCCCCTCCATGCTGTCGAAGCATGGAGGCGGCACTTTGAAATCGCGTCGAAGCAGCATAACGCTCAGTCGCCCCGCCGTCAGCGTGGGCGAAGAAGAACATGCCGGCAGCGAGCACGAATGGAAACCATGAGAGGGCGCCTGTGCCAGCCAAGAAGACACGCACGAAGAGCAAAAAAGAAGATTCCTAAAAAAATGTGTCAGCTGCGCCTGCAGCGTGCCAATACCCTTTCCGTGGCACACCACTGAGAGGTGCTGGACAAGAAGAACCTGGTGGGTACACTGACTGGTTCAATAGGACTGAACGCACAGATTGCGGTAAAGAGAGTAGCACTGGGCGACAGGTACCGGCGCTTAGCGGTTCGCTTGAGCGAAAAGGTACTTCAACCGCATCTGAGCTTATCGGAGGAACTCTTGACTGCCCTGTGTGCCTCCTCGTGCTTGTGTCTTACCTTGTGTGTGCGTGGGTACTCTCTGCAGAGTGTGAGCTTACTAAGTCTATTCTCTTATCCACATGATTTCTTGTTGTTCCCTTCCCTCTCTCCCTTTTATTTTTCCTCTTTCCTCTTTCCTTTTTTTCCGTAATTGTCTTTTACTAGCTTACTGTCATGGTATGCAGGCTGGCACCCTACAATCGCCTGTGCTTCATGTGTGTATGTGTGTGTGTGTGGTGCGCCTTGTGTGTAGGCTCCACTCATTAACGCTCTCTGTTTTCTTCTCAATGGCATCTGTAGTTTTTTATTCCCTCTTCCTTCCCCCTCTCTCTCGCTATTCACACCTTGACAGGCGTCGGTTGCTGCTGCTGCCATTGCAACTCTTCCCCTTCCCCCTTCATCCTTGCTGTTGTTCAATGAGGGAAAACAGTGCCCGTACGAACAAGCGGACGTAGAAAAGAGGTTAGAGACGATCCCTCTCACTCATTCTACCTCACCTCTGCTCTTCACGTGCGTCTCTTTCTCTGGTACTCACTTCCAGCCCTATTCTGGCGTCTGTTCGACTTCCAGTTTTTGTTTTGGCTCCTTTGTTATTATCCTCTAATCATCATTCGGGTGCTTCTTACTTCTCCTCTTGAATGGGCTGCCGAGACGTTTGACGTCTTCTTGTTGTGTCTACTTATGTCTCCCTCCGCGTACATGCCTTTGGTCATCTTTGGGCTCGTCCATTGCAGGTCACACGCGTCTACACATAACGCGCCTCTCCTTTTCCTCTGCAGAGCGATTCACAAAAGGGTGCCACGTCTCGCTGCCTCTCTCTGCTGCTCACCTTGGTATCTGCCATCTGCTTGACGCGGCATCGCTGTGCAGCAGGCTACTGCATTTCTTGTGCTTCGTTAAACAATTGCTTGTACCCTGTTGCGCTTCCTTTTTTTCTTCCCCTTACATAGTGGCGTTCATGCGGAGGTTGCCTGTTCGAGCCTTTGCCGACAGTAGTATGTATATCAGCACTTACTTGCGGGTAAACACGTCGACGCGCTCACACACAACCGCCTCCTTACCTCCTCTTCTCTTGGGATAAGGCTTTCGCCTCTCTTGACTATATATAAATCGTTCCTTTTCGAGTTCCATCTGACCTTTCCTGGTGGCGTTCTACTGACCGTACTGCATTCTTCTCGCATTTCTGTGTAGTTGCGCGCTTAAGCTTTGGTCTCTCGCTGTGTGTGGCACACGGCTCCTTCCTTCCCTTTTTCTTTTGTGTGTGTGTGTTGTACAGAACTGTTCGGGCTGAAGCCTCTCTCTCGTCTTCTCATTTCCTCTGTTAGCGCAGCGTTGTGGTTTTCGTTTTACACGGACGCTCTCGGTGCTGTTTTTGCGTTCTTCTTGTTCCCTTTGTGTGTACATTTTTTTTTTCCATTTCAATGACTCCATCGTTGCACATGCGCACGCACGCACTTACCGGACTGCGTACGTGTGTGTTTTGGGGTGGCTTGTCGCGTCGAAGCTGCGAGTGAGCTGGCAAAGCGTGGTGTAGAGCGAGCAAGGGAAGAAGGGCAGGCAAGCAAGCAAACACGCAACACGAAAAGAGGCGCTTTTTGACTTGCCGCACTTCGCTTTCTTGTTAGTTTTTCCTTATGCCACTTTATAACGGTGCGTGACGGCCAACACACGAAGGAAAGCGGATACTTTTAAAAGCGAAAAAGGCAGCAGCACGGCATAACGTTTGCTTACATACGCTGACGAAGAAAAAAAGTAGGCTTGTTCCCCCATTGTTTGCAATGGCATTCCCCGCATCTGTGCTCCACTTCACCTCGCACGGACCCGCGGTTGTCAGCGAAGAGGCCACAGCAGCCTCCCCCCTGCCCCCCCCCCCCAAAAAAAAAAAAAAGTTGGCAACATGGGCGAAGAACACACTTCACAGACAGTTCCCCATGATGCACTTTTTCTATGCCTTGAGAGGGGAAGGGAGAGAGAGAGCCGTCGTTTTCTCAGCAATTCTGCTGTTCGTGCTCATTGGACCGCCGTGCACGACACGAGTATCTTCGCTGGTTCATCTCCTCATTGCGCGCTGAAGTGTGTACTGCATACGGTGCGCTTCTTTTTCCTCTTTCACAACCAGGAGAAGTTGCTCGTCTCCTTTAGCAGCGTTTCTTCTTTTTTTCACTCCCTCACCACACGTTTGTGTGTACCGTCTGATGTCCTCTCTTCTCTTACCTCTTCTACCACATTCTCCTGCGTTCGTCCTTCCCCAACTTTTGCCGCACCGTGCTTCGCCTCTGCTCTCGTAATGTGGCATCATCGCTGAGAAGTACGTATCAATTCAGGACTGCGCACCGGCCGACATCGAAGGCTTCATAGCTAATACTCCCCATAGAGCGCCACAGGAAAGCAATCGAAGCCAACCGTTAGAAAGAGCCCTCCGCCACTCTCTCCTCGTGCGCTCTGAGATGATCGACTACTACGAGTTTCTGGGCCTCAACCGGCAGTCGGGCGATGACGATGTGGCCAAGGCCTATCGCCGGTATGCGCTTGCTTACAACCCGCAGTGTCATTCCAACAATGCCGACCAAGAGACGGTGCAGCGCAATTTTACGATGGCGGCGCAGGCGTACACTGTGCTCTCGGATCCGAAGACACGCGCCATCTATGATATCTACGGAGAGGAAGGCGTCCGCCATGGTGGCACCGGTCAACAAGGAGTGCCGGGCGGTATAAATCTTGACTTAATTGATCCCAACGCTGTCTTCACCCGCTTCTTTGGGGTTGACAACCCGTTTCAGGTGATAGGTCGCATTGACGGGGTGAAGAACAACCAGCATGACTTTTTTAGCGCCGTTAGTGGCATGCCGCCGAACCCGCCCAAGAGCCCGTCAATCGAGGTACTGCTGCCGGTGACGCTCGAAGCCGTATTTTATGGCGCCACACTCCGGGCTACGTGGAGTGCGACACATGCTGGCATGCCCGCACTTGATGCTGCGGCGACCGTAACGGAGGAGTCCTACGAGGTGCGCGTAGAGAAAGGTGCGAAGACGGGCGATCATTTCACTGTCGAGGGACGTGGCAACACTTGCCTCGGATACGCGCGTGGTGATGTTGTCATAGTGGTGAACGTCATGCAGCACACAAGATTTCGTCGGGAGGGCAACGACCTGGTCACGAAGGCCACCATCTCCCTGCGCGACGCTCTCTGCGGCACCACTGTGACTGTGCACACGATGGAAGGCCGTGAGCTCTCCATCTTGATTGACGAAATTGTGGACCCCACCTACCGCACGCGCATCGCTGGTGAAGGTTTGCCGAGCCACGGCGGTGTTGACGCTCCACGCGGCGACCTCGTCATCGAGTTCACCACAAAGTTCCCAAGCTTTTTGACTGCGGAGCAGAAGACGGAGATTGGCCGTATATTGGATGCCGATTAGCGCCGTTTGCGTTGTTTTTTGTGTTCTGTTTTTCTCGTTATCCAATGTCTTTGCTGTGCGAAGCATCCGCCAAACTCCCAGTGGCTTGCACAGCGTGGTCACAGCTTCACTCTCCTCCGCCGTAGCTCTCTGTGTGCCGATTAGTGCGCTCTTTCGAAGAACGAAGTCGGTGTGTGTCGTGGTGGTGGTGGATTTGGTGTTCATGCCGTTAATCCTTGGGAAGGCGTCGGTTACTTTGGTCGGTGGAGAGGGTACGGAAACCAGCTTCAGTGAGACGAAAAGCCGCATTATCGAGCAGCTATGTAGAGTTGGTGCGGGGAGAACCGTATACGGGTGTGTCTGTGTGCGCGGGTAGGTGTAGCACAGACGCCGCGCATAACCCTTGCATGTGTGCTCTTTGAAAAGTTATTGTCTTCTTGTGCTCCTTTCATGCGCTGCTATTCACTTTCGGCATGCTTCTGTTGCCTGTATGGGACAGGCGCTGTTGGTGCTCTCTCTCTCCCTGCGCGCTCTCACCTCTCTCTCTCTCTCTGCGTGGTAAGTTATGTATTGTAGCCTTCTTTTGTGCGCTGAACCCTCTCCATTTTTTCTTTTCTTTCAGCGGGTTCCTCTGGCGAAACGGAAACAAAAGTGACGACCATTCGAAAAAAAAGGAGAGCTGCACTCGTCTTCGTGGGCGTCCGAGCACCTCGCAATTCGCGCTCGTCACTGTTGCACGACGCGTCTCCACCTACATGGGGTATATGAGGCCAGTCATTACTCACATGTCTGCCAAGATTGGCCGCAGTGGACCTGAGGCAATTTTCTTATCGACTATCCTCGAGGCCCATCTCCTTTGCGTTTCATCGCGTATGCGCGCTTTCGCGCCGCGACTCTGTCCTCATCTGCGCCCCGCTCTCTCGTTGGCGCGCATGCTGCGCGGTTAACCGTTTATTTTTATTCTCTAACCTATTCGCCCTCTCTCTGTTTGCAAATCACAATATTTTTTGCGTTCCCCACTACTCTTTACCTCTCTCGCGCCACTTTCACCCCCTCCCCCCACAAATACCGTCATTATATTGTCCAACTCTAATGCATCAATGTCACAATCATCGCTATCACGCTGTGCGGTTTGTATGACCGGAACACTTTCTCTTTTGACCGAATCATTGAGCAGTTTCTGGTTTGCTGTGGGTCTTGCACTTCTCTGCTCAGTGTTTGAATCGGTTTCTCCTCTCCTCGTCTCTCTTTGGTCTTCTCTATCCTCTCCGAGTGCCTGACAACGTACACAAGCAAATCACCCAACAGCAGAAGAGACGAAATATCGATACTTTTCTCAGTCACTCGGTCCTCTCCGCTTCCCCTTCCGAAGAAAAAAAAAAATGACTGCCGCTGTCGAAGCAATCGATATTGACGACGACGAGCGCTACTCGAATGACTCCTTTCCGGACGACTTCGAGAGCGACAGCTCGAGCGATCCGTACCACGCAGTGAACATGAAGGAAACTGCGGGATTTGATATGCGATCCGCGTCAGGAAGCCATGCAGCCGCCGGTGAGAGCATGCCGATGGGTGCGTCAAGCAACTCAGAGACGTTTACCTCCAGCTCAGACACCCCACGGAGTGCACGCAGTTCTCGAAACTCCTCTGTGCTTCACAGGCCGACCAAAGGAGCGGTAGACTTGGAAGGTGCCGGTAAAGGCGTTTCATCCACTCCCCTGTCGACCTCAGCTTTGTCGTGCTTGTCGCCGTCCCAGCAGAGCATCAGCCCCAGTAGATCTGCCCACTCGAGAGCTGATGCCGCAGCCTCTGAGCAAGGCATTTGCCCCGCATATCACTCCGTGCACGAGGATGACAGCTCTGCCTTGCCAGCGGATTGGGTGTTCGACGAGCAGGAGCGGCTTGCCGACGGTTGTGTGAGTGAGGTTCATTCGCGCAGCGGACGTTTTTCTGCCGACCAGGGGAGTGCTGGCGACCGGTGTGCGCACAAGGTCCGTTACCCTGGCGACTCTCCATGCGAGTATGTGTCCACCAACGTGTCGATTGCCGAGCACTGTGGCCTTCAGCGACCTGGCATCCCGGAAACTGCTGAGGAGCTTCTCACGATGCAGGAGGAGAACGCCTGCCTGCGGGAAGAGCTCTTTCAGCGCAGTCGCGAGCATTATCACGCGAGCTTGTCGCAATGCTTTAAAGGCGGCCGCACTTTCGATGGAAATCGCACCATTGGTGGCCCTGGGGCGTCGCAGAAAAGCACGGCGACGTCGACTGTCGGTGGCACACTCCGGCGTGACCATGAGACCGCCGCGCGTCTTGTGCAGGAGTCGTTGATGGCGCATCGCACGCTGCAGGTACTGCGACTGGAGCAGCGTGACCTCGTCAAGCGCCGTGACGAGCTGAAGGAGCTAGTGAGGCGCTACAAGAAGGCCTCCAAGTACAAGGATTTTATCAAGGCCGCCAAGCAGGACATCGCTGTATTGACGGAGGACCACCGCGATGCACACCTAGAGATGCGCTGCAACGAGAAACTGCTTGTGATGAACGACGCAATGTTGGACACCGGTCTCGGCGATCGTCGGCTGCTGGAGGAGGTTCGATCTCAGAACGCGCTGACGCAGCGCCGACGCGAGCACGCGCTGCGTGATGCCGATAGCGCACAGCGCGTGCGGGACGCCGCAGCGCAGCGGGTGGGGGAGCTGATGTGGGAGCTGGAAAAGCGTCGCCAATGGGCAGCAGGGGGAAGTCACGCGGAGACACATCAGTTGCACTTGGTTAATCAGGCCAAAAGGCATCGTATTCAGGAGCTTCGCAGACAGCTGCAGCAGCTGCAGCAACGGTTCGGGGAGGTCAGAGGCGCAAGGGATGCTCACTTGAGGCAGGACCACGCATCGACACAGAAATACCACACCCAGCATTGTCACAACAAGAGTGATGATGCCGAGCGGGAGTATCTTAAAAAGCGCATTGATGAGATGCGTTTCGAACTGGATAATATTGCAAGTGGAGTTGCTCACGTCAAAGACTTTCAGAAGGCGTCCAGCGGCAGTGCGGCTAGTCTGAATAGCAAACCAGACTCTGCGGCTCCGTTGCCACACTCTGAGGCATCTGGAAACGGACTTCCGTCGTCGGCGGTGCAGTATGAGGGTGCGTCTGGTGAGACTGCTCTACATGAGACATCTGGTGCGGACTTGCACGTTGGTAAGGCAGCACAGGCAGTGCCAGAGAGCGCGTACGGCGAAATCGATGTCACTGCGTGGCTGAACACTCATTCTGTGAGTCAGAGCACCGGTAATGATGTTATGTACGCACGGCCCAGCTCTCATGACGCCGCCACGATAGGAATCGACTACACAGTGGGAAGCGGAATGCCTGCGGTAGACTACACGGGGGAGTGGAACGAAGCCCATACTCACCCAATAGCAACGAAAGCGGCGGCTCATTCTGTGTCGCCGGCCTGGTTGAATGCAGAAAGCGACGCCGGCGATCTGAATGTGGCGACTGTTCAAGCCAATATGGCGCCGCTACCGTCGCGCTCGTACGATGCCCTCGACGACGTCGAGGAGGACATCGTAGAGGAAGAAGAAGTGGGCACCAATGATAGGCAGGTAGGACCGGCGGCCGCGCCAACGCAAGGGGATATAAACCTGGATGATGTACTCTTCCGTGCCAGCGGCCATCTCTCGGCAAACGCAGCAGCGGCACCCCCTGAGCTGGGGGGTGGTAGAAGCGATGACGGTCCAGACTGGTTGAACTTTTAAGGCTATCTTGATTCTGGGGAAGGTGTCAATAATTTCCTAGACCTGATCAGCTGCCATTCACGTGGGCACATCTTACTGCTTGTGGATGAATGTATAGGTCTCTGCTTCCTGCACCCGTCCAGCACACGGAGGTGCTGGTATGCACTAATGTATCTTAGCATTCGCCCGCCTGGTGTGCTTTTTTTTTTCTGTTCTCTGTCTCTCTCTCTCTCTCTCTCTCTTTCTTTCCCTTTCTTCTCATCAGCACGCCTACTTTCCCGGTGCCTGGGGAGTACGACGGAGGGCCCGGCTCGCTGCGAACATCGTCTTTGTTCTACGTCCTCAGCGCCTTGTCGTCACTTTTTTTTCTGCTGTACACTCCGGTAGTTTCCCCACCTCGCCGCTCCTGGGTGGCGCCTTCCTTTTAGGAGGGCACTGTTTCGTACCTCCTTCCTCCCCCTAAGCCATCCGCTTCTCTGTGGTAACGTCTAGTCCTCTCTCGCTGCCTTTTTGTTTCGTAGGTGTGAGCTTTGTCTTCTGCTTGGAACGCGATGCCTTCGTGGCGAGAATGGTGCTGCCCATCTCGCGCGTTCTCAACATCAGGGAGGTATGGGTGAAATCACCCTGTTGTGTGCACAAGAGCGACAGGGCAAGGGAGGCTGCCGTTCTTCTGCACACGTGCGTGCTGAATTTCGTCGCTCTTCGTGTTGTCATTTTTTTTTTAATTTTGGTGCTTTTGCCTTTTTTTTCCTCTGCCTTTTCTCGAGAGAGAGTGTGTGTGTGTGGGGTGTGTGTGAGTGCATCTTGAGAGGAGGGGACTGAGGAGGGCGGTGGAGATGAGAAAAGTCTGTTAGAAGGGATGACGCTAGTGGTGGCGAGCAGTGTCCCCTGTTGAACTGCAAGAAGCGTTCTTTGCGGTGAAACTTTACTTTCACAATTGACTTTCATCGTGTCTCTCTAACCCTAGCGTCGCTAACCTGCATCTTTCGTAGCTGAGTTCGGCTGCGAACCTTCATTTTTTTCGTTTATGCTTTCGGCGTTCGGTGATGATGGTGTGCAGTGTGGCAGTGCTGCACCGTCTGTGAGGATGTGAGATGCTGTCTAACTATATGCCTTCTTTCTCAGCCGTCTTCCCACTCAACCTCGATGCGCGTGTCTGTGTCCCTTTTTTTCATGATATCGTTGGCTACTTTATTCAATTTTCCTCGTGCTTCATTCCTTCATTGCCACCGCACTTGATGTTCATAGTGAAAATACAAAAACACACACACACACACACACACACACACAAAAGATGCGAACTAACACGAAAAATCGTGGGTGAGCTCTCATGTACTGTAGCTCTTCTGTTGGTGGTGCCTTTGTTTCTTCCTCATCTTTTCTCTCTCTTTCAGTGTGTCCCTCTAGTGGTTCTTCCCCCCCCCCTTTAACTCTATACACGCCCCTGATGCGGCGCTCTCCCGCTGTCCTTCTCTCTTCTTGTATGCGTTTCAAACAAGGAGCAGCTCAGCACCTTCATGCCAAGCTGACTTGCTCTGTGGCATCGCCCAAGCGAAAGAGGACGAGGCGAGAGAGAGAGCACCATGTATGGGTGCGTGGCTGTGTGTCTTTAAGGACGTGAATAGAACCAGAAAGCACAGTGCACAACAGAAGAGGAAGGACACGACTTGAGATGTCCTGCGGGTATCGGGTTCGGATCGTGCTAGAGGATAAGTATGTGCGTGTGTGTGTGTGGGTGTGGGGGGAGGGACTGTTTGACTAGATGTCCTGCGCTACACTCTGTACTCTTTTACAGGTTTTCTTCCCTGCCTCGACAATGGTGCAAAGTCTATCTAGGGCGCTGCATCGGCAATTAACACGGTTGCTGAGCGGCAGACTGCTTTTCTGTGGTCATCCTACGTCGCATCCGTGCGTCACTGCTCTTGTGAAGCACACATGGCAAGTAACAGTAGAGTAGCCCAAGAACCGGAAGAGGAAGTCTTTCCCCTTTGCTCTCTCTTTATCGCGTTCTGAATATCCACCTGAAGTGGCTTCGCTCCGTAATCCCTCCCACTTCAACCGCTTGCGTTCTACAAATCTCTCTTTCTCTTGCTGATTCTTTACGTGTCTTATAGCGTACACATGTACCGTAGGAAGAACGAAAAGGGCGGGCAAAAGTGCATCGTTGCATCATACACGAACTGTGCCTTGTCTCCTGTCTTGCGCTGAAATAAAAAAAAACGATGCGCACGACAGCACCATCTTTCCTCCTCATATCGTTGTCCGGGCCCTTCCCTTCCCCACACCCTGAGTGATGCGTTTCTGCGCCTCTCACATCCACTTCAGACCGAAGAAGATCGCTTCCGCTTCTCTTCTCACGGAGCGCAGTATCCTTACGAGTCTCTACGACGCGATAGCATGTAAAGGAGAACAGGGACGAAAATATATATAAGACAAACACACGCCAGTTTTACCTTTGGTGCGAAACTGTCGTGTGTTTATCTTATATATTTTTTCTTCCCTGTTCTCCTTCGTCAGTGTTGCTGCGGTGCTTTACTCTCCTTGTGTCTAGATAGCGGTTCTACGCGCGCACATGTGTGTGTATGTGTGTGTGTGTGTGACAGTATACACATTTACCGTTGTGCGTGTCTGCGAGTCTACCTTTGATCACTCGCTTCTCTTTCTCTTGTGCGCGTGTCTCTGGTCGTCTGTTTCTTTTTCTTTTTTTTCCGCTATCGTCGTTTGTGGGGCTCATTCACCCTTCATCAGCTTTGCCTCTTTTGTTTCCTTTTCTCTACATCTATTCCCTTCGCCGATGCAGCACATTTTTCTTTCGCTGAGCACGCGCTTGTTGCTGCGCTCAAGGCTGGCACTATGCAGTGACCTTGGTGGGGGCTGCTGTGTCTCTTGGAACTACTCGATTCTGCCTTTTTTTTCGCTTCATGTGTCTTTCCAGCTCGCTGAGCTTCAGCATGTATACGTCTGTCAGTGTGTCGTTGTTTTCAGAGTCGTTACACAGCGCCTCCCCAGTGTGCGTCACTTACACGTTCCCCCTTTTTCCTTCGCTTCTTGGCATCGCTGCTGGTGTCTGCGGCCAGGTCGTGGGCTGCGCTGCGTCGGAGCGGTCCGCGACCGTGAAGGTGCCTGTGGCTCCTGCGTGGTGTGCCGGGTGTGCCAGCGTGAGTCGCCCGGCCCTCGCCCGCTCCTCGCTGCCCGCTGACGTGGGGAGCCTGGGTGCCATTCCGAGTGGTGCACGGCGTGGCTGCCGGCGAAGGGGGGGCGGTGTAGTGAACGAGGCTGGGGCTGTGCGGAGGTGGCCGAGTCGGCGCGTTGCTGTGGCGCGTGTGTCCACGGCTGCTTTGCGGGACGCGATAGGCCCCTGCAGGATGTGGCGGCGGGCGGGGTGGTGTCTGAGGCGGTGCTGGGATTCATGTGCTGCATGGCAGAGAGTGGGTAGGGTGAAAGGCGAAAGAATTGCACTTCTTGTCCTGGTGACATGCGTGTGCTTGCGAAGGAATGCATGCACGGTGCGCAAAGCCACACTATGCGATAGGAGGTTTATGTGCGGGGGTCGAAGTTGTGTGCACGGATATCTCCCTGCGTTACAACGCCTGACACAAGGCAACGAAAGGTTTCTGCCTTCTGTCCTGGTGTTTAGCTCGATGTATTTTGGCTTTTTTTTGCGGGGGGACTTGTGCTCTCTTTGCAGGCCTACTCTAAGCCCTTTACCACGCTGAACACTCCCTCTTTCTCGGTTGCTCGTACTCTGTATCTACCGCCTCCTCTTTCTCTGGTCGTCGTGGGTGGCCCTCCTGGCGCTCTTTTTTTTTTTCGCCTTTGTCCTCTCACCATCCTTCTCGGTCCTCTCCGGCCCGCTGCTCAGGGACACCTTGTAGGGTTTCTGCTGCTCCTGCCGCGTACTTTGATGCCCATAATCGCCCCCTCCACCGTTTATTTTGGGCTCTTTTTGTCTTTGTTTTCCGCTGCGTATCGTATCGTACCCTCCCTCAGTCTCCCTCTTGTGAACTCGAGCAGTTTCACAAGGCGGTGAAGTATTGAGGGGCAAAACTTAGTAACTCCTAGTCACGCAGCACCAGACTCACTCGAGACACAAGATATTCATGAAGCGACTTCACCACGCGTGCATTCGGGCGACTGCCCCTCTTCGACGATATGCAGGCGCGAATATGGGCCACTGGAGGGTGGAGGCATTACTCAGTATTGAAACGACTTCGCTGCTGCGGGGGTGGGCGGTGTCCTCTCGTCAGAGTAGTTTAGCGGCGGTGGCAACCTTTTCACCTACACGCATGGCTGCCACGTTTCCTAATATGCGAAGCAGCAGCTGTATGGCCAGCGGGAGCAGCACTGACACCAGCGGCCGTGTATCTAAGTCGAAGTTGATCTTTTCAGTGTCGACATGTTCCCCAGTGTCGGCGTCGATTTCGAGTCCCACTATCAGGGCATCCGACACGAATGCTCCGACGTTGAGGGGAAACGGAGAAGTCGTGATGCTGAACTTCTCGCAGGGCATAAAGGACTACCGATGGAGCGTCATCCCTGGCACGAACAGGGTGTGCGCCCCGTCGGTGCGGCGCCGAGAAACGGTATCGAATCAAATGCGACTCTTTGGTATGCCTAAAGGCTTCCCAGATACAACCGCTGCTGGGTTTCAGCGGTTTTTCTACCTGTCGGTGACAAGTTCCTTTGTGTCCAACTTCGCTTCCTCGATCGGGTATCAGTCCCTGCTCAGCGGCTTCTTCCTCGGTTCCTCACCGCAGTTGTGGATGCTCAAGGATCTCGCCCCTGCCCTGTTCGCGGCCTACATGGCGAATCAAGTCGTCTCCTACGAGAACCGACCAAAGTTCTGGTTTGTCGTGAGCGTCTTGATGAACAACATTATGGTCATGTCCGACATGCTGATTCCGTCAGTGGTACCGAACCACCTCCTCGCCGCTGCTATCGTCACCTCGAGCGTAAAGCAGTCCTCAGCGCTCATGTACTTTGTGGCGCGCGCCTCGACACTTCAACACTACGCCATCAACAACAACCTCGCCGAGGTGACGAAGAAGTTCAACTCCTTCGGCATGGTATCCTACACAATCGCGACGGCACTCGGTATCCTGTACTGCACCTACATTGCTAGCTTCACGATGCAGCTCTTCACTGTCGCCGCCTGCTGTGTAGCGAACATGCTTCTCTCCTCCAGGATGATGATGCCCATCTCGTTTCGTTTGCTCAACTGCGACACGATGAAACTTCTGCTGCGCGCCTTTATCATGGAGAAGCGTCGCATCATGACACCGCAGGAGATATCCGACCTGCTTGGGGTGCGCATGTTGCCGTTGCCGGCGCTCAAGAAGGCGGGCATCGCGCTTGATGTGGCCACGCACCTCGTGTACATCAGCCCTCCAGTGGACAAGCTGCTGATTCGCTCTGACACGCTGGAGGAGGATGTACTGTACGTAAATAACGACCATATGTTCATGCTGGCCATGTGGAAGCCTGCCTTTCTGCCGCTGACGCTACGAGAATGCTGGGAACGCTACGAGTTTCCCGTGTTGCCGCACTTCTTCCGGATTGGTAGCCGGTGGCGCCGCTCACAGGAGGTTCTCGATATGGAGAAGAAATTCCATGGCCAGCGTCTGGTGCTCTTGGTGCATCAGAAGTGCACTGCGAAGCAGCTGATTACGGCGCATCTCATCATGTACACGGCGGTGCTGCGACACGCAGCCACAGAGGTGAACCTGCGTCGCTTCCTGCGCAAGTGCCATGGTGAGCAAGAACTTTGGCATACACGTGGGGAGGAGCTCAGGAAGATGCTACAGGCTGCTGGCTGGGACGTCCAGCTGCCGATCTTGGACCACCACAGCTTCCGCTTGTCGGAGCTCATTTTACCGCCCTCCATGCGCGACGCGCCGGTGGGCGGAGGAGGTTAGTCTTGGCAGCATGGAGGTGCGTGCAAAGGTTGGCAAAGAAGGTACGCTCTCTCAACCGCACTCAGCAGGAGCGACATTTCCTTTTCACTGCATTTTACTCTGTTTCCCTCTTCATAGAAACCGGGCACAACGCAGTGCGTGGCGTCATCGGAGCGTAGTGCCCCCGCCCTCCTCCACTCTGTGTGTGTGTGGAGAGAAGCGATGCATCGCTGCTGGTGTCGGCGGCCCGGTCGTGGGCTGCGCTGCGTCGGAGCGGTCCGCGACCGTGAAGGCGCCTGTGGCCCCTGCGTGGTGTGCCGGGTGTGCCAGCGTGAGTCGCCCGTCCCTCGCTGCCCGCTGACGTGGGGAGCCTGGGTGCTATTCCGAGGTGTGCACGGCGTGGCGGCCGGCGAAGGGGGTGGGCGGTGTAGTGAACGAGGCTGGGGCTGTGCGGAGGTGGCCGAGTCGGCGCGTTGCTGTGGCGCGTGTGTCCACGGCTGCTTTGCGGGACGCGATGGGCCCCTGCAGGACGTGGCGGCGAGCGGGGTGGTGTCTGAGGCGGTGCTGGGATTCATGTGCTACATGGCCGCGAGTGGGTATGGTGAAAGCCGAAATAATCGCTTTGTGATTGCGTTTTTCAGCTGCTTCGGCACGGTTGCCGCTGCTGTGGCCTTCGGGGTGCAATGTCTTGCAGCACGCGACACGCGGAGCTTGTTGCTGATAGGCACAAAAGGGTCTGCAATGTGTGTGGTAGAAGAACGGTTGAGATGAACGCTGACGTCACGCCACGAGAGAGGGAGTGTGTACCAGGCAAGCAGAAATGTTCGATATTGCGTGTGGTGGTGTTCACTGCAATGTGGGGTAACGCCCATGTATTGTCTTCTCTTTTTATTTGGTTTGTCATATAGTGTTTCGCTGGACTACGGGTTTATGTCACTCTCCTGTCTGCATTGTTGTACAGTGCCGCCCGCTCCCTTTTGTCCACGTCTTAGGATGATGAAGCCTCGCTAATGGCTCTGTACTCGCATATAGGCCATGGCAAACGTGCATTACAGACGAGGGAATGGGGACCGATCTCACTTTCCTTCTCCTATCCTTCTCTTCTTACCCGATGCAGATGAGAGCTGCTGAGCACCCCTTTCCCCCGCTGAACGAAGGAGAAGACGTGAACGGAACGGTTGGCTTCGTCAGGGTTCTTTCTCAGGGAGTGAAGTTGTCATTTCCCTGTCTTGAAGTGGCGCCCGTTACATCTCCGCCTTTTTCGATCTTTTATTTTTTTTGGGGTTTCTTTCTTAGGCTTTGTTGTTTCGTGTTTGTTGTTCCACTTCAATCACGAAGTAGGACACCTCTTCCTCTTCTTCGCTCTCGTTTCTCCCTTCTCTTTTGCCTTCTCCCCTCTACTCCCTCCCCCTCCCTCCTCCCCCTCCCCCACAAAACAGTTTTGCTCTCCTGTAGAGGCCTCTCCGCTACTTTCCTCTGTTCTTTGTTTTGTTTTCTATCGTTTTGGAGGGGGTGTGGTCAGCGGGGCGCCTTCCAACCGCTGTTCACGGCTACACGTGTCTGGTGTATTGGCAGCTCTCTTTTCCTTCAACTTGGGCAGGATGTTATCCAGCTGTACCTACCTCGTCTGTGAGTTCAAGCCAGTCGCAGTGTACCCGCCCTCTCCCCCTCGTCATGTGAGTTACCGGGTGAGACAGGATGGATGGGGAAGGGTGGACACCCCGCTTGCGAAGAACTCACTAGAAAGAAAAACAGCGATTCTGTAATAGCCGAGCGCAGAGGTCCGCTTCCCCTACATGGCTACGTCCAACACGTTTGTGGCGTTTCCTATAAAAGGTTAGCGATTCGGATGGGGCGCCTCAGCTCTTGAATTAGCTTCTCTTTACTCTTCTCTCTGATTTTCACATTAGCGAGAGCAGGAGGTATTCTCATGCATATGTGTGATGGGGGAAGGGATGCTTTCTTCTTGAAGCACCCCTTCCTCATTCAAAGAATGGGAAGGAAAACAAAAGGTAGAGCGTCGATCATCTCTGGATGCAGTGCAACCTGCATCTCTCTTTTTTCCTTTTCTCTCGCGATGCAAATGTACAGAGACCTGGAGCAGCTCTGATAGGTTTTTACAGAGAAGGAAACGTATTGCTCGGCGCCTGAAGAGGCCTGTCTTTCTATTTTCCTCGGTACACAGCCTTGGTTTCTCGCTGTCGCTCTCTCTCTCTCTATTCTCTACACCTACTGTCTCTCCCCTCTTCTTAGCTCGTGCAATCCACAGCGACTTGAATAATTTGTACAAACTATCAGTGAAGCAGTAGCACTTAGTTACCGCCGTGCACGCTATCGCTGTCGCATCTGTGGAGTAACTGCGCACCTCTCTGCACTTAATTTTTCTCTGGTCCTCTGTCTGCCGCTCTCACGACATCGTACTCAGCACTCTTACACGTAGTCTCTACTCGCCCCCAGCGCTCCTAGTACAACTTCTCAGCCCGGCGGCCAACTTTGCACTCTGCAGGTGCGCGTGCGCACCTCTGTTCGTTCCTCTTCTTTCTTTACCCCAGTATCAGTGAACGATATATACACTCGACGATGGCGATTATCGCTCAGAGCTTCTCGGAGCACTACGCGGAGCTTGTCAGTCGCGTGCCGACCTACACGGAGTTGTTGCTTCATGTGCAGCGGCGAGAGGTTGGCGAGCGCAAGGCGCTCGAGGAGAGGTGCCGAATGGCCTTCCAAGATGTCCTTCACGTCGCTGCGGTGATGATCGCCGACAACAAAGCACTTGCGAGGGGAGGTGCGCTGGCTCGCCGAAATCGCTTTGAATTGGCGCTCTACAAAAAGCAGACGTCTGTCTGGTTCGAGGCAGTGCCGCCGCGGCAGGTGGCCCCGCCCACAGGTCGCCTGTCTCGCGCTTTTCCATACGCTGCCTTTGCGGAGCTGCAGCAAGAGGAGCGGGAGCTGCGGCAGTGGGGCTACGGTGTGGAGCGTCGCCTTCGTGAGCACATCGAAGAAGTGTGCAGTCGTACGTGGTTTTTCCTCAACCTTCTCAAGGACACAATGGCGAGGGAAACTTTGTCCCGGCAGCGACTGGAGTACGAGGAGGATGAAGTCTTCACTTCAGTCAAGCAGCGCTTTTTCCGTGCAGTGCCTGCTGACTACTATCGCCACCTCGTGATCACACGCTACGGCCCAACGACCCCTGCGGTAGAGCCGGTGAGGGACCTGAGCTTTGAGGAGCTTGAAGAGGATGCGCGCGCCATGCTCATGGCGGAAGAGGAGGCCTCTCGAACGTCTGTGTTTCAGTATCTGCAAGGCGTGTACGACATCCAGCTCTTTGCGCTGAATCACTGCGAGATCATCAGCCGCTACGAGCTGGAAGAGGAGGAACGCAACACGCTCTTTCCACTTGTCGCGCAGTGCTGCCGTGAAGACTTTGGCATTTTATTTTACTATGTCCCTGCACTTGCGCTGCATTTCAGTTCCTCGCAGCCGTGCATGCGTGCGCTCTGTCTTGCCCAGCTGCAAGAGGCGCCGAGGCGGACGGCGGCCGTTAGGGCGCGCTTCTCCTGGGTACCTGCCCACACACTCGTCGGTGTGGACAGCGATCTCAACGACCAGGTGGCTCAGGACGATATGGACGAGGGTATGGAGGTAGAGGCGGAGGTGACAGACGACGACACAGGCGGCAACGGCGAGTCCATCAATTCACCGTCGCCGCCGCTGGAGAGGCTGGTGACTGCATCTACGACTTCTTCCGTGGTATTCGAGCCGAAGATTGGCACCACAGAGGCATCTGGGCTGGAGCCACAGCAGGAGAAATTGGAGATGGCGACAATGCCGACGGCGGAGGATGTTGTCGTACCGTGCGCTGACGAGGAGCTGATGCCGGCCACAGTGGTGAGTGTAACACCAGGGGCGGATGACGCCCCGCAGCACGTGCACGATACATACACGACTGAGGAGGTCAACATGCCTGTGCTCTACGCCGATGAGAAGATGGAGGCACAATTACCTGTCACCTACGAAGAGTCTCAGGCAGTGCCGGAGGATGCTTTCACTGCTGCTTCCTCTCACAAGAGCTCCATGTGCGTACCGACACCGCAGCCACCGAGGTGCGCTATCTTCACCAATTTCGAAGTGTTTCGCGGTGACCCGTTCGCCTAGTCTCCTCAGAACGGAAAGAAGTCGTAGACGCCTCCTAAATCGAAGCAAGCGATGACTTGTTCAGCTGAACAAAGAGGACTGAGAAGTGCTGGGGACCTGGCTGTGGCAGATAAACGGAGGGCCAGTCAAAACGTTTCATCTCGTGTGGCGTTGCTCGTTCTTTCTTCCTCAGTTCCCTCATGAAATGATCGATGGGACGGCAAGTGTGACGCCCCTGCATCTGCTACCTCTCCTTCTTGCCCTTCGCTCTTGCGTAGAGGTTCATTCTCACAAACCGTTTCCTTCGTTCTTGCTGTGGGACCTGTCGCATTCCTACCTGACAACACTCACTGCCCCCCTTCCCCATCGTCGATGTCTGTGCTCCCGTGTGATTGTATGTATACTGTACTTGCTGAGCCTCTCCGTCTCCCCCCTCTCTATGTGTGTGCGGGTATGTCGGGCTCTTATTTTCTACTGGATGTCTTTACTCTTTATGTAAATGTTTGTTTGTTTCCTTTTCTGGAAGAGTTTTCCGTCGTTTATGATGATGTCTCTCTCGCTCTCTCAATCTTTCAGTCCCCCACCCTCTCTGTTTCCGTTCATTTTTGTCTTTCTCACTCTCTTGGGGAGAAGGTCGGCAGGTTGTATGCCCGCTTGTGCGAGCACTCTTCTCCTTCCACTGCTCCCTCTCCTTCAGTTTTTCTTTTCGTGGTGTGTGCGCGGCGTTCTCTTGTTCTAGTTTTCCTCTATGTTAGTGTTGACGGATCGTCTCCACCTACTTCTTTCCTTCTTTCTCCTTCTTAAGCTTTGCCTTTCTCTCCCACCCACCACAGTTCTGAAGGTGTTCGTTCGAGAGGAAGAAGTGACCGTAGCAACAACGACGGCGACGGAAAAGCGGCCTCCCAGAGGCCATATGCGTGCAGGAGAGCTGCTGAGTTGCGATGTTTTAGTACACGAGAGAGACACCCGCGGGGAGGTCTAAGCAGTACTGCACTCTTGATCAGTGCTCTCCCAGGACACATAGGCTGAGGCAGGTGGCAGACGGTTCGCACCCGCTACTTTGAATACTGTGCAGGCACCCTCTTTCTTCTTGGCCCTTTCTTTCTTCCTCTGCCTTTTGTGGTAGCTACTCAGAAGCCCCCGGGAGTGTTGGTTCGCTGCTCAGGCAACCCTCGAAGGTGCATGTTGGACCTCGCGCCTGCATGAACGATCCGTCCTTCTTATCCCGCTCCCTCCTCCCCATCCCCCCACCCCACCATCTCTCCGCTTCTCGTCAAGCAGCGTTCTTTTCGGCACAGCGGAGTTGTGTCCAAATCGCCCGCATAGGCGCACCGCACTTGCAGTCCTCTATAGACACTCTCTCGCGGCGCTGCCGCTGTCATAATCACCGACCATTGGGCACCACACGTAGTGTGACTCTTCGCTTCTTGTGTGTGGTTTGGCACATTGTCACATGCGAGCTGTAGAAGCAACGCACCTGGGAAGTCAGCGCACCCACACACATCCACACACATCCACACACACACACACACACACACATCCACACACACACACACACATCCACACACACACATAGATCTAACAAGCACAAGAGCTGAGCTACGAAGGACTTCATCTCTTCAGTCGCGACGTCTTCTTTTGTCCTGTTCTCCCTTTTCCACGCGCCAGTTGTTATGCACGACTATCAATACAACCTGGAGGTGGTGAGTGTCGTCCCGGACAAGGTGCTCACCGGTACCGCGGACGGGCTTCGACACAAACTCATCCTTCACTGCTCCCAGCGCGATGCGACGATGGACTGCACCATCACACCGTCTATATTCGAAGTGCGCAATGCACCAGCCCTCGAGTACGTTTCAATCTCACTTGTGGCCGTCGACGACGCAGGTGGTACCCAGCGGGTCGAGGCGAGCTTGGCGGAGCCTCTTCTCGTAGGCGGTCTACATCGCATTGTTGGTGCAGAGTGGGTGGCTTTAAGCTCCACATCTCTTGTTGACTCCGTCGCCGAGGCATCCTCGCCTGTGTGTCGCGTCTTTGTAGTTTGGTCGATGACGCGAATGGATGGCTGTCTAGTAATGACGGACAATGTGGAAACCTCGCAGACAGGGACGCCGCTTCCGGAGTCAGCCCCAGCCATGTCACCCCTTATGGCGTCGCTTCGCGTGTCATCATCTGAGAAGGACTGCTCGTCGCCGAATCGTTTCAACTCAACACAACGAGGTGTAGCTGCGGAGCTTCAGAATGCACAGGCAAATGCACTCAAGGTGACTGCCACAGCCGCACCTCCAACAACGCCTACCACCTACACATTCGCCGCCACCAGTGCTGCCCTACCTCACCCATGGCGCTCTCGTGCTGTCGATGGATTGGGTCTACCAACGCTGTCTGGCATCGGCTGCAGCGTGGCAATTTCATCACCTCTTATCGCCGTTGAAGCTCCCTCGTCTCGAGGCAGCAAATGGACCGAAAGCAACATCGGACCTCTCTCAACCGATGTCAGTTCTTTGTCCGTTCTCATCTCTCGACTGGTGTTGGACAGCAGCGTCGCTAACCCTGAGATCAACGTTGCAGGACAAACGGCACGCGTCTGTATTGCACTCGACGAGGAGCAGGAGGAAAGTCAACAACGCCTGATGAATGACTGCGGCGACACTTGCCGTGCGCCAAGCACTCATGCAGGTGGGTTGAAGGCGGCTGCGCATGATTCACTGCACCGCGGTTCCACCGCCGATGTGGAGAGCAGCATCGGGGCCTCCGCCACGAGTGCACTCTCCGGACCTGTGGAGCCCCAGGTGGGTGGTTTACAATATGCGGTGCTAGAGCAGATTCCCTTCTGCAGTGTGTCGCTCACCTCGAAGGCCGAGATCGCTACCACATCGCCGCATGCGCCAATGTCTGTGCTGGCAGTTGAATCAAGCGCAAACACCGCGCACGTGGAAGAGGGTGCCCAGGACACGGGCGCCTCAACCGCCCACGCTGACTTTCGGCAGCTCGACCCAGCAGTTGCCGTAACCGACGCGCGAGCTGTTACGCGGGTGGACTACTATGCATCCAGCAACCAGGCAATCGGTGCTGTTCCTCTCCAGACTCGATTCCAGAACTTGTACACGGTGCCGTCGCCGCAGGTGCTAGATCGCTTGAAAGATCAGCTGGCACCACCTTCTTTGTCTCCGTCGTCGTCAACGGCAGAGCGGGAACCCGTCACCTCTCATGGGCTGTGGGGTGAGCGGCCGCGATCGATTAGCTTCTCTCGTTCGGTCGGAAGCAGCGGTTCTGCACAGGAGGAGATTCGGCGCGAGCACGAGGTGAAGCGCAGCTGCAGCGCGCCCCTTACTGGCCTGCAGATCGATGACAGAGACAACAGCGCGAGCTTGTTGACTTCGTCCTTGGCTTTGGTGAAAGGACACTACGTGGAGGCGCGCACTGAATCTGCTCTATCCCTGCTGCGATGGCAGGCGCTTGACGGACTGCGGCGACGACTTATCATGTACTGAGATTCCATCATCTTCGTTCCGGTGGAGAGCTGCACAAATGGAGACGCCGAGGGGGAAGCGAGACCACGACGGACTAGGAAAGAATGGGTGCAACAAGGTCTTCTGCTTTTCTCCGTTTCTTTGCCAGGTTCGGGGCGGCTCAGCTGCGCATTTTCCCGCTGTGGCATCCCTGTTGCTTTTTCTTCACCATCGTTGCCAACGACTGGAACTGCCAGTGGATGGGCAGTTGCGCGAGTTTCTGTCTAGCTGTTGCACTTTGACATCAGCGTCGTCCTCTCCTATCCTTCTCCACAACCGCCTGAGCCTGCTGCTCAAGGACTCTCTTGTGACCGAAGTGTCTCGCCGCTACAGAGAGCGCTGGAGGCATTTCAGCTTTAGATACACACCGTAATTGGATACCTCAAGAGACACCCGCCGTCTTGGATTTGTTGTGCCGAAGAGAGTCTTTTCTTTTGATTTGTTTTCTTTCCGATACCGACAGGACTCCTGGCGTGAGACTCTCGTGGTGGTGCTTCTCTTTCTTTCTGTCCGTCGGTTCCTCCAAACGAGACTGTGCGAGGGCGAGTGCTGCGGTTCCTCGCACTGGCAGCGCTCAACGGAGCTCTTGCAGTTTTCGTGGAGGCACATGCTTAGGGAGTTCGTCTCGACAGAAGCGGAATAAAATGAACACGCGCACCGCGCTTACCAAAGTGGTGACAGCGGGGAGGGACGTATGGTCCGCCCCGCTTGCCTCTGTTCTCCCTGCCTTCTCTAGCCTTTCTGAGCAGGCAACTGCGCCACCTTCTTTATCATTTACCTGCTCTCTGACCCTCTTAGCGCATGAGTGCTGGATGGGTGTCGCTGATACAGGGACGTGACGGTGTCGTGGCCGAATGCGCTCACGAGCACACGTCCACTCCTCTCTAAGCTCGGGTGTGTATTATACTCCTGTTTCGATCTCTACACTTAATCCACTTCGTGTGTCCTCCTTAACCCTTCCAGTTTCTTTTCATTGGGCTCACAGTTTCTTTCCCCGCCCGCACTGCTGCCCACATGTGCCACTCTCGACCGTCAATTTTATTGTTTCCTTCGCAGAAGAGCTATGCAGCCGCTCAGACGCAGCTGCATTGTCGGTGGTCCGCTGCTACGAACAACACTACAAAGCACCGCGCATCGAGCCGCCACTATAGCGGTCTCAGCTGAGGGATCTAGGCAAACGAAGCGAAGCACAGACGCCCCCAAAGGTTGCCTGAAGCCTGCAACAGCCTCAAATGAAAATACCCAAGCTGGCTCAACGCCACCAAGAGGTGCAGCGCAGGCGCGAATCGGCGGTACGACGAACACCCCCCAACCCGTATCGTCCGCGGCGCAGTGGGTCGAGGGTACGCTGCAGTACGATGTTACCAAGGTACGACACTTGGCCAAGGTGTTTGCCGGTGTAGGGGCCCTCGCAGGGAGGTCGCGTAGGACCACTTCAGTGGAGCAGCACCTTCGCCGCCGACAGCGACGTAACGGCCCTGACGCTCTTTCTCATCGTAAGCATGGCAGCAGACAGGTGTCCTATTCGGGCAAGCGAAACTGTAACGATGAAGTGGCATCCAACAAAAATGCTACCGGTGAGAGTGGTGACGAGGCTCGTAGATCTTCTTTGATGACCACACTAGCCTCAGCGCTGCTGACACTCACGCCATCGCGCTTCACGGACCTTGTGCACGGTCTTGCGCGTGTTCACTTCTCTATCCAGCCCCCGTCTACAGGGATTCAGGCGAAGACGCCTTCTTCGTATGAGGCCGCTGAGGTGCTCGCTTCGCTGCTCGCCGTTTCACGACTCGAACACTACATGAGGGACCGGTCTATTGCGCCGCTTCAGTTATCGGAAGAGACGTTAGCCGCTTCGGCTGACGATGTTGTCAGCCTTCACTCGCTGTCCATTCTCGCCTCTGCGCTCGAGGCAAGCGTAGTTGCCTTTTGCAGCACTAACGTGGCATTGGTACAGGAAGCCAGCACTGCGATACCTGGACAAGCAGGGCGCAGTGTGCACGAGCCGAAGGAAGATGGTCAGATCATGTCGCAGGCAGGGGTAGAGGCGGCGGCGTGGCGCAGCGAGAAGGTAGTTGCGTACAGCAGTCTTCTTATCCAACTCGTACACGCTTTCACTGAATGCCTCACTGTTCTGGCTGAGGCATCTTTTTCGGGGTCGCGTGCACGCTTTGCTCGAATGGATCTGCTATTACTTGCTGTGTTCTCACTGATGAAGGTTGCAGACGTGTGCGCCTACAAGGCAGGGAGGTCGTCACCAGGCGACGGAGCCACGGCTGCGTGTGTAAACAGGCTCAGTGCCGAAAATGTGGCGGAGCAGCTGCAGAGCTTGTGTCTTCAACTGAGTGTAGTGTGCCATCGTCTATCTTCGTCGATGGTGATGACGTGGACAACTTCTGAGAGGAAACTGGATCATTTTCGTAGCATCCCCTTCCTCTGGTTTGTCGTGAGGCAGTCAACGCAGCTCCGGATGCAGATGCAGGTGCTAAGCACCGCGCCACCGTTCGCCGGGTGTGTGGCGGCTCTGCAAAATCTCATTTTCATCTATTACGTTTCCATTCTGCGGTGCGTTATTGCCGCGGAAAGTGCATCAATAAATGCTCATTGTAGCGATGTCGCCCCAAGTGTCGACGAGAGAGGGGCGGCGAGAGCGGTAGAGACGAGCGCACAGCCGGACGGCAGGGCAGCAGCCTCAGCGTGTTTGACTGGAGCCGAGAAGGTGCAACTGGCAAAGCATGTGGAGTCGCTCTGGGCGGACATAAAGCCAGAACCAGTGATCTCCCCCGCAGAGCTAAGTGATTTGCAACATCGCACCGTGCACACCGCTCTGAATGTCAGTTTAGCAACGTGGCGGAGGTTCGCTGCTGATACTGCGGCATCTACGCCCCACCCAACGTCTTACTGGAGCCAGAGACCACAGCATATGGCCACTCTTCTAGGCAGCTACAACTCTCTTTTGGTGGAGTGCAGAGCGGCTCTTCCAGTCCTCTCCGCTTACAGTGCCGCTCAACCGGCTGCGCTGCGTTCGGAGACCACAACAGCGTCAACTGTGTCGTCCACTCTTTCGTGGTTTGTGCCGTTTTATAGTCGTCTTATCCGTGTTGGGCTGGACCTACAAGTGGAAGCAACCGTCTTAGCCGCGCTTCATCTTGGAATTGAGCCACGCGCACCGCCCACCCCGGCCACCCCAATCGCGAAGTGGATTGCATCTCGCCATAGACAGCGCCTTCGACGCCGCGGTGCATCTGGCGGTCCCGAAAGTAAAGTAATGCCAAGTGAGGCTGCTGGTGCTGGCGCATCGTGGGGGCGTGTGTACCGGTTATGCGGCGGTGTGCGTGTTGCCGCAACGGAGCTTCTCTACAGCGCCATTGAAGAAGTTTGCTGTCGCGTGGAAGAGAGGTCGCTCTCGAAGGCGACCAGCAGTTCTTTGAGCCCTCCACTACGACCATCGGCGTCGCGGCGGCCTTCTGTGTCTTCCACCACATGTGTCAACAGCTGTGACATGGGCAGTACCTCAGCTCTGGCTGTGGCGCTCGTGAACTCTGTGTCCCGTACATTTTTTGCAGTGCCGCGAATGCAGTACCTTTTCGGGTACTATACGGATTCTACATACACCGACCGGGCTGCCGAGGAGGAGTGCTGTCGAGTGTATGCAGCGTGCCTCGGCGTGCTAGTATGGCTGCGTGAGCTGGCGCCCCCCTTCGGCGTCCGTGCCGGTGAGCCTCCGGCGGCGCGATTGGTGCCGCCCTCTTCGGACGTTGTCCGCGCCGCTGCTGGGTGTCACGAGCCTCGTGCGGAAGACTGGCCGGTCTGCGGCACCACATCGGCCATCGCTATGGATGGCGCCTTTTTTGTTAGCTACTACCTCTACCACTGGCCGGGTGAAACAGGGCACCACGCTGGCGTGTCCTCTACCCATGGCCCCCAGGCCGAGCGGACAGCGCACGACGTTGCGCTGTCCTTCGACGGTGTGGTAAGTGGGGTGTCACGCCCCTCTATTAGCCCACTTCTCACTGGTGCCACAGCGGTGGAGTACACGAAGGAGATGCTCTTCCGGCTACAGCACGATACGGCACGTCAGCTGCGGCACCTGCGCGCGACAGGCCGTCTCCACTACTTCACTGGGGAGCTGCAGGACAAGACAAAGCTTCTCAAGGACTCGACTCTGCGTCAGCGCCACGTCACCTCGACGTTGTCTGTGGTTCAGGCACACCGCAAGCAGCCAACGCTGTTGTGGATGCCTTTGGGTCAAGCCCAGGAGATGGTGTTCCTATTCGATCAATACCCGCAGCTTTTTCGCTACATTGACCCCGCACCCAGCCACGGCATTCGCGGTGTCGCCAACGAGGAAAGCGATGGAGGAGTGATGCCGCCTGATGGATTACGTGAGTACCCGAAAGTGCATGTGGGTGACATCACATGTACCTTTGCACGCGTGCATGGGTACCTTGTGAAGCGCCTGCACGTCTTGAGCGGCATCCTGCGCGAGTACCGGAGCATCCTGCTGGAGTCATCCCTGCACGGCACAATCGACTCGCATACCATCAGCCATGGGCCTTCTGCTTCAGTAGTGGCACCCATGACGTCCTCTTTCCGAAGTCGGCTTCTGGACAACGCCACGCACTCCCCACAACTGGAGATGCATCGCGGCAATAACTACGGATGGGCCCATGTGTGGGCGATGCAGCTGCATGAGGAGTTCCCTCGGCTACCGGCACAGATGGAGGGTGCGCCGCGGTGGTCTAGTGGCGTCATGCAGATGCTGGAGAGGATGGAAAGGACCATGAACGACACGCACCGACAGGGTCTATTTATCAACGTGGTTAAGTCACAGCAGCAGTACCGAGAGCTGCAGCGTGCGCGCTCGGCGTCACCTTTGCCACTTCCTGCCAAGGAGGCCGTTTTAGTGGATCGAACGAAAGGCACCTGCATTGAGGGGCCGCAGGTGCGCGACGTAGTAGTGCAGCGGGATTCGGAGCGCGTTCCACTCGGCGTGGTTCTCGACGGCGACGCGAAGATTTTGCGTGTGCAGACGATGGTGACTAGACCATCAGGAGTGGCTGATAACAGTGATGAGGCCGAAGGGGATGTGCTCGTATCCCCCTTTGCCTGTGCACTAGCGCAGCAGCAGCAGGCGGGGCAACGCTTGCCTGGCGTATCGTACCGCATCGACGGTTTTGCAGATGTCGTGGGCTGGCGTATTTTGCGAGTGGATGGAACTGCTGTGTACACAGGCCGTGATGTGGCTGCGCAGGTACGAGGCAAAACTGAGTTCACTGTCACGCTGCAATCCTTTTCAGGAGCCCAGTAAGCGCACGGACTGGCAGTGCGCACGGACGTTGACTGGCCAAGGTTATAAGCCTGCGCTCGCCGAGCGGTTCGCTGTTTGGTATGGCGAGGCAGTAAGACGGAGGAGTTTTGTTTATCTTTGTTTTTTATCAGATCCACACATATCCGTCGACGCGAATTGTCCCCAATACCGCTGGGAAGGACGCGCTGATTTCCAGCAGCGCAGGCGTCTTCTCGATTGACGTAAGAAGGAGCAAAAATCGCCCCGAGGGCCTTTGCTTCGGCACACGTGCAGGGGTGGTGCGATTGCCGTACTACGCCGTCCAAAATGGAGATGACGAAGATGCGAGGAGGAATGAGAGAGACAGAGCGAGACGTTTACTTGTGCTGCCTACTGTGCACCCTGCGCTTCTACTTATTCGCTCGGTCTCGCCTCTCCCGACTCCCATCACCCTCCTGCCGTTGCTTTGATGCGACTCTGAGTGCAGCAAATCGCCCGCTGTGAATCTGTAATGGCCAGACCTCGTGCTTCGTCATTCACGATGGGCGTGTGTGTCCCCTCTTCACGTACGTGTGCTGCACAACTCCGCTCTTCTCGACGTCGTGGCAACTCCCTGGCATGAAAGGCGTTTTTCTCACCTGGGGACTCTTCATTGATGAGGACACTGGTCGTCTCCTCTTCAATTCGTGCTGTGGCGGTAATTTCGACCAATGGAGGAGCGTCCCCTCGAAGATGTTCTAGTGCAGTACTGTGGTGTCGATGTCGCATACTTCTTCCTCGCTCAATTGATGTTGTGGGACTACGTTGAGCAGGGCTGTCGACTCGGCGAAGCTAGGTTGGCCTCCGTCTGCGCAGGGAACTTTTACAGCTGCTCCCTGGGCAACTCACTACGCGACTTCGACGTGGTATGAGAAGAAGGTTAGTGATGCGGAGGTACACCGTACAACAGAACCTGCCACACGTGTAGCGGGCACTGTTTCCTTTTTTCATTCCTCCTAGTGCAGTGCCACCCTCATGACGGAGGGGCACACCGCAGTGCGTGGCGTCATTGGGGCGCAGTGTCCCCGCCCTCCTCCACTCTCTGTGTGTGTGTGGAGAGAAGCGGTGCATCGCTGCTGGTGTCGGCGGCCCGGTCGTGGGCTGCGCTGCGTCGGAGCGGCCCGCGACCGTGAAGGCGCCTGTGGCCCCTGCGTGGTGTGCCAGCGTGAGTCGCCCGGCCCTCGCCCGTCCCTCGCTGCCTGCTGACGTGGGGAGCCTGGGTGCTATTCCGAGGTGTGCACGGCGTGGCGGCCGGCGAAGGGGGTGGGCGGTGTAGTGAACGAGGCTGGGGCTGTGCGGAGGTGGCCGAGTCGGCGCGTTGCCGTGGCGCGTGTGTCCACGGCTGCTTTGCGGGACGCGATGGGCCCCTGCAGGACCTGGCGGCGGGCGGGGTGGTGTCTGAGGCGGTGCTGGGACTCATGTGCTGCATGGCAGAGAGGGGACGCACTGACCACAGACATAGCGAGAGAAAACAATTAGGGTTGGGTGTACTTCTCTACTTGTGTTTTTGCTGTTTTTCTCTCTTCGTGTAGGTGGTGGTGTGGAGGCGCAGTTGTGCTCGGTTTATAGGAGTAACACGCGTGTGTTTGTGTGTGTGTGCTGCGGTGTTGTTTCGTGGGGGTGCCCTTGTCAGCTGTACTTCTCTAATGTTTTCTTCTCATTCGTTTGAGGTTGTCGTTGTTTGCTTACCAACGTTTGATCGTGTGTTTTTGATGTCAACAAGTGTGTTGTCGGTGAGCGCCTGCTGTGCATCCCGTCGTTGATGGCGCACTTCATTTTCGAGAGAGACAAAGAGGAAGAGAAACTACACTGTAGTCGAGCGACAGCTTCAGTGGTGTTGATTCAGAGAGAGCACCCGAGTAGTGGTGACCTGCAGGTCTGTTGCATGATCCTCGGGAACCGGGACGAATCAATGTGCCGGAACACTGAAGGGCACAATATGAAGAGGAAGTGCTTTTCTCTCACTTCTCTCATTCGCTTGCTGCCCGCTCTCTCCGCACCACGCCCTCTCGTTTCTGAGGGCATCACTACTGCTGACAATACCCCTTGCTAGTGTCTCAACAAGTACGCGAATATACTTCCTCCTAGCCCCTGATGTTCTGTTCACCGCTGTGCTGTCCCCATTGGTAGCGCTGCAGTCGATACAAATGTGCCTATATTTAAAAGTTTGTAATTATCACGTGTGAGTCACCCTCCACCACCAACCTGCCCCCCCTTGCTCTCGCGGCTGCTTCTCCTTTTGGCCTGCCTAGTATTCTTTAGCGCCCTCCTAGAGCACCGGCCCAGCAGTAGCGCCGTTGACAAAAAAGACACGGAGATCCATCAGCGCTTCACTGGCTGACACTCGATCACTCGCTCGCTCGGCAGCACTTTTAGCTCGGAAACACTGTCGAGGCAAGTGAGCGCAGGGACATTTTACACGATGTCACGCCTTTCCGACAAAAACAGCGAAGTGACTGTGTCTCTGACACACGCAGGCGAGAGTGTTGCACGAAAGGGTTCTTTGGGTGTTGTGACTGCCGTGGATATAGACTCCGTGAGTGATAGCGGACACGCTCGCATACCGAGCTCCAAATCTAGCGGGCCTGGCTCGTCGATGAAGGCGCGCTGCCTGGCGGCTGGTCAGGTTAACCGAATAGTGGATGGGGCACTGCCTGAGGGGATATCCGTGTCTCGTGACGCTCGCATAGCGCTGCAGAAGTGTGCCACAATCTCATTTTTCTACCTTGCTTGCTTGGGTGATGCGAGTCGCAAGGCCACGGGATCCACTCGCACCACGTTGAACGTGCAGGACATCCGCGGAGCCATGGAGGCAGCGGGGATGGCGCACCTCTTGCCCCTCATGTCAATGGCAGCGAAGCGCGGACGGGACTGACTGAGGTCTTGCAAGGCCGAATTGCATTTTACATCATAGAATTACCAGCGGAGTTGGACTAGAAGGTTCTCGTGTCGTAGTGGGGTAGAGGGGGTGGGTGGGCGGGATGCGGCAGTGCGCTGCAACCGCGGCCTTTGCCTGCACGCTCTGGATTCTCGTGTCCACCTGAGAGGGAAGCCGCGATGAACTCGATATGACTGGAAAGCAAAAGGGAGTGAGAGCGAGCAGTTGTGGTGGTGTTTACCTCACCGACGTCTTCTGGGGTAGCGGCGATGCTGTGGGCTTAGAAGATGGTGAGACAGGCGCCTTTACCAGTCGCGGAGGTCGAGCCGAGAGAGGGTCCACATGTGGATGCCGGCGTGCTGGTACCGCTTGTGACTTTATCCCTCTGCGCACCGTGACTGAGGAGGAGTGCACATATACCACGAGCAGCTCATGACTTGTTGTTTAGCAGCCCTGCCGCAGGTACCCTTTGTTGCTCATCTTCCCGTTGTGTGCGCACAGACAAAGCACCGCGCCCTCGGAGGTGTTGGACTCAATTTTAAGTGGAGAACTGTGTTGAGGCTCCTCTGCGACCTTTGGCACCAACGCGGCATTCAAGTGGCCCGCGTCTGCGTCCGTGGGGGTACCTCAATCCAACCGACGCGTCCTCGAGGGAGTTTTGGGGCTTTTGAGAGGTGGCGCTCTAGACGCGAGGGAGGTCGATGCAGTGCTGACAATGTGGGAAAAGGAGGCGTTTGTGCCTGTGTGCCCCAGGAGCTCAGCTGGAAAGTGCTGTGGGGATAGATGGAGAGGTTGTGCACGGCCGTATACGAAACCTGTACATGAAGCTGCTCAATATGTGAGGCGGTCGGCACGACTGCTTTGCTTCGGCAAGCGAATCCGCGGCTGATTCCATATTGCCTGCTCCTCTTCCTCTTCTCCTCCTCTTTCTCACGAAATAGTTTGCCTTTCACTTCATCGTGGGGCACATCTCAGCGTTCACTTTGCAAGCACACGCCTGTGTCTACATGACAGCACACAGCCAAGAGTTACTCTCCACTTTTCGTTGTTGTTGTCTCTTCTGCTTATTTGGCGTATCTTTTTTATTTTTTTTTAATTGACATTCGATGCGAATCCTCCTACATCCGCGGCATCCTCACCCTCCCTCTTATTGTTTTCTGTTGATTTGCTTCACAAGTTGCTGATTGACTCTTCCTCCTCCTCCTTCTCTTCCCCCACACCTGCACCCCCCTACGACACAGGCACATCGCTCCCCTCCCCTCCCCCCCCCCACCACACACACACCACACACAGCACTGGTTTCTCTCGGTCATCCTTTTGCGCATCTCTTTGTTGTTGTTGTTGTTGTTGTTTTCCGCGTCTTCGTGTTTCTCTGTGGTTGGCGATCTCTCTCTTCCCCTTCAGCTCTTGTTTCTCTCTCAGCTCATCAATGATGCAAGAGGCCCTCCGATTGTTCTGCACTCCGTCGCGAAATAAGGAGCACCGTCGACAGCAGCAGGCTACCATCACATTTACTCTCTTATGGGGAACGAGCATCAGCTTTATCATCTTCACTCCCTTTCTCATTGCTGCCGTGCAGGCCCTGTGCTGCTCAACACAGCGCTTCTCTCATGGCTGCCGTCGTCACCCTGTCACTGTGCAGCCGTGCCGACACTCAACAGAACTACCCCTTTTGCTTTGGCTTCTATCGTTTAAGCGTCGTCGTGCGTCTCGGCAGTACCGTATTTTTGGTGTTTGGCTGCGTGACAACTGTGGTGGAGTCGCTGCACCGCGGCATTCACGCGCACCACTCGAGTCCCCTTTTTCTTCTTGCCCTCGGTGGCGTACAACTCCTCTCACAGATCGTCTTTTGCCGTGATGTTCGACTTACGGATCGTGTGACGGGCCACCACGGTATGGCAGGCGCGCAAAGTGAGGATATTCTTCAGATGCTCTGTGTTGCGTCGTGCAGAGAGAGGCGTGCAGGGAGAGACGGAAGCTCCTTTGAGGAATTACACTGTCCCTCCAGCGTATCGGGGCATGGCCGATCGCCGATGGTGCACAGCAGTCCTAGTGGCGCGCAACGCACGGTGCACAACAGTTCTGCAACAATGGTCCTTTACTTGCTATGCCCGATCACGTGCGTCGTCGCCAGTGTGGTCATGTTGGTGACAGACAGCGCTGCCCCTGACGTGATCGGGGCACTGCTCCTCGCCATCTATTACTCTTACGTCGGATATCAGAATGGACGCGATATGCTCGACTTGCTGATGAACAAATCTGTGACCGACACGCGGCGCTTGCACACGTTGGAGCGATACCTGCGTAACATCAAGGTGCTGGACGGTGTGCTGTTGGTGCAGTCAACCGTGTGGTGGAACATCAACGCATCAGAGAGCATGCTGCTCATTCGCTTAAGACTAATACCCGGCTCTGATGCGTGCGCTGTGTCGCACGCAGTACGCAAGCAGCTGTTTGAGCTTGCGACGTATGTGTATGTGGAGTGCTTCCCCGCTAGCAGTACGAACGGTATCGGGGATAGCGCACCGTCGTCGTGGGGCACACCGCTGACGGGTGCGCATGGACACAGTCATGGCGTGCATGGCCACTCGCACAGCCACCACCTTCACAACCATAAAAGCGATCAAAGTCACGACC
Source organism: Leishmania lainsoni (assembly GCA_003664395.1). Classification (NCBI taxonomy): domain Eukaryota; phylum Euglenozoa; class Kinetoplastea; order Trypanosomatida; family Trypanosomatidae; genus Leishmania; species Leishmania lainsoni. The sequence continues at coordinate 701,548 of RAIA01000133.1, read as the reverse complement.
ACGGCAACAGCCATGAAAATGAACACAACGTCGATGGCCGCTGTGGCCACGATCACGGTCATTCGCACAGTGACCTGTTTGTCGCCAGCGGTGAGGGCACCTTGTCAACTAGACGACACTCCAATGAGTTTGGCGCCATCAGGGGCGATGGGCGACCTGGTCCTATGGTAGCTGCTTTGCCTTACGGTGCGCAGAGGTTTCCTGGAGTGATGTCTTACAGAGCCCATGCAGGTGGTGAACCAGTCTCAATGGCGTTTCCCACACTACCGGGGGCCACTAGCGGAGGACATGATCCCTTAGCTGAGCGACAGCACTTCTTGAGAGACGTACCACCAATCGACAATGCCACTGCGGTACAGCCGTCACAGTCTATAGGGTTTTCTTATGTCTCCTCTAGTGCGTACGGTGTGGGCACTATGGGCCCAGAGAATTGTTTTAGCCAGTCCGTACATCGCGACGCAGCCGTTCGAGCTGCAGACTTCACTAATTCTCTAGCACTGCCGTCGCGTCTGCCCGATATGCCGCCCTCGGTCTTCATGCCGCTTCGCGATCAAGGTGCTCGTATCGGCGGTGAGGTGAGGAGGAGCACAACTCCTAGTGTAATGCATGACTACATGTAACCTGTCGAGCCGTTATGTGAATCTGACGTATATCTCAACTTACTTCTATCTCTGACCTGCAAGGGTACGCAACAAGACTGCGTCTATTGGTTCTCACGGTTTTCGGAAGGGCGTTCTCATGTGTAGTGTTGCGTCACTGCAAGCTAATGACCTCTGCCACTCTGCTCCTCTGATTTCTTTTGACACTGAGAAACTCTCACGCGGTTTAGAGTTTCTCCACTTGAGTTTTACAGGGTGCTTGACTTATCAGGCACGCGCGAAGGCGCCTGACACGTGTGCTGTTGACATTGTGTATGGTATCGCGTGCATCGTGATGATGACTAAGCGCTGAGGAGTGCGGAGAGGGACATCGCCTCCTCGGTTGCTCTTGTCTATTGAGGGTTTGTAGATGTATATGTGCCACCCTCATGATGGAGGAGCACACCGCAGTGCGTGGCGTCATCGGGGCGCAGTGCCCCCCGCCCTCCTCCACTCTGTGTGTGCGTGTGTGGAGAGAAGCGATGCAGCCCCCACCCCGTCTCCCTGCCAATGCCGAGCCACTTCTGGTGCTGACGGTGTCACGCACCCGCGGTGCAGGGGGCCGGAGCGATGCATCGCTGCTGGTGTCGGCGGCCCGGTCGTGGGCTGCGCTGCGTCGGAGCGGTCCGCGACCGTGAAGGCGCCTGTGGCCCCTGCGTGGTGTGCCGGGTGTGCCAGCGTGAGTCCCCGGCCCTCACCCGCCCCTCGCTGCCCGCTGACGTGGGGAGCCTGGGTGCCATTCCGAGGGGTGCACGGCGTGGCGGCCGGCGAAGGGGGTGGGCGGTGTAGTGAACGAGGCTGGGGCTGTGCGGAGGTGGCCGAGTCGGCGCGTTGCTGTGGCGCGTGTGTCCACGGCTGCTTTGCGGGACGCGATGGGCCCCTGCAGGACGTGGCGGCGGGCGGGGTGGTGTCTGAGGCGGTGCTGGGACTCATGTGCTGCATGGCAGAGAGCAGACGTATTGAGAAAGAAGCTGACCGTGGTGAAAAGGCGCACAGAGACATTGACACATGCCGGGCATCGTTCCTACCCTATTCGAGGCGAACATAGACGTGTAGGAGAGTTTTCGAAAACTGAGGTTTGAAAACGGAAATCAATGTGGTTGTGCGGTGTCTTTTCTTTTTTTTTTGCTGATGCTTTTCATGCTGGTTATTCTTTTGATCTTTGTGGTTATTGCGTATATACACACTTTCTTTCACTAGAGTTGCCGTCGATAGTATGGCCTGGTCTCGTGTAACTTCTCACGCAGACACCAAGGACAGAAAAGAGGAGTCAACGAGGAGGTGATGACGGTGTCTTGTTCAGGTCGCTCGTCAGATGTGGCTCCTTCTTTCTTCAGGGTGCCTGTCTCACTACTGTTTGTGCTTCTGCCATGCAGTACTTTATTTGCCTGGTTTTCTGAGCGACTGCGCAGTGTGTGTGTGTGTGTGTGTGTGTGTGGTGTTGCTGGTGGTATTCCGTGGTGCGTCAGCTGTATACGTCATGTAAAGGATCTCTTGATGGTGCACGCTAAGCGCATAATGGTTCTGCGTCCTTTCTATTTCTCAGCTTTGTTATTTGCCTTCGCATGCTCCTCTTCATCTCCATGCGTGCCTTCTTATAATTACTTCGTGCGATTCGCCTACCCGCTTAAGTGCGAGGTACTAAAATTGTTAGATGATGAGCCTCCCGACCCCTGCCCGCCCTCACCCCTACCACGGCCGGCTCGTTGAACACCCGGTAACCGCAACGATAGCATGCCACACAGACAAGCGTGGGCGTGTTTGTGCGCACGTGTAATCGTTCATTTGTTTCGTTCTACCTACAGCGAACAAGTGGTGCTCCTTGATTGGAGGTGCGCACGCCATGGCGTAGGAACCTCGTTGCGTGTCCGTCTCTTTCCCGCTCCTGCTGCTGCTGCAGCAGCAGTGACGTGGACTATACCCATGCCTACACGCATGCACTCTAGCCCCCGCCTCTCCCTTTCTCTCAAGAAGTAGCATTAACAGTAGCGATGCCAGACGGGTGTAGTGACGATTATTACCGCATAGTGACACGGCAGAGCCAGGCGACTGAAATTATCGTGCCGATTCCGCCTTTCTGCAAGCCTCTCGCTGCTTCAGTGCGTCCTTTCGGCGAGGGAAAGGCGGGACTTCTTGCCTCGTTCTTCGACCCTGAGCAGCATGCCTGGGTGGTGCGGCAACTGCCGGTGCACGAGTCGTGGCCGCATACGCCACCGCCGTGTCTCACTGTTCGCGTCGTTACATTAGTGGATCCGACCAACCTCTACGAGCTGCGTCTCTCTCTCTCCAGCGTCCTCGACGGTCTTAGCAACGATGAGCTCTGTGCTCTGCAGCGACGCACCCAACTCTATGAGCTGCTTGTTGAGGAGCACCTCTCCGACAAGTCCGGCGCAGCTTTACGGTCTGCTGGTGTAGAAGGTAGACTGCCGCAGCTGAAGGAGGCTGTTACGCTGGCTGCACCACTGGATGTGATGGAGGGCTTTGTACTGACGGGCGGTGGCTTTCTTTCCGACTTCCCCGTGCTGCGAGACTGTCCGGCGCTTCCGCGCTCGATGGGCGCCGTGTACGATGACATCCTCTTTGGTGACGACTTTTGTGGGCCACCGATGCCCGCCGGCGCCGCACGCCTTCCAGGCACCGACTCCGCTGCCCAAGCCAAACGGGGCACGGGCAGCTTCTCGCCAGGGAATTCGAATGAGGCACTGGAGTACACGGCGTGGTCTGTGACTGCGGCGGCGAACGCGGGGTTGGCGTGCATCGCGATAGGCTTGCGCCGCCGAAGCCCTATGGAACGTTCCCAGCTGCAATCAGGGCGGCAGCACATCCACTCCACCTTTCCATTTCACAACATTGACGCAGAGGCGCCGCTTGCGATTAGCGCACCACCAGCGTGGCCTAAGACGTCTTCCAGTGTTGTCACCGATAGCGAGACTCTTACCGTCTTCCCAGGCACCGGCGCTTCTGTTTCAGGTACGCGCCCCCATGAAGGTGTTGGTGGCGGCGAATGCGATCCGTACAACTTTGCGAGCGCGCATTCCTCTGCTGCAGGGGCCACTACAACAGCGCGTCCGCTGCTGGAGACGCTGACGCTGCGCGGAGAGGTGGACGTAAAGCTGTCTCGTCATGAAGGAGAAGAGTGGCACATCTCTCTCCCACCGCCTCACGGCAGCTTTCAATTTACAATGGGCCCCAATCGGGAGCTCATGACGGCTGCTAGACGTATCTTTTACTATGAATAACACTGAGAACAAGAGAATGATGACCGAGACGTACTGGTCAGGAGTGGGGTGGGGATGCCGCTGCAACGCGCAGACCGGCTTTTCTCCGCTGCGAGGCATACACGAGCGGTCTTAGAGTGGATCAGCAGAAGACGAGCAGCTCCCCTCTCCCCAAAAGAAAGGAATTCTGATGAGCTACTGTGTGTGTGTGTGTCTTCCTGTGCACTACTGAGCCTACACGTGCTGCGGCCTTGTAAGCCCCTGCAGTATCATTTCCTGGTGTCGGTACGTAAACGCCTGTCTCTCTGTCTTGTATGTTACTCTTTTCGATCTGGTGCGCTTTTTGCTGCTTCGTAGAGCTCCCCAGTCGTCTCCAGACACAGCAGTCAATGACCTCGTCAGTACTACCTGCGTCTTTGTTTTCTTCCAGCTCCACCTCTTGTCCTCTACCATTTCCTCGCTCGATGTCTTATGGTGCTCTATCTACTTCTCCTACAGCATGCCCATGACAGGGGGGAATCCTGAGGGAGGGACTCGAATATTCATTGAGGCTACCGCTCGCGCCACGCGCTCTCCGACCTACTTTATCAACTGCTGGCTGTAGAGGGGTTTCTGCGTGAGGAAGTCTCTTCTATCCGGCAATCACGCCTGACGCTGCGCACGTCTGTACATTCATACTGGTGGTGGACCGTCTGGAGAAGTGTCGCGCTGCCTTGTCCCTCTCTTCGCTGTAGTCACACATAAAAAAACTCAAGCACCAGCACCCTCAACACCACTTTCCATTTCCTTGCGAGATGCTTACCCGTACGGCGCTTCGCTGTGTCAAGTACGGCTCAACGCCGAAGGACATCCGCTATGGCATGGAGGCCCGTAACGCTCTCCTTGCCGGCGTTGAGAACCTTGTGAAGGCCGTCGGCGTCACGCTCGGCCCCAAGGGCCGCAACGTGATTCTCGAGATGCCGTACGCAAGCCCCAAAATAACCAAGGATGGTGTCACGGTGGCCAAGAGTATCGAGTTCGAGGACAGCTTCGAGAACCTTGGGGCGAACCTGGTCCGTCAGGTGGCCGGACTGACGAACGACAACGCCGGTGACGGTACCACAACCGCCACCGTCCTGTCCGGCGCGATCTTCAAAGAGGGCTTCCGCAGCGTTGCGACTGGCACGAACCCAATGGACCTGAAGCGGGGCATCGACCTCGCCTGTCGGGAGGTGCTCATATCGCTGGCCGAGCAGTCTCGCCCTGTCACCTCTAAATCTGAGATCACCCAGGTGGCGATGATCTCGGCAAACATGGACCAAGAGATCGGCAGCCTGATCGGCGATGCGATGCAACAGGTCGGCAAGGATGGCGTGATTACCACGCAGGAAGGCCGCTCGCTCAACACGGAGCTCGAGCTGGTGGAGGGCATGTCGTTTGAGCGGGGGTACACGTCGCCGTACTTCGTGACGAACACAAAGGCGCAAAGGTGCGAGCTGGAAAATGCCCTCGTCTACGTGGCGAACCGCAAGCTCACTAGTGTGGCGCACATCTTACCGGCGCTGAACTACGCGATTCAGCAGAAGCGTCCACTTTTGGTGATTGCGGAGGACGTGGAGGGGGAGGCGATGCACACGTTTCTGTACAACAAAATTCAGGGCCGCATCAACGGGTGCGCTGTCAAGGCGCCAGGCTTTGGCGACATGCGCATCAATCAGCTGCAGGACATTGCCGTATTCACTGGGTCGCAGATGATCTCGGAAGACCTAGGCCTCTCACTGGACCAGAACGATTTCTCCGAGCGCTTCCTTGGCACATGCCGAAAGGTGGCCGTTTCTCGCGACGAGTGCATCTTGATGGAGGGCGGCGGCAGCGCTATTGCGCTCGAGGAGCGGGTGCAAATGATTAAGGACATGATCTCCGCTGAAGACCACGAGTACAATCGTGAGCGCCTTGTCGAGCGTCTCGCGAAGCTCTCTGGTGGCGTTGCTGTGATCAAGGTCGGCGGCGCCTCAGAGGTGGAGATAAGTGAAAAAAAGGACCGCATCATTGACGCGCTGAACGCCACGCGCGCGGCTGTGTCAGAGGGCATTGTTGCAGGCGGTGGTACAGGGTTGCTGATGGCCTCCCTGCGCCTCGAGACGATCTCCAAGGACAGACGGCTTCCACCTGACATCCGCACTGGTGTGAATATTGTGAAGAAGGCAATCGGGCTGCCAGCACGGTACATCGCGAACAACGCGGGTGTAGAGGGTAGTGTTGTGGCAGGAAAGGTACTCGCTCACAAGGACCCAACTTTCGGCTACAACGCTCAGACCGGCGAGTATGTAAACATGTTCGAGGCGGGGATCATCGATCCGATGAAGGTAGTGAAGTCTGCCGTCGTGAATGCATGCTCTGTGGCAGGCATGATGATCACAACGGAGGCGGCAGTGGTGGAAAAGGATCTGCTCGGTCGCGAGAAGCGCATCGAGGATGAGGGGATGGAGGACAAGGAGAAGAAGCGCAGCGTCGACAAACTGCGCAAGCAGGTAAATGAGCGGGACTCGCCGATGCCCAAGATGGCCCCACCGATGAAGTTCGATATGAAAGGTCTGTAGTAGAGGCGGGCGGCAAAGAGTGTGAGTGACGGGGTGGGACTAGCTTTGCTGAGAGTGGGATAGTTTAGGTTCCACTCCCCAGCCGAGCTGCACCTTGTCGGTCGTCTTGGGTGTAGCAGGTCTGCGTGCTGATTCTCCATTGCATCACCCCTTTTCAGTACTCTCCTGGCCTCGGCGTTTGCTAGGGGTGTCGCTAGAGTGGTTTAGTGGTCTCGCCTGTAGCCCCTACACATACGCCAAATGAGCGGCTCGAATCGAGTGGCCGTTTCCACGTGCGTGTCGCTCGTATTGTATATACGGGGGCGACCGCTCTGTATCGCTCGTCCTCTCTCTCCCTCTTTTCGCTAACGTTGTCAGCGGTGCGTTTCGCCCACTATCGCACATTGAGGCTAAAGCATCGGCACACCCCCACCCCCTAACAAAGATGGGATGGTACGCTGTAGGGGACCGATACCTCCTGCACGAATGGGGGAGGTGAGGGAAGAGATCCGACGCACTTTACGCCGGTTCTCATATCAAGGTAATGTGCCTACCGATGCGCTAAGGCAGTGCTTGGCCTCTGTGCGATTTCTAGAGAGGAGGGAGGCAGTCTGTGTGCCAGGCCCTTTTAGCATTCGTCGTATGTTCTATCACTGCAACTGCCCTGTATTAAGGGTAGGCTTCGTGCATCTGTCGGCTGTTGAGGAGAAGCGTTTCACAGCCCCCACCCTTCTGCCTTTTTTTCTCTCCACCGACACTTCTCTGGGTTGATTTCTACTTGTCTGCCGTGATACTGTCGTGCTGTATGTCTTTACTGTTTGCGTCATCCATTGTGAGCGTCTTGGTCTACCACTGCGGAAGGTACTCAACATTCTACGCATACACTCACTGACGCACACGTGACCCTACTCCGCGCGTACAAACGCCATCCCGCACAAGTCCTGTAGCCTCATAGATAGAACGAGAAAGGTAGTTGTGGGGGAGGTGGAAGTACCGTATCTTTATCTCAATACGTGTTCTTTGTTTTTGCTTGTAGAGCTACACACGGACAGTAGCACACGCACACACCATGACGGCACCATTGAAGGTACTAAAACCCAAAATGGTCTTCGATAACCGCCCTGATGAGATTCGAAAGCCGATCAAGCTCATCCTACTCGGCGATAGCGCAGTGGGCAAGTCAAAGCTAGTGGAGCGCTTCCTGATGCAGCGGTATATCCCAATGCAGATGTCTACCTACGCCCTCACGCTGTACCGCTACGACTTTGTGACCGACGAGGACGAGGTGGTGGACGTGGATGTCTGGGATACTGCCGGGCAGGAGCGTTTTGCCACGGTGCATCCGAGCTACTACCACGACGCACACGCGTGCATCCTCGTGTTTGACTGCACACGCAAGGCGACATACAAAAACTTAGAAAAGTGGCTCGCCGAGATGCGCATCTACCGTGAGCACATTCAGTGTATTGTTGCGTGCAACAAGATTGATACCGACCCATCAGTTACTACCAAAAGTTTCGCCTTTGCTGAGAAGCATAAATTCCCGCTGTACTATGTGTCCGCCGCGGATGGCTCCAATGTTGTTCAACTCTTTGAAACTGCCATCTCAATGGCCGCCGCGTACAAGAAGAATCCCGCCAAGGAGGACTTCATGACACAAGTAATCGGTATGCTGAAGGAGGACAGGATAGCCGCGGATGCCGCAGCAGTGCCATCGTCGAGCGCGTGAATGCAGAGGCATGACTGTATCGCCAATGTGTGCTTTTACGGCGTCTCACTTTTCTTTTCTGCAGAGGTGAGGAGGGACTCATTCACGCGCACTTATCGCACGCTTCTCCGCGTGACTATTTGAATTTCTGCCTTTTCTCTGGGTTGTGCATTCGCCGATGTGCACTGAGGCACCTCGGTATTTCTGTGGCCACGTCGATCGACTACCAGCTGATCGCTCTTCGTTTGTGTAGGCGAACACGGTAACCGCAGAGGTGTGCGCAGTGGCGGGCGCATGACAATGATGCCCTTGTAGTGTCATTGCGGCTTGTGTGTGTCTGTGTGTGTGTGTGTGTGTGTGTGCCTGTTGCACCGTTCAAGGGATTATCTCCCCTTAAGCTGCTACTGTGCTGTGTGTTAGGGGCTTTGATTGCGGGAAGTGTGTTCCCTCACATATGGCGACCGTATGTGTAGTAACGTCTCCCGTTTCTCCCGCTCTTTGTACGTGTGTCGCTGGGGGTTTTGTGTTCCTCACATCATCTCTTTTTGTATTCCTCATTGTTTATTTTCATCTTTTCCCTTCTCCTCTATGGGGTGCGCGTTGAGGGAAGAACACATTGTCGTGCGAGTACATTTTTTTTTCTTTCATTTACGCGACGAGGTGATGGAGGAGTGTTTGTCTCTGCCGGGTCTCGCCACTTGAACTTCGACCTGTTTCCTCATCTCTTCCCATCTCTCCCTCTCTGGCATTAGCAACGGGGTGTCTGTGTCAACGGATCGATGTGTGTGGACTGTCGTGTTCGACCCTTTAGAACGCGTAAGGCGTGCGCGTGTATGTTGATGTAAATGAGTATGAGGTGCGGCGATCCAGACTTCGGTGATATCCCTTGCTATTATCTATACGTTTCACGTGTGCTGAGCCAAGCCTGAGTTTTTGCTTGTGAACGTGTTTGGGCTCTCCGGTGTACTGGCTACTGCTTCGTGAACCCGTCTGGGTGTTCTGTGGGACTCCTCGCATGTCTGGTGGGCTTCTCGCACCGATTCAGGGCTAAGAGAGATGCTCACGGCCATGTACAGAACAAGCTCCACATGCGAACTTAAGCGAGTCAGCGTAGCTGAGGAAGTCTACCCCGATGCTTTTATTAGTATCTGAAACTGCGAGCATATACAGCTTACTGAAGGTTCTTAACGGCTAAGCGCAAAGCGAGGAGGAGGAGGGGAATTGTGATTGGTGGATGGGTGGGCCGGTAGAGAGACACTGAAGAAGGCGCTGCACTCCTGGAGCCTCCTTCTGCCACCTCGATCTCGCCTCCTCTCTGGTCCTGCATGCTCCTCTTCTTCGTCATCTTCGCCTTGAGTATTCCGAAAAAAATGCTGACCCCCTTCTTCAGCTCTCTCTCTCTCCTCCTTTTTTTCTCTGTGTTTTCTATTTGTCATTCCCCTCACTTGCCTTGTCGCTTTCCCTTTTCTTTCCCTGGCGGGGGCTATCTCGTGTGTAGAGCGTCCTTCACGTCTATGCGTGTTGAATGTGCGTACGGGTGCACAACAACACAACTGAAAAAAAAATAATGGCATCTATGAACAGCAAGGGGCGGTCTCCCGTAGAGCTGCAAGCCAGAGTGCGTGCCTTTGTCGCAGCTGAACGAACACCTTCTCTATTGCGGCCTGCGTGAGGCTTCACTGCGTCGTTTTATTTTCGTTTAAGGCAACCACTCCAAAAAGGGGTGGGTGGTTGTGTTACAGGGAGGCTCCGCTATTCATCCTCGTTGGACTTCATGAGGTTTGTGATCTTCTCTCCCCTCCCTCCAAGTCCATGCCATGTGTTTCTTATACTTATCCACGGGATACGATGGAAACGCGTTGCTCAAACTGTAGCTCTCTGTCCATCTCACAACTTTCCACAAGTAGCGCTCGAGAAGGCGCCCCACCGCCCACCCCCTGGAGCCGTTCTTTTGCAACTCACCAGCGTCCTTGTCTTGTTGCTATTGGCACTTCATTTCTATATTATGCCGTTCTGTGTTCAGGCGCTGCCGTACGACTATGGCGCGCTCTCGTCCAAAGGCATCTCCAAGGAACAGGTCACGTTCCACTACGATAAGCACCACAAGGGGTACGCGGCGAAGCTGAACGCTGCCGCGGAGTCGAACTCGGAGGTCTCGTCAAAGTCGCTGGAGGAGGTGATCCAGACAATGAAGGGCCCCATGTTCAACGCTGCCGCTCAGATCTTCAACCACGACTTCTACTGGAAGAGCCTGTCTCCCTCCGGCGGTGGCGAGCCGTCTTGCAAGGTTGCGAGTGCCATCAACGAGAGTTTCGGCAGCTTTGCGTGTTTCAAGGAGGAATTCACGAATGCAGCGGTCGGTCATTTTGGCTCTGGCTGGGTGTGGCTCGTGAAGGACAAGTCCAGCTCTAAGCTGAAGGTGTTCCAGACGCACGATGCCGGCTGCCCGCTCACGGACCCCAACCTCGTGCCACTATTGGCATGTGATGTGTGGGAGCACGCATACTATATCGACTACAAGAACGATCGCGCAGCCTACGTGAACGCGTGGTGGAATTTGGTGAACTGGCCTCATGCCAACCGGTGCTACCTGGCTGCTGGCGGCTCCCGCTACACAAACAGTGACCTGTAAAACAAGTGAGTCCGGATAGAAGATCAAAATGCTCGCTGAACGTGGCGCTTCAGCGTCGTTTTCTATTTGGCATTGCCTCCGTCGTTCTTTTTCTGAGCTCCATCGTACGATGAGGGCAGTTCAAGCATCTTTGAGGTCTATGCTGACCGGTGTATACGCGTTTGGTGCCATCAGCTGGGCACGCACAGCCTCTTTTCCAGTCGTTGGACACGAGGAAAGGGGGTGCTCTAGCGACAAAAGTAATTCTTTTCTTCTCTACGAGCGCACTCGTGTAAAGTTTATTCGGTGCGCAACACACATTTTCTATCAGCCCTCGCTGTTGTGATCTCCTTTATTCGCGTATTTTTTCTCTCTCTCATCTTTAAAGCAGAAGGCTGCGGTGCCGCAGGACATCTCAAGTGTGGCGGTAATCTACTTATCGGTGGAAGTCACAAGAAAAACACAAAGTGAGGCAGGGACTCTTTGGATGCAAACCTCACTCGCTTTCACTCTCTATGAGAGTTTTCTTTGGAGTGACAGGAGCTCCCCCTCTGTTGCGTTGTCGGGCTGAGCTGTAGTAGTGGGCAGCTGCAGGGGTCATGCTTGGCTCTCTCTGTAAAGGCAGAACCAAAAGAAACGCACATGCTTACTTTGGCGTTTTGTCTTGTTTTCTTGTTTTTTCCATTTTGGCTACTTTTCCATTCATCCCCCCTCACGATTTTCTTACCGCTGTTTTTCTGTCATGGGTCGTTACCGTCTTGTGTGTGTGTGTCAGGGTCTCTAAATTTGCTTCCATTCCCGCTCTGAGTATGCCGATCAGCTTTAGAAGCGTAAGCGAAAGTGAGTCAGGCTCATGGTAGGCTTCCTTCGTGTGTGGCTTTTGATTTGGAGGTGAATGTGACCTGATTGGGGTGCGTGCAGTTTTGTTGTGTCAGGCAAGGAACCGAGAGAGAGAGAGCGGATCACTGTTCAGGATGCCAAAGCTGATGCAAATTTTTTTTCCGAGCAAAGGAGACAAGGAAGGCAGAAAAAAGCCGTGCTCATCTACAAAGAGAGCGAGAGGTCCAATGCCTCACACCCATGGAAGCGAAAAGACCGCATGTACGGGACACTATGCTGTCATGTTTCTCGGCCAGGTCGCTCTCTTTTCTGAGTTTCCAAAAAAAAAAAAAGGGAGTGTGCGCATCGCCATCATTCCTCTTCCCGTTTTCAATGATTTGGTTCTCTGCAGCCACGGTGCTGAGATCTGTTTCAGTCAGTCTATTTCTTCTACTTTGCTCCCCACTCCTGCCTCTGCCGCCTTAAACTCTCTTAACATTACGTGCATGCTGTGTGCGTGCTTCCACTACTCCCCTTTTTTCTGCTTCGTCACTACTGCCTGTGTACACTCGCCTGTACAACTGGTTTGCCATTCCTTTTCTTGCGTTACACATGGCTGCTGACTGGGCGAACATCCACGTGTATACTCTCGCACCTACTGTAACCTAATGAATAGGTTGTACCTCTTTCTTTCCACTCACCCCTTATTATTAGCATCGCGCTCTTTTTTTTTCCCTTTGACTTACGCATCTTAGCTCATCATCTTTTGCTTTTATTTTGTACAGCGGAATAAGCAAATCGTTGCAGCAGCTCACTTACGAAGCAGACAACGTACACGACGGGCGTTTGATTCTTATTCCCTTAAAACATCCACGTTTCCCCTCGTTTTCTGAACGATGCCGTTCTGTGTTCAGGCGCTGCCGTACGACTATGGCGCGCTCTCGTCCAAAGGCATCTCCAAGGAACAGGTCACGTTCCACTACGATAAGCACCACAAGGGGTACGCGGCGAAGCTGAACGCTGCCGCGGAGTCGAACTCGGAGGTCTCGTCAAAGTCGCTGGAGGAGGTGATCCAGACAATGAAGGGCCCCATGTTCAACGCTGCCGCTCAGATCTTCAACCACGACTTCTACTGGAAGAGCCTGTCTCCCTCCGGCGGTGGCGAGCCGTCTTGCAAGGTTGCGAGTGCCATCAACGAGAGTTTCGGCAGCTTTGCGTGTTTCAAGGAGGAATTCACGAATGCAGCGGTCGGTCATTTTGGCTCTGGCTGGGTGTGGCTCGTGAAGGACAAGTCCAGCTCTAAGCTGAAGGTGTTCCAGACGCACGATGCCGGCTGCCCGCTCACGGACCCCAACCTCGTGCCACTCTTGGCGTGCGATGTGTGGGAGCACGCATACTATATCGACTACAAGAACGATCGCGCAGCCTACGTGAACGCGTGGTGGAATTTGGTGAACTGGGAGTTTGCATCTAGCCAGTTGTAAGCCCATTTGCATTCACACCATGGACAGCATCTCGAGAGAGCTCGATCAAGTGATGAATGGAGGCGGGGGAAGGGGGACGCTAGGGGGCCAGAGATGTTTATGAGCACCAGAAATAGGCCAAGAAAAGGCGCAGCAAGTTACCGAGTAGGAGGGGGACGGAACGTAGTTTGTTCGTTACAAGTACTTTGCCTTTCCTTTTGCCCAGTTATCGTCGCTGTATTCTCTTTTCGCTCTCTTCTCACAGAGTGATCTTCTTGACATCCCCGCGGTCTCTGCGGAGATGCCTCCTCACCCAGGACTAGAATCGCTTTCGGGGGCGGTACTTATCCACCGTTTTTTTTTTTGAATTGGCGCTTTATACACTCGCCCGATCCCTGCGCAGTGTCGGCAGCTCATGCTGTCGGTGGAGGGCGAGGGGAATGGGGGTCGGCTGTAACGAAGCAGTGTTTTCGCCACTATCTGTAAACCGCACGATGCATTTCCGCTCACTTTTTACCGACTCGCCTTCACGTGTTTGTCATTGCTGTTGGTATGCCGTGTCTGTGAAACTGCGGGTGAGGCATGAATACAAGCTTTCCGCAGGAACGATAGCACCTCTCTTATGTTCACTTCCTGCCCCTCTCCTCTCTCCCCCTTCACTTTTACCAAAGGCTTTTTGAGCCCGTTCGCTTCTAGTGCTTGAGCTCTCGAACCCCTCTTTGTCTGTCTGTGCGGATGGGTCTCTTTCCCCCGTCTCTGCGTGTCGAGGTTGCTCTGGTATTTTCTTTCTGTTTGCTTTGCTCTGTGTTTTTTCTTTTATTATTGGATTACCGATGCTCTATTCTGTTTTTTTTTTTCGTTCCTGTGTGAGCTGGTTTTGCGCTAAGGCACATGCAGTTTCTGTTCTGTTGCGGTTCGCTTCTTCCTCTCTTTGTTGTTGAGATGCCCGTCATGGTGATGCGTTCTCTCTTCTTTCATGTTCCTCACATCTTGTTTGTCATCTCTGCGCATGTCTCTATTTTGTTTCTATTCGTGTACTTCTCTGGCGCTCGCTCGGTTTCCCTTCCTGCTCCACTGCACTCTTCTGCTCTACACATCTACATTTATCCACCTTTTCAATTTGACCAGTTGAGCGAAAGGCGAATGGCTTGAGGTGGAAACCACGAAACAAGCGAAGAAAAAAAACGGTAACAGAGGTTGCGCCAACAGATGTGCAAGAGGGGGAGGAGGGGTACGGAATTAAGGTAGATGTGCTGACAGTGGCTTCTCGTACACGCGTAGGCCCCTGTAGGGAGAGGCCTCCTTTTCGAATACATATGCATACATATACATACATATGTATGTATATGTATGTATGCATATGTATGTTTGTATTGTTGTTGGTTTTGATTTTGCCTGATGGCCTTCCTGAAGCCGCCTACGCGTCCGTTTTTTTTTCGGTCGTGCTCTCTTTGCGCGTGTGTGTGTCTCCCCACTGCGATTTTAGGCGGGTGCGTACGCACGCACACACACACACACATACACACACACCGAAAGGCAGGCGAAAAAAAAAACGATGCCTACATGATGAAATGGACCAAACGAACCGACAAATATGAAGAGAAAGAGAACAATTCAAGAAAGGTATGCGTGACAGCTGAAGAAGAGAACGAAGTCGAATGGAGGAGCAAAGACAAGAAGTCAAAAATAACACTCACATATGGCATGTCCGTTGAACAAGTCAAGAGTGGGTTGTCTATGCCCACGCGAACAACAAGTCAGGATGGAGAATGAGTGACTTGAAGAGAAAGAGAGCGCATTGGTAAACCTGAAGGGGTCGCTAACATCCGAAAAGGACTTGTGTGTTTGCCAGTGCCTGTAACTGTTTCTTTCCGTGTGTGCCTGAATTCAGAGTGCGTCTGTGCGTTCGTCGGGCTACTGTGTCCTCGCTTTCCCCCTCCTTCGCCTGGTCCCGTCTGTGCTCTTCGCCTGCACCTCTTGTGCTGCTTCACATCACGACACTTTGAGTGAAGCTCCCCTCCCTCCCCACTTGACGTGAGTGAAAGGAGAGAAGCGGTGCCGATTCAAGAGTGGTGTGGCAGGGCACAGATGTCAAGGTCGCGGTGTGGCGTGGGTGAGGCGAGGTATGTAGTACACTGTATTGTTCACCTCTCTATGCACTTGCCCACACCGTCGTAGCAGGTGCCTCTCTCTTTTTTTTTGTTCACTGCGTCTCTTCATTTTTTTTCTTTCGCTTGTGAGATTTCTATTTTCTGTGATGTCTCCATTTTGCTCACTGCCATATGCGCTGGTAGTTGGTGCGCCGCACACGTCTCGCACTTCTCTTCTCTCTCCTTAGTGTTTCTTTACGGATTGAGAATCGGAAAGATCTGAAACACGAACGAAAAAAAAATGGGGTCGGTGAAGAGATGATGGGAGGCGCACGATTACAGCACGCACAGCTGCGCACGTAGACAAACATACAGGCATGTCTTGTGCAGAAAGGAAATGCTAAACCAGTGGAGGGTGGGAACGAAGCTGATAAGTGGCAGAGAAAGAACGAGCGGTCGAACTTACGCTGCACACGTCACGGAAAGCCCTTTGAAAGCAAAATGGGACAGGGCAAAGGTAACTGCACGGGTTTTGGTTGCTTGGCTAATGTGCCCTCGAGGTGCTGCGGTATGCATTATTGCTCCTTGTTGCTCACAATCTGGCTCACTTATGTGTCGCGCCGATGTCAGCTGTTCTGGATGCCCACCGTTCTCTTGCATGATCTGCTGCTTTTTGCTCTTCATTGCAGCAGCTCAGTGGTCTGCACTATTCACCTTCTCATAGTGATGATGTGCTCTTTTCCCTTTCCGCATGTGCGCCTGTGCCCATTTAGCTCTCTTTTTTTTCGTTCTACATGTTGGATTCGGCGTGCGTCTGTGTGTGTTTGTTTGTTTATTTTTATTTTACGAGCTTGCGACTAAGCGCTCAAAACGTATATAGGCGTTCCGTCAAGGGCGCAGAAGAGAAATGAAGAATGCTGGCAGAAAAAGCTCGTGAGTAAAAAAACGAAAGAAATTGAGATGCGCACGCGCAGTCAGTGTGTACGCTTGTTGCCTGGCTAGCCAATCCGCGGATTTGACCGCACCTAGAGGCACTTTTTTGTCCAGAGGAACAGCTGGACAGTCATCTCAAGTGTAATCGCCGCACTGGCTTGCTCGAACTGGCTACGAGGAGGTGTGTGTGTGTGTGTGGAGTAGATATGACTGTGCTACGCGCAGTCGAGCTTTACGCCTCCTCTTTGCCTGCTCGACTTGCCACAACAAAGAGAGGCAACCATCAGAATTCTGCTTCTCCCTAGGGGGAGCTGTTGTGTGTGATTAAGGCGCGTACTGAGTGCGCCGATTCACTTTGCGTGCGTTCTGCAAGTCTCATCTGTCAGATGCTGTGTACTGCAGTGACGGAATGAGCGATACTTGATGCGTTTTCGGCCACAGCGGAACTTCACTAGGGAAAGATGTTGGGCGCATGTTATGGACCAAGTATAGTATACATCTTTGGTCTTCTCTTTATGCGCTGAACCACTCTCTCTTTCTGGATTCTCTCTCTGCTCTACTGTACAAGTGTTCTATACGGACGCGTAAGATTTGCACTCTCCAGTATATCCACGCCACCACACCGAACCCTACATTTGTGGTGGGATCAGGTTTGAGCCGCCACTCACTTAAAGCCTCTCACTTACTTCTTACCTGCAGCTTTATATCAATACCTGCAAGGGCGATTGTGAAAAACGAAAAAAAAAGTAACAACAACAGGGGGAGAGAGTAAAAGGCAGCAAAGGTGGTTTAAAAGGATTGCAACAAGGGCAAGAAAACGAACATAGAGCAAAATCGCCTATTGAGTCGCCTCATATTGTTGACTCTCAGTGCATGTGTTGGAGCCTTGACACTGAGGTGGTTATCTCTGATTCTATTTCCCTCTTCTGCTCTTACCCTCCTTCCTGCGCTCGCTGTCACTTACAGTTGTTTTCTTTTTTCTTTCCGGCTTTCCCTTCTCTTCCCTCATTCGCGCCGTGTTGTTGAGCTCGTCCCCACGTGTGTGGTTGTACTCTGGACAAGAAATACAACGAAAAGTGTAAACGTTTTTTTCTTCATTGTCATCTCTCTCTCGCGCGCGCTCTCTGTTGCCTTGCCTTTGGCTATCGCCTGCGCGTTTGTGCGGACGCGCTCGAAAGACCCTTCCCCCCTCTCAACCTCATCCCCACTACTACCCTACTCCGCCTCTCAACGCTAGCTGTATCATACAGTTACATACACATCCCCAATAACGGAAGGCCTGCACGGCGGCAGTTTTTTCCATTTGCTCTGTTGTGCTTTTTTTTTGTGCGTGTGCGTGTAGTTCGAGACTGTGTCGCACTACCTTCGACTACTACGGCTGCTGCTTCTCTTTCACTCTGTGCGTGTCTTCTCTTCACCATCTCTCTCGCTTTCTATTTTGACTTTCGTCGTTTCCTCTTTTTTTCTGCATTGTGGTAAATCGGTGTCCCAGAGCCGCTCTTTCTCATTACACGTGTGTGCGCTGGTGGTTTGCTGTGACTCTGAGTCTTTCGTTAATTGCGGTTTTCTCAACGGCTTTCCGACTCTCTTTTACCCTCGTTCGATTTGCTGCCTTCCGGGGACAGCGGGGTATCCAGCACAGCTTTTCTTACCTTTCTTTCTTCACCATCGAGAGGTAGATCCCCCCTTTGCTTGTCGTTTCCTTTTTTTTTTGCCCACCCACTTTCCTTTCGCTTATCCCATCTGGCTTTGTGCACGGAATCCGGTTTGTCCGATACCACTTCGCGTGTGTGTGTGTGTCTGTGAAGGGGGGGCGTTGTGCTCTCGTTAGAAGCCTCCAGGTCCTTCTGACGCGCACGTTTGAGTTTTTTTTCTATAGTTAGCTTTGGTATAACTGCTCTGCTGCTTCTCGCATACACCCGGGATTTCGCACACGTTTCGATACCTGAGGCTCACGCACGCTGTATACCGATACACGCCCAACGACAGACGTGCACGTGAGGGTGTTGATTTCCCTTTTCTCGTGGAGAGAGCCTGCCAGTCCTCTGCTCTTGTTATTGTTGTGCGTTCATCGACGGCTTTTTCTTGTCGCCACATTTTACCGTGATCTCCATCTTCTCCCTTTCGCCTTCTTCGACTGCCACTCACCGTCGTGTGTCGGCACTCGTGCCTTGGTCCTTACTGCATCGATCACGTACGTTTTTCTCTTTCTTTTGGTGTGTGTGTGTGTGTGTGTGTGTGTGTGTGTGAAGTTTCTGCTGTTCGATGTCGTGTGCCACATAGCTGCACATCGGCTACTTTTCATTCTGTTCTTTTTCCGGATTCTGTTTTTTTTTCCTGCCGTATAGGAGGGCAAGCGGATATTCTGACAGAGACCCTCGCCACCTGAGCTTGAAGCTGCCTCTTGGACCTTTTTGTTTCTGTTGCTCCCCTCTAGTGGTGTAACGCCTTTATATTTCCACCTGTTTGTTGAGAGGAGACGGGCTCCTGTGACGTGCTGTGGTAGCACTGCAGCGGCTTCGTGGGGGTCCAGCGAGCGCTTCTCGCTTCTTTTTTTTTTTCGCTGCCTGTGCCGCAAACTCTTCCCCCCCCCCTTCCGCTCGTCATTATTTTGCTGTTGGTGTTCGTATCGCTTTTCTCATCTGGTGCAGAGCATTGTTCTGTCTCTGTTTAGACACCCGTCGCGTGCTTTTTTTTCGCCTCTGCCTACGCTCCTTGTGACCGAGGAATCACCGGTCTCTTTTCCGTCTCGAGCGCCCTTTTTGTATGTGTGTGTGTGTGTGTGTGTCTGGTGCCTCTGCTTTGACAAAGGTAGTCTTGGGCAAATTGCTGTACAATCCATCCGTTGTGTACCCACAATCGGCGTAATCATGGGCAGCGGGTTGGCGAAGAGCTCCTCCAATATCCCCGGCGAAAGCGCAGCTGATGAAGGGAATGCCTACCGTCTAGCTAAAGCCGATCTCAAAGTTGACACTGTAGCTGCTGCCTTAGCGACGAAGCCGTCGACTGCCGGCGGTGCGCAGTGGACAGGTGACCCCCATGCCTCCAATAGAGGTAATATCACCCCCTTGGCCGCAACAACAGCGGTAACGCCCCCCAAAAACAAAAGGGTGGAGCTCTGCAGTGCTTCCATCACGGCTGGAAGGCCCCCCAAAGACAACAGGAGCAAGGATGACACCAGTTCCGTCACGTCGGTGAACGACGCTGGCTCGCCAATTCCCATCCGTAATGGCAGGGGGGAGCATGTCGGGTACATCTCTCTGAGCGACATTATTGGAGACAAGGACAGTCACAGCAAGTACATCAAGCTTCAATCCATCGGCAGAGGTGCCTACGGCGAGGCGTACGTGGTGATGCGCAACCCTGCCTATAACCCAGCCGCGCTACCCATGGTGGAGGCGCAGAGTAACAGCAACGTGTTGGCACACCCGACGCAGCCAAATGGCCTGTATGTGGCGAAGATTATGGACCTGCGTGCAATGTTGTCACAAGACCGACATACTCCCAGAGAGAGATTATGTGCCTGGCGCACACGAATCACTTCGCCATCATCCGCTACTATGAACACTACGTACTCGACAGCGATGATGAGGCGATGATTATCATTACGGAGCTTGCGGATCGAGGCGACCTCCGCCGCAGCTTATACAACGTCTCCACAGTGCGTCCGTTTCTCGAAGAGGGTAGCAATGCCGCAACTAGTAATGATGCAGGAGCGAATGGCTCTCGGATGCTATTGTCGGAGCGAGAGGCGGGTATCTACTTTGTGCAGTTGCTCTTGGCGCTGCATCACATCTCTGCACGTCGAATGATCCACCGTGACATAAAGAGTGCAAACGTGCTGCTTACCTCGCGTGGCTTCCTTAAACTTGGCGACTTCGGCTTCTCGCAGAAGTATGAGAGCACTGTCAGTAGCGAGAACATAGCTGGTACATTTCTTGGCACGCCGTACTACCTCTCGCCAGAGATGTGGAAAGGGAAGCGCTACGGCAAGAAGGCGGATGTCTGGGCCGCCGGTGTCGTACTTTACGAGATGCTGATGGGGGTAATCGTCCCTATGAGGCTGGCAGCTTGCCAGAACTGCGCATGCGCGTGCTGGAGGATGAGTTTGTACCTCCCACAGGGCCACCTACATTAGGTACGGCGGACACGCACAGCCAGGAGGCCGGCAAGGCAAAGTTCTCCAACGACATGCGCGAGCTGCTCGCCTCTATTTTTCAGAAGTCACCCGAGAAACGACCGAGTGCCGAGGAGCTCCTGCACACGTCTGTGATGCAGCACTACCTCTTTGTCTTTGAAAAGTATGTCCAGTCTCTCATCAGCTCCGATGCGGCGGCACTTGCCGCAAACCCAGCGATAGACCGCAGAAACTCTACTTTCCTGACCCGGCGGATCAGGCGCTGGTGCTGCAGGGCATTGCTGAGGGCAAGGATATCGTTGCACAGGTGTCGAGACGCACGATCTCCGAGAGTGCCGCGCCGCGGTACGAGGGTGTTGTGTTCAAGGATAGCCAAAACGGTGTGTGGAAGGAGCGGTATCTTGTCCTCGATGGGTCGGTCCTCACGATTTCCCTCTCCAAGGGAAAGGAGGCCGTGAACGGCGGTGAGCGCAGCAAGAGAGTTCCGCTTTCCTTCATCAAGTCGGTGAGTCCGTGTGAGGTAGAGGATGCGCATGTGCGTGTGGAGACCGCGGGGTGTCCTACCAACAACTACAGGCCACCCTATGCCTTTGCCATTGCGATGAAGAGCACCAACTCCATTATGTTTGGCGTTCCCACCGCGGAGGAGCTGGACCGGTGGATGGAAGTCCTCATGCGTGCCTTACAGATTGACTAAAGACAGGACCAGGGGCGGCGAGTCAGCGAGAAAGAAGGGTGCAGGAGAAAACGGGGAGTGGAATGGGTAGTTGAAACGATAGGCCAACAACATCTGCCCTCCATTCACGAGCGTAACCTCGCCAGTTGTGATGTGCACTCAAAGCCGTTGTGGGGTGTGCGCATTGCCATTGCTCTTGTTCTCTTTACTAGAATGTCTGTGAGTAGTGTACAGTCGAGATCTACGCTTTCACTCTCTAGTCAACCCTTTACCTGCACTCTTGCCTACTCGATGCCTCACGGAATGACCTCCGGTACATTAGAGTGCAGCTGGAGGGTGCACTTTTACCATTGAGTTCCCTCCTTTTCCCACTCTCCCTTTCGTATCTCCTGGTGCTGCACGGCCGCGTAGGTGTGTGTAGGTGGTTCCGCTGTACCCGATGTCGTCGTGCCCCGACTTCTTGCTTAGACATCGGAGGGTCGAGGAGGACTGGAGACCGTGCGCTGTATGGAGGATCGCCTTTGTCGTTCACCATGTCGCTCTTTCTTGCCTAACGTGTTCGTCATCGATTCTCTTCATTCACTGCTTTTCCTGTCTTTGCTCCTGCCCGCTTAGCGATCCATTCTCGGTGATAGTGAAGGTGTGACGTTGCTCGTGAATACCGACGGTGAACTGTGGCTCGCCTTCTCCTCCTGGCCTTTTTGCTCGCCCCCTCTCCCTCCTCCCCAATGCGGCCAGGGAGGCACGGCAGGGACCCTGGCGGAAGCTGTTCTCCGTTCATTACGCCGCGTGCTCGCTTTCGTTGTCGGGGTGCGGATCTCGCGAGACATAACGGCGCCGCTGGGTGGAGGGACTGTCGCGCTTTCTCTTGTTCTGCTGGAGGGGAGGTCTGTATGTGAGAGCGTTGCCTCGAGCTTCCCGCTTCGTAGCGAGGTCTCCCCGGCGCCCCTAGGGCCCCCCTTTTCTCTCTCGTTGTTTTCCACTGGCCGTGCTCGCAGGGTAGGCTCGGCCCCTCCGACCCCCTTCATGCCGCCCGCCAGTGCGACGGGAGGCTGGGCGGACGGGCGGTTCTGCACTCTCGTGCGTGTGCACGCACCCCGAATACGCGCACCGGTGCTCTTATGTAAGAAGCACCCTCCGCCTCCGTGTCGGTATGGCCCCCGTGTATGCGGCCCGGGCCGCACACACCTCCCAGAGGATGCGTTGACGGAGACGGGTGTGCTGACTCGCCAGTGGGCGCGGTGTAGTGAGTTGTTTGCGGCTCCCCCGTTGTGGCTTCTGCATTTATGTCGGCTTGTGCTGGCAACTCTTTGCGTGTTTTTGTTTTTGTGCTGGTTTACCCCCGTTCAGTTATTTTTTCCTTTTTTTTGCTGTCTTTCTTTCATCTCTCATTCATCACAACGTCGTTGATTTCCTGTCGGTTTGATATCTCGGTGTCGCTCTCCCTCTCTCTCTCGTACGCTCTGTCGGTGGCCCCTGCTAGCAGTAGTACCGTTATTGCTCTCGGTGTTTCCAGCGTCGGCTCTGACCTTTGCGTGGTGGCATAAGTGGGCGCGTCCTTTTTCTTCTACTTGTAGAATTCTCTGACGTTTCTCGTAGCTCTGATTTTCATGTTCCTCGCTGGAGGCGTAGAGAAGATGATAAGAGTCGCCGTGAGAGGTGCCTCACTCCTCATCCTGATGAATGGTATCCATACCTTTCGGGCGAGGGGTTTTTGAGCATTTGCGTTCTTTCTCCTCTCACGGTGAAAGCAGACGTGACTGTGCGATGGCAGCGATAACGGCGATGCGGTCTCACGCTTCGGTGTCTGTCAAGGTTGCTGTTCTCCTGCTCTCATGCCTTTGTTCCTGCGTTCGTGCAGGCGCTTGCACCCTGCCACCCCACTCTCTCTGTATCGGCACATGTGTGTGTGTGTATGTGTGTATGTATGTGGGGGGCAACGTGGAGACTTTCACAGTGCGCTGTGTTGAGTAAAGGCGGTGTTGCATGCCCTTTCGTGGCCCGGCTTCCTCCCACTTTGCACGCTTCAGGCCCCTTTTTCTTTGTTTCTGTGTGACTCTCTCAATGGAAGGATGTACATTCCGTTGTTACTTTCGTTTTGATTTCGTTTCCTTCTTTTTCCCCCCTACCTCCCCTAGCCAATTCATCTGACTTGATCCAGAGTTTCGATGGTGTACTTGGTTCTCTAATGCATCACATCTCTTTTTTTTCACAACCAAAACCTCTTTAAATATGAAAAAAAAAAACGAAGCAACGTAAGACAGCAGCAAGCTCACGTGCCTAGAGTATTTATGGGAGTCCTTTGCGGTTTCTCTGAGTTTCCCCGCCGCCTCCCTCTCCCTCTTTCCCATCCTCCCTCATTCTTTCTTCCCTTGCGAGCGTATTTGACCCCCCGGAAAAGTCTCTTTTTTTCATTGGTAGACTATTCATCGGAGAGCGAGAGACTGCTGGCTTTGTTGTTGTCGTCTTCTCAGTGGGCCTCCTTATTTCCGTGTGTGCGTGTCTGGGCCAGACAGGGCTCTCATTCAACTGTGACTTTGACTTGTGCCCCCCTCCCCCGCCCCTCACTGTTTGTTTTTTCACCACTTTATTGGGATGTTTCTACACACCATTCCACCGCCGCATCTTCTCTCTTCTAAGTCTCCCTCTCCGTCCTCTTCCACCAGGCGCTCACGTAGTTAGTTTGTGAGGGACGAAGAAACGTTTGCTGCACGCCTCTTTAAACGATGAGGGAGGACGCCCTTTTTTTCGCTGATGTTGTTGTGCTGTAATCCCTTCGTCTCTTAGTCCTCTCTCACACACCCCTGCTTCGGTCAAAAATTGTGCAGATGCTGGAACCGAGGGCATGTGCCCCTCCCATTACAGACCCACAACAGTGTCCCACCTGCGGTAGCACAGGCGGTCAGACCACCCAGTTGCAGCCTTCGGTGACATTGACGAAAGTGAAAGAGGCGGATAGCAAGCCCCCCTTCACCTCGACAAAAACGCCGTCCCGAACGAAGTCCGACGTTGTCAAAATGTGAGCGCTATTGCGCATGGCTGGCATTGTGTATTACATCAGAGCCAGGCATCGAGAGCGGTCGGTAGACCACGAGGGATTCACGTGCAAGGTGGGTGGAAATCCACACTGATCAGCCGAAAAGTACGCGCCTGCGCAATATGCGGCATCTCCACCATCTAACTGGCTGGATTCGTGAGGCACAGGTGCCGGAAACGTGATAGGAACAACTCCAGCTACGCCATGAAGTCCTCCAGGCTCCAATGTGTAAAGTTTTCACACAATGTTATGGGATGCAGCGGCTGGAAGCAACGGAGAGTGAAACATGACACCCTGGCAAAACACAGAGTCTCAGGAACCTCTGTCTCGAGGGAGGCTAATCTCTTCCCCGAGCTAATGCGGTGTGTATCCGAACCCAATCCATGCTACACGCACGTTAGATGCCACGCGCTCCGCGGTCAAGCAGAACTCTAAGGGTGTTCCTCTCTGGAGCAGGGCGTGCCGTCTAGCCAGGTTCGTCTGGCTGCCTGGTTGCACTGCATGCGTGTGCGGAAGGCCACAATGTGTCTGTTAGATGCATGGGTGGCGTTGACGGCAGGTCAGTTAGTCCGAGAAGGCCGGGGTTTGAGGCACACCACAACAGATGCATGTGTGGGCCGTGGTTATTTGTGTGCATCTTGTTGTTTTGTTCGTCCTAGGATGGCCACGTTGGAGGCTGAAAAGTGCTTTGGTGAATTCGCATGCATTTCCCTCCATCATCCTTTATCAGACTCCCTGTCTGAGGTGAGGAGAGACTGTGGAGCATGTGGTCTTCACTTTTGGGGTTTCATTTCTGCCCATCGTGAAGCGGTGACGTACGCAAGTGGTGGTACACAGGTATGATTACTGCCCCTCTCTCCACCTCGCTGGTGCGGCTGCTTTCCTCAAATGAGACAAACATCATTATGAGATAGTCGTTCAACACTATGCCCGAGTTGGGCACTGCCATTGGCGTTCTCTTCCCCTACCTCTGACCTACTCCCTTTTCCTCGCTTCCAAAATGTACTGTTCCCTCCCTCTCTACTTCAACTCCCACAGCTGCGCTACGTACTATCGTTAGCGCTTTCTTTTCTATTAGTAGTTGCCTTCCTCTGGGGCTGTTTTATTCACTTTTGGGGAGTGTATGGGTGCGAGGAAAAGGCCGCGTCTCGTTCTTGCCTGCTGTCTTGTCTTGTGTTGCTATTCGTTTCCCCTTTCCTTCACTGAGAATTGGTGCTCTTCGTTTTCATGTCTTCTGCGCGTCGCTCTCGCGGCTGCAACGGCAAGCCGAGCTTGGGTGAAACCTATTCGCGTGCTGACGAGGCGCTCTGGGATGATGCGTACTTGTTGAAACTGTTTAACGAACAGCTGGACAATGCCGACGCCGTCAAAGATACTCGAAAGGACGGGCAGGATCATGACCACTCCATCCTGTCCACTGGAACCGAGAGCTCAGAGGAGGAGGAGGGGCGCGTGTCCACCTCAGCAACATCGTCAGGCACAGCTGCAACGGAGAAAGACGTACGAGCGCAGCGCCGCTCGACATCTGCAAAGTCCAAGATGATAGGTCATCACTTCCCAACTTTGAATGACCTTCCTGAGGACATTCAGGCACTAGTGCACTCGTTCTATAATGCTGGTTTCGAGGCCGGCCGTTTCATTGGTCGATCCGATGCATTGAAGAAGTGCGGCCGTAAACGCCATCGCTGACGCACAGTGCATGTTTTTCTGGGTATGGTCGTACGGTGGGCCGACGAAGAGAGGTGTGTGCTTCGGTGTTTGTACTCGTGGAGACCGCGTGGATCCAAGCGACTGCTTCGCCGTGGAGGTGGAAGAGCGCGATTCTTTCCTACTTCTTCTGCTCGTTTACACCCAGTGTGTACATTCACTAAACTTGAATACAGAGGCCGTCGATCTTCGTTTTTTTTTTTTGTTTCCGCTCTAGGGTGACTGCAGAGCGGCCACTAGCTGGCTGTGTGTGGTATCTGTGTCGGTACGATGGTGGAATCCTCGTTCGCTTTGCTTTGACTTCACGTGTAGGTGAAACGTGCCTCGGCGACGAAATTAAAACGAAACGAGTCTGGTAGTTGGGTGGCCAGTCCTTCTCTCAGGAGTCGGCCGTGTAGCTCAGCATTCTATGAGCGCCTCTTTCCTTGCACGTTGAGGATTCCAGTGTAATGGACGTTATGTCCTGTACGCTGTGGTATGACGGGTCGATACGGAGGCCTCATTCAGGCCCGATGTTTTTTTTCTTCTCTGCGCTGATTCGTCATGCCTCGCCTATCGCCCCTTCTCGTCCTCTGTACACCTTCATGGGCTCTGCGCGGTGCACCGTACCACTCCGCCAACTAGTCGTATTCTCTCTCCTGCGACACTAAGGAACACGCCTGTGGTGCAAAGCAACCGCGTATTCACACGCCTCCGCCTTCCATCAGCTCATCATTCGCACGACTCCACGACCATCTGCTGCAGCGGTGTTTGTGTATGTCTCTAAAGCTCTGAGCCGTAGCGTCATGCGTGGTAATCCTTACAGCCGGGGCTTTGACCCCATGAAGTCGCGCTCAGAGCGGCGAAAGGAGAAGCAAGCAAAGCTAGCGAAAACAAAGCGTGTTATCCGACTCAAGAGGCGATTGGGCCGCATTGCGGCACGCAAGTTCGCAGGTCAAGAGGATAGTCACATGACAGCGCTAATGGAGTCCTACATACTCCGCCGCAAGGCGGAGCGGGCGGCGGCAAAGGCGAAGGAGCCACTACAGGATGACTCTGGGGCTTCTGATGAGGCTGGCTCGTCAGGAGCGGATAGTGACGTGAAGGAGAGCGAGGTGGATGACGACGAGGACAGCGGCTCCTCTTTGTTTGTCAGAACTTCGGACAAGGCGTTTGAACTAAATGGAGCTGACGACAACGACGAGGGGCAAGACAATAGCACCACCAGGCGACGTCGTGCTGTTCAACGCAGGCAAGCTGGTTACGCGCGTGGTAGAGGCGACCCACGGCGTGGTAGTGTTCGTGGAAGAGAAGGCGCATCACTGGCATCGACAAAGGTCACCGCCGCACTTCGCGGCAAGCACGGATGCAGTGGCGCTGCTGATCGTGACGGACAGGGAGTTTGCGGTGGGCACTCAGCTCAGCGAGGCGGTGGTGGCCATGGCTGTAACAATGCGCAGCACCGTGCAAATAAGAGTGGCGATGTGCGCTCCCATGGGCCGTCTCGCAAGGTGCTTACTCGCTCCTTCTACTGAGACCGCTGTTAGCGGCACTGTGGAGGCCAGCGCGAGTGCAGCTGATGGTGCGAGGAGAGCCTGTACCGAGTGCTCTCTGCGGCACTCCCTCCAAAAAACGAAAATGTGTGCTGCTCTGCGGGGTCTGCGAAGGCGGGCTTAGTAAAGGGCGTGTGCTTGTCCTTAGTTTTGAAGGGTGTTGCTTTCAGGGTGTGGATGGCCTGCGTACAAACATCTACACAGATGTGCGCCCACTCCCAGGCAAACCCTCTGACCATCGCCGTCTTCCCCCTCTCTCTCTCTCGGGCCCCTTTTCGGTTTTACCTCAGCCTTAAAGGATGCCGTCACGCTTCCCTTTTCTTTTATTTCAGTAACAACAAGGGAGAGAAGAAGTGAGAACTTAACTACGCACAAATCAGCATCTTTTACCCACGAATACTGTGTCTTCCTCGCTTCCCTTCGTTCTTGCGCGTGCACCTATTTCTCCTAGTAGATATGCAAGCAAGGCAGTGGCAGGGTAGGGACGAGAAAAGGGGCAGTGCTGCGCACTTGCTTCTTCTGTACCTTGCAATTCAGCTGAGCGTGAAAAAGGGGGGGGGGTAGCCTCACTACTAGGCTCGCTCTTCGTAGCTGTTGGACTTGTGCAAGGCACCAATCAGTCTCTATCGTGGACGTGGCTCGAACTGTTGTGATTACTGTAGCAGCACCATGCACTTAGCACCAAAATCTGGTGTGGCAGTCAAACGACACCCCCTATTTTCCACCTCTCCCCTTCTCTCTACTGTTGTGGAACTCGGCTTACGCTCGAGCGCCCACCCTACTTACTTCCCTTTAGCCGTAGCAGGTTCATGGGGGGTTCGGCGAGTGGAGGCGGTTTCACGTGTCCTTTCCCAGGACACTGACTGTTTCATTTGCCTCTTCGAGTCTTGGTTCCGGAGAGGCCGTCTCTCGGAGTGGACCTATAGGTGCTTACGGTGACTGAGCTACTACTGAAGCCGGCGAGAAGCACTATACCTACATCACCCTCAAATTTCTACTGGAGTTTTCCGCCTTGTATACTTTAGTCCTCCACATGTCAGTCCTGCTCGAAAATGATGGACCTTGCAACTTTGGTGCCAATAGAAGAGATGCACTGCGGTCTCCTCGTCTTCTCGCTGCGCGATGTTCTGAGTCAAGTCCAGCTTCCAGCACCTTTCGACGCCTCGGCGGTCTCAGGCAAGTGGCGCTGCGTCCTCGCACCGTCAGCGGAGCCTGGAGCTGCGGCGTCTCAAGAGAATCTTATTTCCTCTGAAGAGGAGCTGATGCTATACCTCGACGCCGGTGTTCCCGTCCGTGCGAGCAAAACGCGCGCAGCGGCGGCTCATACGGCGTGTGGTCCGGATAGCCTGTGTTGGCTGACCGACACGCGTTGGAATGCGTTCCCGAAGCCACAGATCGCTTTACGGCGCGGCTGGGGAGCACCTGGCACGGACATGTATGTGTCTTCGTTTCACAAGATGATCTCGTCCTTTGAGGAGGTGTTTCACCACACCCGTGGGGTGGACGTGCCGCTCAGCCAGCAAGAGCTGGAGGCGGTCGGTGCTGCGACTGCACCAGTGCCAAATGACGCTATGGAAGCAGAGGAGGTGCTTGATCTGCAGCTGTTTCACCGCAACGACGGTTGCCCACCGATTCCCATCCTTGGTGAGCACCTTCTGTGGCCGTCGTGTGTCGGCGACGGCGCCGTCTGCGACACGGCAACGTGGGTGTCACAACGGGGGATGGTGAGGCACTGGCACCTGAACGACTCGGGCGAGTTTGCCATGCAGGCTGCGCTGCCTTTGTCCCTCGATAACTGCGACGATGGGAATGCGAAGGTGGGACTGGCAGATCCGGAGCTACCATCCCCTCCATCGACGTCGCCTTGGTCTGCCAACAGTAGCGCCACTTCAATGCGCATTCGATCTCTCTTGTGTCCCGAGAGCTCTGCAGCAGAAGTTGCATCGTCAGCAGTCCGGCGTGCCATGGTACCAGCGATGCTGACCATCTTTGCGCCGAAGGGTGGATATGACTGGGTGATGCATGATGACGAGGCAAACATGTGTGGCAAGGTGGTGGCGCTGGACCTCTTTGGAACTCCGGACGAGGCGCTGCCCTGCGATCCTGCTCTCCTGCCAGTCCTTACAGTCGCTGTTCTCGAGAGCGGTGGGGCACCGATTATTGTGCCCCCGAACGTCGCACACACCTCAATCGCGTTGCGAGATTGCGTTGTTGTCGAGCAGCGCCGCATCTCGAATCTCTGGCTGGACGACGTCTCATACTTTCTCCACCGCTGCGCTCGCTGGCAAACGAACTCCATCATCTACGCCTACCTTCAGGAAGATCTGCAGGACGACAGTTTTGTCGCAGGACATGTAGTGCCCTACCTCATCCGAGTCTTCGAGGAACACAAGGAGGCCACGTCGTATCACGCCGCAGTGCGTCGGCGAGCTGTGCTTTCCCTGTGCGCACTGGCCACCAATGGGAACCACTACGGTCTCTCTGAGAGCTCTCGCGCCTCACTTGACCGTCTTCTCCACGGTGGTAATCGAGCAATGCATGAGGTGCTGCAGCGCGCACCGTACAGCGCCTCGTCTAACGCAGAAGTTCCGGCCACCATGGAGGAATGGCTGGCGGTGTACTGGGGGATGAGCTGGTGCTGGCCTAAAGCGGGGTGTGTTCTCCGTGTCCCCAACATTGTACACCCGCTCGGCGTACGGCTGACACCTCTTCAGCAGAAGGCTCAGTACCTTCCGGTGGTTTACCCACCACTGACCTGCAGCCCCGTGTACGGCAGTGAGAAGGAGTCGGTGGAGGCTACGGTGCAGCAGTACTGGGAGATGAAGGACCTCGAGTCCAAGCCGAAGGAGCTTATGGCGTACCTGCGGACGCGCAAGATGCCCAAGGATGACCTCCTCGAGGACCTCTTTTGAAGTCTCTGTGTGTGTGTGTGTCTTGGCACCGTGTCTTTCCACGCGCTACAAGACGACAAAGAACGGACAAAACATATCCCGATCGTTTTCCGATGTGATGTGCCGAGGGTTGAGGTGGAGTGAGGGTGATGGGGGTGGGTGGACGGGGATCGATGCAAGTGCAGCGCAGTGAGCGAGTAGCAAAGGAGGAGGAG
Organism: Leishmania lainsoni; assembly: GCA_003664395.1. Classification (NCBI taxonomy): domain Eukaryota; phylum Euglenozoa; class Kinetoplastea; order Trypanosomatida; family Trypanosomatidae; genus Leishmania; species Leishmania lainsoni. Next base: position 671,314 of record RAIA01000133.1, on the reverse strand, counting down.
GATGTGGGTCAGTGGTCGATGCCTCACTAACCCTCTGGTTCTCTCCATCCCTACCTTGGGCGACATACTGTTTAAATGGCGAGTAACACACACGTGCAGACAGCGAGGACACTGAGCTCAGTGATCGAAAGACAAGCACATAAGATTCACCGACACACCATGTTCGTGTATGTAGTGCTCCATTAGAGCGATGAAAATGTTGTCATGGGGCTCGGTGTCTCATCTATTCCCCTCACCCCCCGCTTCTTCTGTGCCTCCCTCATTGAGTGCAGGATCGAAAACGGAGCCCTTACTAGACCTGACTAGTCTGTAGAGGTGAGTGAGCACCAGAATGCGCGCAACTGTGCGAGTGTGGCTGCCTGCTCGTCTGCACAACTTTCTTTGCATGCCGTCACACTTACGGCGGCTCTGCATCCGGTGCTTGTTTTTCTTTTCTGTCTATTGTGGCGCACCTCAGAAACCTGCTCTCCTTCGCGTCCCCCGCTCGAGCTGATCTCTTTCCTTCCTCTATCGTGGCAAAGCATGCCACAAAGGTACGGCCCTACTCTGCGCGGGTATTAGCACTGTTCTAAGCGACGGTGTGGCGCCTCCTTCATCACCGGGGTCAGTTGCGGCCAAACAGTCCAACAGCGGAGCGGCGATGCACAACCTCGTGAATGAGGCAGAGGCCGAGTATAGGCAACTTAGCGAGGAGCCACACGGTCCAGTTGTGATGAAGCTCCGCACCGGCGACTTTGATTTCCTCACATCGCCGGAGATGCCGGGGATTCCCATTCACATCCTTGAGACGCGGCGAGAGGAGCAGCGCCGCAATGGCACAGTGGACCGCAACATGTCGCTCTCAGAATTCATTAAGACGATCGGCGTTGACAAGGCTGACACCGAGGACCCTGTGAATGGGTACAGCGTCCTGCACGTCAAGGAGTCGACGCGCGCCTACTTTGGCGAGCAGGTGGCGTATCGCCTCACCCGGCAGAACATGATCCGCTACACCGAAGACACGGAGTGGCTAAAATGCATGACTTTCCTTGATGGACAGACGGCCGACGAGTGCGAGCGGCAGCGCTTCGTAGGCCGGAACGCGCAAATGCCGTCGGGAGGGGAGGTGATAGTCCCCGTTACGACGTACCGGCAAGCGTTCTTTGCGAAGAAGTCCAAGAAAGTGACCGAGTAGAAAAATGTGTGACCCCCCCCACACGCACACACGCACACATGTGACTGTGGCTGTGTGCTGCAGTGCGCTGCGTCTTTCATCGATGTAGGATAGCTCTGGCCTTTGCAGGCATGATATGACGTTCCCTACTCGGTCGCGTTGTTTTTCTTGCAAGCGATTGCGACGAATCCGGTTGTTACGTCCATCTGCACATTTCATTCTTCTCTGTGTGTCTTTTGCTGAGTGACGGGCAATGTGTTCATCAGTGTACCGCTGGTGAATGCAGGTGAGGGTCTGAAGACTGTCTACCTCTGTGTCCATAAAGGACCTTTGTTTCTCTCGCTTTTGGTGTCTGTATGTTGCATTGCCCCTTCTTGGAGGTGGGCCTCAACGCTACGGCTACCACGAATGCAACCTTCCTTTCACATGGCCACCTAGCAGCTTCAAGGCAGTTTCTTCTCTTCTCGTTCCCTATTTTGTCCTTTGTCTACACACGTACGGATTTTGTTCTCTCGGATTCGTCTCACCTCAACTCATTCATCACAGGCAGCAGCAGCACTTTCACCAGGTCAGGACATGAGACGCGCTCTGCGAAGCTCTGTGGGAGCGATGCATGCGGGGCACGTCCTGCAATGCGCCGCTGAATCGTATCACATGCCGGGCTGGAAAACGCAGACTAGCACAAAGGATGCTCGGTCACGCGAGCAGCGCGAGATGGACCGTAAGTCGCGCCAGATTGAGAAGCTGCCCCGCCCCGAGGCACTGCACGACTTCCAGTACCCACACGAGAAAACGATTCTGTCGGACAGCATGTTCGAGTACCCGGTGTATGAGACGGAGCTTGATACACCGCATCTCTTCAACTTGACTCCGCCGCCGGATTTTTTTATTTACTGGAACGCTAGTGATTTCGAGCGAACGGCCTACCCGCCGGTGCCTGAAGAGGACCATCGAATGCTCGTGCCATCGCCGCAGTCGACACGCTGGATCGAGCATCGCGCCCGGCTGCTGCGATACCTGCGCAAGCACGAAATCATACCGCACTACGTCCCGCACATCCACGCAAACGTGAACCTCTCTGTCGTCTTCCCTGGCCAATACAGCACACGTGCGCGGCTCGTGGACGAGAACGGCGACAAGATCCCACCGCCGCCTCCTCAGACGAACATGACGCGGCGCAACTTCTGGTTCACGGCGCACTGCGGCAACTACATAGAGCTGACGGATCTTCAGCACCCGCCGAGCATTTTCCTTTTTGAGGAGGAACCTGCTGCTGCGAGCAAGGCTAGCCATGCGCTGAAACAGCAGGTGTAGTACACAAGGAATCGTCAAGGCAGGTGCGAAGTACTACACGTTTGTCATGCTTTCCCCTGACTACCCGTATCGTGTGCCGCTCTCGCAGGATCGCCAGAGGGCTGATCGCGGTTTTTTCCTAAATTACATGGTGGCCAATCTGCTTGCCCCGCAAGCGGTTTCCACGGTGAATGATACGGTTGTGGATACGGAGGGGCTACATAGCAAGGGTGACGTTGTTGTTCCTTACGTTGCTCCACTACCTACCGAGGACGCAGGAACGACTCGGCATTTGTGCCTTCTCTTCAAGCAAACTAGCTACGTCCCACACGTGAGAACGATGACGGCGGGCGAGGAGCAGCACGACTTTCCCCTCGCTGAGCGCAGTAACTACCGCCTGCACGGTAGCTTCACTAAGCCGACGAATCGGAAGATGCTGCCAAGTGTCTCTGCTGCGTGCCTGGCCAGCCTGCGCGCCGTTGAGAGGGCGATCCCGCCAGACCCTAGCACTGTGACCTTCTTCACCACCAAGTGGGATATTCAGGTCCAGGAGTATTATGAGAAACTCGGGCTTCCCGAGCCGGCAGCGCCGGTCGATGAGGAAGTCGAGGCCCTCCTCGAGTTCCACGCTATGCAGCCAGAAAAGCTGCGTGTACGCGCCCGGCACCGCCCGGACGGGTCGGTGAACATGGGCGATGACCCACACTTCTGGTTTCAGGCGCAGCCAACGCTCATCATGGACGGGAGCATGCGGCGCGGCTTGGGATGGTCGCGGCGCACGGCAATGGGTGCCAACGGTATACCTGTGGTGTATCCACACTGAGCACCTGCGCGTCGGGGAGTCGTATCGAACAGTGGCAGTAGAAGCCTATGCGCTCTGAGGTTCTCCTAGGCCATCTCACTTCTTATCGTGCTTAGTGCGGTGCCAGAAGTGCTGGATGGTCTTGAAGAAAACCTACTATATCAGGAGGGCAGTCGTGGCGGATGTACTGATGTGCCCCTCCCGTGATGGGTATGTGTATGCTCGGGACGCAACCTAGGTTTGGATCTTGTTGACTCTTGTGTTGTCGGCTTTGTTTTCAGGTGGTATTGAGTTCACATGTTCTGGAGTGTGGTGCTGCGCTTCACAAGTCGAAGAGGCATCCCTTCTCAAAGTCAGAAGGGTACAACCTCAGTTAACACTCGTACGGCCTGGCCGGATGCGTGGTAGCGCTTCAGAGGTGGAGAGGCTCGTTTTCTCTTTGCCCCTCCGTGGTGTTTTCCTCACTGCATCTCAGTGAGAGACACGGCGAGCGGACACTGAACATCAAGCCTTCGGCGTACACAGATGCTCGCGCGTCTCCCACCCGCACTTTAGCGAGAAAACAGGGGAGGGGGGGGCAATACGGCTTCCACGCAACGCTGCGTGCATGTGCTTCCGGGAACTGTGAGATATGCGGCGCTACTCTTGGTTTGAGTCCTGTGACAGCGATGCCGTTTCTCTCTCTCAATACGGTAGAAGAGGTTGACCAGCGGCCTCATGATTTGCCTTCATCCCGCAAAGTGTCTCTGCGACTCGCAGTGATTTGCGTGACTTTTCTTGTTCTTTTATTTTTCGCCCGTTTGTGGTTCCTACTGCCTTCCGCACTCTTCACGCCCGCACGCCTTGTTGGTGAGTGTACTCCACACCATAGCAAAACAGACACATCCGTCGTTGTACGCCAGGCTTACGCTCTCACACATTCGGTACACAAAGACGGACACGCATACGCATCTCTCTCTCTCTCTCTTGCGCTCTTGACGCACTACTTCCCTCAACACGCCGCCAGTCAAGTAGAATTAGTCCTCTGCTTGCATGTCTGCTCACCTTGGCCGAGTTGTACACATGAAGTCTACTGCCCAAGATGGCCGTCTCAGCAAGGGGGGGCCTCCTACTTTTGGTCACGCCGCTGGTGGGATGCCTCACAGCCTTATGGCCGAGCTGGCGCCGCGTCCACCTAGCCCGTACAAGGTGAAGCAGCACCGGCAATATGAGGGCAATCATGCCTCCGTCACCGCTGCACTCATGCGTGGGCGGCGGCACATTCGGGTTGCTGCTACGAGCGTTTCGCCTGTCGCGGTTTCTCCGCCCGAACTGAGCGGTGCGGCGAAAGCAGCTGAGGCCTGTCTGGCCTTCTCAGCGCACAGCCTGAGCATTCCAGGTGCACCAAACCGCGATGCTGCAGAGACTAATACCAAAGACGAGGCCAATTTCGAGGATTTCTTTCCTGCAACGCAGCGCCACTATTATGTCTCTGTGGAGGAGAGTATTCGCAGTCACCTTCTCGCCGGCGAGGAGGTGGCTTTCACAAACCTGATTATCGAGGCCTTGCAGGAACGCGCCGAACTCCTTGCTGGAGACGAGGCAGCAGAGCTTGTGATCAGGGCCGCACGGGAGCGAGCAGAGCAGCGGCGCGACATGATGGAGGAGATTGAGAAAGAAGTGGCCTTGCGGCTGCACGATCAGCGCACTGCAGAACTCCTGGCCATCGAGTTTGAGGCGCTGCTACCGGCCCACGCTGCCGGCTGCGAGCGCATCCGATGTGAGGAGTCCACCGACCTCAATGAGCTTTTTCGCTGGGAGAAGGAGCACCGCCCTCTGGGTGCCGGGTGCTTCATCAAAGCCCCCGAGGCGGATCGTCGCCTCACGTCTACCAGACGTCGTACCAGTAAGCCGCCATTTACAGGGAGCAGAGCGCCACTGGTGAGGGGCTCTGGTCGTGTCTTGTCGGTGCGTAGCTCCCGGGAGTATTTGGCCCAGTTGCGCCAAAAGAGCGCCTCAAGCCACATTTCTGGTGCTGCGCTGTGCCCGCTGGCGACCACCACGACTGGGGCCGCGGCGACACCGGTGTCTGTGCTGGATGGGACGCTGCTGGTGACTGATGAGGCCCTCTTTGAGGCGGAAGGGCGGGCGCGCCTGCAGGCAGAGAGGAACCGGCGCCACGCAGAGCTTTGCGAGCAGCGCCAAGTAAAGGACCTTCAGAAGGCCGCGGCAGATGCGCGCGAGTGCGTGCTCGCCGAGGAATCGACGTGCTGGATACAAATCACGCGCCTTATAGTGGACGGCATCTATGCAGCGCAGGAGGCGACGCGGAACCGGGAAAAGCGTGAGGCTGTCGAGGGCGCCGCCGCGGCGCAGCGTGAAACGCAGAAGCAAGCAGTCAAGGAACGTCTGTTGCGTCAGCGAGGACTCTCGGTGCCTGAGTCCAACGAGGGCGAGGCCGATGTCGTAACCGTTGAACGACAGGTTACGAGAGAGGGCACCGAGGAGGGAGCTCATCTTCCAAAGCAACAGGCAGCTGCACCCGATTCAGCTGCACTTGCAGAACCTAGGCGAGGCAGTTCCACCTCCACTGTACCGGATGCCTTCTCTCCGACGAGCGCTTCGCTTGTGCAGAACTCGAGCGGCGTGCTGCCAGAGAGTGAAAACACACCGGGAGCGGCATCTGCTGTCGTAGATCATGATCTTGCGCATCTGCGCCTGATTGCAGGCGAGATTGCTGACCAGAATGTGTGCAAGGAACTCACCGCGCTAACAAAGCGTGAGACTGGGACAGAACTCGGGGGTGAGGTGGAGGGAGCTGATCAGTTTGCCATCCACAAGGAGGGTATGTAGCTGCAGGCGGGCGTGTGTCTGTGTCTGACCCGTGTGGGCTCTGAATGCGCAGTGGAAAAGCATCTCCCCACGATCAGACACACCCACATACACATACACACACACACACCACCACACCACACACACACACCACACACACACATGCTGACGTTCCTGTGGCATTGGATGCTTGTCCGCGCTGTCACTTCACTTTTAGGTTTTGCTCTTTCCTACACGAGGTCCAGGCTATGTATGCAAGGACTACCATGCTGATAGTGGCTGTGATCAATGATGTCCCCTACTTCGTCTTTTTGTCTTCAAACTCCTCGTTCACATTGGAGGACATGTCGCTGCCTGCTGAGAGCGACAGTCACTCTTTCTTTTCCTCGCTCTCTCTTCTGGTTGATTCCACATGTAGACTAGTACAGCAGCACGCCAGCCCTGTAATGCAGCAGCTGCTGCTCATTCGGTTCTTTCACTTTTTTTTCTTTTCACTACCATGGCGAATCGCCCTTGCAACCCCGCCGCGTGTCACTCTCCCTCCCCCCTCTCTCTTGTTTCGATGTCTTCTTATTGCTACTGTGTCGATGATGGTGTCATGTTGTGTTGTTGTTTTCTCTCCCCCACTTACTCTTTGATGTGTTTCTTCTTGTACGCTTCTTCTTCGTGCCTCGTAGTGCACTCCTGTCACCACGTCTTCTTCTTCCGCCCCCCCCCCATCGGGGTTTACTCTTTTCTTTGTCTCCCCACGCTGGTGAGCCTCCGTTCTTGTTCTGAGCACCTACACGCACACGCGCACGCGCACACAACCACGCATGCGTGTACATCTGCATCCATCTATGATATGTGTTTCCTGTGTCAGCCTGCCCGCGGTCCCCTCGCTTGTCCATCTACATCTCACACAGCAAGGGGAAAAGAGAGAGTGGGTGTGGTTCTCGATGATTTTCCTTCTTTTCTGTGCCTCTCTCCGTGTGCCCCTGTATCGATACTGAGCTCTGTAGCCGTGTGCTACGCACTATCGAAAGGTTGGGAAGGGAGGGGAGGGGAGGTGCAGAAAAAGCAAACGCTGTGAAGGCGAACAATAAGCGCAACTCAGAGAGACAAACACAGAAGACACACACACACACACAGACGCACATACGAGTACGGCTTCTCTGCAACAACCAACAAACCAAACCAACGAATAAAACACGGAGGTACGGCACTAGTGCCACACACTGCGCTGGGTCAGGATGTGCACCACGAGTAGACGGGTTCAGTGCGATCATGTCACAGCTGTGGGTTTGGTGTCCTCGCATCACGACTTAACTGAACGGATATATATTTTGTCCAGCAGTTGAGGAAGGTAGTGCTGGAGTTTGGAACCCCCCCCCCACACACACACACACATGGACTCCTCCATTTTCAAAGCACACAAAAGAAACTGAGTGTACAGCTGTGGAAGGAGCTCTGCATCGAGGAGGGCATTGTCTTCTTTCACAGAGGTGCGCGGTTACAGGCCGAGCTCTTTGATCTCTCTTCTCCCAATCCCTCCCCGTCTTCTCATAGTACCTCTACGCTGCCGAAAGAGCTACAGGGTCTTCAGCTTCCCCACAGGGTGCCCGCCTTTCTACAAACACCGACGCTCACACAGAGCACCGCGTCGCTTCTGCTCGATTGAGTGTTTGCTTTTATTGTGTGTGTTTCCTTCACCTTCAGCAAAAGTCACCCAACCCACTCACCATGCCTGGAATACGTCTGGATTTTCTCAAGAACACTGCGCAGCGCGTCGCAACGGGGAAGTCGCTTCCACTAAAACAGGTGGAGGCGATTGTGCTGTACGGCAAGCCGGCGCAGCGATCCAAGGTGATACAGAAGCTCCTTCCAGCCGTCTACGGACTCTCGCTCAACAAGAAGACGCACCACATTCTCCTGACGTTGCTGGACCAGTGCGACAACATGGATCGCGTGAAGATGCTCTACCACGTACGTAGGAAACTGCTGGACCTGGCACAGTCGCCGGTTGGCAACTCGGTGCTGCAGCGCATGCTGGAAAAGATGCCAGTACGCCAGAAGAAGGACATCGCTGAGGCGTTCGTGCTGAACGTGGACGAGGACGAGTTTAAGCGTCTCTGCGAGCACCCTTTTGGCAATCACGTTGCGCAGAAGCTGATGGAGGTGCCAGAGTGCGTTGAAGTGGTGCTGTCGCACTTTCTGCCACATCTGAAGAGCCTCAGTTTTCATCGGTATGGCATGCGGGTAGTCTCCAAGTACGTGGAGTCTGTTGCTGATGGCTGCAGCAGAACAATTGAGGCGCTGTTTCCATCGTACGCGGAGGCGGATCCGGACGGTGACGAAGCTGCGATAGCTGCCTCCGATACGCTAGACAAGGCTGTACTATCTATCTTCCGCTTCTCTGAGGAGTCGCTCGTGCTCACGGCGCTGCTGCGTCACATTCTCACACCGGTTGAGGTGAAGGACGCCATTGCAGCGCATCTGAGCGAGTACGCGGCGGACTACCTGCTGCCTCCCACGGCAGCGCAGGAAGGCGCAACGAAGAAGGGTGGTGACGATGAGGAGGATTATGGTTTGCCTGACTTTGGCCTTCTCGGGAGCTCTGCGAAGCTTGCAGGGCCACTAACACACCCATCAACGTTCATGTCTACTGCGCAATTCTTGAGCACGGTGACGATGTGCAACGTGCCGACGTGTGGGCTGCACTATCTACCAATTCCGATATTCTGCACGCCATCACGCACACAAAAGGGGCGGTGCTTGTTGGCGTGGCCGCCGTGCGCTTTGTGGAGGCAGCGCGCAAGACGCTCCTGGATGCCTTGCTGGCGTCAGCGACTGCCACTTCTCATTCAAACGGCAACGACGCGGGCTCGAGTACCGCTAGCGCCGCCCACACACCCTCTTCCTCGAAACCCCACAGAAAAGTCTCCAAAAGGACGACGGCAACCAGGAGCGACGAGGCGGCGTTCTCTAGTCACGGTGATACTGCCAAGAGCTCCATTGTGGACGTGGCCACTGACCCGGTGCGCTCGGTGCTGCTGCGCACCTTTATCGAGGTCGCACGCGATACCGTGACCGAGAAACACACTCAGCTCCTCGTAGACCAAGCTGTTACACTCGCGCAGAACTCCGTCAGTTCCCCAGTGCTGCAGAAACTGGTGGAAACGGACCTCACCGGCAGGTTTGCGAGTGCCCTTCTAGCAGTGCTTCTCAAGTCTGTCGAATTTACGAACCTCGTCACACACCCTGCGGCGTCCTTTCTCTTGCAGTCGATCCTTCAGTTTTCCCCAGAGGGGGTGCGCGCACCGCTAGTGGAGGCCCTCTCGAACTACTACGCAGGACACCTTCATGAGGCTCTCTCTCACGCGCAGGGCTCGCGCGTCATGCAGAAACTGCTCGCCTATGCCCCTGACGTGACAGTGATTCAGACTGTGCAGCAGCTTATCTCCGACGCAGCGAAGGAGGAGGAGGTGGTGGTGCAGACAAAATGCACCAACGGCAGCAATACTGACGTGGTGGAGGCGGCCGCGGCGGGTGACACGACAAAGACGACCGAGGCGAAAAAGGTGAGCCGCAAAGAACAGCGGGTGATGAACCGGTCCAAACACTACGAGGTTCTCTCCATGCCCTTCTCTCCTACGCGTTACACACGCATGCGTGTTACGTCATACGAGCACTTCTGCGAGAGGTGCGTACACGACAACTCGACCGCGAGCGCAAGCTTCTCATGAACGAGCTGAAGCCTCACGTCTTCGAGCTGGCCGTCTCACCGTGGGCCGGCCGCGTGGTCCTGGACGCTATGATGACTGTTGGCAGTGCGCAGCTCGCGGATGCCATGAAGAACGTCGCTTTCCTGCGTGCCGAGGAATGGCTATCAGATGTATCGGAGAAGAAGCGCCACAGCAACGGTGTTGATCCGACACTGCGCAACATCCTGAAGCGACAGCGCGAAGAGATTGACAAGGGCGTGGAGTCGAAGAGCACTGTGTCGCAGTCGAGCGGCGCCGAGGGGGAGGGCGCACCTGCGCACAAGAAGAAGAAGCTCTTCCGCTCCGTGAAGAAGTAGGCAGCGCGACTACGAGGGGAGGGCATTTCGTTGTTGCTGCTGTCCTCATCGAATGCAGGTTATTCATTTTACCCGTTGTGGTGTGTGGTGTGTGTGTGTGTCTGTGTACTCGGTAGCGTCACTCGCTTCGATCTAGAATGTGCAATATAGTGACGCGGGAGTGAAGCTGCTAAGTGTGAGAGAGAGGGAGGAAGATGAATGCAGAAACACAGAGGTGTCAGTACGAGAGGGTGCATGGTATGCGTTGTCTCCCTTCCCCATTCTCTGTACTCTTCCCCTTCTTCTACCCCTTTTTGCGGTGCCTTCAGACCATCGGCAATGGACGGAGGCTCAGGCAAAGGTGGTTGCTTGTGTCTCGGTGCACGTGTACGTGCGTGCGGGTATGTGTGCCTGTGTGACTGCCATACTTCTCTGTCGCTGTGCCTATGCGCGTCGGTTCACTCTTTCGTTCACTTTTCATTTTGTGTGCCGTTCGACGTCGATTTAATAGTCGTTCTTTGCTAACGAGGAACCGTATAAAGTTGTAGGTGAAGCGTCTAAGCGTCATGTAACTCACGTTCAGTTTAATGGAAAGAAAAACACGCGAGACGGAGATCGGTGCGGCTGAGATATTTTAGCCAGCATTTTCCTTTCTCCCCCGTCCTATCATCGCTGAGCGTGTGCTGACTTTCTCCTCTAGCACTGTGGGTGCTGCGAGGGAACTGCTATGCACGTGTACGCCTCTTCGACTAGTTTTCTCACAAAGGATGTTTAATGTGAAGAAAGAAGAGAGAGGAAGGGTGAAGATGCCCCAAAAGACAGCCGACTCTCCAGCGCGCCGCACTCTGGTGTTCACCTTCGCCTCCTCACGAGTGTCACATTTCGCTTTAAAATGTTTACATGCTTCTCACATGCAGTGCATTGCTCTCACTTCGTCCGTTTCTTCTCCCTTTTCCTCTTATGACGTTTCGCCCTGTTGGACTTGCCACGTACGCGCCCCCCCCTCCCCTCGGCTGCGCTTCATGGCTCTCTCTATTTCCACCTGAATCCCACCATTTTCGTTTCATTTTCTTTCCTGGCCCCGCTCTCCCCCTCGCTACATCAACACCAACTCTCAAAGATTGGTCACCATTCTCCCCTCTCTTTTTCATTTCTTGGCTTGCCATTTTTTTTTTTGCCTTGGTAGCTGTTCTTTCCTCTGTGAGTGTGCGTGTGTGTGTGTCCAACAAATTTAATCTGGTCGAACTTGTCTTTGCGGGTTTTTTTTCCCAATTCGCCGAACAGCCGTCGTTCTACTTCGCTGCTCATTTTCTCTTTCCCTCTCGCTCGAGCTCTGTGTGTTGCTCCCAGGGGCAGAAGAACGTCATACCGCTCCCTCCCCACAGAGAGTGAGAGAACTGCTGAGTTGAAGTTTTTGGATTTGAGTTCGTCTCCTCACACTCATCCTTTTTTGGCTCTTCTTCTTCCGTTGTCACTTTTCCCTCTTCTCCCCCCACACTCTTTCGCTTGCTGTGGTGTCTACTTTCTCCAAGCACCCCGTTCCGTCCTTTCGTTTTTTTTTCCCTTTCCCACTTTTAGTATTGTGTGTGGGTTTTCCCATTGCTTGCGTATTTCTGTGAGCACTCGCCGTCGCTATACGCCTCATTCGGCTCACTGCCCTTCCCTTCACCACCACAAAGATGCAGATGAACTCTTACGTCGGTGGGTACAACACCCATCGCCGCGGCTACGCGCCAATGGCTCCCCCGCCGATGCAGATGCCTTCTGGCTGGGAGATGGCGTACACTCCCAACGGCGAGATCTACTATATTGATCACAATACGCGCACCACTCACTGGCAGCTGCCGGCAGAGTACAGCATGCAGCCGCCCATGTGCAGCTACCGTGGCCCGCAGCGCCAGCGTCGCGGTATTGATCGTAGCAAGGCCAAGACTAAAATGTGCATGAACATCGAGAATGGCGGGACTTGCTCGTACGGTTCTAACTGCGCTTTTGCCCACTCTTCAGAGGAGCTCTCAACCCACCCTCACTTTAATCCGGCTGCTGACTCCGGGAGCTACCCGAAGTAGGAGGTGGCGCAACGGGCATGTCTTCGTCCTGTTATACGTCGTCAGACTCTCTCTCTCTGTTTTCTCAGCGTGTTGTTTCGCGTTTTCCTGCGACTTTTCTGGAGAATGTCTTGCACATGCTTTGGCCAGAAGAGGGAAAGGGAGAGGCAGGGTCTCGGGGCAGGGGCACGTCCGATGAAATGGGGAGGCGTGCGGTGAGCCTGCCGTGTGCGCGCGAGTGCAGGGCACGCACATCAAAAAGGAGCAAAGGAGAAGCAAGCAAACAAGCAAGGGGGAAAAGAAGAACATTGAGCATGGCCCATAGCAGCATCGAGGGGCGAGAGGGGAGGGGGGAGGGAGGGGAAGACCGCACAAAGAGCAGATCGAGGGAGAGCGGAGAGGATACGTCGATAGACAAGAATGAAAAGGGAACACTTGTGTGGACCTTATTTTGCTCTCTCTTCCCCTATGTTACATCGCTCGTGCCTATCCACCAAGTCACTCATTCCCCCACTACATTGCCCCACCCCCTTTTTCTTCTTCTTCTTCCTGCTGCCCCGCCCCCCCCGCCCCCCTCCTCTCCTTTTTTCCTTTTGGCGCACTACGCGCCTGAATCGCTCTTTTTAACGTTAAATCCCGAGCTCGCCGCCCCCCCTCTACCGCTTTCTGTTTTTTTTGCCTTTGTCTTTTTTCCCCTTTCTAGTGAACTCCCGTTCTTTCCAGGCCTAGTGTTATGACCAAGAGACAGGCTCACGAAGATGAGCACACACACACAACACACTTAGGCCGCCCGGGTACAACCGACTCGTTGTCGTTGCCTTGCCAGCTCTTTCTTCCGTGTTTTTTTCTTCTTCGTTCTGTCTTCTCGCTGAGAGAGTAACATTGTTGTCAACTGTTTTCAAGTAGAAGAAGAGCGATTGGGTGAGAGAAAGGAACAGAGAATGGTGTGCGATGCGATGCTCATCCTTCTTTGTCTTCTTTTCTCATATCAATTTTTTTTTTGTTTTGGATCTGGTTCTTGTTTCTCTAAAATATGCTTGATAAAACAAAGTAACTGAATAGCGCGGGTGCATGCGTGCCAGCAGAGGTGCTTGTTTGGTGATTGGTGTTGTCCATCTTCATGGGCTGAGGTGTAATGTTTTGAAGTCTTTAAACCTAAGGCGTGTCTGCACTTTGTTTTTTTTTCTGCTGTTATGTCGAGTTTGTGTCATGTACTGTGGACACCGCTAACGTGCTCTTACTGTGTCGCGGTGTGAGTGCTGCGGAGGAGGACGCCTCTTTGCGTGGTGCCGTATTGCGTATCCTTGCGGTGGTCATGGGTAAGGATAGAAAAAAAGGGAGGTCTACTGTGTGCGTGCATGGCTTAGTGTGAGCTGGGATTGTCTGTGGTAAAGTGGTTCCGCCTAGTGGTGGTGGTGCTGCGAGGCTGACACTTTCTCGCTGTCAAAGTAAAGGTGTGTGGTTTTGGGTCGTATAACGGGTTGGATGGCAGTCTCTGTGCCTCGTCCTAACGAGTAACAAATAAAAGAGAGCCGACAACAAACAAAAACAAACAACAACAAGAGAAAAGAAAAGGCCTCTCTACGTAATGCACATTTCTTCCATTGTCATCGTTCTGGTGCTCCTTTGTTTACCTTCTTCGTTCCCTGTTGTGTTGCGCTTCTCTGAAAACTGTGTGGTGTGTGTTTTTTTTTGTTGTTGTTGTTGGTGTACGCACCCTTCTTCCTTGGATGTTGGTCTACGTGTGTTCATCGCGCCCCCCCCCTCTCTCTCTCTCTCTTTCTCTGTGGGGGCCTTTGACAGTGCGCGCAGGCGTGTATGCGTGTTCTCTTGTTTCTCACTTTTCAATTTTTATTTCCTCCTCGTCTGTAGGCGAGTGAAAAAGATTCCCCCTCCTCCACCACCACCTCCTCCATTGCTTCGTTATTGGTGTTGTTGTTTTTTTGTGTTTTGCTTCTTTGGTGCTGTTGTTATTCTCTTTTGAGGCGTTTCTTCTTGTCTTTCGCTAATGTGGGAGAAAAGCTGATCCGAGTGGACTTCACGCCAGAGAAGAGCTTTCTTCCTTCCACACGCCGCGTCTTTGGCACTCTCACCGCGCTTAGTGCAGATCTCTCTCTCTCTCTCTCTCACCCTCTTTCTCTCTGTGTCCTCGCGCTCGCGTGTTTGCGTCCAAAGACGCTTTGGTGCTAGGATCCGCCGCGCTTTATGTATATCTCTTCCTTCTGCACTCGTCAACCTCCACGCGTGTCTGTTTTGCAGCTGCTTTAGCCTGTCGCGTGCTTTCTTTCTCTATATGCAGACATACGGACATACATATATTTCTTTTCTGCCCCACCCCACCCCACCCCCTTTCTTTTCCTTGCCCCCCCCCTTTGAGATACTTGTCTACGTCTGGCACCCGTGCGATGCTATTCAACTCTGTTTTTTCCTTTTTTTTTCTGTTGTTTTTGTGTTTTTTTTCTTTTTTTTCTGCCTTTGTGTTTCCGATTATTTCCGCGTGTCGGACTCGACAAGTGAACCGTGTACAACTGTGGCATCCCGCGTGATGCACATGGGGCACTCGAAACGGCGCGACACACGTAAGAGTGTTCGACACACACACACACACACGAGTCCTACCGTGTAGACAGCGTGGCGTAGAAGGGAGTGAGCAGGAAGGTAAGTGGCTGCGCAAGAGGACTTCCGTATGCATATGTTTATATGTATGTATCTACTTGCTCTCTCTCTTTCTCTCTGTCTTGCGGACTCAGTCGCACGTACGCACAGATACAAAGAGGCACACCCACTCCTTATAGGGGTGCACCTCCTTTCTTGTAGCTGTTTAGTCTACAGACTCTCGAACAAGGCAGAAAACAGAAGACGTATTCAACACTCGCCTGCACGTCTTTCCTTTGTGTTCGTCGCTTTGAGCCACATGAGCAGGCCTGCCACACTCACGTTCTGTACGGTTTCTTCAATGCGTTTGTGATTGAAGGTCATACCAGCAGCCCCGCGCCGCGCTTTTTGTTCCCGAGTGAGTACAGCGGAAGTAATCAATCCTTGGCTGAGTGAAGAAAGTCATGGTTACAGTTAGGCAGAGCTTACGCTATTGCATCAACACGTGGTCCTTCGCACCTGTCGTTCCATTTCACCACCAGAACGTCCCCTAAACGCTCGCCACTCTGTGTTGCATTTTCCCTGTCGTCAATCACTGGCCTTTCGGTCTCTCACATTGGTCGGTATTGTCACTCTTGTCATGTCTGCATTATCGCTCAATACTCAAACACACGGACACCCACGCGGTTCTCCTTTTGTTCTTGTCGTCGTTGACACTCAACTGGCTGTTACTCAACGGCTCTGCCTCGAATCCATGCACCGTGATATACTCTATGGCACGAAGGAAAAAGCAAAACGAACGGGATCTTAGCGGCGTGCAAGAGAAGACAACGTTCCACCTCTTCTCGCTCCTCGGTTGCTTTGAAGACCATCGCACTTTTTTTTCGCTTTCCCTTTGGTGTTTTTGTGTGCCACTGCTGCACAGGTCTGCTGATTCTCGAGCCACTTTCCTTTTCTACGTGCTAACCAAGCAGATAAAAAGACCCTTACACATCAGCTCTCACAGGTGCAAAAGCTTGGGAGAGAGAAAAGCGAGGTACTCAAGTCGCACCTCAAGCTGCAGAAAGTACGAACTTGAGGGGAAATGACGGACGTCCTCTTTGATGTGCGCAACGCCCTCATTGTGGGCAACTACCACCAGGCGATCGCTGATGGCAGTACTGCGCGAGCCCTCTCCAGCAAGCCAGCTGATGTGTCTGCCTTCAACACGGAGAAGAACGCTCTGATCGCTCTGGGTAACATCGGCCTTGGACAAAGTGATACCGTCATCAGTCAGCTACGCTCCGAGAGCGACCCGCTGCTCGTGACGATCCGCAAATGGGCGGAGCTGATGTGCGCCATGCGTGACTACGGTGTCTTCTCCGATCAGGCCGCGAGCGCCACCGAGGCTCTGCAGAATGATGCGGAGATGGTGGCGGCCGGCGCTCTCTACAAGGCTGTATTTGCTGCCACAGCCCTACTGTTTCAGCAGGACGTGATTGGAGCGCTGACGCTGGCGAAGAAGTGGCTTGGCGCGCTGCCGAATCCAGAGGGTGCGCTGGCCATTCGCTACACGGTGGAGCTGCACGGCATAGCGGTAGAAGCACTGCTGCGGCTGAACCGTCCAGACGAGGCGGCCAAAGAGGTGAAGCGCATGGAGCAGGTGGACAGCGAGGCGATCGTGACCTTACTGTACAGCGGCATTGTCGCCTTGCATCAGGCTGCAGTTGATGTGCTCGTGGCTAACTACAACACGGCCATATCCGCTTTCAAAGAGGTGCAGCTGAGGTGTGGGCAGAGCGTCATGGTATCAAACTTGATGGCCCTGGCGCACATGGGTCTCAAGGACTATGACGCAGCGGAGCGTTCGCTGCTTGATGCGTTGACCGTTCGTTCCAATGATGAGGCCACACTGGCGAACCTTGCCGCCGTCACTGCCTGCAAGGCGAAATCTCTCGACGACGCCGAGCGCTACATTCAACAGGCGGCTTCGACTCATGGCACATGGGGGGACGCCTACCACGCCAAGGAGCGTAACCTCGACGAAGTTGTTAGCGCCTTCATGATGGAGGCGTAGCGGCACACGGACATTGGTTTCAAAGGGGCAGTGTGTTCACGAAGGCTATTCGTGTAGAGCGTCTCCTGCGCGTGCCACAGCAGAAAACGTTTGCACACACGCGACTTTCATTCTTTGAGCGGTGCAGCGGACATTTAGCGGCTGGGTAGGCAGTGAGGACGCGGGGAGGGGCGGGGAAGGCCGCAGTGCGCGTACGCTGGGGCAACCATCCGTACACTGACAAACCCACAAACCGCCACTCGTCGTTGGACAAAAGCGAGACAAATAGGATAGCGTAGCCTTTGAGTCTTGTTATGAGGGAACAAGCGAATGTACCAATACAGTGGCGTCTCCTGTTTGCTTTGTCTTACCTTCTCCTCTCTCCCTTTCCCTCAATTTGCCGCCCTTTCCCTTCTGCGACTGGATTAGTCCCAGCACGTGGACACAAGGTTTTCATTGGTGTTGGTAGCCGCCTTGATTTTCTTCTTTGTCTGGCCCCCTTTTTGCTCTTGACTTTGCCTTTTGTCATTGTTGCTGTTGGCGCTGTTGTTCGACGTTGGCGTATTTGGTCGTGGGCAAAGCGAGAGAGAGAGAGAGGGTCTGTCTGTGCCTCTCCGTCTTAGGGAGGGAGGACGATGCCGGGGTCGAACTAACAGAAAAAAAACAGAAAAAAGCTAAGCAGCACCTTTTGGCTGTGCTTGACAATCTTTTCTGTGGAGTCCCCCTCAAGGGCGCAACGTGCACTCCTCTCCTGCGCTGCCTGCCTTCTCCGTCCACCTCCCCCTTCCACTCACGATTCTCCACTTTTCTTCTTTCAACCCAACATTGAATTTTGTCACCTGTGCGTTCGCGATTGTGACGTCTGTTTCTGAAAGGCAAACGGAAAGTGGTAGGCTGAAAAAAAAAAGAAGGGGAACTGCAGCACCCCCCCCACAAGGCAAAACACTTACGACGTGAGTTCTTTAAGCTGTCAATGCGGAGTATGGCGATGGCGCCAAGCGAGCGGATCAGCTTGCTCTCCTGTGAACCACCCGGTAGCGCAAGTAACGTCTACATCACACAGGGTCGGTTCTTTGGTTATCGTCACTTTGGTGATGGTTATTAACGTTGCCGCCGTGCAACCTAAGTGCCCCTGAGGAAGCCTTCTTCGAGCTCGTTTGTGTTTCTCTCTTACGCTTGTGCAGGACCTCCCGACGCTGCGTGTTTCGATCCACTATTCCGAGATCATCGGCCGTTCTACAAGCTGCCACGGTCCCCCTCCCCCTGTCCTCTCTCCCTCCACCATAATCTGTCTCTTGTGTTCGCCACAGCACTGAAGTGGCACGCGTTCTTCGTGAGCTGCCAGTCCAGCTTTGTGTGTTTTTCTTTTTTGCGTTTCCGCATCATTCTCTGACTGTACACCTCTCTCCTTTTGCATAGTGCATCTCTCTTCGTCCTCTTCGTGGAGACGCAATCTCTGACCCAGAATGCAAGTGGAGGGCAACTGGAAGGCTGCGGCCAACTTGAATCTGCTTCTCGGCCTCGAGCACCCACCGGCGCGACTGGAGAAGAGACTGCTCACTCCCCAGCAATGCAGCGTCGGCAGTTCTGGCTCTGTGAATGTGGAGGCGCGCAACACCGCCAGCTTCAGGAGCTCCTCCTACTGCGGCCTCCAAGACAAGTCGGCGCCAACGATTCGGAAGCACGTGATTGACTACTACAAAGAGATGCTGCACCGCGTGCCCCTGTGGCAAGGACTGGTGAAGACACAGGCAGAAAGCGCTGGCTGGAATAAAGTGGTGAAGCCAGAACCACAGGATGAAGATAGCGTCCCCGGAATAGACCCCCAGGCAGGAGGGACCGCGCCCACTTTTAGTGGGCCCTTGTTCCGCGCTGTTGGCATTCTGACGCAGGTGCAGGATCCGTCGGCGCTGAGTGTGACCACCCAGCAGACACCGTGGGAGTTCTACGTGGTGCAGAACATGGATGACGACGAGTGCTACAGTCATGCGCTGCAGGCAATGGGGCAGACGAATTGCAGGGCAGAGGCGTCGTTCGCCCTTCTTCAGGATACATCACACACTGGCTTCTCAGCGCGGACCTCTGGTAGACTGGATAGTAACACTGGGGGTTCTTCTACAGGGGTGCCAGCGAAGCGGCGATGGGTGATGCATGGGAGGCAACGCGAGGGAGGGCCGTCGAGGCGGACGAGGAGGCCGCTGTCCGTGATGGGATTCGCCTTTCACTCTACACGCGACAGGTGTCGAAGTTCACTGGCCTGTACCCTGGGATGGCTGTCGGCATCATCGGCGAGCCGTTTCAGCGCAGTACCCGAGGTGTTCTCACCGGCATTCTCGTGCGCGAGTTCGTCTACCATCGCGGCCGATGTTGCCATGGCGGGTGGACCGACCACTGCTATCGGAGTCCATGACATCGAATGCTGGTACGGGCGGCCTTACCGATGGCAGCGGCTCTAGTGTGCGCATTCACTTCTGCAGTGGGCCGTTCCCACGGCGCGACGTGTCGGCGCTGCTGCGCATGGTCACCTGCCAAGCTCTGCACCGAGGTGCAGATATACTGGTTGTTGGTGGACCTTTTATTCCCCCCTTCGCCAGCGAGTTTGAGCGGGACTTGCTGCCGTCGCTAGGCGCGACATTCAATGAGGTGATGGAGGGATTTGTAGACATACTGGAAGAGACGCTGAAGAACTACTACTCTACGCGACCGCTGCTGCCACACATGAAGGTGCTGCTCGTATCACACAGGGACGACGTCACACAAATCCCTGTGCTGCCCACCACCATGTATGCGATTGCCGACACAGACGACATCCTCATTCGCTCGAACCCATGCCGACTGTCGGTCAACGGGGTGCACGTGAGCGTATGTAACGAGGACGTCGTCGGTGAGATGCGTGAGCGCATGGTGGAGCGCTGGCCGACCGCCGAGGGTAGCCTGCGACGCGTTGTTGAGGCGCTGGTGAACGGGCGTCTGTATGCGCCGCTCTACGGCTTCCCAGTGACGACGGTGGATTTAAAGCACCTCCCACACCTACGCATGGACTACGTGCCGCCGCAGAACGAGCTGCTTGAGATGAAGCCCATAGCGCTGTGTCGGTGAGTAACAGTGCTGCTAAAGGCCGTGACCGTGGAGACGCTGAAAGTGGCGATGCCATTACAAGCACGTCGAGCGCCACCTCCTCTCGTGGTTGGGAGGCAGTGTTTAATGTTTCAGCACCACCGTCCACCGCCATGACGGGGCGTGCGAATGAGAAGATGAAACGTGTCAAGCTGGAGGAACTCGCCGGTGACCAAGACGAGGAGGAGGAGGTGGTGGTGCAGCGATCGCATCCGGTGCCCTAGTCATCCCATCGACGGCTGCTGCTGCACCTAAGACGGAGTACCTGCCTCACATTATGTTCCTCCCTTCTAGTCGCCCGCAGTTCGCTATTGTCACGCACCAACGTGAGGAGGTCGACGGCGCCGATCTCGACAACGCAGCAAGCGCGTCGGGGGTTCTGGTCGTGAACCAGGAGGTGTGGTCGACGCGCTCGTCACCGACGTTTCAACTCCGCGTGGCGGAGGTCACAATTCCGAATACAGACCTCGTGTTGCGGCGTGGCGCTTCTTCTGCTAACGGTGTCGCGTGTGGGGTCCTGCACATCTACAGCGCATAAGCCCTCGGGGATGGGAGGGGGAACGCGGAAAGATGTGGGTAGTCCCTGTGAGGATGCACGTCGTTCCGCGTTCACTAGTTTAGCCGTCCTTACCTATCAGGCCTCAATGAGGTGGACGAGGCACTGACTGTCTTTTGTTCGTCTTGCTCTTGCCGGCTTGTTGAAGGAAGAGGAGACGCCCGAAAGTACCATAGAAGAAAGTGTGCGCATTTACGCGTGCCATTTATGCGCTTGTGCCATACTGCAAAAAAGAAGGTGACCGTCAGTCGGATTGGATCAGCGGGCGCCTATGATGCATTCGCGCTTACAGGAAGTCGTGTTTGAGGTACGCGTTCTCTCTCTCTCTCTCCCCCTCTCCGAGTGGAAGTCTCAGTGTCTGCTTGGTCCCAACAGGTAGTACACGCACGGACGGAAGGGGAAGAAAAGCAAGGGCTGGGAAAACAAAAATAAGAGAGGCCTCTCTGCAACACAGGTGCATCGAACCGTGCTATCTACCCCCTCCCCATATTGTAAATCACTGCGGCGAGGCACAAGTGGCCTGTTGCAGCAAGTGTGGCTTGGGTTACTTCAGATCGCAGCCTAGAAGGCGAGCAGCATGTCAGCAAAGAAAGGGAACACATATGCACAACCACTTTCCGTAAAAAATGTACCAGCACACTCTCTCTTTTTCTCTCCCCTCTGGTTTACCAACTCCCATTACTGGACTTCCACTTTCACACCCCTCTGATGGTCACCTTCAAATGTGTGTCTCTCGGCTTGACAGACATGTTGCCAAGGTGATCGTCACTTCACACATCCCACACGGGCGACTCCGCACACATCTGTTTTTTCCCCGGAAGTTCTTTTTTTGTAGTTTGATGTGAGCGTGACACTTGTGCGACGACAAGTCGTGCGCACCGCTTGGTACTTGGTGCCTCATCTTCGAATGGCGAGTCGCGGGCCTTTCGCTCTTGTGGTGTGAGCAAGTAGCTAAATGCATGAGAGAATTTTCATCAAGACGTCCTTCTCACCTCAGCGATGTGGAGAAGGGCTCTTTCCTGGGTAGTGAGGGATCTTCTCGGTGCGTTGTGGATCAATCATGGTTTTCCTTGGCGGATGTTGACTCGACATGTGTAGTCGTACTCCTCGCTTTACACGGAGGCGGCTTCTGCTGTATTGAACTGCAGTGAGACAACCGAGGGAAAACATACGCGGTGTTTTCGCACTGCCGTACTGGGTGCGCGCCCCGCGCCGGTGGGAAGTGGGGAGAGCGGCGAAAGAGAGACGCCAAGGCTCTCAACAGGCAGTCGACTGGTGCACAGCAAGTGAGCTGCGTCTTATGGGTTTGCAGAAATGAAGTGTACTGCTGCCTACGATCTTTCCTCCCGAAAATCTCTTAGACACGTTTCTCTCCACCCTCTTCCCACTTGAGCTTTACCCGCTTCTCCTCTTATTCACTTCACTACACAGGGCTGCCGACTCCGCATTACACGGATCCGCAACACACCCTGTTCCACTGCAGTTGCTCTTTCCGAGGATGCGCAGATCTGCGCGACTGCAGAAACAGACCCTTCATCCTCCCAAGAACCCGGTCCCGCTCACTGCCAACCCGCTGACGAGATGGTCGCGATGTCTGCCAAATGGACGGATCTCAGCGGGACACTGACGCGCGTGCGTGTGGGGCTGGAGGGGTGTCACAGCGCCTTTAATGCCACGAATAGCGTGCGCACATGCCTATACTTTCAAACAATGTGCCCACCAACCTTCTTGAGGGCGGACTCGTGGAAGCGATAGAGCACGTACAGTTGCGCGAGACCACCCCCACTGTTTTGTCCGCCTGCAACGTTCAGAAAGAGGTCCTCTCTAGCTCAAGCGCAGCCTTTCGTTCGGAAATGAAGTCGAGGAAGTCTGACTGCGGCGATACTGGCGCCGTCTCTGAATCGCTAGCTGACGGCATTGCCCTGTTCGGCGAGGAGGCCTACTTCTCCCCGCCCCGCTACCCACCTTTTGACCACAGCGAAATCGCGACCGTAGCGCCTAGTGAATCTCCATTAGTGGCGCTTGAGAACTTTGCCGATCGCGCGCAGAGTCTCATGCGCACGCGCCTCCCCATTGCCGCCACTCAAAACGATGGAGGAATTCGCCTAGTTGTGGGACACGAGAACTGGGGCGTCCGCCGAAGTCTCTTACGGGCAAGGGTGTCACAACGCCAGTCCCTATGTCCGATCCTACCTGTGCCACCGGCCCTGCTGTCATCTCCGAGTCAAAGTCTGCACCTGTCGCGGATATGGTAGTCTACATTCCACAGTATGGCACCATCAGCTCCCTCAACGTTGTCACATCGTTGGGTATAGCACTGTTCTATTGCTACATAGACGCCAACTGTCCAGCGGCGCGCGAGATCTACTCAGCAGAGTCTCTGTCTTGCTCAAGTGCTGATGGTACACCAGCTAATGATGCCTCTTCTTCCAATGAGCTCGAGGAGCTGCACCGCTGTTTACACCAATATCAGGCCCTTTTCTCCGAGACCCTTCAAGCCCCTGTGAACTCCGGAAGTGAAAGCGCGTTGGTGACCACGGATGAGCTGTCTCCTCGGCCAGCCACACCTGTTGTCGATATCCATGTGAACACAACCCCTCGCGTGGACCACCGTCCCCTCCATCCAGTCTTCTACCTGCGCTGCTTGGAAGAAATACAGCATCAGCAGCGCGCGTACCGACAGGCTTTGCTGCGGTACAGCCGTCGATGCCAGTGCTCACCGCATCCCCACAACCTCACACAAACGCGAGCGCGTCGTTGTCGTCGCCGCCAGCCTCCTACTTTGGTCTCTCGTCCTGTATGAAAACGAGTACGATCAGCGCAACTTTGGGGGCCTCATTCGAAGTGCCAATGCCTTCCTCGTCGACTACATCTTCTACGTTGGCCGACGCAAGGTTAATGTTGTTGGTGCTGTCGGCTCTCACCACTACACTCCACCCGTGTACCTCGGTACCCTGCCAGACGCATCAACTGTTGCAGTAACGGCCGATCCAAGATCGGCGAGCATGTCGCGCGAGTGGGCGGCTGAGATACACGCCAAGGTAGAAGAGGCATACGAAGCCAATGCCCCTCGAAACTGGTGGCTTCTCGATTGTGGACACGACTTCTTGTATGAAGCGACCCTTGATGCGCAGCAGGAGCACGATAGCTGTGAGGCCGAAGGGCCGCATCTTCTGCGTCGTTGCAGGCGTTTCGACGAATGAAGTCCAATGGACAGGTTCGCTCCCTATGCGACAGCGAGGCGAGCCTGCGAGAAGCGATTGGCGACGGGTTGGTGCTACTCATCCCTCAGGAGGGCAAACTGCCGCATCCTGGGCTGATGGGATTGTGCACCGGCGTTCTCACAGTTCTTCCGGAAGGAACTCACTTCTGCGAGAACACAGGGTATGCAGCCGATGACTGTAGTAATGGCGGAGGCGGTCACCGCGGTCTTCCTTCGCAGGTGGCAAGCGGCATCGCGTTGCAGCGTTTATCCGCCGTGTGTCACCCATGCCTGGCCGCTCTCTGAGGGAACTGAGAAGGGGGCGTTCTGAGGCGATATGTTGCGGGACTTTCACTGCTTCCTTATAACGCGCCGATGTGTGCCTGCGTTCGGGTGTGTGTCCTACCGACTGTTGTACTCAGAGCGCTTAACACGCGAATTGGAGGCGTCTGTGCAGAGGCTCTGGGGAGCGGCTCCTCTCATTTTTTTCCCACTTGAGAGGCGTGTCCTCTAGGTGGTACCCGCATCAGTGCCTACACTGATGCGCATGGGTGGTAAGGCCAGTGGTGAGCAAAGAGGCTTCCTGGCGTGCGAGGGGCCCCTTCTGTCCAGCGCCCGTCCACACATTTTCTTTTAGCGCAGGCGTGAATGTGTGCTGGTGCGGTGTTTCTCAGGGACATGAGATTACTCCGTTGACTCTTGTACAGGCGCACAGGCATGCAACGGTCGTCTCGTGCGCCACACATGTATCTCAGGTTAGCACCGGTATTCCATGATTCTTCACCTCGTGTGCGAGTGCGGCTCCTTCTTCCCACTCTATCTACTCGCTCTCCTTCCCACTTGCTGTGTTCTTCGACACTGTGCAGACGCGCTTGTAGAGGTGCTGAGAAAAGTAAAGCTAGGCGGTGATTTCTGAACGAGATCGCAAAGGAACCACAGTTTTGGTGAGCATCCGCAGCGCTGTATACCCAACAAAGACGGTGTCAGTACCCCCGCTGGTGTTCGCTCTCCGGCTCTTTTCTTGGGGATCACTTTTTGAATACCGTCGGGTAGAGCGTCTGTCCGCTGGAACACCCCTTCTCTCTGTTCTCGCCCCCTCCCCCTCCCCCTCCCCCCCTACAAGGTCTACGAGGAACACAAGCGTTCTTCACTTCCCCTGCATAGAAATTGCACGTGATAACACTGCCGCTTTGAAGCCCTCGTCGCGCACCGACTGCCGCCTCTCCGACTAGAACTGCTCACTAGGACAAGGTGTGACTGGATGGCAAGAGAGGCAGCGGGCTCGAGGCTCCCTTCATACAATACAGTACGGCGAAGAAATCATAGCACGGCGCTGTTTTGATTGACTTTGATGCCTGAAAGGAGGCGCCTCGGACCAAAAAGGAAAATTAACAGAAAGCGTAGCACCGCCTCTGTTGTTCCTTTCGATCGATATCGTTGCCTTGCGAAGTTGCACATCGCCTCCCCGTGTTTGCCGGGTGCTTCCACTTCCTCCATCCCCTTCTTCATACAAAGCCATGCAGACAGTGGCCAAGTACAAGGAGACGATTGTCTTTGTTTGCTGCTCTGCAGTACTCGTTGGAACGGTATTGGTGCTTCAGAAGGCAACCACCCCCTCGCGTCATCGACGCCGTGTCACGTTGTCGACGTCGCGAGCAGGCACCGCGACCCGCTCGGCAAGCCACGGTGTTGCTGGCCCGCGGAGCCGCAGTTCGAGTCGGCTTCGTGTGACACACATGAATCACACACACAACAATGCTACGCCAACGACGGCCACAGCTAATGACCGCTTCCATCCTGCGAAGAGTCGCGAGTTGTTCCAAGCGCACGCGCATCGGCACCATTCCTATTCTCGCAACAGTGGCGTGGGGGCGGAAGGCCCACCTCTCGTATCGAGGCTTCCGACGCCGCCCCACAGCCAAGGCTTACCGTCGACGCAGTCGCGCAACACAAAAGAGCTCTGGGTACCGCCAACGCTCTGCAGGACCCTGGCCACAACGACCTCCCTGGCGTCCGCGCTTCTCGACGCGGCGTCTCGAGCTCTGGGTACCGCGTGCACGGGGGCAGCGGCAGCGGTGAGGATGGCGCGTATTATCGAAGCGCCTCCAACGCAGCCACGGTGGGGAGCCAGGGGCCATACCCTGCGCAGGCGCTTACCATACCGACGGCGGTGGACACGGACAAGGCGTCTTTGACAGTAGAGAATGCGGTAGAGACCCCGCACATGTGTTGTGAGGATGCCCATGCCGGCCCCGAAGCGGAGGTCGAACGCACCCCTTCTCGGCGGACGGCCACGGCCACCGCACGTCAGATGATTAATACAGCAGTAGCAGGCGCACCGGGCCTAATAAGAACGCTACTGAGCTCAGGTGGGGCGCCACCTAGCATTCGCGCTTCCACAACTCAGACGAATCCGCGGTGGTTTTGCGAAGACCGCAGCACGCAGACAGAGCGCAGTGCAATGTACGACGCCATGAACACTGCGGCGAGTGCCACTCCCGATCAGTGGCTTGCGGCGGCCATGATGAGCCCCATTGTGCCTACCGGCGAGAATGCGAACGAATCCATCCTCATCAACTGTGCTGACTTGGGATGGACGCCGTTGCGCGACGGCACAGCACCAACCGGCGTGGTACAAGCAGGCAAGCGCGTATGCAAAGACACGCAGGCTCCGACGGGGAACAAGGGGGGGTCTACCGTGATCCCGCGGTACTTTCTGCAGAAACTGGAGCGGCAACTGCGACGCCTTGTGGACGACGTGGCGCATGAGGAGTGGAATGAGCAGGCGTGGATGTGCCTGTACACATACCTCTCTGATCTGCCTTTGGTTGTACGTACCTCTCTGACATTGCGTGACCGCTGCGGCGCAGCCACTGTAGCGCGGCTGGTGGATAGGATGAAGACGAGCTTTCTCACGAAGGGCAACCTTGTTGAGGAGTCGGTGGCTATGCCGGAGAAGACAGTAGAGCAGGATTTTATCCCCAGTCTTTCTCGGGAAGTACTGCATCTCCTTCAGCATGGCACAGCAATCAACCCCGCGTTCCACTTTGAGTGGAGGGCCTCAACCGTGGCATACGTCGAGGGCTCGTTAGGCGCAACCTCACGAAAAGCGGGCAAGGCAACAGTGACAGATAGCGGAGAGGTTAGCGACTGTGTGCCAGTGCAGCCATCATCCTTGTCGCTCTCCTCGATGTCACCCGTGCTCACAGATGAGGAGCAGGAAGAGGAGTTGCCGATTGACGACGAAGAGGTGAGATGCACTCCCCGCCTCCTGACCTTCATTGCGGCGCATATCGAAAAATATAATGATCGTCGCCTGCGCGTCGTTGCTACACAGTTTCCCGATCCCGAAATGGAGAAGTCGCGGACACCACCAGGAGCTGCAGAGGCCATCCTGGCAGGAGCCTACACTCTTTCGACTCCGCCGAGCAATCGACAGAGCGACGCAGCGCTGCAGCAGCCGCTCCTCAACCAACAGGGCCAGCTCATGTCGCTTCTCACATCCTTTGTGCGGCTGCGGCAAACACAGCTCTTTCACGCACTTCGTCATACACCTCAACATGCCCTGTTTGCGTGCGACTTCATTGAGCTAACGTCCGAAGCGGAGCGCCTGCTGGAACGTGCTTCCTCGTCGCTTGACACCACACTGCTGCTGGAAATTCCCATGACACAGAAGCGCATCATGACTGAGACGACGGATGTGCGTGACACAAGTGTGGGCACAAATACATCCGTAGGGTCGGGGTCGAGTCCCATGACTGGGCACAGTGTCCATCACAGTGTGAAGGCACGCACCCCTATGAAGCCCAGCGTTCGGTATCCGATCCAGCGAAGCCTGTCCAACGTGCCGTCACCGAACGGATTGTCGTCGCAACGGAGCTTGGAGGTGCCCGGCACGCATGAGATTTACTCTTCATCTGTGTACGTCGGTGAGGGGAGCAGAGACGGGCTGCGAGCGTCCCAGGTATGCGAGGTGGTCGACTTGTGACCGAAACGGATGCTACCGAAGAAACGTATGGTAAAGTGAGCATGGCAGTGACAGCATAGATTATTTTTAATTTTTGATTCTTCTCTGAACCCCCTGCGCATGCCTCTTGCATGTGCGTCTTCATCATCTTGTGCTCAATGTAGTTTCCTTGTATGGGCGTGTGTCTGTGCGCCTGATAGGTGTTGTTGAGCGTCATAGAAAATCTCCGGCGAGAGAAATGTTGTTCACCCTCAGCGGCAGTTTTCCTTTCTCATTCTCGCCCTGAGAATGGCTTTCTAGGCCATCAAGGGATGTGAAGGATGCTAGGGGGGGTGAAGGCATTGCGGCACGGATGCTTGCCCACGGCACTCCTGTCTTCTCGTGAACGCCGCCCCCACAGACTCTGTTTTGAAGAGAGGTGTGCGCTCGTTGTAAGAGATACGCGGCTGCTTTGCTCACGTTGGCCCTGGGGCTGCCTTGCGCTTCTCTTCTTCAATTCTCTCACCTTGAAACACATTTTCATTGGTTCTGCGAGCCAACTTCTCGTGTGCTAACGTCGTCTTTAGCTTCATTTGTTTTGTGCGTGCATGCACAAGTGTATCACGGCGTGTCGTGACGACACGGTCTCGCTTTTCTTTTCCTATCCTGACGTAGTGTGATGTCCAAGGCAGAAGAAAGGCATGTCCCTGTTCGCGCCACAGATCGTGACTGTATGTGGCACAGAATGTGTGTTTGATGGGTTGTCCCTGCATGATCGATGTTGGTATGTGCCACAAAGGACAGCAAATAACAACAACAAAAGGGCTGCGTTGTCGTGCCTCTACTTTCTCGTCGATCGAAAGCGTTTAGAGCCGCAAAACCCGTTCGTTCATGCGGATGTCACGTAGCATCCAGTGACCGTTCGGACAGGCACTCCGGTGCCATACTGCATTGTGGGCACGGGACTGGGTCTGTAGCCTGTCGACCTGCACAGCGTCTTGAACCCAAATGAACAACAATTTTGCAAACCTAACTGCATCTGTTCACCTGTACCTGATCTCCACTTTTCCCCCTTGCCCTTGGCATTGCTTTCTCTCGGTTCCTCTTTCTACGTGACGAGGTACTGCTACTCTCCCTTCCTCGCACCTTTCCTATCCGCTTGCCCGCTACCCTTAACCCCACCCCTTCCTCCCCTCTTTCCACACGGTGCTGGCGAACGTTAGCTTTGTATGGGTATGCGCTGCTGCTCCCGCCGCTGCTGCTTCATCCCATTGTTGGTTGGTCGGCTTGGCTCTGCCCTGTGGGCCCCTTCCCACCACCTTCTACCGTTTCTTTCTGCTGGTAGCAAGGCTCGTATTGATACGGTCCGTTATTCTCTTTCCCCCATTTGTGCGTGTGCGGTAGCCGCAAACAACTCCCTACTCCTCCTTTGTAGGCCCGTGTCGTGGTGTGTCGGTGGCTTTGTTGCGCGGGAGAAGGGCAGTTACCTCTGTATATGGTGTCTTTGCTGTACTGACGCGTTACCGCCGGTTTGGTACTACTCAGAGCGAAAGGTGGATACTCTGAACAGCATCGAAGAGAGGGAAACGATCTGAGTGAGGATACGCGGCTTTCTGCGGAAGAAAACGAACCACACGCTTTCTCTGTCTCTTGTACTGTCCTCCCCATCTGCAGATTGCTCTTGAGGGTTCCGTTAATTTTGTTTTATTGGGCTCGTCAAGTCAGTCTCCAAGAGCTCCTTTGGCTGCTTTGCTTCTTCAGTGTGCAGTACTGTGCTCTCACGCCGCTGCAGAATACCATCTCCGTCGGACTATTCTTCTCTCCTACGTACCTGCCCAACCGCCTTAGCTGAACCTCCTTTGGCTCTCCTGCACTCCTTCCTCGACCCATCTTATCTTCGTTGCTTGTGTGGACCCACAAAGTGAGGAGGAAAAAGTGCTCTTTGTTGTTACTTTTTTTCCTTCATAGCACATCGCACGAAGAGAGGACTCTGATAAACCACCACGAACACACGGAAGAAGGAAGAAAAAACAAAAAAAAACATAGAAGAGAAACACGAACGTCAGCTATTCCCGTGTTGCATTGGTTCACCCCTTTCACGTAGGCATCCGGCATTCGCCACTATTCCTACGCGCTTCCTCTCTCTGTCTCTCTCTTTTTCTCTTTTCTGAAACTCAGCGTCTTGATGGGCACCTCTTCGACTGGAGGCAAACGAACGTGTATCTCTCTTTTTTTCCTTTAAGGTTGCCTTTTCACACCTGCGCTGTGCACTCGTTTACACTCCTTTTCACGTGCTGGCGTGTGTGTACGTGTGTGTGTGTGTGTGTGTGTGGAGTCTCTATCGTGGGCAAGGAGGCGGTAGTCCCCATAAAGATTCTGGTGCCACTCTACGCTCACGTGACTTGGGCTTTTGCTTCTTTGTTACTGAGCAAGTCTGTACTTTGCACTTAACTCGTACTTCCCTCGCGATTTATTTCTTCCTTTAGAAAACGGCGGTAACTGTGGAGTCACTTCACTTTTCCGATTTGCATTTGTCTCCTCCTCCTTCCCCGGCAAAGGCACACATTTACAGACTCACGTCTTGTAAGGAAGTTTTGGAGGACGGAAGAGTACCATCTACGTGGTCAGTCACGCATCTGCTGTTGGCGTTCTTTTCTGTTTCGCACCTCTGCTTTTTTATTTTTTTTCTCTGCTCTAGCGAGGTGTGGATTTGTGTACTGGGGTGTTTTATGATGATGCCCCTCAAGCGCGCCCCCCCGCGACGACCTCCTGCCAAGCAGCCCATGTCCCCTGCGAAGCAGATGCATTACTTGAGTCAGCAGCAGATTCAAATGACGCGTATGCTAGAGCAACAGACGCGCGAGCGGCGCACATACATTATGCGTTCCGTTCTGCTCTTCGTTACCCTCATACTGATGATGGGATACGGATACTATGTGTATGGCGTTATTGTGGCCCTCACTGTTCTTATTGGTGGATGGTTGATGGGATGGCTGGAGGTGCTGCGGGTTGTGCTCGCATGGGTGGTCCGCAACGCTGGGCAGCCGAACTTCGATGAACTGCTCCGTCGCGCTGATATTATGAGTCAGCCTATGAAGGAGAAGAACAGCTTCAGTGGCGCGAACGAGTTTCTGGAATATGGCTCAAGTAGCATGCAAGGATGGCGGCGCACCATGGAGGATGCGCACACGCTTCTACTGCTCGAGAAGGGTGGGTTCTTTGGTGTCTACGACGGCCACAGCGGGGCTGCAACAGCCAAGTACTGCGGCGAGTACATGTTTCAGTTTGTGCATCAGACGAAGGCGTTCATGAAGGGCGAGATCTCGAAGGCGCTGTACGACGGCTTCATTGCAATTGACAAGTACCTGCACACTCTCCCGAATTTTGAGCGGGGTGGGTGCGCCGCTGTCGTGCTTTACTTAGACGGCGATGACGTGTACTGTGCCAACGCTGGCGATAGTCGCTGTGTCATGTGCCGCAACGGCAGCGTTGATGCACTTAGCACTGATCACAAGCCTTTTCTACCATCCGAGCAGATGCGCATCGAGCGCGCCGGTTGCTACGTGCTGAACCGCCGCGTGAACGGCATGCTGGCGCTTAGTCGTGCCATTGGCGACTTTATGTTCAAAAACAACACACAAGTTTCGTGGGAGATGCAGGCAGTGACCAGTGCGCCGGAGGTTCGGGTCACCAAGCTCAACCGCGACAAAGACGAGTTTGCTGTGTTGGCGTGCGACGGGATCTGGGACATAATGTCAAGCAAGCAGGTGGTGGACTTTGTGCGACCGCGCATCCAGGAGCGCGTGCCACTCGGAAAGATCTGTGAGGAGCTGATGGATGCCTGTCTCTCTCCGCAGCCGTTCCGGCTCGGCTGCGATAACATGTCTGTGGTCATCATCAAATTCAAGCGTGGACCTCAAGGCGGTGTTCAAACAGCCCAGACATCTGCCACCGGCTCTCCGCACGCGTCGCTGCTCTATGTGCCTACAGCACCGTCATCCATGACGGACGACAACATCACTGCCGTAAGCAAGGACGATACTTCCTCACCCAGCGCCGGGGCACAGATTCCTGACGATGTAGCCTCGACGGCTGGGTACGCTGAGAAGGCAGACTCTACGGCGGGTGGCGAAGGTGCCGTATCGGGCGACATAAAAGAGAGAGGCTGCAGTGCAGAGCAGAAGAATTCTCTACCGAAGTCACCGAAGGTCTTTTCTGCGAACGTAACTCCAGCATTTTCCAGCTGTTCTGCGACGAACACCTTGCCTACCTCAGATGGCCATGAATCCAGAGATGACGGACTTAGCAGCGGCGACTGTGCGGCTAACTCCAATGCATCTCCTCTGACGATGAGTACTCACCCCAAGGTGCTGTCCACCACAGCGTCCCCGATTGATCTCAGCTTGAAGGGAAGAGTTGTGTAAGCGAGGCGACACCGAAGTGATGATGTTCTGTGTTATCGATTACAGAATCTGCAGGGCTTCGTGTGTGTATCTCGCGGCCCATGGTGGATGCCTTCGATTCACTGAAAGGATGGGGATGCTGAATTTGCAAGTGGTATGCGAAGACTGGTGCTTTATACCTTCACACGTGTGTATGCGTCTCTGTGCTTATCTAGTCCTGCACTTGTGGTGGTGTGATGTGTTCCGCTACTTTTTGCTGTGGGAAGGAAATAAGGGAGAGGATGAAATGTTTGCGCGGCTGCATATGTGTGTGTGTGTGTGTTTTCGTTCTTCTTGCTTTGTCGTGTTGCTGCATGGCCGTCTCTGAACGGTGTCGGATTCGTATTCTCTTCTGCTTTTCACGTTTGCGGGTCTTTGCGTTTTTCCCCCTTTTTTCCTTCGGCCTCCCCACTTGTCTTCGTCGTTGTGCACGTTTTTTTTTGGGGGGTTTCCTGTTGTGTGGCACACTGCTTCCCTCCTCTTCCCCCCTTCCACTCTGCACTCACCCTTTCATTATCTCCCTACTCCGACGCCCTCTCCTCTTACGTCGAGCCGCTCCAACGTTTCTGTTTGAGGTTGTTGTTGTGCCTCGTAGTTGCTTCAGCACAGGCAAAGCGCAGGGAACGCCTCGTCAATGTCTTCCCCAGGACAGGCGAAGTACGTGCCTGAGATTTTCTGCCTGTATGCGTATCGCAGGGAGTGTAGCTGTGCGTTAGAGCGTGCACTAACGCACAGCTACACCAACGAAAATCTGCGACGAGGGAGCCACTGGACGTCGCACTTCTCCGGAAGAGAGCACCAAAAGAAAAGATCTGACGAGGTCAGCGACTGCGAGGTGTTCGAGATTTTTCGTGTCTGTGTGTGGTCACAATCGCCTTTCACAACTGTGAATGGGTGAAGAACGCATCAATGCATATCGGCAACATTTTTTTTTTCGGAGCTCTACGCGCTCTCCGTACGGGGGGATTCTCGTTGGTTTTACGGGAGTGAATTAGGTACGGAGACTTCGTCACGACCAGCACAGACACGCGCAGGGGCACCAGAGTACCCTCACTCCGTCGCCTCTCCTCGTGCTCTGCATCTGGCGCGTCATGTGACTGTCCTTGCTGGCTGCAAGAGGTACGTATGCCACGCTCCTTGCGGTTAGAGTCTTCTAATACTCTCTTTCAGCTTCATATACTCGTTTGAGGATGCGAGCACGAGCATGTTTTTCTTTCCAGTGTTTTCCTGCGTGTATATCCGTATGCGTATTGCTGTGCTTGAAGTACAGTGCGCTGGTTGCGTCTGTTTTTTCTTCTCGTTTCTTCCATGTGTTTCACCTCTGACAACGAGGCACACCTCGGTGCGTGGTATGACGGGGGGGTTCAGTGCCCCCACTCTGGGTGGGGGAGGCCAAGCAGTCCCCAGACCTTCTCCCTGCCACTATGGAATCACCACTGGTGCGGACCGCGTCAAGTGGCTACTACCGAGAGAGGTCAGAGCGATGCATCGCTGCTGGTGTCGGCGCCCGGGTCGTGGACGGCGTGTCGCCAGAGCGACCTGCGACAGCGAAAGCGCTTGTGCCGTCCATGTGATGGGCCGGGTGTGCCAGCGCGACTCGACCGCACCTCCCCCGGCCCCGCACTCCCCACTGGTGTGGGGAGCCTGAGTGTGTCGCCCTGTGGGGGGGGGGCACGCACCGCGTGGCGACCAGCAGGATGGGGAGCAGCTGTGCGGCGGCCTGTGGAGGGGATGGGCAGCCACTGCTTGAGCCTGAGGCCGTGCTGCGAGGACTGAGTCGCCGCACGGCTGCAGCATTCATGCCCACTGCTGCTTTGTGCAACACGATGAGCCTGCTGGTGAAGTAGAGTGGGGATAGTGGTGTTGTGTCTGAAGCGGTCTTGTATGAAGGAGAGAGATGCCGAAGCTAAAAGAGGTTTGATGTTTTTTTTTTCAGCGGTGTGTGGTGGGCGTTGCGAGAGGCGGTCTTCGCTTCTCTTTTCTGCGTGTATGTGCGTGTGTTCTTGTGTATTCACATATTTGTCTTTGCTCATGCCATTGTGTCCACTGCGTCGATGTTGTGAGCGATTGTTGTTTCTCCTGCTCGTGGGTAGTTGGGGTTCTTGTGTGGATTTCCCATACCTGTGTTGTATTGGTTGTTGGTTGGTTGTTGTTTCAACTTGTTGTTTGTAGCCTTGACAATGCGAGGCTTGACATGTCACTTTCTTTTTTGTGTGTGGATGACTGTGTGTCTTACACTCTTCCTCTCTGTCTCTCTCTGTGTGGTGCGTGTGTGGGGGGTGGGGGTGAGGGAGGGGGTGCTGTGTCCTCGTGTCTGCTCGATCTCTCTGTAGGTCTCTGCCTCTCGTTTTGGTCTTGTATGCTTTTCATTTTGCATCGCATATTGTAAAGGACAACACTAAGAAAAAAATGGAGACTGGAAAACCACCATCACCACCAGACAAGGGGCGAGGCTCATATTGGCCCACGGAAAAGCAGAAAAGGGACGACATCAGAAAGAAAGACGGCGGGGACGGTAAGTGAGACTGTGAGGGAACTTTCAGGAGATCACGACATCTCTCTTGGGGGTTCTGCAGCGCTATCGGGGAAAAAAAAGAAGACGCCGTGCACACGCTGAGGGTGAGCAGGAAAAAGAGGCGGCAGAGTCGTCTTTTAGAGCTGCACAAGCTGCGGGGTGTTGTGTGTCATTGACTCAGCTCCAGTCAGTCCTCCATAGGAAGGGAAGCCGTCACTGCTGCTTTACGGTGCTTGTTTGCTCATGACGACGTCCTCTCCCCATTTCTTCCTCTCCATTTTCCGCACCCGGTCCACGACCGCCAACGTGGAGGTCCTCTTCAATGTCATTCTTCGATGTACTTCGCCTTTGGTTGCGCACCACTCTTTTCTGCACCTTTTTTTTGCTCTTGCGTGTCTGTCGTGCTGACCTCGCACGGGGTTCATCTACTCTGTACTTTGTTGGAATAAGCGTCCCTCATTCACTAAGCTCACGTAGAAAGTCAAACAAACACTTCTACAATTGCCTTTCGCCTGTGCCCCTATTCAGCAAATTCTCCTCCCTCCTTCGCGCGTACTGTGCGCCTGTTTCTAGCCTCCACACTTCATCGTGCTTCCCCACCGTTTTTTTGTTTACTTTCACTGTACTTCTCATGGCGGGTCCAAGAGACACTGAATCGATGCAACTGGAGACCGTGGCCAACGGCCACGACACTGGTGTGCTCACAATGCCGTCGGAGGAGTTTGCCAACCTGCACCTGCAACCCCTGCAAGACGACACGTGGATCAGGCATGCGCCGATTGTTCACATGGACAACTTTGTGCAGACCGCGGCTGGGGAGCGCGTTAAGCAGGAGATTCTAAAGGATTATACGGAGGCGAAGGAGCGCCTCGGCACCAATCGCCGCGATCCCATTCTGGAGGGTATGATGTACCAGGAGAAGTTTATGGAGGCCTACCGCAAGGATGCTCACACTGTGGACGCCGACAAGGCGTATTCCTACCGCCGCCAGCTGTTGGAGAACCATCGACGCGCACGCGCCATCAAAGATGCGGAGCCCTAAGAACCGAAAACGAAAAGTGATGCTGGCGGGGTGGGCACCGATACGACCTAAACAGTGTGCATCCCGTTCTGATGGTTGCGTTTTATTACTGCTCACTTTTTTGAGCGCTCACGCCGGTGTGCTGAGCATGTGGCTGCGCGATATAGGCTGAGCGAGTGCCTTGTCGCCGTTCGTTTCTTTCTTCTTCTCCTCACCTCTCCCCTCTCTGTGCTTGGGTCATCTCCCCATATGTTCAATAGTTGATTTGTCTTGTACAAAGTCAAATATTTCACGCTTTCCGCATCTGATAATTTCTTTGCTCGCTTTGTGTGTGTGTGGTGTGTGTGTTTCTCGCTCACTCTCTCTATGTTCGGATGTGCGTTTTCTGCTGCTCTGCGGATGTCAGCCGATATGCCGCTGGAAAGATAGGAAGGAGCACAGGCAAGGAGTATGGCAATGCTGATGACCCACCATTCTTTCATTTCAAGGTGGGGGGTCCTCTCTGCGTTGGTTTTATCTGTCGCTTCCCTCTCCACCTCTAAGCCACACATCCCCGCAGCCTTTTTATCTTGTTGTTGTGTGTTGTCATTTAGTGCTTTCGCCTGATTATATCGGCATCCCCTCAGCACCGCTGATCTTTTTTCTCTCTCTCCCTCTCTCTTCTTTGCACGCTTCGTGCTCCCCTCTGTTTTGAGTGCGCGGCATCGCCAAAGCATGCCGCGTGTGTGTGGTGTGTGTGTGTCCCCGTCTATTTCTCCTTGTCTGCCTTCTCTGTTTGCTCGTTGGTGTTCCCCATCGACGAACATACACGTCAATTTCACTAGCAGACTGGGGCGCGTAGGCAGTCTTATGCGCAGTCCCTAACGCGGCACAAGCGGGGGGGTGACACATGCTGGTACACTGCAAGAGAAGCACGTCTTATGGAAACAAACACGACCTACACACGCAAAAAGTATGGATGGCTTACGACTTAGTTTGTGATGTGGCACCCTACCTTGCTGAGGAGGCTGGCAGGCATGTCCAGGAACAGCGGTTGTGATGGTACGGACGACAAGAGGCTACAGCGCTGGAGAAGGGGTCAAGGAGAGGGAGATGCTTTCTTGCACCAGCGGATAACTTTGACATTCTCGGCGTCAGGAGCCCAATGGCTGCCCTGCTGGCGCGCCTTTTATTACTTGTTGAGTACACATTTCACTTGCAGCAGTGTGGGCAACAGTAGAGCAGCTTGAGTTCTGTTGCGCAACTCTTCTCACCTTCTCCTTTGTGCTGCCTTTCTCTCGACACACCTTTGCTCTCCCTCGGCGCGTGCGCTTATCGTCTTGCCGAGTACCTTCCATTCGTGCTGTATTCGTAAGGCGGTGCCCATCCAACACACTGCCGCTTGAAGGCGAACACACAGTATACTTGTTGGCTCTCCTTGTCGACGATCAAGACATTTTCTCGGCGCTGGTGCTCGCCGTTCGCTTCAACATACCCCCCACCTCTCCTCGAGCTTACTTGGCCGTAGTTATACGGTGACTCTATCGCTCCTAAGCTCTGCATTATTCATCTGTAGTGCACTCCTCATCTTAAACAACGTAGCTCCAAAAACAAAATGCCCGTGGCGCCGCTTCATCCGGAGCTGCAGCGCGTGCTCAAAGAACACCGAAACGCCCGCGCTTTCGACCCGGTTGCCTGGATTGAGATGAAGTGCGCGAAGCTGAACAACTACATGCGCCGGTGTGGTCTGAAGGCCTGCGTAACGAGTGTATCAGGTGGGATCGACTCGGCAGTAGTGCTTGCGATGTGTGCTCGCGCAATGCAGGCGCCCAAGAGCCCTATTGAGAAAAACGTGGGATTGTGCCAGCCGATCTCTAGTAGCCCCTGGGCACTGAAGCGGGGCAAGGAAAACATCGCTGCTTGCGGTGCTACGGAGGTCGTCATTGATCAGACCATCCTTCACGCCGAACTCGCGACACTTATCGAGAAGGCTGTCGGCATAAAGGGCGGTGACTTTGCACGTGGCCAGCTGCGAAGCTACATGCGCACCCCGCCGGCTTTTACGTGGCGCAGCTGCTCAGCCAAGAAGGCACTCCAGCTATTGTTATGGGTACCGGGAACAAGGATGAGGATTTTTACCTCGGATACTTCTGCAAGGCCGGCGACGGTGTTGTGGATGTGCAAATCATCTCTGACTTACACAAGAGCGAGGTATTTCTAGTTGCCGAGGTGCTTGGGGTGCCGGCGAACACGCGCAATGCCGCCCCGTCCGCCGACCTTTGGGAGGCTCAGACCGACGAGGATGAGCTAGGATTTCCCTACGACTTTGTAGAGCTCTTCACGGGGTGGTACTTGGAGCAGTGCGAGACATCCAAGTTAGAGTTCCGAAGTAGTCTCTCTAATGAGGCACGGGAAGAATTTGAGCGGTACGTCGCCGCCTGCGAGCTTGTGCACCGCCGCAACGCGCACAAGCTTCAGGGCCAAGTGAATCTCTGAGGAAAGTTGCTCCGTGTGCGCTGTGAGCTTAGCTCATCCACACCCACCAAGAGCACATGTGGATGTGTTTGCGAGCTTGTTGAGCTCATTATAAACATGTATTGTAGCGAGGAGCGCCTTCTCTCTATCGCAGTAGCTCCCCGCTGCATTCTCTGTTGGTTGTCCTCTCCTGAATTACTAACTCGTGCGTTGATGACTACTATTGGGGAGCCTATCTGCACTACTTGAAGGGCACAGCACTCGATCGGCGTCTTCGGCGCCGTATCTGGGCGAACGCTTTTCATCCGTCAGTGCCTCTTTTTCTCGCCCTGCTGCACACCTACCCCCCCTCCCCCCCCCCCTGTGCGCCGCCGACTCCTTCTAGTAGGAGGTTCATGTTGATGCTTGTATTACCCCCTTCTTTGCTGTGTGTTAGGGGTGGTGGTGAGTCGTTTAAAGGTGCGTTATTTCAGTTGTACTTGAGTCATTACGACGACAAGCAAACAGGATGGACAACACTGAGGAAAGAGTTGTGGCAACGCTGCGTCTCTGTCAGTTCCACGGACTCGATAGATCGAATAGGTGGCTGATGCGACTTACTGTTTTTCTCCGATCGCTTTATCTTCTGATCCTGCATCTCTTCCATCTCGTGTATTTCTGCCCGAAACATTTCGGTCGCGATGAGTTACTCAGCGACACCTCTGTGCATCTCTTTCTCTCTTTTGGTTTCCCACATCTGACTCTGTTTACATCGATTCGCTCTACCCTGTCCTACACCCTCCATCGGACTGCGGAAACTCTGCCCCGTCATTTGGGTCACGACTTGCGCCAACGTCCAGTGACGGGTGCTATCAAAGTGTCTCTCTACGTTATCATCGACTTCGCACGCGAACTGTGAGGTAATGCAAAGTTGTTGAGCACAGCTAGCTACCATCCGCAGTTGCAGAGAAGGCCTAGACAAGGCCAGCGATGCAGGAGACCCCAATACACCGAGAACCATAGCACGCTGCAACTAATACCTCAGACAAGAGCCTCAAAGAGGGAGCTCAGTGCACCGAACGAGGACGACAGCGCGTCAAACAGTGAGACGACCCTTGTTGTGACTACAGCAGGCGCTAGCTCGCACCGGTCTTTCTCAACATCTGCCCCGCAGCACTAACGGCATCACCAATGCAGCAGAGAGAAGCAAATTCGTTGTTGAATGCAACAACTGAAAAGATAGATGCGCAGCTTGTCACTCAACCTACAGATTGCTCTGCACTTCCTCATCACAGCCGATGTAGCAGCGATGCTGAATCACTCGACTACGTTGACGAGCTAGCCAGCAGTGCCTTTCAAGACTGCCGCAGCGCTGCACTGCTGCTCACGGCGTACTCGCAGTCGCAGCTCACTTCTTACATGGATGTCATGCCGTTTACAGTGGGAGCCGCAGGCTCTGAGCCATCCGGCACGGCGCGAGTGAGTGCACTTCCTTGTCTTGCTGGTGACGACAGCGAAGACAGCAATGAAGGACATGGCAGTGGGGATCACACAGGCCGCCGAACCGAAAAGACAGGTGAGTCGGACGATACTGCAGATGACGCTTTTGCCGCACAAAACACCACAATCGAAGTACTTCTGCACGTCGATGACGACGACGCGGCAGCAGTGCAGCACGAGGGACACGAGCTCGAGGGGCGGGGTGCACTCGTCATGGCTCTGAAGAGGTCACTAAGGACGCCTCGTCTGACACCCCAGAGAGTGTGTTGAAGGTCTTTTACAGGAAGGAGCGGTGGGCGGGAAAGCAACCGACGATTTCGCGAGGTGACCTGAGCACCGGAGATGCCAAGCTTGCTCTCACGCCAGCTGTCGCTCCTTCTTCAGCAGCACCACGGCACACTGACTCAGCCGAGTGGGTTGCAACACGCAAAACAGCACTGGACCAGTTGCGCACAAAATTCAATGAGCGATCGACGGCCGTCGCTTCTCGTGCCCCTGTGAATCGATTGTCGATCCGTTTGCTCAACATGAGGGGGAAAGCGTGCACAGCGTACAGTCCACGTCAAATTTAGTGGCCCATCGCGGGCACGCCTTGCAACCCTCCGACTCTTTTGAGGATCTTTCAAAGCTTCCACTTGCCGGCGAGGCATCAGTGTCATCAAGGAAGCGGAGTCCTCCTCGTGCCGAGGCGACAACAGCGTCAAGTATACTTGACAAGCTTATGAGCGACTCATGGGTCAGCAGCACTACCGCCATTCCTCATACAGCACAACCTCAAAGGGCGCCGGAGACACTTAGTGGCCTTGACGAGGGCGAGCGCCACACCTCGTTAGGCGAAGGAATTCGGACGCTGGTGAAGCCGACAGGGGACTTAGCAGGAGCTCGGACGATGACAACGGGTGAGAGCGGCAGCCGTTTCATTGTCCGCCCTGCGCTGAGCACTGATGTGAGTAGTATCAGTCCCATCAAGAATGAGGCGTCATCGATCCTGGCAGACCTGTACAGCACACTTGACACTAGGTCGCCAGCAACGGTGGCGCTGCAACCCCATCCTGGTAGCTTGACCACGACGACACCCCCTCCACGCGCCCAGCAGCGGCGCGGTGGGCCAGGCGCCATGGAGGAGGAGCGCGAGGCGTTGGTGGATGTCGTCACGGCAGACTTTTGCACTGCCCAAACGGCTCCGTCCAGCGCTTCTGCATCCAGGGCAGACTCGCCCGTTGGGGGTCTCGTGGCTGCGAACGCCACTGTCACCACCGCGGCCACTGCAAAGGAATTTGAATATGCGCCTCCGTGTCCTCGCGCGAGTCGACTCAACCACGCACCGCCACTCAACCGGCGACG
This sequence comes from Leishmania lainsoni, assembly GCA_003664395.1. Lineage (NCBI taxonomy): Eukaryota > Euglenozoa > Kinetoplastea > Trypanosomatida > Trypanosomatidae > Leishmania > Leishmania lainsoni. The sequence goes on along the minus strand of RAIA01000133.1, from coordinate 630,462 downwards.
TGTACACTCTGGTATCGTTCTCAATTCCAACGATGGTGGCACTGCTGGATCAGGGCTGCGGCCGGATGCAGAGGTGTCTGTGTTCCCACAGAGTGCACTGAACTCCTGGGACACGTCCCGAGTGAGCAGGTGGCACTCCTCGGACCGCGAGGGGCTATCGCGCTTGGAGCAGTCGGTGGTGGATACGTACGCCACAGCACCCTCGCAAGAAAATACGGCTCTTTCGCGAGCGGCAGAGTGGCGGCAGCAGCGCGTCAAAGAGGAGATGCGGGCCAAGGAGATGGCGGAGTGTACCTTTCACCCGCTACTATCGCCAGGTACACGAGTCATGGTACGCCTTGCTCAGGAGCGTGTGTTGGAGAAAACGCTGCAGGACGAGGAGAAAGACACAGGGGCGGAGTCTGCTGGAATGCACACCAAATCTGCACGAATTAACTTTCCGCAGTCTTCTTTAGACTCCTCCATGCTGAAGGCAACACTACAGACTGTGTACGAGCGCCTTTATCCAGCCGAACTGTCGGCGACGGCGTCCCGTCGGCAAATTATAGATCAGGAGATGGAGTACCGCCGTCTCGCGCGAGAGGAGCTCATTCTACTGCGACGTCGCTGTGGTGTGCCTCGGTGTGCATCTCGCAATGCCCGCAACAATGGCGTGCCCTGGACACGCGACACGTTCAGCTCTTTTATGAGCACGATCTTGGAGGTGGACTGGGAGGAAGCCGCTACGGCATCCTCTGTGCCGCTATCGGCTGCCGCAGCACCATGGCCCGCTCAGTCACGAACGACAGGGAGCGCAGCGGCACCGGTGGCCGTTGTGCAGACGTCATACAAGTCACCAATGGCTGTGGCGTTGCTGGAGGAGCAGAACGCAAAGCGAAAGTACAACTCCCGCCGCAAAGCCGAAATGCAAGAACGGCATGCCAGAGGAAGTGGCGCAGAGGTGGTAGTGGGCCACGGTCATCGCCATGGGACGGCGCAGTCACAGGAAGACGGCACAGAAGCTGCGCCCACCGAGGAGAGCTTCCGCGTTGCCCTCTTTGACGAATTCCTCTTACGCCAGAACGCGTACTATTTAAACCGTTCTCGCACGGTACGTGAACTGGAGAAGCAGATGACTCCCGCCTTTACCCCCAGCACAACTGAAGCGAGCACACGGCTCGTGCAGGACATGGTGTCAAGGTCGCTGCTGAACGAGTCCATGGGCCCGGAAACGTCTTCTATCGTGGCACGGCGAGAGCGGCAGCGCATTCCCTTCACGTCGTCGTTTGTAAAGCAGCATACTTCGCCATATGTTGATCCATGCACCTTCCAACCAAGCATCTCACCAGCGGCACGTGCATCAAAGAACATGGAGCGCCGTCACCAGAGTGGCAAAAGAGAAACCATGGCAGAACAACAGCAGAGCTTCTTTGAGCGGCTTTACACTGAGCAGCAGCGCAGAGCACAACGGCGCGAAAATGCCAAGAAGCGCGCGGAGGCAGAGGAAGTGGAGGGGCTGACGTTTCAGCCGACGCTTAACGTGAAGTGCAACACCCACGTTCGTTCCCTGCTAAACCCTCGCAACTACCAGCCGTACCAGGCCTACCTCCAGGAGAAGCGTCAGTTGCTCGAGGCGAAGCGCAAAGGGCAAGAGGAAGACGCTAGGCAGGCAGAGGAAGATGTGTGCTCTTCCGTCCGCAGACCACAAAGAAGCCGGCGTACATTGGGAAAATGGCGAAAAGCTTCGGTGTGCTGCGGCAGCAGAACACTGAATTTTAATTCGCTGTTAGCCCTTTCCACGGGGTACAGGAAAAGCGGTTTACGCCGCCAAAGGCGAGGTAGAGGAGGTCACAACGAACGGCACGGAGGGTACCGCCCTCTTCCCTGGTCGGTACACCCTGCTACTTGTACCCACGTGAAGGTGCGCGTCAGCGTGTGTTTCCCATAGAAGATGCAGTGCGCACGCACGACAAAGGCTTGCACTAAGAGAAGACGCTGATTACTGACAAGGACTCCAGAAGTGCACAAAGGAGAGAGTCCTTCTGCTGGCTGCCGCTCACACAGCGCTCTACATGCACCCCCGTCATCTCTTTTTTCTGTTAGTTGGTCTTTAGTGTGGACTGGGTTGTCAGCAAGCGCACGTGGTGGTTTGTGCGGGTCTTGGTATTCCTGTCTACTGACGTCTATCAGGAAGAGGGGGGAAGTCGATTTTGTGCGCTCTCTCTCTCTCCTTTTTCTTCTCTGTTACCGCTTGCCTCTATGGGCCGCTTCCTATACACCAGCATCTCACTCCACAGAGTGGAGATGTAGTTTTAGTCCTCTTCACTAGGATCATCGGCACCGTCACGAAGGAGCGTGGCCCATCGAGTACGGAACCACCATGTTCAAAATTGCTTCACCACTGAAGCGAAGCTTCGCGGCTACCTTTGCTGGCTGTCTTTCGGTGGAGTGGACAGACTGATTGAAACGAAAGGCAAAAAAAAAAACTGAAAAAATAAGGGCCGCACCGCCGCAGCAACTCCTGTTGAAGTGCAGCGTTGCCGTCCTCCGTCCTCACAACGATATACGCCTTTTTCCCAGCTAGGCCTCCGTGAGAAGTACTGTTGAGGCGGACATTCCTTCAGTGAGAAGCAAGAAGCCGTTCACATTGGCATCTGACGGATGCTACTGTAATACCTGTGTGCCTTGGATGCGGATGAGTGGATAGCACTTGAGGTGTAGGACTGAGGAGATGCGTACAGTGATGGGGTGAGGATGTTGCTCCCTGCTACGCTGTTCTCATTTCCTCTTTTTCGGCTCGTCTTGCTCATATTTTTGCAAACTTTCCCTTTTCGTCTGATTTCCCCAACATGCCCTGCCATGGACTCCCGCTGACGCCATTCTTCCTTTTCAGTTGTGCGTGGGTCTGTATGGCATCACACCATCACCCGCCGCCAATACAGCCTCCATTTCTGAACTACCTGACGAGCTCAGTGGAGGGAATCACACACACCCCTCCCGTCCCTACCCACCACCGCCTCGAATCACTTCGGCACACGCGACTATCAGCGCACATACTCAGAGATTCAAACGTCTACCAAGTGACACGTGATCCTCACACCCGCAGTCACAAAGACACACGATACGCGTGCCTCCTTCGGCTCCTCCCGCTCACTCTCTCGCTGTTCATCTCTTGCCTGAGGGTGTCTCTATATGGAGTGGGGAAGTGCTGTTCTCATTTTTACTAGTTTCTCTTCGGCAGATCATCACTGTTTGCTCTGAGGTTCCTCATACCTCATCTCCATTTATCAGACTTCTCAGATCTGTTGCTCATGTTCAGTGTCAAGAGTCGGTTATAGACACCCCCCACACACCCCAATACCCCCCTCTCTTTGTTAGGGCAGCGTGCGCGAGCAGCTCCGCTCGTTTCTCTTCGCCTTACTCCCTCCCCCCTCCGCCAATGGAGCCACGGAAGGCAGTGGAAAAGGTTCATCCAAAGCTCTCCCCATCGCCAGAGATGCCCACGGGGGAGCAGGCGCAGCTCAAATCACTACGTAGTTCTCGCGCTTCCAGTGAGGCACGCTCGGAGCCGGGGCCAGCTTCTCAGCTGAGCGGTCCATTCCAGGACGTGCAAATGGCCTCCTGCAGAAGCTCTCGTGCTGGTAGTGAGGCCCCGCAGCGGGACCGGATAGGAGCTAGCCCCACTAGTGCCGCTCGTCGTGACCCCTACACATCCTACCGCAGTTCACGTGCCGGCAGTGAAGCGCCTGAACGCGGCCCAGCACACGAGCCGAGCGAAGACCGCTCAGCTCGCAGCTCGCGTGCCGAGAGCGAGGTGCCGGAGCGTGGCGTGTGCCATGATTCAGTGATGCAGTCGCGTAAGCGGACGCCTGCAAAGACAAAACAGAGTCTCATGATGATGACGGCATCGACTGCAAACCGCACCGCGCTGCGGTCGATGCGCGCTGACGGCGTTGTTAGTGGTGCAAGAAGACAGAGACACTGTGCCGGGGGCTACGCTGGTGGTAGAGTTCCACAGAGCGTGCGTGAGCACATACGCAACGTCGAGCAGCGGTTGTATGGGACGGTGCGGTGTGCGACAACGACCTTTCAGTTTTATCAGAAACTGCACTATCCACTTGAGGATCCTCATGCAGGAGAGGAGGCCCAGCTGGACGACAACGCCACCGTAGCAGACTGCAACGCACTCAGTGAATCGATGGCGTCGTCGGTGGATCGGAAGGAGCCGTCCCCGCAACCTCGGCTCGGCAGCAACAACACACGCACAACTACAGAGATCTTCACAGTGACGTCCTCTCCTGCTGCTCATGATGACGGGAGCGATAGCAGCGCTCACACCGTGGCCAGAGAGGCCGGGACGTCCTCTTCTGGTCATCACTCGTCCCCCAGCTACTCATCCGCTGCCGCCGCCGCTGCCGCTGCGATGGGCACCCCATCGAACGGCAACGGAGGTAGCAGTAACAGTCCAAGTCCTCGGTTCGACGAAGCCGCGTTCGCTACGTCTTTCGCGAGTATTGGCTCCCTGAACGAGTCGGGCGAGATGCTGACCGAGTCCTTCCGGATACCACTGCAGGCTGTCGGTGAGGACAGCGCGCTGCAGTCTGTGAGTGTGGTCGCGATGGCAACACTGTTGGATCCGCTGAGCGGCGCACCAGTTCTGGGCCTGTGCCTAGGCGACTACAGCGGTCACATAGAGTACTTTGAGGTGAGCACTGCGGACACGTACAACTCCTCGATTCGCCGCAGCAAGTCACTCATGCAGCAACAACAGCAGCAAGAAGGCCGCGCATCGCTCACCATGCAGATGTACGGCGGCGGCAAAACGCGTGGCTCGTTGCGGCACAGCAGCGACGACGGCACCTCCACCACTGCAACGCCGAACAACTGTGGCAGCTTAGACTCGGCAGCGACGGAGAACATTACCCATGACATGCGTGGTCGAGAGGTGCTGAGGCGGCATTCGCACAAGGCGTTCGTGAAGTCAATTAATGCTCTGACCTCCGTGGCAGTGGAGCCGTACGTCAAGTGTCTGACCTTTGTGCGCCCGAGGTGCTCGCCAAGCATGATCAGCTACCTCACCGCGAACGAGCGAGTGATCAAGCTATTTCATGTGCGCCGTGAGGGCTTCAGTCCTTTCAACGCCTTTGTGGGCATGGAGGAGGTAATCGGCAAGACCTTTGTTGGGTCGCGCTACTTTGCGCGTCTGCCACCGCAGCCGACCATTCTGCCCATCAAGGAGTTTGGCCCAGTTACGAACAGTATTCAAGCACTGAGTGTCTCGGCTGATGGGGAGACGTTCATGAGCATCGAGGACCTGCAGGTGTTCTGGTGGAGCTTCGAGGCGACGGACACGACCAAGGCAACGTGCATCGCGGACCTTCGTCCACCGTCAGGGGCCCTTGAAGAGGTAGAGGAGCTCGTCACAGCCGCGTCATTTCACCCAACACACAGCTCGCTCTTCTTGCTGACGCGCAGCTCCGGCATTCTCAACATTGGCGACCTGCGCGACCCGCCATCGCGTGTGAATCGCAAGTACGCCATCTCTTCGCAGCTTACGACGCAGCAAAACCCATTTAGCTGCCAGGCGTACGACGAGATCCTCTGCAGCATCTCAGGCGCCTCTTTTTTGGGCCCGGACCACGTCGTCACGCGCGACTACCTCAGCCTGAAACTCTGGGACTTGCGCAAGCCGGATCGTGCGTGCGCCATGATGCCCGTGATGCACTACGTCTCTAAGTATCTCGATACGCTGTACGAAAATGACTCCATCTTTGATCGCTTCCCCGTCGCCGTGGACGACATTTCTGGCACGGTGGTGACTGGTCTCTACGACGGCGCTGTCGCTGTGTGGCAGCCGCTGCACTCCTCGCTCTCCACAGCGAACTCTCTCGTCCACTACCGGGCCGACCCATTTGTCGAGCCTGACGATGCCGCCTCTGGCGGCGTGGTGACGGTACAGGAGCTAGAAGTCTCGCTCGCCAACGCGTGGTCACAGACCCTCTCGGCGACGCACCATTCCCAATTGTCGTCGCATGTCAAGGACGAGAACGACAGCGAGGTGGGGTTGGCAGAGGAGGCGATTCCGGAGCCATTCACAAACAAGGTGCTCACGGTGGCCATGGCGCCAGGTGGCGAGCGGTTCTGCTACACCTACAAGAACGGCCGCCTGGTGTACATCTTTGAGCGCAAGAGCGACATGCCGTAGCGTAGCCACGGATCGTAGCAGAGCAAGAGAGGGAGCGAGTTAAAGGATGAGGGTGAAGAGCAGGAGTGGAGGGCTTTTTTTTGTAGTCGCTCTGCGCAGCAAGCGTGTCGTGTATAACTCCACCTACTCTTTTCTTGAGACGTTGATACTCCCGGGTCTTCTCTTGTACTGAGGGTATATGCGGAATGTGCCAACACGTGTGCCCAACAAGCACCAGGCGCTGCTTCAGGTTCAGTAGTGCTTCATGATGCATACGCTTCAAGGAGCGCATCCCCTTCGCCGCGCGCGACGGTACCCCGCACACAGACACTGCCACGTATAGATCCAGATCTAAGTCTGGATTTACCTGTGCCTTTTTTTTACATTCTGTTTCAGCTTTGTACAAGCAGCTTTTTTTCCCTTCATCTGTTGACCATCACACACCTGTAGCCCCCCCCCACCCTCATGTTGCGCCACGTTTCTCAATCTCTTGTCCCTTCCCATCCCTTCTCAACAGCGTGATGTTGTGTGCACCAGTGTTGCTATGCGCCGGCGTGCCTCTCTAGGAGGCAGCGCTCCTGGGCGTTTTTTCTCTCGCTCTCGCCCCCCCCCCACTACATCTTATTTTCTCTTATCCCAGAGAAGGACCCCCTGGCTAGGTGGTTCGCTGAGACAAGTGCGGTGAAGACAAGGAGACTCCTTACACGTCAATCAAAGTAGTGGAGGTGCAAAAAGTTGTGGAGTAGTCGATAGGGGGGGGGAGAGCACGCGCGCTGGAAACGGTGATTCCGTCCCAGAGTGCGGCGTCGGATGCAAGTAATGACACAAGTAGGTCGATGGTCCTGAACTAAAATACACACTCACACAGGTGACAGGCATGCGTTGCATGCATCCCGGTACGGCGGCCTTGACCTGCTTAGCTCTCTCGTTGTTCCTTCTTCCTTTTTTTTATGTGGTGAGCATTGCTGCCTCGCCTTTCGCCTCACTTCTTTGCTGCTTACGTGTCGTACGCGGACAGAGAAAGAGAGGAGAGGAGAGGCGCTGCGGATGGATCAGACACAATGGTGAATGCTCCACGTTCTTTGTTTTTCGTTTTTTGGGGGGGAGGGGGGGTGTCTGCCGCTCCCCCCTCGTGATGGGGTGTGAGGTGCGTGTGATGGTGGTTGACTCTGGATTGCTGCCACCAGGCCTTCCTTGCAAGTCGTAATGTTATTTGTTTATTGCCTCTTTCTTTTGCGCTTTGAGGACAAGAATGGCAATTGCCAAACAATCAAAGTGGTAATCATATAGTTGCTCGTTGCTTGCTTTACCTCGGTGGTATTCTTACTCGTCGAGAGAGAGAGGAGGGCAGCATTAACAGCACTCGAAGACAGGCAAGCAAGAGCGCACGAGGGAACACGCAACAACACAGAAAGAGGCGCTCGAGACGTGTGAGTGAGGTTTGCTCCCCGGCACAGAAGAGCCTCATACGAATCGAACGCGTTGATAGCTGGGGAAGAGAGGAGTGATTACATCTGCTCGTACCCGAACCTGCGTTGATGCCTCCTTCCCTGCCCGTCTCAGGGACTATGTAGAGCTCGACCCGCTTGTGGAGTGGCATCAGCTGGCTCCATTCAGACGTGGCGCTTTTCGAGAGAAAACAAAATTGCACACCGATGTTTACTCACTCCTTTTCCTCTGTTCTTCGTTCGTGTCGTTCTCGTCGAAGCCACATCTGCTCCTGCTGTCTATCTCAACAGATTTGAGGATCACTAAGAGAGCGCTGAAGTCACTTAGTTTTCTCTGACTCTCGCACTGTTTTAGCGTTCTTTACGTGCGATCTAAGAGCAGGAAAACCCCACCTAGCTGAGTTAGGTGGAGCGCACCCCGTAGGCAACAGAGGATCATGTCAGGCTACCGGAGTGACATTGATCCCTTTAAGGAGATTCGTGTCCTTCCGCGCGAAGTGGCTCAGCTGCGCCACCATCTCAGTCGCATCAACCACGCATTGCAAACCAAGTACTTTGTGGCGGCGGAGCTGTCGGAGCTGGCACTGCAGCCGGACAAGTCGGATGAATTCCTCGCGCTCTACACGGGAGAGATCCACCGTGTGGTGGCGAGGCTCAACAAGAACGCGAAGAGGCAGTACACCGTTACAGTAGACCCGCTGCGATTAACATCTGGATTTATTTCCAGCGCGCCATGGACCACAAGGGGAATCTCGTAGAAGGCGTCACCACAGGGAATGTTGAGGGGCTGACGTCTCCTGAAGTGAATGGGAAGTGGACAGCGTCTCTCGTCGAGACAGGCAAGCTGCTTGCCCAGCAGCAAACTATAGATGCCCGTCGTCAGGCACTGGCAGTCGCTTTACAGTCGACGCCGTCGACGCAGCAATCGCAGAGCTTGAAAGAAGGTGGTGGTGTGGAGGCTGCGGGCAGTGGTGCCACTGGTGGTGCCTCCACCGGCGCCATTGACTCGGATGTGCGCAAGGCGAACAAAGAGAGCTTCTGTTTAGCACCCCACCGGAGTTCACAGGGTTTACCCCCTACTAGTGCCTCACCTGGTGCTCCCTAATCACCGTCGGGGTACCTCCTTTCCATGTTTCGCTTAGTGCGCGACCTGAGATTGAGATAGAGAGGGTAGGAAGAGAGTGAGGCCAACTGAGGCTTTGTTGTCACGTGATGAGTTGCTGGTGTGCCTGTATGCCTCGGTTGAGCAGTAGCGTTGTGCGTCTGTATGTGCTTTTCTCGGCTGCTTCCGACTCTGTCTTCTTCCTGTGCTGTCTTTCCGCTCTGTTTTTGCTCCTTCGTCTGATCTTCTCTTAGATGCTCTTCACTCTCTGTATCATAGCATGGTTGCCGGCAGACCCATCACAGCGTGGATCGTATCGCTCTCTATGTCTTTCCTAGATTGACGCGACACAAGAAGGCTCTCGTGCGGTAATTGCCACCGCGAGTTACACGGTTCCCCCTTTTTGCCTTCTGTCGTTGTATTTTCTTCTCTTCCATCGCTCTAGTACCCCCAGCGGCTATCAGAAAGCACCCACAAAGCCTCATCGACGGATGGCTGTCGTACGCAGAGGTGCTGCCGACGGACAACGCTGAAAGAGGCTGCCCACACACCTGAAGAAAGATGCTCATGAGGAGACCTGCGCCATGCACGGGATCACAGTCCTGCCTCAGCGCCTCCTGTGTCTATGGGTGAGGCGGGCTTTGCCACGAACGCCCGTTGTGTACATCAACGTTCTCATCTGCAGAGTGATCTCTTCCTGCAGTCTCACTATCGGACTTCTCCTACTCCCTCCTTCATTCCTTCATCTCTGGCGGGACCCCTGCCCGTGTGTATTGCGGATTCCGGCAATGCTGCAGCGCGCCTATCGTCTCTGTCTTTTTTTTCTTTTTCTTTCGTTGTGGATTTCTTTTGTGCTGACGTTTCACACGCATCTTTGCTCGTGTGTAACGCCGTCTTGTGTATAGCGGATTACGTCAACGTCTTCCACTCACGCAGCAGCAGCAGTTTCTCCTCTTCCTTTCCTCCACTCTCTGGCGGTCATGGCACTTTTGCTTGACGATGATGAGGTGTTTGTAGCGACGACGAAGGCCCCTCAACAGTCTGCTCAGCAGGCAGCGACGGCTCAGCCGCATCTATGTCTGGTCTTGGACGACAAACGAGAGGTGGGGGTTCCATACAGCCGCGTGCCACTGCATCATCGAGCAGTGCCGCAACGAGCACTCCTTCGACGGTGATGGCGACTCCATATCGTGAGCACTCACGTGTTTCTCCCGATGTGCCGGTTAGGATACCTCTAAGGGGTGGTGATGGCATGCAAAAGATGGAAGCGCTGTCGTTTGGTAAGTCTAAAGGCGTGCTTGCGCTCGATGGCGGACCCGTCAGCCTCAAGCGCTCAGCAGAGAGTGCCTTTGGGGCTGCGGTTTTGCGAACACCGGTGGCACAGAAGACAGCATCAGCGCAGGTCTTTGATTACAGCACCGACGGCAACTACACACAGCCGAAGACGGTCTCTGCTGCTCGCTCACTTTCTTCTCCATTGCCACAGAAAGCGAAACCTTCCACGACCTCGTTTGAAACTACGCCGATAGCCCCTGAGGAAAGGTCCTCGCAGGCGGTCATCAGTACTTCACCCAACCATCAATGCAACTCACTCTCTGCCTCGCCGCCGGCGCGCAGTCCTTCGACTTCTTTTGCTCTAACTTGCGAGCAGACTGTCTTCAAGAGCACACCCGCTTCGGTGGCTACGCAGTCCACAAAGACACAGACGAGACTGTCCGACTTCTTCTCCAAGATGTCCTGCAAGCGCTGAGAGGTGCCGCTAGCAGCGACGAGAAGAGCATCACGTGGGTTCAGTCTCCAGATTCTACTGATGCACGGGGAGTGAAGCACATTCGCACATAGCACAAATTAACTGGTGATGAACTCGCATTGTGTTTTTTTCTTGTTCCTGTGTGCGCAGCGCTCTCTCTCTCTGATTTCACAAGCGTTTTGCTAGCTGCGGTCCGCTTGTACGCGTGCGCGCGCGTGTGTGTGCGTATGCACTTCTGGCCGTAAAATGTCGGAAGTTCCATTGGCACCCATGCACATCATAGACGGCGACATCTTCAACCTCAATCCTTTTCCACAAAGCATAGACGTAAAGCCACATAGGTACGCATAGTGTTATAGATGCGCCTTGACGATGTCCTGGCATCCGGATCCGCTGCAGTCCTTCTTTATCGCCCGCCTACAACCACTTCCCGGTACTTGAACCTCGAACACTGCGCATCGGTCATGTAGGACACCCAACGGGTGAGTGGCGAAGGTTTTTTTCCTTTACCGTGTCGATTCTGCCATATAACATGAGTCAAAACTTCCCTCCTCTGCAGTCCACCAGCAGGCTCATCGTGTTGCACAAAGCAGCAGTGGGCATCAATGCTGCAGCCGTGCGGCGACTCAGTCCTCGCAGCACGGCCTCAGGCTCAGGCAGTGGCTGCCCATCCCCTCCACAGGCCGCCGCACAGCTGCCCTCCATCCTGCCGGTCGCCACGCGGTGCGTGCCCCCCCTCCCCTCCCCCACAGGGCGACATACTCAGGCTCCCCACACCAGTGGGGAGTGCGGGGCCGGGGGAGGTGCGGTCGAGTCGCGCTGGCACACCCGGCCCATCACATGGACGGCACAAGCGCTTTCGCTGTCGCAGGTCGCTCTGGCGACACGCCGTCCACGACCCGGGCGCCGACACCAGCAGCGATGCATCGCTCTGACCTCTCTCGGTAGTAGCCACTTGACGCGGTCCGCACCAGTGGTGATTCCATAGTGGCAGGGAGAAGGTCTGGGGACTGCTTGGCCTCCCCCACCCAGAGTGGGGGCACTGAACCCCCCTGTCATACCACGCACCGAGGTGTGCTTCGTTGTGAGGAGGGCGGGCATATCGGCTACATGCTCAAAATGGGTGGAGGGTCAACAGCTGCTTTGCTGTTGCTGCAAGCTGAGACGGAGCCGAAGAGGGTAAATGACGGTGCACTCTCCATAAGTGTAGATTTCATTCGATATGACTGAAGTGTTTATCTTTCTCCTGTACAACAGTTCCATCTCATCCTCTCTTCGTCTTCATGCTGTATCGGCTTACGCACTACGTGCCAGATTGAAATGAGTGCAGCGGTGAGATCATTCATATTAGCTCATACGCCCTCTCTTGCGCTTTCGTTTCCTGCCTGACTACGGGAGCAAACTATCTGCACACTGGTACCGACACACTCACACACACACACACACACACAAGCACTCATAGCACATGCGCTTTATTCGGTTCTCGTCACGCCTATTCGACTAGCTGCTACTAGTGTGGCAGGGTGCGGTGTCTGCCTGGCTGCACAGACTCCCTTTCCATTTCCCTCTTATCTAGGTAGCTTTCGCACCTGCTTGCTCGTCTTGGCATGAATGTGTGATGATGGCTGCACTACACCACTCCCCTCATACGTACTGTTGGTTCGACAGACTCTGGCTTTTGTTGGCGATGCGATGATTTTATTTCAGTTCCTTTCGTTCTCTGAATGCCATTCCGAGAAGATGGTCTATATCCTGTTGCCCTGGCTCTTCCTTTTCCAGACCTCTGCCATTGCAGCTCTCCATGCGCACGCCTCCTCTCTTCTCTCCCTTTTTCCTCAATTCTCTCGTGGACAGATGGGCAGCATGTCCGTCTTGGCGTTTTATGTTCTTTACTATTCTACTTTGCCAGATTCGCTTCGGCAAACATGTCTTGTGGTGTAAAGAGCTCATTCTCCTTCGATGTCCCCCTTTTTTGGGGGGGACCCACTATTCTCCCTATTTAGCCCATCATATCATGTTGTTGTTTGCACATCTTTCCCATCATTGCCGGTCGAAGGAAGGGGGAAACCATGGGAGACCTCATTTCCGTACGAGGGGACTTTGTGTTAAAGATGTAGTGCAGCTGTGCTCCAGTGCGAGTTTCTGTTTCTTTCTCTCTGTCGGATCCCCCTTCGCCACACCGAGGCCTGTGTGTGTGTGTGTGTGGAGGGGGGGGCGTACTCCTGTCCTTTTTCAACTCTCGTTGTCCCTGCTGCTCCTCCTTCCCCTCCCTTCGCTGCCCTCTCTCGTGTTTCGGCGCGATTTCTTTTCTTATGATGTCGTGGCTTCTGTGTCCCTTATTTTTTGATATTTTCATCTCTGTCGGTGGCCACCCCTCGCCTTTTTTCTTCGGGATGGGGGGGGTTCCCCCTCCTGTTGTGGTGGCGATGGTTGTGCGGTTGAGCAACGTGTCGTCATCACGCGGATGAAAGAGGTCGCTCTTCAACGCGTAGACACGTGTATATGGTGTTGCGGGGCAGTAGGTGCGTGCGTGTTGGTGCCCTTTCAATCACTACTGCTCGGCTATGTAATGTGCGATCATTTACCGCGCTCATGCCGGAGGAGGATAGAGAGGGTGTCTAAGGTGCGCGCCAAGGACAGTGAAAAGAGAAGGTTGTGAGCGTCTTCCTTCACCAGTTGCGACCCACCGCACCCTTTTCGAAGTCTGTAAGGCCAATATGGAGTACTTTTGGTTGTAGATGGTTCTTGTCGGTGTCGTGCAAGAATGCACAGTACCGGAAGAGGTAGTATGCTGTCGCCAGAACAGTGCTTGATCATGCAGGTTGCGCATGTGCTTTCTCTGACTTTCATCAAGCAAGCGTGATGCTTCACTTCTAAGTCTGACTCTGGATTTTCTGCGCTTCCCAGTCCTCTTTTACCTCCTTTTTTCCCTGTCTGCATTCAGGCCCACTTTCTCCCCCTTCTTGTCGCCCCATTCCTTTGCTTTCTCCCCTACCTTGCAACGACCGTTGCATCCCATCGTTCTCCCCCCCCCTAAGAGACTCAGCTGGGTGACCAAACATCCAACGTTGTTACAGGTGGCAGCACCCTCCTTACCTTCGAGAAGGTGGAACACCTTGGCGCTTGATGCCTACACACGGTCATACGGCCGCGAAAATGACTGCCTTGCAAGGCGCCTGCGCCTCTGCAGAGATCGCAGAGCTCCTCGCGTGCGGCAGTGAGTACGTCAAGAAGGGTACACAAACTCTATCCATTCCGTCGGTTTACGCAACACTGGACGCATTGGAGTGCCTCTGGCAGGCACAGAGGGTGCAAAATCATCTTTCTGACGTTGGCCGTACACAGGGGTTGCGGCACTACCATGCTGTGTACCAGGCGAGTGCGCGGAGTGTACCTCTGTCACCGGCTCGCTGGGAGCAGTGGCTTGCTGGACTAAGCTGGCAGGTGGAGCAATCCACATTGAGTCCGGCTCGGCTGCGCTCTCTGACCCTAGTTCTCCGCAAGTGCAACGGGTGCAGGCAGAGCTTGTCGCCTCCTATTGGCAGCTGTATCGGCGGCTCTGCTGGGGCGGCTGTGGCGCTGCAAAGGCTGGTCTCGCCGCAGCGCTGGAGTACGCCGATAGCGCAGCATCGATGCTTCCAATCATGGCGCCCACGGATACGGCTCCAGTTTTTGTGCAGCAGGAGGCCGCACTGGCGAAGCCTCTGCAAGCGTTTGCGCGTCTCTCCGCTGAATCGGCCCACTTGTTCGCTGATTACGCGCTGATCGGGAGGGTGGAGCGGCTGTGGCTCAGCGAAAGGGTTCTGCCGGCTCTCGGCGAACCTGCCGAGCCTTTCGTCGAGTCACTCGTGCGGCGATCATTCAAACGAGACTTGCAGGTGCCGTCTGTGGCACTGCCTGACCTGCTCCGTGAGTACGAAGAGAGCGAAGTTAATGAGCACAAAGTCAAGGGCATCCTTGCTGTTGGGCAGGCGGCGCTGCGCTCCTCCTGGATGCGCACTGCGGCTGCCCTGCATGCCTACAAGACATGTTTCATCGAAAAGACTGGCTCCACAGTCGCTGATGGAATGCGAGAAGCATCACCGCCTCCTCAGGATACTCAACTAAAGGAGTTGGAGGAAGACCTGCTAAACACTCTGAGAAAGCTTCCAGGAGGACAGGGTTTGCTTCCTGCGCTGGGACTTCTTATGCAGAGGCTTCTGGAGGAGAAGGGCGATACGCCCGAACCTTCCGGGCCGTGCCGCGGCCTGAACGGTTCACAGACCAACTTTTATCTTCATCTGCTGCACCTGTGGTTTGCAATGTACATCAGCTCCCATCACCGGTGGTCCGTGACGGACATGTTTACTGCCCAAGACGATGCGGACTTGTGGATGTTTCTGCTCGATCGTCATGCCGTGTGTCTCACGTGGGCTTTGATGACGGAACAGCCAGCTTTGCAGGACCCAGCGGTGTGTACGCATGTTGAGGCGCAACTGGGCTACTTGAATGGGATTGCGATCAGTGTTGATAAACTTCGCGCTATTTTCTACTCGGTGGTACACTGTGCGCAGCTCTACCACGTATCTTCTTCTGCCTTCACCAAGACGGAAAAGCGTGAGGCACGATTGAGGACGGCTGCTGCGGCTACACATTCGTGGATGAAAGAAATTGGTATAGAGACGTCTGCCGCGCGCTTCTGAGTGATTTGTTTGACGCGACAGCGCAGTGGGAGGAGGCACAAGGACACTGCGAGGCTCTCGTGCAGCAACGTGCGCTGCTTGTAGAGGCGGAGCTGAAGTTGATTCTTTACGACACCATGGAGATGCTACAGTGTCCGGAGCAGTCAACAGAACGGCTGCAGAAGCTTGTGGAAGCTGCGCTGGACATGTGCGACGACCGGGGAGCGTCTGAAGGAGGGCCCAGCGGTCGTACGTGCTACGGGCAGAGAGACCTAGGGCTTCCTGTTATTGGGATTGTTGGACGTTGCGTTCATCGAATTACTGCTAGTTTGCGTTGCGAAGTTGCCGCCTCCGCATTCCACGTGACCGAGGCGCAGGCCGACCTCTATCGGAGGGCTGTGCTGTGGTTGAGGAGGGGTCTTGGCGCGACGGCCGCCATGGGTGGTGACCCCAGCGCCCTGTGGGACGAGTGGGCGAGGTTGGTTTCGATCCCGGTTTGTGCGCCGGAGCCGCACTCGAGTGGGGAATTACCTTGTGCGCTTTACCCTCCTCCATTTTTGGGCTACGCTGCTCCGACAACGGCGCGAGGACGTGCGTCGCGTCAAGCTGCGGCGTGTGGTGGGCTCGACGAGTTGTGTTGGGAGCGCCGCACTGTTGCGAAAGCCCTTCGGAAAGAGCCGACCACGGCTATGAGCTGTGGCGACGACCACGTGTCATTCGTCATCGACACAGTAGGATCCGGGGAGAAAGAGCCGCAAGAGAACCCGCTGAAGAGGGCACGAGCGGAGTGAGGAGGCTTTTTCCCTAGGTCTGCATACGACAGAGGTGGGTTCGCGCCTGTTAGGTCAGCTGATGTGGGGGTTGTGATGCATGGTAGACCATGTGTATCCTTCGTGTGTGTGTGCGTGTGTGTGTCTGTGCACCCGTTAACGTATAGTTCTTCTGCCTACCGTCGCTGGAAGACTGCTGCCTGATCTCCACAGTCCGGAAAAGAAAGAACACGACGGACAATCTTGAAGTTTACGACGGAGTCCACCAATAAGCAAATGCGCGCATGTGTGTGATTATGCAATGTCACTCCTAGGCAGTCTCACAGACTCTCTCTCTGAAGCACGTGCTCTCTTTTGTTTCTCCATCATTGACTGGCCTTGCTGTTAGACGAGCAATGCCGCTGTGTTTTATTTGCGTGACTATCACTCCCGGTCTCCGCGATTCAACTTACGCACTCGGACCCCTCTGCTTTGCCGTATCCATCCTCCTCGCAACCACCTTTCTGTATTTCTTCTGCTTCGTTCGTGTCAATGAACACTTACACGCATACGTTGTCGTTCTCGCACGCTACATTCCCCTGAACTGATCCCCCGCTACGTCATCGGTGGCGGTTCCTATCCTGTTGGTGGCCGTCTCCATTGCATACTATTTTCTATCTACGGGCCTTTTACTGCCGCCGCGTAGTGCGTTCCCCCTCTTCCAGCACCTACTCGCTTATCGGCTCCTTATCAAATTAGTCTCCTTCTCTCTAGCAGCGGTGGAGCATTTCCTTCTCTCCGGTCGTCAGACCTTTCCACACACACACACACACACACACACACTCTTGCTTGTCTCTCCCCTTTGTCAAGCCGTGCTGTTCCTCCCGCCATTGGTGTCACGCATCTTCGCCATCCTCACGTAGCAGCTCGCTGTGTGATAAGGACTAGTGTAGGAAACTCTTCGGAAAGAACGCTGTCCTTGTCATTTTCGCCTGACACTACAGTTGGTATTTCAGCTCTTCTGCGTCGTAGCAGCCGTGTGTGTTTCTTTGTATTAGGTGCTTGTTGCAGCTCTTTCTGCACTCCCTTAGATAGAGAAGCACGCCGTAGTCCCGCTTGCGGAGCTGCTTTATTTTCTCACCGACGCACACCCTCTATTTCGCTGACGGTGCAGAGGTGACGCAGTGCCGATATCAACCAGCAGGCGAAATTTACGAGACGCGAGAGCGAACCTGGAAAACTATCAGCTTAATTCACTTTGAGACCGGCAGTACACCCCCCTTTCTTCCTTTTGTTGTCTTCGCCTTCCGTGCGATCCTTCTTCCTGCACGTGAGCCGTTATTATTGGTTTCTCGTTTGATTTTTTTTTCCATTTTCCTTGGGCACATTGCAGCCATGTTTAAGGAGGTTGCCTTCGAGAACGCTGATGTCGTTGTTGCACCGTGCGAGAATGCTCGCTTGACGGCCAAGGATGGAACTGACTTGCGAGACGGCGGCAAGGCAATTGTGCGATTCCATCATCCAGGAGAGGAGGGTTTCAGCATTGTGGCCGGCGCGTGCGACGACAAGGATTCACTTCACGACTCTCACTTTATCAGTGGTGACGCTTGGATGTCAAAGAGCTGCCACTGCATTCACTGTGAGACGCTTCGTGTGCTCTCGCGGTATTCGGAGATGTGTGCGCAGCGAAATATATTCCCCGTCATTGTCCTCATGGACCTTGACAACTTTGGTTTTAATCAGTTCAAGTCCATCCCGCCGTACGCCGACGTTGAAGTGCTCGATCACGCGCTCGTGTGGTGTTTCTTCGGCTCGTGTTTCACACGACATCACCATGCGTGGCCGAGTGCGCAGACCGTCTGTGAGCCGCTACCGAATCGCGTGGTGTCGGTAAATGCTGCTGGCCTCACCAAGCGCTCCATCTGGGAGATCTTGGTGGAGAAACAACAGGTCTTTTTCACACCGTGTGGTGGGCAATCCCAAGCGGCAGATCATGTCATGCATCGCGTGCTGCAAGCGCTACAAGGAATAGAGACGGTGTGTCTTACGGGCGATGTGAAGTTCATCAACGAAATCTATCGCAGCCGTCGTTTGCTCGGCATGAAGGCGCTCCGGCACAACGAGGAGGAATTGTGCGATAGGCTGACTGTGATCAATGTGGGCGACATGGACAAGAGGTTTGTGCCGGTGTGGCGGTCACTGTGCCATCGCCTTCGCGGAGCTGTGCGTGATGCCGGTGCAACGAGCGGCAACGAGAGCAGCGACGAGCAACGACTGCGACGCTGAAACACCCACTTTTTGAACGCTTGTTGTTGTCGGTCGTTCTGTTCGTGTTCTCCTTGCTTTCCTCCGTGCCAGTCCTCCCCCTCTCACACAGCGGAATTACTCGCACAAAGCCCCGAATACACGTGCCTACTCTCTGAACACTTGTCCACTGGCCCACTGCCCAAAGCAAGAAACGGTTTGTGCTCTCTCTCTCTCTCAGGCTTGCTAGCTGGTTCTAGTTTCACTCTGTTCTCGCACCTCGGCTGAGTGGAGGTGTTTGCCACAGGAAACGGGTGAGGCGACCCCACCATCTGTACACCCTCTGTGGCTCCACCATCGCCTTCCATCATCGTTTTAGTTTTCAGTCGCTACCCTTTTTAATATAACTTTCAGATGTCCTCATCTATTTCTCTCTTATCTGCAGACTCGTCCTTCTACTTTCTCTCCCCTCACCCCGATTATTCCCCGCCCTCCCCCCGCATCCTTCTTTCTTTCCCTGCCCGTAGTTCTGCGACTAGGGCCAACTCTTTATAGTCAAACTATGCGTAAAGGCGTGACGTTGCCGGTGAATGCCGACGGCGAACTCTGGCTCGCCTTCTCCTCCTGGCCTTTTTGCTCGCCCCCTCTCCCTCCTCCCCAATGCGGCCAGGAAGGCACGGCAGGGACCCTGGCGGAAGCTGTTCTCCGTTCATTACGCCGCGTGCTCGCTTTCGTTGTCGGGGTGCGGATCTCGCGAGACATAACGGCGCCGCTGGGTGGGGGGACTGTCGCGCTTTCTCTTGTTCTGCTGGAGGGGAGGTCTGTATGTGAGAGCGTTGCCTCGAGCTTCCCGCTTCGTAGCGAGGTCTCCCCGGCGCCCCTAGGCCCCCCTTTTCTCTCTCGTTTTTTCCACTGGCCGTGCTCTCAGGGTAGGCTCGGCCCCTCCGACCCCCTTCATGCCGCCCGCCAGTGCGACGGGAGGCTGGGCGGACGGGCGGTTCTGCACTCTCGTGCGTGTGCACGCACCCCGAATACGCGCACCGGTGCTCTTATGTAAGAAGCACCCTCCGCCTCCGTGTCGGTATGGCCCCGGTGTATGCGGCCCGGGCCGCACACACCTCCCAGAGGATGCGTTGACGGAGACGGGTGTGCTGACTCGCCAGTGGGCGCGGTGTCTCTCTGTCTCTCCCTCTTAGTTTCTTCCACCGCCCCGCTAACTCTCAGACGTGGCGGGGGAGCAACAGTCGTCCTGGTGTCGAAAAGAGGCGGGTGAGTGACGAAGAATTGAGGGGTTGAGAAGCAGAAAGGAGAGGCTCACTTCTGTTCCTGAGCGACCAAACGGGGCTTGAACTACAAGGCGGAATACATTATGAAAAGAGTATTGCTTTTCACGTCGAATCTGTGCTGCACGAGAGCTCTGAACGGTAGATAGCGAAGGGACAATGTGAGGAGAGGTGCTTCAAATTCCCGTGGCTCTCCCTCTTTGCATTCACAGACCAGTACGCGCTCAAGTCGCTTCGTTTTTCTTTCCACATGAGCAGACAGGCGGTGCGGCACATACGCGTACTCCTCTTGGTGTCTCCGGTGCCGAAGAGAGTGCGCTTTTTTTTTTCTATTCTAAACGCATCGAGAAGAGCTCCATTGGGGTGTATTGCTAGTCGATGAGAAGGGAGGGGAGGGAAAAAGCTGCACGTGTGAAGGAGCTCATCTGAGCTTGTCTCGCGGTCTGAGCGCTTCGCCGCAGCGCCTCTTGTTGTGTGCGCACACTTTCCCACCTGCGTGTGTTGTGTGTTGGCCGCTGACGGGTTGGAAAGGGCTGTGTTGGTTGTTGGACGTTACGTACCTTTCTCTTGTTTCTGTGGCTCTCCGAAGCCCTGTCATCGTTGAGCTGTTCAGGCTGTACAGCGTATATCACCCAGTCATACAAACAGACAGTGGGGCTCTTTTTCATTATTAGAAACTCTCGCTCCTTGTCTGTGACGTTAGTTCTCGCCCATGTGTAGACGAGCACACAACTCTGCATACCTGACGGTCGTGCACACACGTAGACCGCTACTAGACTTCACCGATGTGTGTCGTTGTGTGTGTGTGTGCGTGTGTGTGTTTACGCCCTCTTAGGTGCCCCTTTTCTACTCTTTTGGTGTCCGTTTCAGCACCGACTTGTTGTTTGCTTTTTGCTTGTTTTTAACTATGACTGCTTTCTTGTCCTCCTCTACTTTGCTCGCGCCTCCAGTGTGTGTGTGTGTGTGTACGTGTGACTGTCGCTCTAATTTATCTATTCTGGATAAACCAAATAATTGTACTTTGGAGTACTTCAGGCTCATTCTCGAGTTTGGTGAATGTGCGGTTGTGCATGTGTATCTCCGTATAGTAGATCCTGGTTCTTTTCTTTTTGGTCTCGCCAAAGCCTCAGAGAGAGAGAGAGAGAGAGGTCTGGGACTGTAGGGTGCCGCGTTATGCCGCGCTTCAGCTTTGTTCCCCTAGCCCTCCTTTTCAATCTTCTTTCTCGTCCGACGGGGCTTATTGATGACATGCGCTCTTGAGCTTCTGATGAGCAATTGTTGAGGTAACGCGCAGGCACACGTGTGTCAGAGAAACGACGCAAAGAAAAAGAGAGAAATTTACGCCGCGACGTATCCCCACCTGGGAATGAAGTGCAAGCAGTTTTGGTTTGTCATTGCGAGGGTGTTTTTCGTTTGGTGATGTTCTCACGTGTGGAAAGCTGCAGGCGCTGGTCTCTCTGCGTGCGCGTGTCTGTTTAACGGCGGGACGGATCACCTTGTTTTGCTTTAACTACTCTATCCTGCAACGCCCTCCACTGCTCGCAGTGGTGCTTTTGCTGATTTCCTTTTCACTCTCTCCTTACTTGTGCTGCATCGTGTTGTTATGCTGTTGAGCTCTCGGTGTGGAACAAGAAGGAAAGAGAAAAAAGGGGGGGGCGACATGGGAACACCGCATTGCAACGGGGGCACTTCTCTAGGCAGGGCTCCTCTATGTCTGCAGAAGGAGGCGAAAGGGGGTAGCACTAAGTACTACTTGCTTCCTACATGGAGCAACATGCGGAGCTTCCGCACCTGATCAAGCTTCTCGTGGCCGTCTGCGCGGTAGAGGATGGCCAAACGGATGAGAGTAGCTATTCAGCCACTCTAGCTTTTCTCCCTGCTTCTCTTGCTTATCCTGTGCACCGGTCTCTCTATCCCTCTTTTATTTTCTTTTTGCTGATTTCTTACTCCTTGAGCCATCTCCTCCACTTTATCGGCCCCCTCTTGTGCATTACTGCCCACCATCGAAGGGAATGAGACATGATGAGTGTGAGCTGACTTCTGAAAGATACACATCCGAGTATAGCTCTCCACACCCCGGACTTACTGCTCTCGGGCTTGCAGGCTGCAGCTGTGTGAACGTCTTCTTTAGGCTGACATCATCATGAACGACGCTTTCGAGAGCCGCATGAGCGACATGCGGGCTCGCCTCTCCAACTTATCTCACACAGTTGAGCAGCAGGAGGAAGAACACCATCAGCGTCGCTCTTTCGAACATCGGTACTTAATAGAGAAGAGAACAGCAGACGCTGCAGCAATACCACCGATCGCACAGTCGATAACTTCATTCTCGACATCTCCATCTTCAGCGCGTCTCTCAAGGCCAACCACGGCCAACAGCCAACTTCCGCAGCGAAAGGGTGTCAGTGAACGAGATGTGAATCAGGTGTACAGCGTTCCAAAGAACAATGCCCCTCTGGTCACCACTTCAACACGAACAATATGCCGGGCCCCCTCACATGTACTCGCGCCGCGAAGCCTGTGTCTGGGCTCAATGCAATGCTCCAGCTCGCACGACGCCACGCCTCCATTTCCATGTCTGAAGCCACCGCAGCAACGGACATTGTATCCTCAACAGATGCAAAGTTAACCCCAGTGTCAAATGATTCGGTCACGATACCCTCCAGAGCCTTTGATGTGAATCCACCACAAGACACCTGCGAGTCTACGCCCGCACCACTAACACCGGGCGGCGCCGCAGGTTTGCACTCATACCGGTTTCAAGAACGGTTTCCAAGCCCTCGCCAACTCACGTCGTTATCCGCAGTGAACGCACGGACGCTGGTCCCCCGAGATGAGGAGGGCCGCACTCCATATCACTGTCCTCGCGAGGAGCTCCACCTCACGAATGAAGACGCCAAAGTTGACCATAATGTAATCTCGAAGGATGAGGTATCCTTTGATGCTTTTCGCGTCGTGCAGGAGAGGTTACGCCAGAAGATGAAGCAGCTCGCAATGTTCTCACCACAGGCTGGCATGCCGTTATCAACCAGAGATGCTCCCGTCGAGTCTGTCATGAGTGGTGAGGCAACAACACCCCGCGAGGAGACTTCTCGAGGTGTCTACCCGTCTCTGGCGGTAGGTAATTTCGAGGATTTGAGCCCTTCACCCCGACCGCCTCGGGGTACGCGCGCCGAAACCGCCACACCAATGCGGTCACCAGACGAGCATGGCGTTTTGTCGAACGATACTACCTTACCACCATCCACGTCGTCACGCTACCAGCAAGATCGAAGAGACGCTTCAATGGATGTGGAGGTTCTACCGGCGTCTGCAGAGCTCGACAGCGAAAACGTAAACAAGGCCCAGCGGCCTACTCATGAGTTTCTCCATGATTTCGTCTCCAACGACGGAGTCGAGGCGGCGGCAGAGTCCAGCCAATCACAGTGGCTGCAGGGACACATGCCATCATGTGAAGCGGGGGTGATAGATGGGCCGCGTGATGCCTTCAGTGGCCCGGCTGGTTTTTCCGGAGAATCGCACGGGCACCATCAAGCGGGGCGCACTCGAAGCGAACACCCGTTGAAGAGCGAGGTGGCTCGCGTGAATACAGACGGCCGCCAGAGATGGCCATTGCAGAGCGCTTTAAAGGTGCACGAGGAAGGAGTGAGCGAACGACGACAGGGACTGCTCGCCGTCTCCCCTCAGCACCGCGACACACCAGACCTCGGTACGCGTCGTCTTCGATGTCTGCGACGCGCTCCTCTGCATCTCGCGAGGGAAGCGCATCCACAGCTGGCAGGCCATATAGGTCATCGTCGAAGGCAGCAGTTCGCCAAAAGCCGATCTCGTTGAACGTAGAGGCCAACATCCTATGTGCTGTCACTGGCGCGGAGTTGTTTGCCCTCTTGCGAATGCGCGGACTCATCGAGTCAGAGGGTGACACAGAGGAGTACCGGCTCCCACCTGCCCGCTGTCACCGTTTGTACGTGACGACCGAGGAGCACCGGCAGCTGAAGCTGCTTCGGCAGTCCTTACGCTCCCTGGGCGCGGAGGGGCCGTGCCCCGACGTCCCGTCCTATCAGCGCGTCACGGTCTCTGCGCGCGCAAGGAACGCCGAATTTGCTCCGCCGCCGCCAGTGTCGCACTACATGGAGGTCTGAACAAGGACGAGGCTTCTTCCTGCTTCTCTCGATCTCCTGTGCCCTGCTGCTGACCGCCTTCCATAGATGTGTTCCGTTGCTCTATTTTATCGGGGTCTCTCTTGCCCTCTCTTCTGAGGCCGCACTCGCTGTGCCGGAGATGGAGTTCGGTAGAGCGCAGGTGATTCCTCCCCCCTTTAGACGCTAATGTTGTGCTTTTGTTTGTTTGATAGAGAGAGAGAGAGCGCATCGTTTTTTCCGCTGTCCAACCCCCATTTCAGTGACGACAAGGTGCCTCAGAGGCTCAAATTGGACACACTTTGGAGGCTTTGCGTACGTGCACTCGTGCGTGTGTGTCACGGGAGGTGGAAAGCTGTGCTTTCTCTTGTTGTGAAACGGGAGGGAGGAAAGAGCGGAGAGAGCACCTTTTCCGCCGGTAGAACACATGTGGTGGCAGTACGACCCAGCGACGGTGGTTGCGCACCATCTAAAAGCTGAGCCTTGTAAGTAGAGAGAGTTTACTCCTCACTTTCCCTCCGTACGTGTGTGTGTGTGTGTGTGGAGGTGCGGATGTGTTCCTCGTTACGAGGACTCGCTTCGTTTCGAATCACACTCCGCGTTTTTTCTTTGCGTGCTAGCGCTCTTCCACAGGGCCAATGCGCCTCCCCTCACTCACTTTTGCTCGTCCTCGCCCACGCATTGGAGTCCGTGTGTCTTTGCCGGCGCTGTAACTTCTACCCTCGACAGTGAATCTGCACAGGCCAACACACGCGTACGGGAATACAGCCACGCCCACTCACACACCCAAGACAAGCCCTGAAGGTGAGCGATATTAGTACCGAAGGAAATCCTTCAGACACAGCAAGCGGTCTTCTCGGCTGACTGTTGTCCTCCTCTTGTTTTTCCAGAGCCCAGAGCCGCACCAACCTTTTCATATTTCACATGCTTAGGCGTCTGACGAGCCGTAGCGGATTGCAGAAAAAGTTCAACACCGTAGCCGCCGAGTACGGGAAGAGAAGTACAGCCGTTATCTCAACTGCTGAGAGTGTTCACTGGAAGAATGTTCTGCCACTGCGACGCCAGCATGGGGCTCAGCATGTTACAAGAGATCCTTCGACCCTCCGCATGCTCATGAGTGCATCTTCACAGCGTGCTGTATACAGCAAACATCGAAACAAGCACATTTATCAGGGCAATAGAGCACAACCAACAGCGAAGGAAGAGAAGGAGGGGTGCAGCACTAAAGACAATGTCGCCGCTGCTGAGGACCAGGCGGGGTTTTGCGGTGTGTTCGACGTTACCTTGCTGCCAGAGGCCGGTAAAGCTGCTACGGAGTTCCTCCTGACACGTGAGCAAGCCACCGTGTGCGACTTGGCGTGCGAAGGTGCATCGCTGTTCATTGGAGGCGAGGCGGGAACCGGCAAGTCTTACCTAGTGCGTGCTATTGCAGAGAGGCTGGCGGCCAAGGGGCTGCGCATCGCCATCACCGCCTCTACCGGTATTGCTGCGTTGAGCATTGGTGGCAACACCTTCCACAGCACTTTCGGCGTGCCTTTGCACAGTCCAGAGAACGTGATAAGCCTGTCGAGGAAGCCCCCACCCACAGATACCATCTTCGACGTTGGCGACGCTTCCAAAGAGGGTGGCGATGACGGTGGAGTCATCGAGGAGGATGTGGCCCAACGGATTTTGCGAGAGGACCTCTGGTTGACAGACTCGGACACCCGCGTCGACTTCAATTCAGAAACACCAGGGTGCTAGCGGAGGTGGATGTAGTGATCATCGATGAAATTTCCATGCTGCACGCGGGGGTACTCGAGTCCTTTGAGCGTGCAGTACGTCGCATGGCAGGACGTGACTCCAGTCGACCCTTTGGTGGGCTGCAGATGATTCTCTCTGGTGACTTTCTCCAGCTCACGCCGTTTGGCTCCGTCGATGCTCCTCTTGGCAGGCGGAGGCGCTACCGTATACTTGACGAGAAAAACAAGTGCATTGAAGACGAGAGCAGTATCGTGTGCCAATGCGTCAGTCCTGAAGTCCTTGATGCGCAGGCGACAGTAGACAAGGTCGAAACCACCGCCGAGCTGGTAGTGAAATCACGCGATACCGCCGTCTCCTCCACCTCGACAAAGGGAGAGAGCGCGTTAGCTGTGAAACAAGACAAGAGGAAACGAGTCTCCAGTGTGTCTGATTCTACCGTCACCCAACATCGTTACCGCGACCTGTGGTACTATGACAAGCCCATGTTCGAGAGCTGGTGCTTTGTCCACCATCTCCTCCACGTGCAGCTTCGAGAACAGCGGCGTCAGCAGGATCAGGTGTTTTCCTCCGATTTGAATTGTTTGCGGCAGGGCAGCTTCCCTTATCGACTGTCGCGCTCTGCGTTTCTGAACGCGCCGGCCGAGGATGCCGTGCGCCTGTTACCAACCAAGAGGGCCGTCAAGAACTACAATGACAGCAAGATGCTGGAGCTGGAGGGCGACGAGCAGCTTTTTCACACGAAGCTTACCATGACAGAGGCGATGTGCGCTTCTTCCGTGGGTACCGCGCAGGAACAGAAGAGGGGAGATGCCCACAGTGGCGGAAACTGCGAAGCTGTACTGCTCGTGCACTATCGTCTCTGTTCCCCTACCGTAAACGGGAAAGCTGCGCTCAAACGCCGAGGGCAACTACGGGATGTGGAGGCGACTGCTGTTGCTCGTAACCTGGAGGATGTTTGCCGTTTTCCTCGTAACTGTCTCCAAGTCTATGGTCTGCCCGCACCGCTCTCGTACTCAGCATCGTTGTCGGCCGTGTGCGTCCGCTGCAGTGGTGCAACTTACCGCATTGCAGAGAGTCGACGATTTGCAGTGAAGAGGCTGCTGGAGATGTGGTCTGGCGGCCCTGGCATTGGATCGAGCGAGGCTACGCCAGGAAACGCTAAAGACAAGAAGGAGAACACACCATCCATAACTCTTCTGCAGTCGCGGAGCGCTTTGTTTCCGCGAGAGGTAGTGCGTGTGGAAGCCGTGGAAGCACGGCAACTGATGCGTCGGCTGCAACCGCTCATACAGGAGCACTTGCGCAATGCTATCCGAAAAGACACTGTGCTTCAGGACAAGCGGCTAAAGGTGGGGTGTCGTGTGATGCTGCTGCGCAACTTGACACAGCAATACGTAAACGGCTCTCTTGGCAGGGTCGTTGGGTTTCGGCCGCTCTCGGCGTGCACGGATCTGTTACCAGGGAGATGAAGGTGCGTGCGACTCCCATGCACCTGCTCGCTCATGTCGCTACATGTTGCCCAAAGAGCGGACACGGAGTCGTTGCAAACGCCGTGCAGGTTCCTGTGGTGCGGATGGACGCAGGAGGAGACGATATTGCCATTCCTTGGATTACCTTGCCAGTTTCGGTCGCGAAGCAAGACTGGTGCTTCACCCTACGTGCTACCTGCATCCCGCTGACACCGGCGTACGCCTTCACAGTGCACAAAATTCAAGGCGTTACGCTGCACCATCCGGTGCTTTTTGACGCGGAGGGAATGTTTCCCTGCGACCACCTCGTGTACGTGGCTGCGAGCCGCGTGCGCAAGTTCGAGCAGTTGCGCATGGTGAATTTGTCGCCACGGATGATATCGGTGCACAAACCCTCGCTGCTCTTCACCCAAAGGATCCCAAGCGTCGAGGCCTCAGTCCAAAGGTGGGCTCTGTGGAAGTCAAAGCCGCGCTCCGAGAAATTTTTCTACTTTCCTTCTCACCTTACCCGAGAATCAACTGAGTAGGAGCGATGCGGATCCCTGCAGAGAGTCTATACAACACACCGTGGGTGCTGTGCAGATGGCCTGCCTGACGCTGCAGTTCCCCCCTTTCACTTTTCCTTGTGCGATGTGACTCGGCTTGCCTCAGGCGCTTTTCTCTCGTTTTAGCGTGGAACAGGACTAACACACAGACACATACACAGAGGACCTCCCCCTCCCCCACCCCCGCCACTGAGAGTTCTCTCTTAGAACGAATGGGGGGGGCGGGAGAATGGGGGTTTTAGTTGAATTTGGCTTTGTGTTGTGAGCTGTGCCCTGTCGCGCCTCTGCTATTACAACCACACCTCTCACTGCTACGAAAACTTTATGAAGTACAACTCGAGTGGCGATGCTTCGTCCTCAGGCGGAGGCTGTGCTTTTCTTCTTGTACATGTTGGGCTACGCGCACTGGTGGCCTCTGCAACACTCCCGCTGTGCCGAAGTGCATCGTGTGCCATGACAGCCGCCACACTGCTGTACGTACAGGCGCACCGTAGCGCAGCTTCTCCGGGGAAAAGGACAGCCCATTGCACTTCTCTCGTGGTTTAGCGCAGGCTTCTGCTACGCTGCTTTCCACTGCATCACCGCACGCCTCTATAGCTTCTCCCTTCCCCCTCTCTTCTTCCGTCGATAACGCAAATACACCCACACACATCAACTTACATGTTCGACCACACACACAAATTCAATGGAGAGCCTGACGCGTTGTTCGATGACTTCATAGCCAACCCATTTTCTCACCCCCACCCCCTCCCTTCATTTATGTGTTTTACTTCTTTTCTTGTGTCTGCTCAACCATAGGTGCATCTCCCTCACGTTTTGATCCGCATTCTGTTCCTCTTTCAGCTCCCCCCTTTCCCGCCATCTCTGTGCCTCTTTCTGGCAACTTCCGCTGCTGCTCTTGGCGCACATAAGTTTACACCAAAAACAGGAGAAGCAGAGAACACGCGTACACACACACCACACACACACACGGCGTCTCCCCACAGGTTTCAAGAGACGAACGAGACGCAGGTTTTCGAAGGGGACATCGAGTGCTGGTCCTTCTCCGTGTTCCTTCTTTTTCGCTTCTTTTCCTCTTCTTGTGTCTGCTTGACGTCTTTCTCTGCCTGACGTCGCTCTGGATCTCTGTTCTCTCTCTCTCTCTTTCACCGCTGCTGGCTACCCTCCCGCCTTTGGTTGTCGGTGTGTTTGGCTGCTTATCGATTTCGTGTTTCTTTGTCAGCAGAGGAGAACAAAAACAAAACGAAGGCGGAAAAAAATCACTCCACGTCACGCCCGTTACGAACAAGCTTTTCCGCATAGCTACTCGGCCACTTCAACATGTCTGCGCTCATCAAGCTTGATGCGGGCTACCAGGACTACGCCTGGGGCAAGAATGCCGCGTCCAGTTTCGTGGCGAAGATGAAGGGCTTGACGGAAGACCAGTCAGGCAAGATGTATGCAGAGTTGTGGGTGGGCACGCACCCAAGTTGCCCGTCCAAGGTTGCCAACGGCAGCGCACAGCTGCTGGAGGACTTCTTGAAGGATCCAGAAAACAAGAAGAGGTACTTCTCGGCGGCTCACCAGAGCACAAGTTTCCGGGACACGGTGCCGTACTTGCTGAAGATTCTATCGATTCGCACGGCTCTGTCCATCCAGGCCCACCCATGCAAGAGGCTGGCCGAGGAGCTGCATGCTGCCCAGCCGGATAAGTACAAGGATCCAAACCACAAGCCAGAGCTCATTTGCGCGTTGACCCCTTTTGAGGCCCTCTGCTGCTTCCGTCCGCTTAAGGACATTATTGCGTACTTGAAGCGCATTCCACAACTGGCGGCGCTTGTCGCCGCCGACACGGTATTGGGCTCGTACATGATGGCGCCTCAGAGCGCGCTGCCGCCAGCTGACAGCGACGCGGAGAGACAGTTGCTGAAGTCCTTGATGACGAACCTGTATGCAGCCCCCGAAGATACCGTCACCAAGGAACTGCGCCTGCATCTTCATCACATTGAAGAGAAGGGTGCACAGTGCGCTGAGGATACGCTCTTTCTTCGCGTTTACCAGCAGTACCCCGATGATGTCGGGTGCTGGATGGTGTACTTCCTTAATTACGTACAGATGGTTCCTGGGGAGGCGCTCTTCCTGTCGGACAGCGAGCCACACGCGTACATCAGCGGCGACGGTGTCGAGATCATGGCGTGCAGCGACAACGTCGTGCGTGCTGGACTCACGCCTAAGTGGAAGGATGTGCCCACACTGGTGAGCATGCTGAAGTACAGCACGACCGGCCTTGCGTCCGCTCGCTTCGAGAAGGTTTGCAGTGAGGATGCAGCACAGTGGCAGGTGCAGTGTTACCAACCGCCGGCGCAGTTCCCCGACTTTTGCCTGTATCGCATGCAGTACGACCACACGTCGGGAAGCGGGACGACCTCCCTGACACTGCCGACGATTGGGCTGGGCTTCTGTCTGGAAGGGTCGGCTAGGGTGAACGGTACAGTGGTGTGCGCCGGAGACTGCTTCGCGGTGCCGTACGGCAAATTTACGTGCCAAGCGGAAGAAAGGAAGGCGCTCGTGTTTGTTGCGTCGACCAACGACTTGAGTGGCACGTGTCCCAACTCCCTTCAAGAGTGATGTTGTGAAGTGCAAGTTGAGTGGCCATGCTCATATGCGTATCAGAGATGTCCATCGCTGTGTTGCGTCAACGCTGAAGGGGATGTGTCCTTGCGAATGGGGTGCTCTCCCATCGTTACTTCGCCTCTGGTAAGCCACTGTGTGGCACATGCTGACGGGTGAGTTTAGCTGTCGACGCTGTAGTGCTTGGCCCTGTTACGCAGTAATTTACCGACACAAGATGAATCACCACCCCACGCATACATAATGGGCCCGCGCCAGCGGATGGGCATCGGTCATCCTCCGTGCAGCCACACATTTGTGTGAACAAGCCTTCTCCCTCCCCCTCCTGCACAAGCTCATACTAACAGGGAAAAGGCATAGCACCAACTCTCACTGCCTTCTCAATGTGCCTCTCTCTTGCTCACTCCTTGCTCTGGTCATTTTTTTTGATTTTTTTTCCCTGTTCACCCCTCTCCATCGCTCATCTCGCCGAGTGCCGGCTGAGGCGGCCATTGTGCAGCCCTCTCCTCTGCCGTTAGTTTTGTCGTGTGCCTGTCTTCCACCTCTTTTGTCGGTCAACTGCGTCTTCGCTTTCTCCCTCTCTCTCTCTCTCTTTCACTCTCGCACGGGGTGTGCAGTAGGGCTGTGAAGTGTGCGACATGCGCAGTTCTCCTGTACCGGTCGACTTCACGGACAACGTTGTTACACGTTGTTTCTGGGTACGTGACCCCAATACGCCGTCGAGAGGAGTGAGGCTCACTTAGGGGGAAGGCAGAAGCCGATGCTGTGTGAGGACACCAACTTGGCACTCGATGAAGACGAGGGTGGGCGCGTGTGTACCCCGAAGTGAGTGTTTAGCTCGGAACATGCCCATTTGTTTCCCGTTTCTCGTCTTGAACAGTGCCTCTTTTTTTCAGCCTTTTCTCGCCTCTTTGTTTTCATTTTGTTTTTCCTTCCTGCTCTCCTCTTTTCGGCCCCCCCCCCGCCCTGGCCATCGTCTGTCCGCTGCGTCTCACGTCAACCCTGACCTCATTCCATGTTCTTACGTGTGCCTCACACAAGGGAAACAATACTAACGAATCACGTGGGGAAGCGCACACCTGCGCACGCATCACTTTATCACCTTTGCTGAAAACAACAGTGACAGAGTGGAAAAGACGTGAGCCCTGTACTTCTCCTTGCTTGCCTTACACCTCGTCTCATCTCTTCCTACACATCTAAGCCGCCCATGCACGCATGCAAAGTCCCTCTGTTGCTTGCGCGCGCGCTCTCTCTATCTGCAGACTTTCTATATCGCAGCCAGTGTTTCTCTCGTCACTTCTCACATTCCCTTTCGCCAACGCCTCCTCCCCCTCTTCTTTGGTTTTCCATGACCATACATCGGTCATCTTTCACTTCGATAGTGAGTTTGGGTTGATTGCTTTGTTGCCCTCTCGTTGTTGTTGTTGTTTTTTTTTTCCTTCTTCCGCGTTTTGCTTTGTCAGGCATTGATGCAAAGAACATTCACACTTGTGCGTGCAAGATGAAGATGTGTGTGTGTGTGCGCGCGTGCTCAGGTGTGTGAGTTGGACTCTGTTTGCCGCTGCGATCAAAAGTGAGCCAATGAGCTCTGTGCTACATCCGAGAAATCATAGGCTGCACGGTGACGTGCTGCGGTAACAAACAAAGAGAAGGCGGTATCGCACGCTGTCTCCAACGTCCGTGTCCACTGCACCACCCTTTTTTGCCTCCTCGCGTTGGCGCCGATCAGCGCTTACGCCGGGGTGGATGGTAAGGGGTGACGAGTGTAGTCCACGCCGTTTCCAGTACGCTACACTTCTTGCGCAGTGAATCATAATTCCTCATTGCGGCCTTTAGTAGGTGCTTGTTTGCTGCTTACTGATGTCTCATGAGGCAGTGGACAGGGACACACATTGGGCTTCTCTTTACCTGCACGTGTGCCGTGCGCGTCTTCTCTGGTACGTTCTCCATCTCGTTCTCTTTTCCTTTTTGTGTGTTTCTTTCTTTCTTTTGGGGGGAGGGACTTGGCTGCACACGTGTCTAACGCGGCGCCCTTCCTCTTCCTCTCCCACGCACCCACACACACAAAAACGTGCGATTTGTACCCCTACTTGTCTGCACTGTCGTGAGGATGCGCCTCTCGTGGCGAGCTGCTCTTTTTCTCTCCTCACGTCCGCGCGTGGTGGAGGAGCACAAGCATAGGTAGCGTAGAGAATTACCACACTAGAAGGAAAGCGAAAGAGGCCACCGCTTCACAGGGTCACGATTCCGCATACAGTGAGCCCCGCCTCTCCCTTCCTACCGCTGCTTTCTTGCATCTTGGATACGACGAATCACCGCGGCTACAAAGGCGTGCGAGACAGAGCAGTAGACCAACGGAGGAAGTGAAGCAGAGCGGTGTCGTTACACCCTTGGGCACGACATCGAGCTACCCGAAGGTCTCTCTATCTCTTCTACTTTCTTTTATTGTGCCTTTCAGCGTATTTTTTGGTTTCGTTTCTTCCCTGTTTCCCGGGTAGATTGGCGAGGAGGTTCGCGTGGCGGTTGTTTTCTATATCGATGTGGAGCACAGAGGGTCAAACTTGCTGATGCTTTGTTTCCCACTCCTCCCACTCCTCCCCACGACTAACCCCTTCCTGTTTCACGTGTCTTTCTATACTCTGGCGCCTCGCTCGGGTACTCCTGCATGGCGTCGATTCTCCGGCAGTCAAAAGAGGTACAGGAACAACACAAACGACAGCTACTGGCACTTCTCAAGCATCCTGATAATGCTGAGTGCATGGACTGCTGCGCGCGTAACCCCACGTGGGCGAGTGTAAACCTCGGCATCTTCATTTGCATTCGCTGTAGTGGCCTGCATCGTCAGTTGGGTGTGCACATCACCAAGGTAAAGAGTTGCACGATGGACCTCTGGGAGCCGGAGCAGATTGCTTTCATGTCTGAGATGGGCAACCAGCGCGCGAAGCGCGCTTTTGAGGCCACCATTCCCGCAAGCTACGTAAAGCCTGCCGAGCGCGACGCCTCCGTGAAGGTAATGAAATGGATTCGTCTGAAGTATGTGCAACGGCGGTACTACCGGCCACTTCCTTCGCCTGCTGCCGACGCCAACGCCGAAGGCGCTGTTGACTTTCCAAAGGACACGAAGCCCGAAAAGGCACCTAAAGCCGGTGAAGCAACCGAACGTGTGAAAGCGGTCACGGCAGCCAAGGCTGTTGTGAAACCGGTTCCACTGACTTTTAACCCAGGTGCACCGACCCCGGCTGCAACTCATTCCCACCATCCCGTGCTCGGCATCAGCACCGCTCTTTCCACCACACCCAACGCTTCTTGTGTTCCAACCGAGAAGATGGAGGCCATCTTCGACTGGCTATGCAGCACCACGCCTTATGTTATGGCAGAGGATTTGGGGAACCCGTTCGCACTATTGGTGCCGCCGGTGCCGGCTGCGAAGAACTCCGCCTTGAATAGCGGCTCGTCCCCGGCAGCCGTCATGCTCAAAACGCCGTCGGCCTCCACCACCGTGACTGCTATCGCCCCCATTACAGCAGCAGAACAACACCCCGCCTCTTTGGTGCTGGCGAGCGCGCCGCGAGAGGCCGAAAAAAGCCACGTTATGACTATGGGGTGCAACGCCGCCAAACAGAGACAGCTAACTCCACCTATTCGGAGGCTAGGCGCAGTGTTAAATGATGCTACTGTACCTGCGGAAACCCAGGAATCTGCATCGGGGCATCACGAGAAAGTTCGGACGGCAACATCGCCGCTGCACCTGGACCCTATACCTGACACGAAGTTGGTGGTGCGCGCGGACTCGGTCGTGGAAACCGCTCCGAATGGAGAGGCAACGACGACTGTACGACCACACCGCCATCGGCGCAAGCGGAGGTCTCTAAAGGATACACTTCAGAGAAGCCATCTTCATTCAGCGCTACCTTGTGCGCTGTCTTCGACCCCGCAAGCTTTGACTGTGCTTCCTTTCCAGTCGGCGCCGTCGCCACCAACGGAGACGGCGCGAGTGGAGCCAAGCTGTTCGTCATGTCAGGATGTAGAGAGAATAAGGAACATTGCGTACCACGGCGACAAGCAGCACGGACACGGCACAGAGCCGCTGCCGGAGCCACCTAGGCAATTACTGACGCAGCCACCCGTCCTTCACCCTGCGCATGGTCCCGTTGAGACCTTTGTCCTTAGCGACAGGCACGAAACATGCGCGTCACCGCCAGTAGCACCACTGCTGCTGCCGTCTCAGGAACCGATGACGCTAATCACTACCACAGAAATGACTCTCGCAGCCTCTACTCTTGTGGAACAATCTACCCATGACATCCCTTCTGTCAAGGATCTCATGTGCACGCAGGGTGTTGCATCAATGACTCCCGCCTTTGCCTCGGGGCAGTCGTCAGTGGCTGCTGCGGTGGCTGTGACTCCGATGCAACCACCTTTCACGGAGCCCACACCAGCAGGAGCGCTGCACTCGCAGGATGACGCATGGCAAATGGATCGGCTGGTGCGGTTCTCGGGCAAGTCGTATGGTCTCTGCAGCTCGCAACGCGTGCTCTTCTCACCTAGGGCGATCGATGGCGAGTGGCGGGTACCACAGCCAAAGATTCGCTCGCCCAACTTTTCATTCTCGGAGGCGCTGCGACCATGGCAACCAGCGTTTGAGAAGTGCGCGAAACGCGTGCCGAACACATCTATCACCCGCATTCAAGACTCACTCTTGTCACCTATAGCTGAGGATGGCAGCACGGCGCTGCAGACGCCATCAGCGCAGCTTGACCAGCCACACACTGACGATACCCCGACCTTGAACGGCGTGCTGCAGACACAGCGGCATCTGGATGAGCGGCTTCGTGTCCTAAAGGAGCAATTCCGGCAACGGTCTGATCTGAAGTAGAATCGGTTGACGGAGTCTCAGCCGCATCGGTGCACTTCTTGGAGGATAGATGTCGTGGGATAGGAGGCACTGCGTGGAGTGCTGCAAGTTGCCCCGTCTTGGTGTGGAGTGTCATCCACACGAGCCGCGCATCGGATGACTTCGCGTATGTATGAACAAGACCTCCTCGACTGTTACTGTCATGCGGCTCATAGAGGTGATTTCTGCCTGTGATACAGAGCGCCTTTAGACGATGTGTGGCGACTCTTCTTCTTCTGATACACTCGTGTGTGTGTGTGTGGAGGGGGGGGAAGGGGGCCATTTCTCTTCTGCACGCAGCTGTTTCGAGCGAGAGCACAAACTCGTTCACGAAAAGAAAAAAGCGAAGGCATCCTAAGAGACGCCATTCCTGCTATAGACTGATGTGCTCGAATTTGTGGAGCTGTGCGAGTCTGTCCGCCCCTTTCCCCAAGTGTGCGTGCTGTCACGAGTGACTCCTTAGCGACGCCTATCCGTGCGGCTGTTGGAGATCGCACTGTGCCACAGGAGAAGAGAAAGTGGCATACAGCAGACTAGGAAAAAGCGGTACTGCATCACGAAAAGTGTTTGCTGCAGTTCGCCTCTCCCTGGCAGCGACATGCATGTCGCCTTCGCAATTCTTCTGATTCGTGTGCTTTCCTTGTATTTTCGATGTACGGGTAGTGGGGGGTACATGGCGGCAGGGACACACCTTTCCCTTCTGCCCCTCCCTCTACCACCGTCGTTATTACTGCAGCTCGCCGCAGTAGATGGGGTGTTGCCTGTATTTCTTTACGGCCATTCCTTCAACACTCATCTCTCCACACAAAGCATGAGCAGTCAGCGCAGTGTAGAGCAAGGCGCCTGCACTGGCAGTTTCGCATTCCCATCAAAGCCGCCGCGTCTGCCTCGACGGACGGACAATACCGCCCCGATGACACCTCAGCAACGGCCAACTCGTTCACCTGAGAAAACGTTGTCCCTCATCGGCAAGGCTTCTCTCGCTGCATCACTCTCATTGCCGTTTCCTGCGCCATGGAGTCAACAGTCACGCCGCAGCCGCTCCCCCGTTTACTGGGGAGCTACAAAAGAGGCACTCTTCTATGGTGGTCCGCTAGGTGAGGTCATTGGCAGCGTGCCTACTGGAACTGTCCTCCTTGAAGCATCTCGATACCGAGACGTGTTCGGCGGCTGGTGGATCAGCACTCGGTGCGACGATGGAACACTAGGGTGGATCTCCTACTCAGTCTCGACCGAAGCGCCAGCAGCTGATGATGCCGGCACTGTGCCATTGTGGCACCGCGTGTACGACACCCGAGCGACACCCGCTGCGGCTGCTGTTAGCGCTGATGCGCTGCCTAGCACGGAGATGAGGATGTGCGATGTGCTGCCGTCCGTTACTTGCGAGGATGTCTCCCGCACCGCAGCGGCTCATTTTCTGTTCTCTGATGTGGAACTATATGCCTACTACTGGGACGTGGTGCATCCCCAGGAAAGGACAACACTGGATTGGAACTTTGAGTATCAACGACTCGTTGAACTATGCTGGCACGCCACCGATGTCTCGCACCCCGGGACATGCTCCTCTCCTACTCTCTCTTCAGCGCCACCCGTGACAGGACCGCACGTTCAGCTGGGCACAATCATTGCGGCATTTCGGTCTGAGGTGGAGCGTACCATTGTGCAGATATGGAAAGAAGCAGTTGTGCCTCCGGGAGCCGCCAAATCGTGGCACATCCGTGTTTCCCAGATCAAGTGTACTTTCACCGAGGTATTCTGATACGACGCTGTGTGGACACGGCAGATGGTATCCTTGGTGGGGATGACATGGCGAGAAGGTGTGGGCGTGCCATCTATCGTCACCAGGAGATGCTCGCTCTTGTGGCGCCACGGCACGTTCTTCATGTGCCGCTTCACGCCTACTGCACATTCGGTGGCTTTTCCTTCTTGTGCTCTACGATCCCTCCCTATGGTACGGCAAACCTGGTGGTGCCTGACAGCAATACTCTTGCTGCCACATGTAGTACTGACACCCTTTCTGCCTCTCCCCCAACTTCACTATCGACGCGACCGGCTCTCGTCTCAGAGCTCCTCAGCAACCTTGGTAATGCCCTCCGCTTCGAGGGGGGGAACGTACCATGCGAGTGGCGTGTCTACGCCGGACGCGATCGGCGGCTCTACTTGTCGCAGACCCATCGTCTTCTGCCACCCGTGCTACCATTGCACTGCAGGAACCTTTCTAACACTGTGTCGTCACCGCCATCAAAAGCGTCAGATGAGGTGGTCAGCGCCTCATGCGCCTCATCGTTGTACGCCAGCCTGCTGTGCTACTGCGTCCGTCCTGAGCTCTTCTTCAGGTGGCAGAATCTGTGGGCCCCGAACGAGTGTGTGTGCACGCCGTGCGAGTTGACGAAGAGAGCCAGTTCTGGACAAGCTTGTAGATCAAAGGTAGTTGCATCCCAGTCGTTTGCGGCCGGCAAGTGGATCAGCTCAGAGGGCATCACACGTGTGGCAGGCACGCTTGGGTTCCAATTCCCTGTGGCCGCACCTTTGCTCCCGGTCGGGTGCTGCAACTTGTGTGACGGTGACATTGACGCCAACGAACTTCGCTTTGTGGTGTGCACGCATCCCTTGCAGTGCTGCCGTGTGTGCATGCATTGCTACACGCGACTGGTACTGGGGCACGCAGGTGAAGGAGGTGCTGCTGTTGACCCACTCGAGCAGGCGTGCCCGACTGCGGTGCGATGTGGTGCCGGTTGCCGAAAAGCGGGCAGCTTCCTCATGGCACCGACGCTGAGTGAGCTGATGCATGCAAACGGCCTCAATATGCGTTACCTGGCGTATGTTCTTCACCGTATACCGCAGACGACGCGTGCTGCGGTGGAGCACTGGTGTCACGTGGAGCTGGTAGCGCGAACAGCGAAGCACCTCCTGCAGCAGGATCTCCGCGCTGCCACCACCCCGGTTGAGGCACGGACGACTTGTGAGGCATTTTGGGCTTCACTTATTGGGCCGAGCGGTGGCGTCTCAGAGCGGTTCTGGCGCACTCGTCTGGGACCGGCGCTTCAGTCGCGTTTCGTCGGCACATGTGAGCCCTTTCGACTTTCCGTCCACGCGCTGCGACTTCTCGCTGAGCGTGTGGCCGCATTGGTAGGGGTAACCTTGTCCGAGTCGTGCTTATCTTCTTTGTCATTGCTTGGGGCGACGACGAAGCGCTCAACAGCACGACGCCTAAGTGATAGAGAAACTGGCCGGTATAGTCGTGAGGCCGAGTCTCTAATGACCGCTGCAGCTACAGATGCTACGGGGGCCTTCATTGAAATCAAGCACATTGCGCCACAAACACGTACGTTTCCCGCACCGCACAGGAGGCCATTCTCTCCGTCCCCGACCACGTCAGAGGATGCAGGGGCAAACGCGAGTCAGGAAATGGTTGTTCCCATAAAGCACCGCGTGGAGCGCCTTCTACTGTTCTGGGTGGGGTACACCCCGGACGGTGTAAATGAGGCGCAGCAACCGTTTTACCTGGAAGAGTCCCTGCTGCAGACGACCCTCTTCGCGACTGAGACGAGGTAGTACGCAAACGGGAAATTAGTCACACGAGACGATGTGCATAGACTCCCTGCAGCCATGTATCTCTTCGTGGTGTTTGCAGATAAAGGCAGAGGCAGGCTGGTGAGGATCGCGCTGCCTGAATCCAACACCTTCACTGCTGAGGAAAAAAGAGCCGTACTCACCGGACTCCGTCCACAGTTCCCATATAGATTTAGGAATGCCCCTACAGGGTGTAGCGTTCTCGCGTTCATCAGGGCGCGTCTTGAGCGCCAGGGGAAAGAAAGAACGTCTTGGAAGTCCTCCGCCATGTTACAGGCATTTGTTGGCGTGCCAGCCACTCCTGCCAGCGCTAAGCAAATGAACAAAAAGACGCGGTCGCCTGCGACTATTGGGATGCTCAACGCGAAAAGAGACCGACAGACTCGCGCATGGGACTGGGTGCCGTTCTCCTATCATGCAACTTTCCACATTTTCCTGTTTGTTCGTTTTCACTTCTCTGCCCTCTCGCTCCTTCTGTTGTTCTCCTCGTGCGTGCTTGTGTGTGTTCTCTTCTCCTTGTCTCGAGAATAGGCCTAAAGGCAAAGACTTGTTGCTCTTCTCCCTCCAGCCACCTGCTAGCGAACAGCGACCCCCCCCCAACCCCCCCACCTTACTCCACTCCACAGGGCAAATAAACAAAACGAAACGAACACGCTGACAAAAAGAGCGCTACACTCACTTTCGTCTCTCACGTATTTCTCGCCCATCGCCCTATTATTACTCTTCTTGTTGTTGTTTCCCCTTCGTTTTGCTGGGGGGACGTTGTTGGGTCGTCTCCCTCTTCGTTCGCTCTCCCCTCCGCTTCTGTTTTTGTCTTCACTATTCGCTGCGGTTGGTTCTTTGTTGTCTCAGCGACGCCTGAACGAGCGACGCTGCCCCGGTTCATTTCCTGGTAAACCGTCTGCATGTTTACCAGACCCCTTCACGTCACACGGCGGGTGGCACTTCCATTCCTCCCTGCAAGTCCACACAGATTTTACTTTATTGATACCCTTCCTCTTCAGATCCTCCCCAGAGCCCCAAAGCACAGGCTCGCACCTACTCTCGTGATCTACTGACGTGGCATTCAGTGGAGCGCATTCAGTAGCGCTTCCTATACCGACAACACACGAGTCTTCGAGATGAAATGCGCCGCTGCAGGTGCGTCTGCGGATACACAGGGCATCTTTTGCACGCCCGTCAGCCCACCACGGCAAGCGACTGACGCCGTGTCGCTTGCTCTTGTCGACGAGTTACCGGCCAGAACAGGAGCAATGAGTCCCCTCGAGGTACTCTCCGAGATGAAAATGGTGAATGACTGTCTTCAGCTCCTCTCGGAGCAGATGCACATGTGGGTAGAGATGAGCTCTCCTGCAGCCACATGCGCGTCACGGTCTCCAATCGCTACCAATGCAGTTGGATCAGACGCGCACGGCTATTCTGCAAACTTCGGAGCAGCACAAGCTGCACTGCCATGGTGCGTAGCTTCAGAGCGCGAAGCGCTATACTGCCTCCAATCCGTCATGGATAACGCACGGCGCTTCATCATTCAATCTCAGAGTGAGCTGTGGACTGTGCTGAGTCTGAGAGCCGCCACCACGAGTCCCAGCACCGCTACATCTGGCCAAGCCTCGTGCGGAATAAGCTGCGCCGAGTCTCTCTCTGATGAGGCGAAACGGTGCATGGATGCATGGGTCTGCCCAAGTGACGCTGAGCAGACTGAAGTTCCTCTAATGCGTGTTATGAAACGTTCGCCTTCGGGTTCCGCACCGGCGCTCACCCCCGAACGCATTGAGGTGCGGGACACGAACAGAACTCCTGCGAATGCTATCGTCACTTCACGTCAGCTCCCCGACCGTGTCGCGGATCACTTGAGGCGACGCTCGTGGCCAGCGACGCAGTTCTGCTACATGACGCACGTGGAGTTCAAGCGTGGGCGCCTGCGGCGTTTTCTGAGCCCGGTGACGGTGACGGCAGGCACGTACGTCATTGTACCTGGCGACCGCGGGTACGATTGCGGGCTTGTGGTGCAGTGTGCTCTGTGGAATCCTCACAAGCAGGCCTACGAGCTGGAAACCCTTCAGTCGCTTGACCCTGGAGTGTTGCCCCCGGGGGACTTTGGACCTATCATGGAAATCATCCGCACTGCCACCGACAAGGAGGTGCACCGCCTGCATCGGGAGCACGTCCGCATGGAGCGGCTCGCCCTCACTGCGTGCCGCGACATTGCCGATCGTCTCAACCTTCCGATGGAGGTGCTAGACTGCGAGTACCAATACGACGGGACAAAGATCAGCTTCTTCTTCGACTCTACCGAAGTGATTGACTTTCGCCAACTCAATAAGGAGCTTTTTCGCATCTTCAACGCGCGTATCTGGATGCAAAACACGAACGTGGCAGTGCGCAATGAGGCGCCGCGAGGTCTGGTGGCGCGACGGCAAATGCACGGCTTTCGCTCAGAATTTAAAGGCACCTCGTCGAGGCACTGAACCGATGCTCGATGGTTCAGAGGCGTCGCCTTTTCGATTGAATGAACTGTGGCTTCTCTCAAGAAAGATGATGCTTGCATTCACTCGCCACAGTGCTGCACTGCTGTTGTTCTGCTCGTTATACCTCATCAGTTGGCCTGCAATCCTTGTGTGTGTGGTGTGTGTTGGTCGGTGATGCATGAAAACATCACCACCTCTGACTCTCCCTCTCTATGCAGTCTTCTCTATGCGAGTGCCTCGTGCGCCATGTCATGCGACTCGTCTGATCGGGATTGCGGATGGGTTTCGTAGGGCGCCACAGAAACAGCGAATGACTCCCCCTGAACAGTAGAGCTCCAGCACCTTCACCCACATATACGCCCCCCCCCCCCAACGCATCCCGACGTTGCACCAGAGAGCAGCGGCGGACTTCTCTAACGTTGTCGCGTCGGTGTTCGCGGGTGCGTCTCTCTCTATTTTTTTCTAAATTTTCATTTCTGTTTCTACCGCTGCTACTGTTGCTCAGAAGAACGACAAAACGAATAACCGAGTGACAATAGCGGAGACGAAACTGACAGTAGTCACCGAGCACGGGGCACCGACAAGCGCAAATGGACACGAGAACGATGAATGTGTTCGAATGTGGGCTGCCGGATCCCCTTAATCACGTCATGAACAAGTGTACCTGTTTGACGAGTAAAGGTGCTCTACCTGAAGTCAACCCCGGGAGATCGTGCCATCCCTTCGCTCATTCTCTTTCACCTCTATGGGCTCCTGATATTTTTCTTTCCACGCCCATGGCTACAGCGTTCTCTTTCACCAGTAGCATCAACGCCCTGCCTAGGCATTGGCTTACTTCCCCCTCGTAGTGGACTTCTCTTTGTGGCCAACAGACCCCCTCCTCGCCGCACATGCCACCGAGGCGGTGAGTTTGCGAGGCCAAGTTAAGGACGTCCCCTTCATGTCGTAGCGAGTACGCTGCCCACTGAGGAGTGATGACGACATATTAGCCCAGACATCTTCTTTTACAGGATGAACAGTAGTGGGATCGAGCCTCATCTTTAGGTTCTTGCTTAGGCGAGGAGGCATGGGATAGACGAGAGTGCCTTGTTCAACTGATAGAGATACCCACCACCTTGCACCTCGCCTCCTACTATGGATTCTTGTAAGCTGGAATGGGCTCCTTCTTACTGATAAAGGATGGAGTGTCTCAGCGAGTGAGGTGACGCTAATATCGACGAGGGGCGTCTGACTGCGCGTAATGGAAAATCAGGCACGCCAATGGACTCACTCACAGGAACAGGCGTGCTATGCGTCAGAACTCTCTTTTAGGAAAGAGAGGCGTCTATGTGTGGCCCACAACCCTGATCCCGATGCCTCTGGCGAGGAGTGTCACCAAGGTCCTTGTGCACGATAACTCGAATGTGTGACCGAGGATAGATTTTTTGCGGAGCAGCAGGCCTGTTCTTCCTTGATCACTATTCCCTCTTCTCCCGTGGCCGCCGACTTGCAGACTGATCAATGGGAGCTTTTCCCGTTACTGCAAAGTATAGGAGAAGGGCAACCGAACAGAAACTGCATCGTGAGCTCTAGGCGTGAGAGGGAGGCCATTTTTTATGGGGTAACCTTTCGCGCAGTCCCTCACCGCAGTGATTTCTGGAACGGTAATGAAAACCCCTGCGTGACATCTGGCGCACTTTGTACTTCCACAGGCGTGACATCTCGAAGCCGGCACAGTAGCTCTCCAATCACATCAAGCGCTGTAGGAGGCGGCGACCCCCCACCCCCTGTTCTGTGGTTTGCCTCTTGCAATGGTGCCTCTCCCTTATCTTGGGAAAGGCGCCACAGCATAGCTCACTTTTGGCGTGAGGTGCAGAGGCACTCTACTCCACTGGCGATGCAGCACTAGTAGGTGATTTCCCTTGTAACTAACCACGATGATCCCGTAGCTTTGTTTCTCACTCGTTCTCTCGCGTGAAGAACCTAGGCAACGGAGACCTTCTCGCAGGCGGACTCTCCAGAATAAAATGGTGATTGACAATGTACTGTGGTGCCCTAGTGCCGCGTAGGGTATGTGGGCCACTAGTCATATCCGTTGATCAGCGGTTACTCTAGTGTTTGCCATGTACCTGTTGCTGCGCTCGTTTGTTGTAGGACGCCAGCCTGCCTAGCAGACGCAACTCTTTTATCATCTTGCGTGCTAGTCATTAGTCGACGA
The DNA here is from genome assembly GCA_003664395.1 of Leishmania lainsoni. NCBI lineage: Eukaryota > Euglenozoa > Kinetoplastea > Trypanosomatida > Trypanosomatidae > Leishmania > Leishmania lainsoni. The sequence goes on along the minus strand of RAIA01000133.1, from coordinate 587,424 downwards.
CGCCTGGGTATACTCCGCTTCGCTACTTTTTAAGGGTCGTCCTCAAGCTTCACAGAGACTTGCCTTTATGGTTGTTCGCCGACGCCATGTGGTGGCGTATGACGATGCTGTCAACCTCCTTGCGCCCTTCTCTGTGCGTTTTTTTGATCGTACTTTCAAAGTCCTACAATCAGCCTCACTGCCTTGTCGAACGCTTGATCCTTCCCCCCCCCCATTTTGTTATTATTGGTGTTAGGAGCGCACCACCCACACACCGCAACAGGGTGGTCAGGAAAATGTACAGTTGTGAGTTCTGACGGTCACTGGTGCCGTGTACTTTTCCACAGCCTACCTTCGTTGATGGGGGTGGTGGTGGAGATTCCTCTTACCCTACCAGTCGCGCCGCTGTCTTCAACGTGAAGATCCACATCAGAAGCCATTGCAGACCGCTCTCGCTCCTCTCACCTAGGTCAGGAGGTCGATTCAGCACTGCCACCGTGTAGAGAGTGCTTGTCGTGGCCAAAAGAGTAGGCCGTGTTTCCGTGACGTGTAAATGCATATTTGACTCAATGCGCGAAGTAACGTTGCCAGAGTTCGCTTCTGGTGTGGCTCTCGGCGGTGGACGGGTGTTGAACATCCGTCAGCATTTCCGGCAGTGAACCTTTTTGGATTCGTGGTATTCCGTCCCAACTTCCAAGAGAACAATGATGATTTTTCCCCTTCTCAACTTAGTACTTTGTGAGCCCAATAGTGCTCACGCTCTAGGCAGTGCCACAACACCAAATGAGCTTGGGACATTAACTGCCTTAGGTGAAACCAGGCATGGTGAGTGAGGCCATACGATACGTTCAAGGTTATATTTGTCTGCCGTCTGCCTGCGATATTTTCCCGGATACAGGGACCGGCGTGTGTGTGAGCGGACAAGGCTGGCTCCCATTGTTGTTTCTTACCCGTTTTTGAACATGTTGGCATACCCGCAAAAATGCGTGTCCTTGGCAAAGAAAAAGGCGAGCCACACTGCCTCTTCAGTGCATTGCAGGAGTTAGTTTTCTTGTTGAACTCTTCCATCTATTTTCTACCGCGTTTACAAGGCGAACACCCTTTTCGCCAGCGTCTCTCTTCTCCCCTCTCCTTTCCACTGACAGAGAGTGTCAGTGAAGTCCTACTGCGTAGCTTTTTGCCTTTTCTGTTTTCATCTCCCACGTACTTGCGTTGTGGATCGCTGCACCACGGTTAACCCCATGCGCAACTTTCGTTGTGGGCTCCTGTGCTGATATGTCAGCGTCGGTGGCTTTTGCGCGGCAGCGAATATAAAGTGGAGTCGCGACTACACAGACCAATCTGCCCATAAGAACTTCAGTACTCCCCCAACTGGCTCCTTTGCATACCACCGCCGTGTGCGGTTTTTCTTTGTGAATGAGAGTGGTCAGTTTCTGATCGACTGCCCTGCCGGTGAGCCGAACAACTTCTATCAACATACCGTGCAGGGCGGTCGTCTGGAGGGTGAGACGCCGATGCAGATGGCATCAATCAGGGTATGGCAGGTGATCCCACTTGACCTGGCAAAGGATGCAGCCTTTTTGGCGGAGCTGTCTTTGCTCCCCTCCCCCATCTTTCTCAGGTAGCTGTGACTGGGCAGGTGTTGTGGTCGCATCGCCAGAGGACAACGACGTGCTGAACAGCACCGCGGAGACACCGTCTGGGAATGCGGGGCATCCGTTTGATACCGCCCAAAGCACTGTCACCGCTACGGAATCTTTACGTCCAGAGATGTGACCGCGTCTGCTTCTTTTGTTGTTGTTCTTTGCTTCTTTCTGCCGCCGAATCCCATCGACCAATTCGACTTGTAGGTAAGCTAGCGTGGTGGGCATCAAGTGTTTCAGCTCCTCTACTATGCATCCCTCAGTGCTCTGGTGTGAACCCCACAGCAATCTCCTCGAGGGAAACAGTTATCGTAATCAGTTTCCACGTCGTGATGGCAGCGGCTCTCCTGCTCCTGCAATACTGGCAACACCCGCCGGAGGGACTCACCACTTACATGATGTGGAGCTTTTCGCGGATGCCACTCCGAAAGGGCTCAGCGACTCTAGCTTCACCAGTTTATACGATTAAAAGGAGATTCTTCTGTTTCGCTCATTTACTGTTAGCGGACGACAATGCACATGACAACGTACTGCGCTCTCCAAACTTGGTGCTTCATTATGCTAGGCGTAATCATCAACGGCAGTACCCTGCAGAGCGGCAATGGACACGGCAGCTTCTTATCGCTCCCCCTATGGAACACGCTGCACTCCTGCGGCCTTGGTGTATGGTAGTGAACGTGCAGTGCATCTTTCATTTCCTCTTCCTTTGGTCCAATCCTGCTACGTGGCGTGTTTCTTCACTATTAACACCGGGCGGCACCGTTCATGATCGGCCTGCCAACAAGCTTTGCAGCACTCGAAGTCACGACACACAAGTACATCAACGCGTACACCCAGACAAACAGTCATTGAAGGTGTTCTCCACTCCCCTGAGAGTATGCCAAGCGGGCTTTCTTCGGTTTCTCACACTTTTCGTGTATTTGTGCTTCTGCGCACGGCCACGCGTTGCTTGGGTGTTGCGTAGCTCAGCTTTAGCAGCAACAATAACGAGATCGCTCGTGCCTACAGTCCTCTTATCCACGGCGCCGCCCCCTTTTTTTAGTTGTTTTGCAGCTGATGTAGCCTGCGAGGTGGATCTTTCCGAAGGTACTCTGTTGAGCACGCTCCCAGTCCTCCTTATCACTTGTGCCTAACGCAAGCTTGCCGACGTCCTACACTCTTTTCGTGTCTTTCACTCTTACGCATTTTGCTTGTTGTACCTCCGGAAAGTGTATGTAGGGCACGTGTGTGTGTGTGTTTTCCCTTGCCTTTAGTGAGTTCCCCACTTTTCTCCCTCATTGCTCAGTACTTTGGTGGGTTGGCGTGCTTGTCATCTTGCTTGTTTCTGCGCGTGTGTACCAGGTTTGGTGTAGTCCTAATCGGCTCTTTCTCTTCCCTCCCTCCTTATACGCGCATAGACATACACACACGGCTCTATGTATAGGGAGATGCGTCTGTATACGCACTTTCTCCGTCCTACAACCTGCCAATAGTTCCACAAGCTCTACGTGGACGTTCCCGCATCGCAAACGCCTTGCGAGGATCCCGTGGCTAGTGGGTCTTTACCGCAAGTTCTTCAGACTTTACACTCTTCAGGGCACGGGAAGCACCCATCTCGCGCACGTCAAGGCAACTCGTATCGCTGCAAGAGGGGGAAGCCTACATCAATGGCCTCTTTGACAGACCACCAAACGGCTTCTGCGATTGCTGAGGACCACTCGGGATCTCAGGGGAGGAGTAATAAAGACCTAGCCACTCTAAGCAATAATAAGATGCGGAAACTGGTGAATGAGAAGACCCACCTCGCTAAGGCGGAGAGAACAATAGTGATTATTCGCGGCGAAGACGGTTATGCGTATCGTCGCAGCATTCAGGTGTTTTTCATGAATGAGAACGCTGAGTTTCTTCTCTGCCAGCCTGTGGGGGAGTGCAACAACAAGTTCCTCCAAACAGTACAAGGTGGCAGCGAGGGCGAGGAATCTCCGCAAGAAACAGCGCGGCGTGAGACGTGGGAGGAGATTGGACTGGATCTCGAGAAGGACGCCACGTTTCTATGCGAGGTGCAACCTCCTGCTGCTGCGTTGGGTGAGGAAGGGCAAGCAAAAGAGACGAGAAACGAAGCGGACGAAATCGTGTCTGAACACCGCTGCGCCTTTCGCTACAGAAGCAAGACGTGGGCGAAGCAGGGCATTAGGGGCCAGGAGCTCTACCCCCTTTTGTACTTTTTGGGGCGGGAGAAGGTGCAACACATCAACACGCATGGGTGGGAGCGCGGCATTCGACCAGAGTTTTGCTCAGTCAAGTGGGGGATGTTGGCTGAGCTGGTAGAGAAGGCATCACCTTCGAAGAAGGCAGTTATGAAATCCGTGTGCGCCGCCGTGGCTGCCGCTGCTAAGTCGTTCGTGGACTCGCGTAACTTTTCCACCGCCGGACTGCCGAGCGTGATCAACGAGGAACCCTTAGTAGCTTAGTGGGCGCTTGTTTTCTGGCACCAATGGTATGCAGTACCCTGTAATGCCCTGCGTGTGCCTGTCGTGCTGCGCTTCCCACAACGGCATCTCTGGCGCTCCTTCTGACGTGTGTGGAATGCTCTGGAGAGCACAGTGATGGGACGTGCTTCAGTGTCTTATTCGTGTGTTCCGCCCCTTTTTTTTTTGTGTGTGTGTAGGTGCGTCTGTGTGCGCTCACACGGTCGTCCTTACGCGCCCCCCAAACGTCTTTTTCTCTGCCATGGCCTCTTCCCTTCGCTACCAATGAAGAGGAACGAAGAGAGAAAAAGCGCATCACCTGCAGTGAGTGCTGCGTCGATATTTGCGACCACTCCATTCCTCTGCCTGGTGTCCCCTTCTCTCCTCCTGCTTGAACTCCCTACCTGCCAGAGCGAAGTTCTCTCTCGTGAGCGTTTTTTTTTTCGTGAGAAGGAATGTCTTTGACAGAGTTGAAGCCCAGTGCAGGACTATCAACAACCTTCTTGGCTGTGTTTTCTTTTGCCATCACTGAAGAGCATGCTGCACCCCACCCCCACCCCCACCCCATCCCTCCCTCTTTCATACCTTTACTCCTCTCACCTCTCTTTTCCCTCTCTCCATTCAACTTCTATGAAAGGCTGTTTTGCCGTTTGTTTTGGTAATTGAGGTAGCCGCTGCTTTGTGGGCGCCTTACGGTATCCCCCCTTTTCTTTGTGTTTTTTCATTCCCATAGGTGCATGACACTGCTGGTGGACGATTGAAGCGTGCGACATGAACCCCAGCGCACCCTTCCATGTACGTAGGGGAGGAGCCAGACAGTGGTAGTTTTCTCCAAGAACGCCGGGGTATAGCAACCACCAGCAGCAGACAGCTGCACAAAGCGACGCAGCATTACACCAAGGCGCACGGGGTGCACGTGGATAACGCCGCCAGACTCGCTGCCGAAAAGGAGGTTCCGCACACTTTCCGCTCTCGGCGGCCATCAAAGAAGGAGGTGCAGGCAAAGCTGTCTCTTCCTATTCGGCGCCTTGTGCACGCTTGTCGGCTTTAACGTGGCACATCTGCCGCTGCCGAGCGCGAGGCACGACATTGCGGGTTTGAGCCTCCCGATAGATAAGGCTGAGCTAATTACATGGTCGAATTCTCACTCAGAGGAGCGCTCCAAGTTTGCAAAACACATCGCCCTCACGGATGTACCGTATCTGATGCTGTGGTACGAGGAGGAGCACCTGGGGATGCTTTTCATATGACATCTTCTCTACCGGAGCCTCAAGACGGATCTGGACCAGTTTGAGGCACATCTGCGCAGCATCTCCCCCGTCGATACCACCGTGTTGGAGCTCGGCGTCTCAGCCAAACACGACGTGCCAAAGGTCATTATTGAGGTTGTGGAAGCGCACGCCGGATACATGACGACATCGCTAGCACACTTTCTATCTACCACATACGTGTTCAGCGTCGTGGCGAGCGCCCCTACAGTGTAGCGGTACGGAAGGCGTGGTGTACGCCGTGGCTACGCGCGTGGTGCCGACAGCGTATACGACTCTTGAAAGGAAGACTTGGCCGCAGAACGTCGGGCACACACGCACTGAAGGTGGCAGCTATACTGGAGTGCGTGCTAGCAAACCCTGCCGCCGATAGGGCTGTCGAAGGCTCGTACCAGCCTCACAGCAATACGTTGCAACCAACTCTGCATGGGGACATTCAAAGGACCTCCGCCAACAGGACTGGTAGCAGTGGTGGCTCCGGTGAAGGGAGTGTGGCTCAGGGGAAAACTGAGACCGTTACAGCGACCTGGTCACCTCTCATTTCTGTTTGTGCGTTCCGCGACATGACCTCAACCTCCGCTACTATATTAATACCGTAGCACAGGGGCTACGCGTCAACTACCAGGTGGTCCTCTCCCCCCACATTGCCTCCGAAGTGCTCGCACGGTAGCGGAGTTTGATTGAGCACTGCGCGCTCTCCTGACGCAGGCCGATGTTGCCTCTTTCATTGCTTTACCGTGGCTCTTCACGAGCAGCAGTGCTCGGACGGACCGCGTCGACAGTAGCGAGTCGGCGCGTCAGCGTAGCAGTTTACCTGAGCGGGAACTCGTTGACTATGAGAGCTGGTACGGCGATAACCGACCGACCCCGTTGCAGGTGCTGCAGCGAACACTCAGGGTGCCAGAGGTGGAGACGCAGTAGAACGTCGTGATTGTGCCTCTTGGGTCGCGGTGGTGGTCCGGGTCTTTTCGAGAGCTGTTCTGTGTGGAGTTGAAGAAAAATATGCAAGAGCAGCATCTTACCAACGTGACAAGTCATTCAACCACATTCGCCTCAGACTCTCCCAGAGTTGCGGCGACAGACGTATCCGCGCCTAACGTCACATCAGACAGCGTTATGTCTACACCCCTGCTACTCATCCCGACCACCGCGAGCATGTTTGACTGCACTGCAAGGCAGGTTCTTCTTGGCTGCATGGAGCGTGCGGTGCATGGCAGCTGCGCGCATTTCTAAGAGGTGCACTTTTGGTAAACAGTGATTTTTTTGCGGGAGATTATAGGATCACTTTCAACTGCTCGGTTGCTCAGGCGCATTTGAATGACGAGACTGGAGAGTGTGGATGAGTAGGCGGTGAAGGGTTTCTTGTGTGATGAGTAACCACCCTGGCACTCTGGTGGTCTTGTATTGCTGAGCTTAGTCCACTTTCACTTGTAGGAGTGATAAGGCCCGTTGCGTGTGCACCAATTCTGTTTTTTTTCCTCTCTCTCTCTTCTTCCCAGACACCTCATCTGTCGCACTTTTTGGTCGGCGAGGACTTCCTTTTTTTGGGGGGGGCGATTATCGGCTTTGGGTCTCCAGTATTTTACTCGTTGCTCGTGCGTGAAGATGAATGTGTGGTGAGGCGCCTGTGTGCACATCTGCGCCGGTTGGGGAGTCTCGCCTATATGGGCGCGTTCGTGCTACCTTCGTCAGCGGCCAACACCAAGTAAAGCGCACTTGAGCGTGAGCAGACCAACAACAGCCTACAGGGAAGCTCAACAAGCGGCGGTTGAGGGGAACCACAACCACCACAACGAGGGTTCTGGTGTGCTGGCGCACGTGTTGCGCCTCTTTGTCATCGTGTGATGTGCTTCTGATCTTTTCATTTTGCCCGTTGCCGGCGTCAAGACACTGTAGCGTAAGACGGCACCCCGCCCTCGCCAAGCATGAACGCAGTTGTCCTCGATGCTTACCGACGCTTATGAGGGAGAAATCGCTTCACGAGGCGCCTTTCCTTCCTTTATGAAGTGCACATGAATTCACACACTCAGACACACATACAGACACGCACGCCCATCCGCGATTGAGTCTCCCTACCCCCATGTCCATTCTTTCCTCTCTGTATGCATCAACCCCCCTTTTCAAAAACGTGCGACTGCTCTGCTTGTACATCCAGTCGGCAGACGTGTAGCAGCGGCATTGGCGGCAGGCAGAATTGCCATCCCGACCGCATCCTTTTTCCCTCTTCCCGCCGCGCCACGGGCTTACTGATTAGGAGTGCGCGATAGAACCTGCTTTGCTACTCCCCACGTATGTTGTTAAGCAGTTGCCATCACATCCACGCCGGCGCCGATAAAGGGCTATGAGTTTTCTTTCGTATTTTAATTCTATGTACCAACAGGGAGGCGCGTAAGTGAGACACTGGGGCCCTCATCACCACCCTCGATAGAGCCTCTTTGCTCGCTCCTCGAAAGGCGCGATCGAGAAAAAAGAAAAGGTCTGTGTCATGTTCGCATTTGCTGATGCGGGTTGGTCGGTCTGCGTCTGGTACTCACCTTGCTGGAATCTCGTGTACAATAGTGTGTTACGCATACACGCACATACATCGATCTCGTGCTCATCGGCCTTGTCAGTTTTGCTTCCTTCTTTTTTTTTCTTCGGAAGCTATTGCTCATAGAGACATCATACACTGCTCCGAGGATACAGTATGGCACAGCATCCAGAGAAGCTCAAGTGGAAGGAAGCACATCCGTACGGACTTTCAGCGTCACAGTTTGGCATGGCACTGGGGTTCTGCGGTCGCGTTTCGGACTACGTGCACTACCTGCGCGACATAGTGGGAACGGAGCATGAGTTCACAGGAAACGCCTCTACAGTACACGGCATCAACACAGAGCCCAAGTCCCGCGCTCTGTACGAGCTTCTTACCGGCTGCCGTGTGTACGATGGCGGCTTCTTTGTGACAGCTGACCGTATCTTAGGCTGCTCGCCCGACGGGCAAATCTACTACCATGTTGATGAGCAGCCAATCGAGCAACAAGGTGCGCTCTCTGCGTCGAGAACGACTGCCTCGCCCTCGGTATGTGGCGTGTCGTGCCGCCACCAGCGCTGCTGCTGCGGCTTCAGTGTCAGCAACGAAATCAACGCGATAGAGCAACAGCGGCAGCCCAACGCGTGCTCCGTGCGCGTGCCTTTCAACAGCCGGCGGCGACCACGCTCGTCGTTGTCCACAATCTCTTCTCGCAACTCGCGCAGCTGGGATGCCCTCACTGGTGGCAGTGAAAAAAGTACCACCCGCAGCAATGGTAAGACTTACTGTGCTACAGATGGGCCTTCTACTGCTGCTCTAGCAGAGAGTCGCGCGAGCACCGATCAGACGCTGTCGACTCCCGTGGTGTTTCCTTCTCATCACAAGGTGCGGCTGCTGGAGATCAAATCCCCATTTCGAGCCCTCTACACCACCACGAAGTCTGGCTGCCAGCCCTTCGGCATCCCCTTACAGTACATGTGCCAAATACAAGGCCAGCTCGCGATCGCGGATTGTGAGGAGTGCGACTTCTTTGTCTACCTCGACTACCCGGTGTGCCAAGTCGAGGGGTGGCGCGTACGCCGCTCCCGTGCTTTCTGGGCGTGGGCAGAGCCGAACTTGCGTTGCGTGTCAAGCTGGATCAGGGACGGACCGCCGGATTGGCTTAATCGCTCGTTTGCCTTCACAGACTTTGACTTCCACCTCATTCAGGTGGTGCCGCTTGTATTTCCATTTAACATCACAGCAAGCGCGGCGCTGACCGATGCGCGATGTTTTGCCTTCTTCGAACATTTTTCAAACCCTTTTGAGGCCCTTCATCGGCATCGCGAGGCCTGCAGCGATGGCGGCGCAGAGGCGTCAATGCAGGGCGGGTGTTTTGACTACCTAGGGTCAATCTGGGCGGAGATAACCGAATACGAGCGGATCGCTGCGACGGCACAAACGCCGGCCGTACAGCACCTCTTTGCGCTGGCGGAAACAGATGCAGACGACACAGGCTACCTCGACAGTCAAGTCGAGCTCTGCACTCGTCTGTCATCGTGGAGGCGAGCGCTGGAGGTGGAGGGCTTGTTTGAGGAGAGCGCGACAGCAGTATTTTGGAAGCAGTGGACACGAACTGCTGCAGTCGGCCGTGATCCGTTTGTAAAGGTAACGCTCAGCGTTCCTCATGACTGGAATGCTGGACGAGTAGTGGTGCGGTGCACGTTGCCGTCGCTCCCTTCCACCCAGGGTGACGGGCAAGAGTCCACGTATGATAGGGCCTCTCTACCTTTCCACAGGCGGCTCTTCTTTGTGTCCTTGCTTAGGGGCGACAAGAACGATCCTTCTAAGCACGTATCGGCCGGGGCATCACTGGGAGCGGCGAAGCCGTTGCCGTACACCACATCACTGGATCTGATTCCTGTGTTCAACGAGTCGGTGACTTCGATGTTGAAGGGAGCCTCACTGTCGTGTCCCGTTAGTGACTCGGCAGCGATGCGTGTTCAGGTATCTAACACTGTCTCTCTTCCTGCTAACATGGCCCCTCCGTCTCGCTGAGACGCATCCACCTGCTGGGCGACGTCTTTTTCTGTGTGGTGCGCCTCTCGCCGAGAGATTTTTTTCGTTGTCTCAGCAGCGCGTGCAAACAGCACCTTCGCTGCATCTCTGGGAATGTTAGCCACCGTTCTACGAAGGACTCCACAGGCGAGCAGAGGAACGCAAACGCGTGAGAGAAGAAAGCCCCGGACGCGCTTTCTGCACTTGCCTTGCCCACTTTGGTGACAACGGAGCACAGAGAAGCGCCCGCTACGCGACTCTGTTTCGGCGCCTGAGCTGGACGCCGCCCAAGCCTATCTGTCGTTGCCGCGGCCGCCCCTTCTGTGCGGGACTATCGCTGCAGATCCTACTAGAGGCCATTCGATCTGGGCATAGCCGCAAAGGGCCGGGGGGGGCGTTCTCGTCTCAAACCCTCAGGTGCCTTTCCGCTACTCTGAAAACCCGCGCGACAGGGCGCACCCCTCGAGGAATCGCGCTGCGCATACGACATGGATGCCGACCGGCTGTACGCTGCTCATTGGAGAGGATGTGGCCGTGCTGCAGCCACTCCACACGGTGCCGAAGGTGTCCTCTAAGCGAGCACCCATGGAGAATACACGTCAGTGCGCATGGCATCAAGGAGGCGCACGGGCACCCCCTTCTGCTTCCTTCGTCCCGTGCTATGGGGGGGTCTGCTGCGGGGTCGTCCTTCCGTGTGCGCGGTACGATTCGGCACCCTGCAAACATCACATGTTTTGTGGGGCGCGTTGCCGACATATGCCCCAGGCGTCCTGAAGAAGGGACGTGACCGAGTCTCTGAGTGAAGTTGGAACACCTGCGGTCGCCGGCGGGTTGAGTGTGACAAGAGTAGCGCATGCCAAGTGGAACCGGAAGGGGCAGGGAAGTGCTCCTGAGGTTGTGGTTCTCTGTCAGACGTGGGGCATGTTTCGTAGCTACAGGAGGCAAACTGCGGACGCTGGGCCATCTTTACTGATGCCTGTGGGTGTCAATGCAGCAGGCCAGCAGGAGCCCTCACCCCCTCCCTCTCCTCTGCCCCCCTAAAGCATCAGTGGGGCCACTTTCGGTAGGTCGATCTGGCCGTTGCCTTGGCGAAGCGTAGAGATCATTCGGTTAGACCACTGAATCAGCGATCATGGACCCGCAGCATTGTGAGGTGTGCGGCAGGTCTAGGGATGGGGTAATGGGTGATGTGATGTGACACCGACACCTCTGTAGTCCCCTCTCTTCTTTGGGCGGAAGAGGAAGGCGGCGCTACTACGGTGTACACCACCTTCGGATGACTGTTTGGAAGTTCGGCTACCGACTCTCTGCATTCTGGTGGCCGCTACTCATTCTCACGCCACCCCCGCCACCCACGCTTTCCTTTTTACTCACCTACGAGGCCCGCCTTCTCTCTTCCTGACAACGGTGCAGGGCTGGGCAGTTGGTAGGCGTGATCCGAGGGAAACGCAGTCAGTGCAGCGTGCTGACAGCGTGATACACTTCAGGACCACCTTCTGCCGCTTCACGCTATCCATATCAGTATTACTATATTTTCTATCTTGTACTCCCCCTTCTCGGTTTGCCACAGCGCCTGCTGGGTGATGGATCTCCCCGCACATACCTAAACGCTTGCACTATGGGCATGTATGTGTTTGCGTGTGCCATTGCGCTTACGGCCTTCCCCATGGTGAGGAAGCGCTGTCACCGAGCGGCTCACTGACGCTTATGGTTTTCGTGTGCATGGCGGCACCAATAACTGCAACACTCCACATCGTTTCTTCTCTCCGATTCTGCGCGTATACTTATAGAGAACGGAAACAGACAAAACACCCAGCAAGGATGAACGTCAGTACAGCTCCGTCAATGCTCACTTGCTTTGGTGTTCTCCACGAGGAGTATCGGGAGGAAGCGGCGATCGAAGGGGGCGCCTACGCATCTGATTCCCATCCTGGAAGAGCTATACAGCTGAGGTGTCGCAGAGACGACGGAGGGTTATGTGGCAATGGGCACGGAACCGGCGGCTGCGAAAAGTGGGCAGACCCGATTCCGACCAAGTACAGACGATCCAGTGGCACGGGAAGGCAGAGGATTCGGCCTGGGCACAGCTGTAATCAATGCTGGCGTACTACCGCTTTCACATCTCTTTGTACGAGACTGAAAGCGACGGCGGGTGCTAGAGTGCAGGGAACTGAGCGAGCGGGTGCTGCTCGTCACAGACTACTACCGGCCTACACCGCTGAAATGGCTGTTGGCGGGGCACATTAGTGAATGGGGGAGTGTGGGGAAAGCCTTCTCAGAGAGCGCCTTTGGGGCTGCAGTTAGTGTCCTCACAACCGTGTCGGAAACCTGTCGTGATCAACAGTTCCACGAGACATTTTAGCGCTTCGAAAGCGTCCGTGAGCGCTGTGGCGACGGTAGTGGCGTTACGGCCATGGAGGCATACACGAGGGAACCGTTTTATCCTCCACTGAGGGTGCCACCAGGACACCTGGGCGAGGCACCAATGAGTGATAGCGTTTCAGACGATGCATTGGAGTCCACTGTACCATGTATTGATCCAGCATATCACAAGTAGGCAGAGTGGAGCTTTCCTCTCCCCTAGAGCTGTCGCCAAGCCGACTGTGTGCCTGCGCAACGTTTTGCCGCAGTTGCAGCGCTTCGTGAGTCGCATGCCCACTACAGCCTAGACGGTGAAACCGGTTGGACATACCTACCGAAAGGCTGCTTGTGGGTTGAAGTGTGCGTTGACGTAGCTCTGCAGTGCGCCCCTCAGCTCCTCGATGTAGTCCATGGCTATGGTGAAGAGATCTAGACTTGAAGCGCTGGTGAATCGCCACCGCGGGTGCCTGGAGGGGGAAAGGAAGCAGCGAGTACTGATTGACTCTTTCTCCCTCTCTCTATGCGCACTCGAGTGTGCATCATGGATTACTCTTCTTTGAGCGTAGTGAATGCGTGTGGAGTCTCATAGCGAGGAATAGCATGCGCCTTCGGCTATGGTATAGTCTGATGAACTTGATGACAGGGCACACTACCCCCTCCCGCAGCTGTGTGTGTTTGCGAGAGGGTGACGCAGCCCCTCCCCCTATTCCTGCCGCTGCCAGACTGCTTCTCGTGGTGAACACGGTTAAGGGGCTATCGCGTTGGGGGTTTAGAGCGATGCATCACTGCTGATGTCAGCGATCTGGTTCTGCATGGCGTGATGTCGAAGCGACCCGCAACAGTGAGTATGCTTCTGCTAACCACATGTTAGTCACAGTGTCAGCTTCGCTCGAGCGGTATCTCACCTGGCCATCACTGCTTCCTGGTGTGGGGAACCTGCGTCGCCGCGCGAGACGTACCAGGTGATCATTGGCATAGTGGTGGCAGCAGCGAGGCGACCAGGAAGGCGGGTGGGTCGTGTTTGAGGCAGAGACGCTCTTCGGTTGGCTATGTTGGTTCATTGCTGTAACCCCTGCCTACCGCTTTGCACGACACGATAGACCGGTTGACCGGTTGGGCGAGAGGAGGTACGGCTGCGTTGAACGTCTGTGTTATAGCACAAACCACTTGAAAAGAAAAGCGCGGTAAAGGCGTGACGTTGCCGGTGAATGCCGACGGCGAACTCTGGCTCGCCTTCTCCTTCTGGCCTTTTTGCTCGCCCCCTCTCCCTCCTCCCCAATGCAGCCAGGGAGGCACGGCAGGGACCCTGGCGGAAGTTGTTCTCCGTTCATTACGCCGCGTGCTCGCTTTCGTTGTCGGGGTGGGATCTCGCGAGACATAACGGCGCCGCTGGGTGGGGGGACTGTCGCGCTTTCTCTTGTTCTGCTGGAGGGTGGTCTGTATGTGAGAGCGTTGCCTCGAGCTTCCCGCTTCGTAGCGAGGTCTCCCCGGCGCCCCTAGGCCCCCCTTTTCTCTCTCGTTGTTTTCCACTGGCCGTGCTCGCAGGGTAGGCTCGGCCCCTCCGACCCCCTTCATGCCGCCCGCCAGTGCGACGGGAGGCTGGGCGGACGGGCGGTTCTGCACTCTCGTGCGTGTGCACGCACCCCGAATACGCGCATCGCTTTCTACTGCACGGGGATTTCATCGATGATGCTTATAACTGAAATGATGTCTTGTCCATCCGTGTATCTCTGGTTACAGTTGCAGGCACCGTGATCTCGTCACTATTCCCGCCAAGATCCGCTTTCGTCGACGCACACCTTACGCCTCCCCACTCCTCCCCCCACGCACAAACACACATACACACGTATATTTGGGTAAAGTTCAGAGCTTGTGATTTCCTCCCCCTCTTTTCTCTGACGTTTTGGGGCTCTCTGTCAGGCGTTATTTCTCGTCTTATCCCTTCACCCATCCCTGTGGGTATGCTTGGCGTAGCTCACTCTGGCAGTTGATCTCTCTTCCCTCTCTCTTCCAACGCCTGTGAGTGTTGGGGCGGACATCCTCGTCGACGTGGTTCAGTAGTTTATATTATTCTTGGAAAAGGCAGAGAGGACTGACAATGAACCCGAACGGCACCCCGGCTGGCGGGTCGTTGTTCCAGCAAATGTACAACGCGCAGCAGCAACAGGTCTACGGAGACCACCCTTCTCCGTCCCTGCCGCCTCCACCACAGCAAAAGCACGGCAACCAGGGCGCCGTCTATCTGCAACACCCCTACGCAGCGCCGCAACAAGACGTGGCCACACCTTCGTGGGCTCATGCCGGCCACAGCTACCAGCCCCAGCAAATGCCAGCCCCACAGTACAGCAACTACGCGCAGCAGCAGCCCGTACCGGTTCCGCTGTTGTACCAACCGCCGGTTCAGGATGACGACTACTACAAGGGTTTCCATGACGGCGTTGTGCGTCCATCTGGGCCGGTGTGGGGAAGCGTTGTCAGCTGGATTGTGCCTCTTGTGGTTAACGTGGCCTTCTTTGTTGGCCCTATCTGGTATTTCCGGCGCAAGTACATGCAGGCCATGGGGAGTGCGACTAACCCGGCCTCCGCATTAGGGGGTAAGGGTGGCACTGGAGGTTCCTCAAGCATGATGAGCGGACTCATGGATATGATGAACCCGATGAAGCCGAAGAACTTTCGCACCGAGGTGAGGGGGACGACATTCAAGGATGTCATCGGTATCCCAGAAGCAAAGGAGGACCTGAAGCAGTACGTGGACTTCTTGAAGGACCCTGCTAAGTTCACGCGTCTCGGAGCGAGGCTGCCGAAAGGGTGTCTGCTGACCGGTCAGCCTGGTACCGGCAAGACGCTGCTGGCCCGCGCTGTGGCCGGAGAAGCGAGCACGCCGTTTTTCAGCTGCTCAGGCGCCGATTTTATTGAGATTTTTGGCGGCAGCGGCCCAAAGCGCGTGCGTGAGCTTTTCGAGGAGGCGAAGAAGGCGGCCCCATGCGTCGTGTTCATTGATGAGATCGACGCGATCGGCTCGCGCAACCAGGGAGGCCGCTCCATGGGTGGCGGCAGCAGCGAGGAGAACCGCACCATCAACCAGCTTCTTGCCGAGCTGGATGGTCTGACCAGCAAGGAGGCGATCGTGGTGATTGCCGCCACAAACTATCCAGAGGCTGTTGACAAGGCGCTGCTGCGTGAGGGTCGCTTCGACCGAAAGGTAAATATTCCCATGCCCGATCATAAGGCACGCTGCGAGCTATTTGAGTTTTACCTCAACCGCATCATCACAGGCGACCCAAACTGCAAGCCCAAGGTTCAGGTCTTCAAGACTCGTCAGCAGGCTGAGGTTGGTGGTAGCGGTGCCCCATCAGCGTCTCACTTAGCTACCTCGGTCACCAGCGATGAGGTCAATACAGAGAGGAAGATGCTGGTGACCGAGGACGCCAAGCCTGAGTCGTTGAAAGTAATCCCCGGCGTGAGCAATAAGGACTACGCCGTCGTGCTGTCCGAACGCACTCCAGGCGTGTCGCCAGCACAGATTTCTACAATCGTGAACGAGGGCGCCCTCACGGCGGCCATGAACGCAAGGATGTTGTGCCGCTGGAGGTGCTTCAGGACAGCATTGACGATGTTCTCATCGGCAAGAAGCACCGTCAGCGCATGAGCGACACGGCGCTGCACCGTACGGCCTATCACGAGGTGGGCCACTGCATAATGGCCTGGACAAACCCGCTGCAGAAGGACGTCATCAAACTGTCCATCATTCCCCGTGGCCGTGCCGGCGGGTACACCCAGCAGGTGCAGGACGAGGCGATGGAACCGCAGACAGACGAGTTTCTCTTTTCGCAACTGTGCGTGCTGATGGGTGGCCGAGCCGCAGAGCGAATCTTCGAGAAGGATATCTCAATAGGTGCCATGGACGACTTACAGCGTGCCACGCGCTTGGCGATGGAGAAGCTGCTGAAGTATGGCATGTCCAAGACGATCGGCCAACTTGCCTTCAAGCCAAATGACAAGAATGACGGCCGTGCGTGGATGACATGGTCAGAGAATCTGCACGCCAAGGTGGAGGCCGAGGCCCGCGCGCTTGTCGAGTCTGCATACATGCACACCGAGAAGACTTTGCTGACTCACAAGGAGCAGCACCAGAAGCTGGCCGAGTTGCTCCTTGGCAAAAAAGAGCTGAATAAGGCGGACATTGCGAGCGTCCTTGGCGCCCGCCCGGTGCTGCAGGCCTAAAAAAAAACGGCGCAGAGGAATCGGAAGATGGAGCGTTCTGCTGGTGTTGAGCGGTGTGAAAAAGGAAAAAAGGAGTGCGTTCGTTGTTCTCGAAGAGACGCAACATCTACCTTTGAAGGCCCTTCGCTGTGGTGGTCCCCGCGCCCCGGCTAGCAAGGGGATTTCATAGGGGAGTATGGAGGAGCATAGGGCCTCGTCACTTCGCGCCTTCCTTATACGGCAATGCTTCTTTCTATTTTCCTCAACTCTTCGAGTTTTTGCTGATTCTTTCTTTCTTTTTACTGCTTTGCCTGGATTGCTTGCGATATTGGACGCTCAACTTCTGCGCCCCCCCCCCCCACATCCTATTCGTTTCTGTGTGTGTGGTGTTGGTCCACACAGTGTTCCGCCCTCTTGCTTTGCGCTCTTGAAATCTGCAGTCGAACACCACGCTCACCTGCTAGATTTGCTTGTATTGGCTGTGCTGGTGGCTTTGTGATTACTCCGTCAAGAGTACGGTGGCTCTGCGACTTGCAAGAGGGAGCTTCCCGTACCGGTAACAGGAGTGTACGGTGCCTGGTTGTATTTCTCTTCGCCTTGCTTGTGTGTATCTGTGGGTAAGTGAGTTAAGTTGTCGGTACGTCTGTTTTCTTCTGTGGTTTCGACTCGGTTGTCTTGTCGTTCCTCTTATCCGCCCTCCTCCTGTCTCTTTCCTCTTGTCTTTTCAACCATTTCTAACACAAATGGAGAAGGGGAACTCCCCCATTCTCTCTCACGCCCGCCCGCCCCCCCTCTACTTGCTTTGCCGAGCTGCCATAGAAAAGCAACAACAGCCTCTCACAGAGACGCGTCCTTTCACGACTCTGTCCCAAGGGCTGAGTGGCTATGTAGTCAGCTCGCTTGAAGTGTTATTCGCAGATGGCAATGATAAGAAATTTCTTGGGAGCTTTACAAGACAGCGTGAAATCACCGGTGTAGCTTCAACGTACAGCTCTGGAACTGCTTTGGCGGTGGAGAGCGTCTCTCTGGGATGAATCGCAATGGCCTACCATCGATACGCCTCGGTCTCGTAGTCCTGCTGCTTTGCGTGGCTCTCTCTTCGCTGCCGCTGTCCCCCGAAAGTGTGTCGTAGTATGAGTGTGCAGTGCCGATGATTGTCCATGTGATCCATCGACCTTTACCCTTTGCTTTTCATATCGCTGGCTCCTTTTGTTTCTTCTTGTGTGTCCTGTTACTGGGCTTCGCGCTACAATAGGTGCGATACCGACCCCCCCCCCCACACACACAAATGTGCGACTCTCGCTGATGGGAACTACTTCTACTAGAGAGCTTTACTATCCGGCGACTACGCAGAGCTTACTGACAGAGACGAAGAGGCGTTGACGGCCTCTTCAGTGGGTGCTTGTACTGCCCTGTCTCCCTCTCCCGCCTCCTCCTCGACTGCAGAGACGACGATAGGAAACAAAAGGGCTGCTGTGCCGGAGGACACTCTCAGCTCACCTTTGGCTTCGTGGCCTCACTAGAAGAGGGTTCCCTACCCTGAGAGGACACGAGGGTGTAACTCTCCTGCGCAGATCCCTCTTTTCCATTGGACCCCTCTTCTCCAAGGAAACCAAAGAAGAAAAGCCGCCGTTAGAGCGAAAACTAAAAAAAACGAAAGTGGAGAGGCGCGGATGAGCATCTCCGCACCTCCTCTTTCGGATGATGTGGTGACTCTACCGGCTGCCGAGTTACGTGAGTCACTGGAGAACATACTTTCTGCTATTAGTGCCTCTGTGCACTCGTGCTCGGAGGAGAGCAGGGCGTTGGAGGTGCAGCGTCAACGGGTTCTTACGCTTCTGCTCAAGCTGGATCGAAGACAAACTTCCTTCGACTCACTGGATACCACAGTGCCGCGTCACGGTACTCTTTTATCTCCAGTCTGCGCAGAGACGACCGTCGAACATGGTGGCTCTTTGCATGCCCTCGTCCGCAGCAGCGAGTCTGCTGATGCACAGACTGACGCACCGGGGGATCAATTCCGCACGGCTTTCAGAGAGGACGACAAGGTGCACACTAGATCGATGCCACATCCATCCCATCGCTGCCTCCTGGGTAACCTTTTTTCTCAGCCAATACAGCGGGACATGACGGCGCCTTTGTCTTGCATGTTTTCTGGCGTCTCATCCCCATCATCCTTGTCAAGGGGTGAGGCGGATGGATTGGAAGGTGACTGTGAAATGGACTCTGGTGTGTGTGCCCCAAGCACCCGACTGCAGCAGATGGGGCAATTATGCTGCTCCTCTGCGGCGCTACCTTCTTTTTCGAACGATGAGGGAAGGAGTGGTCGTGAGTGGCATGACTTAGCATCACGCGTTCAACGACACAGGCGTATGGTCGAGGATTCTCCAAGACCACAAGAGATGCGCTCCTGCGCCCCGTCAGCGCAGGTTAATACTCAGAATAGTCGCCATTGGAATAGCGATACGACGGTGTCGCGCAGCTTCTGGATCAACGTGTGGCCCTGCTATGGTGGCACCTCGGCGTCTCACACTCAGCATCCAACACGCGTCCTCGTGCGAGGGCGGTACCACTACATCGAAGAGGTAATGGAGAAGGCGGCGAAGCTGACGGACTGCAGGCCCGCCTCCCACGGCTTTTACACACCTGAGGATGTCCGATTCGCCATCTGGAGAACTTGGTTCCGGAGCAGCATTACCTCCTCTTTCCTTTTGGGGGGTTTTACCGCAAGCAAGCCGTCCCTACCGCACTTTTGTGGCAATTGTACAGTGACGCACGCCACGTTGTACAGTGCCTGTAGTGTGATGGGTGAGCGCAGGAGTTTGATGCGACCATTTGGGGTGGTGCCCATTCGAACACACCGACTAGCCACGATTTGTACAGAGCGCACATGGCGTGCACTTCTCTCTTTTTTAGTATTTCCCGTTCTTATTTTTGGCACTCAGCGCGTTTCTCGTGGTCACCTCGCCAACACCTTGGCGGTGGTGAGTTCATCCACTCTCCGGTCTGTCTGTCTGTCTGTGTCAGCGTGTGGTTTTTACGTTTAAAGGTGATGTTCCTCTTATTATGTTCTTCACCACTTGTACACCACCATCCCCTACTCTTCCCCTCTCGCTTGCCTGCTCTTTCAGTGCTGGTAGGCGTTCTCACCCTATTTGTGTGCTTGTGCATGTATGCACCCCTCTCCCCCCAGCTAGCGAGGATGTCCCATACCACCCCCTCCTTTCTGTTTATTGCTACTCCTTGGCGCGGTAGAGCACTCGACTGTGACAGTGTTCGCGCGCACGAACACTGTCACAACACCCACAACGGCGGCGATGAAAAGGCTATGGGGGGAAGGCGCTGTCAGCTTGACTTGGTTAGCTTCTCAGTAAGGCGCTCTTGTCTCCTTCCTTCCGAGCAAACGAGTCACGTGAGAGGGTGCGTGGCGGGGAAAGCACGTGTCACGCTGCGCTCATCTGTGCAATGCGTGTTGCTTACGATCTTTTTCTTTGTTACCTTCTCAAACTCAGTCTCCTCGCTCCACATTACCCCCTTCCTTCGGTTCCTACCTCACCCACTCACTCCTTCGTTGCGCGCAGCACTCCCTGCCAGTCATCCCTCCCCTCTTTCCTGGTGGACGCCTGCACCTTTTCGCCTTCACGAATACCTACAGACACAAATTCTCCTTGGCTTCTCCTGCAGAAGGGACGACTACGCTGCACCGTAGATTCAACCTCTTCCTCTGCCTCCCCCCCTAGAAGGGAGGATGAGTCAGGGAGGTAGTCGCCGCAAGGTGTATGGCTTTAAGGCGGAGCGCCAAGCCTTTTTTTCAAAAAATGTGCGCCAAACATTCCTCGAGGAGGGACGGCGAAAGAAGGATGAGGAGCGCGCTCGCATGGAGGCTTACCGAAAGCTCTGCAAAGAGGAGGGGATTGTGTCAAAGCGACTGGAAGACTACGACCGCACCCGCAAGTCTGCCACAGAGGAACTGAGCAGCATTCTTGAGCAAGTCGACTATGACCAGAGCCTTACAAACAATGAGAAGAAGAAGCGCAAGTACAACCTGAAGCGCAAGTTTTCGGCGACGACTGTCAATGACCTCATCGACAAGAAACAGAAGCACTACAATGCTGTATCTGGAATGGAGGAGGTGCAGCGCAAGCGGCAGAAGGAGCGGGAGGAGAAGCAGCAGGCGCGGCTGGAGCGCGAGCAAGAAAAGAGGGCGTGTGTGCAAGCACGCAAGTCGCGCAACACACTCTTTGCTAAGCGGACCAAGAAGGGGCAGCCGGTCATGTCAAGCCGTATCGAATCCCTGCTGCAGAAAATCGGCAAGCAGTGACTGTAAACCTTTGAGAGTGACCATGGATAGGACCGCTGTTAGGGACACACGCACGACCTTCAGAAACAGAACCTCCAACGCTAGTACATCCAATTCACAAAACTCACTACTGCGCTTAAGCCTTGGGGGAGAGCTTACCGCTTTATCCCCTTCTGCCGACAGTGCGCCCTATTGTGCTACTTCTCTGTCCACCGCTTAGTGTATTTTTTTTTCGTTGTTGAACCGGTGAGCCGTCTTCTTAGCGTGCACCACCTCACTGGTGCACTTCCTGGACCCAGTTCTGCGTCTTCTTCTTTCCGTGTGGGAACCCTAAGCATGTAACCTGACTCTGCTCCGGTTGGCGCAGCCGCGGTCTTCTGGTAACGTGAAAAACGATCACGCACTCGCAGCCAGACTTATTTCCCGAGTGGAAGAGGGCAAGCGTACTCCTCAGCTCAAACTAAGCGCGGTGGAGAGGAGGTCGGTTTTATTCACAAAGTCGAGTGCCTCACTCCCGGGTGGGGCACGCCGCTTGGTTTCTCTCTCCCTCAGGACCGAAGAATAGTTCAGCGCGTCGTATTCCGGGTCCAGTACCCTCGCTCTGTGTGAGGAGACGCCAAGACCCCCCCCCTAATCCCTGTGCTGTCCACGCCAAGCCATTTCTGGTTGTGTCAGTGACGAGTACCCTACGGACGTGGGGAAGCGAGAGCGATGCATCACTTGCTGATGTCAGCCGCCAAGTCTTGTATGGTGTGACACCGGAGCAACTCGAAACGGGGAACACGCTTACACGATCCACATGATAGTTACAACACCAGTGTGACTCGTGTGGTATGTCACCCGTCCCCTCGCTACCTACTGCTATGGGGAGCCTGAGTGTGCCACCCAGTGGGGGGATGCCCCAGGTGGCGACCGGCACAATGGGGACGGCAGAGAGGCGACCTGCGGAGCGGGGGGGGGTGGGTAGGTGAGCCGAAATCGAAGCAGGGACTGTGCTGAGAGGACTGAGCCGGCGCACTGCTGTACTGTCCGTGTCTAGGGCTGCTTCGCATGATAAGGGTGTTATCTGGAAGGGGTAGAGCGGAGTGTGACTCATGTTGTGCAATGGAGAAGGGACACGCTTGGAAAGGACAAAAAAAACACTTCGGTGCACTCAGGCTTCTCGCTTCCAACGAGGGGCCTTGATCGTGGTCTGCGGAGTCTCTTGAACATGATGGTAAATGTGCACCTCGTCATCCCGACTAGTCCATGGGGGAGAGGCTCCCAGTGCGTCTAGTCAACAGCAGCACCAAACCTAGAGTCTCTCTACCTTTCGCAGTGTGGACACGGGTCCCTCCATTTAGGCCTGTATTGGTACCTCTTCTGTTGGCTTCCACATCTGTCTTACGCCTCTCCTACACCATCACCTACCGAAATGTGCACACGCGCCACGACTCCTTTTCTACCACTGGACCCATCCTCACCTCGGCGCGGTCACTGCAGTGATGCCCAGACATGGGCTAGTCTCGTTTCCTTCTGTGGTACTTTGACGGTGATCCCATACACTTGGGTCGACATAGGGAGCGCATAATACCGTGCAGCTACTCGCCTGCTCGAGTTTATTCTCCCGCCCCCCCCTCTCTCTCTCTGCGTGTGTGCGTGCGCCCAAACGAACAAGAGCAAAACATGCCATTAAGAGGGACCGGCGCAACGGTACGGAAGCGCTCACTTTTCTGTCGTGCAGTGACTACCTGAGCGCCAATATATCCGATATGGGGTACTTCTGGGGGTGTGTCCTTCTCTTAGTGGCCATCATTTTTCCTCTAGCTGTGATGGGATGTCGCTCTCACTCCGTGTTTCGACGCCGCAGGTTTCGGTCACCCGCCCCGTTTAGCTGACGTTCCTCCATCAGTTTTTTCGCGTGTGTGTGTGTGTGTGTGTGTGTGGTGTGTGTGTGTGTTTGAATGACGATTGATGTTGGACTGAGTGGAGCGGCGAAGGAAGGCAGAGAGGAAAGGGGGATGAGATCGCACCCGTTTCTTTGTGGATATGGGACTATGGCGCCTTACTGCCCTTTCCATCGGTGTGCATTGTTTCTATGGGAGGTGCCTATTCTTTCTTGATCCCCGCCTGGTTCTTTATGATCTGCTCCGCAGCACCTTACTGCGTGTATTTTGGGGGATGACTAGTAGGGTGTACATTCTCTAGTTTGGCAGCTACTAGCGAATTATGCACTCTCTCAGCTGACTTTTCCACGTTCTTCTCCCTTCTTATCGGCGGCGGGGGGTGCTTTTTGGGGAGAGAAGGGAGGGGGACTGTGATAACAGTGAGTTGAGCTTTCTGTTGTGCGGCGCGTTTGTGGCTTGTCTTTCCACCGGGTATTGCAATAGACAACAAACGTCGATTGCGCGAGAGGCCTCGGTAGTGCCTCTTTTGCTTAGTCTTCGCTTCAGGCACGGAATGCGTAGGAAATGCCAACTGTTCTGCGGAGCGGTACTGGCAATGAAAGGGGCGCCTTCATGGCTGGGAAAGAGCCTCCAAAACGGTGAGGGCACTCTCCCGGAAGAACACTGCGCTGATTCGCGTGCACACAGCGAAGAAGCGAACAGACGAGTGCGTCCATGTGCTCTCTCGTATGTCTTCCTCTCTTTCTCGGTGCTTAATCCAGATAGGAGACCTGTAGCAGGGAGGGGGGACGGCTTGCCACTCATGTTTGCACGTCCTCAACTCGTGGGTAAAAGAAAATAGGCGCGAGTGACTCCCTGTCGCAGGTAAAGGAGGTGTAGTGTGCATTCAACGCAGTGGTCAGCTCTTGTGGCTCTCTTATCTGGTCACTAGCGTTCGGTGTTGTTTGTTGTACTGTGACCTTGCGTGTTGCTGCTCGCGAACGCAACGCAAACGGAAAAGAAAATGTCAATGCGATACACACTCTCACCCTCTACGTGGGCAATGATGTCGACACTTTGCCGACCAAGTCCTCACCGCGTCGTGCCCAGGTTGCTTTCTGCTTTCTCCGCCTCTTTTCTGTCTGCTCGCAGTGGAGCATTCCTGTGCCTTGCTCCTTATGAATGCACGACAACTACCTCAGTCGTGCTGTGTGCCTGTCCTCTTCACCGACTGCTTCTTTTCAGCTCCTCCATCGGCCCCCCTCCTTTAATTTCTACGCTACTCGGTACTTACACCTGCTCTTCACACACATACTCCCACTCACAATCTTTCGATTGGCGCCCTCGACCATTTGGCCACTCCCCCTTCTCCTCTCCCCGCCTCTGTGTCGTCTTGTCGTGACTCAGTAGAAAAAGAAGTTCGGCTGTGACTGGTGTGTGTGTGCGTGCGTGCGTGTCTTGTGCTATTCTGTCTTGCGACAAGCACAGGGGCGATCAGCTACGAGGCTCTACGCTGTAGAAGACTCTGCGCCTTCAGCTTTCCATCAAGGATTTTTTATTTGCTTTGAAGCAGGAGGGAAGTCGCACGGCAGCTCTTCGAGAACATTGAGTTTCTATCCGACTGAGCGCATTCCTCGCTGTCGAGACCACTTATTGCGCTACTCGCCTTTTATCAACCTTATCTGTACTATTCCTGAGATGCCAATAGTCTAGAAACCTCCACCCTTACTCTCTCACTCACTCTCTCTCTCTCTGTGGAACTCTTGCCCTCAGACACGGAAGGGTTTCTATTGGAGGCTCGCACTTCTTATCGACCTCTTCTCCTGCATGAGCAACAAATTGCATCTACCATCGACATTTCCTCGTCTTGGTCAATATAATCACTGACGCGTAATTCGTTTCTTTATTTCCCTTTTGAAGAGGAGGCTGCTGGCGTCATGCGCATTTCTGTGTCCATGTGGCCGTTACTGTATGGGCACCGCGGTGGTTTCCACAGTACAACAGCCGCACTCGCCGCACGACGCTTTTTTCGAAGCTCCGGTGCCGGTCTTAAGAATGATTCGAGGCCAGTATCCTCGGTGCCGCCCAGAACCGAGTCGGACACTCCCACAACTCCATCATCATCGACGTCCTTGGCCAACCACAGTGCATGGGAAAGCAATGCGCACGCCGCGCTGGCGGCCACTGCCACTGCTATGTGCGGCTCCTCCTTTGCCTCCTCAGCGTCTCAGCGAGGGGCTGTTGAACAGGTAGATGGTGTGGTGCGCACTGCAGGGCTGTACACGCACACCATTCTCACCGAGGCTGACAGGGTGCCGACTGGGGTAGCAACGTCGGCTGCGGCATCCTCCGTGGGCACTGGATCCGGACTCAATGTTGCGCGAAAAAACATGCGACCGTACCACTACGCAGTAGCGACACCTCTGCAGCGCCAGTACATGGCAGCAGCGATGCATCCGTGCCGCCGCCCCCGCCAAGTGCGCAACGTGAGATGACAGCGCAAGGAGAGGCTGTCAAGGACGTCAAGACTGCAGCGCGACCGCAGGACGGTCCAATGGTGCCAGATTACGGGCCACTGCGTGCGACCGGCTTATGGTCCGTAGATGAGGTGCTTGATGAGTCGAAGAAGACGGTCGAGTTCCGGCGCATCGACGATGTCGAGAGCGAGATCATTGAAAACCTGAAGAATGTCGAGGAGGCCCTGTCCCGTATGAGGAAGAGGAGGCATGGAAGCACAAACTGATGTTTGAGTGCAAGTTCAAGAAGACACCAAAGCACCTCACGTGGAAGGAGCTTGGCGAGGAGATCGAGTGTATGGACTGTGTGATTGAGCTGGATGAGCACCGTCCCGAGGAGATTTTCACCATTTTCTTCTACTTCATCGTTAAGAAGACCGGCACCCGCGACCTGGTGTGGTCAGCCCGGAATGACGTCTCGTACTCGGAGGGATTCACCGATCTCCTGGCCGCTGTTGGTGCGTGCTTGGGCCGGTCCGACGTACATCGCACCATCCGCTTTGATGACGGGGTCGGCTGTACGCGAGACCTCACCTTTCGTAAGCGGTCTCGCTACACATCCGACGTGTACGTGGCCTTTCGACCACCCGAGAAGTACGACAAGTTTCAGCGGAAGGAAGAGAAGGACGAGTACGAAGCAGCGATGGAGAGGGAGGGCATGAGTATGTGGGGGTACCACCCGTCCCTCATGGATCCGGAGTTCAGCGAGCTCGACTTCAAGGACCCTGAGGGCACGTACGAGATTGCCCTATCCGCTCACAGCTTCTCGTTTATTGTCCTGCGTGCCGTTCGCCGCCTGCTGGCTCGGCCGATGAAGGACTTTTACCGACCTTCGCAGCTGATGCGCACGGCGAAGGTGAAGACGGAGGATGAGATCGGTTTCATGCACGCCTTGAAGGGCTGGCTAGGCGTCGATGAACAACTCTACCCGCATCACACGCCCATCGAGGCGCTGCAGGACCACTGGCTTGGCAAGGACGCCCCATTTAGTCTCTGCGCCATTGTCAACAAGCTGCGTGAGATGAACTACCTCAAGAAGGAGAACCCTGAGTTGCAATCGTGGCTCTCCGTGCGGAGCCACGACACCCACCTCGCCATTCGCAACATGGGGGTAAAGCTGCTCGGAGTCGGGGCCAGCACACTATTTGTTCCCGTTTCGCATAACGCGACTGTAAATTGCCTGCTCCCCAAGCCGCAGCAGCGCCGACTGGAGAGTCGCGTTTCGCTGAACGCTCTTCTGGGGCTTCCAGACGAAACGCGCAAGCTGAAGGAGTTCAAGAAAATTACTGGTCACGACCGCATCACCGAAGTGACTCCATCCAGCACGCGGGAGGCTGCGACAGTCACGCCCTCCAGCCACGAGGACGCGGCAAGCGTGAAGAACAGGCCGATGTAGAGGAACGGCGCACAAGACGGTTCGCGTTGCGGGGTCGCGCGCTTTTTTGTGTACAGTGGAAATTTCTCGCATGCGTCGCTGAGGGTTGAGGGTGGCGCACGTTTCCCCTTCGTGGAGGTAGTACGCCATACGTGGAGCTTCGCGCCTGCATGTGAATCTGTTGTTGTGGAGGGAGGAGGAGGGGACGGAGGCGGATCGAATGTCACTGTGCCCTCTCGCTCTGTGCCGCTTCTTTGCTTCCGGCAGCTTCACGCGTAGACGTGGTGTGATGGGTGGGTTGCGTTGCGTTGGTTATTTTTTTCTCACCTGTAAGGGTCCCTCTGATTTAAGTGCTCAACTATTCACTGAAAGAGAACAACAACACAAAGGCGCGACTGACGTAAGGCCACAAAAGAGCTAAACGGCTTCCCCCCTCCGCGGGGCTGGGGGGAGAGGAGGCTGGTAAGAGACGCTGCCTGAACGCTGTCGACTTCAGCGTGTACGTTTTCTTTTTCTTTTTTGCCGCATTCGCGCCTGCATCGAGAGAGAGAAGCCATGGTGGCGGTTGTCGTGGTGATGGCGTGGTGTGGAGCACTGTTTATGCGCTCGTGACCGGCGCTTCAGGTACATCGCTCCTTCCCCTAAGGGCCCAAGCAGAGATCGAGGAATCGCTGAAGTGGTGCAGGAAAAGAGAAACGGATATGTGCCACGAAATGTTCTTCGTGGACGGAGATCAGCAGCGCCTTACATGATCGAAGCTGCGCGACTCAGCGGATCACTTTTGCTTTGGGTGAACTTGCCTCTGTGTGTGTGTGGGGTGGGGGGGGGAGAACTGCTGCTATGCCGCATTATGTTTGCATCTCGTTGGGCCTTAAGAGTCATCCACCCTCTCTCTCTTTTTCTTCATCTCTGGTCCCAGCCTCGCCCCAGATCTGTGCATCCTTGTTGCTCCTCTACTTTACGTCCCCCTCTTTAGGTTTCAATGTGCGACCAGTATTAGCACACACACACACACACACGCACATCAAACTTTTTCTGTCCATACGGGGTCTTTCTTTTGGGGGAGGGGTAGTGCCCAACGCTGCTGGAAACAAGCACACTGTACCCGGTGTTTCACCTTGAGTATTCAGGACTTGTGTTTGTTTTTCGCTTTGCGGGGCTATGAGGTTAAGATGAGTGGCGAGGTCGATTTCTGGACTGCCACAATCGCGGCGTATCAGCCTCTGCAGCTTCCTTCACCAGAGCTGAGCGAGAAGCTGCTGAAGAGACCACCATTTCGTTTTATTCACGACATCGTTTGCAGCATTGATGCGCGGTTCGCCGCGTACGACCATGTGATTCCGGTTGCGCTACGCAACTCTGCCCAGGTCGACACAAAGGAGAAAAAGATTGAATACTTGACGATCCTCATTCAATACATCAACAAGCTCATGAAGGTGGAGATCGACGTCAACCCGAAAAAAATTGTGTCAGGCCACGAGCCCGAGAAGACTAATGTCTTTCTTCAATACCTCGCCTCTTGCATCGGCTATGCGCAGCAGGATAAGGCAGCCCAAGCGGCCTCTGCAGCAGGTCAGAATAGTACAGCTCTTGCCTTTAGCTCTCCGTCGACAGCTGCAGCGTCATTCTCGACCCATCTGCCACAAGGCAACTTGTCCCTTCATCCACCTAGCTGTCGTGATCGAATGAAGTCGTGCTCGATGAGCCCCACTGAGCGTCGTAATTCCCACGCTTCTGCCCTTGATGAGGCAGCGAAATTTAACAAGAAGCTAGATGGTTACTCGCTGAACCTAAACCTCAATGATCAGCGTGATGTGCGAGCGGAGGGTGAGAGTATTGTCCGGATGTGGAACGAGCTCGTCAGCCCGATGGCGGAAACGAAGCCATCACACTTGTCCCTAGAGGCTCTTGAGACGGCCATCAAGCGACAGATCGAGACGACGAAGATGATGCAGGAGCTACTGAGCGAGAATGACCGCATTATTGACAAGTTAGAATCGTTTGTTACGTGATTGGTCTTATGACGCATTCAGTGTATGTGTGTGTGTCGGGAGGAGGGGAGGCTGTTGTGGGCAACGGAGCAGTGTCTTGTCCACTGTAACGAGTGGAAAGGGTCCGATGAGGGGGTCGGTCGAGGAACTTTAGGGCTGCGAAGACTCGTTAATGTTGGCACGGTGAGGAGGGTCAGATTGCCACGATTCATTTCTCTCTCCCTCCCTTCTCATTTTGGTCGCCTCCAGTCACCCTTCGACGTACATGACAGAGATGCTGCTGCTCGTTCACAGTATGGGCTACCGTCGGGCCCACGTCTCCGCTGTCCCTTCTGTTTTTTTTGTTGTTGTTTCGATTTGCTTCTCTTTAGCCGTCTTCCGTCAACCTCTCCTCCTCCTCTGGCTCTTCCGAACCGCCTTTAGCTACTCTCTGGTGCCGCGGATCTGCTGAGTTGACAATGGGCCCACGCATACGTGCACAGTACCACAAAGCTGGTCACGAATGGGTCGATTCTTTGTTTTATGATTTTATTTTGGGGGGTTTTCCCCTCTTTGCAGAGAGAAGGGATACGCAGGGAAGGCACAGTCTTGCTCGTGTTTACAATGCTGCTGCCGGCTGCCTCTCCTCTGCCCCCCCTCTTTGTGCTGTTGGTGTTGCTGTGTGCGATGCGGTGAGTGCAGGAGTGGATGTTGTGCGTTACACACTGCCTGCTCACCTTCCCTCTTGTCATATTCGATGACTGTGCGCGTGTACGTTGCACAGCGGCTCGTTTTTTTTTATTCATTGGGCACAGAGAGACACACACAAACACAAACGCGATGTGTGGTGTGTGTCTCTCTCTGTGCTAGCTGGAAGAGGAAGGTAGGCAACTCGCTCTATGACATAATCCAATATCTGTGTTAGTGGGTGTCTATCACTACCACCAACGATTGTGTCCATCTCCTCCACTGATTGCCAAGGAGAGGAAAGCAGAATCCGTAGTGTCGATCCACACACCGTCATGGTGACAATGAGACGTGTACTAGAGGAGAATTTCCATAATTTAGCTTACTCGTCTCTTGTCTTTGCAGACGAATGCGACTGTTGATCGACCAAACGCACGAGGGAGGGAAGTAAGCGTCCGCTTCATCATGACACGCAAGACGGCAAGCTGCACCTATGTGGGTTCCGCCTCCTTTTCCTCACCGCTCCAGTACTTCTTCTCGCACTTCCTTCCCTTCTTGCTGTGTCTTCACATGTTTCTGAACTCATTCTACGCTGTCACATTCTCCATAGTCTTCTCGCATAGAAGTTTTGCAATAGAGCGGAAGAGGTCTTCCTCTCCCCTGCCTAACACACACACACACACACAAACACGCGACAACGGCGCACCGCAATCCACCTTCGCTCGTCAGGTGTGGCTCTTCGCATGTATGTGTGTGTTGTATGTGATACGTTGCTGGCTTGTTCTGAAGTGTTTGTCAGTTTCTGCAGCCGGGAGGACATTTAACACTTGAGCCGCCACCAGCGCAGCAGCTCAGTCTTTTGATTGGGCTTGGTATTGGATGAGTACCAACGCCACATAAAGGGACGTACTCCGCCCTCCGATACTAACCTCAGCGACCGCTTGGAGAGCTCCCCGTCTCTCTACACCACCCTACCGCTGTTTTGCTGCTGCTCGCATTCGCTGCTTACGAAGCCCTTCTTGAGCCGACTTGTGTGAGGTTTCCGGTGAACGTATCTCTGTCTGTTCTTCCCCACTTTTTTCGCTCCGGACCCGCCAGCAGCCACGTCTGAGTGTTTCTCCGCTCTATGGAAGCCGTCATGGATGACGAGCAGCTTGAGCCGGCGCCTGTGCGGCTGCGCACCGAAAGCGGTGCGCTTTCCTTCAATAACGACCACAGAAGCAACAGCGCTGGCATCCGTGACGAACTGGCTGGCATTGGGGAACAAATCAAGGTGCTTCAACTCCAGCTTAGCGGCAGCCTTTCTCCTGAAACAAAGACAGCAGAGGCCGTCACACAGACATTATGGGGCTTGTTGTGGAGGCTACGCACATTTCTCTTCCTTGCCTCTCCTTCTGCAGCGCATAAGTGGCATGTCGGTGGCGCACTCTTTGACGTATATCACCGCCGTCACTACGGCAAGGATGCGGCCCACGTCGCAATTGCGCTTCGCCTGTATCTGGTCCTCTTGCGCTTCGCTATCGTCTGCCCAGCTGCCGCGCTCCACGGCTGTCTGACGCTGTTTGGTGTACTGGCAGTGCTGAACGATGCTCGACTGCGGTCATGGAAGGACACGTCTGAGAGACTTCTCGAGGGCCTCCTTTTTGTCTCACGGGCGCTGTACCGTACTGAGCGCGATGCCTTTGCTCAACTTTCGAACGTCGCGTTGGAGCTGCTCTCGGAGGTCACGGCGCACTTCAACAGCCCTGCCGAGGAATCCGAGAGCGCCCTGTTCCTTCGGCTGTCCATTCAACCCTCCGCTGCGCTGTGGTCACAGGCAGAGGGCTTATTGCCATCTGTGGCCTCGACAGCTTTGGAATCGGACTTGGAGGGCAACATACAACAGCTGGAGGAGGCGTTCTCCACCTGCACTTGTGTGGAGACCCTCTACGAGGCGCGCTGCATACAGGCATGCCTCTTGCGTCTGATCGTGCGACTCAGCGAGGAGAGGCTTCTTGTTTCTCTTTCCCCTGACCGCGTCGGACTTCTCTGTGACGTCGCCTGTCATCTTGTCTCCAGCGCAGTCCCCGGGGCTGGGGGTGGCGTGGTGAACCGTGTGCAGCACGACGCGGCGTGGCACACTCTTCGCTATTTCGCGGTAGTGGACCCTCGCTTGCTTCCGCATGTACAGGGGCCTCTCATCTTGTCTGTCTTGGCCGCTCAGTGGAGTCGCCAAGGGTCACACACGTGCACGTCTGTCTTTGACATCACCGTTGCAGAAAAGGCTCTGTTTGAGTGGTGTCGGTGCCTCAGCACAGCAGAGCTAGACTCGCTTGTGGCCTCGGCACACCACCGCGGTGGAGCGGGGACTGATGGCCAAGGTGCGATGAGGGCGTGTCTTGTGCAGATGTGGGAGGTGGCGGTGCAGTGGTGCTTGGAGTTGTACGCCAGACCTGATACAATCTCGGATGACATCGTTGCGAAAACCGAGTTCGGTATACGGCGGAGTGTTTCAGCCATGATCACATTACAGCAGTGGGTATGGTTCTGTGAGAGAGTCTTTCGCAGCACAGTGGTGCAGGCGAGTGTTTTAGCGGAGACAATGCAGATGGATGAGCAAAGGCTGCTCGCGGCGCACAGTCACCACTTGCAGCTTCTCGCGAATGAGCTGCCCCTCTCGTCGTTCACTGCATCGCTGCTGTGCACCCAGTTGCCGCCTTTTACAGTCGAGTCTGAATTGACGTTTCTGCCGATCCGAATTCTGTCCTTCTTCAATGTACCAGCGCTGGAAGCCTGCGTGGCAAATGTGGTGGACCGCGCGAAGAACTGTATTGACGTCTCTGCTTACCGTTTGCTAGAGGCAAACGCACTGGCGGTTCAGGCAGGCCTCAAGGCCTCGTCTCCGATCATCCGGTGCGATGTAGCAGCGTTTCAGAGCGCCCTGACTGAAACGCTGGAGGTAATGCACCACCACGAGTCGCCGTCCTACAGTCTACTCATCCAAGCCATCACTGTCCTGATGCACGCTTTTCCAACGAGCTCGGAGAATGGAGAGATTCATAAGTCTGACACCGTGGCGCGCGTCATGGAGAAGCTTGAGAGCAGTATTTCCGCTCGGCGTAAGGGAGCTTCCGCGGCTCTCGTGATCGCTGCACCCCTGTGGCAGATGCTGGATCGAGAAACCACCAGGACCCTGTTTCGCGCCGGCTCAGGGCTTGGATGGAGTCGGCGACTGCTGACGCTGCCACCTCACGCTGTGACGTCGGCCAAAGCAGGAGAGGTATTTCTGTGTCGAGCTGCTGGACTTGCCGAATCACTTCAACGTGCACTGGCCGAGACGATGCAGCGAGATGGCGCATGGTCATCACCGTTAACCTCTCATTCACCTCTCTCTACGGCTCTTCCTGGTGCCACTGTGGACAGCAGACAGGTAGCGGGGCGCCTGCAGCGTGCGTACGAGTCCACTGCGAATCATTTCCCCATTGTTGTGCAGCTACTTCAGACTCTGTGCACCCTTCTCACACAACTCCAGTGGGACGCCGAATGGTGGCGCTGCAGGGATAACGGCAAAGATGGCGCGTATGCTGACTCTAGCGGGGCCGCAGTGGCTGTTGAAAGCCTGTTTCGCAGTTCTTCCTGCATCCTCATGCTGCTGCTGAACATCAAGTACCGCTTTGCTGGAATTGCTGTGCCTGACAAGTCACAGGGGTGGAACGGCGCTTCAGTGGATGCGATGCCGTCCCGCGAGCGGAGTAGCACTCTCAGACAGCCTCTGGCACAGGCCGCGATGATAGTGGACGTGGACGACGACGACAGCGCTGAGGACGTTTTGGAGGGAAACGAGGAAGCGAAGAAGAGACGTCGACACGGCAAGAGAACGGTGGGCCGCGCTCTCCTCAGCTCGAAAATCGGAAAAACTGCAGCGAAAGGTGCTGCGAGTGGAGCACCGCAGGACGGTCGCCTATCACAGCAGTGCGCCTCGAAAACGAAGCAGCTGGAGAAAATTGTGCAGCTTAGCAGGTCGCAGCTCCTGCCCGCACTTCTCGCCTTTAGCCGGCACTTGAGGTGTGACGGAAATGGCGGGGGTTCGGTACTTGACGGGGACGAGGTGCAACACGGGGCTATGCCTGTCACTGTCGCGCAAATGGTAGTAGACACGACGACACAAGTGCCCTCGAGTGCGCAGCGGTTTGCCTGGCACACGCCTCCGTTGCACTGTCTCCTCCTTTTGTGGCGAAGGACGTGAAGGAGCTCTTCAGCCTCGCGTTAGCGCGCGTGTGCCAGAGCACAGACCCTATCTGCCACTACGCCTTGCGTGAGCTGGTGCTCTGGAGTCAGCAGCTGACCGACCCAGAGCGCACAGTAGGCAATGCGGCGATGCCGCCGCTGCTGCTAGTGCAGCTCTCGGGGACTGAGCGATTGTTGTCGGCAGTGCTGTCAGCGAGAAGAAATAACGACGCTCAATCTATCGTTGAATCTGGCGCACCGATTCTTCAGCTGCTGTGGTTGGGCCGACGTTTTTTCAGCGCTCATGTAGTGCACCATCGGCCGCGTCTGATGAACCGGACAGCAAGCAGCAGCTGTCTCTTACAGCGGAGTCTGTAGCAATGCAGGAGGCCTGGATGACGGTCTCTGAACGGGTTACCCAGGAGGGGCGTGCATGGGTGTGCCTCTGCTTCGACCTCTACGCGGTATATCAAAGTGTACGCTCTACACACGACGACACCGCACTGGCTGTCATGAGTCTCTGCATCGAGACAGCTCGGTGCATTATGGCGCTGTTTGCGTGGTCTGCCACGGATCTGCTTCGCTTCCGCGAGCGGCCATTTGTGTTTTCTTCGCTCTTTAGGGCCATTGTAGACAAGGAAGACCGCGACTTGAAGGTGGTCTTGACGTCGTCGCTGGATTTGCTGGGGCGCTATGTCACCTCGGCAGGTGTGGACCAAGTTGCTGGTGGAACACTAGCCGCGAGAGCTGCAATATTATCTGTAGTGCCTGGCGACGAGGCCACTCGAGCAAAGCTGAGGCATCTCATGGACCAGGAAAAGATTGCGGACTGGAGAGCAGTAGCGGGGGCGCTGGCGTACGTGCTCTACGAATGCGGCAGCAAAGCAGTCGCGAAACAAATGATGTACCTTGCAGAAGCGGTGAGCTACATCAAGAAAAACATCAAGGACATACCGGCAGTGGTGCGATCGACAATCCACTTTGTTGCTTTTCACATTGTCTCCCTCGAGGCCGATGCGCAGATGCTGGCACACGACCGTACTTGTCGCAGTGGGCGCATTCAGCGACGCGGCCTCTCCGGGGCGGCACCTCCGCACTCCCCTCTTGCTGTTTTGGGAGGGGCAGCGAACGAACTCTTTGGCTGCGGCAAGTGGGAAGGAGGCGATGATGCGGCAGATAACACCGAAGAGGCAGGCACGTCACCACCTTGTGACAGGATCACTGGCGAGCTGCACGCCGTAGAGGAGGACGGGGGTGATGCGTTGATCAACAAGGAGGTACTTGACGGTATTTCGTTTTCAGTGTTCGAGCGGGCTCTGGGCCAGCTGGTAACGCTGAGCGAGGCGGCAGAGACACCTGCCGGGGTGGAGAGCTCACTGCAGAGGCCGGTGGCGCGCGCAGTAGCAGCGGAGGAACTGCGCAAACACATGTTTGCGGTGCTGGACGCTGTCTACAAAGCCATTTACATCGAGCCTTCGGTTGCCCACCGCAACGAGGGTGCCGGTGTTGCCAACGAAGAGGAATCAAGCATCGCACTGACTGTGTCACCGCGGACGCGGCGCAGATGGCTACTTGGCTTGGCATCCTTTATTCGCTTTATGGGTCCGCAGACAACGCCGATCGCGCTGATGCTGCCGACGCTATTGGGCCACTGCGCCCGCTTTCCCAGCCTTCTCCCATCCGTTTGCATCGTGTGGAGAGAGCTGGTCTACGCCTGCACGGACGAGTACCTCTCGGAGTCGGCCGCTGTCATTGTGTTGAGTCTTGTGAGCCTTGAGCAAGACGCTGCCCTCGATAGAGAATCAAAGGGATTATTGCTCAGCGCCCTCCGCCACCTGTACACCCGCACTCAGGCTGCGGCGTTTTGGGACTCGTACAAGGTGGTCCTCGGAACGTTCAGTGAACTAGTGCGGCTCATCCTTCGTTCTCGACACCCCGTCACCAGCGAAGCCGTGGAAGGATCGCCGGAGTCTCGGCGAGACAGTGCGGATGTTCTCCTCATGGGCTTTGTATCCGTCATGCGAACTGGATCCCTGCAGTCGAGCACCGTGTTTGTACGTGCACTCTACCAGTACCTCGACGCTGCAGATGAAGCAACGCGCCGACAGCTGTCGCACGCGGCCGCTGGCCACCCGGAGGTATTGCAGACACTTCTGCGGTGTACGGAAGCGGACTCTGAGAGCGCCTTGTACGCGATGCGGTGCATTAGCATTCTCGGTGCCGTTGCCGCGCCGCATGCGTCAGGGTTGATCGACGCGCGGTGTGCAACAAAGGCAGCAGGCGACGAGCAGCGAGCCTTGTTGAACCTCTCCTCGGCGTCTGGGCTCGATGCGTGGAATTGTATGATGCGGACACAGTCCTTTTACCTGGACGCGGAGACTGTTTTGAACTGGCGCAAGTTCTCTTTTACGCTGCTGAGGGAGTACTTCCCGCGGCTATTCGCAAGTACAGCTGACCCAATGCTACACAATTGTATTGCCTTTGCAGTGCAGGAGCTCATTCGAGCCTCCACTCGGCAGGAGCGCCTGCAGCACAAGGGTGTCGAGCTGCGCCCCGAAGATGTCGTGCACGTCGACGAGCTTGACCGGTACCTCTGGTGGGCACGTCTGACGCCGCACGTGAAACAGCTCCTGGGTGGGTTCACGACAACGCGGTATTCACTGACAGTGAACTGGCAGACGCGCCTCCGCACGCCTGAGTACACGCCGTCACTAGGGTATCGACGCTGGCTCTTCGCCTTCTTCAACCACTTGGTCATGTCGTGCGCAGGCTGGTTGCCGAGATGGTGCAGCCGCTGCGGAACGTCGCCAAGAAGAATGCTTCTCTCATTCTCTTTTTATTGCCATACCTGGTGGTGCACATCCTGGAATCTGGCAAGGAGGAGGACGTCCAGTATGTGGAGCACGAGGTGAAAGCAGTACTAGAGGCCGCCGCTGGAGGGCCGAACGTGCCCGTCTTGTCGCTGCGATCACAATGCATCTACGAGGCACCTCCTGAGAGCGTGTCACCAGAGGAGCCGCGCGAGCACGCGCACACCGTGCTCAGTCTTCTGGAGGATATAGCGCAACTCCGATGGACGCTACTGCGCAATCGTGGTCGCGTTACGTGTGTCTTCGAGACGCAAGAGCAGTCAGAGAACCTCTGTATTCGCATTGCTGAGATGTATGGCGACTTCCTGCACGGCATTCCGTGGTCGTTACGCTGCCGTGCAGCACTCCGCATCGGCAGCAACATCCGGGCTCTCCGCAGCGTCGAGAGTCAACCCCGCATTCCTGGACTGACGTCTGTCATCGACGCGGTGCCACTGCAGCGCATTTTCGCGGCGCTAAGCGATCGCGAGTCTTCTCGCTCTATCCACCGCGCTTCGCCTGGGCTCTCACTGGAAGACACGGCCTTCTCCTTCGAGAACAACGGCGACTGGCTTTCGGCACTGGGGAGCTCTGAGCTGGTCTTGCAGCATCGCCCACACAGCGGGCAGCACCAGCTCACCGCTCTGCACTGCATGAATGAGCTGGGGGAACTCTACATGACCTCTCGCTACGCAGCCTCCTTGCTCACCTCCGCGTCGGTACTGAATGGTGAGGAGGGAGGGTGCAAGTCGACAGAGTGCCTGGTGGGAGCCGCGGTCAAGGAGAGCTCGACCTTTTCTCAGCTTCTGAGCGACGCACCGCGTGAGCAGCGGCGCTCAGCGACTTCGCGCAGCTTCGCCATCACGTACAGGCGTACGCAAACGAGGCAGCATGGCGACTAGGCCAGTGGGACACGCTGCTGGGGTCGTGCACGGCCGCTGCGGCGGTGAGCTCGCGGATGCCTCTAGTGGGGCCTGACAAGTGTCAGCCAGTCAGTCTTGCCATGCCTGCTGCACATCTTCAGCGCGCCCTCTCAGGAGTCGGCAGCCTTGCCTGCATGCGTCGCGTGACAGACAGAGAGCGCGCTAAAGTAGTGTCTTTGGTTCGCACTCCATGCCAGGAGGACCTGACCGCGCAAAGCTACACACTCACGCTGCTCTTGCATGCACTTGGCGACGTGGATGCCGTGTCGCAGCTGTGCGCCAAAGCCTTTGTTCAGCATGTGAGCGGACACGATTGCAGCGCTGACGACTCGATCGTGTCGCAGTTGAGTACACCGATGATGAAATTGGCTGCTCCACTTCTGCCGTCATCCGTGAAGGAGGAAATCGCGAACCTCTTGTCACAGCGCGCGTTCTACGTCGAGGACACCATAGCTGCCCGCGAGCCGCTCCTTGCGCTTCACCGCCTCATCTACCGTGAATTAGGTATGCCGCAGAAGGTGGCTGAGACGTGGCTACAGCAGTCGGAGCTCCTGCGCAATGGCGGCCTCGGCGAGGCCGCCTTGACAGCAGCTCGCCAAGCGGCTTTTGAGTGCCGAGAGCATGTTGCAGAGACCAGCTACTACGCCTTGGTGGCGAACTTGCTGCACGATACGCAGTCACCAACGCCAGCGATGGAGTTCGCGCGCGAGTGCGTTGGTGATGTCCGAATCCCTGTCACCACCCGTGCACAGCTGCAGATACTGCTGACGAATTGGCTGATTGAGACGGGGTCGGAGAGACCGGAGCGTATCCTTGCCGAGTATGATAAGGCGCGTGAGCTGGACAGTACGTCGGAGCTGGCGCATCACCAAATGGCACTCTTCTACGATCATTTACACACGCTCGCTAGCAACGCGAGCGAGGGCGCGGTGGCCCAGCTAACGGCGGCGGCCACGACGCCGACGTCGAGCGGCACCGCGAATATGTCGGCGGCAGCCATGTATAGCGCTGCACTGCAGCACCAGAAGGAGATGGTGGACTCTATCCAAAAGTATGCGACACGCGCCATCGTCCACTTTGGTGAGGCTCTCCTGCGCGGCGTCGAGAGAGCGTCGGTGTCGCTGCCGCGCATGCTCACCTTGTGGCTTGACGGCACTGTGTTTCTTGGCGGCTTGCTCAGCACGACCGCTGGCAAGCTGGACGCCACCGTGTCGGCGGCCCTGGTGGAGATGAACAATCGAATTCGCGAGTTTGTGCTGAGTACGGTGCGCCCGGTAATCCCTCCAGCTGTGGTGATGACTGCACTGCCGCAGCTTCTTTCCCGCCTTGGGCACCCAGTGGCAGCGGTACGCAACGTTCTGACGGACATTGTTCTGTACTTGCTGAATCACTTTCCGCAGCAATGCCTTTGGCTGGTGCTGCCAATGGCGCTCAGCAAGGAGGGGCCAAAGGAAGTGGTGGAGACTCAAATCATCGCGCCATTCGCCGCCAATCCCCACAACGAGCGGGTGCTGCGGCATTCAAAGTTTATCTGCGACACGCTCTTGACGATTTGCAACTGCTCAGCCAGTCTTTTTCCCAAAGAGAAGGGACTCACTCAGCTCAGTCCTGTACAACAGATCACCCCAATGCTGCCCGCAGCCAAGTTCATTGTGCCAGTGCTCTCAAACCTTACTCCAGACATTCGCGCCACCTCCAACGAAGCTGTATTTCCCACGGCGCCGTGCTTTGACCGCTTCGACGATCGTGTGGTCGTTATGCGGTCGTTGCAGAAGCCAAAGCGCATTTGGGTTCACACGAATGATGGCCGGGAGATGTCGTTCCTGTGCAAAGCAAAGGATGAGCCTCGCAAGGACATCCGTATGATGGAGGTGGCGGCGCTCATGAACTCTTTCTTCCTCTCTGACCCGGAGGCAAAGCGGAAGCGCTTCTCCTTACGGCGGTACTCCATCACCGCCCTCAGCGACGACTGCGCTGTGATTGAGTGGCTCAACGACACGACTCCGCTGGCGAAGGTGGCAATGGAGTGCTACGCATTGGACCGGTCCGGCGTGCACATCTCCTCCGTCAAGAAGTGGGTGACCCTCGTGGACGAGAAGAAGATAAGCAAGATGGAGCTTTTCACTAAGTATATCCTGCCCGGGGCGCCTCCCGTACTGCATCAATGGCTGGACCGGACGTTTGCCAGCAACCAGAGCTGGTACGAGGCACGCAAGCTTTTTACACAGTCCACGGCACTCTGGAGCATAGCTGGTCACATTGTGGGACTCGGTGACCGACACGCAGAGAACTTGATGATTGACATGGAACGTGGCGAGCTGCTTCACGTTGATTTTGCGTGCATGTTTGACAAGGGAGAGAAGCTTGAGGTGCCGGAGCAGGTGCGCTTCCGACTCACGCAGAACCTGACGGACGTGATGGGTGTGTTGGGTGCGTACGGTCCTTTCCAGGCCACGTGCGAGGTGGCGCTGAGGTGCGAGATGAAGAACAAAAGCGCCGTCATGTCCATCATTGAAACGCTACTCCACGAGCCACTGATCGAGTGGCGGCGGCAAAACAGTCGCTCGCAGTCGTCGAGCGGTCCGAAGCAGCTTATGGAGCGCGTTGCACGTCGGCTTGATGGGTTTCTCGACTTGTACTCTGTCCCCGCACAGCGTGACACGCTGTCACTAAATGTGGAGAGCCAGGTGGCGAAGCTGATCCACCACTCCTCCGACCTCAATAACCTCTCGCAGATGTACATTTGGTGGATGGCGTGGATTTGAGTGCCTCACAGCGGTCTGCCGTGCGACAGGAGCGCTTGTACCGAAGCGGGAGTGGTGTGTTGCGTGTCGCGGTGGAGGTAAACCGATGCCCACACAAAGGCGGCACCACCCAATGTGTGGCGCCATCGTTGGTGTAGAAGAAGTGGACCCTCCCCCCACTCCTCTCAAATAAAAAAGAAGGTAGCGCGTAGAAGTGGCCTTGGGAGACGTCCCCTGCGCACCTGTGCGTTGCGCCTCCTCAGACCTGCGCCTAACGTATCAAACAAACAAACAAACAACAGCGCTGCGCTGCTGTGACGAAGAAAGACGCACACACGCACACAAATCGAGAAAAACTGAAAAGGAGTGGCGCATCGCTCCTCCTCCCCCTTCAAAGGGGGGGAGGTGCAAGGTGGTGGTGACGTGGCGGTCCTCTCTTATGGAGGCGTT
Organism: Leishmania lainsoni; assembly: GCA_003664395.1. Lineage (NCBI taxonomy): Eukaryota > Euglenozoa > Kinetoplastea > Trypanosomatida > Trypanosomatidae > Leishmania > Leishmania lainsoni. Next base: position 547,092 of record RAIA01000133.1, on the reverse strand, counting down.
TACGGCGTTGTAGAAAATGTCCCCTCTCCCATCCCCCGCCCCTTTAGCTTTTCTTTTTCGGGATTGCAGTCGTGCGCGCGTGCCAGCGAATCAGTGGCCGAGCGCTTAGCTGTCCGCGCCGCCTCGCCAAGCGGGTGTACTGTTGCATCAACTCCACACGAAGTTCTTATTTCCAATTTCTTTCTGCTCTCTGTCTCATTTTTGTTCTTGTTGAAGTCACCGACTTGCGTGCGACGCCTCACAGCGAGGAGCTGGGGCTATTCACTGGAAAGTCACAAGTGGCGTAGCAGGCACCTCATCGCTAGACCCCTGTCGTGCTGTTGCAAACTGTATTCCACCACGTTGTGCATCGTGTGGCCCTCCCATCCCAAGATTTTTACTTTTACCGTAGTCCAAGTAATCGCTTCGCGTTGACTGCGGTTGCTCTACCTCATGCTTTTTCCCCCTCAATCTTCTTAACCGCCCCCTTTCGCATTCATGAAGTGGCTAAGCCGCCTGATGCGGCGTACAAAGCGTACCCCGCTCCCACCAAAGCCGTATATCGACACCGCCTCCGCTGGGAAGCACATGGTGGACGCGCGGTTGTACGACAGCAACGATCTTACCCATGTCGACCCCGAAAAGCCGCACTGGCAGGAGATGCGCTTCGAGTCTCGCGAAAAGGTGCCATTTTTCGATCTCTTCGGCTGCAACCGGGACTGGAGCTGGTCGCTATTCAAGCTGTCGAGCCTCTTCTTCGTTATGGTCTTGTACTGGGAGATGCGTTCTCTGGCATACATGAAGGATGACCCAATGAGGATATCGTCCACTACTACGGTGTCTCCCGTGCCAGACTATGCCAGAGATGAAAAGGCGACGGAGGAGGAGCTGCGCGAGGCCGGCTTTGCGTATATTGGCGTGGCTCAACTGGACAACCTGGGCATACAGGCGGCGGCCTCGCCCGAATCGGGTTACAAGGCGTGACGGCTGACATTTTTCTCGATACCCCCGCTGACTGCATGCGCTGGCGGACTCGTGGGGAGGCAACCTCCTTTGTGGGTCTGTGCGGTAGTCCTCTTGTTGAATGAGCTCACTCTCATTCTCTGTTTGTGGAGGGAGACACCGAGAGAATCGAACTTACAAGTGCGTGTAAGTCTCTCGCTTCACCGCTTTCTCTTGTCCCTTCTCCTTCTGTGTCAAATCATTTGTGTGTGACGCTGCTTAGTTCGTTTGCGGCCCCCCCCTTTTTGGCAGCGGAGTTCGAGAACGAAAATAGGAGAAGGGCGACGCACGGATAGGCGTGGGCGCCGGGAGTGGTGGTGGTGGAATGCAGAGCGCCTGCAGTGAACCAAGCAGCACAGCACAGAAGGACCCTTTGCAACGGTCGAGGAAGCTTAGGCGGACGGTTTTGGAGGGGTTGCGGTAATAGCCAGATGGATTATGCAACGCTCCACGGTACACGTTTCCTTTACTGATCACATGCTGACAAACTGGATCCTTTTCTCTCTCTCTGTTCTCCTCTTTCTCTACATCGCTTCGTGAGTCGTTTTCGTTTGTCGTTCTCACGTTTATTTTTTCCGAAAGCGCTGTGGTGTATTCAGACATCTGCAATTGACCATCACCGACCACTGCGTGTTGTAAAGCGAGGAGAGAGATTAACTGTGCGTGTGTGTCTCTCTTTTGTGTATTTTCCGCAGCTGAGTTGTACTCTTCTATCTCCGGGCAACCTCAGACCACCTCCAACAGAGAAACGAAGCAACAAGCAAATATGAACGATATTTACGCGAAGCGCTTGGCGCAGACGACGATGTTTCATCAGCTGATGCGCAGCCACGGCACACTGTGGGCAGCGACGCAGGTGACGAAAGAAAAGCTCGACTTGGCTTTTGTGAAAGAGGAGATGATGCGCGTCAATGGTCGCCGCTCGATGCCGCTGCTGGTCGATGCCTCTGCGAAGGAAAACCTCGCCGAAACCCACCTTGCCCACCTCACGGAGCACTGCGCATGGGCCGAGTCCGCTCGTGCCTTCGCCGTGCAGCGGCAGACCCCGCTAACACAGCACATCGCCTCCATGGGACGCATGGCGGAGACCATCACGCAGGCGAAAAACGCGTCGACGTGTCAACTCCTGTTTAGCGAGCACATGGCCCGCATTGACGGAATTAGTGAATTCGAGGAGGAGCCGCTCTGGGAGGACGAGGAAGACAGTTGAGGGGACAGATGCACCGATGCGGATGTATGGGTGTCCGTGGGTGCTCAGGCGCTTGCGAATGCCTGGGTCCGCGTCACGGCTACTTCCCAGTCACTGCCGTCTCTCTTTTTTTCTGCTATGCAGTGTGGCAGTGCTGCATCTGTGGCTTCTTCAGCGCTTTTAAGTTGTGGTGTTTGATGTGGGTGTTTTGTCCCTCTACTCCCCCCTCTTGTTTGCCCGTGGGTGGGGGGGGTGCTGATGAGAATGCGCGTTCGGCCATTGGCTGTCGCGCGGAAGAGTCATGTGCATGTGAGTGCGGAAAGGAACACAAATTGCGAGTCATTCGTAAAGGGGACGGTGTGGTAGTGACCCAGGACATTATTACCGCCTTTTCCTACTCTCTTCTCTCGCGGCTCTCCCGGCACTCTGTCAATTCGTGTGATTACGCGACACAAAGCTGGCCATTCGTTTATCCAGTGATGAACAGATGAGAAGGGGGCTCTTTGCGTGCGCACCTCTGCGCTTGCACTTCCATTTCGAAAGCAAAAGTTAACTCGATATCACACTCTTTTCTGTGCATGTGCTCTCCCAATCCCCCCGCCTCCTCGCCGCTCGAGTGAACCGTAGCGAACACGAGGGCCGAGTCGGCACGTTATACTTAATCTCTCTGTGGACTCTGCAAACACGGGTTCCTCAAGACCCATCCCCCACTTCTCCCCCCCCCCAAACGAAGAAAAGCAATCATCGTGTCACGCATCACGCAACATAGAAGGAGTCATTCGCACAGAGGCGCACTCTCTCACGCTGTGTGGCTCTTAGTATTCGTCACGCCTCAGGTGTACACCGCATCGGTGGCAAGGGTGAACGAGGTCACTCGAGATCGACACACTCTTTCTTTTGGATAAGGAGCCCCTCTTCTAGCTCACGAAGAATTTTTCTTTTTGGGGGGAGGGGGAGATTACTGTGCCTTTCAGCTTGGAAAGCGAAGAGTTTATGAAGAGGTCCGCTACTGCAAGGGTGCGCAGAACCGCTTCACTGCCATTATTCCAATCGCGCTGGTGTATACGTTTCCTGTTCAACTGTCGCAACGCGTTTCTCTCTTCTCATCTGAGCACCCCTGTGGCTGTCTGCTACAGCCTTCCTCCTCTTTTTTTTTTTGGTCCTCTGTCTGCGAGCATTCCTCGCTGGACCCCGCCCCCCCCCCCCCACTCGCACCACCAATCCACCGTGCACCTAAGCCATCCGCATGGATACCGCCCTTTTTGTGCGTAGCGCGCCTTTGCATATTTTTCCAAACCAGATCCACAGCAACCATGCTCAAGGGACTCAGGAAGGGGGTCATTCAACTGGATCTCCGGAGCAAACAGAAGCGAACTGGCAAAACAGAAAACACAGTGGCTGGCGAGGGGGCCACAAACGTCAATACAACGCCCGCAATGTCCACGATAAATACAAACGTGGCGGGAGCGGTGCCAGAGACGATGGCTGTAGGGCCAAAGTGGGTGCCGGCACCGAGCGGCGGCCCACCGGGCATGCCTGGAGGTCCACTGCCGCCGGGGATGGTCATTAAGGGCGCTCTGCCTCCTGGGGCTAAGATCGTCAAAGCCCCGCCACCAAACGCCGTTGTGAAGGTCATGGCGGGCAGCGAAAGGTCGCTCGACGTTTCTCGACGTGGCTCTGTTTCACCAACTCCTGGCGGAAGTCCGTCACTGTTCCCCAGGATGAAGATTATCGGTCAACCACCACCAGGGGCTAAGATCATCGCCGGCGCCCCACCGCCGGGGTTTAAGATTATGCACAGCATCTCAGCAGGCACAGCGTCACCTCCGCTGAACAGTACGCCCAAGTCGGTGTCGCGCGATAAAATCTCTCCGAACTCAATGGGAATACCGACGAAGACCCCAATCAAGATGTTACCGCCGGGAGCGAAGCTGATAAGTGGACCGCCTCCACCAGGGTCGCGACCTATGTCGCCTGAGGGAGCGCAACAGGGCGCCATAAACCCTTCTCTGACTCCGTCACGGTCGGTGTCGCCCACAAATCTGCCTGTCTTTCGCATTTTACCAAATGGTGTAAAGGTGCTTGTGAGTCCGCCCCGCAGTGGAGCCGTTGCCAGTGCTGCTGGTAAGACTCTACCCGGCCACCCGAGTGCGTCGCCGCCAAAGATGCTGATCAAGTCGATGGGCAACTCGTCGAACTCAGGAGGGGCAGCGGCGGCTCCGACGCTGCGCACCACGGTGCCCCTGATCCCTTCGCAGAACGGGAGTTTTGCTGTTGGGCCAAAGGCATCCCCACCGCTGCACCCAGGGATACCAAAGCCAGCCCCATTGCGACCCGGTGGGACTATAGTGAAGGTTGGCGAGACTCCTGCCAAGGCACAATCTGAGCAACACCAGGCGACATCAGCTGCCGCGGTATATCGGAGCGATGGTCAAGTTGGGACGCAGCGATCGCAAGTCGATGAAATCAGTTTCCATGATGAGAACGGTACTGGTGACTCCGTGACGATGAGATCCAGTTTGAGGAGATGGCACCGTCGGTTCCACCACAAATACCGTCCGCTAGTGCTGCGGCAGAAGTGATTCCTGGCACCTCATTTTCTTCAGCCTCCTCGTTCGACCTCCGCGAAGACCCTGACGAAGGCACAGCACTCCCACCTCTGAAGGTTACAGAGGGCAGCGCCACACCCACAGCGGCGGCATCCCCGTTCTCCTCGTTGTCTGCCGGGGAGGCTGCTGCTCCTGCGGAGTTGGAGCAGCGGGTGCACAAGCACCACTTAAAGGAGAGCAGCAAAGGATCACGAAAGCATAAGCGGAGAAGCCACCGTGCGCCGCCGCAGGACATGGTGGATGATGGCAAGCCGTCGCACAAGGAAAGACGCCAGCATCGATATCGGCACCACCGGTCTCTATCAAGCGAGACGGGCCACGCCTCGAGACGCTCAGCATCGCCACAGTCATACAGCGGGCCTGGTGCTTCGATGAGTACCTCGCCTCCAGTGGTGGACGGCACGCTACGCCGTTCGCCATCGCAGCGAGCGGTAGCAAGTGGTAACAGTGACCACGTCGATACTCCAGAGAAGGTAGTCATGGATCAGCTGCGAAAAGATGCCTTTACCCCGCAGGCCCTCACGTCCATCTCTCGCGATCGAATAGCGGAGAACTTCTTGTCCATTCTTTGCCCTCAGCAGTATTACGGTAAGGTGCAGAGGATCAGCCGTATCCGAGCATTCAAGGCAGACCGCTCTGCAGCCATCGGACTGCGCAGCAGCAACTCCATCTATGTCGCAACAAAAGGCGTGATGCCGAACCCCTACTTCTATCCGCAGCTGCGACTGCGCAGCACTGACGGTGAGAGGCTCAGGAGCGTCTCTGATGCCGATAACGTCGTCGAGGGTGCCATAAGTACGCCAATTATCCTCTACGAAGCCGCCCCCGGCAACATGGTGTTCGCTGACACCGAGCTCGACGCGCGGCACCTGCTCGAAAGCAACGGGAATGTCAACAGCTGCTTTATGGCCAGTAACTCTGCCATTCTCTTTAGAAACCCGGAGCACTATGTGTACCCATCGCGGCGCTGAATGTGCACTGGGTGCCGTACACCTCACCGCAGTCGGAGCCGCAGTGTCCTATTCACAAACGCGAGTTGCAGCTCTTCGATCGGTGCTCAAAGGAGCTTGTCTGTGTCCTTTGCGCGTCGCGCAACGGCATCTCCGTCGAAAACTTTGTGGTGATCCCCGACGTCCTTGGCAACGCCGATTCGCGGCGCACAATTGAACAGAAGATGTCGATTCAGCTAGAGGAGGTACAGCAGTCGTCAAAGCGGTGGGTCGTGCAGCACCAGCGGGTGCGGGAGCTGTGTGAGAGCAAAAAACAGGCCATCCATCACCAGTTTGATCTCCTTATCGAGGCGCTGGAGGCAAAACGAAAGGAGTATACGGAGGCGTGCGAAGCAGAGTTTGCCTACGCGCTGACAGACATCGCCCGCGAAATCCTCATCACGGATGAGAAGGTGGAGTTGCTGCGCGCCGCCACAGAACACGTCCGCACTGACCCGTCGAAGCCGCTCTTTTCAATGCAAATCGCAACCATCGCTGAGGGCTTGAGCGCAGCCTCAGATTTGCCTTCGCGCTTTACGCGTGCCTCGCTGAAGTTGCCCCCGATGAGCGCCGGTCTTGTGCCGAACTTAGAGGGGGTCATGTCGCAAGTGCTGGCGCTCAGTCCGCAGCTGGCCTCGCCAGGAGGCACAGGCGGGGAATCCCGTGTGGAGAGTCGCCTTCTGACACACTCAACGCCTCACAATGGCCGGCGGCTGATGGAGGAGGCAGTGAACATTGAGAACAACGACCGCTGTCATTCAAGCTGGACGGGTGCCACTTCTGCTCCGTCCTCCGCCATGACGTTGCGCCGCAATCGCCGCTTTGCTTCCTCTACCACTTCACCGAGACCCGTCCTTTCTGGACCTGTAGCGCGGCGAGAGTGTACGAGCCGCGTATCTTCTCTCCACACGCGATGTGCTGCGAGGGCTACATCACCAACACGCTTTGCCACGGACTCTGTGTCGGTGCCGAACAGTACCGGCACTTCCCTGTTTGACTTTTCTCTTCACGACTTGCTAAGCAGCTTTGGCACACCACACGCAAAACGGCGGCCACCGCGCTACGTGCAGTGGGCCATCCGAGTCGAGAATCCGGGTGATTGGGTTGGCCTCGGCGTCGGTGTCGGCAGCACGATTGAAGCGTGGGAACAGGGCAGCACGAACGACCTCTCCCATTTGTGGATTGTACCAGTTTCTATGATGGGGCAGGTGGTGTACTTGCGCGTTGCCGTGAACGCTAGCAGCGGACACGCGAAACTGACAGTGCACGACGCACGCGGAAAGCAGTTAGACGCCGGTGAAGTACCTCATTGGAACGCAGCGCGGCCATCTTACCCTCAGGCCACGTTCGGCGGGCACATTGGAACAGTTCGCATGATAGAGATCCCTCACCTTGTGCACTGAAGCGGCAGCATTCACGACAGCTTTGAACGCGTGCGTGTGTGCTTATGTTTGAGTGCCTCTGTGCGCGTGCGTACATTTTTGTGTCTGCGCTTTCGTCTCTTCTCTCCCACGAAGTGCATGCCGGGAAGGGGAGAGGGCACGTTGATGAGTACGTCCATCTCAGCTGTTTCCCCCTTTCGTTTCTCCAGCTAGGGCTTTCCTTTGTTGTGTGCTGGTTGCTGCTAGCTCCTTTGGTGATGGTACGTGGCGACTGTTTGTATGCTTCCTTCCATCGACTGTCGCTGTTCCGGGGCATGTAGAACGTCTCTCTTCAAAGATCTTTCGCACTTCCTCTTGCTCTTGCGTCGTGGCTTTTTTTTTCGTTCTGTTCCCACCTCTTCTTGTCGCCGTCGTTCTTTCTTCGTCTGCGCTGGTGCGTCACTCTCGTCTCCTTCGCCAAGCTCATCGTCCCTCAGAGCACTCGCACCAACTTGCATTTCCAAGCGAGCCCCGTATGCGTACCTTAATGTTTCGAGACATACGGGGCTCGTGTGTAAATGCAAGCTGGTGCGAGTGCTCTGAGGTATATCACGCTACTTTGCTTTATGGGCGGTGCTTCATTAGACTGCTGGACGGTTCTCGGTCGCCTTTTAGCTGTGCTCTCCCCTTTCTCGTTTGCGCGCTCTCCTTTCTCTCTCTCTATGTAGTTGCCTCAGTGCTCACTTGCTTCCTTCCCCCCACTCCCTTCACGTTAACGTTCTCGCTGGTACGCTTGTTGGTACAAGCCTACGATTTCTGACAGGGTGCCGTAGCGTACCCCTACCCCGTTGTTGCACTTGGTCGCTGCCCAGCCTCAATAGCCCTACTGTCCCCTCTTTTCAATCGTCTCGTTCTCGTCGAGTCGTCGATACGTCCGGGTGCGTGCGTGCGCCTGTGAGTCTTTATTTATTTTTCTTTTCCTCAACGTTCTCTGGAGAAGCAAGGACGAAATACTAACCAACGCAGCCGCGTGAGAAGGACAGCACACCTGTTGCTGATTAACAATGGAAAACATCGGCGGTGTCGTGGAGATTCTTCTCATGGGCCACCTTGAACGTGTCGGCCCCTTGCTGTCTTTCTGAGAAGATATCGGCAAGGCAGAAAGACATTCAATGTTCCACCTGTCTTCACTTCCCTCGCATTTACATGAAGTCAGCGCGCGGGTGGACACCACTAGTACGCTACCTCAGCGGGGACTCTCTTGGCGGTGGATGGCCCACTTTGCATCAAGCATCTTATCCCCGTCGTCATACGCGTGGTTCTCTCTTTTTTTCATTCGCCCTTCGTCTGGCTGACTTTCTTTCTGCGGCTGTTGCTTTGGGGTATTGAACCAGCGACCCTTTCGCAAGGTATCTCTGTGACGGCACGGGCGGGGCTTTGATTGGTTTCCTCGTGGTGGTGCGGTGCGGTGCGGTGCGGTGGGGGGGGAGGGCTGGGACTGCACGCCCTCTTCGCTTCGCTTTCATCCCAGACTGCACGTCTCGTCCTTTTTTTTCGCAGCGCCGCAGAATGGCGCTTTGAGAGTGTCGAAGAGCGTCTCCCCACTTCGACTTCTCTGCTGGTGCAGTGTTTCCTGCATACGCGAAGACCTTACGACGCCCTCTGGCACCAGAGGCGTTGCACACGCTGTGTGGTAGAGGGTCAGGCATTCGGGGTGCTGATACGCCACCACTGGTCAGTTCCTGGACCTGCATTGTTACGTCATCAAGATAAAACTCCACCAAGAGGGAGGGGGGGGGGGAAACGACCACGTAATTGAATGCGCGATGCCGTTCTTTGGTGTAGATGACATTCTCTTTTTACTGGCCTCGACAACGGCACTGCTGTGGGCGAAGCGGTCTGATGTAGTGGAGTCTGGCGTCTACGCGGCAGTTAAGTACCTCACAGATGACCGTCAAGGAGCTGCACGCCGTGCCGCCGCAGCGGGAGCTGCGCAAGGTGGCACCCCAACATTGCTACTCAAGGGCTTCGACCTCCAGGCGGAGGCGACCCACCCGCTGTCCTTGCAGAACTATGCCACGCGAATGGAAACAGACCCCAACCCTTTGGTTTCAACTACGTTAAGCGCCACCCGCGCTGCTGATAGAAGTGGCATGACCGCCTCGGTGCCGTTGTGTGTCAAGGAGAGCATTTATGCGCAGTTCTGTGAAACTCCGGCGGTGCACCAACTGCCTCAAGTGCCGCACCGCCACTGCAACTTTCATAAGCGGCGCCCTCACGTTTCCTTGCTTGCCACAGTCCCCGAGGAAGATGTCAGAGAGTGCATCTCGAGCTACTCGGTCGCCGAGGTGCAGTCGCTCTTTTCCAAGATGGAGCGGGAGGCGTTGTGGGAGGCAGTCATTCACGTTAGCTGCGGCATTCATCAGGCAGGGCAACAGCTGCGCTATCTCAACCAGCACAATGTAGAGTGTGCGCTTCGCACGCTGCTGAACACATCTCACCCGGATGTGGCCCTCATTTACTACTTCCGCTTCGGCGAAGACATGCTTGTCTCGGACGAAATCCTAGTGGCGCTTTTTTACGCCTGCCGGAACGACGAACAGCTCAGCCTAGAGCTGTGCCACGTGCTCCAGCCTTTCAAGCCGCATTGGACCCCAGCGGTGTACGCTTGCTGTCTCACCACCACGGCACGCTTCGACTACAAGCAAGCCATAACGCTCTACCATGCCTACATGGCAGCACAACACAGGCAGCAAGTAGCTTCGCAACGTACACTGCGACGCGTGCTAGCCTCCTCCTCGCTTCTCTGCGAGGCCGGGGTCGTGGCGGCACCGGCACCGCTACAGCTGCACTACCTGTATCACGTCATTATTCCACTGGTTGTCGCACGCGATCCGGCGAGCGCGGACGCCTACGTGGCGGATATGCTGGTAAACGACCCGAAAGCAGCGCCGGATGTGCTGCTCAAGTGCCTCGGTCTCCGAAAAGGTCAAGAGCTTGCCTGGAAATATCTTGACGACATTACAAGCAGCATCAGCGGATCAACGGTGCCAGTGGAAGTCACGAAGTGGGTACTGGCACAGAGGAGCATTCAGTGCACCGACGGCGCCGCTGCCGATGTCGCTGGTCTGGCCCTTCAACTCTACCGACTGCGGCCGTCGGCTATGAACATGAATACGCTGCTGAAGCTCTGCGCAGCGTCCTTGGATGAGAGTGAGGGACCGGCAGGGAAAGCGGCTTCTGCTGACGCGTCAAGACATGAATCGGTTGCCACAGCGTCTCCAGCAAACGCCGCGTCTGTGTGTTCTGAACTCATGAGGTTGGCGAGTGGGCGAGTGGTGGAGCTGACCTGCCTCCTGCATCATATGCCTCTTCAATCCCAGCTTGATGCAGCCGTGTTGGCGCGCACCATTACCGAGCACCATGCCTCCTGGGGACTCGCTACGCAGTTCCTTTCTGTGATGGTGCGGCGCAAGTGCTTCAACGTCGTACCAAGTCTTGCAACGCATGTGGCTCGCCAAGGACAGTGGGCGACGGCGGCCACGTCAATGGCCATCTATCTCAGCAATCAGCGGGCAGCTATGACGGCAAAGGAGGCGAAGCTGTGTATTGAATCGTGCGTGCACGCGGGGCAGTGGGCCAGTGCTCTTTTCTGGGTAGAGCGGGCGCATGCAAAAGGTGTCGCTCTCGGCCCCTCTACCTATGACCTCGTACTCGGTGTGAGCCGTCACTGCAGCTTTGAGGCAGCGGAACGCGTGGTGATGACAATGCATGCCGTCGGTGCGTCGTGCTCGGAGCAGGGAATCCTTGCCTTTATGGAAACTGCCGCCCATCACAGAAAGACGGCCAATGCGCTCTGTGTTCTCAGGCATCTCAACCATGCTGAATGGCCGCCGTGATGACTGGTGCGCGTAGCTGAGCCAGTGTACGTCAGTGCCTGCTTGTGCACGGGTAAGCTGTGCCAGCTCACACGTGTTGGCACTTCCTACAGAAGCAGTGCATCTCTTGTCTTCCTTGAGGATACATGTCTCGCAGGAACCTCTAAGTGTCAAGAGACTCTGATGCTCTCTCTCTCTCTTGTTCTCTCTTCATCGCTCAATTAAGAGGTCCTTTCGGTCTTCTGTAGTGTTCACTGTTGGGGCCGTGCATGCAGTGGCACGATCTGGATGCACCAGGAGGAGGTGCGTAGAGGAGGACGCCAGAGGTACGCTCTATTCTTACGGCAGCTTCTTCGACCTTACCCCAGTATCTCATTTCCTCTGCTGCCGTGCTCTACGTTATCGCTCCATCTTCTTGCTCCGTACTTCGCTTTCGGTGGTGTGGGAAACTCTAAGGCGGATGCTGCCAAAGTACAGACTTAGTCTTCGAAGTCACTGGTGTCGGCTTACCTGCGCAGTCGATTGTATGCAAGCTGAGCGCCATTCACATTGTGTCGGCTCCCCCTCCTTTCTGCGTCACCTTGCAGTGACATTGGTGTTACCCACATACTGACTTGGTGACTACCGCGTCGCACCTCACATGGCGGCGGAGTTTACGGAGTTGGATGAGGCAAATCGAAAGGTGCGAGAGTGGAAGCGCGAGGCAAAGGAATCGGCGCCTGTCAGCCTCGCTGGTGGCGTTGACCTGACCATGTCTCTTGATGACATGCAGCGCGTCGCGCCCTCGCTTTCTCCCTTTCAGGTACTGCGCACCAACGACATCCTCACTCAGCTAGTCCACATACCTTCTGTCACTACCACCGCCGCCGCTAGTGCAGCCTTCGGTGCACTTGTGACGCTGATCCTCACTCTGCAAAGTAGCAGGGCAACTGTCGCACGGCAGGCCCTTTTTCGACGGTGGACGCACCGCCTACTGCGCCTCGTGATGAGTGCCGTCGTGTCGGTCGTGTTTGTTCGATTTCTGCGTCAGCGTTACCCGACGGTGCAGCGCGTCTCACAGTACGAAAACTTGTCCAGCTCTCCGGAGGATCCGTGCTTTGTCGCGAACCGCATTCTCGTCATGACGAGCTCGCATGCCGGCACACACGCCGTTGGCCCACACCACTTCTGCCGCAGTCTATCTCACCGCAACTACGACGATGCACACTACAGCGGCGACGCCGTAGTGCTGGATGTCGCGGCGGAGCTGCGTGAATGTCAGCAATCATTAGCTCCTAATGCCGCCGTGGCGGTCACGGTGAAGGTGCTGGAAAAGGCTCGAGCGAAACTACCTGCAGCCTTTCGAGATGGGTCCCGCCCAATGTGGCGCCTGCTGTTGGTCACGTGTAACTCAACGGTAACTGGCGCTACCAGGGGAAGCACTAGCGAGACATTGACGCGACCTCTTCGCGGTCTCCTTCCGCTGGACGTTGCGGCCCCACCACAGGTGGACGTAACAGTGACCAACAGTGGCAGTTCTCCGACGTCGTCTGAGTCTCCGTGGAACTCGTACGCGTTTTTGGAACCCGAAGCAGTGGCTTATCTACATTGCGTCTTCCCTCACTTGGTACTTGTAGGCATCGACAGCCCTTCTGTCGATCCGCCGCACGCCATGCTGCCCATAAGGCACAGCCACCATACTCTGCTGCGGTGTGGCATAGCGACCCTTGAGAATCTCCGCTACACTCGTCTTTTCCCTCTGCTCGAGAGGAACCCAGAAGAGAGTCAGCGTGGATGGGTCTCCGGGTCGATGTTGACGGTCTTCAATGCCACACAAAATTACGATGACGCGCGCGGCTGCTCTGTTGTCTTCTTTCCCGACGAGTCTCTTTGACGAACGGACTTATCAAGCCCTTCCGTTCCCTCTCCCTCCTTCCCCGGGTGTGTCTAGAGAACGTGCACCCCGAACTTATGGTTCTGCGGCCACTCTTATATATATATCTGCCCGTGCGATTGCGTCGCCTCGTTTGTGAGCGGCATGTTTGTGTAAGTGTGCAGCCGCCCGTGCACTGTAGTTGAGGAGGCAACGAATATCGATGCATGCGTAACCAACTTTACTGTGGGACTTCGACGACCACCACCACCACAGGGGAGAGAGGGGGCGGGGAAAAAGCTGAAGAGGGGGAGGCAGGAAAAAATGAGCACCGTCTCCACGTAAGATGGAAGGATGATGGGGGTGACGAGACGTTTCCTTCGGACGACTACTGAATCTGTTGTGCACCAGTGGCTTAGCTGTAACGTGGCTGCTCGGTATCACTCGGCTCTCAGTCCTCCTCCTGCCTTCTTGTCTTCATGTTGTTCCTCCACTGTCACCGTTTCTCTTAGCAAGATGGATGTCCACCACGCACATTGGTGCTGCACGAGGCGATTGTACCTTCGCCCCACATCTACCTCTGTTCCCAGCTTATATGATGAACCTCGACGCCCCTCTTACTCACCTTTCATTCCGTGCTTGCGCAACTCCTCTCTCTCTCTCTCACTTCTGTAGACGTTTGGTTTTATAGATTCAGCGCATACACACGCCACTTTTCAGCGGCGGCATCCACCTACTCCCTCAGCGGTATCATGTGCAGATTGCTTGGGCACGAGTGTGTGTGTGTACGTGTTGCTGTTGGCCATGTGTACCCCCGCCACGAAGTGCCTCGGTGAGCTCCTTGATTTCTTGCCGCACCACCGTTTCACTAAGGTGCAGGAGGCAGTCATCCCAGCCCTCTTTACGAACGATCTCAACTGCCTTGTGGCCGCGCCAACTGGTAGCGGGAAGACCATGTTGCTGGAGGTGGCGATGCTGCGTCTCTTTCGCAGCGTTCTCGCCCCCCAACGTAACACCCACGCGCGGGTGACACACAAAGACGACGAGACCTGCAACCTTGCTAGACCGCCGCTGCAGTGCAAGCGTAAGGCGGTGTACATCTGTCCTATCAAGGCGCTCGCGAACGAGAAGTACGAGCAGTGGCGTGCTCAATTCCCCTCCTTGACGGTTGCCATTGAAACAGGCGATCAGCAGCAGCACCAGGTAAACTGCCAGGAGCGTTTGGGTCCCACTACGACCACTGGCGGCGATGGTCAAAGCAGTGATGCATTGGCGAACATGGGCTGCGTCTCACAGGCTGACATTCTCGTCACCACGCCGGAGCGGTGGGACAGCATCACGCGACGCTGGAAAGAGAAGGAGGTCATGGCGATTGTGAACTCAGTCGGTCTCCTGCTATTGGACGAGGTGCACACAGTGCAGGAGGAGCGCGGCGCCGCCATGGAAGCCATCGTGAGCCGCGTCAAAATAATCCAAGCATCTTCGACTTCCATCCATCAACGCTCGGCAGCAGAGGCGACGGTAACACGCATTATTGCAATCAGTGGCACGCTGCCCAACAGTCGCGACCTGGCCGAGTGGCTGCAGGTGTCCCCAGAGATGACGTTTACCTTTGCTCCTAGTGACCGCCCGGTTCCGCTGACAATACGCGTCATCGGCTACGCGCACGACTCGCCCAACCCGTTTGCTTTCCATCGCTTCCTCTCCTTCAAGATATTCGCCCTCATGCAGCAGTTCAGCCAAGGAAGGCCAACGCTTGTGTTCTGTGCCTCGCGGAAGGAGACGGCAAGCTCAGCGCAGCGCATCGTTGAAGACATCCGCGAAGCAGCGACTCGACAGGGGCGACTCGCGCAGCTGCAACCTTCCGCAGAAGCTCAACAGATGGCGCAGCTAGCGAGTGACAAGCAGCTGCGCAGCTGCCTGATGATGGGCGTCGGCTTTCACCACGCCGCCATGACAAAGGAGGATCGGCAGCTCGTCGAGAAAATGTTCCGTGAGCAGTACATCGCCGTCATATGCACCACCACCACCCTCGCCTTGGGCGTGAACTTGCCCGCGCACCTCGTGCTTATCAAGGGGACTACTTTTTTCTCCAGCGGGCAGTGCCAGGACATGCCTGTCTCGGAGGTGATGCAGATGTGCGGGCGTGCCGGTAGACCTGGCTTTGACACGCATGGCATGGCGCTAGTGCTCACCATGCAGCGCAGTGTGCACCTCTATGAGACGCTCGCGAGTGGTGCAGTGGCGCTTACTTGTGTCGAGAGTCACCTGCACCGCCACATGATCGAGCACGTCAACGCCGAGGTGGCGTTGCGCACGATATACAGCTTTCCCTCCGCCATGGAGTGGGTCAAGACGACGTTCTTCTGGATCCGCCTCCGCAAGTGTCCCGCACACTACGGGCTAAAGTTCGTTAACCGAGCCGAAGAGCTGGAGTTCAACGCAGAGGCATTCGTGGAAGCGTTGATGGAGCGCGTGCTGCGCGTACTCATGGAGGAAGGCTGCGTGCGTCTGAGTCACACCGACGCCTTGATGCTCTCCTCGGCGAGAGAGACGGCCGCGTCAGTTGCCGCAAGCGACATGGAGGTGGTTAAGGACTCATCTGCAGTCTTTGAGGCGACGCGCTTAGGAAGGGCGATGTCTCGCATGTACATCCTCTTTGACACGGTTTGTACGCTAAACTCGAAGTTGAGGGACCGTGGCGTGCCGGGTAAGTATGGCGACGCACCCGAGGAGGACTCTGGCCCGGATGCGTGTCCCGGCGCAGCGGACGGTAGAGAAAAGACAACGGCACCGGCCGTTGCTATGAGTGCCGAAGAGGTGCCAGTGCATTCGAGCGCGAAGATGCACACTTCTCCAGAAGGTGTGCAGCCGCAGAGCAGTGCGACAGGTGTCCCCGCGTGCTCGTCGAAGAGGCAGATGATGCCCTTCAATCTGCGGGAGGTGCTCCAGCTTCTTTGCAACTGCCAGGAGCTTGTTGAGGTTCGCCTCCGTCAGGGTGACCGCGGTCCACTGAACGAACTGAACAAGAGTGTGAAGTACCCGTTACACAGCGGACGCCGCGGCGGACGGGAGGTCCGGGAGGACTGGCAGAAGGCCTATGTACTAATTCAGGCCCACGTCGAGCTTCTTTCCTTCGGGGAGGTGTCCTTACGGAACGACTCTCTGCGCCTGTGGGCGGTGGTGCCTCGCGTGTCGCGCTTTCTGGAGGAGTACGCGTGGGCTGCCACTACCTCCTACAGTTTAGCCGTGCATGCAAACGTGCTGGCTCGCTGCATTGAGCGCCGTGTGTGGCCAGACGGGCTCGTGCTGCGCCAGCTCAAGCATGTCAGCGACTCTGTGGCAAAAACCCTGCTGCGAAGCGGGTATCGAGCTTTTCAAAGCCTTGGCAGTGTTGACGCACGTCAGCTGGAGGTTCTTTGCAGTCGACTGCCGCCCTTTGGCTCGCAGGTACTGAGTGAGGTACGACGTCTGCCGAGGATATCCCTGGATATCAGCTGTACTGCCTCAGCGGCGGAGGTGGACGGCATACACGAGCGACACCGTATTGTGAGCGGAGTTGTGAAGCTGACGTTGTCTCATTACGCAGAGGCGGCACCTGGCGAGGATGTCCTCGACGCAGAGCGGAGGCAGTCTTCGGTGGCTGCTTCTTCACGGACTCCACACGGGCAACCACAGCTGCTCAGTGGCATGGCGGCGCTGGACACAGCACGCGTGCTTCTGCTTGTCGGAATCCCTAGCGAGGATCGCGTACTGTTGAAAAGATTTGTGCCGCTCTCTACCCTCGTGTCACCAAGCGCCGCACAAAGTACAGCGTTGGCAGCTGCAGCTCCTGGTTGCTGTCCGGGGACACGCTGCTTTTCCTTTCACTGTCCCCCATCTTCGAGGAACACAAGCAGGGGTGGTGGCAGAGACAGACACATCGAAGCCCGGTGTCTGGTACTGCACGTCGTGGGGATGGACACCGTGACTGTGTGGGATGAAGTACTCGCTTCCGATCGTGGCAGTGCTGACGGCGAGGGCATCCAAGGCGTAGCTCAGAGGCCCGTGCTCAACCCCTCCGTGCCACTTCCCGCGCAAGAGGGCATTGCGCTTCTTCCTCACAGGAGCGCTCCGCAGACAGAACTGTCCGTGCAAGTGGC
This sequence comes from Leishmania lainsoni, assembly GCA_003664395.1. Taxonomy (NCBI): domain Eukaryota; phylum Euglenozoa; class Kinetoplastea; order Trypanosomatida; family Trypanosomatidae; genus Leishmania; species Leishmania lainsoni. The sequence continues at coordinate 530,091 of RAIA01000133.1, read as the reverse complement.
CATCGAGGCCCGCACCACGTTCAACGAGCTTTTGGAGGATCTCAAGTACGTCACGGGCGTTGGGGAAACAATGCAGGCTCATCGTACAGCACCCCGACAACCGCTAGCGTCACGCAAACGCACTCGTAGCGGCAACGATGCGTGCTTCACCACACAGGACGGGCAAGAGACTTCGAGCAAAGAAGAACGAGACAAAGATAACATCGTTGCTGCGACACTATCGCTCTCCGCAACAGCCAGCGCCACCTCCGTGCCATCAGTTCCAGATGTGTCAAAGCTGCGTAACGCAGATGTTAATGCCTCCACCGGTGCGGCGGCGGCTAAGTCGTCCCAAGAGCGCCCTGCTGCGGCTGGATCGTCTTTCGACTCTGCGCTTTCCTCGCCTGAGTATCATCCTGGCCAGGCGGCGCTCTTAGAGGTACCCTTGCGTGACAAGAACACTCGGCAGCATCTCAGAGACCTCCCGTCTAAATCTGTGATGGAATCGCCGTTGTTGCGGATGGGAACCACGGAGGACCTCGTCGCATCAACGTCATCCGCGGTGCACCAGGGGCCGACTCCAGTTCGTCTACAGCCGTGCATCTCGCCTCCAGCGTCCCGACCTCCCGACACTGCCGGTGCTTCCCTCCGTGCCTGTTTTCCAACCTTGCAAAGAGAGATGCCATACCCTACTCCCCAGGTGGCTCCGTTGATGCCCAAGCACTCTCAGAGCTACTGTGGTATACCCCAGCATGTCACAGCGTCAGCTGAGGACCTCTGCCCACAACCTGTAAGCTGCACGACTCCGTGGAGCAGGCAGGGGCTGCATTCGATGATGGCACAAACGCCACTTTCATCCAGTCGCTTCGTGGTACGCGTGGCGTCACCACACGCTTCTTTTCACCCGCGGAGAGGTGATGCCCACAGTAGCACGCATCAACGGAGCAACATATTGGAGCAGCAGGAGGTGTTGTACTACCCACTCGACTCTCACCAGGCACTCTCAGACATGCGCTATGCTGTCACTGGTACGCAGGGTGAGTGGTGGCGGCCCAACTGTGTGCAGGACCCGAGCTGGGTACATGGTGCACCTGCGCCACCGCATCAGTACCCCTATTCCACGCCTTCCATGAGGACTCCACTCGGCCACTACGAGTCGAGTCAGACACAGCTGAACGGCGTTGGATATTTCCCAGCTCAGTGGGAGCATGCTGGCACCCCTCCAGCGTCGCGATTGGGACTGCAGTACCTGCCGTCATTTTTTGCACCTCAACCGCCAATTCAGTTTGCCTCAGAGCCTCAGCAGATGTGGCAGACGCGATCCCAGCTGCCAAGCTACCCGCCTTCCCAGGAGCCCAGTGTATCGCAGCAGCATCCACCTTCTCCCTCGGATCCCTACCGCCCTTCGAAAACACCACCCTGGCATCGTGTACCGCCATCGGCGGTTTACGCCCCTCTTGCGTGGCATCCATCCGCGCCTATACAACCCGGGCCAGCACCCCCGTCGATGCGGGCGCCAATAACCCAACTACGCCAGCCGCCACATGTGGCCGTGATGAGTAGCGATCCTCATGCGACAACATCCCCCTCAGACAGATTTGTGTACCGTGCAAACGCGTCTGTGGGAAGACTCGCGTCAGTGTCCACCAACGGCAGTGGCGACTTCGCCCCGCAGGTTCGTCGACGGTCCTCTATGGTGGTTCAGTCGTGGTGGCAGTGATACCAACTGTCTTTCTGGTTTGATTTGGTTGTCTGTGTTGTTCGTTTTTGTCTCTTAGTGCTGCGTGTCTGTACGGGGCTGCTGCCTGTGCGCTCTTTCTGCTGCTTCAGCCGCTGCTGCCATTTCTGCTATTTTTTTTCTCTCCCTCTCACTGTCTCTCTCGCCCTGCTCCCTCGTGTGGTCACAGAGAGACGTGAGGTCTGTAGTACAAAGCGGATAATTCGACGGGCACTCGGGTCTGTAGGGGAGGCGGACATCGGCGCCGAAAACGAGAACAGAAGAGACTTTCCTGCATTGGTTTGCTTGCCGGATGGGCGGCCACGCAGCCGATAAGTTTTTGAGCTACACCGGCCTCTTTCCTCTCCCAAAGCAGACGAGAGAAAGAGAAGGACACGCCCCCCCACCCACACACGATCGAACTATGCCTACGCATCTTTCTTTTCCTTCGTGGGGCAGCAGCACGTCCTCCCCTTCTCTTCTCCCCCATTGTTCGTGACTGATAGCCTTTCTTCTATCCGCTCCTTCCTCTCGTTCATTGCCTCACCGCTAGAGCTTTTCGCTGCCGTCCGTCACGTTGTGTGTGGCAACGCCAATCCTACGGTACACTCCAACACGCGAGTAAACACAGAAGCCACACCGGCAGTTGCACCTGCTTGCTAGCAGACAGAGACGCCCCTACGCATCTCTGTTTCCTGCACCTTCCACAACCTCCGTACCGCCTCACCTCGCCCCCCCACCCCCCCTACCACTCACAAAACAGCATTTGCATCACCTCCGCTCTCACGCCCCCCCCGCCCTCCTCCTAAAGTGAAGAGCAACAAACGCAGCACGTACACCAACAATCAGAACGACCGCTGGGAGAGGAGTGCGCAGCAGCAGGAGAGGCGAGGTAACGACACACTTCGCTGTTATTCAAAACACTTTTTTCTTTTCCAGGAGCTGTTCTACTGCGTAAAGCGCCGTTATTCGCTAGTGTTGCTCTCCTTTCAGTTCCCCCCTTTGTCTTCCTCTCATTATTGACTTCCTCTCATTACTGACTTCCTCTCAGCTTCTTCCCCCTCTTCCACTCTCTCTGCTGGTTGTCGTCGCACACACACACACACACACACACACACACACGCGACTACTTTACCCTGAAGAGGGCATACACACACCTTTCTCTTTCTCTCCGTGTTTTCGATTTGTTTGCTTCAATTTTCGCTCTTCTCTCTCGCTATACCCCCCCCGCCTTGAGCTCCTAAACACCTCTATTCTTCGCTGTGTCATTTGGCGCGTGTCCCAATCCTTCCCGTCCCCCCGCGCACCCGCCCTGTGTGTGTGTGTGTGTCCTGCTGCGGAAGAGCCTGTTCTCTTCTCCCCTTGTTCCTTCTACCTGTGCCTGTGTGTCTGTCTCGTCGCTGCTATCGCGTTATTTGTTGTCTCTCTGCTCGTGCGTGCTCATCTCTTCTCCCCTTCCTTCCTCCAGCAGTGCCGTTTCTTTCGTGTTCGCAATCCCCTCCAGGCAACACCCACGCTGATGATCATAGGTGCACCGGCGAAGAGATGGACAATGGAAAGTGTTTCGGACCTCCTCGGGTCTCCGTACACGGACCTCGGGGCGGTGCTGTTGTCAGATGCAGTTGTGGACTACCTGCAGAGCATTCACTCAGTCAGGACTGTCCGTGCGGCTCGGCGCGTAGCGGACGGCTCCGACAAGGACGGGAACGGAAGTTCTGACAGCCTTCCAAGTGATGTGCATGCTGTTCTTCAATACATTGTACGGCATGCAGACACACTGTTCGCTCTGCTTCACGGAGAGGCGCGGATGGAGAATGGCTTCGTGAGTTCAAAAGAACTGCTGCAAGGGGGTTTTCCAACGTCTTCGCCTACGCCAGCGGAGGACCAGGCACCGCCGACTGTCGTAGAGAAACAATACCCATCCAATGGGAACCCTGCCAAGGGTCCGTGTAACGCTCTTGATGCTAGCCAGGCGTATGATGGCAGTGCAGGTATCAAGAATGCACCAGCGTCATCGTCCGTCGCCGATGGCGGCGGGGAAGAGGCGCAGGAGCGGCGATGCCTCGCGAACCTGACAGAGCTACTCTCCTTCTGTATTTCTCACTCACAAGTACAGTCGGAAATCGATGCCGTCGTGGCAGCCTGCATTAAAGCGCTGAGTGCGGAGAACATTCTGGAGGTACAGCGGACGTTTGCCGTGCAGCGTCTCCTGCTAGAAGCCTTCGATAATGACTTCGAGATGACCACGCAGACCATCGCCGACACCCTCACGCATTCGACCATTAAGGGAATGGTGAAAAACCTTTCGAGCAACTGCATTGTTGCCGAGACCCTCATAGCGCTCTTTGGCTCAGCGCTATCCGCGGTGTGGATGGTGAAGCCGACGACCAGGACGGCGCTCTTCACGTCGCAATGGATTCGACTCAACTTCCCAACAACGTTCTGCGCCCATCTCCTCACCGCCATCCGCGATCCCGGGATGTACCACTACTTTTACTTCTTCAAGGAATTACTGAAACGCGGGTACAGCCACAGCGCAGGGCCGATCGTGGATGTGCTCCTCAGTGAGCCGCTCGTCTCGGACTACGTGGAGTGCATCTTAAGCTGCTGCGAGGAGGACGTGGGGAGGACACCGCTGTTGTCTCCAGATGGCGTTGCAGCGGCGCCGGTGTCGCTGGCGGCGGATGGGATGGAGGTGCTCGTCTCGATAATTAGCCTGGTGCGCAAGTCGCTGGTACTGCCTGAAACCAACTACATGTACGAAACGTCCACACAGTACATTTCGCCGGTGGCGGTGCTTCAGGCACAGGCGCCGCGGGTAACTGCGCTCCTCGCCCCAACAGTAAAGGAGGAAGTAGAGCTGGAGGCGCTTGTGTCATCTACCCAGTCGTCGCCAAGCTCGATGAGCGGTACTTTGCGGCATGCTTGCTCCCCTGCTGCCATGGACGGGGGGTATGGCCTGGGTCCGCTTAGGCTTGCCGTCTGCGAATTATTTGTCGAATTTTCCCTCTTCCAGCTGGCCAGCACGGACAAGACTCTCATCACAAGTGGCTTCTTCCCCGCGTTTATAAACTGCTGTGAGCGCTTCCCGCAGCACGACGCGCTAGCCAGAGCCCTGCACCGCTGCATCCTGACCGTCTTTCAGCGAGCAATGCTCGTGGGCGAAAATCTCAGCGCTGCAGCCGAGCGCGATTGTCTGTGGACGTACCTGGTGATGGCAGACACTGTTGTGCTGCGGTGTGGCGCTCTCGAATCTGTACTTGGCTCACTGACGCACCTTGCACAGATCCCTGATACGACGCTGTCGAGCCTCTGCATCGATTTACTGACAAGTTTGTCCTCACTGCCGCTCTTCCAGTCCGCCGCCGGTGGCCCGTTTGAGAAGCACCTGGAGGCTTTCAAGGCGTGTGAGGCTATCCAAGAACGCGTGCGCCACATGGCCGCCCCGATCACCGGAGGGAACTTTAAAGAGCGCGGTTCGGCCGGGGTACGAGAGGCGGTGCATCGCGACACTATCAACCTCGCTGGTGATCGCTTCCACGGTCCGAAGGCGGGCGGTTTGTCTCGCGGCCCACGGTTTTCCGGGCTCTCAAACAGGCTGACAAAGGGTGCGTACATCATTGTGCGTCGCAGTGCCGACGACGACAGACCAAGGCGTCCATCTGCAGATGTGGTAGTAGATATGGAGGCCCTGAAGCAGGAGGTGCACACCCTGCAGCAAGCAGGTTCGCCGGCTGTGCAGTCGTACCCCAGCTTTGGAAACGTTCAATTTGGTTTTGCTTCTTCGGCGGCACATGTCGAAAATGAAGAGAACAACACGGCGGAAACACCCTTATCATAGGCACGCCGAGCATAATCAACACTTTCACTATTATTAGTATTCTCAGCACGTGTCGCTCTTGTCGCCGTCGTCGCTCGCCGAAAAGAGCAAAATAGGGCGCCAGCAGGGCATTATTCACACACTTCTTTCCAGCTATCTTGTCTCTTTGTCTTTGCTTTCCCTTTGCATCTCTTTCACTCGTGCGCTTTGCTTCTCAATGGATAAGATGCACGTGTTTTCTTTCCATGTCTACCCCTCCTCACGATGGGGGACACCACCCCGTGTGAGATCTCAGGGTCCTGTACTCGCTCAGTAGGGGGGGAGGGGGAGGGGGAGCCAAGCAGCTCCCCCCCTCTTCCCTATCCCTGCCAGTGCAGAAGCACTTTGGGCGGTGGCAGGGCCAGGTGGCGACGGCGCAGGGGAGGTCCGAGCGATGAATCGCTACGGGTGTCTGCGGCCGAGCCGTGGATGGTGGTGCGTTGGCGAGACCTGCGGCTGTGAACACACGCTTGTGCCCTCCATGCAATGGGGGACGCGTGAAGGGTACTCGAGTTCATCCCACCTGTCCCCTCGCTACCTACTGCTGTGGGGGGCCTGAGTGTGCCACCCAGTGGGGGGATGCCCCAGGTGGTAACCGGCACAAGGAATGCGGCTGTGGTGCGCCCTGCGGTGCGGGCGAGTGGGAGGGGCGACAAGGGGGGTGGCGCAGAGACCCTGCTGAGGTGACTGGGCTGGGGTGTTGCTGGAGTGCTCGTCTGGTGCGTGCTTTGCACAACACGGTGGGGCCTGTGGCAGGTTAGGTAGCGCAGAGGTAGAGTCATGTTGTATGGCAGAGGATAGACACGCTGAAGAGGGGAAAATGCTGCTGTTTCCCAATCGTCTTGCCCACCTCTCTGTTTCTGTGGTTGTGTTGCAGCAATGTGTGAGGTACAGTTGGCGCCGAAGGTGATCTCTTCCCTCAGCATTACTGATGAGGTCTTTTCTATTCTTTGGTGGGTTTTGTTGTTGGCGTTGAGTTTCTGTGTCGTACTCTGCCGTCTCGAGTGCTACTGTAGCGATGATGCTGGTTCGTGTTTGTGTTTGTGTGTGTGTGTGTGTCTTGTGTTGCTGCATGTTTGTTTAGTATTTTCTTTCACCCTTGCGTTGCCATCGATTCGCTGTCTCGATTGGAGAGTGACAAGGACGAGGAGTTCACACATGTAAGGTGAAGAAGATAGCGAAAGCGGTCGCCTGTTGACCTTCCCTACTACATTTACACCGGCGCATCCAGCCGCAAAAGGCGGCGCTGGAGCAATGCGACGGGCACTTTACCGCACATTCTCCCACTAATCACGAAGGCATAGTATGTGCAATTTCTCTTTAACGTGGCGCTTCTCAGATATTACCACACACACACACCCTCCCTGTCACCACGGGTTTCCGCCTTGTTTTCTTCTCTCATTCTTCTCTTCGTTCAATTCTGGCGACTTCACGGCAATCCTTGAGCAGTGTTGCACCGCACACAAACGAGGGGAAGGTACGGACGTCTTGAGCGTGCCCTTACAATACCCTGGATGTTCTTCCAGCCTCCCCTTCCCCCGCCGCTACACTATGTGTTAGTCCCTTTGGATTGTGTCCTGTACACGGCCCTACCACCCAAGTCCCCCACCATACCCACAAAAAAATAGCGAAAAAAAGGGGGGTACTTTTTGGAAAAGAGACAAGAGCAAACATCAAGCAAACTTGCTCGCCTCACTCCTGCCCTGTCGTCACGTCATGGAGGCAAGTGCACGCCGGTGTTTTTTGGAGGTGTACACAGACGGGGTCAATGAACCGCGTCTACTGCAGCTCGAGCCGACGGTCAAGTTCTACAATGTGTTAAAGCGCCTCGGCGAGGGGGGTGACCTTTACTGGCGTGACCACTGCATCGACCCTCAGACGACCCCCGCTGCCCTGGGTATGGCTTGCGGCGTCGACGAGGCGAACACGCTGTGGTTTATACCAGCCCCGCCACGTGCGAAGCAATACAGCATTCTCTGCGATGATCCTACCGTGTCTGTGGATTCGCCGCCGTTGGCGGATGCCACTGAATGCCTGGGACACCGCCCTGGTTGTGGCACGTCGCTCCCCGCGGCCCTTGAGGGTAGTCCCGCTCCACGCTATAGTAGCGCCCACGGTGCAGAGCATGGTACCCTCCTTGGAGCACCGATGGCGTCTTCGTCAAGTGTCCCAACACCCTCGTGGTACACTCGGCCGCGCCTCTTGTCCCCTGCGCCACCGTTCCTTCGTCCATCGGTTGTGACACCGCTTGACTCTGCTGCGCAAATGTCGCCAACGCCTCAGCCACGCTTGGCGCAGCCTCCCGCTCTGAGTACGATGAGATCACACTCGCAAGTTCAGCCGCCGTCGAGGATGCCGCGACACCCCGTCGCGGATGCGACCAGCGGGACTGTCGATGTTCTCGAAGGTCGTGGCAGCGAGGGAACGGTGCCTATGCGCTCCTTGTACGTAGCGCGGGCCCCACGTACGCCACCGCTGCAGCACTCTGCCGTCCCGGCTCGGCGCAACGCACCCGTCTTCATCGATCCCAATACCCTCGTCGATGCCACCTATGATGCGGTCGAGGCACTCAAGAGGGAGCTGCGGCACTTACGCGGCGAGATGCGAGCGATGCGGCTTCGCCACAGTTATGATGCGAGCCTTCTGACGCCGGTGCGGCAGGGTGAGGGGCGGCTCCTCAGCATGGAAACGGCGTCGGCGTTGCCATCGCCGATTTGCCTCTCGACGATGGAACAGAGTGTGGAGGAGCTCGCGATGGAGCTTCATGACAAGCAGATGCGCCGCCTTCTCGAGCAGCGTCGCTGCCTCCTGGCCCCCCACCCTGGGGCCTAGCGGTGCGCTGAGGCCAGGTGGGCGGCGCGCAGGCCTGGGCCCTGGCCCCACCGCCACCCCCAAAGGGAAAGAAAGGCCCCACGCAGGGAAACGCGGCGGCGGGCGGCGGACCCACAAACCCCGCCCCTGCGCAGAGGAGGACGCGAACAGAAGAGCGGGAAACACACGTTGCGAGAATGACACATGCCCGCCTTGCAAAAAGCAGCGCATTACACATGAGGGTGGTAGTGGAGAAGGGGGGGTGGACAGCAGAAGCGCCAGCCATACCACCTCCCCATTGCCCTTTTCGTTGGCAAGGAGCCCGCATCGGCCCCTCCACTGGCTTCATGTACTCCACAGAAGCGCCGCCAACCCTGCCACGCGGGCGGTGCACATCGTGTCGATCTGCTCCATCGCGCACACACCGCAGCGGTGGGATTCAGGAGTGGGTGGATCACACGCGGCTGGGCCGCTTTCGATGTATTGTTATGTTTGTGCGCTTTGTGTGTGTGTGTGTGTGTGCAATTGGTCTTTGTCTTTCAGAGAAAAAAGCACAGGAAGAAAAACGGAACACACAGGAGAGACGCAGGCACACGATGCCTCGTCAACATGTCGTCTCAAAGGCACACGTATGTGTTTTGTTAACCACAACATCCTTGTTCATCGCTGCCGCCAGTAGGTACGCTACCCTCTTCTCTTTAGCAAAACAACAACACCTAACCCCACCCCCTCTCTCTCCCAGGCGAAAGCCTGCAGGAACAAGCACAACATCCAACTCAAAAACGAAGAGAGGACTGAAATCAAAAGAAAAGGAAGTCGAACATGAGTCGCTTGAGCCATTTCATTTTTGACAACTTCTTGACTTGCACGCTTCCTCCTCACGCAGACGTGGTTGCAAGATGTCAGCGCCACACAACAACAGAGACGCACACAGCTGCTTAGACATCTCAAAGGGCGCCAGCAGGCAAAGAAGCAGTTCATACATACTCCCACTCTTCACTTTTCCTGCCCCCCCCCCACACACACACCTCACTAAAACTTCACACCCTCACGCTGACTGCTTTCTTCCTATCTGCGACAAGACGAGCAAAGCCTGACGTCACCGCAAACACGCGAGTACGTCCAAGTTGGCCCAGAAACGGGATGGGAAGGGGGATGCGACGCACCGGACTCGTCCTTGTTTCCGTCAGTTCCGCCAAAGTGTACGGGCAACAGTACCCTAGAGACCAGCACAAAAACAAAGACACATTGCGCTTCATCGTTCGTGGACAAGGACGAGGTGAGAGGCCACAGATAAAGCTGAGGGGACGTCAGTCGCAGCTTCGTCTCCCTTCCTTTGCTCTTTGGCCTGTCAACATCCCCCAGGGGGTTGGGTAGTCATTCACAAAAACGTCCCACGAGCGTGCGCTACTGTTGCCCTTTCTGTCTGTCCCACTGGGTATCGAATGCCTCCTCCTCCTTCTTTGCTACTTGTCTCCCCCAATGAGCACGGGGACGTTTGCGCACCACCCCTGGTGTGTTCCGCCAGTGCTACAGAACTATTTGCAGGTGCTGTAGGAGGACCTCTCACACCGCCCTCTCATGGATCCCTCCCACAAACGTGCGACTCTAGACAGGCGTGCTGCTCCTCCCTCCCTCCCTCAAAAAAAAAAACTCCAGAGTCTGTTGGAGAGGAGAGAGGCGCCACCGTCGCTCGGCGCAGCACCGCTCACCCACACGACACCTTCTTACACGGAGGCGAGCGCAGTAGTTCGTTTGCGTGATGAGAGGGAGTGGAGAGAGGGTGGTAACCCCAAGTATATTAGGCTTATGGCAGAAGCGATGGGAGCTGTGCCTCACTCTTTCTACACAGTTGGGCGCACTGAGGCGATGGAGGAGCAGGCATCCAGGAAGGACTCCGTCGACCACTGCGGCGGATCAGCGAAGGCCCACATGTAGAACTGCGTGATTGGCGTCACTTCCCATTTACAGCGGCGGCAGAATGTCAGCACGGCACTCTTCTCGCGCGACTTACCCTTGGAGGCCGTCTTCTCCATGACACACTCGACGATGTTGCCGTCGTTGATCATGTGGGTGTCAACGTTTGAGTCACTTATCAAGACCGGAAGGTTGTTCGCGCCGGTCGTGCGACTTGTCGCTAGCACCTCGTCCTCGTACTCGCGCACGTATCCGTCAAAGCTCCACATGCCATCGGTGATGCTACCGGCCCAAATGCGCAGTCGCACTGTCTTCTTGGTTTCGGACGGGTACACGAAGTTGCGCACGTCATAGCGACCGTACTCGACCCCGTCAGGATTAACGAAAATTGCACCGCGGCTGACGTCCTTGTACGCTTCTAGGCACGTCTTTATGTCGCACACAGGGTAGTGCTCCAGTAGCCGCACACAGCCGCTGCTCGGTAGCTTGCCGAAGGAGTCGGACAGCAGCTTCACACGATCGTGGAGCAGCATCTCCGCTCCATGTTGCTTGCCGATGATCATCATGTCAGAGATGTAGATGACATCGTTCAGCATGGATGCCTCCACACAGAACAACACCTGCGACGCTGCATCCTCCACGCCCGACGTCTCCACCTCGCTCTTGAGCTTCTTGATGAGCTCCTGCAACGCCGTTGGCACGTCCTTCAACTGAAACAGCAGGTTGTACGATGTAAGGTGGACGTAGACGCTGGTACCGTAGCCGATCAGCGATAGTTTATCTCCCCAGATCCACGGGGTGACGAGGTAGTGCTGCAGCTTCGCAGCCGACTGCACAAACTGCACATAGTCAAGCACGTAGTTCGGCTCCGAGTACGTGAATGTGTACGGCAGCAGGCGCTTCACCGCGCTACGCTCCGCCTCTAAAATCTGCTCTACCTGCTCCGCGTCTGTCACCATAGGGCAGCCAGGGATGAAGTACTCCTGCTCCAGCTCGATCGCTGCGACGTTCTTTCGGAGCAGCGCTGACACGTCAACTGCCGCCTTTTCCACCAGCTCCTCCACCTTCAGGTCCTCATCCATAACAATGACCCTCTCGGGGTTAAGGCTCGAGGCAAACTCGAACGCTTCTGGGTGCATCGTCTTGGCGTGTGACTTCGTAAAGCTCACCCCACGCCCGACCAGCGAAGCCAGCTCTGGCACGAGGGCCACAACCGCGTCCAGCTGCAGACCCGCCTTGATGAGGTAGTGCGCTACATAGTGGGCTTGAAACTTGTTGGTAGAGAAGGCATCGTCGATGACCATGCCTTTCATCGTCGCTTTTTTCTCCAGAGCCGCACGCAGTGGTGCCAGTCGCTCCAGCGGACTAATATCCTCTTCCTCCACCTCCTCGACGTCCTCCTCTTTTCCACTGCCTGCTGCATTGGTAGCCGCCTGCTGCCGCGGGGGCTTCAGGCACACGTACTCAAATCCCTCCTTTTTTGCAATCGCCTGCGCTACGCTTGTCTTGCCCGTCTTTTTGTAGCCCACCACCATTACAACGCGCGGCGTGCTCTTCGTTATGAAAGGCTGTGGCGCCCCCATTGGCGGCACGGAAAGCGGACGCGGCACTGGCGCTGGTGTTCCCATGGGTGGCGGAGGCTGAGCGCTGATGCTGCCAAGTACCATGTTACCCTGGGTATTCATGTTCGGATGCATGCTCGGCATCGGGCTGCGTTGGCTACTGTTGTACGGCATGCGACCGCCACCACTCATCGAGTTGCTGTTCATGGCCATCGCATTGGGCGGCATGTTGTGCATCCGAGGCTGCATCGGCATCTGCTGCTGCGTTGGCGGCGGTGACACCTGGTCATAGCCGCCATTCACGTCCATCCCACCTACTTGCTGATACGGGGCGGGCATTCCGCAGTAGTTGCTAAGCATGCCACCACCGCCGCCGCCGCCGCCGCCCACCATGCCATTGAGGTTTTGGTATTGGCTATGTGGCATGTTCGGTTGGCGATTGTTGCGACCCATGCGAGGTCCCGACGGGTACCCTTGCTGCGGGCTATGGCCCATGTAGCCGCCACCTTGACCATAGCCGCCACCGCCGCCCTGGTGGTAGTTGCTGTTATCGTACATCATCCCTCCGCCATAACGCTCGCTTTGCATTGTTCCACCACCACCACCGCCGCCACCTGTGCCACCACCATTGTTGTTGTAGCCTTGTTTGTTGTGTGCGTGGCTCGACTGGTAGTTTGATACCGGGAACGATGGCGCGTTAGGGTTAAGGTTTGACATGGTCGCTGATGTGGAGGGGGGGGAAAGACAAACAGGCGTGCGGTTATCAAATGTGCACGGCGCTCGTTCTGGGGCGTCTATCCGCTGTTGAACTGCTTGGCTATGCCTGTAAGAGCCACCAGCGTTCCTGAACACTTCCTCCCCCCTGATGGCTTATGGGCAAGCGGAAGAGGGAGGGAGGAAAGGCGGTGCTACGGTAAGGTGAAGAGGGTGACAAGATCACAAGGGTCGCTGAAGAACCGTGTGTAGGGGAGAGTGCTGCTAGCGCTTGGGAAAAGAAACAGAAAACGAGAGACACCAAAGTGCCTACAACACTCACAGGGGCCCCCCAACTTCAATATGCTCGAGAAAGAGCGTCCAAAGGGTGAATACCCCCCACAAGAAGAAGAGATGGAAAGAACAGAGCCGCAAGCAGACAGACAGACACACCCACACACCCTTTCAAGAAGAGCACCAACCGCAAAGGCACGGTGTTCAGAGCCAGACAGACGTGATAAGGGGGGAACAAAAGAAAGAGAGGCGTATGGAAGGGTAAGGAGATTAGTAGACAAGAAACACACGAGTTTCTCTTTTGCCTGTTCGATTCGCCGGGAAGTGTTTGTGTGTGTGTGTGTGTGTGGGCGTTGCAGCACCAGTAGAAAAGAGCCCGTGCTCACAGGCGATTACACACACACACACACACGAGCCCCGGATCACACCACAGTCAGTGCAGTTGATGTATGAATGGCAGGTAAATCGGCAAGGGGGAAGAAGCGAGGGAGAGAGCGAAATCTACAGTGAAGCCCCGCGCTGTGTGACGAAACTGACGAGGCAGTGCACGACTTCTCGTTCCCTTCAAGGCACAGAGAGAAAAAAAAACGGAGCACAACAACGGCAATCAAAGACGAGGGGTATGCAAACAGCGCAAATAAGCACCACTAAAGCAAAGAAGAAAAATCTTCGGATGCACACCCACACACACACACACAAAGTAACCACTTGATGTAGCAGTACAAACTCAACTGCAGAGCTCGCGTGATTCACACCACAGCACTGACAAAGAGGAAACCAGAAAGGACTCCAAGAGAGAGAGAGAGAGAGACAGACGGATACCCGAGATCAGAGCAACAAACAGAGAATGTCGAGTATCCACTGTCTACAGCAGTCGTCACGTTTCTACTTCCTCTGTATAGGTGTACGTGTCTCTGTGTCGCTTCAGCGGGCCTACGTGGCCGGAAAGAACGCTTGCAAGAGGGACAACAAGCCGAACACACCCACAGAGAGACCAGAAGGGAGGGAGAAAAGGAGCCCCACTCTTGACACGCACCCACTTCCAACTTTGTGGTGTCAGGAGGAACCCCTTGGGAGGAATGGACGAACGGTTTTCTTTCGTTGTTCCTCGCGTAGGGAAGGGGGAGAGGAGCAGAGCGTGACCGACGGCTGCGTTTGCGAGTGCTTGTGTTTTCTGCGCAAGTTGCACTTCGTATGTTTCCCCTTTCCTTCTCTCTCTTTTCGCTTCGCGGCGGGAGCACTTTGGAACAACAACAACAAAAGAAAAGCTGCTGTTGTTGTTGACGTGTTTTTTGGGGGGGCGCACAGGAGAGAGGTGTGGGTAGGGAGGAGCAATGGGGGAGGAGGAGCACGTGGGAGGTATAGTGTACGTCCCAAACGGTCAAGATACGGCAGACACCACATAAAGAGGTAGTGAGAGAGGAGGTAGAGAGAAGGTAAAGCAGCGCGCATAAATGACTCGCAAAGGTATGCGTTTTGTGTTCTTTTTTTTTTCATCTTCCTGCAGGTTACCACACGCGGAGTAAGACCCTCTGGGCTCGTTTGGCTCATGAAACCTATCAGCTCAGCCTGCGCAGGCGTACTGGGTGCGAGCTACCGTAGTGTGATGTTCACCATTGGCAACACGTGTTCTTTTCTTTTTTTCGTTCTCTGGCGCACAGCGCACTACTTTGCGTCCCTTGCAGCGGCGCCGCTACAGGAATGATAGAAGAAAAGGGAGGGTCACACGGCTTCTCAAGGTCACCGCTGGGTGTCCTCCTCAAGTCAAGCACATTCTTCTCTACGTCGGTGTAGTCGTCGGGTCGATTTTGATGCGTTATTCTTAGTTTTATTTTATTTTTGCTTTGTTAGGCTAAGAGGCGACAGTGGATCTTAAACATAGAGGGAGGGAGGGAGGGAGAGACATCGCGAACTCAGAAGTGAGCGAGAGTGTCAAGAGGACTCCACACGTGGTGCATAGACACAGATGCGCGCGCACACAAACACACAAACACACACACACACACACACACACCACATGCGTATATCGCTCGCTCTCTTTGTTCACTGCGGGTGCATCAAAAGAAACTACTGAAGAAATTAGAGACTTCGAGGATGGGAGGTGGGGAGGGGAGGGGAGGGAGGGGAGGGAAGGGAGGGGAGGGGAGGGTCATGAAAGTGCCTGCAGACTTATTAACAGCCCCACGTGACAATCTTCACTCTATTTTAGTTCTGAAACCCTTTCCCTTCCGCCATTCACGCGTATTTGCCTAGTTCAGTACTTCAAACAGCTCGCCACCTTCTGTGCCTTCACTCTTCTTCTTATTTTTTTTCTTTTTCAGAAAAAACTTGATTGTCATTCTCGCCTCGCTCCTTCTTCCCCTACACACTGGCGCATACACGTCCGCGGGGACAACAGTCCAATGAATACAGGACAAAACTTCCCACATCGAGACACACGTAACCGCGTCTTCAGGACAAGCAGAAGCAACACGCAGAGAGCGACACGAGAGAGGCCTACACACAATGGTGTGATGCTCAATACGACAGTCAGAATACGTGGCACGCCAACCGAATACGCATACCCACGATATCCCCTAGCTAGAGAGCCGCAAAAGAACAATTGTTATCATTCACGTCTGGATGGAAGAGCCACCGCCCACCACCACATGCTACAGCGCCGAGACTACTACAGCCCCTTCGAAACCATGGGGCACTACAAGACTAACAGACGAGCTAAATAACGAGCAAAGGTCAGGCACAACCCTCTCCATCCAGAAAGAGGGGCCATGGCAGCGAACAACCAGCGGCGGATCACCACCAGTACAACGCCGCCTCCCTCCTCCTCCCCCCCCGACACACACACCCAGGAAAAGAAAAGCAAAGAGGAAAGTTGGCGTCCCCTGCAAATGTAGAAACAGCCCTGCATCCAACAAACGAACCAAAGCGAGAGAGGCAGGGGGAATGGAAGGAGCAACACAACAAGGGAGAGCTGCTTCAAACTCACCCATGAAAAGAATGTGTGGGCGCTTCAAAAAGCCGGTGATGAGCAGCACACAGACACACACACACACACATGCACAGAGGCCCTCCACAACACATCAGCCACGAGAGCGAATATGCGCGCTTTAGTAAGCGTAACGACCATGGAAGAGTGCTATTTGCATCACCGTTCAAGAAAACACCCCAGGCGTGTAAGTTGCTCTCTTCAAAACGCCCGGGTTGAAGCGGGTCTCAGTCCACTCGATCTTCGCAAATAAAAAAGAAGGGGGGATAGACTGTTCACGCGAGAGGTGCAAGAGAAGCATCTACAAGGCCGTGGAGGGAGCCAGAGCCTTCCCCCTCCCCTTTCTCTCATTTGCTCCCTAGATGTGGCTACTCTACACGCTCCTACGACGAGGTGGCGTTGGGTCCAGTGAAGCGAAGCACTTTGCAGTGATCTAGCAGCTCCTGATATGTGAGGTGCTTCAGTCTAACGATGCTTTCGACCACAGAAGTCTTATTGGGGCGCGGTTTGTCAACGCGCAGACGGTGGAACACCCACTGCGTCGCTGACTGCCCGTTGGGACCTGCTCTTTCCACTACATCGGCCAGCTCAAGTTCAACGATCACGCTGTTCCGAAGCTGATAGGCGTGCATCTGCATATCTGTGAAGACGCCGACTGCCCCGGGAAAGCCAACCTCCTGCTCATTCTCAGTAGTGAAGAGGTCGAAAACGGTAACGCCGTCTTCCGTCTTCTCTCCGTTCATGAGCCTAAAGTCTGCCGTGCACAGCTGCAGCGGCTTCCACTTCAAGAGGTACTTATCCAACCCAAACTTGTAAATGGTGTTGCCCTGGAAGACAATACCATCCACCGCAAACGGCGCATCCTCGAAGCAGGGGAGCAGCTTCGGCAGATCATTGATAGGAACGTACTGTTTCAGCATTACAGGCGCGTAGGCACCAGCCTCGCCGCTATTCTGCACCATCAACCGGAACCACTCGCGCAAGAGTTCGTAGCGCTCGAAGAACGGCGTGCGCTTGGCCTGCTTGCCGCCAAAGTAGACGTAATCAATGATGTGTAGCAGCGGCTGGGGCTGGTTCCGCTCGTTGTTGCTGTTAGTCATCTCCGCGTCGAGCATCCATTCAATCCCGCTCGCCTCTTCCTGCTTGTCACCGACCATTTCGAGCGCGTTCGGGAACTTCAGCGGATCGAAGAGAACGTTGAAGTCGTAGCAGCCAGTGAAGACAAACGGGAAGCCCAGTACCCCGAAATGCGAGTGTTTGACAATCAGAAAGCGTTCCCCATCCACCTTCAAGGTAACGTACATGGAAGACATACGCTTGCATTCTTGTCGGTTTGCAAACGAGCTGGCATCGATGTAGCCCCCAATGCTAGAGAGTGGGGCACTATCGGTGCGGCCAGACGTGTTGCCAATCGCTGCGTGAACCTCCTTGGAAAGCTGCTGGAAGTCGCTGTAGTCGTCTAGCAAGTGGAATTTTTCGTAGCCAGCGATCGGCGTGGCAAGTGGGAGACGAATGCTGCGGTTGCGCTTCGGGAAAAGGCCATCAATGATGCTGCAAATACGGTCCCCGACCCGACGCGCTTCGAGCATGTTGCAGTCAATGATGTGCAAAACACCAATCTTCTTGTAAACATGATCTGCTATTTCCGCTTGGGCCCGCTGCTCCACGTAGCGCCAGTGGTCGGCTCCAGCCTTCTGATCGCCGCGGGATTGGGCACGTCGCAGGCCTTCCTTGGGGTCCACTTGCAGCCAGAAGACAATAGGGACCGGCAGCTGGCGCGCGTTGAGGGCGGCTTGCAAATAGTATGCATCCATCTCCCCTGTCGCGACGAAGCGGTCGAGCACGAGGCCGTTGTAGGAGCGGTTCTTTGCCTCAGGGCCAAAGTTCTCCTTCACAGCCCGCTCCACCTCTGCGAAAGGCTGCTTGCCTTCCTTGTACATGTCCCCAGAGGAGAGATGCAGCAGGTGATAGCGCTCCGCTATGTTCTCCGCCTGCGTCGTCTTCCCGGACCCACGGCAGCCAAATATCATAACGATGAGCGGGTCGCTGTTTGTCGGGGCGGCCTTACGACCAAACTGCGGTGGTTGCCACCCGCCGAGCGCTGCTACTCTAGAGACTGGGCCATGGCGCAGCGCTGGCGCGGTCGCGGTGGGTAGTCCGCTCAGAAGTTTTGGTGCACTCACAGGCTGTGGCGCAGACGATACGTGCACCTGGAGTGCAGCCGTTGGTGCGGGACTGCCGCTGGGCGTCACGGTGCCTGGAAGGGTGCTCACAATGTGGCTTGCTGTCGCACTCGGCTGTGCACGCGGTAGCGGCGATTCGGTGCCCATATGATTCGACAGTACCACGCCTCGGGTGTGCACTGGATACGGTGCTGTTGTGCCGGCTGCGGCTGCGGCAGAATACGCTGCGCTGCTTCCCGTCGCACCGATGCGGACGGCACGTGCCATCGGGGCAGAGGAAATTCGTGGCGGTACCGGCGTCGATACGGGAGGTCTGCTTGCCGTTTGGCGTGGAATGGGAGTAGTCGAGTCCGAAGCAGTTTGTTCCTGGTGCTGCTGCTGTTGCTGAGACACAAACTCAGAGTGCGGTTCAGGCAACGTAGGCGGCGATGGACCACGCTGGTCCTGGGGGGTGAAGCGGATAGGTGCTGTTTTGCCCGCCTCATTGGTGTCTTGAGTGTTGGGGGATACCGCACCACCCTCTTCGTTAGCTGTGGCAGCAGCAGCAGCCGCCGCCGCCGCCGCCGCAGCAGCAGCAGCTTGACGCTCCTGCGCACTCCGGGGCAGTACGGGTGCAGCCTTTGGTGGAAACGACGGTTGCTGGTGTTGGTGTGAATACTGCGGTGTTTGCTGCTGATGTTGCAGAGATGGGCGCTGCGAGGGAGGTGCTCCTTGGGCTGTAGAGTGCGACTGCATTTGCGGCGCGTTCCCACCGGGGACGGGTGGAGAGTAGGTACCATAGGATGCAAAATATGGCGTGCCGCTCAGGGACTGTCCAGTGCGGTCCTGTGGGCGTGGTATTGCGGGGGCAGATGACTGCGACAGCACTGACTGCTGCGGCGCAGTGTATCGAGCACCACTGTGCTGCTGATGCTGCTGCATGGAGGGCGGGGACCCCAATGGGCTCGTCAGTGGCGGACGGCGCATGGAAGAAGACGACCAGCCGAGAATTGGCGGCTGATCGTCGTCAAGCCTCTCCGAGGACTCTTCGGCCCTCATTGAGCCGGAGGCGTTCGCAGTTGCGTTCAAACGGCTACCATTCTGTACTCCGCCAGCGACTACTGAGGCAGATGAAGGCACAGCAGAGCTAGCGTTCATCATGGGTCGAGTAGGAAAGGACTCTGCCTCTCCCTTCATCGACGATGGAGACCTCCACATTAGCGGTGGCCCCCCGCGGCCCCCCGTCGCCTGGCCAGGCAACCCGGCCGGGGACGTTTTGCCGCCCGCTGCAGTGATGCTGCTTGGTGTCTCGTAGCTGTCGGCCGGCGGCGCCGACGTGGTGGTCACCAGCTTGCTACTCCGCTTAAAGCCAGAGAGAAGGGGAACATCGTCGTTGCTGACGGGACCAGCCCCGGTGAGACTTCGCAGCTGCGGGTTAAACTGCGGGGCGGGGTGATACACATGTGGCACGTACAGCTCTGGCTCGTTGCGGAGAAAGGACGGGATGAACGGCTTCGCCGTCGGGTCAAACGACGGGGCGTTGGGGTTGAGACTCATCCTAGCGCTCTCAAAGCGGCGAATACAGGGGGAGAGCAAGACTCGAACAAGCAACCACAAAACAACGAGACACGGATAGTACACGAGGTGGTTGATGATGATGGGAGGTGAGGTGAGAGGCACAAGGAGAAAAAAACACACAGGCGCGGCACAGAGAGCCAAAGAAAGGGAGGTCACGAGAACACCGTCGTGATCAAAGAGAGGGCGGCCTCAAAGTCGAAAAGACAGTTTCTGTGTACTTGTGTGCGGGCGGATCCAAAAATGTTATACCTGCGACCTTCGTCGGGGGACCAGGACGCTGTACTGCGTTAGTGTGCCACGTGACACAGATAGAGTTGCGGAGGGTGAAGCTGAGCTGGTGGGCGAGGGTTGGTTTGGGTGCGTGCGGTGAGCACGAATGAACATGTCAAGTTCTCGCCCAACGATTCCAGCACATACGCACGCACGTAGACAGGCACAGTCACCCAGAGGCAACGAAGCAAACACACAAAAAAAGAGAGAGAGAAAGGAGTTAAAATGAATTCTGCTTCCAGCTCCTGACAAGTCGGGAACAAACGAAAACGCTGCGGCTCTGCGGTGTAGCGAGACGATGCGGGTCGGCACGCCGTTAAGAACAATACAAGGAACAACAGAGGTTGTTGTGCAAAGAGTGCTGGAGAGGGGGGAGGGAGGGAGGGAGGGAGGGAGAGGGGAGGGGGAGCAGTGGCAGTAATGAGTGGTGTTGCGCCCGCGTTTCCACTTGCCTTCTCGTTTCCTGTGCCTTGCGTGCCCGCAATACGCCGATGTCTGACGGTGTCGAGAGGTCTCTCGATTAGCGCCTGCTTGCACTTCTATTCAATGCCTTTTAACGAAACTCTGTTGAGGCACGGATGGGGTTAACCACCTGCAAAGACACACTTCTTTACCCACCCCGACAGTACCCAACCTACGACAGCCCTACACGTGCTGTGTGTATGTCCAACGCACATGCACAAACGGGTATGGTTGGGATCACACGTTGGCCAATAAATCCACCCTTTGATTGTCTCGACAAACGACAGAGAGAGAGAGGGAGACGCGACTAAGGGTCGAGCGTATTACGTATCACAGAGGTGTGACCCAAGTGGCGCGCTCGGCGTAGACACACCGAAGGATGGTAGGTGCGTGGGGATGATGAGGGCGAAGGTAGGAGGAGAGCCAGGAGATAACGGTAGAAAAATGTCCAAAAGGGGAAAAATGATCGCACGTGCACGCCGCAGCTTCCTTTGTATTGCAGTTCCTGGTAGTCGCAGTCGATAACAAGAGAGAGGCGAAAACACAAGACGAGAGAGGTGACCAAATGACAAAACTAATAGAAACAAACAACCGTTGAGGAGGTGCGAGTGTTGCACAGCTCGTTGCGCCCGCCACGAACAGGCAAAAATATGCGGCGTCTATACCCTTCGTGCTTCTTCGGTGGGTGTGTCTTGCCTGTTTGAGTGTTTCGTGAAGAGTATATCGCTGTGCGTTTGAAGCAGCGCGACTCGGCTGTCTTGCTACTCTACACACCGGCGAGATTTTCTTGTGAAACAGGCGTATCCCTATGCTTGTGTTCAGCCTTTTCTGCCTCGTTCACTCTCTTCTTTTTTTCGCCGCCTGCGTCCCCCTTCTTCGCTATTGATGGTAAGCAACTGCGTCACTCTTGCACACATGCACATAAACGCGTATTTGTTCTCTCCACGGCGTAAAAATCTCTGCTCAGCGGTTGCCGGAGTGTACGCGGCTTACGGAGAGCAGCAGACCGGCGCCCTGGTCGAAGAAAAAAAGGGAGGAAAAGGGAATCAACTGACGTGCACGTGCAGCTTCCACGGGCACACGAGCGCACTCACGCGAAGGGAAAGTCAACAACACACAAAAAATAGTGAAGACAGCACGCTGCTGTAGGAAGGTGGCGATGAACAAGTAGCCACGCATCGGTAAGTAGTTCCGCGTTCGCGCACGTGTGTGTGTGTGTGTGTGTGTGTGTGTGTGTGTGTGAGCGGGAAGAGGGGTTACACCACCCAAATTCAAGTGAAACGAGGCGAAGAAGAGAAAGGAGTACGCTGGAGAACACAGGTGAAGGAAAGAAAACGCCCCGCCAGGATTGATGCCTAGCACATGGAGAGGACAGGGGGAGTGCGTGTGACAACTCAGCACAAGAGCCCGCAAGCACATGTCAAATGTTCGCGTTTCAGCGCCCACACTTTGCTGGACCAGCCTCCCTCCCTCCTACACAGAAACACTCACGCAATAACGCACAGACGGAGAAGTGTTTGTCTCTGCGCTTGTATAGTGGTATTGTGTTCGCTTTATTTGATTTTTCACTCCGCACCACTGCATTGTGGATGCGTCGAGGCAGGAAGCAGCGAAGAAAAGGAAGAACACCGGTCGGAGGACTGTAAGAATCGTCTGAGAAATCGGGCATTCGATGGCGCAAACCAAAGAAAAACGCCAGCGTCAACTCACTCTGCAAGAGGCACCTCAACACACACCCACCACAAGAGTTACACTTCATCTAAGGAAGTGAGTACAGAAGGTGGTGTACCGCGGCACAACATTCACCGGGCGAGACTATTCCTTCAGGATGTTCTTAAACTCGCCTGCAAGACCCTCCGTGTACGAGTACTGCTTCGGTGTCCGCCAATCCTCACCGTAGTTCTCGACGAGGTAGCGCTCTGGGGGCACCAAGAACCCACTGCCCAAGGATGTTGTCTTGGCACAAAATGAAAGCTCCTCCAGCTCTGTGGCGAAGGGTTTGTGGCAATAGCGATACATGTGGTGCTTGCGCGCGTCAGCTGCCTCGTAAAACGAGGAGGCCCACACAAAGTCACCCAGTTCTCGCACTAGCGAGTCATCGCTGGCATCATGTTTCCGCTGCAGGTAGTGGTGCACAGAGGTGGGTAGTAGAGATTGATGTCAATGCGGGTACTGGTGGCGATGTGCAAAATGCGCAGCTCCAGCCCCTTTTCAACAGCGCCGCAAATGTCAAAGGCAACGAATGCGCGCGTTAATGACAGCGCGTGAAGGAGTCGATACACCCGCAACTGCGCGCAGCTCAACCCAGGTTGGGCGGCCGAGTGGGAAGAGAAGTCGGGCATCGGCAGAGCATCACCATTTGCTAGGGGGCTACGATATCGGTGTAGAAGATGCCAAGGTCGATGTCCTCGTCATAAGGGATGAAGCAACCGTCACGCCGCGCACCCAGCGCTGTACCACAGGCGAGGAAGAAGCGAATGTTTTGCGAATTCA
This sequence comes from Leishmania lainsoni, assembly GCA_003664395.1. Classification (NCBI taxonomy): domain Eukaryota; phylum Euglenozoa; class Kinetoplastea; order Trypanosomatida; family Trypanosomatidae; genus Leishmania; species Leishmania lainsoni. The sequence goes on along the minus strand of RAIA01000133.1, from coordinate 507,308 downwards.
GCACCGTCTGCACCGCCAGCAGTGCTTCTTGAAAGTTCAGTTGCTTGGTTATGCAAGTGAGATGCTCCGAGAAACGCCGCCGCACGTACGTCTCGAAGTCATTCGCAGCCTGCACATTGACGGTCTCTCCGTCATGAGAGGTGCAGTCACTCTTTGCTCCATCGGCGCCAGGGTTGCGTCCACACGAGGGGCCACTAAGCACTGCGGGATGCGAACACCGCCCCACTGCTGCTCCTCCACCGCAGCAGTCGAGGTGATCACTGCAGCGGGGGTCGGGGTCGGCGGCGGCGTCACACTAGATTGCTCCACAGGCTGGCTGCATTGACCGTCTACCCAATCCACCAGACGAGAGAAGAGGGCTTCTTGCACTGTGACATCTTCACAACGCAAGTAGGCCTCGTATACGGCGTCGAAGTCGGCGCTGTCGTTGAGAACCTCTGGCCCTTTCCCCCGAAAGAGGCTCTCCACGCCAGACACGCCCTCTTTTCGCTCCGGCTCCAAAAATCGCTGCTGCCATTGTAAAAGCGCAGCGCGCCGTAGCTCAAACACCGACAAAGTCACGTTGCCGAGAACGGAAGAGGCATCTTGGTGGCTTGGTGTGCGGGAGACAGAAGCCGCTGACGCAGCGCCGTCTCCGGGGTCAGTGGTACAGCTCAAGGCTACAGAAGGGACATGTTTTGTATCCTCCTGTGCTGACGTTGCAGCAGCGCATATGCGGCAACATTCTCGGTGTAAGTGTGGCCGGCAAGCGGCTTCAGCAGCGCTTTTCCACACACGGCTGTAGCGTTGCATTGTCCGTTGGGTGATGACACGTCGGTTATGGTAGAGAGATCCCCAAATGTGCTTCGTGCGGCACAGAATGTGCGGCAAAACTCAACCACCTTCCCTTCAATTCACGTATCTTTAGTGGAGTAGAGGGGAAAGGCAGGAGAAAGAGGGGGGGGGACGGAGGCGCTTCCTACGTTTTTCCTCAGCAGTGAATCGATACCGAGCAATACGCATGCAGGGTCAAGTGTACAGAGAAAGGGAGGGAGAAAAAGAGAGAGAGAGAGAGAGGCGTGCCGGCTTACAGACGCGTGATCGGACGAAGAGAAGATATATATTTTTTTTACCATGGCAAGTGGGGTGCAGGAGTAGCGCCCAGTGCCACACAGTCCACGACAATGCAGTTAAGCACTGGGTTTCAAGTGGACACCAACGGTAGGGCCCTCGACATTCTCGGGAGGCGGAGCACTTCAACAAGGGAATGCCCCATCGCGCACAGGTGTGTCGTTCTCCTTCTGCTCTGTTGGCAGTGTTGCTGTTATTATCAGACGTACTTCTCCATTGTCATTCGTGCCTGGAGAGCAACACCACCGCCCACCTTCCTGACACAGATATTTGGTGATACTTAACAAGAAGAGGAGGTCGGACACCCCATATTACACCCACGCCCACACACACACACACACACTTCCCTTCAACCATGCGCGCGTGCTTCATTCACATACGCAGACCTGTTCCCAGTGATAGAGCCCTTTCCCCTTTCACCCTTCCACACGCATATAACCACCCCCGCCTCACACCGCGGCTTTCTTCTCGTCAGTCTCTTTTTCCTTTCTCAAATGTGCCCAAGCTCCGCCGAGACGGTGGCAGCCACATTCATGACACGCTCGAGTTGTGTTTGAGCCGCAGAAGCAATTAGTTTGCGCGTGCGCAGGTCTTGGCGATACAGCTGCTCCAGCAGGGGGAAGTGCAGCATCCACTCGTCACCCTTGAGGGAGCGCAGCGGGTCGTCCTGTGGAAAGCCGAGAAACATGCGCGGCGGCAGGCCTCCAGCGTGGGCCACCTCGCTCTGCAAGCGACGCACTACCCACTGCCCAGTTCGACTCGTCTGGTCCCCAAGCGGTACCAGGTAGCCAATCTCACCCATGTTAGTAACGTAGATGGCGACGCTGCTGGACCTCGCCGCGGAGGCACGCAGGCGCATCATCTTCAGTAGCACGCCGCCCGCCAGTCGGTACTCGCCCGTGACGCTCAGCAGCGACTCTAGTACTTTGGGCGGCTTGCCAGGCTCCTCCAGAAGGCGGGGCTTGTAGCTCATACACATAAGATTGCGTGCGTCGTCGGCAACAAGGAGGCCGAAGCGCGTGTCGTGATACAGCATGTCACTCGAAACGACCGAAATGGCATTCGTGTCTCGTCCAAGGATCGTGATGGTGTGAACTTCTTCGCTGTAGCGGGCGAAGAGGACGGAGTGAAACAAGTCACCGATGACGAGGTAGTCACGAAATGCTTGCAAACACGTCACGTAAGCCCCGGCGTACAAGATTGCCGTGGTCTCCATGACTCCCTTGCCCGCATCGTAGCGATAGACGCGTACAGTGCCGCCCACGGCAACCGCGATGCAATCCTCGTCTACCCTTGTGATGGCAGTGACGGGTCCCTTCATTGGCTCCTCGTGCAAGATGCGCAGCTGCTGTATCCCTTGATCACCCTGCCGTGACGTCGCCAGCAGCAGGACGCGCCCGCGGGTAGTGACATCCTCGCCAAGCGGGTACGCCGTTGCTAGTGCGCACACCGGCGCCGTGGCGGACCGATGTGCCACGTCCATGGTGGTGTCACGAGACACCTGCATCAGCGTCGCGGAGAGCACTTTTTCATTCACGTCCAGTGCGAGGCAATCCACGCGCTGCCAGTCCAACGTGGAAATGAGCTGCACCTCATAGCGCCCGTTCGTTGGTACAGGTGAGCCGGAAGTGGCGGACAGGGGCGGCAGTGACACTGGCTCTACCACATGCGGCACACGATTGCCCTCCTCGTCTTCGACCATCCGCAGCTGCACATCGAAAGGGGCCCTCTTCGGGGAAAACGGTTGCGGTCGAGACACCACGACAAAGCACCCATGCGCTGCAGGGGAGTAGATGACCTGGTGGGGGTGCACCCCAAGCGCACCCGCTCCAGCCACCACCCGCTGCTGCCAAGCAGCTCGCCAAAGGGCTGCATGGTGGCGAAATGCACAAAGCCCTCGCCGCAGTAGACAAAGCCGCCGTGCACATGCCGCGAGTGGAACGGCGCGAAGCCGCGCACTGCGCTTGTTGCGTGATGCCGGGTACAGACAAGCTGATTCGTGGCATAATGATAGACGAGAAACACCGGCGTCTGACCGCAAACGTAGATGCCCTTGTGCCGGCCCTGGAGCGCACAAAATGGCACCAGGCGCTCGCTACACCGGCGCATCTGTTGCGTGACACTCGCCAAGTGTGCTCGCTCTTCCTGTAAACGCTTCTTGCGAACCTCGATAGACTCCACCACATCTACCTCCGGGGCCACATCAAGGATGTGATAAACGAGCTTCACGCATCTCCTGGGTGCGCTGGCATCCGCAGGAACAACCCGGTACGTCACTAGCTCCCCGGTTGATAGAATCATCACGAGAGTCGCTTCCGTCGGCGCAGCTGACACAGCGGCATCCTCGTGCTGATCGAAAACGGCGAGATGCGTGACAGTCGGCAGCGGCTCTGCATTCAGCCGCTCGCGCAGCTTCACCACTGGCGTCTCAACCCCTTCCATTGCAAAAGGTGGAATGAGAGCAAAATTGGGAAAGCTCGACGCCTGCACCACTGCTTGCGGTGACTGCAGCGTGTAAAAGGTAAGGTCCATGTTCTGCACTACCACCAGCGTGTGCTGGCGTTGCCGCGGGTCTTGCGCTGCCGATTTCCACCCTGCGACGGCCGTTACCTTCTCGAGGAGAAGAGACGCCGTTGACATCGCCTTGGCATCTTCCAGGCCAAAGGACAGCAGTTGCCCATCGGTGAAGCGGACAAGAACGCAGCGCATTTCAGCGACCAACAAGGCAGAGACAGCCAGGTTTGCGGCGGCACCCTGACTGCTGGCTTGCTGAATTGCCGGCAGCGTCCGGAATTCCGTACTGCCCAGTCGATGCTTGCCATCGCCAGAGAGTAGTCGCAGTTCCGTCTCCGTCACTTGCAGCAGGCCTGGCATCCAGTCGACATGCACAGCGTAAACAGTGCGAGCCGCCACGCTGAGAGCAGCACCACGCACCTGCTGTACCGAGTCGCTGCGCACCGAAAAAAGAATGGAAAAGTTTGTGCCGCTGATGAGGAGGTGCGAGTGCAGCACAGCGCCAGGACCGACCAGCGACGCTGAAGGTGCATCTCCCCTCTCGCCTTCGTCCACGGCGTCTCGCCGTCGCTTGCGGGCATCGGGGTTGGCGGGTTCCAAATAGAAAACGGAGATGGCGTTCAGCTCCTCCTGCCGCACCACGCGGCTGCGGATCGATCGTCGCAAGATTGAAAGACTTCCTGCCGAGCCACTACCGGAACACAGAGCAATATCCATCACCGCCTTTCGCTGCGACGGTGTCATGGTCGGCTCCGCCTCGAGCTCCACGGTGCGAAAGAGGTCTGCGTACGGGGAGGTATCGACAGACGAATCGTGTAGATCATCCTTTCCTCCCTGGAGGGTGGCGGTGCTGGTGGTATCCACAATGTCGACGTCCCGCACGGGCCCGATACCGACAAATCTCTGGAGCACCTTGCACGGGTCGCGTGGGGTGTGGGCAATCAAACGAGAGTCGCCGTTCAAGGCACCGAGAAAGTACCGTGTGGCGTCGATGGCAGCGTACGAGGAGCAGAAGCAGCCAGTCATGACGATTTCTGCACTGATGCTCCCAACGGAGTAGCCGTGGCTTTGTAGGTGCACCTCCACGACAGTCCCCTCCTCCTCTGTTATAACAAGCAGGCGCTGACTGTGATCGCCCACGGATGCAGATGCAGCAGCAGTCGATATCGCCAGCGTTTGCCCCGTCGTCGTCGGCTGGGAGAGAAGCACGGACGTGGCGTTTGCGAAGTTGAGGTTCACCTTCACGAGGTCAGTGGACGTCGCCTGTGAGGCGCTACGCCACTGCAATGCCTCACAACTCACGGCTGACGATTTCAAACTGCGCGCCTGCTCTTCACCCATAGCGTTCACGTACACGCCGTAGCCGCTTTTTGTGCTCACGTGCACCATCATGTTGCGACTCACACACAACACGGCAGACGGCACATCCTGGAAAGCTGGAAGCGGTGTCATGCTCGTCGCATCGTACGGCAGCCCATCCACCTCGCTGAGAGAGAGCATATGCGGCGCCGTCGTATTCGCCAGTGTTACTTTCATCCACTCGATAGAGCATGTTAGCATGTTCGACTCAACTGTCTTGCTGCGCCACTCCAGCAGCTTCACTCGACCCGCCCACGTCGGCTGCTTCTCAAACAGAAACGCCAGCAGAGGCTCACCGGCTGACGCGACGAACTGAACATCGCGGATGTTGCGCAGCGCACCCTTTACCTCTTGCAGGCACCAGTGCGTCACGCTGCCGATGCGCAGCAGCAGCGAGGTGCCCCCAGCCTGTCGTACTTTCTCCGACGATGTTGTTCCAGGTGCCACGGTGCTCTCATCACCTGTCATCGGTTTTGAAGGAGCTGATTGCTCTCTATTCGGCGCCTCCAGAGGCGTGCGCTGGTGCGGTTCTTTGTCGTTGTCCTCATCGTCCTCATCTCCCCACGCATTGAGCGCCACGGTAGGCTTTTGAGCGGAGGCCGCCGTCGTACCAGAGGGTGTTGTCACAGCCGTCTCCTCGCTCCCCGCGAAGGCAGCGGGCTTGGGCTCTGTATGTGCGGCGGCACTCCCCGCCTGTGCCTGTGCCTGTGCCATTGCCTGCTGGTCCATCATTTCCATCACAGGGAAGAAGAAGAGGTCGCTCCGCTTGGCCAGCACGGCAACGTAGGTGCCCGTCTCGTCCACCCGCAGCATCGCGCTGAGCGGGCATCGATCGAGGCTCAACTGGCGGTCATCCAACTGGACAAGGGCCACTGTGTTGAACTGCAGTGTAACCGGGCTGTACTGCAGAAAGGAAACATGAAAGTCATCAAAGAGAAGGACTACGATGTCAGAGGTGGCCCGAAACGGGCGGCATGTTGCGGCTGCCAGCGGCGGTGCGTGTAGCGAGACCTCCGCCACCTGCCCAAGCTGCTCCACTGAAGCGATCCCTGCAGCGGCGTACGAGTGAGGCGTCTTCTTCACACGATACAGTGTGAGGTGATTCTGCCGAATGACTACCACTTCCTTCTCCTTCTGCGCAGCCAACGAGTCTGGAAGAAAATAGCCAGATACGCTATGTGTCACCACTGAGGCCGGCAACGACGGCGCCACGGCGGTGTGAAGCATTAGGACGATACGTCAGGGTGGTGGTGGTGGGGGGGACAGAAGCTCTGTTTTTATTCCCCTTGAGGTTGTGGATTAGAGGAATTTAGCAGCGATCCCGCTCGCCAAGACGGCTGGTGAATGGGTAGATGCCTTGGCGGGATTCGACGGAGTACCGGAGCTTGCAGGTGAATACCGAGCTCTCAAAAAGGAGTTCGATGTCAGTTACAGCAAAGACTGTCCCTCTAGCGTTTGAGTGCCACACCCGGACACTGTCTACAGTCAACCTGCGCTACAATCTGAACGCACACGAAGAACGAATAGACGAGGATTAAGTGGAAGAAGACCAATCAAAGACGCAGAATGGAAGGGGTAGGGACTGGGCACTAGACTTGAGCACTGCGGAAGTAAAACATCCAGAAAATGCGGTGCATTATGGTCCCCAGAAGCGTTTCCACGACAGTACTTCGATACCTTTAGCGAGGGAACAGCCGTACACGATGCGTCTTAACCGCTGCCTCAACATAGGGAAGAATAAGGCCTCGAAGAAGCGGGGTACTGTTGCGCGCTATCGCCCTCTCTTTTCGGGTTACCGCGCATTGAAGCACGCATGCCCCGTCCATCCCCCTATCGCCGCCCTCATTCGACAATATATTTTCTGTGTTGGTTCTGGCAAGAGTGCGCACCCACACCGCAGTATCACACGATCGTGGCGACCCGTGGTCCACTCAGGACAAGGTGAAGTGAGCCACATTTTCCCCTCTTCCGCGTGTCTATCCTCTGCCATACAACATGACTCCACCTCTGCACTACCTAACCTGCCACAGGCCCCACCGTGTTGTGCAAAGCACGCACCAGACGAGCACTCCAGCAACACCCCAACCCAGTCACCTCAGCAGGGTCTCTGCGCCACCCCCCTTCTCGCCCCTCCCACTCGCCCGCACCGCAGGGCGCACCACAGCCGCATTCCTTGTGCCGGTCCCACCTGGGGCATCCCCCCACTGGGTGGCACACTCAGGCCCCCCGCAGCAGTAGGTAGCGAGGGGACAGGTGGGATGAACTCGAGTACCCTTCACGCGTCCCCCATTGCATGGAGGGCACAAGCGTGTGTTCACAGCCGCAGGTCTCGCCAACGCACCACCATCTACGGCTCGGCCGCTGACATCCGTAGCGATTCATCGCTCGGACCTCCCCTGCGCCGTCGCCACCTGGCCCTGCCACCGCCCAAAGTGCTTCTGCACTGGCAGGGATAGGGAAGAGGGGGGGAGCTGCTTGGCTCCCCCTCCCCCTCCCCCCCACTGAGCGAGTACAGGACCCTGAGATCTCACACGGGGTGGTGTCCCCCATCGTGAGGAGGGGCAGAACACGTCAAGCGCAGACTAATAGAAGAGTGGGAGTTAATACGCAAATATGTCTCCCTGAGCAAAACGCGAAAAGCAAAGCAGAACCACAAGTGACCATCCACGAGCTTGTTGAGCAGAGTAGGTGTTAAACGTAAAGATCATGTAGAGTCTTGAGGAGACACACCAGGGCCCTACTTTCGTTGGATCCACACCGCTCAAGGAGCTCGTCGTACCGTGGCTTGAAGGAGTGCGACACGACGTACTCTAGCGCAGCTACGTTGCACGAGGCAAGTCTGTAGAGTGCCATCAAGACCATGTTGAAAGACGGCTCGGGTAGCTGCTCTGCGGTACGGTGGCGTAGATTATACAGCAGCAGCGTTGCGAGCCGCAGCGCATAGTGCCCGTCGCCGTACTGCGTCATGTCGCGGCCCAGGGGGGCACTAGAAGTGGTGACAATGCCAAGGGCTACGTTCAAAGCGAGACACGCGGCCGTATACACGACAGTACTGCTGCTATCCATTAGGCCTAGGCCGATGATCGACACCCAGGAATCGCGGTATCGCCTTTCACTGTAGACGATAGCGCCATGGGCACCACATGCAAAGTTGCACACCAGTCGAAGTAAGGCGACGCGGCCGTCTGGCAACAGGCGCGGAAAGTCGCGCGCCGCGAGCACAAGAATTGACATCAATTTTGTGTGAAACACACAATTGATGAGACACAACTTATGCAGCACTACCACCCGAAGTCCGTTGAAGATCGGTCCCCACGTCGCCATCGGAGTGCACAGGAGCGACTCAATGACCATCTCCACATAGTTGAGTACCAACTTGGGCGCAATGCAATCGGTGCCCTCCATCAGTGCGCTAGCCATCTCCTCCAGCGCCGTCAATGCAGCTGGCTTGATGCGTTCTTTCTTGATTAGTCCAGTCACGTATGGCCGGAGGTCCAGGATGAGACGCTTTGCGAGATCGAGGTCGCTGGGACGAAAGAGCACTGCTGCCGTCGGCGGCAATGTCATGACGCCGCACGCTGTGGAGGCGCTTAATTGCATATCGATGCTGCACTGTCGCTCCAACATGCGGGAGCGCATTTGCCGCCCAACGACGCTCTGCATGCCGTGGGTGGTGAGAATCATGGCCTCTGCGGCGGCAGCGCCAACTTCCGTCTTCACAAGGTCGTCCACAGTGCTGAAGAGGTACTTTGGAATTGCGGCGCTTTCGCCGAGCAAAAACTGCGCTGCCTCATCGGTGAAGTGGTGGCAGTTGTGCCGCACGGGGTGGTAATCGTGGAGTTCGTTAACCTCAGTGGACCGCACGATAATCCACCGGAAGAACTCTGTGGCTGACTTCTTTGTCACGCCGAGGAGGTGCGTGCAGTACTTGTCACCAAAACGCGTGCGACCCGCCGCGGCAACGCCAATGCCGCCCTCAAAGTACACCTCAACGCCGTAGCAAACAATCCCAGAGTGGTAAACGCCGGGTGTCTCTAGGCCAACCAAGTCCTGCCCATACTGTTTCAGATACCCACGGGAGAGGTCGTACACGTGCAGCTCCACCACCATGTCTTTGGCGGTAGGTGTGCATCGGTCAAGCAAGAAGCTTTGGCCATCGCGCACGGCGGCACTCGGCACCGACGCATAGTTCGGTGGACGCAGGGCCGCTACTCGACTTATGCGCAGGTTTCCAGTGTGCGCGGGTACGAGTAGACTTATCGAGTCTGTCGCTCCCACAGGGACACAACGGACAGAGAGACGCGGCGGTGGTTGCGACGTGGCCACGGCAGTGTGGAAGGATACCTCTGTCGACACGAGACGCGGAGGCGGCCGTGTCTGCTGCTGCTCTTCTCCCCCCTCCTCCGAGGCGGCTTCGTCGACGGAAAGGTGCAGCCCACTTTTGCACTTGTGCAGTGCAGTGGGGACCGTCTTGGAATGCAGTAGGACACTCTCCGACTGCTGCAGCGGATCGACCCGTTTCATCTTTTTGTAGAGCGCTGGATCCAACGCGGGACTAGTGTGGTCCGTAGTATTGGTCATGGTACATGGGCATCTGAGGCTCAGAGCGTGATGTGATCAGCTTCGATTCTTTTACTTCAAGCTACGCGTGGGCTACGGTGCGCGTTCTTGTTTGGTTCTTGCACGGCCTCTGGTAAAGTGTGTGCTGCAGTGCGCAGAGATGAGGAAAAGGAGAAAGTCCTCCCAGTGGACAAGGATGCGCAGGAGAAGGTGAGGAGCAGTGCCGAGGAGTGACGTGAGAAGCTCGAGAACCACACACAGGCATCACAGCGAAAGGCGAACAAAGCGCAAGTGAGACGGCCGAGGTATGCGGAGAATCCATGAAGGGTGCGTCGGTGAAGGGATTAAAAGCCGAACTCCTCCCACAAAGACAACGCTGGAGCAAAGGAGACAAAGAAAGCTGCTCATACACACCCCTTAGCTTTGGTGAGTGTGCGGGGTTATAGGAGGAGACATAGCATCTCACACTGGAGCAGGTCGGATGCCACGCGAGGCACCACAATGAACATGAGAGTCTCTACAGCACAACAGGAATAAGGCAGCGCTTTTTTCGCTGCTGTTGCTCAGGTGCTCCCATCTGTAGCAACGATGGAGAAGAACAGCGCACAATTGCTCACATCTGATACGCACCACCTAGCACGGGGGTGGACAACACACGCACGCGCTCCTGTAGTTTATGTGAGGAGTACTGCGACGACTTCGGAAAACCCCTCAGCCGAAGCAGAAAGGAGCCAGCACGATTATATCAAAAGAACACAAACAGTAGGAAGAAGAGTATACCTACACATACATATCTACATATATGGACCTGCGCACCAAAGGGCAGCACAGACACACACACGCACACACACACACACACACACCAAACTGCAAAATGAAATGCTACCCGACTCCAGTAACCCTCCCTTCCCACTCTCGCTCTGCTGAGCATACCAGAAGCCACGGACATCACCGATATCCGGGCCGCGAACGCCACGCGAGGCGATTCAAAATCGAGATTCAGCACAGTTCACAACGATTCCACAATTTGAACGACTACCAGTAAACATATCATACTGTACATGAAGGACGCGCTAACAAGAAGTGAGAAAGAGAATAACACGCGAGCCTGCGGACAACCCGCTCTGACAGAGGGAACAGCCGGATTTGCCCTCGTGACTACAGGTGTGTCAATCACGTCACAAGTGCCCCCCGCGTCCATTTTCACGTGGACGGAGGACAAACAGCAAAAGAGAAAGAAAGAAACAAAGCTGCTCCTTATGCGACGATGTCCTCCTCCCAATCGCTCACCTCGTCTGCAGAGAAATTCTTTCGGATCATCATATCGCGAATCGTGTTGCGCAGCTGACGGCGGTGCATCTCCTGTTGGTCATGGTGGTACCGCAGCATGCCGGCTGACGCGCGCTTCGCCTCAATATAGGTGTCCGCCTTAGCATGCCGCACGGCACTTCGGTGAAGAATTTGGCTCAAGTGTGTTTCTTGTTGCCGATTGGCCGCCGCCTGCTTCCACTTTGTGATGAGTCGATGCATTCGCTGCGCCTCAGCAGCGATACCCTTCGTCTTCTCATGCTCCAGCTCCAGTACCTCTTTCGCGTGCTGCGCCTTCTCCTCGATCGCGAACACTCGCTCCCACTCAGCCTTCCGCATCGCCTGTCGAACGGCCGCGCGGGATTCCTCGCGTTCTGTCTTGGCCTGAATGCGGTCCTCGAACTCGGGAGTCACGCCGATGGATTGTTGATACTTGAGCATGTGCTCCAGTGTACCAAGGGTTGGAATGGCCTCCATTTCCTCGCCGATAGAGCGGGCTTGCTCGTAGCGCTCACTCAACGAGCACACACGCAGTTGCGCCACTCGCATTATTGCGGCATGCTCTCGACGATTGCGAAGCTCCACAGACTGGGGCAAATGAGTACCGGTGGTGCTATGCGAAAGGGAGAAGGTGAGAGGAGGTAGGGAGGTGCTGTGTCCCTGCGTTTGGACGCCATTGAATCGCTCCTGCTGTCTCGCCTGTAGTTGCTTCGCTACCTTCGTAGTATAGCGAGAGAGCTCCTGTTGCGCGACGGCGAGTTCTGCCTCTTCGATGCGAAGCGTCTCACACACGCGTGGGAAGTACGGTTTCGGTACAGTTGGTGGCTGTGTGCGCAGCTGGCGTCTCCGAGGCAGTGGTAGCGGCTTGACAAGTTCGTATTGGCTCGAGTCGCTGTACGGCTGCTGGGTCATGCGTTGTACATCAACTGCCGGCATGGCATTGTCAGTTGTGACTGCCGTGTTCGAACCTATGCGTGTTTCGAAGACTGCGTCAGAGGAAGCTTGCGTGCGTAGCGGCGGCGGAGAGTTCGAGTCTTCCGCACCGCCGTACGGTGTGCTAATCGCCGCCGTGGGCAATCCATCCTCCTCCGTCGCGGAAGCCTTTGCGGCTGCCTCGTTGCCTGGGGTGGCAAAAGTAAACGGCGGCACAGAGGACGGCGGCGGCGGTGGCTTCAGCATACCGCGCTCGTCGATCTGCTGCTCGCTGTCACTCTCGCTGTCTGTGTCAAGCGCTGTGGCGGCCTCTTTCAGTTGGTGTTCTGCAAAGCGCGGACACGGCGCCGCGTCTGGCAGGGCGTGACACCGTTCCTCCCACAGTGCCTCCACTTTACCCTCGGCGATCAGCTTCGACTTGGCACCAAGCAAGGTGCGAAAGGTGCCTTGACGGCTGCGCTCGCACATGGTGTACCGCACCAGCACAATTTGCTCACTCTCATCTTTTGTCTGGAGAAACATCTCTTTTGGCAAGTAGAGAAGGTTTTGGGGAACGACACCGTACATGTCACACGCGAGCATTGCAGCCTTTCCATCAACACCGAAGAAGTTGACGTAGATGCCATCCGCCACGCCGATTCCCTCCACGCCGATTCCCTCCACGCCGACAGAGCGGTGTACCTTCATGAGCGACGAGACAGAAATGAACGGCTTGGTGTGAATTCTGCGTGCTCAAGAGGGAGGGGTGGTGGTGGTGGCGGTGGCGGTGGCAGCTACTCCGTTTGCCACTTGTCCTTTCGCCTGCGCTGCGTCTGAGTGTGCTTGTGTAGATATGTGACAGTGGCAGTGCAAAGTGTTTGCCTGGTAAACAGGCATCTCAGTGTTAAGAGAATGCGCAGGAGAGGAGATGGCAACAGAGAAAAGGACAACGCACACACAATAAACACTGTGTGTGTGTATGTGTATGAGGGAGAGAGAGAGACCCAACATCGGGGATGGATGCTGGCATGCATGCCCCACACAGCAAATGCATCTCGGGCGAGACGCTTTTCGAGTGTGCCTCGTCCCACTTCTCCTTCGCTAGACCGACGCAGTGAAGAGCTCTCCGCTGCAGATCCGCGGAACTTAGCGCTGGCTTAGCTCCGTCGCAGCACTTGAAATGCGCTGCTTAAGAAAATGACAGGTAGTGATGCCCTGTAAGGAGGAGAGCGGAAGAAAGCAGAAGCACCACCATCGCGGGGGCAGCACGCGCGATAAAACGAAGAAAGGCAGCACGTACGGGTTGAGGTAGTGCACCGAAGCGCAAGCGTGAGTAGAAGCGAGAGTTGAGATGTTGTGGTGGTGGTTTTTTTGGGGGACGGCACTGCAACAGAGGCACAACACACACGGACTTGCTCTCGCCTACTAATTGTCGTCATTGTCGCTCACAAGAATACACTTCTCTTTTGATGTGCCCTCGCCCTGCGGTGGTGGTGGTTGCTGCTCGGGCACCGTATTGGAGGCGGTGTCCGAGGAGACGACTACCCTAGACATTTCTAGTGGCGGGTGATCACTGTTGAGTCGAGGCTGCTTCAGCAATGGCGCCTCCGCGTCGTCACCGTCATCGAAATCGGCGCAGAACGCGCAGCTACCGGCTACATCACCATCGTTGAGGAAACCGCAGCGCGAGCACCTCCAGCTGTCACCATTCAGTTCATCTGAAAGGCTCTGTGGAACGTAGTCCGGCGCGCTGTCGTCGTCCACATCAGATTGCCCCCCATCCTGTGAAAAAGTCCCGTTATCGATTGATAGAACTAGAGACCCAGTGTCCAGCTTGGCCGTTACTGCTGACGGGGGTTGCTGCGCACGTCGCCTCTCCGCCGCATCGGCAAGAATTTGACGCAGTGCGTCGCGTGTCATGGCGAAACCGACCAGGGTATCGTGCTGGTGAACTCCACTTCCTCCAAGGCGGCGTCCCTTCCCAGGAAAAGCCGCACTTCTCTTTGTTGAGGGGCTCGAGCTGGAGGTTGTGCGGCCGGCCGTGGTGATGGCCTGTGCGGCAGTGCGGCTGCACGTGTTCATTCCACCGCCTCCTCCGGCGTCCCCGGCACTTAAGCAATGACCTCCAACTGGAGACCTGCCGGTGAATGCTACAGTTCTGTCCCTACGACCGGAGCGGCTCTTCTGCGACGCCGTGGAAGGGGAGTCCATCGGTGTGTAGGAGACGTCTGGGTAGAGCTGCTTGCCCTGCTGGATCATGGTCACTTCCAGCGCCTCGCACTCCTTCACCAAATCGTAGTAGAGGTTCCAGAAGGAACGATTGTGCTGGGAGTGCGCACAGTGCGTAAATTCATGCAAGGCCGTGCAGAGCACTTCGTGAAATGGCAAGAACTCGCTTTTCTTGCCGGGAACACGAAAGCGAATGCATACCTCCCTGCCGGCACTTACGTTGAGTCCGAGCAGTGAGGGCCCGCGTGGGTAGAACTCTTTGATGAGACCGATGCGCCAGCCACGGCGCGGGAGTAGTACACGGGCACGCTGTAAAATGTGCTCCATGTAGGCTAGCGCGACATCGTCCCGCGGCCAACCAAGAGTTGAAGATGACCCAATGAACGGGAGCTGAGCCATAAACGCAGAGGACATCTTCGTCACAGATGCAATGCGATGTGGGTGTGCGTGTATGACGGTGATAGTCACCTGCAGCACAGAGTCATCCAGGGAGAGGCGTATACGGCATTCGACAACAATGCGCTACGCGCCACCGCTGAAGAAGAAAGGTGAATAGAGGACGAGGAAGGGACTACCATGGAGAACCGAAAGAGACAGAGAGAGAGAGAGAGGGACGCCACTACCGAAGCAGCATGTGAACAGAACGACTCGAGAGCGCCCATGGAGAGGGGAGGGAGGGCAAACGCAACACCGCTCTGGAAGGACAGGTGCGCGAAGACGACCTCTAAAAACGCGCTCCGTGACGCTGTGAAACAGCAGTGCACGACCATTATCGAGTGAGTCCGCCTAACGGGCTAGGCATCGACGGAGAGTCGATGGCCACTTGTAGCCCCCCTGCATCTGTTACTGGAAGAGGGCGTGTGTGGTGGAGAAAAATAAAAAAGAAGAAACGCCAGCAAAATGCACGCCGACAAGAAGACAAGACAAAAACGAGTGTACACACTCCAGAGAAGCGCCGTACTCCCCGTCTGCACAGTGCAGACACAAAGGCCTGGCAGGCGGTTGCACTGCAGTACGGCCGGGAACGCAACATGTTCGCGACAAAATAGTCATACGGCGCCATCCTCACAATCACCCACCACAAGGGCCATCCCTCAACAAACAAACAGAGTAAAGGGTGGAGGTGCAGATGTGCACCCGGCAGCCTTCTCTGCCACAGCTGAGTGCCACTTTACGGTTCAATACGCTCGTTACCAAACTCATTTCTCATGTTTTGTGCGTACCACCACTCCATTCCGGGCGGAATCACTGTTGTGTTCTGCACGTAGTCGAAAAACTGACCAGGAATAGTAACGTATGCCTCGGCAGACGGAAAGTTGGCCGGCCAAAGGTGTCGCTGCGCCATCGCCACCGAACTCACCACAAACTCTGGTCCCATCGTTTGATGAAAGATAGTCTTGCCCATCAAGTGGTCCAGCTCGTGCATGAGGCAGCGCGCTCGCATTCCATCTAGTACTTGCGTCTTCTCTCTGCCGTGCTCGTTGTACCCGCAGCACGTGATGCGCTGCGGGCGCACGACCCACGCCGTTGCCGTGCCGCATGAAATGCAGTTCTCCCACATGCCGTACATGGGCGCCACCGCGTTGCGATCGTCGTAGCCAGGTACTGAGGGATTCACCCACACCTCGTACTCCACCTCATCTGGGTTGCTCTTGATGAGTATCACTGCCGCGTCCCAGTGCGCCTTGGGAGCACTGAAGGATAGGCAGTGCAGGTTTGTCGCTAACTGCTTCATGTCCATGAGACTGGACATGAAAAGCGGAGAGAGGATCTGCGACGTCGGTACGAGCATTACTGGTCTGGTCATGGAGCGATGAGGATAGCACGCGACGCGCCCGAGCTCCTGCGACTCCTTCTCAAGCTTTTCCGTAACTGTCTGTTTGAAGCTAGACGAGCCGGTCATCGGCTCACTTCGTGTATTGGCGTCTTCGCTGAGGAGGCGGCGGGTGCCGCCGCACACGAGGCGACACCATGGTATGCAGCGACGCATATGGCTGGCGCGGCACCGCCGTAGTGAAGCTGAGGTCGACGTGCAGTACACAAAACACTGCGGTTCAGGCAGGGAGAAACAACAGTACTCTGCGTGGATCACTGCGCTCTGTATATGCCGGCCATCAATGACGGTTGCCCAAGGGAAGGAAAGCAGAGTAAGATCCTCCGAGCTCAGCAAGTACCACGCTGACACTGATGTGACTCCACCACACTACCGCAGTGAGTGATGCAACCTGGGTCCCAACCGCGAGATGGGAGAGGGGAGGGGGTTGAGAGGCGAGTAACTAGCACGCACGTTTGGCAGTTGTGAAGCAGGATAGATATATGATTGGAGGCGCAGCAGGGACGTAAAAGAGAGTAGAGGGGGGAGGGTGCACACTCGACGGTGCTCATATACCACCAGACAAGTAATATGCACATACCGCAACACGCGCACACCAACAACGAGCCCCTGCAGAACTGGAGGAGGCGCAGAATAGACGCAACGCTCCGTTTGTGCACAGGGGAATCCGCAAGAAGAGCACCTGTGCAACCGTGGGCGGTGCTGATCCCTCTCGTAGACACGTTGCACACGACCTACCTTGCTCACTCCACTCATCGTGCGTTACTGTCCTCCCTTTTTGCTTGTTTCCGCTGAGGATGGATGCACCACTCGTAATCACACGGAAGACGCAGAGTAGAAGATGACATGCATAAAAGGTGGCACTGCAACTGCAAACGACCGTAGCCACTGTCGACCAACACCGAGAAAACACCTCCCTCGCTCCGCACCTTTCAAGGAGGAAACAACAACCACAAAACGAGGGAGCAACAGAGAACGTGAAGGCGTGCGGCACACTCGAGCCTCTATGTCCCAAGCGAAGTGACCCAGAATAAGCACACGGGCATGTGAAGCGCTGCCGCTCCGTCCTATTTCCTTCATTTGCCGTATGCGGGCTTTGGTATCTTGACAAGACCACAGCCTTCAGTGAAACACACACACACACATCCACAGAGAGAGAGATACAAACAGAAGCACGGCACCATGTTGTGGTGTGTGTGTGTGTGTGTGTGTCTGTGTGTGTGTTTCACTTCATTCTCGAAACATCCGCTTGTGCAATGGGCACTTTCAAGAGAAAGATTGTGAATCCCAGCGAAACACCGTGCCACAGCGCTCAGGTTTGTTTCTACAGAACACAAAAGAAATAGATGAGCAAATGAGAAAAAGGTTTGAAGCACCGCCTACGAGAAACCCCTCGCCATGCCTGCAGGGACAGTGGGGGGGGGGGGGGCAGCCTTTTCCTCTTCCGGTGAACTCTTCACTTTACACCAGCAACTCGGCAGGACTCTAAACCGCGACGTCAACAGTCCACAGTGGTCTGCTTCCATACTCACCTTCAACGGCCACACGGTGTGCCCCCGCGTTGCTAAGAGGACATCCACGAGCGCTTCGTCTGTGTTGGGATTGCGTGTCCGGCGCAGAGAGACACACGTAGGGGGGGGGGGGGGGAAAGTCATGCCAACCAACAAAACGAGAGGCAAAGAGAAGGGAAGTCGAGTCTTCAACGCTATAAAGAGAAACTCGCCGGCACCAGTAGACGTTTTGAACACGACGCCTAGCCAGCTCTTTACGGGAAAGCCAAGAAGACAGAACGCACGCACACACATTCACATCTCAGAACACAACACCCCACTCCTCCGCTTTGAACACGTATCCCTCTCTCTCTTCAACTTCGCATCAGCTTCTTGGCGTCATCAACATTGAAGTCGACAAAGACACGCCACCAGACTTCACCACAACCCAAGGAAATGAAAGATGGCAAGAGGACGACGTGGAGCACAGCATTAGCAAGTAACCGTAACCGCGATGACGAGGCAATCGTGGTGTAGTCTCTGCAGATTTCCGTGTTATAGCACACACCACGCACTGTAAACTGAGTGAAGCGCAAAAGAAAAAAAAGCGAATTCATAACGAAGAACGGAAAGGGGAAAAAGAAAGGCCCAAAGAAAAGGAACCACCAACTGTCGTGCTTTGCTTGTCCGCATGCACATCGTGTCCACACGCATGCGCTCTACACCCAACACCGACTCTCACCAACCTCCTCATTCCTACACTTGCAATTCCCAAAGCGGCGTCACTCTAGTTGAGCCACGACCGCCGCCGCCCCCCCTCCTCCCTCCCTCCCTGAGGTGCACCACAGAGAGGCGTAGCTGATGTGCGAAAAAGACAACATGACTACCAAGATGAATGAAAACAGGGCAGTGGAGAGCGGCAGGTGAGGCAGCCTTTCCGAAATGACAGCAACAGTGAACAACAATGCAGTGGCACAGGCGAGCGAGACTCAAAGATAAACAGCCAAGCTGCGGCAGTACTGCGACTGAAGGGAGGAGAGAGGGAGACACTGAGCAGGGGCCGGCAGGAGGGAGTCAATGAGACCCACTTGACCACCGCGTTCTACCCTTCGCACTCGTCCACTCAGATACATGCGGGCAATGAGTCACGAGACATTGTTGAGCCAGAATCACTTCAGGCATAACAACAACAACAAAGGAATTGCTACACGGCTGTCACGTAGAGGTTTTGTGGTCGAACGTCTCCCTGTGCACTTCTATCGGTGAGAATCCGTGGCTTTAGCGTCTATGTTTTTCTTCACCCCTCCCCCCTGTGTATGGGTGTCCTCCAGTCACCTTCTGCGACACGCCCAGCGCGTGTTGCCAATCCACTCCTTCACCGTACGTTTGGCGAGGTTAAAGTCGCGACGGTAAGGGAGAAACATCGGCTCCTCGAGCAGGGAAACGGCGCGCAGCGGCTCGGTGCCTTCGCGATTCACCAAGCATTTGCTACACAGCTGCAAGAGGTGGCGCGCCTCCTCCAGTCGCTGTCCAGTTGAATCCTGACGCCGCAGCAGGAACTCCACATGTGCCTTGATGTTTGCCTCCCAGTCCAGAACACATGGGCTTCGATCCCAGCGAAAGAGTAGCGGCCCATCACTGAAGTCATTCACAATGTCCGAGGTGAAGACGGGGTCCACACCAGTGAGCAGATTCACCACCATGAGCCCAAAGGCCCATGTGTCGGCCGTCTCGCTGAAGAGACCATGCGGCGACTGTCGTGAGGAGGGAGGCAAACGGCGTACATCGATGGTGCGCGACGGTGTGGGCGTGGATGCGACGAGTTCAAAATCGCAGAGGGCTACATCGCCGTCGTAGGAGAGCAGGATGTTATCCAGGTGAAGGTCATTATGGGTGTACCCAGTGGAGCCGTCGCCATGGGGTAGGCGGTGATTGAGGAAGGCGACCGCCTCGAGCATCTGGAAGACGATAGCGGAGATAACTTGAATCGACTCGACTGGGTGATAGGCTGCAGTAAAGCGAAATGCGCTGCGGTGTAGACTAGCGAGTGCAGTGTTGTCAGCATCCTTGACGTACATGTTGGTGTTGCTTGATAGGGTCAGTGAGCCCGGCGTGCTTGAGGCCCCGCACGCCAAATATGTGGGATGTCCCAGGCTCTGAAGATGCTCCTTGAGACTGCAGTTGTACAGCGGCATGAGCAGTCCGACCTGCTCACCACGGGCTAGCACTACGGCATCGGGTAAGACCAGGTGCAGCGCGGCGTAGTGGGCCTCCTCTGGGGACAGAAAAGGGCTGCTAGTGCTCTGACAATGCTCGCTGTTGCGGGCACATCTGTACGCTGTTGACACAAATGATAGTTCGTCCTTTGAGATGCGTGTCGGGTACTTCTTGTAGGCCTTCTCCGAGAAGTGCGAGGCATCCAGAAGTGCCGGCGTCCAAGCGAAACTCGGTGCCTCTCTCCACGAGCGCAGCAGCGGCGCCAGTGACACGCGACACACAAAAGAGCCGCGGTCGCCGCCATAGCCAATCACATCGCCCAAATCGCCGAGTGCCTCCTCGTCAAGGAGCGGAAAACTCCCTTCGCTGCCATCAGTGGTCGAAGTTGATGAAAGAGAGTTGTTGCGGCGTCGATCGTTTGCCACATCGTCCACTTCCAGTGGTGAGTGGTTCATGAGACTGCTTGCGCTCTCCTTGCGAAGAAGCTCCGGGGCTTCTTTGGCGATACTGTCACTGCTATCGCCGCCCTCGATATCGTCCTCTACGAGTGGCTTGAAGAAAAGTGGGAGGGGCATTTCCGGGTCTGAGCCCCACAGTGACGCGGCAATGTCACCCCTGACGGTCCCCACAGCCCCACCAGTACCGCCTCCATGGCAGTCGGTGTCGCTGCTGCTACTTTGAGCCGCGTTTATGGCGGAGTTATGAGTGACGGGTGGGTAAATCCAGTACCCATGCATTTTTAGATCCCCGGCACCCTTTTGCGCAGAGAGGCACGGATGCACCGTATCGAGTGTCACCACCAGCGAAGGGTGGGGCGGGCAAGCGCAAGGGGAACGGTGACAATGCTGTGCGCGCACCTCCCCTCCATACACACACACAAAAAAATCGAGCGGTTGCCAGCGGGGGTCACTGCAAGGGCTTGTGAGAGTAACGAGCGGGAAAAGTACAAAGGCAGAACCAACAATGTTTTCTTTTTTGTTTGTTTGTTTTCGCACTACAGCGCGGGCACCACAACCGAGCAGGAGCCCAGCAGGGTGGTGCGAAATCCGAACGATGGCGCACACACAGTGGGTGGGCTTGGTCGCTGTGAGACGCTGCCGCCTTCGTTCGCACACCGCGCTGCACTTTCTACGTCGAGTCCACTTCGATGCACGACAAGACAAGAGAATCGAGCCGTACAGAGAGAAAGAGAAAGAGAAGGGCGGAGAACTTCTCACGCCTACTTCACAACACACGTAAATCTGGAAGGGGCCCCCACACAGCGCTTCTCCTATGCAGATGCCGCGCGCACACAGATGCAAAAACTAGCAACAAAAAACAACAACACCCAAACGGTACCTCAGCCGCGACTAGAAAGGTGTGTGTGACACGGCGCTAAAACACACGGCCACACTTTTCGCAGACCAGTTGAAGCACTGTCACGCGCAAGCACGTAGACAAACACACATGTACGCGGGGTATATACGAAAGAATTCAGAGAAAGAAACTCGAAATAAGCGAATGCAGGAGGGAAGGGGGAGGTGAGGAAAAGCAGAAAGAAGTTATATACGAAGCTCACCAGCTTGTACAACAAGATAATGTGGAGGAAGAGACGGAATGCGAAGAGAGCCACTACACACGCGTTGTACAACGCACAGAAATGTTGTGTCGTGTGTGATCGACGTGGACGCAGAGGTCAAAAACAAACAGAAAAGTCTGGGCAGTTTTTTTGTTGTTGCTCGTACACACAGGCAGGTTACTCGCTCTCGCAACTCAACGAATAATAATCGACAGTACAGGTTTTTAGGGACAAAAGGTGCGATACTCACTGACCCCAATGCGCAGAAACGTCCTCCGCTACCTTGTGTCACAGAGTCCACAAGACCCTCACCTGCAGCAATGCTTCGTCGCGCAACGCAGCATCCAAAGGAAAAAGAACACAACAATGCACTGCTGAGAAATCCTCTATTTTGCACGGCACAAAGGAGTGAAAATGATCAGTGAGTGGGGAGCTCAACGGGAAGGGACGTAGTGCGGAAAGAACGGGGCTCAGCTGTGGGAGAGATGGAGGGGTGGGGGGTGGGCGTAGAAAGACGGAGAGAAATCAGAGCAGAGAAATACGCACACGCGCAGAGCGCCAGAGACGTACACACACAAATTCTCCCACGGAGAAATCTTTGGCAGCGATTGCTGGGCAGAGCGCGTAAAGAAACGTAAAATGAAGAGAAAGAACTGAATGGGAGCACTATCAGCCTGCAATACTCAACGCGGATGCACACCCGCAGAGAAACTCATCCACCCGCACGCACACACACGCACCCAAAATTCGAAGCAGCAGGAAAACACAAGCAAAGGAGGTGTGAAGGAGGTTCGGTAGGTGAAGTGACGTTGGGGGCGTTGGGCCTGTCGATACCTTTATTGTTTTTTTTTTCCTTGTAAGATGGCAGAGAAAAAAAAGCTGCACAGGCAAGGGAACCGCTCGCGACAGCGAGAAGAGGGAAGGAAAGTACGATGTGATACGCAGTGTCAGTGGTGAGTGTAGTCGCGTGAGAAGTCAGAGAGGGAAAGAGGAGGGCAACAGGAAGGTGAACTGCCACAACAAAAAGAAGCACTTTCGACATGCCTCGATCATTGGAAAGCACAAAACACATCGGTATGCTCAACTGAGCAGTAATAGAAGGGCAACATCGGCATTACTGGCTGCAAGCGCATTCCGTAGTCATGCATTTCTGAGGCCCTGCCTGGCAAGTGTGAAGGCCCACTTACGGCTGTCCCTAACGGGCACGCTGTATAATCTTTTCTTTTCTCCTCAATGCTCGGGGTTTTACGTTCTTCTCTCACAACCAATGTGAAACTTTCTTTTCAAGAAGAAGTTACTCCACAGGTACAGGTGTATCTGATGAAGAGGGCGCGAAAGGGCACACACAGGAGCGAGAGAGAGAGGGGGGACGACAAAGGACGAGAAGCAAGCTGCGCGGTTGCAGTACTGTAAGGCGCACGGTGATTGGCTTGCAGGCGTAGGCTTCATGCATAAAAGGGCACATCAGTAAGCCACACCTCTTCCCCAGCCCCAGAGTACACTGCTTAGCCGCACCCCTAGACGAGAGTGTTCTTCTGCGCGGCAGCCGGACGCGCTTCGATGGTGGAGAATCGCCGTGCCGGAACGTCGCACAGAGCTCCGCGGATGCTCTGGGACTTCTGTACCGCTCGGCGGAGTTTCATTTCATTCTGGTTGCTTACGTACACGGCCCTCCAGGCGAGTCCTACGAGTAGCACCACCGAGGCACCAATGACTGCCTTCTTCCACAATACGATCCGCTGGGGCGGTAGCGGCGTCGGTTCCTCTGCCGCGTCTTGCGGCACATGTGTCGTCATTGTGTGTGCACGACTGCGAAACAATGCGTGGCCGTGCGTCTCTAAACATGGCAAGATCATGTGCAGGGCGATGGTAGTGGTAGGGAGGAGTAAGAGGACCAGCCCGACACCATTCTGAGAGCGTGCTGGAGTTTACATAAGTTGCATGGAGAGACGGAGAGGGTGTGTGCGTGTGTGGCGGCATCGGCCTCGGACACGCCAAGAGAAAGGCTTAGGATTGCGCTTCAGTGTCGCTGTAGTTGTGCGAACCCCCTTAAGTTGCACATGGTGGTGAACACACGAGCCCAATTTCAGCGCATAGATGCTAGACTGCCCTCCCAGGTTTTGTGGCTGCATCTTTCAGTTTTTCTTTCTGTTGGATAGATTTCTCTGTAAGATGTCGCGCCTTTGCTCGGGTACACGCACTCCTATTCAACGGCAACCAACAAAGGACACACGCACACACACACACACACATTCCACGCCCTTGTCCATCAAAATAACTCCCCTCAAAGAGGAAGAAAAAAAAGCTGAGGGGAAGACGGCACGGGGCACGCACTCTTTCCATTGAGGGTTGTTGCACACAGGGTACAGCTGGCGACCATTTCGAAAGGACATTGTGCAGTACAGTAGGAGGCTACCGCCAGGGGCACACACACCCCGTCTAATAACTGCCGATACGTGGGCCCAGAAACGGAGCACCGATGGTGCCCACCGCCATGCCACGCTCAGATTGCGGGGTTTCGGCAATCACGCGCAGCCGCACCATCGTATCCTTCTTGATGGAGTGGCGATCGTCGTTGCTGACCCACGCGGCCGTTTCCGCCTCGAAAGACCACTCCAAAGCTCCTGTTTTCACATCTTCGCCCATTTGGTTTCGATTCACGAAAAGCTTATTGACCCCATAAACGCTGGCCCAGAAGCCGGTCTCGTCCACATCGCTGACCAGCAGGTCGAGCACCTCCCCTCGGTGCAGCTTCAGCACCATCGCCTCATAGGTAAGCCGGAACGTCACGCTTCCGTCATCCAGCACTTTGCCCTGCAGTGTCTCCGCATTGAGGATATCGAGCACGGCAATCACCACCGCAGAGGACTTGCTTGCCGTGACAAAGTCGAGCGCAATACTGGCGACGCTGTCCGGCGACGGAAGCGGTTTTCCCTCGACCGCCTCCCGCAGGAAGGTCAGAAGACTGCGATTCAGGGTATTGCACAGGTCCGCCGGCTTTACGTTTACCGTGCGCTGAAGAACTATCTTGTAGAACATTTTCTCTTCCTCGTTTTCTGCGCCTTCGCGTATCAGTGTGTACGTCTCGGTGTGTGTTGCGCAGCGAACATTGAGGGGGCTTCAGACTTTGCTGGCGCGCTGGCACAACTGCTCACCTCAACACAATCTCACAGCAGGCGTGACAACACAAGAAAATCAAAGCGAAGCCTCTTCACACCACGGCACCTGTCCTTCCACGCGCGCACACACACATACACACGGGAAAGAGGGTAGATGGAGAGAACGACGCCATGAAAAGCCAAAACCAAAACCAAAACAAAAAAACATAGCGAGGGAGACAAAGCAGGAGGTGAAAGTGGGTTGCCATCGTGCAAACCATCCCACTGTACACAGACAAGACCGAAACGCGTGGATGTTGAATGAGGGAGAAGTCCTATAAAGTGTGAAAGACTTCAGTTACGAGATGTCCTTCTCGCTTACGCGCGCCAGCGTAACGAAGGCACGGCGTGGAAGCTTCACAGCGATGATGAGATTCTCCTTTTTCACCACGAGTGTTGAGCAGCTACACTATCGCTGGCGGTTTTTATTTGCATTATTCGTCCTTCCGCGCTCGGTCAGGGAAAGTTCAAATCAACTGCATACATCAAAATCAACATGGCGTCACTCGACTGTAGCTATCGGCGAGCAGGTTTGCTTCCACGTAGGAAGCACGCGTGACCAACTTCCAGCCGCAATGACAACCGCACAAGCGTTTTATGATAGCCACTGGTAAGATGCAGGTGACATTGAGACCGACAGAGGAGCAAGCACGCAGTAGGCTACGCAGCGCAGCACGCGACCATATTTTCAATCAAGGCTAACGCTTGTTCGTCAAGAGCACAACGAGAGACACATGAAAAATGCACACGGCTGTTTGTGCAACATACGCCCATCACAGGAGCCTACGAACACACACCGGCCCGTGCATGTGCACATGAGCACCTCGTTATACTGTGGGAAAAGACACGCGATGGGCAACGTCAAGAAAAATACCACAGTAGAGAGAAACGAGAGTGATGGTGCGCGACAAGGGCATATGTGTGTGTCTGTGATGGGGGGGGGGAGAGTGCATCGTGTAGGTCAAAGAAGGAGGCAGGCAAGTCACAACACAATAAGAAGCAGTGCAGGAGGTAGGGGGTGTTTTGCAAGGGGAGTGGCTGAGTGGGAGGAGGAAAAGACTGCGACGGTGCACGACAAACCTTAAAGAAATCCCCTCCAAGAAAGATGAAGTTCACCAGACACACACACACACACACACACACAAGCACAGCACATGGGCATCTCAAGCAAATCGAGAACAGAAAAAAAAAGTGAAAAAAAAGGGCACGAGAAGAGGTGCCCGAGCACCATGAGGGCGAGGGGAGAGGAGGGAGCGGCGGGGGGGGGGGGGGGGTGAACTGATCGACACAGCAGAGTGTAGCAAAAGAAGAAGCAAAGACGTGACAGACATCGGGCAAGCAGCAGCCGAAGCGCGCACACCTGCATGCATAACCAGTGGAGAGAACATCTGGCGAGTAGATTGAAGGATAATGTCCTTGCCTCAGTGGCTCAAGCACAGAACAAACAGCTGGTCCCACTTTTGTGTGATTGTGGAGGTGAGGGGCAAGTGGAAACATAGGCGAAAGTGGGCAGCAGTGGTGCATGGCGAGAGAGCTGTCAGCGGCAAACAGGAGACCAAGTGTAACACGACACTACAGTCATGCATAGCTTTTGTTATAAAGAGAAACCAGAAAGAGTTCAACGATAGAGCGATATTCTCATAACAGAATTACAGAGCGCGTCCTTAATGAGGAGTCCGAGTACATTCAGGCACACGTGAAGAAGGAAGACATGTCAGGAGAGAACCGACGAGACAAGCGCTTGTGCCTTCTCTTCCGGGGGGAGGGGGAGGAGGAGGGGAGGGCGAACGTCGGTTTTTCTTCCTCAAACGCAGCCACGACAGAAGTATGAAAAAACAGACTCGCGCCCGCCCCAAAGAAAAGCAAACGTACATGAGGTGGTAAAGTCGTCCCTGGGGAGGTTGGATGTGGAGGGAGAGCTCCTGCTCCACCTCTCCTCTTCACTCTCTCTCTAGACCACAAAACGACTGCACCGCTCCCTGAGTAAATCAATAACAATAAGGCTCAGGCCAATCCTGCGTAACACAGTCCACTGATCCCCAAGTCAACACCACCCTTCTCTCGCGCTGGAGGAGCTCTGCCAGACAGAAGTATTCTCCATGTGACTGCGGTCTTTACGGTGCAGAAAAGGGCCCCGGCATCCGCTGAGCTCCGATGGGCAGCTGCAGGAAAGTCAGTTGAGCCTGGGGTTCTCTTGTATCACCAAGCCTGGTGTTCGTGGAGCTCAGCAACTGCTACACCGGTTACCAATAGTGCCTCATCGGCTCCGAAAACTAGGAAGAAGGTGAATGACCGAGTCATGTAGGAATTCTGGTTGCGCATGGTGCAATGAAGTTGCTAAGGGTGGGGTGGTGCAGTCGTCCGAGGAGTACACCCATCACCACGAGAACCGCGCCCACAACACGTGTCTGGAAGCTGTTCTCGTCACACTCATTAAAGCCGCCTGCACTCACTCTCGGCGAAGAGGCAGATGCTGACATGGTGCGAGTTGGGACCAGTCAGGGAACACCTGGATTTTGCCGCCTCTAAGGGGCTCCATCGCGACTGCACCCCCTCCCTCCCTCCCCTACACACACATGCAAAAGCGCCACACAGCATAAACGCTGTTTTTTCGACAACGTCACAGGCCCCGAAAGACACACGTCCGCTTAGTTGGTGCTCGTAGGCCTGCGTTCTTGGAGGTAGGGGAGAGCGGCACACCAAGCTGTCAAATACACACTGGGGAGCATTCCCTCTGCAGGAGCGCTGTTCCATTCCGTGACTGAGAAACTTGGCGATGGGCTTGTTGATCAGATGCAGAGCGGAGACCAGATGCCAACCTGCGTTCATGTACGTGGAAGACATAAAGACTTGAGCGAGAGCGAGAGAGAGAAAAAAAAAGACATCGTTGACTACAAATGAAGTATAGTGCAGATTCAGTGCTACGTTGTCCCTCAAGCTCTCTCCTCCTGTCCAAATCGCAGCCCTGTATAGCTTTTACACTAACAAGTACAGATACACCTGCAAGTGGTCCAACAGGAGGTGCACACCTACATCCTCCAAAAGCGAGATGGCTCCCCCATTCCATCGGCTAGAAAATTCCTAGACTTGACCCTGAAGTAGCAGCTTTGGTGCTGTGTTGCCATTTCGTACTGCGCCGCTTCCTCACACAGAGGCGGCAGAAACATCTTCATGGTACACCTTCAAGCTCAGTTGGCATCGACTGAAGAAACTGTGCTTGTTGCTCCACTCGAAGATTGCTGTGCCAATGGAGAAGCAGATATAATGACCCGCCTCATTCTGCACTCGACAACGCGGCACCAGCGACAGCATCGCGCCGTCGTTGTCGGCAGAAATAAAGACAGCCGAGAAGGTGACGTCGCGCCTGTGCTTTACCGCAAACTCCCAAATGATCTCGCTCCCCGCGTTCATCGCGAAAGACAGCTTGCGGGACTCTCGCGCCTTCAGCACAAGCCGCTTGGCAGTGCAGAGGAGATGGCGAGGGACAAGTGCCTCCTCACTAAACCACTGAGTCACCTGATCCGTGCTGCTCTCGCCGATTTGCGTGGAAGGACTCGACTGCACGTCGACGTTGCTGCGACTGAGTAGAGACGAGCTCGCGCCGCTGAGCGATACAGCAACGGACGGAATACAGCCTCCAGGACATTGGCACTCGCCACCCAGCTCCTGCGGCACAAAGCTTCTGCTGATGTTCTCGCACAATGTGGCAGCTGTGTTGAGCTTACTACAAAAGGTGACCTTCGCTCTCGTCGTCTTCGCCAGTATCCCTCGCAACATCAAATATGACCAACTCATGACGTTCGTGCAGTTCGTAACATAGACATGGTGCACCAGCTCTGGAAAGTGGTACGTGTTCATTCGCACAATCGAGCGTACCATCACAAACAGCGGCTTGTACAGGTATCGGCGAACCTTCAGTCCAGCACAGTCGACAACGATGATACATGAGCCAACGTGTGGCTTTTTCTGACCGAGGCTTCCAGTGCTCAAGGGTGATGATGATGCACGGTACTGGCCTTCTCCACCCTCGCGCTGTGGTGGGGACAGGAGGGCATTGCAATCCTTGTCGCTTCCACGGTTTCGACGGTTGCAGTAGCGGATAAGCTGCTCGAGCACTAGTAAAGCGTACGTGTTAAACAGCACCGCCAATGCGCGTGGCTCAGCATCGATCGGGGTGAGCCCAAACAACTCCTGCAACAGTTTCTTCGAGTCCATTCCACCAAGGCGGCAGTACATGGCAGGATGTCCCTCAAGGTCCCAGTAGTGAAATGCGAATGGCACGTGCTTTGTAATGACTGCAACTATCGGCTCCAGTATACCATGAAAGTTGAGGCAGTCAGCGTACAGAGTGTTCGGTGTTTCTGGCAGCGGCACTGCCGCACCTGCCTTGTTGAGGAATTCCATTTCCCTCAACTCTGCCGTTTCCAGCTGCTCCTCTTCTCCGTCACTCCTCCCGCTGCTCAGGGAAAGGATAGAGTGGAAGCGGCTGTGTCTCCTCGTTTCGGTGGCCATGCTAGACCTTCTCTGCAGCGGGGAGTTTGGCGAAGAGGTCGTGTTTTTAAAGCGGTCAAAGGGAATGAGAGATAAGAGAGAGCTCCACATCGTTCCGCTATGTTTGCTCCCACTTCCCTTGCCCCGCCGCTCGTTGGAGGGTAAGTGGCCGTTCTCTGGCTCGACGGCTCGCTGCGTCTCTGCGCTGTCATCCCTCTCGAGGACTGACTTCCCGTTTGCACGGCCATCAGTGACCACGGAGGAGGAAGCAGCAGGTGATCTACTTCCGGATGATTCTGACGAGAGGCGATCGCTGCGCTCGCGGTTCTTCAGCCCTGACATGGCTGTCCCTTCAGGGGTCGTGAGGTTGGCGTGAAGCTCCTCGTGATGCACGTTGCCGTCGTTGAGCTGCTCGCGTTCGAGTTGAGGTCGTCCTTCAGCGGCCAGGCAGCGCATGCTGGTAGAGATGTTGTTAATGAAAGGAAGCCCTAACTCATCGCATATCGACCGTTGCTCAAACCCTTTCATGGGAATAAGACAAGGGAACAGCGCCATTTTGTTGATGCTTTGCTTCTTGCGCCGCTCAATTGACCGCGTCATACTCTCAAGAGCCCTTGGAATGCTCATATCATTGGCCTTTAGGTACCGGTAGACGATGTAGCGCGCCTCGCCAGGCATCAGCCCGTGCGAAAAATCGGCAAGATGCTCCACGGCAATCCCGCTGTCGGTGACCTCGTCTGTGGACGTTGTCGACGTACCGCTATTCATCGCAGATTTCTTCAAGAGCTGTTGGAGGACCTTGATCGCCTCAGTCACGCAATTCTCATCCTTGCTACTGAGTTGGATGCAGTCTGTGGTAGACGAAAGGAGGTCGCTATCCTTGTAGGCATGGGCTCCCTCGACCGCCGGTGACCGTGTGCCGATCATTGGAAAGAGAAGTGAATTAACACACAAACACTAATGGGGGTGAAGGGAGAGGATGAGGCGGGCGGGAATGGTGGGGTAGCGCGTGCTTCACTTTGCGCTTTTGGCGTGCAAGTGATACATGCACACACGTGCACACCACTTCTGTGCTACCACCAGCGGGTGCCTGGGCACGCACATACACACACACACGCGCACACAAGGAAGAGACCGCTGTCACGAAGGAAAACGACAATCTGCGCAGCACCCTATCGGCCAAGTTTAGAGGAGCAGCTGCACGCCGAGTCGCCGCAGAGGAAATGAAGATTTAGGCTGGCAGTGAAGCAAGCGAAAGAGAGAAGAGGGGGAGATTTGTGTGTGTGTGTGTGTACTGAGGATTGGTAACGCAGTCTCGCACACCTGTGCGAAACGAAAAGCAGCGCTCAGGGAAGGAGGAGAAACACCACCTTACAACCAACGGACGCCGTTAGAGCGCAAAGTGACCGCAAGATACCCCAGCTTAGAGTGTGCCTGCTGCGAGTGACTTACTAGTCGAGAGTCGGTGGCACATCCAGTTGCCCAGCTGTGGAACCCGCACATGCGCGCAAAGGCAGAGGAGAGAGGACAAGGTGGTTTACAAATGGAGGTGGGATAAGTCACGGCAACGTAAGAGAGACCGCTGAAGGAGCAAA
This sequence comes from Leishmania lainsoni, assembly GCA_003664395.1. Classification (NCBI taxonomy): domain Eukaryota; phylum Euglenozoa; class Kinetoplastea; order Trypanosomatida; family Trypanosomatidae; genus Leishmania; species Leishmania lainsoni. The sequence goes on along the minus strand of RAIA01000133.1, from coordinate 476,973 downwards.
ACATGCAGGCTGTGTTACGGAGTACGGCATGAGACTTTGTGAAGATCATCCAAGAGGATACCCTTCAGCAATGTGACGAAAACCATAACGTTTTGCTCCTCCTATAGGCCTCGGCAGCAAGCGAAATAGGCGTGCTCGTAAGACACCTCGCAAGTGAGACCACTGCATGTCCTCCGCGCCACCTCGCACTTGCACCTTCCACAGCCGTGTAAAGCGGCAAGGCAGAGCATCCGCGACCCGCGCGGGCCGCCGTTACTGTGTGTCTCTTTTTGCATTTGCATAAATTGGTGACACGAGTCATCCTCAATATAGGGAAAGAAGAAGGCGAGGCGGGGTCCGGACAACGCGAGCCCAGGCAAGAGCGTGGATGACGGGATGCGCCAGCACTGCCCAATCCATGCGCGTTTCGCTGCCAAAAAAAGGGGAGCGACACGTTAAGCCCCCCGCACAATGTATACACACATACGTACGCATCTCTCTCCCCCCTCTCTTTCTCTCTGTATAACAGAAACGTCAATTATGCGAATCAGTAGTTATTAACCCACACTTTAAGGTCGAAGTGGCCCTTACACCTGCAACAACGTGGTTGTGTTGCAGAGCCAGCATTCGTTAGGCGATTAGTTCACTGAGAACCAAATGAGCAGAACTAGATACACATATACTTAAAGCCCAAGAAGAACACCTCCCCTACCCCCCAAAACTATGCAACTCAACTGCCAGACAAGCGACTCGCGCACCAGCACACCCGTAGTTGGGTAAGAGGGGGTAGGGGTGAGAAAGAGGGAAGGAAAGCCAGAAGAGAAAAGGAAAAGAAACGAAGAGGCGGCGATCGCACAGCGAAGCGCACCACAGAAGAGCAGCACCACGTTGCATATGGGGCGCACTATGTACGCCTTCGGTCTCGAGAGGGTCCAGTGGGGAAGATCAAGCGTATACTGGCACGCCCACACACACACACAGAGACATGTATACGCACCAGGCTGCTTGGTAAAGAACGCAAGACCTAATGGAGAGAGAGAGGACAGATTCAACGCGCAGGTCGGTGAACGAGTTGCACAGAGCGAAGGAGTGTTATCATCCTCGTAGATTAATGTTGCCCCTTAAAGCTTCTCGCGAGTAAAGGGACCACATGGGGTATACCAAGTCCTCCTGCTAACACGCCAAATCACTTCTTACAAGGTGCATTTATGGTGCCACACTCGAAAATGCACCTGACGAGCGTGCAACCACGCTGCCTTATTGCTCCACGTCAGCGTCAGCGTTCCCTGCTCAGTGGCGACAAAAGAGTCGGCGTCCAACGGCACCTTTCCATCCTTGATGGTCAACACCGTGCGGTTGGCTGTACCCTCATTGGACGTGCAACGGTTTGCCGGGTTAGGGACTGAGACGCTGGTGGCAGTCGTCGACGCGCTGTTACTGCTGCCGCTCGGCACCGCAGCGGACGGTGAGAACGCGACAGAAAAAAGCACCTCGTGCATGCCATCAACAACGAACTCCCACGTGAAGTGGTCACCAGAGTCCAGCTCACAGATGCGTACGAATTGCTTGCCCTTGCTGATGTCCACTGTCTCTGTAGGACCATCGCCAAGAGAGATGTAGGTGTCCACCTCCTTTCTGCCGCAGTGGCTGTCTCCATTCGACTTTGTGTAGCGTGGAAGGCAGCCGCCCTCACAGTTGCAGGTGCCCCCCAGCTCTCGTGGAATCTTGTCTTCCTCAATGACGCGCTTGAGGATTTCTTCCCCCTCCTTCTTGTCTGTGCTGAGGACCACCTTGGACCGCGTGTTTTCATCTAGGCTGCTTTTCACCAAGCCGTAGACAATTCGGAAAAACGAGGGGGCGTTGAGTATGAAGAGGCGGTGAAGCATCTCTGGATAATAGGCTTGATCAACGTCGAAGATGGCGCGGATAATTTGAATGAAGCGCTTCTGCACAACCTTGAAGCTGATCCCCTCCATGTTGATGATGACGGTGATCCCCATGAGAGCCTGGCCACCGGCCTCCTTTAAAAACTTGTCCCCATACCGAACCAAATAGTACTGCACCTCGTTCATGTACAGGTGATACGGGACAATCACATCGACAAGCGACTTGCCGAGAGGGGTGATGCGGGCTATCTCGCGAAGAATCTCTGTCACATCTGCTTGACCGCAGCAGTCGTAGAGCACCGGGTGGCCCCCCTTGTCCCAGTAGTGGTACACATTCACATAAGAACTCTGCAGTGCACGGTAGCAGCGGTCCACCTCCGTGACGCCTTCCCGAGGAAAGAGGTGGGCACCGCCTGGCAGCTCCGTGAGCATGCTACACAGTTTCTCCTCATCGAATCCGCGGAGAGGAAAGGCGCAGGGGAACAGCCTCCATTTGTCGATGCCGTGCTGCGCACGAAACGCCACTGTCTTCTCCACCATCTCCAGCGCATGTGCGACTTTCCACTTTCGCGCCTTTAGCGCCTTGTAGGCGAACATGCGCCGGCGCTCATGAGTATCTTCACGTGCGATGCAGTATGGCACCTTTCCACAGTACCGCTCATCCACCTTCGCTAGAAACTGCTCGATGGCCGCCTCTTGCTGAGCGTTGAGCATGTCCATCTCCGGCATCGTCGCCGGCACTTCGGACGGCTTAACCATCTCTCTCAAGAAGCACTTGAAAAGAAGAGGAGGCACTTTCTTGCTGCAGATGAGATGTTTCTCTCTGTCTGTCAGCCGCTGTCAGGGATGGCGTCTAGTAGGGTGACGGCAAGAGAGAGAGGGATAGGGAGAGAGAGAGAGCAACGCGTGAGAGTGAGCGCGGTGTGCACGGACCATAACAGACAGATTTGCATGGTGGATACAAGATACACAAGAACACCAACGAAAAAGGCATTCCAAGTTTCAGAGAGATTCACGGAGTTGAGGTAATCCCCTGCACATCCGTTTGCGTGTCATTACAGAGGAGTCCTCTTCAGAAGCGGTACCTGCTCTCCAAGTTACGGAGTTACACACTCCCTCAACATAATCGCGGTACACACACACAAGGAAGTCACGAGAACCAAGTAAGAGCAAGGCGTTTCGGTGGCATCGTTTAGAGCCGTGAGAAAGGCGACAAAGCAATCACGGAAGCAGCCTCTCTGTACCGTCAATAGCGCCAACACTACACTAACAGAGACGTGACTCTCCTGTTCGCTTACTCACCACTCCGCACACGTACACGAAGGTCATATAGCCTAAAACAGTCTGGCCACAGTACTGAGGTCCGAAGGATAGTCACCTTCCTCCATGCATAGAGACAGAATGGAATACCAGAATAGTCGAGAGCTTATTTTCATATGAGAAGGGTCTCTGCGCCACCCCCTTGTCGCCCCTCCCACTCGCCCGCACCGCAGGGCGCACCACAGCCGCAGGTCTCGCCAACGCAGCACCATCCACGGCTTGACCGCTGACACCCGTAGCGATTCATCGCTCGGACCTCCCCTGCGCCGTCGCCACCTGGCCCTGCCACCGCCCAAAGTGCTTCTGCACTGGCAGGGATAGGGAAGAGGGGGGGAGCTGCTTGGCTCCCCCTCCCCCTCCCCCCACTGAGCGAGTACAGGACCCTGAGATCTCACACGGGGTGGTGTCCACACCCCTCTCGTCATCAGAGAGAATAAGGAGCAGACAAAGGACAAGGAAAGCGCGAATCAAAAAGAACAAAAATGTTTATTGAAAGGGACGAACAGCGAGGTGTGCACGAGGTGCAACGTGACACACACACACACACACACACACACACACACACACACGCGGAAAGAGTGAAGAAGCGTTCTCAAGTGGGAATATTACAGCAACACCCAGAAAGGCTAGTGAGTGGCACAGCATCGAAGGAAAAGAAGTTGACGCGAGAGTGATGTAGTGGCCCTCCGAGCTCATGCGCGGTTTTGTGTGTGTGTGTGTTGTACAGTCGAGCCCCGAGTAGCCTTCCTAACGTCTAGAGAAAGCCGATAAGAGATGTTCTCTTTTTTTTTGAAGGGGGAGTGGTGCAGAAGGGAAAAGAAAATGAATGGGGACACTATGGAGGAGTGACACGGAGGGCGAGCAGCACCTTTAAAGTAAAAAGAACGCCCCGTATGTGAAGGTGGAGATGCAGGCTGCAACCTATTCACACCTCGAGCTCTACACCATGCTCCACTCCTGGGGCGGTACAGTGCTAGAGCCAAAAAAAAAGAGAAACGTATACGCTTGTGGAGAAAAGTGAGTGGCTTTCGTTGGTTAGTGCGTGTCGTGTACACCCACGCGCAGTCATGCCGAGACACGTGTACGGTGTCCACTCGCTTCACACCTGCTACATCTCGCTCGTTATCCCCACAGCGATTTTGTTATTAGTATTGCGGAGGTAGAGGTGGCCATAGACCTCATCACAGTGATGAGTGGACTACAAAAGAAAAACACCGCCTTCACCAGCGACGCAGAGACGGAGGGAAGAGGAGGAGGACATTACACACATACCGCACGGGCGATCATAGCACTACTAAGGGAAAACGAACAAGAGAGTAAGGCACGAAACTCGTCCCCTCCCCGCCTCCCCCACCCCAAAGGGCTGAACACAACAACGCAACAAAGAGACGCATACGGTAAGGAAGAGCAGTAGGCTAAAGTCGAGAGAGCAGTCGGTGGTGAGAGGCGTAAGCAGTGGAAAACCGCTCGATGGAAGACATGACAAAGCTCACATAGAGAGAGAGAGAGATAGTGAAAAAACTAGTTGTAAAGGGTCCCGCACAGAGTCACTCATGAACACTCCGAAAGCGCACGTGGTAAGGAGTTCCACAATTGAGCCATGAAGGACACACATTCTCACACAGGGAAAAAACACATCGGCAGCTACTTACAACCCAGCGACTACCCACATGATTAGCATGTAATGCTTCGTGCACTGTCTGCGCATGCAGATCCACCACAGCGCTCTCGTCTCCGCCGGCGCCGCAAATCTTACCTTGAGGTGCACAGGTACCGGCAAAGCACAAAGCAAATCATGTTGTAGCTCAGCAGGGATGTGTTCAAGCAGTTACCTGCAAAGATGCGATGAACGCAGTCAGGCTAGTAATTCAGCTCTCGCCATAGTGTAGTGCGCATCATGTCGATAGCCACTTTCTACAGCTTCTTGTATCCGAGTCCCGCCATCTTTAAGGACATGCTCATAAAGTAGATGTGCTCCTCAAGGAAGTCTGCATCGAGCAGTTCTACATTATTCTTCCTCTGCTGCAACTCATTGAGAGACTCGACAACGCCCATAGCATGCTGGTGTACCTCAAAGAAGGCATGATCATCTCGCAGACCCGTCCACCTAAGCTGCTTGGCACCCTTGATACCCTTGCGCTCGTGCACGTTGCCGACCATCACAAACAGAGTCGGCAGTCTGTTGCGGTTCTAGTCGTAGAAGTCTCTCTTGAAGTAGTGCCAAGGATGGTCGAACAGACGCCCAAGGCCATCATTGCCCTGGTGAAACTCCATGCTGGTGCGTTGTACGACATCGCTAATGTCCCTCTCCACAATCCGAAGCTGCAGATGGTTGTTCGCCGCGTTTGTCCAGCTGGTTCTCCTAGCTGTACTCCACAGACTACATCATTATCTTCAGCGTCTGTCGCGCATCCCCCGCTCGGGTGCCTGTAAAAAGGCGGTAGTAGTGCACCCCTAAGCCTCGACGCGCCGGCGGTGCGTCCTTTGGAGGTCGGGTTCTAGACCTCAGTCCGCAGCACGTGGCGTGGCGATATGGCAAAGGTCGCCTTTCTGAGCTCCACAAGCCCCGCAAGGTTGTTCTCCCACCCTGGTGTGAGGCGCGCGTAGCACTACGCCTTTTTCGCAGGGGTCTCCGCCATCGCACAGGCCCACCTCTCACAAAGGTAAGCTCAGCCCTGCATGTTGATCGTGTGCTTACGAGAAGAAGTACAGGCTACCTGATGTGCGAGGTTGCTTGTACGTGTCACTGTGTCATGTACCACTTGGCATGAGCTGAAGCAACCGACAACAGTACTGCAGAAAGGTGCAGTAGTGTTACCAGCAAAACGGATGAGAAGCGACAGAGGGAGGGAGGGAGGGAGGGAGGGAGGAGGGAACGAGAGTCAGAGCGCTGAGAAGCCAGCATGGCTTTGTGCGGCCGTAGTGGGGCTCCATGCTGTGAATGTGGTGCTGGTCATTTATGAGTACCTGTCGCTCTGAACCTCCGCCTCATCTCCTGCTGAACAAAAAGCTTACACAAGCGAAAACAGAGCGGCGAGAGAGAGAGAGATCCATTTCTTACTCAGAGACGTCCAGTGCATCAGCACACCCAACAATTCGGGGAGAACGCCTTTCAACACGACCAAGTAGTCACCCAAAGTATGAAGAGGAAAGGCAAAACTAACAAAAAAAAGAGAAACAGTGCAGAGGTTGGAGAGGGCAATGAGGAAGTAGGGAGGAGGGAGGTGTAGCGGAGGCGGGAGGGGACAAAGTCCTCTTCTCTACGAAACGCTCACATCACTATGGCGTCGCACTCTAGTGGGTGGAAGCGGAGAGGTGTGTGCTGCACCAGGGCGCCAAGAGGTGGCACTTTGAAGGACCCTTATTCGCGCCTTCTTGTCCAATTTCTTTTTTTTTTGCTGTCTATCGTGAACCAAAGGGAAAGAGAGACGAAACTAAGCAAACACACAGAGTAGGAAGCGCAGACAATGCACTCCAGCAAGAACACAACAAGAGGCAGAGACGGGTATACACAAATCCAGAAACAAGAAAATGAGGTACGATGAGGCGATCCATGTTTACCACTGCTCTCTCGCCTGTCGACTCTTCTTCAGATCGAGTGGCTCAAAACACCACCAGAAGCCTTGCAGAGATGTCCACAAGGACGTACGTAGCAAGCACGCCGCGAGGAGAAGAAAGACAACGGTGATCGGCGCCCCCCTCTGAGAGGTGCACAGGGAAGGTAAAAAAGAAGAAGAGAGGAGTGCGACGTGGGGTGCGTTCTGAAGCCTCAAAAGACGAATGGAGAAGGAAAAAAAAAACAAAAAAACATAACGGGCCGGCCATGGACACGGCTCCGGTGCTAGGCAGGAAGGCACGATAAGCAAGCAAGGAAAGAGTGAGGGGCGAACAGAGAAAGCTGAATGACTGCCTGATGTGGCGTAAGCGGGCGTATCGTGCGCAATGTAAAGTGTCACTAACGAGGAACGATATCAGAAACAAAAGGAAGCGAAACTATTCTCTTGGGGGGGCATTACTTCATCGCTATACACAACGTTTACCACCCACACTACAGGCGACACCGATGCACGCAAGTCTCTGCGCGCCGTCACACAACTAAAAGACACATTTTCTTTGATCTGTTTTCTCCGCGTGGTTGAAGGAACCACTACGTGCATGATGAAGCAATGGAGAGGGAAGAGATCGGGATAGGAGGGAAGGCAATGAGAAGAAGAAAAAGAAATCACAGAGAAGCCACTGCATTCACCAACACACGAACATATTTACATTGATGTGAATGGAAAACAGCAATATGATGGACAAGTGTACGAGCACACACACACACACACACACACAGCCATGCGCCGGATAAATGAAAGAAGAAAAAAACTAAAGAAAGAAAACATCAAGAGGAAAGGCTGGGAGAAGGGGGAGGGGGGAGTGGTAAGCGGAGAGGTGTCACATGCACATAGGAGGCGCCACTGAACACGGTAGGAAATGAGAGTATACACATACAGAACAGGAAAGCAAACACACGCACGTACGTTTTCTTTTGTCGTTGTGTCAATGCAAAAATGGTCAAGTCTTATCAAGAAAAAATATTGGCACCCCGCCACAGCCAATCGATTCCTTCTGTCGAACGACGGCTAGGCCCTCCTCGTCCAGAACAAACCGTCTGCCGTTAAATTGGGCAATGTGTCTCACCAACTCACCTTGTCCTTTCTCGTCCCTTCCTTGGGTAGGCCCTGCGATACCGGTGTGTCAGACGAGCCTAGGTAGCTTGCACGCCCTGATCAAATGTGAGGCGCATTCAGGGTTTTGCTTGAGGACGGAGGCGGCTGTGGTGGTCGTGCAGATGACAGGGAAATGATGTAGGTGTATAGCGGACGAACTCGAGAAGGAAGTCACCCAGCCTCAAGTCAAGGCCGTTGGAGGCTCTGCATTGGGCTTAGGTGCCACTGTTTGTCCTACAATTACTCCATTCCAGAAGACAAGCGAAACAACAGAGAAAAGGAGCAAAGAAAACCGCAACAGCAGCACCAAAGCAAACAGTCAACCGCCACCCTCCCCCGTGTAGGCGGCGAAAGCGTTCTTCAGAGGAATCCACACACAAATAAGCAGACGACCTCCACACGCGCCACACCAACCACGAAGAAAAAAAAACACCACAGCGACGTATGCACAACGACAAAACACCTCCCACGCCCTTCCCTACACCGTTTCCAATGTACCTCAGTCATTCCTTTTCCTCGTGGGAGTGGGGCGTAGTGAACTACCCCCCTCTCCTCCCCCGCGCCGTGACAGAAGGAGAGCGGTGGTTGTGAAGACGAGCACCAGAGGGGGGACGAGGAGTAGAACCACTAGCAGAAAGGCAAGGAGTGCGTATAGGCCGGCAAGATGGCAGAGAAGGCGTTTTTGACGGAGGAGGCTAAGTACATCACCGTGCCACGCCCATCGCCAAACAGTGGAAACACGTCTCTCTGGCAACGCCGAGAGTCTTTGAGCGCATATGTCGCTGGGTGCGGCTCTTTGTCTACCCTTTCCCTGAAAGGGTCAAACACAGAAGACTGCAGGCGCACAGCTGCCTTCCACCGCTCGCTACAGAAAGGGCCCCAAAAGAACTACACAGAGACACACCCACAGACATCTCTCGCCCACGCTCACGCTGCGACGAAGAAGGAGCAAACAACAACAACAACACGAGCGAGAACGACAGCAATAGAGAGAATAAGAGAGGAGAACCGAACAGCAACAAAACCACTCCACACAGTGATTACTGTTGTTCGTCTTTATTATTAGTCCGGTAGCAACTCCGTCATGGCTTCCGACTTGTAGACACGCATCTGAATGCCCTTGTCGCCCACAATCGACTTACTGTTGTCCCAGACAAGCTGAAGAATGCCGTCCTCCAGAGCCATGTAGCTGTCCGCGCCGTCCTTCAGCTTCTCCTGCTTCACTACCGGGTTTTCGGTCGTTGTGCGCCTCACACCCTTGTCGATGCTGACCCTTACCTTTCCTCTCTTTGACTGCGTTGTCACGCCCTGTTGCTTCGGGTAGAACATTACAGAGAAGCGCACGTCCGTTCCTTTGGTCGTCGAGAACTCCCAAATTACCTCCTCACCTTGCAGCAACTCGAACACTTTCTCGTGCTTCTTACCAGGTCCAACAGTGATGTACTCCGTGGCAACGTCGCCTTCATCGCCGAGCTCCTCGGCCGCCAAGGCGGCGCTCGGGTTATAGGAGGCGACACAGCCGCCCTCACAGTTGCAATGGCCCCCAAGAAAAGTGGGCACGCGCTCCAGACCGATGATAGAGTCAAGCGCCGCCGCCGTGTTCTCGGGCGCCACAAATGTAATCTTTGCCTGCACGCCGTCGTTCATGGCAGACTTCAGGAGACTGTAGGCAAACTTCACCATGGGCGGGCAGTTTACGGCAATGACGCGGTGGATAAAGTCGGCAAACACGCAGGTCATCTGCTGCAGCGTCGCCTTCGTCTTCTCCAGCAACTGCCTGTCGATCATCTTATAGCTGAGGCCTTTACAGTCCACAACAATGGTGCAGAAGTTGCGTCGAGGTGCGCCCATGTCGATTCCGGGTTGCGGGTGGGCTGCGAGAACGGCGTCCTGGTAGTTGCACAGTGCCCAACCCGTCTGGATAATGCCTCCTCCGAAGAGCTGGAAGAAGTCTTCGATCGAGGAACCAACCGCAACGTGCGGCTTCAGCTTCCGGAGTACTGAGTGCGTATCCATGCGCCCCACAAGCCAGTAGGCCACCGGCAGACCGCGGCGATCCCAGTAGTGAAATCCGCCATGGACCAGCGGTGTCATTGTCTTCATGCACCTATAGAGCGGTGTAGTCGTTGTTCCCATCGGCAGCTTTGTCCAGGCTGCGACATTTGCCTGGTCGTACCCACGAATCGAAAAGCCAGATGGAAAGGGCGGCTGCTCGCCGAAGCGGAACTTATCCCAGAAGCGGCACGCATCGTTCGCCATGCTCACGGCATTCTTCACATTCCAGTTGCGCGCGACGAGGAAGGCGTACGCCATGAGGCGAAGGTCATTCTGCAAGGTGGGCAAGTCCGACGTGCCGCGATCGGCGGTGCGCTGAAGGAGTGCCGGCAGAGCGGACTTGTGCTGGGCCCACAGCGTCTCTAAAACCTCTGTGATGCGCTCCTCTGACGTGGCGGTGATGGGCTGAAAGAGGGGAACGGGGTGAAGGGCAATACTAGGCATGGTGCTTTCCTCAATGGCTTCCAGCGTGAGGGGTGGACAATGTATCTTGTAGAAGCGAAGGCAAAAAAAAAGCGCTCGAGCGATTGGGCCTCTCCGCTGTCTCTTCTCGCCTTTTCGTCGAGCTGTTTTCGAAGTGCGACGGTGCGTGACACCAATATGGGCGTGCGTGACGCTACCACTGGTAAGACGGCAACACCAGGCGAATACCAAGCGCAATCACAAATACCCACAAACGCACACAACAATCCGTGAAGCTGCAGTTAAACGAGCACAGCGAAATGCCAAAAGAGAGAGAGCGCGCGTGGAAACGAACGGCTGAGGATAGGGGCAATCGGACAAGCCAACAATTCTGCAAGGAGAAGCGACAAACTGTGCAGGTCTATTGTGCCGTTGCTTTCGTGGAAAAGGAGACGTGTAGGCGATGTAGGGAGGGCAAGAAGAAAAAAAGGAAAGTCGAAGTGCGCAGGGATGTGGAGACGGTAGAGACGAGATCAATAGAGAGAGAGAGAGAGAGAACAGCTAAGTGCGGGCCCACACCGTATAGGGCACACTGATCAGGTGGCGCTTGCCAAGGCAGACGAGGGAGAACCAGCACACTTTCTCTTTGCTTGCTAGATGTGAAGAGAACAACAGCGACGAAGCTGCAGAAGCGAAAACGATGAGGCAACCAGGAGATTCAGCGCTACCCAAAAGCAACCGCGCGGGACAGTGTCTGACGTCGTGTGAAATAGGTGGGGGAAGGGGGGGGAACTGGAATACGGATACAGAGTACCACTGGCAAGTACACAACCGCCAAACGAAGCAAACCAATACCGACCAAAAAAAGAAATCGGTAGCCGACGCCACCGGAAACAGTCACGTATCCATACGAACTCACACAGAGAGCGGACAAGACCGTCTTTCCTCGTTCAGGCGAGGGAGGCAAGGGAGGGTGACATCAACCTGTCTTCTGGTAGACCAGAAAGTACGTGGTCTCCTTTTCCATGTTCTTTGCTGGGCACACAGAGACATTGGCGTCATTGCAGAGAATCACCGTCGCCGCGTCGGGCGGCGAGCGCATGATTGCAGCCTTCTTGTTCGCCGGATCACTCGCCTGCACCTTCAGGATGGCCGGGGTCGCGGCGTGGTGCACCAAATAAGTGACGTAGTGCCCGCAGCCAACGGCGTCGCCACGGTGGCACACGACGGACAAAAGACGGTACGTTCGCTCGTTGTTGTCGAGTGTCTCATCCCCGCAGATGCTGCGTGGAATCAGCAACATTCGCTTGATGTGTACAACGTTGTCGAGCTTTACGAGCTCGCCCTCGCGTGTCACGGCCCAGCGGCGCAGCTGCAGGAAGAGAATGAAGGGCAGGTGGCCTAGGCGAAGCGTCTTTTTAAGGTTCTTCTCGTGCGTAGTGTCATAGATGCGCTCTGTCGTGAGGGTGTGCTCGAGAGCCTGCTCAATCGTGCACTCTGGTGCAAAGCCCACGTCGACAGGGAGGCAGTAGTACCTCTCGATGACTACTGACACACGGTCACGTTGACGTTGCTTCCCCTGCAAGTAGCTCTCCAGCGTGCCCCCAAAAAGGCTTCCTAGCAGTTTCGATTGCCCTTGTGCGTCCTCATGCTCCCGCACTGCCAGCTTCTCCTTTCCCTTCACAATTGTCCAGCCCTTCTGATGGCACGCCGAGGTGGTGACATTGTCAGAAGCATCCCTTCCATCACCAGCAATAGTAGTGTTCGTCATGGCCGAGGGAGTAGTCGGTCTCGTCCCGCTCTTTGTTGCCATTTCAGATGTCTCCACCTTCTTCAAGACGCTCTCCAAGCTCACCAGCTCTTCATGCAGACGCTCCAGCAGCATTTGAAGAAACTCCTGAGCATCCTCCTGCACTGAACCATCAAGAACTCGCTTCGAGGCAGGTATCGCGGCGGACTGAGGGGTTACGCTCTTACTATTTTTGGTGCCAGCAGGCACGCGCGGCATTAACATCGGGGCTGTCATCGCTAGCCGTGTGAAACCGGGCTTCCAGTACTGAAGTGCCCACTTTCCAAAAGCCGCCAATGTAGGACACAGTTGGCGGGCCTGGGCATCACAGCTCGCTGACACAGACAGTTGCGCAAAGGATGGGATGAATATGAGCACCTGCAGAATCGAGTTCATGAAGCAGAAGTTGCTGTTGTTCATTATACCACGCGGGTACGGCAATTCAGTAAAGTTGTGCTGAAGCATGAAGGGGCTCCGCTCTCGCTGCTGCTTTTGGTGGCGACCACCGCTTCTCCTGTTGCTAGCGCCATGTGTGCTCCGTTCGCCCCGTTGCACTTGGTCGTACAAGTTTTGCAGCGCCATGCAGTCGATGTATACGTTCTGCTGGCGTGGCGCCTGAAACAGTGATGACGATGAAAGATCGTGCTGAGCTACAATCCCGCAATCTTTGGAGGAGACAAACGCTGTTGCTCCCTGTGCACCGGCATCATCTTCGCTTACGCTAGGGGTGTTCTTGTTCTGTGATCCATTTGATTTCTTCTGCGCCCCCTGTGACAGTGCTGAGCAGCCCATCGATGCTGGGACACACCGGAGGAGGAGGAGGAGGAGGAGGAGGTTCGCCGTGCAGGAAGAGAAAGATGGAGGAAGGGGATGACTAGCTGCAAAACGCCAAGTGTGATCGCGTCCGATCTGGTTCAATGGGAGGCTGTTGAAGCGCACGTGAGTGAGCGCAAGCGCCTCCACCCCTTTGCTGTTTCTTCTTTAGCGCGTATGCCGATCACTGTGTATGAGTGCGACACCCCTCCGCGCGTGACTGCTGTACAACGCTGACGTCAACTTTGGCGCACGCTTGGAACATACCCCGCACACACAAACTCACACGAGCACCAACACACCGTCCACCACTAACCAAAGAGGCAAATAATCACACCGCACATGAAAAGAGAAGGAAGATGAATTGGAGAAGCATGGCTCACTCGGCTTGCAGCTGCGGAGTCACACCCGCCATAATTAGGATTGACGCCCACTCCTCGTAGCGACTGCGCAGGGAGGGGGAGGAAGGAAGGGGGCTGTGAATTGAAATTGCTGACTCAGTGAAGGGGCGGAGTTACGTTTCGTCCGACGCACTGCGCATCACCGTAGGACCCCTTTCACGTGTCGTTTGGAGAGGGAGTTGCTAGCGTGTTTTTGAGTGGACGTTCGTTTAATATTTTTTTCTATTTCTGGGCAGAGGCAGCGGGGGTAACTAAAGACAATCGACAACCGTAAACACCTACCTCCGCGAAACAATCGTAAGGTGAAGCACGAGTGCACAGCCGACAGTAAACTCGCTCTCCGAGTCGCCAACACCATCACCACCACCACCCTCCTTGTTACTTCGGGGTGAACCTCCCTGTCTCGTCGAGAGAGAGGGTGAGAGAAACCAAACTAAGAACTCACATGCCGCTTCACACCCACACACACCTGAAGAGAGACATATCGCTTCATCAATAGGAGTAGACGCGAGGCCGTGAGAGCTCAGTCGAGTCGTGAAGAGTGAGTATTGAGAAACGATCTAGAGCAATGCCGAAACAAAAAAGAGATACACACATGCACGCCTATGTAAACAGAGAGACAAACAGACGCTGGATGAATCACAATGTATACCGTCCCGGTCTGTCGTTCATTCATTCTGCAATCCGAAATGTGCAAGCAGCTGCCGATGCCGAGGAGGAGGCTGGAGGTTGGTATACGACGCACGTCTCCACAAATCAAACCGTCCGAAATGACACAGCAAGGGCTGCCGTTTGGAGGCACCGTTGCCCTCCTTCAACGAGTGCGTCTAAGGTCATTCCCGGCACTCTTATGCGGAGCCAAGACTCTGGCCAGACTGCACAACGCTTACCAGCGCACTGATGTACTTCTTCAAGTTCGCGGTACCGGAGGAGACCCCAAGGGTATTACTGGCCACTTTCTTTTTCTTCAGCTTCAGCACCGTTGCCAGCACCGTCTCCGCTGCCTCTTCCCAGCCACCATCGTTGTCATCCGAGATGGAGCAGCGGAACAGAGTCGACAGGATAGACTCATCTTGAGCGGCAAGCGGCGGGGATTTCATCTCTAGGCAAAACCAGAAAAGCTGTGCGCAGCAGTTCAACATGGCCGAGGCCTGTCGCAGTCGCGTCTTTGCCCGCGTCATCGCGTCTGCCCGCTCCCGCAGCAGGCTGTAGCTTTCCTGAAACAGGACTTCCACCGCCGTGGCGTCGGCTGGGCTGCGGTCACGGAAGCGCGCCAGGAGTCGTTTCTCCACGGCGCGGAAAAGCGAAGCGGCGTCGTCGAGTGCCGCTGAGGCGGCCTCCATTTCCTTCCGAATGGCCCAGTGTGTGTCCACCACCGCCAGAAAGTCGGGCACTGGAAGATGATCCGGAATCTCGAACTTTAACTCGACGGCGCCCCCGCAGCAGAGTAGCACACGTCGTGTGAGCTCCGAGGCAAGCAGCCACAATCCCTCCATCGTGGATCCCTGGAGCTTAAAGCGGGCCGCGTTCTTTGACACAAGCACCGTTGCATCCGCACCGTTCAGGTACTGCAGCGAGAGGACGTTTGCCGTTATGTTGCCGAACGGGACCATATCAGAAAATATCTCGACGAGCGACGGGGGGGAACTCTGGTTGGTATGGAGCTGAATCGAAAATGCCGTGTTTTTAACCGGGGGGACAGGGCGAGCCACCAGTGGGAGCGGTGCCAGGGCCACGTGTTCCATCGTCTCGTACTCGCATCGTTCACCACGATACAGAGCTGCGACCACCACTTCCAGCGACGAGGGTATGATCAGGTCCCTGTCCTGAATAGCACTGACAGTAAAGGTCTGTTGGACGCTGCTGTCTGGGGTGATTTGATCGATGGTGCATTGAGATGGCGTTACCAGCAGTGGCGGCACGGCTTGCAGCACCAGCATGACCTTGTTGACTCGGTGGCTATTGAGCGTCTGCAATGTGACGGTGAACATGGCACTATTGTCGGCTGTACTGATACGCGTAAATTCGCTTGTGATGGAGAGGGGCATTGCGACAGCGGCTTTCCGGGGGCTCGGTGCCGTCGGTGCAATGATGACTGAGGGTGCACCTTCCTCCTCTGTTGTGCTGGCATCGCACTTCTTCTTGTGCTTTGCACCAGCGTAGGCAGTCGTCATTTCAGGGACGGCAAGTAGGTCATCCGGGTCGCCGTCCTCCGCGGGAGTCTCAGCGCCGCCCCTATACTGCTGAATAAGCTGTTCCCACTGCTTCAGGTCATGGACAAGATCTCGGTAGGAGGTCAACTTTGTCTCCAACGACTGAGGTCGCTGATCGACAGGGTCAGTGCCGAGGTAGTTGATGCTGAGGGTGCTGTCAGAGGCCAGATTGACAATCATGCCTTCGACACCGCACAGCGTGGCGACGGTAAGGTGCAGCGGCGCAGCACCACTAGCAACAGCCGCGCTCCACTGCAGCTCCGTGTCGGAGTAGACCTGTACAAGACCGTTGAAGGTGCCGACAAGCAGGTTGTCGTACTGGATGCCTGGCAACGAATACACGCACAGGGTGGACGCCTCGATGTCAAGTCGACGAATCATGCGCGGCTCGCCGCTCTCGTTCAGCACGTACAGCACGGAGGTGCAAAGTACCACAATGTCAGCCTCCTCGCGCGGCAGGCCACGAGTCAGACGACATACCGCAATGTCGACCGCATCTTCGCCCAGATTGAACGCCCACATCGGGCACAAGCCAGAGGTCGGACCCGCAGTCACGGTTCCACTCATCGTTATCGCCACGTCTTCGGTGGTACTGCTCAAGACGAGAGAGCTAAAGCTGTAGCTCAGTAGGAACATTGATGTGTTGCACGTCAGTAAGGCATCACGGTGAACGCTGTACTGCATTGGGCCGGGAATCAGAAATTGATTGGAGGGCCAAAAGGTGCGGTACAGTACGCCGGAGTAGTCCAGAATCGTCAGCAAGCCGTCCATCGACTGAACACAGACCATCCTGTAGTCACTACCGCCGAAGTAGCCACACACAAAGTTGTAGGCGGTGGACTGGAGGTGAGCCTCACCCTCCACTGTTACCGTGTAGAAGGCGCCAAGCTCCTTGAAGGACGAGCAGGCGTCTTGTACGTTGGAGCTGTTGCCGTGCCCGTAGCGCTGACGAGGTTGCGCATCCGCAGTGGTTGACGCTGACGCCTCTGCAATGAGGTCGTTGCTACCGGTGTCACGGCTCGCTGGATTTAGCTCGTTTATCGTACTCGGGTTGTCCCTTCCCTGTGCGGTGATCTCGAGGAACATGAGCGCTCGCGGCAATAGCACCGCCAGCAAGTTGGGTGGTGCCCCAGCTCGGAAGGGGCGGAAAGGACCGCAATCCAGCTGCAAGATAGGCTCGGTGTACTTCATTTCAAGCAGGACATCACCAGGTTGCATGGGCCCCTCGAAGGCGCTCGGGTTCACAATGCGTAGCACGCCTTGGTAGGATCCAAGTACAATCTTGTCAAAGAGAGCGCTAACATCCGGGTCGGCAAGTGTCACGGCGGAGGGACTGAACTCTTCTTCAGGAAAGGAGGTATACCAGAAGTCGCGCAACTGAAAAATCGAGCCCATTTTCTCGACGAAGGCAGGAAGTGACCGCCTAGAAAGGGCCTACAGAAGAGAAGGATGGGGGGGGGTAGTCTCCTCAAGGAAGAGAACGTGCACGCTGCCGCAGCGCTTTCTTCGCGTGCTGCTGCTTGTACACGCGCTCGTGTGAAGGGTAGGTCATAGACTTGCACTCAGACAGGGAGACAAAGACCCACCACTTCGTTCGCGTTGCCTCCTCCTATGGTCCTTCTTGCTGCTTCGCTAGGTGTATGTATGTGCGCATCAATCGATGATACCTGCCGGTGATGGCAGGTGCGCTGCATGAGCGTTCACAGTGCGCAAAGAAGAGAAGTGAAAAATGCGAACACAAGTGCAGCTCAATTTTTGATTCTGTGAGACTCTAGTGAGATGGGGAGATGAAAGCTGGCAGAATACGTGGTCTCGCGGGTGGCCTTCATGTTTGCCGTGCTCCTTTCTCTGCAAGTCTCTCAGCAGAAGAAAAAAGAATTTGCACTTCGAAGACCCCTCTGGGGGATGATGAACAGGAGTCCTGGCGGGCTCTTCGCTCTCCCGGGCCTTTACATTCCCCCTTTTTGCTCCTTTTCGCGTTCATTGTTATGCCTTTAGGATGCCCATTGTTGGACGAAAACCACAACAACTTGACCGACAGGGAGGCGAAGAAGGGGCTGGCAACGAGAGAGGTAACTCCGTCCCTGAAGCACATGCAGAACGCGGGAGAGATGCGCAGTGGAGGAGAAGCTCACCCTACGGGCATTGAGGCACACCACACAGATACACATACAGATAACATGATGCACATGCAGTGCAGACTGTGGGCGTAACTTCCTCTCCCTCCTTCACCATCTACGCATGATGTCTGCAAAGGTCGTGAGACGGCAGAGCTCCTCACTGCTACAAGCCAAGAGAACAGCTGATGGAGCGACGCTAGTACGATACGGAATAGAAAAAACGAATGTGAGTGACACACATACGAACAGATATGCGTGTAGGTCCCACTCCATAAACAACACATGGTCAAAGCTTCTATGCCACCATTGATAACTTGCCGAGCACACTAGAAATTCTCGTCTTCCCAGGACCAGCTGTCCTTGGCTGGCAACTGCGGAGCAGCAGAAGGGGCACTGCCACCATCACCACCGAGCGGATTCGCCGGGCGGTTCGCCTTCAGTTCTGTGGGAGGAAGGGTGACGTTATGGTTGAGGCGAGCTGGCGATCCCCAACCAGGGGACATGGAGGAAGCCACGCTCGCCGTTGGCGCGCTCTCACACGCACTCTGCATCAGTATGCGCCCCTGGTATACTTTGGAGGACTCTGGTGACGCGGGACCGATTGGCTTCGCTTGCACCGAGGCGCGAGAGCCAGGGCCGTAGCTGCTGCTGATGCTCTCAACGGGGTCGTATCGAGATTGGCCACCAGGAGTGTTGTCTACACCGTTTTCCGCCTGCACCTGTCGCACGTTGTGAAGCATGTGGGCTAGGCCATCGTCTTCGTCGCCACCAGGGACCATCATATCCCTGCCGCCTTCTGCCATTCGCTGCTGCAGGTCGGTGGCGTACGTGGACACTGTGGCCGAGACGCCAGCCCATCGCTGCGCCAAGGAGGTGCGTACACCCTCCACGTCCGCGCTCTGAACTGCCTTGGTGGCATGTTGCGCTAATTCGGTTGCCTTTTGCGACACAGTGTTCCAGCCACTGTACAGCGCCGAGTACCACTCACTGCCGCCACCGCTGTTGCCGGACATCGCGTGCGGCTGCCCATTCGACCCATGACCGGCAAAGCGGGCCGGATTCGTCTGTGGGTATGCTGACGTCGGGGACCCCCCTGAAGGACTCGCCGCAGCCTTGAGGCGCGCGTACCACGCTGGTGGCTGCCAGGCTGCCCCGTTGAAGGGCTTGTCAAGCGCCTCGGACTCAAGCATGTCGGCGTAGCGGAGGGCTGGGAGTGACTCGTAGCGATCCCTGAAAGGAGCTTTGGGGACGTTGTGCGCCTCAAAGTACAGCCGCGCACGGCGGTTGCCGCCGAGTTCCATCTGACGCAGCTTCTCCGGCTTCCAGTTCATCCAGCCGTCCATCGTAGAGCTACGGACAAAAGAGAGGTGCACGCCGAGGCCGCGGTGCTGACCACTACAGTTTAAGCAAATGAAGGTACCGTGCATGACGTCGCACCACTGCGGAGAGGGTGCTCCGCACTCGAAGCACCGGTTGCACTCGGGGTCTTTGGCCAGAATGGCCATAAATGCCCGCTCATCCTCGGGGCTGACGTAGGTGCGGCTCGTCATGATAAAAGAACAGCGGTGCTTCGTGTGCTTTGCGTTGGAGAGTGGGCGTCAATGACGAAGGAGAAAAGGGTTGAAAGCGTGAATGAGTAAAAAAAAGCTCAAAGGGTGCCGCTGTGACTGTGTGTAAGCCTCTGCAACGACATACGCGGCTCACTGGCACCTGCCACAATGCGGCAAACTTAACCACTAAACGACACTGCGAAGAGCCCCACCTACGCCACCGAAAGGGGAAAAGGCGCAAGCAGGACAAAAAATAAAGATGATAACACCGCCCAACGGGGAAAAAAAAAAGCTACGCCACGCTAAATGGCAACGGACGATGCCTAGCGAGCGAGCAGTGAGATGTGATCTGTGAGGGGGAGGGTAATGATTCACTTGCTTCTTCAGTGCATGTGCAAGAACCTGTCGAATGCTGGCAGAAGCGTGTAGGACGATGAGGAAGGTGGGAGGAGGATTACGATCAATGTGCTGCAGAACAGGAGGAGGAGGGCAACAGCGAAAGACACGAGCGGCCTTCTGGAAGCAAAGTCGACGAAATGGAGAACGTACCACTCTAGCACCAGAGGTGAGAATTGACGAAAGAGGTATCTGCTTGAGTTGCTCAGGCGCACATTGGTTTTGCTTTCCTTATGGGAGGTGGAGGTAGTTTTTTTGTCTTGGTGGGGTTGTTTTGTTCTACTCACGACACCTCATGTACAATAGGAGAGCCTGGTAGCCGCCATTGGTGTGTGTGTGTGTGTGTGTGTGTGTCTCGGACTGTACCGGCCCAAGGAAGGAACTCTCATCGAGACACGTTACAGACACAGAGACACAAACACTGAGTGGGATCAGCACTCCGCGGGTGTGGAGCTATTATACATCAACTTTATCTTGGGGTGCAACGCAGATTCCAGTCGGTCCATCCTACAGAAGATGGTGTGCCGCTGCGCTTAGCAGAGCGAGCACCTGACGTACATGATACACTACCGCGGGCTGGTCTCTGCCCTCTTCGCTTTGCATGTACGGGAGTGTCGTGCTCTGAGAGAGAAACAGAGAAGCAACCTTTCAACCGTGACGCAGATACACAGCGCATGCGGACCGTCTAGTCAGACTTCATCCTCCTCCTGTGCGTGCAACAGCTCATTAGCCGTGGCCTCGCGCAGACCTCGATTTGGTTGCATCCTGCGCTTCGACTGCTCCAGATCTTTCTCAGCTTCGTCAGCTGTTCCTTGTCACCCTGTCTCATAGGTAGTGGCCGCTCTTCCTCGAGCTGCCCGCCTAGAAAGACGATCGACCGCTGCTGCCGTCTCCGGTACTTCGCTGAAAGGGAGAGGTCCCTGCCTGGCCCAGCCGCTTGCTCAGCGTCGTCTCTCGCACCTCCAGATCGCCGATGCGGGCCTCGTACACCTGCCGTAGAAAGGCGATCTTCGAGGTGAAGTCCTCCTGCATCTTGGCAATTTGGGTCTGCTGGCGCTGAAGCTGTACAGATTGGCGAGACAATACAGCCTCGGAAGAGGCATTCTCGCCACGAGAGCCGCCACGCCCCTCTAACGACGAGCTCCGGCTCCACAGCTTGGAAAACGAGGACGAGAGTGAGTTGTTCTCCTGGGCCGTGAGATTTTCCAGACCTGGGCCGACAGACACACTGTTCGTTGCGCCGGAGGCGCCGCCCGGGCGACCACCAGTGGGTTGCAAGGCCATTTCCATATTGTACTCTCGCCGCTCCAGCAAGGCCGCTTCCCCGGTAAGGCCGCCAGCGATCTCCAGCGCGTCCGCGCGTGGCGTCGTTGACGCTGAAAGCGTCAGCAGTTTGAGGAAGGCACGCATCTCGTTGTCTAGCACCAAGGCGCGTTGCAGCTCCTCCATGTCGACGTCGACATCGTGCATTAAATCGAGAAAGGTTGAGATGGAGTCAAACGGCAGCACTTCGCGGTCGTCACTCTGCACGCTTGTGGGAGCGACATCCGCTGCAGGCGTGTCAATTGTGTTATTCGACTCCCCCGTACTTGTCAATTTCGAGCCCGTGTAGCTCGGCGGGGCTGAGGTGCGACCGGGTGTGAGGATGACGCCAGAGTAGGACACCCGCTTATTTCCTGTACCAAAGGGCTGCGGTAGCGCCGCCGACTGGGCATTGTGCACGCCTACCTCAAGTGCCGCCATCTCGCTCTCTGCTGCCATAATTTGCGACTCCGACAGGCCAGGTAGCGCGCGTACTGCTCCAGCACTCAGCGAACGTCCAGCACTGGTGCTTCGTACAGGTTCAGCAAGTTCGCCCTCACCTTGCTGCTGTCGCTCCGTCAATTCATATCCGCGCAGCTTCGCTAGCGTGTATCCACCATGCCAGCGCTGCGTGGAGATTTTGCCAAAGCGATCGACAGAGGTGAGATTGCCACTGGGGAAGGTAACGTGTATGCGACGCATCACCTCAGACGTATTGTGTTGCAGCTGCGAGAGAATGGAGCGAGCGTTGCGCAGCTTCGCGTTCTGCAGGTCATACAGACGAATGTGCTGAAAAGAGAGGTAGAGAATTTTCTTGCGTTCCTGCAGTGCACTCATCAACTCCTGTGCTGTCTCGACCATCGTGTCCTTCACGGCTGTGAAGCGGCCCATGAGCTGCTGAAAGCTCGATTCGAGCATCTTGAGCTTGAATCGAACGCTTGGCTCGACGGTCGCGTATGCCTCACCTGTCCGCTTTCCTTGGCTGCAGCCCAGTAACACTTCGCGAACCTCCGTGATAAGGCGGCGTGAGTTGCGGAGCTGCTCGCTAAGACTGTCCATAGTTTGCCGGAATGTGATGCGTGCAGGGTTGAGGCTTTCCTGCAGCTTCATCTCTCCCATCATTTGCCGATACGAGACTTTGCAGTCCTCCTCCAGACCCGTGTTGAGTTGATGAAACAGTACCGCCATCTGGTCTTCCAAGGCAATGCTTTGCTTCTTGAGGACCTTATTGTGGGTCTCTAGCAACTCTACCGCCATGCCGTGGTCGTATGCCACCTGACCCACACTGTCCAGCATCTCCTTCAGCTGTTTCCGTTCCCCCTCCGACGCGCTCAGCTGCTGCTTTAGCTCCCGGATCTCGTGCTGGAGCAGACGCACCTCAGCGAAGCGAAAGTGCTCGTCGCTGTGGTCGTCAGCGAATATGACGCCAAAGAAGCAGCTCAGCAGCCGACCAAGTTCTGCGGTGCGCCGGAAGAGTCGAGAGGAGAGAAGAAGCATGTCTGTTACAGGCAGTGACGATGGCATCTCACTCTCCAACTGGTAGAGGATATCCTTGAAGCTGACCACGTCGTAGACGTCGCCGGCGACGAGGGTCAGGCAAGACTGGATCATCTGTCGCATCTCTATCAGGTTCTCGTACTGCTCGCTCGCCAGCGGATCATACGCGTACTCGAGACTGCTGCAAGATGGTACAAAGGACGCCTCCGTCTGTACTTCTCGTTGCAAGCGCCGACGACCCTTAAAGGTAAGCCGCCCTCTCGCGACGGCTGCCTCTGTCATGGCGCGAAGGTCGCAGAGGGGGGGGGTGGAGAGGAGAGAGTGATCAGCAAAGAAGTGATGCTCCTGCTTCGTGTCGGTCTGAAGGGAGCAGCTGGACTCCCCATACCTTTCCTCCTCTTGTTGTGGGTGCACAGTGTACAGGCCGAGGTGCGTACACTGGGAAGCGCGTCTTCAGTAGCCCTCCTTCTAGGCAAACACGCAACACACGCAAAGGGGGAAAAGAGGTAGAAAAATAGAAACAAACGTATGTGAAAACGGCCTCACACCACACACCACACACACACCACTCGGAGTCGAGAACACCGCAGTGCTTTCCGCCGACCGACACACACGCACACACAAGCGAGTACGGAAAAAGAAGAAAATGAAGACAGGGAAGGAAAGAGGGGTTCGAGCGGCCTTGCGTATTTGGTATTTGGCACAACGCAGCCAAGAGAGCGATGGGCAGAGAGCGAGAGAGGGTGAAGGGAGGGAGGGGGGGCACAGACGAAAAAAAAAGGAACAAAGTGGGTGACGTGTGTCACATCAAGAGGATTAGGCGCATTGAAAATGTGCGCCCCTCTGTGCCAAGCAGTATGCCCGCACCTGACAACACTCCTGATGATGAGTATGGGGCGTGGGAATCCGTAAAGGGGAGCAAAGGAAAAGGAGGTAGAGGGATGAATAGTGCCGTGAATTACAACATTTTTTACCCTTCCACTCTCCTTTCGATCCTTTCTTTTCCCTTTTCCCAGTTGGATCGACCGCCACAGAAGGCCGCTCCCCCCCTCCCTCCCATTCGTAGTGGCACAAGCACGAGGCCTGCCGGTACGTCCGAGAACAGCAGCAACGATCAGCCAATAAAAAAAAAAGACAGCGCTGAGGAGGTGGAGTGAGGCATGCCGGCACCCGTGCTGACTTGACGAGCACGGAAACCGCCCACACTCCAATGGAAAAATGTCTCCCCCACCTCTACTAGCCACGAAACATCATGGTTGCACCGTCTCTCTTTTCTACCCAGCTCCGAAGGCAGTGCTTGGAGTTGTTTTGTTGTCTAGTGTTGCTTTCTTCTCGCACAACTACTGTACATGAATAGCCAAGCCTCTCCCGCCACCCACCCACCCACATATAGACAGACAAATGTAAATGAAGGAAACGGTACATCCTCTTGTGCACCCGGAGACACATGCACCTCCTCAGCTTCACAATTCCCACCTATTTTCCTGTGTTGGACTTCAACTACAACTGTGAAGCGCACTTGGGCTCCTTCCTCCCTTTCATTCGTCACCTAATACCCTCAACTTCTCCAGCACAATCGGCGGTGGTGGTGTGTAGAAGAGGGCACGAGACATGACCTCCGCCAAGACCTGGCGCCCGTGCGCTTCAACTATGAAGACGGCCATCGTGCTCTCCGTTGGTGACACCCGGTTCTTCTGCATGTCGCTGAGCACATCATACACAAATGGGTCCGTGTGCTCGACTAGGGTCTTCAGGATGCAATTGTAACAATGCACGTCTAGCAAAACGCAGCTCACGCGGGCCTGGTCAAACGCCCTCTTTACTGCCGCAACATCGCCTTGACGGCGGGCGACTTCACAAAGCACATGGTAGCACTCGGCGTTTGCCTCTAGCACCGAGCTGCATTGGATCTTGTGGAACAGCTGCTTCACCATATCGTATTGCGCGTGAGAAAGGTAGTACTGCATCAGAATCGTGTAGCACTGTACATCTGCGGAGGTGGCACTGGCACTGGAGACACTGTCGTGCTCGGTACTCAGTTGGTCAAACCAGGCTTGAATGCGCGCATCATCACGAACGAGGAAGAACTGCAGGACGGAGTGATAGAAGGCGGTGGTAAGAGCACCATAGTTGTGCACCACATCCTCCATGTAGGCGATGACACTTTCCATCGGCACATTCATCTTGTCTGTGAGAGCCTCGAGCCGAATGCAGAACGTCTCCTCGTTGGCGGCTGTGGTGGAGTAGGGCTGCGCCATCAATGTGCACAGGTTCTCGGCAAATGTGGCTTTACAAGGCTTTGTGTAGGCGTAGCGCAATACGATGTTGCACGTGTCGGTGTCGGCCCACGCACTTGTTGGGTGAATGCCCATGCGCATCTGCTCATACTCGTTAAAGACCACTTCCCCTGCGTCTGCTGCGCAGAGGACGCTGAGGAAGGCATTCATGAGTAGTGTATCGATGAGAGCGCCCCGCACCTTCAGCTCCGCCAACAGCTCTTCCGCCCATAGAACGTCTCTCGCCGCACAGCACACCTCTAGAAGAAGTAGCCCCAGTGAGGAACTCAGCGTCACACCGCTTTTACGCATGTCAGCGCTGACCTCCTTTGCGAGTGTGAAGTGGTGGTAAAACAAACACGCCTTGATCATCTGCCGCCACGTCTCACGATTTGGTCGAACAGCGGTGCTGCGGATATTGCCGACTTCCTCCTCATCCTCCGCTTGAAGTGCGGCTTCCAAAAGTGTCCCGGCATCGGTGCGATTCGGTTCGTTGACACTTCCTCTCGCTATCCCCAATCCACGTGACGATCCTGACGTCGCACGACCAACGCTGCTAGATTGATCAACAATCTCGTTTGCGTGCAGCACCATATCGTTATACACAACGAACACCCGCTCGTCCTCACAGCGGAGAAGAATGCTGAGGGCTTTGTTGTACGTGTACGTGTCTGGCCACACCTGGATTGAGCGCATTTCGCGCAGGAGCGTCATGACAAGCTCGGCAATCGCATGGAAGCCTTGAAGAATCTGCTCCCGTGTGTTGCGCTTTGCAGAGTAGACGCTGGCACCGAGCACGTAGTCGATTCGCTGCTCGCACACGCTGATCAGGTAGTTGTACGTCTCCATATCCGGGATGAGGCCCTTCTTCTTCATCTCCTCCACGAGCTGGAAGGCTCGGTCATAATCGCGATGTCGGCTCGCCGCCTTCAGGATTGTGTTGTAGCTCCGATTCGACGGCCTCAAGTTGAGCGAAAGCAGCTCCTGAAACACCTTCAGCGTCTCCGCGTAAGGCGCTGATTCTACCATTACACTCATCAGGCAGTTGTACGTGCTAACGTCGCGCGGGACGTTGAGTTGTTTCATCTCCTCGACAAGGAAAGTCGCCTGTGCCACGTCGCGGACAGCCGCGCAGTACCCCAGCAGGGTGTTGTACACGGCCGTCTCGGGCACTAGTCGAAACTGCTCTCGCAATTGCTGGTAGAGCACGAAAGTTCGGTTGTACAACGCACTGCGCTCGCAGGCGCGGAACAGCAGCATGTACGTGTTCATGTCCGGCCGCACGCTGCTGTTCTCCTTGAGCCCTTCGCTCTTGAGTTCGTCGTAGAGGGTAAAAATGGCGCCATCAGTGAAACGGACGACGCGCTTCATCAGGAGGTTGTACGTCTGTGTGTTCAGGGGAATTCCCTCGGAGTGCATACGATGATGGACCAGGGCGACCAGCTGCCGTGAGTCCTCGTGCACTGACTGCTTGGCGAGGAGAGCGTTGAAACTCGCAGTGTACGGTGCACACTCCATCACGACCTGATACGTCGCGTCGTGGTCGTCATTCGTCGCGGTGCACGCCGCTTGCTCGACTACTGCCGCAGTCGGCTGGACAAATCGGTCTTGTGTGCCGTTGTGACGGCGAATGATCAGCTCCGCTGGAGGCCGCTTGGTTAGATACATGATGACGCGAACTCACAAAAAGTGCGGCTGAATCGTTCTTGTTGTTTGCATGCGTTTTATGCATGTTGTCTGCGGGCTTGCTGTGCAGCAAACGAGTAGCGACCAGACGACGAACCGACAGCACGAAGTAACTGGGCTCGCTGGGAGGACAACGTTGTGTTTTTCTCCGTTTCGCACCGATGTTTGAGGCAAAGGGGGCAAATGGTTGTGAGATTCAAAGGAGGAGAAAAAAGATGAGAAGGGGTTCAAGAAGCACAGCGGTGGCCCCTCTTTCACACTGAGCATGTGCTGGTTCTCTTGAGCCCTTGGCTACCTCATAGATTCAAAAAGTAGGCACCAGGCGTGTGTGTACGTGTAATGCAGCAGCACATGCGCCGACGAAGCCCGGACCCGGTTCAAAAAACTCATCAAGGGATCTCCTCATGGCATGCTGGCTACCACTGTGACTCTATTCATACACCTCGACACTGGTGCAGCAGCTCACAACGCACTACTTTCAACTGCAGGTGCACAGGTAGCACAAAACAACGACAAGAACGGAACATCTGCGGCTACAGGGGGGAGAGAGGGGAGGGGAGGAGGAGGGAGAAGGAGCGCTGTACGAGGGTCAGCACGCACGCATAAAAACCGACACCCACGCAACCCCATACGTGACGCACCATCTGCGAGGGGGTAGACTGAACGATGTCCCACGGCACCATCCTCTTCTCGGCATCGTTAGCAACACACTCAGCCAAAAAGTACACACACGACACATATACACACCCGCAGTACACTACTGTCACACAATGTTCTGCAGGTCAGCAACAAAGTTGATGTGCTGCTCGATCATTTCCCTGAAGGGGATTTCCCTTTTCAGGGTGTCGTCTTCACGTGTGAAGAGAAAGTGCGTGCCGTTCCCCGACAACGTCCACTCCCGCGCCGCACCGATCTCGCGCACCTTCGTCTCCGAATCCACCATTAGAATTCGCTGAGCGGCTGGGATGGACAGCTGCTTATACGACTCAGGAATGCAGTTGGCGACCTCATCGCGCACTGTCTGCTCGAGCATCTCCACAACAGGCAGGTACTCATTTGACGGCACCTTCTTGCGTGAGGTAAGAAGCTTGTTGTAGCTACCCTCCATTAAATAACGCTCAAGCCCGACTGCAAAGCGGATGTACAGGTTCGAGCTGTGAGTGGCAAACGGGATCTTCTCCATCTCTGAGTGGAACTCGGCAATACGGCTGCAGACAAGGAGTCGGATGAGGTTCAGACCGAGCAGCATCAGGTACTGTGGTGACTCTGGCAGCTCATCGGAGCCGATGTCGCTGTAGTACAGCTGCAGCTGGTTGAAGTACACCTCAAAAGAGGCAAGGTCCTTTTGGTGCGCCGAGGCAAGGACTCCAAGCTCAAGATAGGTGCGCGCGAGCGACAACTCCTCGCTCCGGGTGCTGCTGCTGGCACCAGGGTTCAGAAAGGTAGGAAACATGATGATGCGCCGCTTGATTCTCGAGAGAATGTCTATGCACTGGGCGTCATTTTTTGCTCGTACGCGGCCTTTAAGTTCTTCACATCCTCTGCGATGTTTCGCACAGTGATGGACAAGTCACCGATAGTGGACATGGTGCACAGGGGAGCGCAAAGGGGGAGGCACAGGAAAAGAGCGAGGTTGAGCACAGGGCACGTGGGCGGACAAGCGAGCAGCAGAACCGGCGCACAACGAAAAAGTTGTTGCGTTCTCCAACAAACAACAATAGAGACCCGAACAAAGTGGGGAAAAAATTGAATAAGAGCTGCGCCAGTACGATGCAACGGTGTTTGTCGTGGGCACCAAAAGGAAGAGTAGGGAGAACGAGGAGGAGGGAGATGATCAAACAAGGTAAACTCGCACAGCACTGCAACCCGTGTACGCCAATGGAGAGAGAGAGACATCCTCGCTTTGGCTAGCTTCTGTTTTTCCCAATAGTTCAGGCGCTCGGCTAGGCCATGATAGAATCAAAAGAAAGGTGGGTGTCATTGCACGTTTCCTGTTCCCCTACATCGCTGAATTGTCCTGTGCACTTGCCTTAGCAGAGTACACGCTGTCTTGATCATGGAGAAGTACCAAACTTCCTCTCTGTTCTGCTCTCGTGTATAGCTCCAGGATGTGGGAGCCAACTTCATTTCTTTGGTAGCGGAATACATAGCAGTAAAAGATCAACACAGAGAGAGAGAGAGAGAGCACATAGCAGCATCATTCGGGTACGTCATTCCAGCACGGTGGTAACAGTCCCCTTCCCCGCCCCCTGCCCTCAAAGAAAAAAAAGGGACGAGGACTGAGTACCTCAATCAAAATAGAGTGTTGGCCCACAGGCTAGGAGGATGCCAGCACCAAAGCCCTCCTGCTCGCAACACAACTCCGCCGCCATCATGATCGGCACACCGACTACGGCAGGGGCAGAAGTAGGGGGCTGCGCGGCCCGTCGCTCAGAACGCCTACGCTTGCATGCTGTACTGGTGCCTCCTTTGTCAGATCGCTCAACAGATTCGTGGAAGCGTACGCACTTCTTCGTCGCCTTGTGAGTGACCAGGTTGTCCTTCTTCCCTGGTATACGCCGCCACGATGGCGGTGGCGTGGATGGTTCAGTGAGCTGGTTCGTGACATTCGAGAACAAAGGCGACAGACGGGTATCCTGAGTGGGTGCTTCAGGCCTCCGCTCGGGGCGGCGCAGGAAGATCGGCGAGCTCTCTGTGAAGCACTCGAAAGTTTCCGACATAGCTGGAGTAAGAGGCGCGCCTCGTGGAAGGGGACCAATTAACCCCACTGCACCGGATGCAGTCGGGGAGGTGATGCCAGCAGCGGCTGTACCGACAGACTCGCCCAGGCAGCGTGTTTGGTCGAGTGTCCATTGCTTCAGGGGCGCCGCAGCACTCTCCCTCTCACCCTGCCCATTTGTATCCCGTCTCTCATTCATCCCTGACGGATTCTCAGCCATTGTCAGCATTTGAATCGGCTGTGCTGCCAGGCGAGAGTCATCACTGAGCCTGCGGTTACTCTGGTGGGGGTTCCATGGCGCCTCCAGCAAAGAACTGCGTAGCTCCTCGATGCGGGATAGGTAGGAAGTGACACTCGTTTGAGGTGATTGAATCGTGGAATACCGCGAGGGTACGCACGGACTCATTACGAGAGTGGACACCCACGGAGAATTAGAGTTTCGATGAATAGAAGACGATCTCTGGACCAAGTCGAGCTCTGGGCCAGGTGTCAGCTTTGCCACCTCACTCGGCGGCGTCCCCGGCATTGCAGCCGGCGCAGACTCCGTTGCAGTCCACCCTTCCGGTCGCGGGACGCATGGCCGCTCCACTGAGAAGGTGGCAACCTGCGGGCTTCGGCTCGAGAACCGCACGTGGCGAGCACCTTCCACTTCACAACAGCCAAGACCGCTCACCTCTCCGCGATCACCAAAGAGAGCGGAGCTGCCGTTGAGATACGAGGGGAAGGAAGCATCAGCCTTGTCAGCGGAGCACTGCGTTGCAATTGGTGAAACATGCAAGGAGTCACACCACTGGCCTTGAATAGCTGCCAAACCACGCGCAGCGGCTTTCTGCAGACGAGACAAGCGAGTCGCAAACTCCTTCGAGGGAGACTGTCGACTCCGCGAGGGTGCTGATGATGCTACCAGGGCAGCAATGCTCTTGTCCGAGTTCACGGGCACGATCTGAGAAGAAAAACGGCGCCGTTCATATGTGATGGCGGAGATGATGCTCTCTGGTGATCCCAGCTCACTCGGCAGCGACATCGGGGGGACTGTAGGGTGTGGTTTCCGTACTTGCGCAGGCGACCCTTGAATGCGCAGTTCGGGTAGACCTCTCTGCGCCAGGACGCCCACCATGTTGTGCTTCCGCAACATCAGAGCACATGCATGGTGCCGCCGCTCGCACAGCTGCTTCTCTTTAACTGTCTGCTGCAGGTGCTCTTGGCGGAGTACAGCACTCATAGAGCCAGCTCGCAACGCGCTCGAGTGCATCCCTTCACATGCCGTGAGGCGATATCAATGGGGCGCTTTCATACTCGAGTTGCCTTGGCATTGCGAATATAGCGCGATTGGGGGTGAGGGGGCGTGGGGGAACGTAAGGAGCAGGAAAGAGAGCCCAGGAGTGCAGCAAGTAGTTGGCAACATCAGCAGTGGTTTTTTTTACTGCCCGGTGCAGCAATCACGTTCCAACGAGGAGGAGTGCACGTACAAGAAAACGCAAGTGGAAGTCGATCTTCAATGTTTCTTCGTTTTCTTTTTAAGCGTGCTGCTGGGCACTTCTGTATGTGTGCGTGCCTGTGTGCGAAGACCAAAAGAGGGTCTTCTCCGTGCGGCGCTTTCATAAGACAAGCGAAAAAGAGCAGAGTGAAAAGCTTCGTTTAACATTTGCAGCAGCAACATTCACATGGGGTGGAGGAGGGAACACGTCGATCCCGAGATGACGCCAGTAAGGCAGCAGTTGGTGATCCTCATCCGTGTGTTAGTGCTTCTGTTTGAATGACACGTCCACGCATCGAGACAACGATTAGCGAAAACAGTCAGAATGGATAACGGAGGGGTGTGCTATGTACATCGATTGCGACACCACAGAGAAGCGGAGAGAACACACACACACATACACACAAAGGTCATGTCCTTGGGACAGGCAGACTAATAGGAATGTGCAGCCAAGAAAAAAAGGTTGAACAGCTGGTGGAGAGGAGTCTGGATCGATAGCACGAGCTGACACCAGTGTACATGCGGTAAAGCTCTCCTCTTGTGTGTGCCAGTCCTTCTATAAGTCGCATGTTAAGCACCAGAGGTGCGTGACGAGAGTCGCTTCTGCCGCGTCTGCAGTCGCTGCAACGCTGAGTCACGCAGAAATCTGTTGTACATTGCCTTTTGCGACTCCGACAAATATTGGCGCCGATCGTTTTCGAGGAACTCGCTGGCGCTTTTATGGTTCGAGCTAGCGGACACGTGCGTGTCAGCTGTCGAGGACACACCTGATACCGGCTCATCCGTGTCGAGCGAGAAGCGGGGGCGCACAGGAACGAAAGCGGCAGTTCGGTCGAGCTTCGAACGCCCACACGCACGAGCGTGACTAGTAAGTGCACCGGCGGTCACGTCTTGCGCCGCCCACGCGCAATTCTGGCGGAGTATCGGCGGCGGCGGTGCTGATGGGGCCGTAGTTGACCATCGCGGCTTCGCAGGACTGCCTACGTGCAGATCCGTTTGCGCAAAAACCGACGTGGGGTAGCCGTTCTCTTCCTCGCCCTTCGCCTGCACGTGTGACGCTGCGAGCACGTCGGCCCCAATAGCGGTGTTCGAGGACCTCAGCGCGTCCGCTGCTCGTCCATTCCTCTCCAGGTAACATGCATTGTCCGATCGACATCTTGTACTCAACGTGGTCGAGTTGAACGACTTGGGGGAGACAATCAGCGACGAGACGCTTTCTCGACTTGACAGGTCCCTGCGCGGGAGCATCCGCAGCTGCTCCTCAAGTTGATCCCGTTCCATGGTGTCCAGCGGGACGCCAGCGTCGCCCTCGCCTTTCAAGATCGACGGCGTAGCAGCCACCCCCACCTTTGCTGAGTTTGTCAACACGTAGGTCCGGTTATAGTGGTCAATGTAGGCGACCACCACGGGGTCATTGACAACAGAGTCCAAAAGGCACCACGCTTCAGCGACGCGGGTGTCGTCTGATCCGGCGCGTTGAGCTCGCTCTTTGTACTGCACAAGGAGTTGACGACCGCCCTTGGTGTCGGACTTTTCACCGAGCACCGCGACGATGAAGCCGATCAAGCCTGAAGAAGAATCCGCCCCGTCGGGGCGCCGCTCTGATCTAGTAGGGCGAACCAAAGGCGATAAAGCAAACGCCTTCCTGTCGACAACTAACACCGCCTCCTCTTCAATGACGGCAGGCAGAGGCAAGAGCGGGGGACAGAGTGACATGTAGATCTCTAGAAGTGCGTCCACCTGCTCTTTTTCGAGCTGGATGCGCCCCGTCTCCTCACGCGACACAAAGAGCGCAACTACAGTTTCCCTGTCTTTTGGTGCGCTCTGCGGGATGTCTGGCAGGCAGCGGTGGCAGACGACACAGCTGCTATCGAGGCGCAATACGACAGCGGCGGTTTCGCTGACTGCTTCTGCTTGAGAAGGCCGGCGGCACCGCCATGCACAGGCCGCCGCTTATCTGGAGCGCGTGGGATTGGTATGGTGGCTACGCTTCCTGTTGCGCATGCGCGCTGCATCGAGCTTCTCTGACCTTGACTGAGTTGCCATAATTCTTCCGGCGCACAGAGCAGTGGCGGCATGGCCCTGATTGACGCCGCCGAAGGAAAGTTTGATGAGCCACCTGAGCGGAATAGAGAGACGTTACTTTCATTTTCCTCCTCAAGCAATGTGTTCAGCTCGCACATCCAGGCCCACCCAGCAGTCAAGTCTCGGGACGCCAGTAGGGATTCTACTCCAGTCGCACTCCGGGAGGTGAGCTTGGTGGTCAACGACGCACCATACCGCATCAAGAGTGGGCCCATCACACCCACGTTCGGTCCGAAGGCGGCAGCTAAGTGCAGCGGTGTCGCCCCGTACACGTTGCGAGCATCCACCTCGACGCCATGTTCAAGTAGTGCATACGCGGCAGCGACGTTTCCAACAGTAGCAGCCCAATGCAGCAGCGTATTGCGATTCTCGTCGCGCATGTGCACGTCATCGCACACATCCAGGAACCGGCGAAAAGGGTCTTCCAGAGGCGAGAGCAGCAGTTGAAGCGCGTGGCTCAGCGCCGACGGCTCGTCAGAGATCATTGCGGTAGTGTTCCAGGTTGAAGGAAAGGAAAAAGGAAGCGAGCGAATGCGCAGGATATGCCCTCAGCAAATATGAACAAGACAGTCACCAATTTCAGATACGACGCAGGTCATTTCACCGCAGGCGCTGGTTTCTGGTATGCTGCGCGAGAAGAAGGACAATGGTTACGAGAATATGGCGAACAAAGGAAGTAAGGCAACCCAAGAAGCAGTCAGCACAGAACGGGGGAAAGTAGCCCTGAAGCACTTTGAGAGAAGTCACACCAGTGTAGACCAAAGCGAATGTGAGGGAGCCATAGCTTCTCCGCATGGCGGGATATCGCACCTGGACGTAAAGCGGACCTGTGGGCTCGTCGCTTCGCGTATGTCTCGAGGAGGGTTTCCTCCTCTGCGTTTTTTTTGTTGTGCAGAATGAAGCGAGGCCCTCCGTACTTCCATTCGCTTCCCTTCTTCCTTCTCCTTCTTGTTCCCCCCTTCTAGCAGATGCGGCATGACTACGCCTTCCAGCGAGAAAGTGTGAATTACACCATCCGACACGGATAGGCGACAAAGAGGACACCAAAGCAGCGCAGGAACGTGGAGGGCCGTATCCGAGGCCGCGGCAGAGCGGACACCAATTCGGAGAACAGCCAATCCGCCACCCATACCCCACTTCCTCCCTGTCACATCGGGACGAGCATCGTCATGACAGAGAGGACCAAAAGAGCTGCAGGAAAGAGGAGAATCATGAGAAGTGGCAATCCGCCAACAAAGGCGTAGAGCGTCGCGTAGACGGCGGCCGCAAACGATGGCCAGCACTGCCACAGAATATGCCCAGTAGACGAAGCAGGAATCTGTGCAGACACGCCTACTCGATACCCTAACCCTTGCTCTAGACCCAGCTGCTCGTCTTGCTGCAACCAACGTGCCTCCTCAGCGGTAGCCTCAGGACTGTCCACCCACGAATCGTCACCCGGGGCCTCTGCGGCGTCAAGTGCTGTGGTGAAGTTGTGTGTACAGATTGATTGCCCCTCTTCCTTCGCCTCCACGCGCGCTGGCTCATGGTCTACAAGGTAGTCGGGACTCGGCGTACCAGACAGCCGTGCGCCGGAGAAGATACGGCGCACTACAGTGTACTGCCCGTGCAGAGCCACCACCGCTATCCAAGTGATCGCAAGCGATGCGAGACACACGCTATGGTAGCGCCTCACCTCAGCTGGTGTAGGTGGGCGACTCAAGTTCAACGCTGCGTAGTCTAGATACTGGTCATAGGCCAGAGCGCCAGCAAGGGGAAGCTTCCAGTCTGCGCATGAGTCGGGTGGTGTCGCCGCAGACATGGTCGCAAAAGGCGCGCAAAATATGTAGAAGCGTACCCAGTTCACCCACTCGGTCCATAGTCCATCCCAGACAAAGCTGTTTCCCAGCGGCAGCAATCGACGACGAGCAAGCATGTGGGGCGATAGCACACAGCAGCTGCAGGTTCGGTACACCAGGTCGTAAAGCGCGCATGTCCATACAGCAATCAGCAGGCGCCACAGCCAGCGACGGTGCGCAGACCTCTGCACCTCATCCATGATCACGCTCGCCTCGTGCACTGCCGAGGCTCGGACGCGGCGTATTGCGGCGGGGCGCACCTCTAGAAAAAGCACTGCAACACTAAAGGACATACATACCCACGTTGATGTAGCCACCATCGCGGGAGGTGCGCCAGCATCCAGAATGTGAAAGCCCCAGCTCGCATCGACGTGTACCCGGGTAATCGTCGGTGATGAATTCATTGGGCCCTGTTCTGAAAGGCGTCTATGAGTACAGACTACACAAGGACGTAGCTGGGTGGCTCTTCTTGGACGTTCTAGAAAGAAGCCGAAAACACAAAACAGCAAACAGCACATATTTTCAAGAGAAAGTGCAGAGAGTTGATACGGAGGCGCCCCATTCATTCATGCACATATATGCCCCCCACCCACCCAAAGCGGCATATCCGAGACAGCAGCGACAGAAACACGGCGCGCTGGTGCAGTGAGCATGGCGGGGGAGGGGGTTTTACCGACTATGAAAATGCAGTCATCTGCTAGAGGTAGTCACGAGTATTTGTCTGCGAGCCCCCCCCTTATTGCTGTTCAGGTGAGACATGCGCTGCTGCGTGTGTGTGTGTGCACGTGCATGTGCATGTGCGTGTACCAGTCTTCAGACGTTTTGTTTTGTTTTGTTTGTTAGAGTGCAATGTCGTTAGAAAAGGCGGTGCACCGTTAGTAAAGTGAGTGTGCATGGGCGATCCCAACCCCCACACACCTCGAAAGAACGACAGACCAGTCTGAGGATCGGCTAAAGAAACAAAAACAAAGAGATGCAAAGCAAAGAAACGGCTCATCCAAACCACTGGGGGAGGAATCAGGTGTAGTAGCTCTCTATGATGCACATACACACCAGTTACTCACACACGTTGATTCCGAACAAAAGGCACCATTGCCCTGCGGCACAAGCCCCAAGAGGGCAACACACACACACACACACATGAGGTAGTCCTGACATCTGCAATCACCCATTGCAGTGCACAATACGTCTTTCACTTGAGTGAATCGTACCAGCCCCCCCCCCCCCCACAAGCGATAGCAAAACAAACACGAAAGAGAGCCCTGCAAGGAGAGAGAGAGAGATGGTTGACACACATGCGGTGCCTTACGGAGACTCGTCTCGCAAGCACTACACCTAAGGATACAGGGGAAAGTGCAAGACCAACAAACGGTACAAAGTAACGCAGCCCTCTTCACTCACTGAACCACCGCTCAACCGCA
Source organism: Leishmania lainsoni (assembly GCA_003664395.1). Classification (NCBI taxonomy): domain Eukaryota; phylum Euglenozoa; class Kinetoplastea; order Trypanosomatida; family Trypanosomatidae; genus Leishmania; species Leishmania lainsoni. Next base: position 441,036 of record RAIA01000133.1, on the reverse strand, counting down.
TGTGGAAAAGAAGCTCAAACCAGAAAAGAATAGACACACCGGAGATAGGCCAGCGTCTGTCGCACCTTATTCCCCGTCTCTCTCTCTCTTTCTGTTCCCTCCCTAAACAGGGAAACATCAATAGCAAAGGCGGCGCCGACGACGTAAAGAGAACGCAGAAGGGAAAGAGGAAAACACACACGAAGAGAATACACGAAGGAGAGCCGAAATCGCGAGTCATCACATGAGGGTGGAAAAACAAAAAATACGCAAAGAAACAAACAAAAGAAAGATAAAGCCCATTTGGCACCAAAGGAGAAACTCACAGTACATCCGTACCGTTGCGCATTGTTTGGGGCTACGTAAGCGTGCGTGCCCTCTGTGAGTGTGTACAAAACACACACACACACATGCACATACATACAAATACATACATACACACACACACCAGCGTACAGGCACAGTCGCGTTGCTTTGCTCGGCGGCCACTGCCGGCTAAAGGGAAATGCATACACGCACTCATCGATGCAATGTCGAAAACCTTGATAGCTTACCAGCTTTTTCTCGTTGGCAAAAGAAGAGCGGAAATCAAACACCCTGTTTGGCGAGAGGTGCGGTGTAGCTATGATGGAAAAACATTCAAACCAGAAAGCTACTGCAGAAGAAATGATTCCACACCTACCTCCCTGTAAGTCCTTCGGACAGTCACGGGCTCCTGGATGGACTGTAGAAGATTGAGTCGGTGATCATCGGCTGAGCGCTGTTGTCGCCAATACCACTTTTTGCCCGTTTCCGTTGCTGCTCCTGCGCAGCAACAGCCTCACCTCTGCTTTCTGCCCCCTCCGCAGTTTCTCCACTTGCACCATGGTGGTCTCCCGCACCTTGAGATGGATTCTGCCGAAACAGTTGCCCTACGATTTTGGCGCCCTGTCCCTTTTTGCGGCTGAAGCGGTCGCAGCATCAGTGTGGTGGTGGTGCGAGGGCTTCTTCTTGCTCTTTACCAAGAAATTGCCAAAAAGCGCCAGGAGAGAAATCATGTACCACAGGAGGAGCTGCAGCAGGGCGGGACTGTACTTGAGTTTCTCCCGCGGCACCCACACAAGATCGTATGCTGACTGTAGACAGTTGAAGAAGAACTGCCACATTTGGCCTTTCGTAATGACAAACTTGAACCTGTTCAAGACGTTGCGCACGCTGCCGGTTGGGAAAAGCAGTGTAAGAAAGTAGTAGCCGTACATGACAACGTGGACGCCAGAGTTTACCATGGCGCTGTAGTACGACTCGCCGGCCGGTGCGACCAGTGTCGCCAACCACCACAGCACAAAAATGGTCGAGTGGTGGTACACATGCAGGAAGGTCACCTGGTGGTGATTCTGCTTCAACAACATGATTACCGTGTCCAACCATTCCACCACCTTCGAGACGTAGAATAGCCAGATGAGCTTAGCGATGCGCCACTCAGCCGGTGAAGTGCCGGCCGCATTGTTCCAGAGCGAGTACCCTGCGGCGCGCGCGCTGATCAGGAGGCCAAGCACATATACAAGGAGAGAAGGTGGAGCCCGAGGTTGTGCACCAACCCAAGACTGCGGCACGAGAGCTTGCTGAGGAACGGACACAACACGCGAAAGGCGAGGATGAGGCAGAGGTAGGCTAGTATCGAGGCGACGCCGTACCATGGATTCAGGTAGGGCAGGCGCTTCGCGAACGGATGGGCGTGCGCGTGCATCCACGACTCCACAAATGCGTACTGCGTCGGGCAGTACATCTTGACACTCCTCTCAAAAGCATCGACAAAAGGCCCAAAGCAGCTGTACATGAGTGATGCAGACCTTCTCAGGACCCAGTCAGGCAGCTCGATCGCTGCCGCGATCTGCTCTGCCCGATCGATAGAAATCATGATCGTTTCCTGAATCGTCAGAAACGAAGAGAACAACTCGCGCGTTGTTAAGAGCGGGGTGAGGGCCAGATAGATGGACAACAGCAAAGACCGTTGTACTGTGCAGGCGACGTCAACAAGAGGATAAGAGTCCTCAAGTCAATCAAAGCACACCGATGCACGGCAAGAGAAATGGCGTGACAATCCTCTCGTAACAGCAACGACGAGGAGCGGGGCGAGAGAAGCGGAGATACAACGGCGACGCAGAAACAAAACGAGTAAAGTGCCTAGCGCGGTTCTCCACAGGCGCGGCAAATAAGAACAAGCAACAATGTAACGCAGAGCAACTAGAGAAAAGAGAGGAGGAAATGTTACTAGAGACGCATATGTCCGCCACGATAGTTAGGTCGACAAAGTGCTCAAGATGCTCTAATACAAGGGCGATACTGCTAACGTACGTCGACGAAAGCTTCAATTGACGGTAAATGTAGGGAATAGTAAAAAAGAAATGCGGAGAGGAGACTATTGGCCAGTGATTCGTCAGCTCTTTTGCTGCTTTACGTTTTTTTTTCTGTCCCTTCTCAGACCTGTTGCGACTTTCCGCATGTGCCCACTTCACGCCTGTTTGTCGACGGGGGCAAGGGTCCAGAAAAGATTCTGGCGCCTTGGTTCCGTGTCGGTGTACGAGCGTGAATCAGAGAGAGAAGAAGGGGGAGGGGAGGGAGCAGAAGGACGGTGTTGGGTAGTCGCTATACAGACAGACAAACAGACAGACCTGAACGTATGTACACGTATGTCTGCCTGCTTGCCTGTATGGTGATGATGATAATGCGCCTACGGCCGGCAGGGGATCGCGATATGCCGAAAGGACACCACAACACAACGATGCAGCAGGCGGACGTCTGAAATGGGAAGGCTCCGTTTGACGTCAGTGACAGACAGCCAAAGAGGTGAGGAAGAGTCTTCGAGAAAAAGAGGAAGAAACTGAGGGACCTTGGATTAGCTCTTCACGCGCGGCGAACTTGACCACGGTGCAGAGACAGAGGTGCTCAGGTAAAGTACAAGGGGAAAGAGATTCAGTGATAGGGAGAGCGAGGGGACAAACAGACAGACACTATCACCAGAAAAGCCCCTAGGAAACCAAAAAGTGTCCTGCACCGCTGAGATGTGTGCGCTAACCCAAGCGAGAGAGCAAGGAAGCGGGAGGTGCTCACCACCGACGCTGCAGTTGCACGAGTATGGGTACACGTGCGTGCCGACACTGGCTGCGAGCGTGCGGAAGAGTAATGGAGCGGTACGGAAAAGACGGAAGATGGCACAGGGCAGAGTGACGATCGCTGCAACGGGGGTGCGACAAGCTCGTAGAAAGAGAGGGAGTAGGGAAAAGATGGAGAGAGTAAGGCCAATTAGAGTTAAAGTTGTAGCCTTTTTGTGAGGAGATGTGGGTATCGGGCAAGCGATGAAGGCGTACATCCATCTGGGGATCCCTTAGTGGGTGTGCGTGACTTCGCGCGATCAGAAGCCTCTCAACTCGCGCTATACACCACTCTCAAGCGTTGCGATGTTTCTTTGACTCACACTGCCTTGGCGACTACACGCATGTGAGCTACAGTCTCTGTCTTGTACTTTGCTTCATTATTAATCGCTTCAATAGAGGAGGGATGCAGAGCGTGGCCGACCTGTCCCTGCCCTTCGACATCACGTCAGCTAACGTCTCGCGATCCCCCACCCACTACATGCATCTGACGATGATCCTGTGAATTCAAGGCTAAGAGAGACGGTGAAGGGGGCAAACCACCACCCACAACTCTCGTCTTTCCTTTTCTTTTACGCTCCAGTGCGTTTATGCGTCAGTGAATTAAAATACGCTGCTGCACGTACCCGACATAACAAACAAACACCAACGTTGCACAGCGTCACGACCACCATCCTTGCCATCACCTCTGCCACCCTCGCCCCACGCGATATGCTGCTCACTCCCGCGCACAAAGAGCTCACAGCCTGCCCTTCTGAAAGGGTACAGGGGGGGAGGGAGGGAGCGGCAGATATCCGGCGGGGAGTAGAGGGAAGCCCATACCGAGCACGGTAGATGTGCGCAATTACATCACCGCGTGCACGATCATCGCATCAGATGGAGTGGGCCTCGAGCTTCGAGCAATCCATGAACCTCGTGGAGCATACCTGGCACAACGCCGAGTCGGACGCCATCATGGTTGCACCTCTCTTCCGTACAGATATCGTCCAGCTTTGTCCGCCGATACCCCGCATCCATGCACAGCCGTACCGGAGGGCAGACTCGGGGCTCTTGGCTTCTCCACAAAGGATGGAAGTGCTGAACCCTGAGATACAGCCCACAGAGGTGACCAGCATCTGTAGAGCATCAGAGGAACAGAAAGGGAAAAAACAAAACAAACGATCCCCCCCCAAAAGGAAAAAAAATGCCGAGAGCAGAGACGTGTACAGCAGCACAGAGGAGCCCAGCACCCCCCCACCCTCCACACCCACACACGCAAAGAAATCGAACGCGCACGGCAACGAAACGAAACAACAAGAACTGAAAAGCTAAATGCCCTATAAACCCGTATACACGTATATGTGTATATTTATCTTGATGAGCGGGCTGGTTGGTTCGTTGATGGTGCACGAGATGTGTGACACAGAGAGAAAAGAGTGAGAGGAGAGGTCCCCCCGTTTCGTGCGGTGGCACCTGGCCTGAGTCCACCGCGAACAGACTCGCCCCCTTCGTCTTCTCTATCCACCGCACGCGCACTGGAAAGAGAACTGAGAACAACGTAGAGACAAAAAGGAACAGAAAGCAGCAGTACTCACCGATACATACCTGAAAACAGGCATAGACACACACACGCACACGCACACATGCTCCGCAGAGAACAAAGAAAAATGAAGCGACTGAGGCGATGGTCATCCTCTTTGAGTCATGTCTCAGAGCTTACGGTAGCTAAGCCTGCTTCCCCTGTCACCTTATCCACGGTAAAGAAAGGAGTGAGCGAGGCCTCAAAAAACTGAGCCAGCTTCACCTCATCACAGTGGGTTGTGTTAACATCACCGTTCGTGATTAGCAGCGGTGGGAAGGAAGGGAGCTGCTTATTCAGCCATAGTAGCTCCTTGGATGACAGAGCAGCAATTGAGAAGGTGCCGACGCACTTCCACACATGATCGTCCCGTGTGCGAGCTGCACTGTGCGTACCACTGTCTGCTTCACTTTCCGTACCAGTCAACTTGCCATTCATGCTGCCTCCTGTCTCAGTGCCCCGATGGTTGACAAAAGTGGCGACCTTTGCGCTGTCGCAGTGCATCGTGTTTAGCTCATTGATGGACGCATTACCGCAGTGCTGAGCAAAACGGACGCGGGTCAGTATAAACGTCTCCAGTTTCATGGGATCTGAGACCAGCTTGGGATCAAGCAGGGGGCATATTCGGCGGAACGTATTCAGAAACGGCTCCGATGAATAACACTCCGGCGGCTGGGAGAGCTGCACTTTGCATTGCGTTGTAGCCAGCTGAGAGGCGAGGTCGATGGCAATCCATTCGCACACAAGACGGTGAACGTAATCGGCGTCTATCGTGGAGTGCGGCTCTTGTCGAATAAAGAAAGAAACGTAACCAAACTTCTTCTCCAGTGGCTCCTTGTACATGTGCAGCTGGTGCGGGACAATGCGGCAGACGGCACCTGCGAGGCGCTGCACTAGGTCGGAGTCCTTGTTGGGCACCACCCGTGCTGCAATTTCCCTGACAGGGAGTTCAAACAAAACGTCGTGCAACACACAGTGATAGTAATGGGGGCACGTAACCTGATCTAGCTCCAAGAGGTGTTGCTGTGCCGATGCGTCCATCGCTGAGAGGCAGACGCGTGGGTCACTCTGCGAGGGTGGGGGTACAAGTTCGAAAGGCTGCCTTGGTGCACGTCTAGTGCAAAGGAAAAACAAGTCACGGAGAAGGGACAAAGTGGAAAAGGAGTGAATGAAAGCGGTGAAACTGACAGAGGAGGAGACCTTTAGTGAGGAAGGTCAGTGATACCCACAGCACCTGCGAGAGCAAAGAAATAAGGGTGCTAACGCAGCACACCCAGAACACCTCCGAAGAAGGGGCATACGCAAGACGTGTGACGTCGATAAAGAGAGAGAGAGAGAAGCCCGCGAAGACGAGACAGCGGCAAATTCATGGAAAGAGGAGGAGAGGAAGGACGAGGTCGGAATGGTAACACAGAAATCACCGAATAGGGACAAAATATAGCTGCGGAAGAGCGAAAGTGGGGGAGGAGGTGGTGGTGATGCAGGCTAGCAAACAAGGCATGGCGCCCCCCAATCGCATTGGCGGAGGTGGTTTGGCAAATAGGAGGTTCCGGTAGAAGAGGCCAATGCGAACGGAGGAGGGGAGGGAGTACAAAGCCTCTCAGGCGAGTCCTTGAGTGTGAGGCAGGACGAAGGTCATCGACGAACGTGATAACGCAGTGGATGGTGTCATGCCGCCAAATGCATGCGTTTGTGTTTGTATTCTGTGGTGGACGTGCTCCCCGTACAGAGTAGAAAATGTCGGGAAGGAGGGAAAAGGGGGGCGTTTAACGAGGAGGCTACGTGCACGGGGGAGGCTCAACTGAGAGATCTCTACATGATAAGCGATACACAGAGAGGAGGAGGAGGTACGATGCACTGGGAACGGAGTTCAACGGAGGCGTGGAAGAACATGCACACCGCATGCACGTCCAACCTCTCATTTCGGCTACCCGAAACAGCGTCTAGCGTATCCGTGAGGGAAAGCTACCTAAGGAGCTAGCCCTGTTCCTGTGCACGCGCCTGGAAGTGCCATTGGCCCTCTTAGAGTACCCCCAAAAGAAAACAGTTGTGGCCAAGACACCCCGCATCCGTGGTATGCGCCACTACACTTTCTCATTCTCCTCGCTTCTGGGTGTAGCGCTGTCACACGCTTCACAACATCTACAACGCAATTTAGTGCCTGAGATCGTCCCTTTTTTAGGTGGGGGTTCCAACGGGTCCGTCCTCTGCCGCACAGCACAAGTGAAACATCACTCGGCCCCTCCCCCCACCCAACCGACGGTCTCCCACAAAACCATCGTGTGGTGTTGAGCAGCAGCAGCTACGCATTGGAACAATGCGTCAGCACTGTCCTTCAGGGCTGGCTCCTGTCTCCACCTTCACCTACCATCCGCACCGCAGGGCGCCCCACAGCCGCATTCCTTGTGCCGGTCGCCACCTGGGGCATCCCCCCACTGGGTGGCACACTCAGGCCCCCCGCAGCAGTAGGTAGCGAGGAGACGAGTGGGATGAACTCGAGTACCCTTCACGCATCCCCCATCGCATGGAGGGCACAAGCGTGTGTTCACAGCCGCAGGTCTCGCCAACGCACCACCATCCACGGCTCGGCCGCTGACATCCGTAGCGATTCATCGCTCGGGCCTCCCCTGCGCCGTCGCCACCTGGCCCTGCCACCGCCCAAAGTGCTTCTGCACTGGCAGGGATAGGGAAGAGGGGGGGAGCTGCTTGACTCCCCCTCCCCCTCCCCCCCACTGAGCGAGTACAGGACCCTGAGATCTCACACGGGGTGGTGTCCCCCGCCATCAGAGTATTGGAGTCAGCTCGGCGTCCACATGCACCTCAGGCGCCCCACCTATTGGACTTTGTCCGGGCCCTTGACCATGCGTTCACAACGTTAAGTGTTCCTTTCAGTGAGTGCACGTCGCCGCCGTTGCGACGTAGCTCCTCGTAGAGACGGAGAAGAAACCTAGAGGAGGCGTCAGTGTCACCAGAGGCCTCGGCAGCCAATACCGATTGCGGTGGGTGACTACGAGCTTCCATGAGGAGGACCTCGTACACGCGTGGGGTGCCACGAACATCGCTGCCAATCATTTCGTCATACAGTGCCCACATTACCTCCCACTGATGCACGTAGCGGGCGCGGTGGATGAGCAGCTCGTACGTTTTTCCGTTTGGCCAAGTAGACCATCGCGGAGGAAGAATAGGGCCTGTGGTTGAAGAGGCCTCGGTGATGGCGGACACTGACCGTGGTGTGTGTGTCTCTGCACTACGGAGTATCTCGGGCCACTCAGTTTCTGTAACCACGGCGTTGCCGCGAAGCTGCGTTAGTGTTGCATCAAACTGAAGCCAGTGCGACTTGGCGCGAAGCAGGTAGAGCAGTTCATTGAACACATCGGCTGTGCGCTGCGTCTCGGGACACGCTGCAAACCATGCCATGCCGGCCTGAATGCGCTCTTCTTTATAGGCCTCGTAGGATGTCTTGGTCCGTGAAGGGTCGACCGAGGTGCTTGGGTTACCAGACGCTGAAACGTCCTTCACTGTGCCTCCGCTTTCCTCGATGCCCGTAGGCTGGGGCGAGGTAGCTCCTCCGGTTTGGTGCCCTGCTAGCTCCTCGGCTGTGTGTCCTGGCAGCACATACTGGGGGTTGTGCAGTGCCGCGATGAGGCTTGCGTATGTGATGGCCTCTTTTTCAATGTTCAGCTTCGCCATCATGTCCAGAACGCGGTTGGTCCCTTCGAAAGTGCGCGCACGGCGGAGCAGTCCATTAAAGTCGCCAACCACAACCGCGGCTCCTTCGTCGTCAGTGACCAACGTCGCATTCTCTCCGTCGTCGTCGTCGTGAGCCGCACCGGGGTCTGCTGATGTGTGTCTGCCGTCGCAGCCCTGCTCGGTGCGCCTCAGCGCCTCGGCGATTCGAATTCCCTCAGCGACACGACGATTTACGTCAGTCAACTTGAACTTTCGTACTGCAGCGGCCTGCGCCAGCCCTTCATCAGTTCGCGCCGAATATCCCTCTGATGGGACGTCGCCTCTTCCCCAGAAATGCAGGACGCACCACCGTGGCTATCATGACCTCCGTCGGCTGTGCCGTGCGACGGAGCAGCGCCATCAGCGCGTTGGCTGTGCGCTCTTCCAGCTGGTACTCCACGAACCCGATATGCTGCATAACAGACCAGACCCGGAGCAGCTCCTCCACGTGACCAGCCTCGAGGAGGCACTTCCACAGCAGGTAGTAGTGCTGGCCAGTCCACCGCATAATACCCCGCATGTTCTTGACGTTTGCCGTGCGTGTGAGATGCGCCGCACGATCTCGTGGCTGTCTCGGAGGGAGGGAGGCCAGCATCTTGCGCATCGCCCCAAAGCACTCCACTTCCGGAGTGGAGCTTGAGGCTACGCTACCCGAGTCCGATGCGGTGACGGAGGCCGCACTTTTTGCGGTGCCGTCGGGGACCAGCACTTGTCGACATGCCTGGTCCACGGCATTTGTGAAAAGCTGTAGGGCTCGCACTCCCTGTCCGTCAGCTACGCAGTCCTTCAGCATATCCAGTAGAGAGTAGCGTGTGGCTGAACCATTTCGGCTGAAAAAGTGATGTGGACCCTGAGTCGGCGACGGCGGCGGTTGCTGACCGGGTACTGGGGAGTGGGGGTCGCGACGGCTCTGCGGCGATGATGCAGAGTGAGACGCAGGTGCAGATTCGCAAGGGATTCCATCTGACGATAGCGCAAGAGGCGGCGCTGGAGCTGGCTTAGCGTGCTGAGGAGCTGTGCTCGTGTTGACCTGCTTCTCCAGCCTTACCTCTAGTTTCTCCAAACCTTGTTGGGAGAAATGGCTAGCACTGCGCTCGCGGGCGATGGCGGATTGTGTCGCCTTTGCTACCGCCTCAAAGTCCATCGTAGCAAAGTTCAAGCCGAGGTCGAGGGAAGCAGGGGGGTGAGATACGCCCAACCCGCTGTTGGTGATCGGCGACGGCTGTGCCTGCGTCTGCTGCGGCTGCTCTAGTATGGGCGACTGCGAAGGACTGCTGCACCATCGATAAATGTTGGTATAGGCAGAAGACGCGACAGAGAAGCCCGGCAAGCACCGGTTAAACGACTTTAGAAGAGGCATCTTGTCAGTGTCTGTGTAGGATACGCGGGTGCAGAGAACTCCAAGATAAATTTTGTGCTGGCGGTGGTGCAACATGGTTGTCCTGTCGCAGAGGGAGCGTAGAACAAACTGCGGCAACCGAAACGGAGAGGCGAACATATGTAGAGGAGAAAAGCGGATTGGAGTGGGGTGAGAAGGCACGCCACGAAGAGAAGGGAAAGGCAGAGAAAGACGGTCAAAGGCATGAGGAGCAGAGGTGTCTGGAGTGACATGTGCCTGCAGAAGGGTTAGCGCTGTCAGAGCAACGAGTCCGATGGACACCCCACCGCGGAAACGCGCCATACTCATGCCTATCTGTGCGCCTCTGTCCATGAGAGGAGCGGAGCGGAGTAAGAGGCAGAGAATGTAAAGCGATGCGAAACAACTCTCACACATCCTACGGAGGGAAGGGAGGACTCGAGGCAAGATGGTGGCCTTCAAACGGTATGAAGACCCCTCACTACTGCGCAGGAGACAAACAGCGTGTCTGTACTTTCCCTTTCAGCGAAAAAAATCAGAGGCGTCTCCCCTGTGCTATTGCTCTTGAATGTCGGCGTGCATCGTGTTTCACTCTAAAGGAAGGGATAGGGGGGAAAAGGCGGCACGTCAGCATGCCAGCGTGTATCTCGTCCTCCACTCTCTTTCTCTCCTGTGTGTGAATGCCTCGCTTCATACCAGCGGAAAAGAGACAAGGAAGGAGGAGAGGGGAAAACATCTAAGGGGGAGGGGGAGGGGGGAGGGGGACGACACAACGCATAATGGCCAAAAAAAACAAAAATGAGTCCCAGCAGCGACGGTGACCCAACATCTCCGACGGGACAACGGAATATACCGCAACGCTGGCTGGGAGAGCAAAACAAGCCCGAACAGAATCTGCTCTCCCTCCCCCATGCACAGCCGAGGAGGAGACAAAAGACACGAAGTCCTCTTACTGTCCCAGACAAACAACACCCCTCAAACAAATTCTAGACAGCAATGTCATCGCCACCTAATGCGAGGCGAATGCATTCCCGCAGTTACAGTAGCAGCGTGCGCAACTACGCAGAGGAGGTACCACAAGAAAGGGGACGGCACGCCGCAGACGTCGTCTGACATTCACACGACGATGTGCGTATCCATATCCTCACTGCCTGTCCCAACTTCAGACTCCCTATGCTTGGGTTCAGTGTGCATCGGCAGATCGTTACGCTTTGCTGTCCTTTGCACCACGCCGCGGCAGCCGCATCGACTTGGCCGTGCAGAACTTTTTCACTGACCTCTTGCCACGCATGGACGGCGGAGCCTTCTTTGAAGCCTTCTGTTTGGTGGTGGATATGTCTGAGCCTTCACTCTTTGGGGAGGTGGTCGGTGACTTCTTCGCTTTTTTGGTAGACTTGGCAGATAACTTGGGAGAGGACCTGCGAGGGTTGCGCTGCCGCTTCGCCTTCGCCGGAGAAGGTTGCTGGAACAGTGCCTTCTGAAGCTCAGCAGACAGACACGTAGAGACCTCCAACTGACGGCGGCCACCGACAGGCGTGGAGGACAGGGCCTGGGGTGACACGACAACTTCCTCCGACGCATGCATGGTCGATACCTTCGTGCGCGCAGCAGCTCTTCCACTGCCACGCGACGACGCTGACTGGCTGCCGCTGCCACATGGCGCTGGAGATTCTGCAGTGGACACGGTTGCAGTTGCGGGGGACTGATCCCCACCTACACGTTGCACAACTGTTTTCGCCGTGTTGCTGGCGACGTCCTTCATGACGGCTCGGTGCATGCGGCGACCCGAACTTTTGCGCGCCTTTTTCGCACTGGAGCTGGCCAGACCCTCGAGGTACTGAATGTAGTAGTCGTAGTTGTGGTACATCCGCCGCGGCCGTTTCGAGACACGCTGAGAAATGGTGGACACGAGGTCGAGCGTCGAGTCCCCGTCGGAGGCGCCACTGAATCGACCGGCTGATGAGCCTAGAGACGGTCGACAATCACCCAAGTCTGCTGACGCTGCCGCTGCAACTTCCTCTGCCTCCTCTATACGGGCCACCTCGGCGATCACCTCGGCCGGTAGCATGTCCAGTAGCTTCTCCGCTTGGCTTTTACGTCCGCGTGTCGAGCTGCGAGGGGTCTGCGACACGTCTGAGATGGGCGTTGCAGCGACGCGCAGGGACTTGGCACCGGAGGAGACGCTACCATCCATGGTAAGCGCGATGCTTGCCGGCGTCGCTACAGCTATCTGCTGGGCGGCAGCGAGTGGCGTCTGCGCGCTGCGGCTGCGTTTACGACTGATGGACGGAGACACAGGACCGACCGGTCTTGCGGGGACCCCCGCTGACCTGGCAAGGAGTGCTCCGTGTACACCACAGTGCCACCTTGCGGGGACACTGTAATTGTCTGTGGTCGAAGCGGCTCGATGAGGTCCATCCAGTCGTTCTTGGGATCAAACAAGTCCGCTTGCTGACTTGTGTCCTCGTCGTGCTGCATGGCTGTTGTGCAGCGTTTTGGCGGCGGCACACCAGTCCGAGACAGTTGTGCGGGCATGACGTCGCCCTTGAAAGTAGAGGCGCACTGAGCACGCCACCCCGGTGCCGGACTGCGCGAGTGTGGATGCGTGTGCGACACCCGCATCAACTTTTCGAGTGGCACCTGCGAGCGAAGAGAGACAGGGCGCGGCAGCGGTGACTCACGGTGCGCGCTGTAGGCGTTGCCTACCGTACCTCCCTCACTGGTGAGAAACCGCTCCTGTTGCAAGGGGTGCCGCCGCGGGGGTGTCGAAGTGCAGGGCACTTGCACTGGAGCAGTGCTAGTGGCAGAAACGGTGGGCATCGGTTCGTGCGGATGCTGAAGGAGTGTCGGAAGGGTTTTCGTCGGATGCACCAGGATGAGACTGCTGCGACGAGCCATTTCCTCATCCTCGGGGTCTCTCTCCACTGCAGCGGTGTAGCTACTTATAGGGTCCTGCTGTTCATGAAGCGATGCGCTGACAGCAACGTCCCGCTGCTCGAGTGAGACATCAGCAGATGTAGTGTCCCCTTCCTCCAACGACATCGCTGGAACAGGTAGTGGCGACCGCAGCTCACTCACATGTAGTGGCGGCGGCGTGCAAGTTCGACTGCGGCCTTCCGCGATGGCGGCGACCTCACGCTGCAGATTGTAGAACTGCGGAGGCACATGCGCGGACTCGGGCTCGGGGATGGGTAACTCTGGGCCTCCAGTAGCCCTCTTTGCTACTACTATACTTTCCAGAGCCGGCGTCGGAGGGACGCTCACGCAATCGAAGAACATCGCCGAGGCTACGGCGAGTTCTGAAGGTATTGGGGAGACTATAGTCGGTGATACTGTCCCTTGAGAAGAGGATACAGGCGTATCGTTGATGGCTTTCATGTGGACCGCGTCTGCCACCTTCACAGCCAAGACGACGCTCTCGCGTGGCAGTGCGGTGTTTCCCTCCTCTGACGGGATACCAGACACGCGCGGCGCGCGGGAAGAACGGGAATGGTAACGCTGCTCGCGCTCGAGGGTCTCCAGCGCCATGTCTACGTCCTCCGCCGTGACCACCGGTGACGCCGAGGCATTGCACGTGTCGCCACATCCCGCACCCTTCGCGGTATCCTTGGACGCCCCTTCGGTCCATGGCCGGATCGGAGGCGGGGCATCGGAGCGGGCCATCTGCTGCTGTTCCCTCATCAGTTTCTGCATGCTGTCTTTCACATTCTGCGGTGTGAGCGTTGGTGACTGGTAGGACCCGCAGCTGGCGCTCGTCATGGTTGCGGCAGAGAAATCCTTGGGCTCCCTAGAGGTATCAATGGCGCCGGAGCGCGTCCGCTTTTCTGCGGAGGCCTGCAGGCTCGCAATGACGTGCTCTGGAGTGGGTGTTGGTGAGGGGGTGCGAATCGCTGTTAGGTGCCCTGGAGTCTTTCTAGCCGCTTCATCACCGCTACCACTCCCTTCCGCCTCTGCGGCTCGTTCTGCTGGCTTACAGCGCTGGCAGCTCTTCTCAATCGACACATCTAGGCTGAGGAGGAGGTGGTTGGCAGACGGCTGCGGAGATGCGCTTGTGGTGTGAGCTGCACGCCCGTTGGAATCTTCACTCGCTGCCACAGAGACGTGGCGCTCCGATGGGGTGGGTCGCCCGCAACGCCGCTTCGTGGTGGAGGCCAGAATGCTCTGGCCGTACTGCCGGTCCGACGGGACTGGCGACGGCGTGTGCGCGGTAGCGTCGGGCTGGAGTGTGGTGTACACAGCGTCATCTCTGCCAGACTCCTCATCCTCGTTGTCGGTATTTACGTCAAACTTCTCTGGCGCTTCCATGTTGGGCGAGTCTGTGCGCGGGACATCCACCTCCTCGTTCGAGAACTCCCCCGAGGCGACGCCGTCGTCTTCCCGTGGCACTATGTGGGGGGTAGCTGCGGCGCTCACCTCTCTGCCGCGGCGCTGCCCTTCACTAGTACCTGCCATGATACTGCTAATGATGTTCTCTGTGGTAGGCCACGGGGAAGCAGAGGAGGTGCCAGCGGTGGCGTTGTGTACGTCGCCGCCAGCAGGCTGCGAGGAGAGCGACACAGGCGTCGGGCGATCGCAGCACTTCTCCGTGAGGGAACCAAACTCTGTCATGAGTCTATCCGAGGGCGGCACTGGTGTCGGCAGCGGCGAGGTCGTGCGCGACGGCGTGGCAGTAGCACGGCAGGAGTGCCACTTCACAGGTGATGGCGTAGGGCGATCTCGGGAGTGGGGCTGCTTCTCTGCCGAGACCTGCATGCTGTGAATGAGGTCTTGCGTCGTGGGCACTGGGCTCGCGTTGTTACGACGCGGCGGCGACAGGGTCTGTCGATGCGGCAGTGCGCTGGCAACGGTGAAAGAGAGAGAAGCGCTACCAATCGGGTGCACCATTTCTGTTGGTACAGTGTCGTGCTCGGTGTGCATGGGCGGTTCATCGATAGACCGGCTTGGTTGTGCAAATTCCTGCACATCGACGAAGGCCTCAGCGGCGCCAAGTACCTCTGGCAGTAGTACTGGGGGTGAAAACACAGCGGACCCAGTGTCCGCCCTTGCATCCAACGATGAAGCTCCTTGCTCACCATCATCCTCTCCTTGCACGGGTGCAGGGTAGTCAACGGTGGGTGTGACGGCAGTAGAGAGGCGCGTCAAAGGACGCGGTGTGCGGAACTCACCAGCGGCGTGACGGATGGGTGTGCTCTGCTCTTCCTCGTGCGTCTGCTGAGCCCGCTTTGCCGTCGCAGCAACGACAGGCGAGATAGGAGTGAAGCGTGGCACAGGGAACGTGTTTGAGAAGGCCACAGTACCGGTCACCTTGTCCTGTTCCTCCGCGCAAGTCACCCGAGAGTCGGGTGGTGGCGTACTGGCGTGAAGCTCGACTGTTGCACGTGCCGGTGTTGCGCCGCCCCTTGCCGTACAAACAACCTCGACTTGGGCTGTTTCATCGGCAATGACCTGCACAGGCCTCGGAAAACTGCACCGCAGTAGATGCAGAGGGACATCCGTCCTGTGTGTGGTGTTCTCGCTGGGAGAACGGTCGCACTCCACACGACCCCGCTGCTGCACTGGTGAATGGGGCGACACTGTACGCGGTGAGGAAGACTCCTTGCAAAACTTGGTTACCCTTGCATCCACCTGATCTGACGTGTTCACCTCTCGTAGGCGAGGTGAAGACGGTGTGTGGAAGCCAGTGGCGGAGCGCGAGCGTGCCAGCACCGCCGGAGTCGGCGAAGGACGAAACAGCATGGAAAATCGCATAGGTGCGCGCTCTGCAGTCTTCTCGTCCTCTGGGCGGCTCCAGTTCAACTCGCGGCGAGCACCACTGCTTTGCGGCGGCGTGGCGTGCGAAGGCTGTCGCTCCCTTGCCGACGACGACAATAGAGGCGATCGCCCGTGGCGCGCTGCATTGCGTGGCGGCGTGTTTGTGCCGAACCGCATAGCCGGGGGCTTGGTACTCTCGCGCTCTAACATCTCTCGGCGCTTGCGCAGCGCCTCCTGCTGGTGCAGCAGCTGCGACGTCGTCTGCTGCAGAAAACGCGGCCTCTTATCCTCCGACATTTTTTTAGTCCGTCCTCGTATACAGAAGTACGCTTGTCTCTCTCTCTCTCTGTGCGGACCTGTGAGTCTGTACCCTCTGGTGTGGTGGTGAGGCTGGGTGAAGAACAGGAAGCCCAAGCGAAGACAGAGCGAATGTTGCAAGCGAAGCCTTTCGTGACAGTGCACGACCGACGGCAGGGCAGCGCACCGTTAAGGCAGAGAACGAGGAGAAACACACACGGGGAGAGTGCTCTGCGTGTTCGGATGATCCCTGATTTCTGCCCGCCAATGACCCAAGTGCACTCCAGCGTGTGAGGAATGCGAGAGGGGGGGTGAATCAACAAGTAGGAGACGTGCACCTGAATGCGAGGGGGAGAGTGATGGTTGTAGGAAATGAGGAAATAAACTAGGGGGTGGGGGGGGGGGTAGAAACAAACAAAGGGAACGGTGTCTCTAATCAACACTTGGGCGATGAGCTCGTGCTGCGATGTAGGGGATGCGGTGTATTTCAGCTACAAAGGAGCGGTAGGTGTGAATTGTGGACGCATAAGTCTACGCCACCGCCCCTTTTACAGCCAACGGAGAGCGTCACAAGCAAACAGGGGGAGGAAAAGCAGCAGTTGAGATGTTTCAGCTCAATTTGTGGGAAGGAGGAGGGGGTGAAGCAGGCTGTTGCCACGTTCGTTCTGTACAATAAAGAACCGAGAGCAGCACGGGAGAAGCCCCCAAGCACACACATACACACAAATGAACGCAAACACCGCGCGTTATTCTCCGCAGACGTGGCAGACGTAGTAGCAGAAAGAGGAGGAGGCATTACTATTCAAAGAGAGCGATGAAGATGTCATTGGGGGCACAAAAAGCTAGGGCGAGGAAATGGAGTCGCACTTGCTTGTCACTGAGCGCAAGGGATCGCACACAGTGCAAGTGCGCTGCACAAGGGTCGCAAAACACATAAGCTGCTCTGTCGCACTGCAATTCCCTGCAATTCGGCTCGACCGAGATTGTCGGCTTCTTCAGAATACCAAAACACAGCTCAACGCACGAGCCTGCGCGACTTGCATATTCCGGTTATGTTTGCACGTTTGTTTCGCTTCATTTATGTGCACCGTGGCATCACTCATCGCTATGGTTGGCGTCCTTCACTTGATTCTTCGAAAGCGCTGTGCTCCAGCAGTGAATGATCGAAACAAGCACTATTGCACAAGAGGGATGCAGTGGAGAGAGAGAGAAGCGGAAACCCCCCCACTGCTGCAGCTACCCCTTATTTCTTCGCCGCACCTAGGAACTTCGCCACCACAAGCGTGACGCTGTCCGAAAAGGAGCAGACATACAGAGAGAGAGAAACCACGCTGGGAGGGAGGGGTGGTGGTGGCAAAGTGTTGAAGAAACAACCAGAGAGCGAAAGGAACAGCGCGCCGTTGATTTCCACACTGTAAGAGGAGCAGAGGCATAAAAAAGAAATGGTAGAGGTTTGTCATGTGATGTACTTTGCCACCTTTAGAAACTGCTCGTAGAAGACAAACAGAAGAACAGAGCGAGGGACTGTCTGGCACATTGACGACACGGTGCCGCGGTAGAAGGCCACCAGTCCGCCGCGCTGCCAGATGGTCTTGGTCGACTGCAGAAAAGACTGGTAGTGCACATCCCCTGTGCGCGCGCGGTGATCCTGCAAGCGTGTCTTGACCACGACCAGCGGTTGGCAAAGGAGTGCCAGGATGACCTTTGTCATGGTAGAGCAGACACCCACTTCAAGAACGGACAACTCGTTCTTGACTCTGATTCGCAGGATCGCTGCTTTGACGGTGTCGTACAAGGGAAGATTGAAGGCGTTTGGAACGCCAAGCATTATTTGCGCCGACACACCACGCCACAGGGAACGCACTCCAGTAGTCTGCACTGTGTGTAGCAGCCCGCCGCGGAACGTCAGGAAGTGGCGCGGCGTGCCCGCTGTCCGTGCGGAAGCCTCCTCCAACTGCATGCGTGTTTTGAGCAGCCATATGGGATTGCACGCGAGTGCTGAGGTACAGCTGGCGATAATTGAAAACCCGAAGCGCTGAAGAAGCGTTTGCCATGTCGCCGCCGACTGGGCGGCGAAGCGTTGTCCCCTGACAACGTCCCCAAATCGCTTCTGCTGCGATGGGTTTCATGACGCTTCGCCTGCCATGCTGCGTACCGGCTACACTGAAGTCGATACAGGTACATGTAAACACCCCATGCGCACACTGTACCACACACGGAAACATGGCAGCCTCGAAAAAAGGCACGCAGGCCGCCCTCCTCTCGGTAGACGAGCCGGAACGCGTTTGTGATGCTGCGATACGTTTCGCCGTTGTGCTCACGCGTACGTGTGCCGTCTTGCGAAATGAAACGCATCCGTATTACATCGACTGGATAGAGCAGAACTGTGCTCGTGGCGCCACCCAGCTGCGACGCGACCGTGTGCTGGAGGGAAGTCGCGTCGGGCAGTGCTGACTTGGTCTCTCTCATGGCGAGCAGTCATGCAGAGAGAGGAGAGGGAGCTGATGACATACGTGGAGATTCTGGCACCTGAACGGCTCAGTATTGTACCTCTGCGAAGGTAACGTACCGGGGTGCAGAAAAGTAAAGACCAATCGAAGAGCAAGGGAAGCATGAAGGATGTGCAAAGAGAGAGAGACAGAGGATTACCACATACAAGAAGAACTCGTCAAAAACGGGCAGCCTCGCTCCACATATACACAGTTGAGGTGTGGTCATCACCTTCTTGTCGCACTACCACGGCAGCAGGGGGATTGCTGCAATGTGTGGGTGCCACGCAGCGTTATGGAGGGAACAGTGAAGCTAGCGCAGGTCTGGACGGCAGTGATGCCACTTTGGTTACCCAGTGCGGTCCACGAATTAAGCCACCTCCTAGCGGCAAACGTGACCCGCTACGTGTTTCTTCATCGGTATGGTCTTTTCATTATGTAAGCTGTGATGATTCCTCTCGCCATCCCCCTTTCACCCCCTCCCATACACACACAGACCGCGCCGTGTGCGCGCAGTTCTCCTCAAGACGCACAAGTCCATCTGATGCTGAACTTGGTGTGAGCACTGCGGTGGATGAAGGGAATGGAATGAGGTGAGGGCCCTGTGGAGCGTGTTGCGAGACAGAGATGGAAGGGCTGACCATTAAGTGGGGAAGGGGAAAGGGGGTCCGCTCCACATCCAGTTCTACGTCTGTGCCGGCTACGATGGATGAGACAAACCTCAACGAGACCTCAGGGCAGACCCAGGCGCGCACTATGACGGGATGCCACCGCAGGTAGTCTATGCGTGCAGATGGCCCTTGGTTTCCTCACTTTGCCAAGCGATACTGTAAGTCCAAAAGATCGAGGAGGAGATGAAATGGAGAAGAGGGGGGATGCCCACCTCCGTAGTCTGATTCGCCAACACGCATTTACATGGGCTCCTCTCCCTCTGTGATCTTGACCTCCTCACCGCCACCCTCCGCACAGGTAATAGCGCTACGATGAAGGATAGCGGCGGCACAGCAGCGACAGTGTCTTCTCGTAGATGTAGTAGTGGAGGAGGGAGCGGGGTAGGGAGTGCACGAGGGCTGGGCAAAAGCCGCGGTACATGCCATGCAGCCCTTGCGTCTTGAGCACGTTTGAGGTACTCTGCGCGATGGATCGATACTGATAGGTCCCGAGCGTGGCCCGCTCGTCTTGCATGCGCACCTTCATCATAACGAGCGGGTGCGACAGGATGAGAATCCATACCTTCGTCAGAGCAGAGCAGACCCCAATCTCAAAGAGGTTCAGCTCTGCGACCTCAGCCTGACGCGAGCGCTGCCGCAGAATAAACCGCTTCAGTGTGTCGTAGGTGGGGATGCCCAGTGCGTTGGGAAAGATCAAGAAGAGCTGCAGCGACAACCCGCGCCAGAGGGAGCGGACACCAGTCGTCTGCACCGTGTATCGCAGACCTCTCCAAAAGGAGGGGTAATGCGAGCTGGAATTCGCCTCCTCCAGCTGCATGCGTGACTTGACGAGGAAAATAGGGCAGGTGACACAGGAGGAAATGGAGCTGGACAGAACCGAGACCCCCGAGCGTCCCACGTACGACGTATACTCCGTCAGGTTGCACAGCTGGCGATACAGATACATATACACGCCCCACGCGACAACTGAGCCGGCAACGGCGACCGGGCACCCGCGGAACAAGGTGCGCAGCCCTTCCTCTCGGTAGATGAGCGCCAGTGAGCTGTTCATGGATGAATAGACGCGGCCGTTGTGCTGGCGCAAAGCGGTGCCGTCTTGCGCCATAAACCGAGTCTTTAGCATATCAAACGGGTAGAAGACACAGGTGCTGGTGGCAGACGCCAGCTGTGAGCTAACCGTGTGGATAGCCACCGGCGCATGTCGACCAATCACACTCAGCGACGCCGGCACCCAGTCCGTACCCTTGGCATCATCGCTCCGCTTATCCACAGAAATCGTCGGCTGAATCGGGGGTGTCGAACAAGGACTTGTGCCGATGCTGAAGGCAGGGACAGCGTTCCGCGTGTCAAGTTGGAGAGTCGCCGATTCTAAGCACTCCGGTGCTGTGGAGATGGAGCGGTCCATGAAGCTAAGCAACACCACTACAAGACCCCAAAAACAATAGAAGAGATTAAGGGGATCGAGCTACTAGAGAAGGGGGAAGTGTAGTCGAACGAGGAAGCGCCTCGACTAGCGTAATGATCGCTTAGGGGGGGGGCACCGTTCTGAACGAATGTATCGGAAGCGCGGCGATGGTGACACAGGCCGATGAGGAAAAGTGCAGGAGAGGTGGGGGAAAGCGTATGCATGAACGCCTGCTCCTTCGCTACCCACCCTCAATGTGCCCACAGCAGTGTATAATAAGATGGAAAAGGCCTGTGAAAATGAAGGCGCCTGGGTGTCACACAGAGAGGTGACACGAGGGACTGTGAAGAACTTTCCCCCCCCACCCCCACTTCAAGATGCTCGAGGGAGAAGATACAGCAGAGGACGAAAGGTGCAGTGCGCAACAGGAGCAGTAATCATGTTTCATGTATGAGCCCATGAACGTGGCCTTGCCAAAAACAAACGCACCGACACAGAAGCAAACACGTGTGCTTCTCAAAGAGGAAAGCCCACGCAGAGAGAGAGAAGTGGTGAGCATGCTTTGAGGAGAAGGCTAAATCGTGAGAAGAGGGTGGGTACATTGGAGCAAGAAGGAACACATGCACGATAGACTGATCGAGGGAATGAGACTGCATAACCATCCGTGCTTCGTGCGCTCCCGTGCGTGTTACCATTACCCTTGTAAAGCGACATTTATTCATTCAGACAGAGGGAGAGAGAGCGAAAGAGCTGAGCACCACCACTGCAGAAACTCAAGCTAGCTTCACACCATCAGCGAAGACCTGTCGTACTACTGCACCTACAGTGGATAAAGGCGAGCGTGCGCGGGCAGTACCGCTTGTCTGCTTTGTCTTTCATGCGCGTTCCTTCTTTTTTTTTCGGTCCGTGTGTGTGGGGGGGGGTTGGGTGGGGGTCCTCATGTCTTAACTGCATTATCAAAGAGATGCATGTAAGGGACAGCATACGTTCTGTGCTGCACCCCCCAACACATACTCGGGCCACTACACCACGCTGCGACTCTGCCATAGCTCTCTATCGTGCCATCCATCGACCATTACAGGGGAAAAAATGCACGCACATCAATACAGCAGGATCGGCAAGAGGGAGGCCTAAGGGAGAAGAGAAAGAGGGGAGGGGGTGGCGGTGGCGATGTCATTGAGGTTGACCAAACATGGCTGGTGCCCCGTCCTGCGCATCTGCGCATCCGCCTGTATCAGATGCTGTTGAACAAGTTCACCGGCGGATCTTCCATGGACAGGTTTGAGAATCCTGGAATAGTCTCCTCGCGCAGTCGCCGCTCGTCCTCCTCCTGCATTCTGTTCTCCTGCTCTGCACCCCAGACCTTCACCTCGATCAAAAAGTCGGCAAACTGCGTCCGAAAGCGCTCGTCGTCCATGAAGAACTCGTAGCACATGTCCACGAAGCTAAGAATGGAGGTGCTTGTCAGCGTCGGTATGACGGTAAGGCTGTCCAGCAGGTAGGCGCGAATGACGTCTTTGCCGATAGTGGGTGCGTCTACCGGCACCATGGAGGACACGGTAAATAGCTTCTGAAGAATACGGACGTGATGCTGGAAGCCAGAGGCATGCAAGGAGTCCATTGACGCAACCATCACATCCACAAGAATGCGCTGCATGTAAGCTGTGTAAAACAGCTCGGCGTACTCGGACTTCGCCACGTTCTCAAGAAATAAGTCCAGCGTTTCGAGTCCGGTTGACATGGTCGGGTAGTCCGTGTGCTTAATAGCCCACAACATGCCAAGCACCACATCCTCATGGGTGGCGGTGTAGCAGATGAACGCCTCGAAGCAGTGTGCGTTGAGCGCCTGCAGGAGCTTGAAAAGGTTGACACGAAAATCTGGGTGACTTTCCATGTCTTGGGAAATAATGGCGACGGTGGTATTGAATGTGTGGTCCAAAATGGCCTCGCAGTTGTTCTCGATACACCGTCCTAGAGTCCGCACGCAGGCGGTCGCCAGAGCCAGCGCTCCCGGCTCCTTTGCCGCCGCAATTGCGTTTTCGTAGTCGATCAGCACGACAGAAAACAAATCCGGTAGGCAGGACTCTGCAATAAACTTCAACTGCGTCGCGTGGCTCACAAAACGCTCGAAAATGAGCAGAATCTCACGCTTCGCGAGGCGGACGTACTTCATGTCAGGGCGATACACCGCCGCCTCACCACCGTCGGCGATCACCCGCGCCTGCGCCTCGGAGAACATGCGGTAGAAGCCATAGAGGTCTCGAGTAATCAACATCATCTCGTACACAAAAACGTCGCCACACGAGTCCGCCACATTACTGAACACGCGCAGGTAGTGCAGCAGCTCCACCATTGCCTCCTCGTTATGGCAAAAGGTGGCCCCCGCTGCTGTGGCTGACGCCGTGCACGCACTGAAACGGGCGTTTGTGTCGGTCAGAAATGTCTCAAGAAGAAGCGCGCGCTGCTGCTCTGTTGAGGCGGCAGCAATCATATAGCCGGCAGCGTTGAAGCACGTCTGCACCTGCTGCAAGGAGAGCATCTCTGTAATGGAACTCCACGTCTTTGCCACCTCGGACGCAAGGCTAGTGCTACCGTTCACCTCTGCGTACTTCGTGTCCAGCTGTTTGCTAAGCTTGACGAAGGTATCCACCGCCATGTCTTGCACCCCGGGGAACTTTTCACGCATGAACTGGAACACCTTCCGTGTCACTGTAGAGAGGAACGTGGCGTGATTGCGCAGATAGCGGGGGTACTGACCAACAATGAACATCACGTCACTTGCGATCACTGCCCGGTTGTCCTTTCCGCTCATAGTCTTGAAGAGCGTGAGGAGGTCGGTTATGATCTTCACAAAAAGGTCGCTCTCGTCCTGCTCGGAAAGTGCCATAGAGATGGAGCCGACAGCCCAGCACAGGGTGTTGCAGTTATGCCAAGACCACTCGCTACGGTCCACCTGCCGCTTCATCAGGTCTGTCATTATGTTGCGCGTGTCTTTCGGATCCAGGTGGGTGAGGAATACCAGCGCCTGCCGCATCAAATTGTAGAGCTGCAGCTCCTCAACGTCAGTGACGTGCTCGCGACGGAGCTCGCCCTCCTCCTCCACAATGATCACCTCCTCCGGCTTCGCCATGCGGCGGATAAGCACAAAGCGGACGTCGGAGAGAACCCGCGGCAACTTCGACATGAGATTCCTCTTCACTACACTTGCGGGGGCCCTCAGTAGGTGATCGCCAAGCCACCACCAGTACTCCACACACGCCTTAAAGAGTTCCTTTTCGTTGATGTTGCTCATGCCGACAAGCATCTCATGACAGGTGACGAGCAACATGTCATCGTAGGAGATGCTTGAGTAGTAGTGTCTAAGAAACGCAATCAGGAGCAGGTTCAAATTTACCACGTACTCTTTGTCAACCAGCGATCCCTGCTCGTACAGGGCGACGACGCGTTCCATGACGGAAGAGTGAGTCGTCGGGAACGCGTTCATGATGTTCCCCAGCGCTGTCTTAAACGTTTCCAGAATGCAACGCACCTGCTGATCGCCGGCTGCGCCGCTGCTTGTTGCAGCGGAGCACATCTCTGTTAAACATCGCACTGCCTCGCTTCGGACGTTGCCGTCGCTGACCACCAGACGCGAGATGCTTTGCAACACCTGCTCATTGAATATGATTTCCGGGGTCATCCATGGCACATACACCTCCAGCGTGGCGAGCGCAGTACGGAGCAGCGCCGTGTCCTCGGCGTTGACAATTACAGTTACACACAGCTCCATAATGAAGCGAAAGTCCTGTGCGAGCGCCTGCTTCTTGCGCTCGACCCACCGCGACGTCAGAGTTTTTTCACCGAACTCAAACACTTCCTCGCCTACAAGGCGAAGCAGATTGAGGTTATTCTCCACCATTGGCTCCGACAGCGAGGCGCTTGTCGAGATCTCCTGCACAAAATTTGGCCAGCGCACGGGCCACTCTCGCTTCGCAATCGATACGAGTGTCATGTTCATCTTTGTCAGCAGGGTGCGGTTCTGGCGAATATGAGCAAAGCTCGTGCATTCGCGGACGATCAGACTCACGACAAAGTTACGAATCGCCTCTTGGTTGTCGGTGGAGAGGGTGTTCCAGCGGTGCAAAATGGTGTCGTGCAAGACCTGTAGCGCGAAGAACCGCGTGCTTGTGCTGTGCGACTCCGTGAGCAACTTGTCGACGCGCAAGAATGCCTCTGAGTTTGCCTTGAAACGCGTCAAGATCTCCTGGGCCTCCATAATTTGCGCCGGACTACCGGAGGACATCGTCGTCACGACCTGCTCGAATTGCCGCACATCGAGCGGCTTACTAAAATCTAAGATGGATTCCATAACGACTAGCGCCACACGGTGCCGGAACACCGAGAGGTCCCTGAAGAAGAAAAAGAGAAACAACAACACCACAAGAGAGGGGCCCACACACAGAGAGAGAGTGAGAGAGAGATGGGGCGGCTAAACGGAAGGGAGACGGACTTCGGTGTTGACCTCTGGCAGGCCTGACAGCAACACAGTGCCACACCCACAACACCCCACAAAAACAGCAACAAAAGCGCACCCACGAGTACGCAAAGTCTGGTTGGCGGCAAAAGCAAGCGTACAAGGTGGAGGACAGGCACAACCGATGCGCAAGGGAGAGGCGCACAAATGACGCACACAGAGACACCAGGGAGAAGATCCCTGATGTCCGCGAGAGCGTGGCAGAGCAAGCGGCACAGACGACGCCGTCCCCTTACCTGGTGTCCGCCAGGTGTGCAAAGCAGACACGCAGAAACTCCAGAGGGCCTTCCCTCAGTGCTACACCGCTCTGACACACAGCACGTGTGTGTGTGTGTGTGTGTGTGTGTGTGTGTATGTGCGTGCGTGTGCTGGGAAGGGAAGAGGGAAGCAGGGAGACACGAATGCAAGGCGCACGTACGCACACTCAAAGATCGATTCCTTTACGTCGCTTCAGACACCGCCTCTTTCGACAATCTCCTTTCAGCAACGAAGTCAGACCACTGCACAGCACACCCTTGGGGTGTGAAAGCCCAGCCCAGTGTGGTACGAAAGGGCGGAAGGGCGGGTAAGTAGATGCCGTGCGCGCAGCGCACGAGAGAGCTAGAGCAACAGGGGGAGAAGAGAAAGAGAGTGGGGTGCTCAGGCGCGCAATAAAGAATAGGAGAGAAGGGGAGAAGCAAGGTCACTTGTACGTCCAGCTACGCCTCACTTTAACAGAGCTTCTGCACAGGCACAGAGCGTGGTGCGAAGACGAGAGCTGTATGTCGCCAACAGTGAGCCCAGAACCGCAGCGAGAGCGAGAGAGGCAGTTGCGTTCCTGTGGGGGTTTGGTATTCTCCCAGTAGGGTCAACAACGTAGCCAGGGGAAGGGGAGCAACGAGTGCAACAACGTGGAGGTGACCATTTGTCCCTCAAAACACGCATGGAAGTGGAAGAGGGTCTCTATGGATTTGTCCGCCTGCGTGTTCGTTTAAGGGAGGGAGGGGGGGGCTAGATCGCACCACCAAGAAGCGAGATGAAAACGCTCATGGTCACTAGCAAACTAACAAGAAAGGAAGGGAGGCGACAGCGCGCAGCACAACTGCAACACGCTCTCAAGGTCAACGGCTTCCTCCTCGTACCCAACAACACCAAAAAAGAATGACGAGGAGGAACTCCGATAATGCCTTCACAGCGGCAGTGGCCGAAGAAACCAAAACAGAAACAACAGCGCCCGAACGTATCGCCAGCACGAGGACCAACGCACAGAAATTGAGAAGACCATACGCGCTCGCCGTGTATATTTCTATGCACATCTCCCTCCATAGGCGGATCGACAGATTCCTCGAGGTGTAAGTACACACCTGCACAGCGAGAAGGGGAAGGGGCCGGGAGACAGAACGATGGCTCTCTCTTTCTTACGATAGATGGACTGGGAATAGAGAGAAGTGGAGAGAGAGAGAGAGCCGCCTCCACTGCTGTGTAGTGGTCGCCGAGGGGCCTAGGAGAGCAAGAACGCGCCGCTTCCCTCGGCCATGGCGAAGCGCAGCTTCTTCTCCATTTCCTCTTTCGTGTTGTACTGCGGCAGCTTCAAATAGTTCTGGCACGTCATGGCGGAGGGCAGCATGTCCTCCTCCTTGACACCGGCATCCTCGGACGTCTTTCGCACAATGGTGAAGGACGGCCGTAGGCGGGCTAATCCGCCTACGGGGAGGTGCGCAGAGCCGGTGAGAAACAAGAAAAAACGTTTCTGCTCCTCCACCGTGAAGGCGGCTAGGATGTCGAAGAGCCACTGCACATGCTTGCAGTTCAGTGTATACCCGTAGTTTGCCTCGCTGTACTTCTCAAAATCCTCGCGCGTCACTGCCGTCTCGTGCCCAGCGATAAGTTGGTGCAACTCGTCCACGCTGAGCATATGCAGTGCCACGAGTGGAATGTACCAGTGAAAGCCCTCGCGGAGGGCGTGAACCGCCGCGGCTACCCCGCGATCGAGCAGAAAGCTTGTGACCGCGTCGCAGTACGCCATCATGTTCTCACCCGTCACCAGTGTGTTCGCCCCATTCGGACACAACTCCACGCTGTCGTCGCCGGGAAGCGTGAAGTCGAGAGCGAGGTCCTGCACCCCCACCACTTTCTTCTGTCCTGGCAGCTGCAGGCGCGTGTGCCCATGCCTAGCAGCTTCTGTCATAGCAACCAACAGGCGACCGACCTCCTCACTGATGTCCTGCACATCGTACACTCCGCACACATCACCGCGCAAAAGGCGGAGAAAGACCGGTGAGAGCGGAAGGCCGGGCACGTGCTCGTCAAGGAGGGCTCGTCCAATAAACCGCCCAACAAGACGGAAAAAGGGGACAAGATGCTGCTTCTCCTGAGCGGACCCGGGCGGCATTGGCTTTGGGAATAGGCCCACGGCAGTGACATCGTACTCTGTGTCCTCCGCGGCTTCATTGCCGTTTCGCCACAGCCCCAACTTCCGCTGTCGCAGCTGCTGACTGACAAGGGTGTAAAACTCACGCGTGGGGCCATCGCCCCAGCCGTTTTCGTTATAGAAATGAAAACTCCACACGCGGTTCCGCTCCTGCGCATCTTGTGCACCGAGCACCGTCTTCGCGCACTCCAAGATATCCTCACGCCACACCCGTTTCGCCTCTTTCTTGAGTTGACCGTAGACGCTCCGCATCTGCTCATTCGACACGCGCGGCTCGTTCAACCCAAATAGCTCCCGGTACTTGCGCATCCGAATCAAGCAGCGATCCGTCGAAGTGAAGCCGACGTCGAAGAGGAACTTGCGCGTCGAGTAGTTGAAAAGAAAGGTACAATCCAGAGCGAGTTTCACGGCCCAGGTGCCACGCTGCTGCCCAGCCAGAAGCATCTGCGAGCATTGCTGAGCCGCTTTGCTGTTAAGCTTTGGATGTTGAAACTCGGTGATGGAAATGGCAGGAGCGAAGGTTTTCAGAATGCACGCAACATCAATGCCTTGCAGATGCTCCGATGCAGCAGCGGCTTGCTTTTGCACGTAGTTAAGCAGCGCCACCCAGTTTACGACCGCGGCATGCAGAATGCCAAGCAGACCCAGAACATCCCGCTGGCTGTCGGAGAGCACGTGTCGGCTGTAGTGGAAAGCACCAGCAAGCTGCTGCTTTACGCTACGCACCGCGCTCGGCTCGCAATCTTGAGACGGCAGGCGCACCTGCAGCGGTGCCTGGGGGTTGCCGCTGGCAGGGAATGCATTCGGCACCTTATACAAGGAGTACTGCTGCGGATTGTATGGGGTGGTGCTGTAGTGCAGTACAACAGGTCGCTGCAGAGAGAATCCGGCGGCGCTCGATGTGTCCAGTCCCACGAGACGGTTGTGGGCGCCGTGCCCGGCTTCCTGCTCCTCGTCCTCCCCTTCCTCTGACGCAGTAACGGTGTGGCGCGGCGTAGGCCTTTGTTCAGTGTTGGCGTGGTGGCTGGTTCGCGTCTCGTCTGTGGGGATCACCGCGGCAGGCAGGACAAGGTGCTCCATAATCTGCAGCATTGTCATCGACACGGAAGCACATGTGCGCCATAGCGAATCCATATGCTGTTCGCTGGTGGTGAGGGGGGCTGAGACAGGTTAGCAGGCGCAGGAACACCTGCGCTGCCAGACGCAGGGGAGTGTCGCGGGTGCAGGTCAGGTAAAATGTTGGTGACCGCCTCGTCATCCTCTCTGTCGCCGTCGTTTCCTTCCTCGCTCTCCTGCCGCAGCACTTCCTGCTGGAGAACTTGGACCATAGCGCTCACGCTAGACATGGGTCGAATACGCGCCTTGATGCATTCCCGTGGTGAAAGAGAGCTGTCACCGCCGCTGCCGCGTGCGTTGGAGGTGGAAGTGGGTGATGGCATGTCGCCAGCCACCGCGACAGATGCGTGGTGCGGCTCAAAAGAGACAACGAAGTAGTTATGCACATCGCCGATAAAGTCATACGTGGGCACGGCAAAGTCGTCGAGAAGCGTTAGTATTGTGTGTAGGTGATGCACAAAATGGGCAAGCAGGCTACACCTGCTGTGACCTCCCCACGAAGCAGCGGTGGCGACCGACGTCAGCGGGCCGTCAGCAGCGCTGCTTTCTCCCGCGTCTTTCTTCTTGGTAGACGAGCTGGAGAGCGCAGCGACTAGGTACATCACTGCGTAGATGTTTTGCAGTCGGCTCAGGCAGCACCGCAGCTCTCGCACAATACCGCTCGAGTAAAATTCAAAAGCCGTGATGTCAGCAGAAAGCAAGTCACGCAGCAGGCTCACCGCGGTGCTGAAGTGGTCTTGACGGAGTTCCTGAACGACACGACGGAGGGATTCAACCTCTTGCTCATCTTCGATCCCCACGAAACGCTGGAGCAGCGTTGACGCTTCAGTGCCAATGATGGTGCACCATCCGGCAGTAGACGTCGTCAAGGCTGCGCGCGCCTCGCGCGTGAGCGTTGCCCTTCCCCTCACTTGCAGCGCTGCTTTAGTAGTTGCAGACTCAGCTTTACGCCCTCTCGTACGAACTGTACCTGATAGGCATCACTCGCCGTGAGCAACAGCCGGCCCGCTAGAGCGACCGCAAGGGCATTGCAGACAAGGTCGGCGCCTCGGAGATTGTTATTGAGAACCTCCCCGAGAGGGAGGTTTGTGATGCCGCTCGCGATAAGCTGCTCTCTAGAGGCCATATCAACCGCACTAACAAGGAAGTCGAGACACGACACCCGCACCGCAACGACCTCAGAGGCGACGCACACACCGACAACTGTGGGGATGGCTTCCAAAACGCGCTGAAGCAGCTGAGGCGACGTCCGGTAGAGCTCCAGCTTATCCCGATTGCGCGCTGTAGCACCCACCACCTGCTCCATATCGGTGTAGCTGTGCTGGCCATCGTGATCCTGCTTGTACTGCTGTAAAACACAAGCAGTGCAGTAGTCCTTGTCAGGGCAATCGTTGCACCGGTACCAGTCACCGGGGAGGCAGTTCTTCCCGCATCCATCACATATGAAACCGGAGGCTCGGCATCGGGCGTAGGCAGGCTTTGTCTCGATCTTGAGGCCCTGCTCATGTGCCAGTCGCTGGCGCAGCTGCGACAGGGTAGTGTCACCGCTGCTGTCATCG
Source organism: Leishmania lainsoni (assembly GCA_003664395.1). Classification (NCBI taxonomy): domain Eukaryota; phylum Euglenozoa; class Kinetoplastea; order Trypanosomatida; family Trypanosomatidae; genus Leishmania; species Leishmania lainsoni. Next base: position 411,071 of record RAIA01000133.1, on the reverse strand, counting down.
TCAAGGTCCAGCACTTCATCCCCGTCGTCTTCCTCCTCCGTTGTGTAGTCCTCATCTTCGTCATCATCGTCATCCATGTCCACATGGTCACCTAGGGCAGTGGCGCCAGTGCGCAGTGGTCGCTGTGTCAACATCTCCAGTCGTTCGAGCTGCTCCGCAGCGCCGGCCCTGTATGGAATCAGCAGAGAAGCCAAAAGCCGGCACACGGTGGTGCGCTGGTGCGAGGTAAGCATCAGCGTTCGCACAACTGCTGCCTCAGAACCAGCGCCATGATCATCCTCTCTTCCGGCATCCCGTTCCCCTATCCGTTCGGCTGCACCGTTGCCGCGCCGAGCTCTCCCAATGGACAACGTGGCGGTCTGCTGCTCTGCTACCACCGCCGGAGTCGGCACTGGTTCCAGCAAGGAGAGCAGCGTGTTGAAGAGGCCACTTTGTATCACCGAAGCCGCGATCGCAGCACTCCATTGCACACCTGCGTACAGAAGAAAGAGCGCCGAGGAGAGCGCGTCGTCATTGACATCGCGCTCGTGTAGCAGGGATGCGATGCGGTCTGCCGCGTCGCCGAACACCGTCTCCACGGTGGCTCGGTTCATCTTGACACCTTCAATGGCCTGCGCCAGTGTGGCGATTGCCTTTTGACGTATTTCGGCGTCGCCGTTTGTCATGCCGAGCCGCAGTATGGGAAGGCAAGCGGTGATATGCTGCACGCTACTCTCGTCCACCTCACTGACAAGTCGTTGCACAATCGTCCAAATCTGCCGCTGCTTGTGAAGGGTGAAGAAGTCGGCAAAGCCAAGTACTGCCTCGACCCCGTCACTGCGTAGCAGTTCGCGGCTCCCCATCTGACTCCGCGTGATCAACTCCAAGCAGGTGATGCATTGCTCCGACAGCTCCACGTCCTGGATAGACCGCAGGTGCTGCAGCAGCACTTCGACCAAGGTGGTACGGGTTGGGGTTGTCTCAAAGGTGCGAGGAAAGGCGTCGATGATGTAGGTGAGCGCGCGAGCCGCCGTGATGAACACTTCGCGCGCGTGCGACGACGCGATGCACCGCAGCACCGCTGGTAAAATGAGCGGAATAGTGGCCATCGTGGAAGGCGAGATGAAGGAGCTCATTGTGAGCTGATCACACAGCATCTGCAAGCCGCTGTACTGAACCATTGGGTCAGGACTGTTGATGGCAGCGATCAGCTCAGCGTTTGCACGACGCGTGTTCCCCTCCAGCAGACCGACTCCCTCCATGTAAAACCGGAAGTCGTCCATGCTTTTCTTGCTTGCTTATGTGTGTAAAGTGAACAAATGCCGCAGTGAGCTATAGCACGTCACCGAGAGGTGCTTGGAGTGCCAAACACACAGCTCTACCAGCCGTCGTCAAGTCAGGTTATATGAAAAAAAAGAGGAAAGTGCACGTGCAAAGGGTGAGCTGAAAGAGGGGACAAAAACTCTCGCTGCTGACAAGGACCGAGACGGCGACCAGAACTCGAGCGTGAGGGAACGAGGCGGGAGTCAGCACAACACAGCAACACCGTCAAGACGAAGGAGGACAAGGGAGAGGGGGGCGGGGGGGGGGGTGGAGGGGCGAGAATAAAAATGCAACGGAGCGATTCGCAGAGGATAATGTCACTGATATACGTAGCGAGAGCCTCCAAAGAATCTGTACTGTGGTGGGTGGCGACACAAAAGGTAGCGAGAGGCACTGAAGAAAGAGGCAAAGGAGGGCGGAGGGGTACTAAAGAAAAACCGGATGATCACGAACAACGAAACGGAGCAGAGAGAGAGAGAGATGGCGTATCCGACAATTCTGGTCTTCTGTGAATCGACACTTCTGCCATAGAACAACAACAACAACAACAACAACCAAAAAGAAGAAGAAATACGCAGACAAGGCGAAGGCAGCAAAATCAAAATGACGACCACTCGTGGTGATGACTTTTTTCTTTCGTTTTTGTGTGTTTGTGTGTGTGGTGTTTGTCCTTAGAAGGGTACTTCTAAAAGGACGTCTTCAGCAAGCGAGGCACACTTGTGCGACTCGGTGCGCCACCGACTGCGGTCGGCGTATCACAGAGAAAGGGTCAGCCGATGAGCTCCCGTAGAAGCGTCACGCCCACTATGCAAAAGGAAACAAGAAGGGTTTTGCAGAGTTGATAGCGGTACAATGCACAGCAACACAGCTTCGGAGAAGCAGGAAGGGGGGGGTCGTCTCACCTGAATGCCCGACGAGACGCTGTAGAGCGTCGCCCAGGTTGGGTTTGAGTTGTCGCTCCGTGCGTGTGCGTTAGAAGAGGAGGCACTCGTCAGTTGTGAGAAGACACCCTCAGAGGCCCGGGGACGCACTGTGGGGAGGCCCACAGACTGCAAAATGCCTCGCCCTCGGTGTATAGAGGAAAGGGAAGAGGGGGGCTATGAGGAGGAGCTCTTGCCCGAAATCACGTGGTAGAGGGAAAGAGGAGACACGAGTGCTAAGATGGAGAGGAGCACAAAGAGCTCGTGGCCTACGCGTAGCTAAGGAAAAGAAAAAAAAGGACAAATCTTACCGGATGGTGGACATCAAATTCACGTCGCACACGCGCACATCGGCAGATAGACGCATTGAGAAAACGCGCCAGTGTTGATGTTTTCACATTGCGTACATAAACGACATGTGCACGGGTGACGTTGCCATACGCCGGAGAAACGCGCAAAGGGCACAACAGAACGTGTGAGACAAGAGAAGAGAAAGCGGTCGAAGAGTGGAGGCATTTTACAAGTAAAGGGTAGTCGTGGAGCCTGTATGGTAAGACTGGACCCTTCCCAAGAGAAGCGCTAAATACCCCATTTGAGCTGACGTGGGGGCTAGACACGTATGTTGATGAAGGTGGTGATGATGTGTGTGCACACTCCAGACAAAGAAGATTGCTGCTCTTTCCCCAAAGGCACAGGGGGGGGGTTGAGGAGGGAGAGGCGCAAGCCGTCCTCGTTTCGGTGTGCACACGGAGTCCATTTGTCATCACCGCTTCGCTTTCACCGCCGGTCGTTATTGGTTTTTCTTGTTTGTTCAGCTTCCTTTTCTTCTGTTTCGTTGAAGGGAGAGAGAGCATGGAAGTGAAGATGTCGTGCGGCGTGCTTCGGTTACTACAGATGCGCATACGTCAGCACACACACACACACATAGGCCAAACTACATCAGTAAAACGGGAGCTCCCATGCCCAAGCTCAGAGCGCGCGCGAGACGCCAACAAAGCACGCACCAACAGCATTTACACACAAATTGATACAGCAACATGAAGGACACACAAACGCACGTACACACAAGCAAAGAAATAAGCATCAAGAAACTCTACAGTGAACAAGGAGTCCACACAACTGCACTAAGCACACCACCTCCTCTATACGATCATCCACGTTCTGGAAAGAGAGCCAAGAGGAAAACACGAGCCCATCACTCATCGAGGGGAGGCGCAACACACACGGAATGAGAGGCGAAGAAAAAGACGCAGAAATAATCCCCCCACGAAGACGCCCAAGACTTCACGTGCTCTGCCTGTGCACCGTCCTCTCCTCACTTGATGGCCGCCCTCTCCTGTGCCGCCTTCAGCGCCTGCTCACGGCGGATCTTGCGCATAATCTGGTAATGATAGTTCTTGTTGAAGCCTTTCGCCTTGGCCTCTTCGTATTCCGTGCGAGCACGCCCCTCCCCACCTACGCCCCACACTGGCATCTTCCGGCACGCGGCATCGTCGCCGCGCAGCCAGGTCTTCTTGGGCCAGTTGAAGACGAAGGGGCCGTAAATGTACCGCCACCACACACTCACCTCGCCGTCCTGCTTCGCTAAGTTGCGACGCAAGATGTAAATGGTTCGGTCGTAGGACTCCGAGCTCCAGTCGAGCCATGAAAAGAACGCTTTACTGGCCTCGCTGGTGGGACGGTCGAGGAAACGTTTGTAGTACACCTCCGTGTCGCGGTTCCACTGGTACTGTGGACAAAAGCTGTCATCGTACTTGATATCCTCATAGCGGACGAGGCCACCGCGGCTGTAGTACGAGTACACCTCCATCAGGGTTGGTGGGATGAGGTACAGCAAGTACATCACCGTAAACGGAATCCACGCCACGTCTAAACCTGCCATTTTCTGTTCTTCCTTTTTGTTTGTTTGTTTGCCTTTCGTGCTCTTCTCGTATTGGTCGGGATTTAACGAGAAACGTACCCGATGCGCTGTGTAAGACAGGGGACAGGGCAGGGGGTGAAGGAGCGGCGGGAATGCGCGAATACCCACTACGGGAAGCGACTAAAATGAGAGGAGCAGCACTCCGTGGCTGAATGGGGCGTTTTTATTTTCTGCCCTTCGGTAAGCGAATGTGACGCCTGGAAGTGGGTGACCCGGGTGACTGAAAGGGAGAGAGGTATCGAGTGTCCGTCGGCGCACGCGTGTTGATAGTCGGATGGTTGTCCCGTGCTCTTTCATTCCAAAATGAGACTCACCTAATCGAAATGCGGAAGAGTGAAGCGGCTCCGCCCGCGCCACGAAAAGAAACACCACAAGAGCCAGAGAAGACAGGTAAGCAGAGCGCACTCGACGCCCGTGCACTCCTCGCGTGGTAGAAGCGTGTGCCACAAAGTGCTGCGATGGTAAATGGTAGAGGCGCGGCAAAGAGAGAGAGAGAGGGAGATCAGAGGGTAGGGAAATCGTCAAAGCAAGAAAAGGAGCGACGACAATCGCTAGTGATGGCACACATGTGGAGGCATTCTATGAATAAAAGCACGAGTGCGACTTCACTACAATGAACGCGCACACGTCGTCCTGTCGCGCGACCCATAGTGGTAGCTTGCACACGAGTCGCGTGCAAGGCTTGTAGAGGCACAAAAAGGCGTAGGGAAAGTGAGGGTGACGGACAAGCGCGCGCAGTGTCTCGCATTCTCTTTCTGATGTGCTCCGCGTGTAGACCCGAGTGGCCCCAGTCCACAAGGTGCCACTATCCGACTTGTCGGAGGGGATGGGGGGGGGGGATGATGATTTACTTTTCTCACAGTGCGTACGCCTCTCCCTTTGACGTCGCTGCATTCACGACCTGCCCTTGTCTGGATAATCCTCTTTCCTACCCTACTTCGGCCACCCCCCTCCATACCGTGCCTCGTAGCAGCACACACACACAGAGAGAGAGAGAGCCGTTAGCCTGGGAGAAGCAGAGAGGATGAGGCAGGAGGAGTGCACGAGGCAAGGTAGAGACACGGGACAAGCCTACATACGCAGAGAGAGGCGCGCCAGACACAACACGGAGAATATTTCCTCGCCATCAATGCAGACCCGATTCGCACAACAAAAGCACCGACGGACACGCAGCCACTTTGCACAGCGACACCTCACGTATGTGCAAAAAGTGGGGCGTGAAGGTGGCAGCTGAAGGCCTTTCACGACTGATGCAGGAGCGCCACTCAGAGACCCTTGCTATTCGGCCCCACTTCGTTCCGGTGTACGCATATTCGCTTACCTTCTCAAACCTCGGCGCTCGTGATTTCGACGACAGCGCTGCCACGAATCACAGTGGTTCCGAGTGCCGTCATCGTCCCCTCGTCGCTGCCATTCGCATTGCGGGTTTCATCCATGGCGTTGTGCAGCACAATGCTCATGTGCTCATCAACACCGCGCAGCACACCGGAGATGGAGCGGCCACCCTGGATCTTTACGACGATCCGCTTCTCCATGAAGTGATTGAGGTTGGGAAGCGTCTTGTTTGTCGGCATAGCTGCTAGACGTGCGGGAGAAGGTGCAAATTCGAAATGTTGGACGTATTTGCTTCTTTGTTTTTTTTTTGGGGGGGGGGGGTGAGAAGGGGGAGAGGGGGTTCTTTGTTCGCCACAACACTTCAACAACTGAGAGGCACACGACAATGAGGGGGAGACAAGGGAACGCTGCAGAACTGCAGGAACAGCTGACAAAGCGCCGTTAACGACTACAAAGGACACCGGGATCGTGCACGAGTAGGATAAGTTCGCTGCCGTTTTTTTGACGATGTCGAGGAAACGAAAGAGGGTGTGGGCACATGTGTGAATGAGTGTAGAGAAGGAGTGCTACAGCTCAGCACTGTCTTCGGATGGGACTATCGTCCTTCCCCTGGTATGGCCGTGCTGAAGAAAACGCACGTTTTCCGCCCACCTGCTCAGACCATCGACGGCCATAAAAGACACGCCCTTGGAAAAGGCATCATGCAGCCTACAAGAAGCGCCCATCCATCACCAGCGCAGATGTTGGGCACCTCAAACAAGTGAAGAGCTCACCAGAACGCATAACTTTTCAGTGCCTTCACCACACAGGTCGACAGCTAGAGCTACGGTGGCCCTTGCTGCGACCGTATCGTCGAGTGGTAGCCAAGTCTTTAACGCGTGGCAGGACGCCACTCGGCGGCGTTTTTTTCTGCCCGTCTTTCGTTTTGTGATTTTCTGTCTTGAAGATCAATCAGAGCACAAATAGTAAAGAGTCGAGTAGAGAGAAGGGGGGGCATACACAGACAGTCGACACAGGTTCACGCGCAAAGAGAGAGAGAGGGAGACATCGACACGGAGGTGCACAGCACAATACATCGCCAGTGTACTGTATGTCACCGAGAGAATGAGAGAGTCTGTGCGTGACTACGTATGTGTGTGTGTGTGTATGTGTGCTTGCGACAGGGCCACGTATGAACATCTCAAACAAAAAAAAACTACACGAGCGAAGCGGTAAGCAAAGACGGCGAGCAAAGGCGACGACAACAGGTGAGAAAGAGAAGAAGAGCTCCGGAGAAGCAACAAGCGAACGGATCCTGTTTGTTGCTGGTTTCAGATACTGCCTCCCCTCACTTCCTTGAGCGCCATCCCTCATCATCCTCACCACCCCATTTGGCGTGCCTCCGTCGTTGTGTGTATAGTACATGATCAAGCAACGCCCACAGACCTATCCGCGTGCAGAGAAAGAAAGAACGACGAGGGAGAAAAAGACTCACTACGAGTCCGCAGATGGATCAACACAACGTGTGGGGATGGAAAACAGACGGTACTGCGTGCCGAATGGCCCATCAATGATGCTGTGGCAAAGCGGCACCTCTTAATCAGGAAACATGATTGCCAGAAGCAGCGGGGTCAGGGGGGAAGCTACAACAACAACAAAAACACCAACACTCCACTGCAGAGAGCACAGTAAGCAACTGCGGAGGAAGAAGGTGACCACAACAGAAAAGGCAACCAAAAGCCGCTCAAAATCCCTCTTCAGTCGGCAACTCTCCTTGTTTCTCTCACCACCACCATCACCTGTAGATAAACCCGCAGGTGCGCCAGTCTATTAGTCTGATTGGGAACAATCATCATGCGATAAGCTTGGGGGTGGCACCAGCAGGCTAGTCATTCAGTTCCATGCCATCCTCCAAGTCTTCCAGCACCTTGAGCCGCTGGGCATCAGTTTCGTCACTGGTGTGCGTGTCCTTGGCCTTGACGGTGCTCACTTCTTTCATGTACTTCTCGGTAACGTCGTCGAGCGCAGCTTCCTCCTTCGTCGGCGCTCTGGTGATCCCGGCGAGATGCGTGCTGCGGCGCTCACGCTGACGCGCCATGGCACGCTTTTCCTTCAGTGCACGATCGAGATTCTTGTCCCGCAGGCTTTCGTTCTCGAACAGAGTGCCAATGACGTTCTTCTCATCGGGCGCCATCGTGCACAGCGAGGGAGAAAGCTCCATCAGCGACACATTCCCGTCAATGCCGCCAGTGGCGACGTGATTCCCGTTCTGGGAGGGCTTGATGGTGTGTAAGGCGTAGTCTGACACCTGGAAGGACAAGGAAGGCGTGGTCTGGCGCAGCATCAAGTCCCACACATCCACGTACCCGTCCATGCGGGTCGTGAAAAAGACGCCCGGCCGCACCGTGTGCCACACACCACAGGTTAAGTATGCCTTGTGGTAGAAGGTGCTAAACATGGGCGTGAACTTGAAGTCCTCAAACCACAGCCGCGCCGTCCAATCACCGACGGAGAGGAAGTACTTGGAAAACATCGGGTTCCGCTGCACGCTGTAGATTGGCCCATGGTGGCCGTTGAAGGTGTTTGGCAGTAACTTCTCGTGCTGGGTCTTGCCCTTCCGATTGCAGGATAAGATGGTGCCTTGCTCGGTGCCGATCATGTACTTGGCCGGCCCTCCCACCTGCGGATCGTAGTCGAGACACAGGCCGCCGAGGATTCCCCGCGCGCCGCCGTCGTTGCTGCGTGGCTGCAGCACTAAGTTATCCTCACTAATGGAACGGATGGTCATTGGCTTCTCGGGCAAGCGGCAGTCCCACACAAACACGTTTCCGTCGGTGGAAACGGAGAGCAGCTCGCCAGATTTGCTCTGCAGCCACTTCAGAGCCCACACCGGATCCTTGTGGCTCTCCTCGATGAGGGAGCGGGCAGCCGGGCGGTTTGGCTGACGAGTGTCCCAGAACTGCACGACGCCGTTCCAGCTACCACCCGCGATCAGATGAGGATCCTTTGAGTAGTACTCAATGCTGCACAGCGGCGACGGAGTGACAAGCGTCTCGGCGGGGTCGTTGGGGTTCATTAAGTCCCAAATATGCGAGTTCGTGCTCATCGTCGGTGTCTGGCTCTGGAACTTGAGCCGTGCGTAAGCCACGGCAATGCGGCGGCCGTCGTTCTGCCACGAGAGAGCGGCCGCCGTGCGTTTCTCTTCGGATGGATCTTTAAGCACCGCCCACACCTTCAGCGATGCAGGTCCCATCGTCTCTTCCTCATCCGGTGGAGCGTCGGGGAAGTACTGGCCGTATATGTCCATCGCGGTGTTCTGCTTCACACAGCGCTCCACGCACTGCTCGGCGAGTCGCCCGCACGTCTGCAGGTAGCCCTCCTCCCGCTCTACCTTCTTGCAGTATTTCATCTTCTCCTCAAACTCGGTCGGGTCCACGGCGTGCGGCCAGCCACCTTCACCGTGATACTGTGCGTGATTCTTGATGCGAACGGACTCGGTATTCGTGCTCGCTTCGGAGAGCTGCGGCACGTTCTGCACTTGGCTCTCCTTTGGGTTCTGCAACGTGAACTTGTCCTTGATCGTATCATTTGGTGCAATGTCGGCAAGAATTTCGCTGTCGTTTGCCTGAAACTCCGGCATGCGGCCAAACTCGCGGGCCGGCCGCGAGTAACTGTACGTGATCTCCGTCATTGGGGTTCGGTTGCGATGTTACTCGGGGAGGGGAAGGGTCTCTGCCTTTCCAGAGAGAGGGGGTGGGGATGTTGGTAGCACCGTAAAACTGCTTCTCTACCTCTGTACCACACACGACCCGCACACGGACAAGAAGCGCCACGTGTGTTTCACAAGGAAAGACACAAAGCAGCAAACCAAACGTCTCGAGTGCGTCTGGTGTGAAGGGCGCGCGTCTTTCTTTTCGGTTTGGTCGTTGATTGGTCGCGGTGCTCGTCGCAGGAAACCGTCCCGGGAGACGTTCGACTTGGCAGGGGCACTGACCTCACCTTGGCAGCCCACTACGCTGAAACAGAGAACACTCTTCGCCGACGACAAAGAGAAGAGGAGAAGAGAGGGAGGGGGGAGAGGTATTGCGCATAGAAGAACATGTGTGGGCGCGCATCGGTATCGGGTTTGTGCAAGACGTTCACAAATGTACCGGTGTGGCAGCGACACAGACGGAGGGAGTGGGAGATGGAGAAGGGAGAGGGGCAAATGATGGACATTGAGGAGGATGAGCCACGACGAGAATGTGTCGCTGCAGAGTTGCTGCGCACCCGATGGAACCGCACAAGCACGGAGGGAGATGGTGGTGCCTGAGAACACGTCTGTCATCGTGGGCGGGTTAGATATTCTACAGCGGTGCAAGCCTCGAAAACGTCTGTTCGAATCAAGGGAAACACACTGGAACACAGAGCTACACTTTAGCCGACATGGACACTTGACTACACTGCTCCCCCTTACACACTGTGAAGCGCTCCACACACCCCGCACCTGCTGCGATGGAATCTGCGGGTTCGCTTGATCCTCCTCAGTCGGTTTACTTGCTGCTTTGACTTCCCCTTTCTGGCGTTCACGGACTGAAGCGGCAGAAGCTAAGGGATAAGGCGATGATCATCGCCTAGCGTCATGGGTGTTTGCTGCTGATTCGCGGAGCACAGAGTAGACTGCAGCTCCTCACTGACACAGTACGTCGAAGAGAGTGGAGCGGGGGGAGAGGCGACGCGAGAGCCACTAGAAGAGGTGAAATTGGAATGAGTGGCGGGGACAACCAACAAATACATGCAAGGGGGGGGGAACAGAAAGGCCCCGTGAAGGAACACCAAGCAAAGAGGCGATCGATGCAAACAACGCAGGGAAATAGTGCAGTCCAACAGCGGTGAAGGAGGAAAAGTCGGTAAGGGAAAACAGGCACCTCCTATTGGCCCCCCACGCATCACGCCCACACAGAGAAACAGACAAGGCGGGCCGCCAAAAGGCCTCACAGCCCGAACACACAACCCACTCAAGTGGTAGACAGGCGCCGCCTTTGTTCCTTCGCCCTCTGGTGGGGTCTGTTGGGCGCACTGCAGGATAGGAAAGAAGCCCTCTCGTACACAGACAGGCTTCGAAGCGAAAAATAAACGAAACGTTCAGGACAGTCGTAGTGACGGTGTGCCAACGCACATGAACGAGAGAGGGTCGCATCCAAAGATAAGCTGCAGTAACCAAGAGTGTCACTCCTTCACCCACTCCCTCTTCTTGATTCTGAGGCCCGGCACCATCCCAGCAGTCGCCAAGCCCTCACTAGCAGTGCCACCACCGTCGCTGTCGTCACTCGGCAGATACTGGTAAATGAAGGTCACCACAGATGTGTCCTGGACGTCCAGGAGCATGAACGAGGGCACAACATTCACCTCGCACTCTGTATCTGCGCCGCTAAGAGAGCCTGGGTTGACAAAGAGGTGGGAATCAAACTCGAAGTACTGAGGGTGGTGCGTAGAGCCTGACACCAGCACGTCCACATCCAGTTCCCGCTGTATCGCTGCGAGTGACTCCTTGTCTCCGAGAGGCACTTGGTTACCACGAACCAGCCCGATCTTGAGACTCTCCACCGTCAGTACGACGCTCTCAGGCATGTGATCTGCCCACTGCCGGTCGACGCTGCTCTCCACGCAGTGCACCTCGGGGGCAATCGTGCGCAAGTAGTCGTACATCCCCTTGCTACCGAGTCCGCCCGTTATCAACACTGTGTGAATGCGGCCAGGTGAGAACAATTTGCAAAATACCTCTGGGACGCCGCTGGACCTCTGCGGCACCCACGTGTCGCCCACGGCGAGCACAAGCACCATTGCTTACGTTACTTTGCGGCACACGCGTCCTCCTTTTCCGTGATCGAAACAAACAGACAGCGACTAAAAAAACAAAGAGACGCGGACCGCTCGCGCGTCGACTGATTTTCCGTTAGGTGATTGCTCGGATTGCGTGAGAAAGCGTGCTAAACTGTGGATTGCTCCAACACACACACACACACAGTCCGCCGTCACACACATTCTTTCACTCGTTTCCTCGGGTGTTGTAGAGTGGTGATGGTGTGGAGTTACAACGGTGTGTTGTGCGCGCAGAAAAAAGGCGCCCCCCCACCCAGCCCATTTGACCAGCGGTGGAAAAGACCCAAAAAAAGGATGGACGGAGAGGGAGATGGCCGGGAGAGAGGGGCGACGTTAGAAGTATTCCCGGATGAGCTGGAGGAGGGAGTGAAGCATGCCGAGTAGAGAAGGTGCCGGGGGAGACGCTGTTGTCGCGCGCACCGGGAAGTTCCTCAAAACATCAGCGTATGCGAACAGGCACGCGGGTACGTTGCGGGGAAAACAACAACAACGAAAAGGAATCCCAATTCTCAAAGGGAAGTGACAGCACGGAAGTGAGTCAAGGCGCTTGCAAAAGGCGCCTGCGCCGTATGCGAATGACAGTGACACAGCAAAGAGATAACCAACACGACCCCTCCCCTCCTCAGAGTGTAGTATGTATCTGTGGAGGAACGGAGCTCGTAAGTGAAGAAGATTAAATGGCGGAGACGGAGTCGTCTACTGGCTAAGACGCACATGCGCATACAGAAAAACTGCGAGTTAGGCCCAAAACGTAAGATATGACCACTTAACTGGCGCTGTCCCACACGCGAAGCACAAACGAAAGGGAAATTCGAAAAAAAAAAAGGCACACATTCGACCACTACACATCCCCTACTGAGTCAAGAGGTGAGGGGGGGGGCTATGTGGTCCCTTGAGAGCACACAAAGAAGCGGCAGAACTACATTTTGTTGTTCAAGGATTTCCGCCTTTGCCATACCGGACAAGTCAAACTCCGCTCTACCCGGCTCAACACAGATCCTCTGCAGGATGGGAGGCAGCGTTAGAGAGTCACTAAAGCAGTTCGTCAATCCAGTCATTGGAGCGCCACCTCTGCCTCACACCCTACCCACCCACCCCGCTCCACAGGTTGCTTCACAGCCGCTCTCATTGTGTCGCTCACCACTGGGCGCATCCCTCGGGGCAAGACACAGGCTCCCCACACCAGTGGGCAGCGCGGCCTAGGTGCGGCATATTCGAGCCACACGGACACGTTGCCCCATCATGAAGATGGCACAAAGCGGGTTCACTGTCGCAGGTCGTTCTGACGCAGCGCCATCCAGGACTTGACCGCCGGAATCAGCATTGACACATCACGCTAGCCTCGCTACATTGTAGGCGCTTGACCCTGATCCTACGCCAAGGCGCCTTCTTCTTCCGCTAGGAAAGGAACACTACCTCGAAAAGGTCACAGAGCTAAGAGTCACTTCAGGTAGACTATAAGAGATCTCACCTTCATGAGCTACCCAGACACACGAGTGCTGGTACACACGCACGCCCACAGCCGCGTGGGCGACTCGACGGCGAGGACGCAGAAAAAACGACCATGGGTATCGCTATGCCGTGTCACGGGACCGTTTGATGGTGCGCACAGAATTCGTGAACATAATGAAGACGTACAGCAGCATCAGAATAATCAGAATGCCACCAAACGCGAGCAACCTGCGAGAGCCGCGTGGCAGTACCCTGCCTCCACGGGCGTGCGCTGTTCTCATGGCATTGTGCCCCAGAGGACTTCGAAGCCCTACGTCGTTCTCCCTCCACCCCTTCCACCAGCGCGCTGCCTCTTGCACCCAGTTCTTCCAGGTGTGGTTCTTGTCGTATGTAACGCGCTGTTCCAGTGCGAAGGTGTTGAAGGGCTGTCTCACGCGCACGGGGATTACTTGAGGAACACACACGCGTGCGCTCAACTCGTTCTGAGCAGAGAGGGATACTTGACTGGCGGACGTAGTGTTTAGTGTGTGGCGCAGTTGCATCACCTGCTCACGCAGCTTGCCTTCCCTAACGGCAGCTTGTCGGTTCTCGTCCATGAGACACTTCGTTCGATGCTGCTCACGAGACAGCTGCAGCGCAAGTTCCTCCATCTGCCGTTGGCAGTGCTGCAGTTCCGCCTCGCACACACGCACACGAGACTCTGCTTGTTGCACTGCCTCGTGTAGATTGCAGTTGTCACGGTAAAGGTTGTCTAGGGCCTCGTCGCGTGCACTGCAGTCGTGGGTCAGGCGTTCCAGTTTCTCTGCCACCGCATTATCACCAGCAACAAGCCGCAGTGCTGCGCTGCTTGAGTGGTTGCTTCGGTGTCGCTGTGCGCACCTGTGTCCTCTAAAGACACAAGGAAGTGCGTATCTGCACCTTTGCACGGTAGGTAACTGGTGTCGTTGACGTCCTCTGCGTCTGGGTGCTGGGTGACGCTTGCAGAGACCGGCTCCACGCTGCGAGACGCTCGGTTTGGATCGACGGAGGCACTCTCGATACGAACGCGCCCTCCACGTTGCCACTCAGCGATCTCCTCGCGCAGACGCCTTAGCTCTCCACACTCCAAAGCGGAGCACCGCGCTATCGCCTCGGCGCGGAGCTCCTGCTCCTGCTTTATACAGTCACTCAACAACGCCTCTCGCTCAGCATGCCTCGCAGCGTTGTTCTCAAGACTCTCAATGAATGACTCATAGCTGGTCCGTTCCTCGCTCCACTGTGCCACGAGTTTCTGCAGCGCCACACGTACCTCAGCATCAAGGCACGAGACAGACACACCGTTCGCATGCAGCACTAGCTGCGCTTCTTCATATTGTTTCTCACTTTGCAGCCGGCTTCGCTCTTCACCGTTCTGCATCACCATCTCCTTCAGCCGCTCAACCTGCTCGCGTAGAGAAGCAACGTAGGTGGCATCAAGCACAGAGTCGTCCGGAGGGTATCGCGAAGCCTTGCTAGAGCTGCTACCTAACGCTGTGCTAGGGATAGAAGGAACTGTAGAAACGCCGCCAAAGAGCTGGTGCTCCACTAAGTGCTGAATCGCAAGTTCGAGATTCTCATTCGTGCACTTCCACAGCTTTCGCGCTGCGGCAAAGCGGAGGCGGAGATGTGTGAGCTCCTTTTCGATCGAAGTGCTCTCTTCCCTCAGCTCCTTGTAGGACTGCTCGTGGAGGAATAGCTCCTGCGTAAGGGTGGAAATGTGCTGTCTTAGTACTACTGGATCACTTTGATCGTCTAGGTTGCTGAGTTGCGACGGAGCTACCCTTCCTCGGGAGTCCTCATCACCGAGCGCCACAACAGTCTGGAATGTGCTCAACAATGAGTTCATGCTAGAAATAAAAAATTAAACAGCAGAGAGGAACACCAAAGAAGGGAAGAGATGCCTTTGTGTCAGTGTATATGTACGATGAGAGGACAGAGTGAAGCGGAGTTACCAGCAACCCACTCGCCAAGTGCTCGCGTTGTGATGCAGCTTTGTGATACGCCTAAGTATATCAACAGCAGAAGAATGAACAGGGGGAGTGGTGAGAGCAAGAGGATGGGGTAGAGAGAAGCAGGGTGGTGAGGGCGATGATGAGTGCAATGGATGCCAAGCACAGACGAGACAGTTTCTTTTTTAATTAGTGCAGTCCATAGGAGCAACACGCACGCAAGACGCAGAAGGACGATCAAACAGTCGCCAGATTCGATCTGGCGATTTCTGCATGATATGAGCGGTGAAAGAGAGAGTGAGAAAGCGGCATTCGACGAAGCAACAATGTACACTTCAGAACGCCTGCCTCTATGCGCCTCCACGAGTAGTACGTCTGGTGTGGTTCTTCGCTGCTTCTTTTCTTTCTCGCTCGCGTTTGCGTCTCTGCTAATGTGATCGTCGCTGCCACTTGCTCAGACAAGAATGATACGGCAACGCGACGGAGAGTGAGGAGCCCCTCTTCTGCATCGCAAGCGGTACCAAAAAAAAAAGAACCAACAACGATACCCGCGTCGGTGGCGGATGTGCGGGGGCGGAGTGGGGGTCGTAGAGAGCGTGAAGGGAAGGAGGAGAGAGTCCACCCGCAGCTGTGCAGTAGTCGTGTCTCTGCCTCGTCATTGTGGGCCCCCGCCCACTCTTTTCGACTGCTGGACCTGTCCATCGGATACCTACGATCTCTGGACGTTTGCCAGTAGAGCGCGGATAGTGTTCTCGCAAAAGCCACACACCTCTTCCTCAGTGCCAGGGTCTATCTTAACCTCGCAACGTTTCATGTCAGCATCTTCCACCACAAAGCCGCCTGCGGTGTGCAGGCAAGTGCCGCGCTCGACAACGTGCGCAACGGTCTCGTCCGAGATCTCGCCGTAATATGTGAGGGTTGTGTTGGGCATGGACGCTTGTTTCCCAGTCCCGAAGTCGTACAAGACAGTCGTCATGACAGTGGCCAGGTTGTCGTTAGAGTACGACTTTATAAAGGCTACGGCTTGCTCTGGCGACTCGGGCTTTTCACGAATCTCGCCGTGGTAGTTGACGACCTGGTCAAAGGTGACGGCGACACTGCCCGGTCGGTGAGCGATACGGTGCGCCAATGCAGTGTCACGCGCCACCTTAGCTCGTAGCTCCTCCATCTTTGCCTGCGCAATTGCATACGTCAGGGCAAAGGGGTCCGAATCGCGGATTTGTTTCTCGTCTATAGCAGGTGACAGGTACACTAGGTCGTAGGCGGCACCAAAATGACGCTGTGCAATCTCGCGGCGGCGTCGCGCGCTCGTTCCGATAACCATGATGGGCTTCTCCATTTTCTCCATCGGACGGTACTGCACCCCTGGAGATGTATGTGCCTGTGTTGTTGTCCGCAACCTTCCCTCCCCTCCTGATGGCAGCGATGGAAATTGTGGAGAGTCGGCAACGAAGCAGAAACAACTCCGAAAAAAAAAAATAAGAAATACGCCAGTACACAGCGACACAGGATTGAGTAGAAGACCGCGGATGCTCAAAAGGGATCGGGGGCAGCGCTCGCAACCACCGATGAAGCGGCTGGTACGGCTGTTTTACTATGATTCGCCCTCTCTGTATAGGATCCCACGAGTAAGGCGACGTGCTCCGCTCCCCCCCCCGCATAATATACCTACATATGGAGGGAGGGAGGGAGGAGGTGTACATATAACCAAAAGCCGTAGGGGGCCTAATCACTGCCGTGGAAGTCAGTTGGCCTTCACCTCCCCTTTCCTTTCTGTTTGTTTTTGTTTTTGAAGTTGCAAAGGTGTGGGTAAGTGTTGGTGCTTATCACTTTGCGTCGTCGTGCTTCAACTCACGCTTCACGATGAGTGAGTGGAGCAGAGTGACAGGGAAGTAGGCAGAGAGGGGTCACGAGCGGAGAGAACAAAGGGGAAGGAGGGAGATCAATAACACTAAGCGCACGCACCACAGGGAAAAAGGGTAACGACAGCGAACCCGCCTTCCGTTGAGGTCCACAACTACGCCCAACATGCTTCGCATAGGTGCATTCGCTGTCGCCATTGTCGCCGCACCTCCCCTTCTCCGCACATGCTCTATGCGCCGCTTTCCTGCAGCACGAGTTGACATCCACTACCACCCCCCTCCCTCACAAACACACACACACACACGCCCATGCATTCCATTCCCTCTCAACAACCACAGGAATACGCTACGCCAAGAGAGACAGACACCCATGCATCCGAACAAACTACGCCTAGCACACATACCACAAGTCACCTCGTTCAGTCTCGTTACGTGTAACGCAGCTCTGGGAATATGGTTTGGTCCTTGGTGGGGGGCGCATGCTTCAAGTAGGCGGTATACGTCGACCAGATCTTCTTGCTCTCCAACTGGAACGTGTCCTTGTGTCGACGTGTTGTGCTAAGCAAGATTTGTTCCTTGAGCAGCTCGCTCTGCTGGCGCTTGTGGAAAGTCTTGCTGTCAACCTCCAGGCGCTGCACAAACTGCTTCAGCTTCTCTCGCGGCACGTGGTTAAACTTGACGACAAACGGGTGTTTCAGCAGCTGCTGCACAGACCACCGCATCGACTCCTCGACACAAACGCTGCGTAGAATGAAGTCGTAGAATACCTCCGACCAGTTGAGCGGCTTGTTCATCTTGGAAAGCTTCAGCTTCCCTCCGTAGTTCCAGAAGTCAGACTTGAAGTGATCACAGGGGTGAACGCCAGCCGCCAACTCCATTAACATAATGCCCAAGGACCACACGTCCGCCTTGGCCGTGAATTCCACCACCGCCTCGCCGGCGCCGCCGTCAGCGCTGCGGTGTAAAATGTTCGCCGCAAATCTCTCTGGCGCCTTGTACAGCATTGTGCCGAGGTCGATGCCTCGGCGCTCGACGTGCTGCCGGTCTTCCATCACACAGCCGCATCCAAAGTCGGCCAGCTTAAACTTCTGCTTGTCATAGCAGAGCAGCACATTGGCGGGCTTCAGATCACAGTGAATAATGAAGTAGTCGGTGTGCAGCTCATTTAGCCCCATCAACACGTCCCGTGCCAGCATTGAGAGAAACACCTCCGGCATCGGTGTTTCACGTTTCACGCTCCTCTCCCATGCTGCGGGCTCTTTATACGTATTGCGACCCAGCACATGCCGCGGAGAGCCGTAGAGAGCCTGGTTCTTGCAGCATTCCTTCATGGTCTGCTTTGATGACGGGTCGCCGGACATGTAGTTCCGAAAGGTCGACTGCGTCACCCGCATCAACTCCTCGCTAGGGATGCGAGAGATCATCTGCTGAATGTCTTCCACTGTGAAGGACATGAGTTCCATCAGGATGCTCAGCTGCCTCTTCTCAGCATCCAGCGAGGCCACAGCATTGAACATCTGCATGAGGTGCGCTGGCGGCGGACGCGATCGCTGCAGTGTGATCATGGTCAGCTCCTTCACGAGTCCTTTCTTACGTCCCTGCCGCTCTACGTCGTTTGTCGCATTCATTGCCTCGTCAATGTTCATGCACTTGAGTGCGTACAACTTGCCATCCACGCGGACGCGGAACACCGTGCCTTGGGTGCCCTTGCCAATCATCTCCTCAACCACTACATCATCCATATCAAGCGAGCAGTTGCTGTGGCCAATTTCCTCCGCGGATATCTGCTTTGTCCGCCGCACTGCGGCGCTGCGACTGGCGTGCCCGCTGTTTCGATAGCCGGCACCCGAACCCATTGACACGAGGGACGACGAGCTGTCCTGATGTCGCAGACTGGGGAAGCTCCCGGAGTACGGAGGGCGAGCAACGGCGTTAAAGCCAGCGGTGGGAGAGAACGCTGATCTTGAGGTGGCTGCCGTTCCAGGGGACATTGCGGTCATGGGAGAAGACAACGAGGTACCTGTTACGGTGCTATCACACCGCAGCATGCCCTGCACGAGGGAGCAGCTTCTGCTGCTGATGCTGGCGAGAGACTTGGCCGTGGAGTTGCGAAACAGCGGCGAGCCAGATGGTATCTTGGCGTCTTCAAACAGGGACGCCCATGAATTCGCGAGGGGGACCGATTTCGCGGGGGGCTGCGGCACAAATAGGGAAGCTAGGGCGACAGCCTTGTGGAGCGACGGTGTTGTAAGTAAGGGAGAGCTCGTGGTAGACGGCATTAGTGACGCAGGCGCTTCCACAGCGAGGAGGCTAGAAGAGGCAGTCCGTGGTGCTGGAGCTGTCCCATCACGGACACCGTGGCCAGTCGACATTTCAATGTTCAAGATGGCTTCCTCCACTGTGTCCACAGAACGGGCAAGCTTCTTTCGCCGTAGTCGCTCTACCAGCAGCCGTGCATCTTCCGTTCCAGTAAAAGTGCTCTTTCCCTCCACAAACATTGAGATGCCGTCAATCAGTACGAAGATGTTCGTGTTGTTAACGTGAATAAATTTGGCCTCGTTCTGCGCCGACATCGTCGCCGGCGACAGACAACCGGAAGCACCAGCGACGGCACCTGATTCACCACCACCTTTCGCCCTGCATTCCACAGACCTGCTGCCGCCATTGCCTGCCACCACCAGCCCCGTCGAGTTAACCGCGGAGTTGATGTTCGACAGACTCGAACCGCTCGCCCTGTGAAAGCACGGCTCCGTTGTAATCATTGGCGAAACTGTGTTGTCATCCACATCGATAAAGAACTTGTTGAGCTCCTGCTCATTCTTCTGCTGAACCTGTAGCTCAGGGGCTGCGTGATCCATGAGCCCAGCCAGATCGAAGCACGGGCCCGACGTACGGAGCGGACGCTTTGCACGCATGGTTCGTTTGCTGTGAATACGGCGTCTTCGAAGCAGGAGAAGAAGATTTACAGTACCTCACCGCCTCAAGCTTCTCCAGTGAAGCCAAGAAAAAAATGGTAGCAGCAGCCGCAGTAGTGAAGAAAGGCAAACGCACGCGCACCGTAGGACAGTGTGAATATGTGCGGTAAGGGGGAAGGGCTTCACGTGAACAGCACGACCAGACTGCCTACGAATACACAAACTCGTTGCCTAAAACGCAGAGCTCAGCGTGCGGTTGCGCAAACGGCAGTGATAGTGCGTTTCTTTCCCTTTCTGCTTTCCCTTCTGTTGGTTACGAGCAGAACTACGCTTCGCGCTTTCTGGTCAACTCTCTGTCGCTGAAATGCATTCGCCCACACCACAGGAAACAAAAGTGCGAAAGATACACAACGTGCCCACACGCGCCGACGGCCACGTCCTCCAGTTTTTACCTTGTGTGGATGTACGTCCCTGCAGGTGCAAAGGGAATACACATGAAACCCAGTCACAGCTATGGTAGCACGGACACTTGCCCTCCGACGCTCCTCGCACTTCCTGCTGTGACGTATATTAGCCGCCTGTATCGCGGACCACCGCCAGCACCGATGCAGCAGCCACCGCACACAAGCAGAGCACGCGGAGAGACAAAGGGGAGGGGGGCGAAGAGCGTCAGTCAGTCACTGAGAAGAGACGTCCGCCCTCACGGCCTATGTATCAAGCCTTCGTGTGTGTATGCGTGTGTGTGTGTGTGTGTGTGTCTTTCCGCTCCTGAGTTCCACCCGCGCAGCATCAAGACGAGACAACCGATGAGGCTGGTGCTTGGCTGGCGCCGCACTAAGTGAGAGGGAAGCTCCTTCGTGTTTTGAGAGGAATGGAGACAGCGTGGTACCATCAGCGAGCGGGAAGGAGCAACAGGTGGCGAGCCCCGACGAAGACTACAAGTGAGACGGAAGTGCGTGAGGTAAAGAAAGGGGAGGAGTGAAGACGACTCGAGAGGCTGTGAAAAAGAAGAAGACACACACACACACATGAACGAACGCCTGCAGCACCAAACACAGTGCCCCAAACATCTTGGTGGTGGCGTGGCTCGGAGAGAGAGAAAGAGGAGGTGGCGCGAGGGGGAGTGAGTTCTGTCTTGCGGTTAGCGAGGAGGGCATTCCCGAGACACCTGTCATGTCTCCTCCCTGGTTGTGTTCTACTTTGCGTTGCGTGCGTGTCTGTGTGCTTTCCATGGCGGCAGCTTGAATGATCGCCACCGGCGTATCCTCAGACCAATCGGATAATGTAAAACGAGAGATGGGCACGAGATTTCCCAGTTTTGGCTAGCAAAGCTGCCACGCGGTACAACAACTGGCGAAAAGGAGAAAAAATTAAGCAGACCCGTGAGACCCTCTCCGTGCGTGCCTGCAGCAAGAGGGTCACGATAGACCGATTCGCAGTCCTGCCAACAGTCACACACACACACACACACACACACACACACACACACACACACACACATCATCGCTCTTTCTCTTATCCCTTTAGGCGCCCTCCTGTGGGTGTCCTGGCAGTCGCACCAACACTAGCACAATGGACATCGGCTGAAAAAAAGAGAGAGACTCGTCCCCTGCACGCTGCATATCAGTCGTCATCTTCCTCCACAATAGACTCCTTGGTGAAGGTGGAACGGGCATCGAGCGCCGGTGGATTGCGTGCGCCGGCATAGAGCACATGCGGTGGTGGAAGGTCGGCTCCCAAGGCATATCGACGGTAACATAGCTCACCAATGTCGACCTGTACGTCTGCGGCCTCAGCTCCTCAGCGACACGAAGGGCCTCCAGGTACCACTCCGCCCAGATGATGCCGGTCGCCTTCCCTTCCTCTACCTCCAGAAAGCTTGCCTGGCCCTCTGCTTCACTGGCGAGATTTCGTTGTGAAGTTGTTTTTCCTGCCGCTCGCGGAGTCGTGCAGCCGCGGCAGCGGCAGCGCCCGACGTACCATCATTGGCGGGCGCTGTCCACTTGTTGAGATGGACGCTGCGTCCGGATTCGGCGCCTTCAAGTCTGCTGGAGGCGACGTCACTGCTACGCTCATCTCGTTGTAGGCATGTTGCATGGTGAGGACGGTGTTGCTGTTCTTTCCGTCTACGGAGATCTTGTCAAGTAGGTCACTCATGCCGCTCGTCAGTGCCTCGTCCTCGTCTGCCATGTCTTCGATGGAGTCAGAGTCGCTCGTTCTGCTCCGGTTTCCTTCGAACGCGGCGGAGGCGTGCCGGTGCTTGCGACGCTCCTGCTGCGCACGCAAGCGCTCCCGCAGCATCATTTCGCGATTGCGGTACTGCACGTTCACCGAGCTAATGGGGTTGCTGGCGGGGTCCCAAGACTCAATGAAAAGCAATATCGACTGCCGAAGAGTCCTGCACACAGTTGTGTAGAGTTCACATTCGCTGAATATAGTTGAGAGGGCCCAGTGTTGGTAGCGCCGCATACACCCGATTAACACGTTCGTTTGTAGCTCGCCAAGAGGGCAGGCGAATAGCACTGGATGCCACCGCCTGTCCACTGCGAAGTCCAAGGCTCGTATCACGTCGCGGCAGCTAAAATCGTCCCCACTGTTCATTCCATCCACGCACCAGGTGTGCATATCTACAATATCCATAATGTGAATGGGACCGCGAGTGAGGCAGCTGCTGGCGGCCTTCCCGGTGACTTCTGACCCCAGCAAGCGCTTCACCGGGCCTGGCAGCTGCTCGATAGAGAGAAGCACAATATGCGTGATACCGATGTGGCGCAGGTACAGAACGTTTGCCTCGGTGGGGTATGCGCTTCGATAAATGCCATCTTCTACCATGGCGAAATTTGGCGGCGGCACCAGTATTGGGCCGTTCGCTTTGCTTGGTGACGCCATGATCGTAGAAGATCAGCCACCTGAAAGGGGGAAGAAGTGTGCATATAACCCACTTATACTCAAATGCTTGTGTCGAGCTCTTCCTGGGTCTTTGCACCACTACTTAGTGTCCCTCGCTCATCTGAAAGTATAGAGAGGGGTAGGGGGACGACGAGAAATCGATGATGAGTTGAGGAGATTCATTCCATTTTTCGAACGTGTGATGAGCAATGACACCAACCCTGTTCGGCGCCACCTGGTGAGGAAGGAGGAAAAGACTGATAGTAGCAGGTTGTTCCCACGGAGTTGCGATTTTTCGGGAACTTCGATAAAAGTGCAGCGTCCACCCCTCCTTACCCACGGTCCCACCTGTCCCAGGGTCGCTAGCCGGGCCTCGAGCGTTCAGGTATACGCGGCCGCGCATAGAAGGTCGAGCACTGACGCATGAATCTCGGCGTCAGTCCCATGACTGCGTGCGTAGGCATTACGGAAGGCGGAAAGGCCTGCCGTACTGTCGAGGTACGGGTGTACTGCTGCTCCTCACATCAGCGCCATGAACGCCGAAAGACTACAGCGAACCCGCAGGGCTTGGCCGCGTGCGTGCTACCAGCGTCTGACGACCCCAGCCGCTACTGGCAACGACCGTCCGCCTCGTATGTCGAGGAACGCATACCGCTCCCCATCCTCGCGGCGTTGCCATGCATGAAGGTCGCGCTCAGCGGCAGGCGCCGGAAGACGCGCGCTCGGCGGCAAATCGCCCACGGGCAGAGAGGAGGCCGCGTGGCCCTTGAAAACCAGGCGGTGCGTCATCGTAAGAAACCCACAAAATGTGCAAGCAGGACGTCCAGGACTCGGGCAGCAGGCCAAAGGCGTCACATGAGCCGCCCAGTCTTTCCGTGGCAGTTGCTTGATCGCATCAGCACTCAGTTTGGTGCATGTCAGTTCTCCGACGCGGCCCGTTCCAAAGCTGTCGTCCTACACCGCGCCAGCAAGCCCGTGCCTATGGGAGACGCCAGTCCGTTTGCTGCTCAAGGTGCTGTCGGCCGTTCGCCGGTGCGTCGAGTCGCCAGCAGGGCTGTCCCATCGCCTGTGTCGCCACTCGTCAGTTGGTGCTGTTGATCCACATGCTCACGTGATCGCTAGAGGTGAGCCGCTCCGCACACACAGAGGATGGCAGGCCAATGCTGCTGCCACCATCTGCATCACCGCTGGTCTAGCGGTCAAGTCCGTTGGGTGCGCGTTCGTCGCTGATGCACGGAGCCGCCTCTGGCGGGCAAGCTAAAGAGTGCCCGCAGGTGCAGGGGAAGAAGCACCTGCAACGAGGACGCTGTCGGCTCCGTCACCCTCCACACTCGTCGAGCGCGAGCTCCCGCGCCTCCGTAACGATGCTCTTTTCCAGCCAGCGGCTGGCTTGTCGCGGCCAGAGGGGGAGCCGCCGTCTGGAAGTCCCTTCCTCTCTTCCACTACGGTGAAAACCGACCCGAGGAGAGGGTCCGTGCCCGCTCGCCTCCTGTGCACCTCTTGTCATGTACATAACGAATGCGGGTGCGGCATCCCTTAGGGCGGCGGCCATTGCTGCGGCAAGTCGGCAGGCGGGCACTGCTGTGGGGCGTGCGCACGCAGTGACGCAGTCTCAGCTCGCACCGCCCACGAGGAGGAGCAGAGTTCCTGAGCCGACACAACCTCGTCGGCCAGTCGGTTTATAAGCCGCTGAGGAGACGCTGGCAGAGCTGCCACAGGTCACCCTCGGTGTGCTCCAGCCCGCATCCGGGCTTGTGGAAGGCAACGTAGGACTGGTGCGTCCAAAGTCCCTACAACTCGTCCCAATGCAGCGGGCAACTCTCTTCGCTCGCCCGTCCTTCCTCCAGGCAGAGATGACTTTGAGGCACCCCTCCCATGAGGCCTCCCGCGCCCATTGTTGGCGCACTGGGTAATGCACACGCCCAGGCACCCTATTTCATTTTGCAAGCGTCGCGGGATGGCTGCGTTGGGGGTAAGGAGGGGCAGCAACGCCACCGAGCGGGGCCTCCTCTGTGGTCCCCCACACGAGCCTCCGGTGATGCCGCACTGAGCGAGGGGAGCGTAGTTCTCATCAAACTCGGCAAACAACAGAGTGGAAGTGTCTGCTATGTACGTTGGCGAGTTCATGGGCAGGAAGGCTGCGCGAAAATGTTCGCATGAAAATCCCACCGGAAGCCGGTTCAGCTTGGGTGAGGCAGGCGAAGGTGGTACACACAATGGGGTGTGATTTGGCCAATGTTGAATATGCAGTCGTATGATAATGATGCCTCCTCTTAGCGTGCTGGAGCTGATGCCAGTTACTTGCTACACTAGAGAATGCGGAAGAGGTTGAGGCACAGAAGCAAGAGTCTGCTTCATTCATGGTTCTTGGCTACACATGCACTGCAGAGGCTCCGTCTCTTCGAGTGCCAATGAACGAGTTCTCTTCCTATGAACGTCAATGACAACAGAAAGAAACTCGTACTGGAGCTGAACTTCGCCTCACAGTTCGCCTATAGTTGCTCACATAAAGCGAACAGTGAACCCCACCCCACCCCTCTCTAACATCTTACCCGGCATTGCTGTCATGGACGTTCTGTCTAGAAAGTGAAGTGAAGGACACGTGATGTTTATCCTGTGGAAGATGTACGAGCGAGCAGCAGCAGCAGCAGAGAGAGGTTGCACCTGGAGTGCGCTATCTCCACTATGCGTCAGTATTGGAGAGAGAGAGAAAGAGATTTAGCTCCCTTATTTTTTTCGTGGAAAGACAGCACGCCCTCCAACCATGCGAGTCAGCGGGTAAGGACAGTGACTCCCCGGAATAAACTACAGCGTCATCTTCCCCTATGCGTACTTGACAGGAGGGATAACATGGCATTGAAGCGTGGTCATCCATGAACACCGCTGCATTGTTCGCAGGCGAATCACGATTGCTATGCCAAAGCATGCCCATGGGGCCTCTTGTCTTTCGCTGAAGCCTCTTCTGGCCCTCATATGTTTTTTTTTCTTTTGCTGCTTGTCGTGTTCTTCGCCCCTACCTTAACTCACAAATGACTTGGCGCATTGTGCGCACCCCCTTTACGTTTTGCCTGTGCATGTGGATGTCTATGCGAGCGTGCAGGGTAGTAGAGATGTATGGACAGGTGCGTAGGTTCCTGGGTGTCTCTCCCACAGGACATCCGTCTCGCTCGCCAACCGCCTGCACATACACGCACAAGCATGCACGTACACCTACATGGGGAACTAACGCACCCAAATATACCGGAACTCACGAAGTAGCGACGCTTCGCATTGAGGATTATTTTGTTTTTCTTCATGCGAGGAAACCCTAAAAGAGAGAGAAGACTCCACATCGATTTTACCACCGACACCACGACGCACCCCTTAAAGGATATAACATTTAACAGAGTCACTCACACTCACTCCCACACACACTCTCTCTCTATTTGCATTCAACCGCCAACCATGTCGGTCAAGAGGAAGATAGAACCTCCCCATCATCAAGCATACACACTCACAGTCTATAGCACGACCACATGCGTACTTCAACATACACACACCCATACCGATACGACATCCTTAACAGTCACCATTGCAGCCACACTGCTTTGCTAAAACACGTTGACAACGAGGTGCGCGTAGAACAGAGGGGGGGGGCGTGGCTAAAGGAAAAGAGGTCCTGAGTTTAAATAGAAGTGCGGCAGCTGAGAAGTTCGGTGGGCAAGGTAGACAACATGCTAAACTCATACACCTACCGATTCAGCAAACACATTCTCTACATTTTTCTTTCGCTGTGCGGGTCTCTGCTGTAGCTGCCGGCACCGCTACCACCGGTGACCCCCACACCCTCACACGTTCTCACGTATTGCGGTAGACTCCTTACACCTCCCCACCTCCCGATGACACCGCTGCGCCCGATCTCTACGAGAAACACGTGACATGAAAGGTGAAGAAAGTGAAGGCCAGTAAAGTACTAGCGATCGGCAAAGCACTTTGCACTCATAATAAACCCTTCACTGCTTACCTTGCCTTGTCAACCATATCGGTGAGAGAGCATGTTAGTGCTGCTGCTCCTCATTCGGCTTTGTAACAATGACGTCATCAATCTTGAGGATCATCTTCACTACCTGTGTCGCCAGGCGCAGCTGCGAGCACTTGCCGCTCAAGGTCTCGAAGACCTGCTGCTGCTTCATGTCGATCGTCCCGCGGTCCATGCAGTCGATACCGGCGTACGGATTTTTGCCCTCCATCTGCGCTTTGCGGGCATCAGAAAGGGCGCGGATGGGATCAAGACCACTGTTGAGGGCCAGGTTAATGGGGATGGACTCGAGGGCATCAGCAAAGGCGCGAATAGCGTACTGGTCCACTGTTGACACGGCATCGGCATGTGCAAGTACCGCGGACGACGCCGCCAGCTCCGCGGAACCCCCGCCATAGACGATGCGGTTGTCGCGGATGAGGTTGCGTACCATACAAATGGCGTCGTGCAGGGCACGCTTTGCCTCCTCAATCATCATCTTATTGCCACCGCGGATGAAAACGGTGACGGCCTTGCTATTGGGGCAGTTCTCGATAAAGATCATGCGGTCCCTCGTGGTGCCAAAGCCAACCTCCCGGACGCGGCCGCATGTGCCGAGCTTCTCCGCCGTCAGATCTTCAAAGCGCGGAACGATGCGGCCACCAGTTGCGATGGCGATCATCTCCAGCTCTACGCCGCCCACCCAGCGCACCGCCGGCAGCTGGTTGCAATAAAGCAAGTAGTTGGCCTCATCATCAAAGCCCCACTGGCAAATGACGAGGTCGGCACCAGCGTCCTTGCAGCGCTGCACCTCAGAGCGGAAGTACTCTTGCTCCTGCTCATGTAGCTCCCGTACGTGCTCGGCGCTTTTAATCTGTAGAGTATGCTTTGTCTTTGGTTTGGGTGGTTCAAAGGCGCATGTCAGGATGGCCATCTTCGGGTTTGTCAGCTCCTTCGGCATCTGCGGATGCGAGAAGTCCTTATCAAGAACAATGCCATCCACGAGGCAAGTGTCCTCCAAGCGACCCCCCACCTTGCCCTCAACCTTAATGAGGTCCATGTTCACGTCGCGCCGCTCTATGTCGGCCACGGCGAGCACCGCATCCACGCAGACCTGCGCCAGACGGTCGCGTTCGCGGTTCACCACTTTTGAGTTGAGTGTCGACCGGGCCGTCTGCAGCAGAAACTCCCTTTTCTCCAGAGAGATAGTCTCCGCCACTTTCTCGAGGCGCATGCACGCTATCTCGCACGCTTTCTCGTAGCCCTCAGAGATGCGAGAGCTGTGGATGCCCTTGTCGAGCAGCGCCGTAGCCTGCTCCAGCAGCGCCCCTGCAAGGCACACAACACCAGTGGTCCCGTCACCGATCTCGGAGTCCTGCGACTTGCTCAGCTCGACCATGAGCTGCCCAACTTCGTTGTCAATGTCCATGAGGTCTAGGATGGTGGCGCCATCGTTCGTGACAACCACCTCGTTGTCCGGAGTGGTCAGAATCTTATCCATGCCACGCGGCCCAAGGCTCGACTTCAGCACATTAGCGACGCCAAGTGCAGCGAGGATATTCGTCCTCTGCGCTTCAACGCCGCTCACACGCTCCTTCTGCTGCTGCTCCTTCACCAGCAGAAAGGGGCGTCCGTACTCATCAAACGCAAGAGACATGTTTCCTAAAGGAAAGAAACGTCAGCTGCAGGCGTGCACGTAAACGTGGACCCTTTCCTGTTGCCTCTCTGTGATCCTGCGTGTGTGGGAGTGGAGGGTGGGGGTGGGGAATAGGGAACGTACCGGGTAAAGAAAAGGTTTCGTGTTTGCTTGCCTGTGTGTGCGCGAGAGTGCAAATGCGCAGAGACGCTGCCCAACTATTAAAGTACGCCAGAAAGAAAGAGAGACGATGGAAAATGACGCCAGATGTCTTCGTGTTTTCTCCTCTCGCCTGCGTTGATGACGTGTCTTCAACGCAGAGCAGCACCACCCAAAAGGGAATAAAGTCCAGGTGGGAGAAGAAGGCGAGAAGCAAGCAAACGGCCCGTGCTAGGGAACTACCACACGTCAGAACAGCGTAGCAATGCGAAAGAGAGGAGGGGGCAGCTTGCATCCGTTGCGTGATCACGTAGACGTGGCAGTACGTGTTTATAGGTACGTATATAAAGAGAGAGAGATATGTGGGGGGTGGGGGGTGGAAGGTGTTGTCGTGCACCGCAAGGGGGCGGGGTGAAGAGGAGGAGGGGTATAGGAAAAGCGAGGAGAGGAAGGCGTCTCTTCACCTTGTCTGTACCTTTGCTGCCACAGTAGCTGCCTCCAGCTTAAGGTAGTTTACACAGCAATGGCGTTTTTTTCGGTAGATTTCGTTGTTGTCTTTCAGTGTAGTAAGACCAACGGTGTGGGAGAGGACGACACACGGATACAGATGCGCACCCAACATCCAATGGAACGCTCGTCTCTGCGTTTCGTTCATTGGGTAGGCATCGAAGCAGCAGATCAAGTCCAGCGCGTGCTGTGCAGTATAAATCGCCGCCTACATACATCTCCGCTTTTTTTCTAAAGGGTGTACCACCGAATGCGGTGCGCTCGCGTCGTATCACACGAGGGACGAACATCCTCTGAAACGTCAACCTCTCTATTCTCCACCAACTGCTGCGCACACCCCGTCGCAGGTTACGCATCAGGCGCGCCGGTGGTTGAGCAACCTCCCTCAACCAGCTGGAGGTGCGTTTCTGAGTGGAGGTGCTGACTGGCAAGCCCGCGCCAGAAGTTCACGATGACGTTCATTCGTGCCACCTTCTCCGACCCATCATATGGTATGTGGATAGCGGCCGACGCCGCGAACGGCACCGATGGCTCGGATGAGACTGATATCGGGTGTAACCGCACGTTGTGCGTATCACGATCCGCTGCGCGTTGGTGTATTGAGTGCTTCAACTATGCCAGGTGAGTGGCCTTTGCTTCGGCTGCAAATCACCGTCGAATATTGTCACAAACGCATCGGAGGTATGGAGGTGTGTCGTTAGGAGGACGGTGGACTTGCATTGGACCGTGCCAGCGACGGTGATCAGCGCCCTCTCAGGCGGTATGTCAATGTCACAGTACTGCCGCTCCTGCCGCCGATGGTGGAAGCGGTGGCGCTCTGTCCGGCAGCCAGTGTCATAGGTCCTTTTCTGTAGTACACCATCTCCCTCCCTCCGAGCACGGTGAACGGCTGACAAAGACAGCGAGCTGCTGTGACTCGGCCCACGCCATCCGCGCCGCAGTGAACAGTGAAGAGGCCTTGTCGTAGCCAGAGACTGGGGTGCGCAAGCCGCCATCAACGCAATCCCATACAAGGTGTCGGCTTAGGTCACCGATGCCAGCGACAAACACCTCTCCGTCAGGTAAAAGGCAAATCGACGTGGCAAGGGGGAGTCGTGGGTTGATGATGCGCATCAGCTCGCATGTCGTGACGTCATAGACAAAGACAAAGAGCGCACTTCCGCAGGTGACAAAAGCCCACGCACCCTTTACTTGCACCTCTGCCGCGCCGTCGCAGTCAACCGTGTGTCGTGTGGACATCTCCCACAAATCGCCTCCCCTGCTGTGGCTCGCAGCCTCGATGGTGGTACGCCAGCACACCACAGCACCATTTCCGTGAATAGACCACACCCGATTGCTGCGCTCCTTCGAGGCAAAGTAGATCGTCATGGTCGACCCGCTGCCCAAGCTGCCCGCGCGCCACCCGCGTCCTGTAGAGGGAATCAGCAGGTGGCGTTGTCGCCTGCGACCCTGGCGTAAACGTGGTGATGGGGCCCACGGTCACGTTTTCCGTCGTCGCCACCGACTCCATTTCTCCACGGATTGTGCGTTCGTAGTCCCAGAGGAGCAGTTGATCGCTGAAACCGCTGACAATTATTCTGTCTTGATGGAACACTGCTGTACACACCGGGAAGCCTTGTGGGAACAAGCACACACACTGCACCCTCCTGGACTCTGTGGACGGTTCGGCGGTGAGGATGCCACCCGACGACCTGGGTTGTCAGAGACGCACCACAGTCGACTGATATGCCTTCACTATTGCGCCACAAGAAGAGTGCGGGTGTCAGACCTTGCACGAGGAGGTTCGTTGCACTGTGACTTCCGCGTTTGCACCGCTGCACCGCTGGTGCCAGCTCTTTCGGGCGTCGATGTTGTCAATGTACTTTGGGGGCCCCACAAAGATGTCGTCACAGCCTTCGCTGATCCCATCGCTGTTGCCTTCGAACGAGAAGACTGATGAACAGCGACGGGCAGGGTAGTACTCTGTACTGGGGGTGGGAAACAAATCATGCTTCATGGCATCCCAAGCCCGCCGTTGGAGATTCAGGAGCCCGAGTCGACTCTCCCTCTCAGGCGGTAATATAGCGGTGACGGCAGCCGCAAGCAAAGGTGCACCTTACCAGCAAGCAAGATTTAACACACGCGGTTGGCAGTTGCTCCAGAGACACCGGAACGCTGACTGCTAGCCCTCAAGGCACCGGTACGAGATACGTGGCGGAGTGGGGTAGGTTCGCGGGAAAACACAGAGATGGCCACATCCGTTGAGCGCTCTCCTGCCACAAGTAGTGGTCGAACGAGCGTTACGGCCGTCGGAAGCGATGGGTGCAAGGAACTTTTGAGGAACCTACTTTGGCGGGGGAATTCAGCCTTGCTGGTCCATCTGGGGCCGGCGGCAGAACTGAGAACGATAGCGCTCTCGTCCCGAAGAGCGGCGGTGGCACCAGGCGTGATGCAGACAATACTGAGGACGAGGATGAGGGACTGAGTAGAGCACAAGAAGTGGCTAAAACCACTCCTGAAAGCACGCCTAGGTCCTCTGACGGCGAGGCAGCCTGCCTCGGGCTCAAAACTGGCGGAAGAGCAGCAGAAAGACCGACAATGGCAGGAATCAGGATCGCTGCAAGAGCCTGCGGAACATCCAGCGACGAGGACCGACACGGGGCTCCCGGTATGCCCATGACTAGGGATTGTGAAATTCGGACGACATCCACGTCCGGGACTCTAGGAGTCACAGGCAGTGGTCCAACGGCAGCTGCATGATTGGTGCTAACTCCGAGTCTCGTCTGGCTGGGTGGCACCACCTCAGGGCTCGGCTGTTGAGCTGCAAGCGGGCTCCGAGGAAGGAGCTGCAGGATTGACTCCACCTCGGCCTTCGCCATTACAGAGTCCTCAATGTTGTGCGACGGCGGCAACAGGTGACTACAGTAAACTGACGAGGTGCTTACGACGGTAAGCTGCGTCTTTGTGGGAAGCAGAGGGCGAAGGCAGGGATGCTATCAACAACAACAGCAAAAACGCACAACGGTCTCTGAGGTGGGTCTTTTCCAAAACAGGGCAACTCTGCCGCTGTGATATTTTCATTTTCTATTCCGTGCAACGGAGCATCAGGCTCTATCAGCTCGTGAGGGTGTGGGTGGAAAGAATAGACCCAAGGCGCGTGTGCATGGGGCGCGTGTCTATGCGTTTGCCCCAGTACAAAAAAGAAAAGGAGGAGGTCTCGTTTTCGCTTTGGCGCGATGCCCTGAATGGATGTAGCATACTTTTCACTTCGGTTCGTCTCCGTGAATGACGCCGCGTGCTTGCAGCTGGTCACGCACCAAAGCACGAAACTTTACGTACAAGACACAAGTGCAGCGCGTCACGCCACAGAGAAGAAAAGGGTTAGTGGATTTACAGATGTGCAGAGAGCCGAAGGAGAGCAGCTGCCGTATGAGCACACCACAGCAGCACAGGCCCACATACATGCCCAATAACAGAAGACACGGACGGTGCCAGATGATGTGCGCATCCAGCCAGCGCCAAAGTAACCGCGCCACACCCTCGCTACACAAACAGCACAACCCCTTCGAAGAAAGAAACATACGCCTGGAGCTTTTCTCATCATGCCTCATCCACCACCCACACGCCAGCAAGTATACGCTACAGCAACAGCCCGGCAGCCGTCCCAGCACTGCGGCCCGCAGGCTCTTCCGCTCCCTCGCCGCCCACCATCCCTCCTCGCATGCCGGCCGCGCGACCGGCGCCACGAGGAGAGAGAGCGAGTCCGCAGCAGCAGCCACACGGCTTCTCTGTGTCTCAGCGGGCACCGTTGTCCTTTCAGCACGCCAGGTCCCACGGCTCCATGGCGTCGCGCTCGGCGCCATAGCGGCAAGCAAGGAGGGGGCCGCAGTCCCCTGCCGCTGCACCTGTGAGTGTGCTAGAAGCATAAAGGGCATGCGGCCGCTCCTCATCTGATCTCTCTCCTCTACGCACCACAACCTGCTCAGGACGCAAAGGGGCACTGCAAAGCGGGAGATTGCTGCATGCATGCAGCTACAGATTCTCTCGAGAGCCACAGCAACCTCGTGGAGGGTGCAAAACAACAGTAACGAAGCGTCTCACTGCCTTTGAGCACCTCGCCTTTCCTGAATGCCTTTAGGCCTGTCTTGGATCTTTCTTATGGATGTTGCTTCGTGTTGCGGTGCGCGGGTAATAATAAGGGCGGGAAGCAAAGTCGTAGTTTACTCCGCTGTCAGGGAAACATCATTTTGAGCTGCTGCCGGGCGATTGAGACGTCGTCGTTTACGGAGGCCAAAACGTCACGAATCACATCCACATCAGCGGAGGGGAATTCGATACGGAGGGCCTCCGTCGGTGCTAAGCGCTGCGGCACCTCTGGAGGGGTGCGAGGTGACTGGAGGGGTGGTGGTGTGGAAACGGGTGTCACAGCCGCCGCGCCGAGGCTCGTCTTGGATAGACTTTCAGAGACTCGTAAGTACAGGTGCCGCGACACGAACTGCTCCCGTCCAACATCGGAGACCTTCTTGACGTACTCGTCACAGGTCAGCAACTCCCGCTTCAGTCCCTCTTCGAGCAGCGCCAGCGTGTCATCGGAGGCGTGAATCTCGCCAGGAGTTCTAGCGCACGAGCCTGCAGCGGATCAGCAGGAAGAAGGCAGTTAGCGTGCTCCTCTACCGTGTCCGTACGTCCGTCGAGCTGCCGCAGCAGTGAGCTGATATTCCCTACTCTTGGTAAGTACCCTTGAAGCTCGTCGTGGTGAGCGCTGAGGATAGCTTTAGCCTTTTGCAGCTCCCGGTTCGACTCGTTGAGTCTTTGCAGATACTGAAGAGCTCGCTCACGGGTGTCCAGGTATCCCCTCGCTTTTTCATTCACATCAATCACCACACGCTCCGCCGCCTCCTGCACCAGCGACTGACGCGCAAGATCCCCGCCGTTACGGAGGTAGTCTGCCTGCTGCCTGCTTCACTCGGCGCTGGTGCAGAAGGGCGATAGTTCACTTCTACAAGGGGATAGTCGAGCTCAAACTGCTCGCGTATCGCGAGAAGGATGTCGAGCAACGGGTACGGCCGCTCGACCCCGCGCAGAAACGACAAGCACTCCAGCTGAATGCGCCCGTCTTTTGACATGATCGAGTACGCGTGCTTGATCTCCTCACCACTAGGGGCGGCACAAGTACGGCAAACGGCGTCTGCTGTGGATACTGGTTCGTGAAAGAGATCACCACAAGAAGAGGCGTGCCATGGGGGTCGTTGGGGTACTTGCGGACCATTAAGAAGCATTCGAGGTGCAGTGGCGCGACAATGTCCTTGCCAGGCGTCAGCCGCGCCTTCGAGTTGGGGAAGTTGCTTGCATAGGGAATGAAGTTGCTGATGGCGCACGAGATGGCGCTCGCCGAGACTGGGGGATAGTACTGGGACACGATCGCGATGTCCGCGGCCTGAGTGAGTGTAAGCTCCATGGTGGTCAAAAAGAGGCAGCCACGTGGCTATCGAGTACCCCAGTAGAATTCTGGGCGAAGAAGAACAGTCAAGTGTAGCTCCGACTTCTCCCGAGGGTTTTTGCTGTGAATACGGCAATGATCGAGCGGCGAGAAGCAGCCGCACCTTGGGCGGCGTAGATTACGCGCAGGAGAGGGCGGGGACAACCACAGGTAAACGGAAGTGCGACCAACAGTGAAAACCGACACCCGAAACAGCGCAGACGTGCACGTACTACATAAGCCTAGAGTCTCGACGGTAACAATGGCCGTAGCAAGGGATTCACCAACGGGCGCTCAACGTGAACGAAACGGAAAAAAAAAACACAAAGAGAGAGCAAACAACAGGATGCAGTACTCAGATTCACCTGAATCCGAACGCTCACATAGACTCTTGATTCAACTCCTGGGGTAAGAGTATGTCGTCGTGTGCCTCTATTGCCTGTTCGCACACGTCTTGGATATCGCAAGGTGCTGCGAGCGCAAGAAGTGCCGCCGTATGAAGGAAGAAAGATGTGCGCAGAAGAGTCAGATGGAAAGCAAGAAGAGGAATGCAAAGAATGAGAGCATCACAATGCGCATGACAGCTGTGAAGAATTGCGTCATCGGCAGACTAAGCCTACACATGGTCAATGGAACAACGCGTTAGTTCCCACAAAGAGATCAGGATCACCTAAAAAAGTAAAGCAGAGCCACAACATGCAAGACGAGACTCTTCGTGGCATGAAGATTCCGTTCTCCGCTTGGCAAGGAAAGGATCACGACCTCTGCATTCTATGTAACCACACAGAAACACAAAACACCACAGGCAAATCTAGCAGCAATCAAAAACAAAAAAACAAGACTCGCGTAGCGTCCCCCCCCCGCTCATCCTTCCATCGAAGCAGCAGACACAGAACAGACTTCACCTCCGGCTTATCGTCCTTGACAATTACCGCTTCAGCTCACCTTCTTCTCATCAGCGTACTCCGGAATGAAATGCAACCAAAAAAGAAATACAAACACCTTCACCATCCTGCCACCCACACGCCAGCAAGTATACGCCTACAGCAACAGCCCGGCAGCCGTCCCAGCACTGCGGCCCGCAGGCTCTTCCGCTCCCTCGCCGCCTACCATCCCTCCTCGCATGCCGGCCGCGCGACCGGCGCCACGCAGACTCGGGCGCATCGCACGTGCCCATCCAGCGCGCCGACCCCCCCCCCGGGGGAGGCGGCGGTCCAGGCGCATGCCGGCGCGAGCGAGACACGCTCGATATCGCAGCACGGCGGGCAACGCAACAACGTGAAATTCAGTGCTCTCAGCGCGATGCACATCGGGCACAGCGCTAGCGCAGTACGCGGTAGCACACCATCTGCACTCCACGCTGCCACCACAGGCGCGAGGCCCACGCGGCGGGTCGGTGAAGAGAACGGGAGGGGAGGCACCAAAGCGACTACCACTATGTCTGTGTTATTTTTTCCGTTGGTTATGATGCGCAGTCGCCTCTCCCTAGTGTGCTGCTCAGTGCTTGTGGATTTCAGAGAGTCGAGACGTTTGCGCAGTCGTGAAAAAGAGACTTTCCAAAGGGCTCTTCTACGACTTGTGGCATCAGGTTTCTACCTTTGCACTGCTGCGTCACCAACGAGTGACAGGCACACTGAAAATAGAAGTGCCACGCAGCTGGTGTGTCTGTCGGTGTGTGTGTGTGTGTGTGTGTGTGTGTTGAACGTACCGACCATTCCGCAAGCTAAGTGAGCGGTTTCCTATCAAGCATTTTAACAGCGGCTGGACACACCTTCCATGTTCTGGCAGTGGTGCCTGCACTCCGAGAAGGTGCTTTAGCACACTGGAGAGAAAGAGAACAAGGTGAGCCTAAAAAGTACGGAGCCCCTGTTCGAGAGCAATGCATGGAAGAGGGCCTAGTAGCACACTGCCACCTCTCGAGGTCTTGCATCTCCCTGGGTTGTTTTGCCCTTTCTTACTCCGCTCAGCATCTCATTTTGGGGACGTATTCCCTAAGCGTCACTTGCGCTTTCGCGTTTGCGAGAATGAGGTGGCCTTGAATACGGTACAACTCCAGAATTCCGTGGAGTGTCTTCCTCATGCGGTGAGGAGCTTAACAGCAGCAGATGGACAAATAGTGGATGCAATAGCGGGAAGAACAACTTCTCGAAACAGTCATAAACCATGCCGGTATCACTCGACATAAGAGACTCCCGCTAGGACCCAAAGGGACTCCGTCTCCATCGTTCGGCTCTTATCCGGCTTGTCCTTCGCACACTCCCGCCAGACGCGCGTAGGCAAGCCCTTACGGAAACAAAGTGCAGAATTATGCGAAAAGAAATCGAGATGAGGAGCGGCGCGAGTGACAGCACCTAAGTCCAATAAATGACGTTAAATCAACTTCGAAAAGAAAAAAGGAGGATGGAGACGAGGAGACGAGAGTAGGCGACATGCACACGGGGATTCATACCCGCAGAACGAGAGAGCGGAGGAGGTCACCAGAAGTGAAAGATAAAGCGAGAGCAATACGGTATGCACGCGCACACTTCATACAAAGAGATACAACGCGTAAAGCAATGCAAACCCGCACCCGAGCGAAGGTTGCACTGTCAGAGGCGCGGAACGTCATCGTTTGGGGGTCCACCAAGCGACAAAAAGAGAAGTTTGGCAGTGGAGATAGAGGTTCGAGCGAGAGAAGAGAACAAGAGTAATCCAGGCGAACAGAGATCAAAAGAAAAAAAAGAAGCGAAGAAACGACAAGTCCTATCAAACGTGGCGAATTGTATGGTGTGTGCGTGTATACGTGTGAATGGTGTTGTGGTTCAGGAACGTATACGCAATCTACGCCAATATGCGCTCAGAGGCAGCCGTAACGGACTCCTACTCTGCCTGAAACACGTCATTGCTGGTGATTATTTCTGTGTCGTTGTCATTTGATTTGTTCTCCGCCTCTCCGTCGCGCACAGTTAAAGGACGAGCAACACAAATACACAATAAGTCGGAGAAAGAGTGGGTTAGGCAGCTTTGAAAGAGAAAGGAAGAGAGGGGGGAGCCGAGAGAGAGAGAAAGAGAGACAAGGACAGTGGGCGTCTGCTCTTCGTAGGAGTTCAAGTGGAAAGGAAAATACATTTTTAATATATAGAGAGAGATGTATTCGTGTTTTTTTGCCGTTCTAAGGGTTCAAGCGAGAAAAGGAGAGAAGGAAAACGAGGAGGAGGTTTCAAAGCAAGCAAAAAGCCAAGAGCCATAGTCATTGCACACACATAAGAGAATCGTAGCACAGAGATAGCAGCGCGTTCGGGGTACACTCGTAATGAAGCAAAGCCGAAAAATAGAGATCAGCGAGTACAGAGGATCTGATTTCGCACTTTGGTAACCGCCACAAAGCTACCCATGCACATCACCCCTCCACACCCTCACAACCCCTGTTCGGCCTCGTTCGTTGTCTCTTGCATGAAAGTGAATCCGATCGCAAAGTAGAGAAAAGAACAGTTACCATCCCTGCAAGTGACAGCCACAACAAAGACCAAAAACGCAAAGTGCAAAAAAAAAACTCAGTAGTACACGTGCACAGAAGAGAAAAAGAAGGGCACAAGAGCGGAGCTACACACGAGGTGACGC
Organism: Leishmania lainsoni; assembly: GCA_003664395.1. Classification (NCBI taxonomy): domain Eukaryota; phylum Euglenozoa; class Kinetoplastea; order Trypanosomatida; family Trypanosomatidae; genus Leishmania; species Leishmania lainsoni. The sequence continues at coordinate 373,310 of RAIA01000133.1, read as the reverse complement.
CTAACAACGCTGAGATATACCTGCAGACTTGCCGAGCGACAGAGAGAACGCGCGCCCCTAAAAAGCCCCACTTCCCTCCCTCCTCCCAAAAGAGAAAAAAAAAACACAGCCGAGAGGAAGCAGCAGCAGCATCGACAAAGGAGCGAAGAGGACACGAGAGAAACGAGGGTCTACATGAGTTTTTTGTGTTGGTCTGTAGAGTAGAGCGCCAACCATAGCCGAAAAAAAAAGGAAGAGCTGAGCAAAAAACCAAAAACAAAACACAAAAGCGCAAACTCTCGCGTCGGCGACGAACTTAATCGGTTCCAACACGCCCACACACGCACAATCAGGCACCCTCCCCCCCCCCGGAAAGGGAGGGGAAGAAAAAAGAGGGCAACACCCCTGAACAGAAGGGGGAAAAAAGGCGTTTGAAAGAAACACAACACACAAGAAAATTGACTAATCACAAAAACAACAACACTTGAAAGAAACACAGGGCAACAACCCAACCGTCGCGCTAGCACTACATGTGCTACTTTGGAGGGGAAAGCGTTCCTTCATTTTTTTTTTGCGCACTACGTCTTCGGCAGTTCGCACCACGCACTGAGCTCCATCCGGAGGACCTCAGGCTCAGTAACGTCCACGTAGATGTCGCGTGCATTCACCGAAAGATTTGATCTTCTCCCCCAGTGAAGCTAGAAAACAAAGAAAGCCTCGACAAGCGAAAACGACGTGTCTGCCGTCCTCTTCTGTTTTGTTGATCCTCCTTGTGTGATTTCGTTTTCCCTCGCCCCTCATCATCGCAACACCGAGAAAAAGCGAGAGAGAGTCCTATCAGCTGCTGTTTATGCAGTGCACTTCGCCGCACTTTAGCCCGATGGCCTTACTATGACGGTGAATACACCACAAAACGAGCAAAAAGGTGGCAAAGAGAGGATAGCATTGTCGGTTACACGCAAACAATTACACACACACACACACACACACACACAACAAACTAAACCCACAATGATGACTTGCAACGGAGAGGCGCGTACCTCCGAAAATGGTGACAAGAAGCCCTATTGGGGAGCACAGTAAATTTTAAAACGGATGTGTGTGTGTGTGTGCGCGCGCACAGATGCAGAAGAAGAGGTCCATTGATACATATAAGCTGAGAAAGAGAGAGAAGGTTGACAGAAGCCCTACCGAGACCACCAGAGGAACAAGTGGTATAGAATTAAAAGCTCAATACGTACACGCTGTAAGGGGAGAGCGCGCGCCGAGGGGCAAAGGAGAAAGATTGAGCAGACACAAACATGAAGTACAAAAAAAAGGAAAAAAGACCTGAAAAACAGTGGCAGCATTCAAGTAAAAATGAGACCAGACAAGACGGCGGCCTGGTGGACGGGTACGCTAGAGTGGAATCGAAAAATAAGAGCGTCGCACGAGTTGAGGGGCGGTGTTGGCATATGCCACATACGTACTCACTCACACAACCGAGAGAAGGGGGAAGAAGAAAAAGGCGGCAACAACGGACTGAGAGGTAATAAGGGAAGTGGTAAAAGAGAAAAGAAGCAACAAACACTCGAGCCTGCAACAAAGTGCGCACCACCGCTGGTGAGGGAAGGGGGTGAAGAGGGGGGCGGTGTGACCAGAACAGATGGCATACCTGCCAACGTACATGGCTCAAAGGGGGAATGTGAATTCGCCTGTCAGCAGCAGCGGTTTGCATTCTTTTCGTCTGTGGCTATTTTGTACGTGTGATGTTGCTTTCTGGTCACGTGTGCGTGGTTGTGTCATTCGAAGGGCTGTGGTGTGCGTGTCGCTCGATGTATGACCTCGTGGCTCCTTCGCGAGAGCCTCCGGATCACCTTTTTTTCGGCCTCAGTGTAGTCCATACTTCTGTCAGTGCTGGTCCCCCTTGTTCAAAGACAAGACACAGACACACAAGAGGGGAGGCGTGAGGTAAGAAAGGATGCGCGAACAGAGAAGCGGGCGGAGAGAAAAACGGCAACGACGCCACCGCGGCGGCGCACAGCGCGCACGCACGCAGCACAAGACAGAAGAAGAACGCAAAAATTAAAGCAGATGTCAAACACTAAAAAGAGAAAGAGAGGGAGGCATACAGGCAGAGAACGAGAGGCGAAAAGGGAGGCGGGGGGAGACAAACGAAAGCGAAATGAGGAACACCCTCATCCCAAAGGGTTGCCACGAGAACAACACAGAGAAAAAGAAAGGCGTGAGGGGTGATTTCGTAGGTACCTGCTCACAGTCTCCTCTCTTTCTTTCTGACTCGCTCCAGTCACATCTACACAGCCACAGTCATTTGTGGAAGGAGAGTGACGACAAAAGAGATAAAACCGGGCGTGACAAGAAGAGTGCTGTCGTCACTCTCCCCCCACTACACACTTCTACAACGAAAGCCCCGATATGTGCCTCGGGAAGAAACAAACGGCTGGATGCTTCCAAAATAACTGAACATAATCATAACTCATATACGACACACGTAAAGAGGCATTAGAAATCGAGCGATCAAGGTGTCGCTTTCCCTTGGCTTTGCGTTGCGTTGGTGTCCGTGCTCCACCCCCACCCCCAATCACAGTCACACGCAGCACAGGTGGCAAATAAACAACGGAAGAAAAAAAAACAACAGGGCGCCAGTGAAGCAAGAGAAGCTGGGAAAAGGAGAGAACGAGCGAGTCGTAGAGACTGAAAGGACTCGATATAGCAAGACACAAGCAAGAGAAACAGGGCACACACACACAGCAAACTCGCAAACGACAAGGGAGAGAGAGGGGGTAGATGAAAGAAAAAAAAACAACACAAGCAAAGAGAAACAGAAGAGATGCCATGCTCCGGATAAGTACACAGGAATTTCCACACTGTGCCTAAAACAAAGCTGCAAAAGTGCTTGGAAATAGGAATGAAAGGAAAGACGATAGGCAAAGTCAGGGGAAAAGGAAAGAGAGAGCGGCATGTGCCAGATTGTAAATTCGAAATCCAAAAGTCGATCAAGAGCTAAATATTCCAGCACCGAAACACACATGCGCAGGCAAAACGCATGTATGTGCATAAATAAAACTCTATGTCTATTGAAAGCCAGTACGGAACGCAAGAACGACAAACAAGGGCAGTTGTTCCACAGCCCTGTACCAACAACACCCCATGCACCGCTCAGCAGTACACACACACTCCCCCCCCGCACGTAGACGTTTGTGACACACACACACACAGGCACGCGAGATCGAAAGCGAAAAAAAAAGACAGACGAATGTGTAGATGCGCGTGCAAAATCGTTCGGCTGCATCCGCGCTGGAGACCTGATCAGACGAAAAGGTGATAAGACGAAAAGAGTCTGAAAGCACATTCACTCAGTGCTACGGCAGCAAATACGTAAAGGAGGGAGAAGATCAGACGAAAGGGCATTGTCAACGAAGAAGTTGCAGGGGTTGGGGGGGGGTGAAGACAGGGAAAGGGAAAAGAAATCGATGCGGGCGGCCACTCCGGTGTACCCCTGTCGTCCTATTTTCCAACAAGATCCAAAAAAGAAAGGGTTCGAGAGGAATCGGAAAGTAAAACAGCAGAGGAAGAGGGACAGCGGAAACGGCCAGAGACGAGGTACACAACACACACGTGAGCAACGGCAGCTCAGGTAGTGGATGCGAAAAGGGGAGAGAGAGGCACAAAGAAAGGAAGGAAGGGAAAAAGTGTTTGCGTACGCCTGGGGAGTGAAGCACTTGGGTAAGTGCCGGGTGATCGTAGATGCAGGTACTTGGTTACCCGGTGCTGACTGGTTTCTCTCTGGACTTGCGTGTGGCTCAGCGGTTTACATTGCATACACTAGAGTTATTTTCTCCCTCAATGTGCTGCCTTCTCGCTCCAACATGTGTGCCTGTGTGGCAGCCATTCTAGACACAGGGGTAAAAAGTTCATTGCAGACGCCGGTGCAGAGAATCAAAGAGGCACGTAAAGAGCGTCAAAAGTGGGCACGGGGGTGGGGGGCGGGCGAAGGGGAAAGACATAGACTCTCCCATAAACGAAATAAATAAACAAGTATGGAAAGGAGAGATGGAAGTTAAGAGAGCCAGAGGAGAACGAGGCGATGAAACTCGACACAACAGACATAAGAAACCGTACAGAAGTCAACAATCAAACAGAGAAGAAGAGGGGGGGGGGGTAGTGCCGTCCTTGAAAAGCAAAAATAAACAACAAAAACTGTACAGTAACGAGATCAAAATGATATGGGCGAGAAAATAAGGAGAGAGAGAGACAACGAGCAAGACGAACACCACCACAACGCTTAAAGAAAAGCCCTTGGGCACCTCAAGAGCGAGCGAACAGTACACGGATGGGGAGATGCAGGAAAGAGCCAGCACGCATGACGTCCATTAAGGGAACCGGAGGCACCCACTAGTAGCAACCATTCAAGAAAAGGGGGGTTCAGTGAAGAAAAAGGACAGAAAGACAAATACAGACAGACAAAGGAAATAAAACGGAAAAAGGAGCGAAAGATGGGGTCCCTCCTTTTCAATATACACGTCTGTGTGTTTGCGGGTATGGGTGTGTGTGTGTGTGTGTGTGTCATAGGGCAGTCATAAGTGAACAGGAGGGAAGGGGGCAAGAGAAAATGAGTACAGAGAAGAACTCGACAACCCAGCAGCCAGGCACGAAGCGTTTCAAGCGACCCTCGCCTTCCACTCATCATCCACAATCCTGGTGAGTGGCACATAGAGAAGAAGAAGGCGAGAAAAAAGGGGGAAATCCAGCAGAATGAACTTTCTTAACAGCATGAGCCAACAATTAACTTTCGAGGCAAAACACAGAAGAGGAGAGAAAAGTCGAAGCCTTACAATGCGCACGTCTGAACCAGCATGGCAACCACGGGTCAGACATGCTCTCTTCAACTCCCCGGATTATGAGCGGCAGTTTGGGAAAAGAAAAGCAGCGGGGAAGAGCACATTGGCAAGAGAAGTCAGCTGTACTTTGGGTAACACCGCAGCAGAAGTATCCAGAAAGTCGGATGTAAAAAGTACGGGCTTACACGAAACACAGTCGTAACGTCGTGACGCGCCGCGAGGACGTCGCATGGCGTACATTTCCTCAGCGTGAGTTCTTTTCTTTTTTTTTTTTTCGGAAGGACCCCACCACCCCCACTCCCCACCACCCCCACTCCCCACCACCACCGAGGAGCGACAACACACGCCTGTCTTTCTTTCCAGAGTTGCGCACTATACGTTGCCACCTGCACCGCCCTTTCTGTAAACCAACTCCTCACGGTAACCGCAGCAAAACGGTGTCCTCTTCCAACAGGCCAGCAAAAAAACACGCACATACAAACACCACACGCACAGTGCGCGGCAAAGAAACAGAAGAGCTCCCAGTGAGTAATCTCAGGCGCGTCTCGCAAAGTACACCCACACGCACAAACGAAGTTCAATGGAAAAAAAAAGAAAAGAAAGCGCTGCCGAGCTGTGCAAGTCGCTTCAAAAAGAGAAAAAAAAACATGTAAACACGCCCCCAGGCAGCCAGAGAAAGCGTGAGATACGGACGCACAACGGGCTGCGGAAGCGCAACAAGACCCCTCAGCACACACCTCTCCGATCCCAGAAGGCCAACACGTAACCCTCTGCCATCACCTCATCTCACCAGAAAAAGACAAAGCATTCGTTCAAAAACACTGCAGATGTGATCGAGGCGACCACGAACACCACACACACATACAAAAGACGGGCGTGCCCCGCACAGAACAAAGCGGGACGCAAAAGCCGCACCATCCATACCACCATCCAAGAGCACCAACAAACACGATAATCGAAGAGCTCCGCGCTGCCCACAAGCGCTCCGAGAGGCACGGGACACACAACACAAACGCCCTCAGCACACTCAGCTTCGACGCACTCACAAATACAAAGAAGACTAAAAGCACAGTAAAAACGAGAACAGTCCAATTTCCCCCCATAGCGCGTCTCTCTGCCACCCACACGCCAGCAAGTATACGCCTACAGCAACAGCCCGGCAGCCCTCCCAGCACTGCGGCCCGCAGGCTCTTCCGCTCCCTCGCCGCCCACCATCCCTCCTCGCATGCCGGCCGCGCGACCGGCGCCACGAGGAGAGAGAGCGAGTCCGCAGCAGCAGCCACACGGACTTCTCTGTGTCTCAGCGGGCACCGTTGTCCTTTCAACACGCCAGGTCCCACGGCTCCATGGCGTCGCGCTCGGCGCCATAGCGGCAAGCAAGGAGGGGGCCGCAGTCCCCTGCCGCTGCACCTGTGAGTGTGCTAGAAGCATAAAGGGCATGCGGCCGCTCCTCATCTCTCTCTACGCACCACAACCTGCTCAGGACGCAAAGGGGCACTGCAAAGCGGGAGAATTGCCTCATAGAAGGTTGAAGAGGGCGGAGGAAATGGCCGTCGAGTGTAGGCAAACAGGCAAGCAGCTCACGGGCGAATTTTATGCTGTAAAGGCCCTGTAGTGCCTCTACGAATCACAACAGCAACTCGGCGAGTGTCAATGAAGGAGAACAAAGCGGGAGAATATCGACGCACAGGCGTATTTTTTTTGTGGATAGAGAGAAACAGGAAAGGCAAACAACAGAGCTGGTGGGGGTGGGGAGGGTAGGGAAGACGCAGAAAAACGGAGAGTTACCGAGGCAGTAGGAGCAGGTTTGCCAGAGAGGGGTGAGATACACACAGCAGCGCAACATAGGACTTTGTGGAAGAAAGTGCGGTAGAGCGAAAAATGAGACAAAAGAGGCCTTCCCATGGGCGTGAGGTGGGGAGAAGGGGTGGACAGCAGCGATACACGACACGAAAAGGGCGATGTCATTTTACCAATTTGCGGAACGTGGGTGAGGACTCGGACTGAGGGAAGGGGTACAGTTGGGGAAGACAATAACATCGATACCCGGGTCAGTCAGTCTTTATACACACACACACGCACATACACACACACACACGCGAGCCGCCGTCAAAGGAATCCTTTGCAACTTCTGATTACGACATCTCACGCAGCACAGGTAGAGATGCGCCATGTTTCGAGAGCGCGTCGACACCCAGCTCAACTAATGGCACGCCTCGTGACACCCGTATCGATACGCTTCGGCTTCGAATCCGTGGACATTCCCCGCCCAGTCGTGTCTTGTCCGCTTGGAGCCTTGCTCGACTTGATGGCGCAGTTCGCACACACCGCAATGTGGCCAGACGCGCACCAGTAAGCGACATCATTCGGCGAGATGACGCACTGGCACTTTGCACAAGTACCCATTTCCATATACTGAGAAAGGAGCAGCATCTGCCCACAGCTGCAGTGTTCAGACTGAAGGGTCGGCTGCAGAGTCACCATAGTCGGCTTTGGCGGTGGCGCACTTGACTCCTTTTGAGGCGGAGATGGCGGGAACCTGTTGAGCTGATGGCTATTGAACTCGGCAAAAGAACGTGGTGCGGCAAGCAACATCTGATTCGCTACCTCTATGTTGGCGATGCCGTTGCTGCTTACCTGCATCGCATATACAGAGTTCGGGCAGGGGGCGACACCACTGGGTGAGAAGACGGTGCCCGTGGGCGCACCAGGCTGAAACCTGCTGGTGTCGAAGAACTGCGGAAGACCGTTCCCGTGGGCTGCTTGGACGAAGTTGGTGCCGACAAAAGGAGACGTGGCCTGAAGAGCCGACACGTCAAGGTAAGCAGCAGCAGGGGCAGCCGATGCGCCGGTCCCCTGCTGTTGGACGAACACTGTTGGGGGTACCATGTTCACCACACTCTGCTGCATTGGGCTCATCAAACCGTTTTGCATCGTGGCGTAACCTGTATTCGGGCTCGTAGTCACGTTGGACTTGCTGTTTGAGTGCCGTGACTTAGACTGCGGAGTCAGCTTCTCGAGGACCAGAGCAGCCTTCGGCACTCCACGTAGCTGCTCGCGGGGCATCTGTTGAATGAACAAAGGCAGCTGGGCGGCCTGGTTGTGCTCCACAATCCACACACAGTTGAGATCGCACAGCACACGCTTTGTAAAGTCCAAGATGGCCGTGAGGGCGCCCGCGTTGATCATGATGAATGCACAAGTACGGTCACGGTTATGGCACTTCACGTCGCGCACCTGCACAATCTTTCCCCGCTCATGCCCAATCGCTTTCAAGAGGGCCTCGATGTCTTCCTCTGCGTAGCTGCTGGGAATTTGGCCCACAAAGATGCCAGTGGACTCCTCATTCTCAATGTGCGGCGGTACCGACTTTTGGTTCAAAAAGTCACGGAACGGCAGCGAGCGCGCGCAGAGCGGTGAATTGGCGATGTTGGTGTACACATTAGCGGACGAGAGGCTCTGCGACGTATTCTGCGGTGACGATGCCTGACTCGAGGAGGGCGCCGTCCCCTTCATGGGGGCATCGGCGGGGGTGTGGTCCAGGTTAAGTTCGTTCAAGGATATCGGCGATTTCGACGAAGCCGGTACCATGAGCCCAGCGATGGGGTGCTGGCTGGACTGAGGCGGAAAGCTGTTAAGCGCCGTGACGTCCAGCTTTGGCACACTGTTTCCTTGCCCGCTGGTGGCCAATGACGCCTCGCTCTGCTGATGCTCCTGCGGAAGCTTGAGGAAGACTGTTGGCGCTGGCAGCGCGTCCGACACTGTCACATTCTCGTCGTCATCCTCAATGTCGAGAAACAGTCTAGGGTCGGTGAGCACGTTGGTGCGGAGCTCGTCATCGAAAAGGTTGTCCATGGCGCTCATGAAGAGAATCAGTCCGCACTTGGAGGCGGATGTTATTTCGGTCGTTGGGCTGCAAGTATGGGCAGCCTCACACTCCTGTTCTCCTTTTTGGCAATACACGTGAGGTGTGATGACTGGTGCGTCAGGCCGATGGTGACGACGAAGTCGGCGCGGTTAATCGTGCTAGCGAGAGGAGTGGGGGGAGGGGGGACAAAAAGAGAGACTTGTGCGCGTATGGCAGACTTGTTTTTTTATAGGGGAAAATGCAGAGACACACAAAATCAGCAGACAAGTATGGACCTTTAGCCGCACGAATACAAACCACAGGAGAGACGCCAGATTTACGAGACGGCAGTGATGTCTACGCGAGGAACAACCACAATAACCAGTATCGTGGAAAATTCTCTCTGAGAAAAAGAAAGAGGGTTTAACCAGCCGTGCAAGGCCCACCCCACGTTAAAGCTCGTGTGTATGCTAGCAGAGAGGCACGATAGAGAAGGAACAGGAAGAGGAAAGTAGCGTTGTTTGTGTCAGAGCAGTGCTTCTTCTCACACTGTACAGTCCTTTTCCTATTTGCTGCTTTCGCTCCACTACGCGGAAAACAACCCTACTGAGCAATTTAGACGCCCTACACTGATCACGACAGCCTCTGCTGTGAGAAAGGACTAAACGCCAAGAGCCAACAACGGCAAAAAAAAACACACGCACAAAATTTGTAGTACGACACCGCTGTGAGACGGAGCGAAGGCAATCGAGAGTACCCCGAAGATACGAGTCCCAACGAAAAGGCAGAAGACACAGCAGAGAGACGGAACAAGAGGAATAGGCGCTCAAAACAAAACACAGAGAATGGGCAGCTCCGTTGAGAGGAGAAGCAATGCAGCTCCCAACGTAGTGAGCGTCTGAGAGAAATATGAGTGATGCAGAGACCCACAGGCAAAAGTGGCGCACAAACATACAACCGCGACAGTGACAGGAGCAGCTATGAGAGAGGCAACACAAACAGCAGTGACGGCACACAGACACACCGCAAAACAGAGGCAAAAATGAAAGAAAATGAGTAAAGTTCGAAGACCATGCGCAGCTCAGCAACAAAGAGCAGAGGAGAGACAAAGGGTAGAGCACAACACTAGCACCGACACGTAACAGAGAGGAAAACCAAAAAAAAAACGAATTACAGATTGCAACACGCAAGCGCAGCCTGGTAAATTAAAAAAACAGACAAGAAAGGGAGAAGGAGGGTTCGAGGGAATTTGAAAGAAGCAAACAAACAACGAAAACAAAAAAGCAGAAAACAAAACGTGGACAGGAAAGTGTACGCGTGTGTGCACGCATGCGCGAACCTTTGGGGTGTGTACCCTTTCTATTTCCCTTTTCTCAGCTGCAAACCGTACCCACGCAAGCAAGGAGCAAGAAGAAATCGAAATCGAAGAAGAAAAAAAGAACCGCTCAACTACAACGCGAGATCAACTGATAAGAGGCCAGGTAAAGAGACACTAGAAAGGGAAGCAAAGAGAGCAGGAGGCGCCGCAAGCAAAACAAAAACAATCAGCATAAAGGAAAAGTACAGCCGCAAGAAGCGTTGAGCCTTTTCTGTGAAGCGTCTGTCAAGCACCTTGTACAGGACGTGAGATAGGGACCTCCTTTTTTTCCTAAAATTACAAACAAGAGTGAAGAGGGTCGTTACACCGCACGACGTGTGACGCGTGAATCCGTCTCACAGCGAAAGAAAGAGAATGGAGGCCCTTTTGTGTCTTCTCTCAGTGCCGCACCCACTACCCGTTCTGCTGTATTTTCGTTTGTTCTGCTGGAAATCACACACACACACGCGCGCGCGTGGAGAGAGAAAAAAAAATGAGGCTGTAACGTGCTTTGCGACCAGGGGACTCTTCTCTCTCACAGAGAAAACGATAGCGGCGCCTGTCTTTAATTCCTTTTCCTTTTCTACTTGGCTGAATTACCGTTTATGCCTTCTTGGCTGTTTTTTTTCTTCTGCTCCGCTCCTCGTTTGCGTGTGTTCGCGCCCCGTTTCGGAGCGCACCTCTCGCGTGCAATGTGTCCTGCTCTTGCGAGTATGTCCTGTGTGGCGTATTCCTCCTTTCCAAACAAGACGAAGGGGGAGGGCGTCCAGAGGGTGACGAGAGGGGAAAGTGAAGAAAAAGAGAGCGTGAAGCGCTACGCCACAGCCACAAAGGACGTGAAGACAGAGAAGAAGGAAAACAGAAGTGGATGGGTAGGGGGGAGAGAGGGGAGTGGGAAAATGCTGAAAAAAAAGGTGCAGCGAGCGACACTACAGATACCAAACGCAAAGAACACACAGAAGAGGGAAAAACGAGGGGGGGCAAGAGGGAAACCGACAACGGCACAAGAGAGACACCGGGACGCACAGAGCGAAAAGCAAAACACGAATGACGAGGAGTGCAAAAATAAAAAAATATAGGCGAAACGTTACGGGAGAAAAACGCTGAAGACTAATGGAAACACACACACACACCAAAAGAGAGAGGGAGAGCAGCAAGGTGCGTTACTGCCTGGAAGCACTAGTGTGTGTGTGTGTGTGTGTGTGTGTGTGCGAGTCACACAGAAATACAGACACAAAGTGCAGAACCGTGGGCACGGGTGGTGAGCGAAATGGGAAGACGCCAGCCACAATAGGATGAGCGCCAACCGCTGTTGGTGTCCTACCTTTCGATCAGTCTGCACAAAGACACGTGATGGGTATTCCTATGCCCAGTATTCGTTCGCCTGTGCTTGCAGCGAAGGCACCACCACACTGATACCCCGAGTGGGAAAAGGCGCGCCACTGTTCTTCTTCGTTTCCTTTTCTAGAGTCGGTATATCCCTTTCCGTTGGAGCTACGTCTACCACTTTCTCCTTGCAACCGCTTCTCTGCTTTCCTAACCCTGTCACTGCTAAGCAAGTGTGTTCCAGCTCTTTGACAGATCGCCCTGAATCCCCACAGAGGAGTTGTTAGAAGTGGCTCAATCAGGAGTAGGAAAGCTGCACGTCGTGTGACAGAGGGGAAATAGGGGCAAAGAGGCGCCCTAGGGCGAAGTCCAATAGTCAAGAAGGGGGGTAATTACCAAGCGTTGAGGGGGCTAGAGAGAAGTCGCATACACAAGGCAAAAGAAAGGACGATGATATCCACGATATAGAGGGAAGCGAAAGGGGGGAGGGGCAGGAGTGCAACTAGAGAGTGACACAGAGGGGGAGCAATATGTGAAACAGACAAGTCTTGTGGAGGAAGACAAAAAAAATACACACGCACACACTAAACAACAAGCGCACGCACAGAGACAAGTGCGCGCAACCACGACAGTGTTACCGGGAAGGAATAAAGAAAGAAATAGACAACTAAACTGACTGGAAATTAAAAAAAAGAACAAACTAATCGTAGATGACGCGACGGCAGAACAGGGAAAGAAAAGGGAGGGAGAAGAGGGAGGGAAACGAACGAAGGAAACAGAGAACGACAACCACAAAGAAACAATACGGAGTCACACAGAGATACAGGAAAGCACAAGACCACAAGACAGAGGTGCAAAGACAAAGGTAAACGATCTCTATCGGCTCCCTTCGGTCTTTTTCTCGTTTGTATATCTACGCTCAGCGTCTTCGATGCAAGCAGCACAAACAACTCGAGATGGACCTCCACACTAGAAAGAAAACACGAAACGTACAGAGGGAGCGACCAGGAGGGATGCACTAGCGCATACACGAAAGAGAACTTTGGGAAGGGGAGCGAACGAAGAGAAGTGGTAAGCGAAAAGCACAAGAGAAAAAAGCACGGAAGAAGAACAACGGGGGTTGGTTGAGGAAGGAAGAGCGCCAGCAGAGGCGTGTGCACACACATACACACACACACACACACACACACACACACACAACGAGAGAGAGACAACAAAACAGGAAGGGTGGGAAAAGGAAGGGCAATAGGCGGGGGAGATGCGAGGGGCGGCGCAGGTAGACCGAAAAAAAAGGGAAGAGAACGAGATGCACTCGAAAAGAGAGGAATATGGGGATATGTGCCAGGAAGAGAGGGGTGGGGGAAAAGGGAAAGGCGAGGGGAGTGGACGCGCGCGCACACGTGTCTATTTTCCTTTTTTGTTGGTTTGTTTGTTTCAACGCAATAAGCGACTAGCGAAAAAAAAAAACGGAGAGAACTAAATGGCGAAATATAGTCTTACCCGTTTGCGAGGTTCAAAGCCTGCAAACTCACGCACCCGAGCCCGTGCGTACGTGCAGGTATGATGTGTGTATCTATGTGTGTGTGTGTGTGTGTGTACGTGTTTGTGTGTCAAGAAGAGATGATGGGTAGACGGTGGAGGTTCACAATGTGTAGGAACACCAAAGCGATCGAGGAGTGAGAAGATGGAGTGTGTATATGAGCAAGAAAGAATAGGAGTGATGAGAGGTGACACTAGCAGGGAGTGTGAGGAACGGTGGTGCTGGTGTAGGAAAGCATGCCCTTCACCAAATCCAGGGGAAGTCGGTGTCTTTGCTTGTACATAGAGTCCGCGAGCACAGCTCCAGAAATTTGCGCGTGTGTGTGCCCATCACCTCTTCAGTGCCGGTTTGTCATTGTTCCGTCAGCTGAAAAGGGGAAGGCAAAAGGGGTGCCATTTGTGTGTGTGTGTGTGTGTGGTAATGCACACAACGTTGGCTTCCGGCCAAAAATGAACAACCGTCAGCGGTCGTAATAGCGCATTCCCTTTGCAGGAATCACCGCGAGCCCTGACTCAACCTTCGTCATTGGTGCCCTTTCTCAGACAGCATCCTTGTTTTTTTCCTCATCTCCTAAAAGTCTTCACTGTGACACAGTTCGACAGCGAAAGGGTCGCTCCCGCCCTCCCCGCCGCGTTCATCTCGCCATATACGCACGGGCATACACTGCTACGCTAGCGCCTCCGCGAACACTTCAGCGCAGCAAAGGGAAACGGGGAAGGAAGCCACGGGAAAGCCACGGTACATTGATTGGTCAAGCGGGAAGCGCTACGAGACAGACGGAGGAGGGGGGCGCCTCGAATTGCGCGTGCGCGCACGAAGAGGACTAACAAAAACGAGGATGCTAGTCCGTGTGTGTCCCAGGTGCCTCCGACTGCAGTAGGTAACGACAACACAAACGAAGGGAAAAAAAAGACTCCTGTACATCGATGAAGAAGAGAGGGGGAAGCCCATAAAAGAACCCTGCCATCACGGAGCGACCCACATGGAGGTACAGCCACGAACCAGGAAAGAGGGGAAAAGCGAAAGTGGTAAGGGCAACACTCTGAGTTCACCACTACCCACCCACCCCTCACCACGGCTACCGACAAAGTGCAACGGAGCGGAGAAAGGGTGCTCGAGAAGAACCCCGCCAGCAAAACAAGAGCCCTACGTGAAAGCAATCGACCTCCTGAGCTTGAACGACACACCGAGATCTTCCTCCTTGCCACCCAGGAGGGAGTGGTAAACAAGGGGCAGAGCAACGCCACTGGCGTCACCGTTCGCCGCCTTCTGCTCCTCCATGGCCTCAAAGTACGCGTGGAAGCTGCCCTTTAGCTGCGCTTGATTCTCACTCTTCGCGACGCGCGCCCGTGCTAGAGCAAGGTCCCAACTCCCAGACGCCTCCGTCAGGGGTCGCCGCAAGGGCAGAAGCATCGCCTCGCACTCAGCGGCTGTCAGCGGGCAAGACAAGGCAGATGCGATTGAGGTAGAGAAGCCGCTTGACATAACATCTGGAAAGGATCGTGGAGAGCTGCCGCTCGTTACCCCTGATCCACTGCCGTGCGCTCGAGCTGGTGGAACCGGGGCCGTAGGCGCTGAGCTGGAAGCCTTCGGTCGTCTTCCACGGCTACTCGTCGCAGCTGCAGCGGCACCAGCGCCAGAGGCCCCATCCTGCCCCTGACTGATAGCTCTCGGGGACTCCTCCCAGCTACGCAGAGGCAGGAGCTCGATGCGGTACTGCGCTGGCTGCAGTGGCGCCGTGTAGCGAAACTGCGTGGCCGGCCCATCGTACATCAGCACCGGTGGTGAGTGTGCCGATGAGAGGTAGTCCGATGCACTGCTAGAGGCCCCTGCGTTCACCTCTGTCCATTCCTTTCGATAGCAGCGTGCCCCTTGCGTGCCACTGCTTACCGTTGAGTGGGCAGCCCCGGTTCCGTTACTGTTGACACCCGTGTCATGCTTTGATTTGTGCGCGAAGGAGGCGGCAGAGACGCCGGCGGGTGTTCCCGCCGCGTCCGCGTTGTCTCCCGGATCGAGAAAGAGAGCAAAGAGGTGCTGCGGGTTGCCCAGGTACTCCAAGCGACTCTGCCGGGCTGCCTCGGCACGCAAGGCGTCCTCCATGGTGGTGACAGTGGCCGCCGCCACATCGCGCTGACCCCGCGGGGCCCCCGATCGGCTACCCGAGGGGTGGCGGTCGCTATGGGGCTTATTACAGACGCCGCAGCCGCCGCCTCCACACTAGAGGCGCCTGGCTCACACCACTCCTGCAACCACGACACCGTCTCCTTCATGTGCTTGCGAAGCTCTGCAAGCGCATCTGGTGCCGGCGTGTCCACCTTCGGCTCTGCGCGGGAGCTAGAAAAGCTCAGGTGGATATTGATGTGCACGGAGCAGTTAGGGTCCACTGTGTCGAGGTAGTGTTGAACGGACGCCTCGTGCGCTGTATCTGGCCGCATCGACGAAGAGCGACCGCGATGCGCGTTCTTCGGAAAGCTTTCGAGCACACCAGGCATGTGGTGGCTCTGTCGCCGCATCGAGCCGCTACGCTTCTGCCCTGTCGTCGCGGAGCGCGACACAGCCTTCTCGGCAGCCTCTGAGGCACACTGTCGGCGCTGAGCTGCGGCCTCCCTCTTACGCTGCACAAAGGCGTCGGGGTTGCTGTGGTACTCGGCCAGGTCGCGCTCGTTTGAAATGGCCGCCTGCTCTTCAGCAGCCTTGCGATAGAGAAGGAATGCATCTTCTTGGCTCTGGCGACAACTCTCGTTCCATGCGGCAGCGTCTTCCTCGGAGATTGCGGCCTCGATGGCGTAGACGGCCGCCGCTCCCCCTACGGAGCCCGATACCACCGGGCCTTTGCCTCCCTTCCCCACGCTCGTGTCAACCGCCGTGCTCAGAAGGACGTCAGCTACAAAGAGGCGGTGTAGGGTTAGGGGCGACTCGTACACATCAAAGGCGCTGGTCCGCGAGGGTGCGGTCCCAGCAACGCGGCTGAGATCTGCCGCGACCGGCTCCGACATCCCAACCGGCGCATTGTTGCCGCATGACACTCGGATCGCCTTCGGCGTGGTGGACGTCGGTACCCCTGCCGCTGGGGTCAGAAGCCGCACGATGCGCACCGTGTATGGCATCGGGAAAGGAGAGCGCAGCTGCGCGACAATAGAGACGTGGGTAGCTTCCGTGATGGTGAGGATGCGGCGGCACAGAATCGCCGAGCCGCCACGCGGTAGGTCAGCCTCCACTGTCACGTTATTTAAATCGTGGGCAACAGCGTCGAAGCTTTGGAGTTCTGCGCTGGAGCGAAGTGTCAGCTTCCACTGCGCTGCGGGAAAAAGCAGCGGTGGCGCCGTGGATGCAGGGGTTGGAAGTGAGTTTCTCGGCAATGGCGACTCCGGCGTCCGCAGCTCCTCCTCAGTGGGCGAGGCGGTCGGCGTGAGCACTGGCAGCAACGATCCCATACCGCCGACCTCGCCCGCCACCTTGTCCTGCGCTTGGACACTTTGCATCAGAGACCCCGGCACCTTCGTGTATGCTATAATCAGGTACCCCTTCTCGTTCGGCTCCAGCTTCAGTTTCACGAGGCGTCCAGCAGTCCCAACACAGTAGTCCTCTGGGCGGTCGAGGTTGAGTAGGAGCAGTGAAGTAACCGCAAAATGGACATTGAGGCATCCTTGGTGGCGACAATGAACGCGGCGCGATTCTCCGTATCTGCCGATAGCGGTCCCTCACTACGCTTCTTTCCGTCCGCAGCAGCGAAACCTGGCACCGGAGGCGTGCTGCCAGACCTTCCGACACCGGCTCCAGCGTTCCCACCCTGCGGTGCACCCCGCGCACTGACCGCTGCCTTGCCGTGATTACCACCGCCCTTCCCTGCTGAGATTGCCGCAGATGCCTGGTTGGCGGTGGTGTAAATCTGCCGGTGCCCCATCACATCCTCTGTCGAGTCCAGCGTGGACAGTTGCAATGTCACACACGTCGGGACGTTGAGGGAAAAGACGCGCTTCAGCCACACGTTCTCTATATCGCAAGACTGCACTGCCGAGTAGACACCGGCGTCGGTCAAGCAAGCAAACCCGTCGCGGTTAGCGTCGTGGGAGAGATCCAGCTGCACTTCCATCGAAGCGTCGGAGAGAAAGGAAATTGTATCAGGGGCCTGCACTTGGTGTAGATCGACGCGGAGCAGGTGCACGCCGGGGCGGAAGTGCAAGACTGTCGAGCGCAGCACGCCATTCGTGTAGGTGAGAGATCCGATGTGGTTCAGCGGCTCCGCACGATCCCACTGGAAGTGACGAAAGTGCACTCGCCGTTCCAGATGCCCCTCCTCTGCCCCTGCTGACCCCCTCAAGCCAGCAACTGGGTCAGATGGCCCCGTCGACAGCCACAAATGAGATGATGACACGTCGTCGGTGGTACCTTTGCGGCCAGGGTGCCACGCGCGGCGGCCTCCATGACCCCCGAGCACGAGACAACGACAACCGCCTCTACAGCCTTTTCGGCTGTCAGCTTCCACCACATCATCGACGGAGGCGGTGGAGTTGAGGACTGCGTGGCGATGCTGGATGTCGCGGTCGCCGTCGGCGACACCTCCCCGCGGCGCGGCGTTGGTGATTTCTTGCGCAACGCTGTCGATAGCGGGGAATCACTGGATCCAGCGCCGCCAGTCGCAGAACCATTTCCTTGGCGCTGCAGGAGTCGCTCTCCGCTGACTGAGACTGCGTTGGCGTACCGTCCGGTTAGTTGTCGCCAGATAATGACCGTCTCCATGTGCAACATGAACTCCTCCAGCGTCAACCAGCAGGATGTCACGGACGCCGCTCTGTCGCTGTCCATGATCATCATGTCCGTTATGGAAGGAGTCGCATCACCTTGCGCACCGACGATGTAGGGTGCTGCTACACCCTCCGGACGGTGCGACGGCTTCCCTGTGCTGGCTGCGTGTGTACCGCCTCCTCGCACAGCGCGACGGCCCCAGTCATGTAGCGCGCTCACGTCGTTGGCGTCCTTCTCCTCCTCAAAAATGCCCTCGGAGATGCATGCGCGGGGTGTGGTGTGCAGCAACAGGGCCACCGTGTTACGAAAGGACTTCATCGCGCGGATCGTATATAGTTGCGTCCCGAAGCCGCACCCACCGCTGGCCGTACTTGCAGTTTTCGACTTCAGCGTCTCAGCCGACGGGGCGTGCAAGCCGCAGACGTAAAAAGGCTGCTCAGGCAGGGGCTCATCAATGATCGGCTCACAATACTCCGTAGCCATCAGCGCCTTCAGTTCGCCTGCCTCCTCGCCGGCATCGCCAGCGACCCCAGAGGCACGGCTGCTCTGCTGCCGCTTCACCGAGCTGTGACGAGCCCCACTGACGAGATGTGCTTCTGCACTGTTAGATTCGGCGATCCTCGACGGCCGCGCGGGTTGTCTTTTCCACCCTTTGCCGTTACATCGCCGGCACTGTCGGCCCTGCCACATCCCTCTGTGCTTGCGACTGCATCCTTCACAAACGGCTCCGTCAGGCTCTCGAGCTGTGTCAGCTGACGCTGATACAGGAGAAGCATTGCGGTGGTATAGACGATGTCGTGTCTGGGAGAAAGGTACTGTGGCACCCAGTTGCCCAATAGCGCTGCAACAATCAGCTCTGGGGCAGATGTCAAGGCCTGCACCCCGCTGACGGGGCCGAGCGCCTTTACCACAGCCTTCGCAATCAAGCACGGCCACAGCTCCTTTCGACTTGTTGTGCTGAGGAGCGGACGACCAAGCACGTCGACTGGCAGGGAGTCATCTACGAGGACTTTGCGGTAGGCACCGTCGACAAATAGCTTCACAGCGTACTTGCCAAACGGATTGTACACTGGGTGGCACGTGCCAGGGGCGTGCGGGTATACGAGCTCCCACAGGTACCAGCCCTCCGGAATGTATCGCTGCGCCTGCTCTACCGCCATCAAGGCACTGTTGAAGGCACTCATCAGAAACGGTGGCGTTTTGGCTAAGGAGGCCAGCTGCTCGGCTTGCTTGAGCTTGTGACGCAGAGCGGTGCTGTAGCGGGACTCACACGCCTGCGCTGGCGTCTCGGCGCAGCCAGCAATCAGCACACCATCGTAGGGCTGCATTAGAGGGGGCAGGGCTCGATATCGCCGCACCGATTCTGTTGGTGTGCAGTGAGTCCAAAGCTCCCTCTCCTCCTGCGGGAACATGTCCAGCACGGTTATGGCCTCGGGGTACAGCTGATAAAACGCCTGCGGCACAGAGGCCGCCGCACTGTTTTGCCGCGCGTTTCCGCCGCTCCTTCGGTGACTAGTGTTGTTGCTTGGGCCCACCCCACCAGCAGACGACGGTGACTGGCACTGCACCTCCTCCGTCTTGGCATCGACCGGTACCAGAGCCTCAGCTGTTGCGTACGGATTCATGAACGGGGTAACATTGTGATGCACTACAGGGCGGAAAGGACGAAACACCTCTGTTGGTCGAAGCCAGGTCACCTCATCGGAAGAGGACACGTCGCACACACTCTCGGCATCCCCGTCCGACTGTCGCGGCGGACAAAGCGATACGATAAACGCCTCGACGGCTTGGTGCGTCGCCTCATCCTCGAAGTGAGTCTGTGCCCCAAAGGACGCCGATGCCTTCTTGCTACCATTGAAAGCCTTCGATCTACCACCACCCTCCTTTGTTTCCCTGCCCCCATCACCGCCGACGCTCGGCACGGACACTGACAGCGGGTCCCCCCATTTTTCCTGGGCCACCTGAGCATCATCCCAGAGAGGCAAGCTGCAGAAGCGTCCGTCCACAAAAGTGGAGCATACTCCAGCAAGGGCAGCGCGGGGAGGCGCCGAGGACGCCTTAACAGGCATCCACGTACAGTGATCAGGGAGAGGGTAAAAATGATGACTATCGGCAAAATTGAAAGGTGCGCGGGGTGGAGGGAGGGGGGAGGAAGAAAGGAGCTGCCAATACACAGCAAAATGCTGGAGAGGGCACCGCTTGGGAGGCAGTTGCTGATGCTTGGAAGAAATGCCTCTGCGTCTGCTTCGTCGTCCTTGTCTCTTTGCAACTGCCTTCCATCGGGTAATTAAAGAAGAGGTGGAGTGGGTAGTTGAGTGGGCCGGTCAAACGAAATGCACGCATCGTGCGAAAGGAGAAAACAACGTGATGATAGCAGTAGGGGGAGACGTGCAAGGGCAAAGTGACTCACTGAGATAGAAACCGGTACGCAGAGTGCCCATCGGCAACGCGCATGGCTCGAGCCATGCAAAACTTGGGACCCGACATGTGAGCTGAAAAAAGACAACACGACGTGTCTGAAAAGGGCATATGCGCTGCACGAACGCATTCGGCGCCGATTCGCACTGCTGTACTGAGAAGTGCGTACGCCGACAAAGAGGCGGATGGCTACGAAGACATCAAGCTTCCTCTTATTTCCCGCTCGCTGTCTCATGCGTCACACATGCACGACCGCAGCAGAGCTGAAACACAAGTGCCTCCACCAGTTCGATTGCCCGATGCTATTGTGCAACACATGGTGTGAGGATCGTCTCGATTTGTTGTCGTTGTTCCACGCCTTCCTTGCTTCCCTTGCGCTTCTGTTCTTTGATGTCAACCCTGCAAGGGCCGCGACTCACTAATCCAGTGGCTACACGCCGCACCAAAGGGCCGAGAAAGCAAAGAGAAATAAGTAAGCACACGCTTACATCATCACATGCGCACACCCCACTACACAAGCAAACACCGACATACACACATGCACTGCGCGCACCTTGAGACCCCCAAACACATGGAGAGCTTTCGGCCTGAATAACGAAACGCAGCGAGGAGGAAAGGGGAAGGAAAGGCAAGGAAGAGCAAAAAGAAAAAAAAGAGGCAGGGCACTCAAAATCAAACGCACATGCACACACTCGTGAGGAGTTTGCACTTGTATCTCACGTTGTTTTGCTATTGTCTGTTCGTGACAACAACGAAGAATCATGATAAGTCTGCAATGACACTGGCCAGCTCTCCACGGTATTTGCTTAGCAGATTCAGAAGGTCAGTGTCAGATTTGCCCTCACCCACTCCCATCGCGCGGAGCTGCATCAATTCCACCGCATACTTCTTTGCTGGATCGCTCGAGGCGGCAGCGCCAGCGCTCGCGGACGCGGCAGGAGCAGAGGCGCTAAAATCGTCGAAGTCCTCCTCATCCTCAAGATCCGCTTCGGAGAGCATATAGTCGAAGGTGTCACCCGATGCCTTAGTGACCTCCACCTTCTCTTCCATGCATGGCGGTTCGAAGTCTTCCGGGAGCTCCGTGAGAGACTTCTCTGCTAGACTCTTGCACTTTGCATCAAACTCAGCACGCTTGTTGCGGTACTGCACAAGGGCATCCACGTTGGCCGGGGCGCCAGCGTCGGACGGATCGGGGTCGCTCCAAAGGGAGACAATGGAGAGTAAGACGGAGCGGATGGTCTGCACCGGTGTCCAGCGCATCATCGCGGTTTCCTCCGAGTTCATCTCATCTACGCCAGGGGGGTGCAGTATGGAAATGCACACTCGCCCATCGGCGTACACATTCGGGTGCCAAAAGGACGAGAGGACTCGGAAAGTGGGCGGCTCCATCGGAAACTCTTTCGGGAACGTCAGCGATGCTTTGTACTGCCCGCCAGCGTAAGGGGTTCCCTCCGGGCCGGTGAACCACACAATCCAGGTGAAGAAGCTGTTGTCTTTTAGTTCCACCCGGAAACCCGCAGGTGGGTCCTTGGTGAGGTTGCGAAACTCTTTCTGAATGTGCGGAAGGGCGGACATCGCCTTTTGGTTGGTTTATCTCTGTCTCACTGCGTGTGTATTTGGTGGGTGCCGGTCGTTTTGGCTTTTCCTTCTAAGCCAAGTTGGTAGAATCACGAAGCAAAGAAGAAAAAGCAGAAAAAAGGGCCCGAGCGCCGGTAAGTGAAGCAGAGGCAGACCCAATCTAACGACGAAACACGCAAACACACGCAGTCGCCGGCTCACAGATGAGGGACAACACAACTGAGGAACAGAAGAACGACCAAAGGAAAGAGGAGCAAGAAGAAGAACCACCACCACCACAACAACAGAATAAAAAGGGAAACACACAGTGAAAGCAGCAACACACACAACACTGGCTCAAAGAGCCCAAGAAGGACACAAAGAGAAAGCGGCAGAGATGTGAGTGTGAAGCGTATTGGTATAAGACACACACACACAAAAGGCTGATGCTGAGAGAGAGAGGGAGGGAGGGAGATGTGAAGGAACAACACAAGCAGACGCACAAAGTCGCTATCGATTTACGGCATGCATGTATCGGAGTTCGTTGATTTAGTTTCACTAGGAATTCCTTTAAATACTGTGTTTCGCTTCCTCCGGTTTGATTAGCTCCTGTGATGCTGTGGCACACAATTTCGGTGCGGGTATGCAGATTGGTCGTGACAGAGGGGAAAATGTAGAGAGAAATCGAGATATCGACATCAATGCCTCTGTATATATACCTCCCTATAGATTTATATTGTGCGGTGTGCGTAGTCAACTTAATGAGGTACTCCCTAAGCACATCGACACCGAGCGCAGCACCACGTTAGATGCCTCGTGATCTGGATCGTGTTGTCCTCTTCCGTCAGCCTCTCTCTGCGCGTCGATGAGTCTGCGAGACAGTGGCACTGATGAGCAAGGACGTTGAAGAATAGGAAGCAAAAGAAAAACCGGGCAGCTAATGTGTTTCCTACACCGCACACAGTCGTCGTGGTGCGGGGCCCAATAATAATAAGAGAGAGAAACAAAGAAGAATAAAGTCAGAAGAAGCGGTCAAGTAGGACAGTAGACGTGAGAGAGGCAGTCAAAGAAATGAGTGACAGTCGCAGAGATGTCTGCTCCTTTTCGCACCACTGTGCCCATTCACGGTCGCGCAACATGAGCCAAACGACACTCCTCCCCCTGCCCGCCACAGGCAGCGCGCGCCGTGCGCCGCAGCGCTAGACAGGCACCGCCGCCATGCGCCCACCCCAGCCATCCGAGCACGGCCGCAGACTCGAGCTGCGCCCACTCACCCTCGCCTCGCAGGATGCCTCAGAGACCCCCTCCATCGTGCCGGCCGCCACCAGCCGCAGGCTCCCCACGCCAGTAGAGAGCGAGGGCCGGGACTGAAGCTGCTTGGCTTCCCTGCGCCGTGGGGCCCTGGGCCCAGGCACCACGCACGGAGGAGTCCCCCCCCAGGACCGTCAAGGGGTAGTAAAGGGGGAGACGTAAAGGGAAAGAAGGCACCATATTTGCGAAAACCACACAAGCACACACACACAGACACACACAAACTAGCTAGAAGGAAAGAGATTAGAGAGACCTTCATAGTTCCGAGAGAGTGTAAAACACAATTTTCCTGTTGTAAGAAGATGATCACATGGCAGAAACAGTCGGTACCCTGCCTCTGCAGCACACCCAGTTATCAATGTACGTCGTACCCTCTCCTTCTCAGAATTTAATCTCACAAAGCATACTGTCATAACCAGTGCGGCCAACGAATGAGGCAAAGGGAGGAAAGGGCTTCATACACACGAGCTACCGGCCACGGTAAGTAGAGAGAGGCACAACGAAGAGAGACGCGGTTGGCAGAAGTCGCGCCAAGTCCTCCATTGCGTGTTTTGGTACTAATGTGCTGCCACAGCAGTCGTTGCAATGCTCGTTTCGCTCAACCTTCGTTGTGGTCCCTGCATGCTGTTGCCTCCCACTCGAAGGAAACGGCAGCGCACACGCACGCGCACAACTTAGCCCGCCAGCTCACACACGAGTGGTAAAGGCGCAAAACACCAGCAAAAACATGCATGACGTGAAGGGCAAGAAGAGGAAGAGGGAGCAAGCTTCCATTCAGACTGCGATACAGAAAGCAGAATATTTTCAGTGGCATGTAGATACACATATGCACTCCCTCCCACCACTATCACCACCGACGGCGCGTGCAGGTCAAGTGGATGTACGTTGTGAATCGCACCGGCACACGCTCAACCGTTGAACGTCAGAATATTACATCTCCATTTTGCCCATCACCAAGGCGAGAGAGAAAATAATATAGCAGCTGAGGGAGGAGCGGCGTAACCTTTACGCCACATCTCTCTTCGCAGTGTTGATCACGGGAATTAAAAAAAAAAAAGAAACACCCACGATTCACGTAACCAAGGCATCGTCGGAATTTCTCTTCAAGAGAATGAGCTGCACAGATACACGCGCACGCGCGACAAAAGAAAAAGAGCGCCTGACGAATAAGGCAACGTGGAGGGGAGAGAGAGGGGGGCGGCGAAGACAACCGACATGAAAAGCCTGACGGCAACCACCACACACGCCACGGGCGAGTGAGGCTTCACCCATTGAGCTCGCGCTAAGGCCGAAGGGAACGCGAAAGGAAACCACATACGCACCCACATACACTAAAAAGACACACTATGAACGCAAGAGTGAGAAAGGGTAAAGCGGAAAGAAAACCAAAGAGGGCACGTGAGAAACACGATATGACAGAGAATTCTGTTGCCAAGTCAAAGACCTCCGCCCACTCGACCCCCTTACATAGAGGGAGAGCGTGAGACACGGTGACACACGCACGCGACGTCGCACACAGTTCGTCCACCGAGCATACGCATGCCGATGAAAAAAAAAGCAGCACACAAAGGCTGGGGAGTCAAGAAGAATTGTAGGGACCACCAATCGAACCAGAGTCGTGAAAAGGGGGAGGGGGGAGAGAAAAAGAAACGCCCATGGTGAAAGAAAAGCGCAAACTTGAAGGAGAATAAAAAGAGAGAACCCCCTCCCCCCAACTGCCGTACGGGAAGCCGTGCCTGCAGCCACAAACGTACAAAAACGAGAGAAAGAGAGAGGGGGGGAACGAGGAGGAGGAGGAGGAGGAGGGGGGAATGGCACAGTTGAGGGAAGGGAGTAGCGAGAGTTTGACTACGCATGCATCCAGCAACCAACGTCACACGAGGCACAGACAAAGGCCACACTCCGTTGCAGATCTCACCGAAGGGCGTTCGATAGTACTCGGTAATCCCACACTGAAACAAAGAAAGGAAAAAAAAAACCCAGTGGAAGAACACCCTGTGAAACACTTACATGCACACAGCATGTTCCTAGTAGTCGGCGTCACCCTCATCGATATCACCGTACTGCCAGAGGTTTTTGTGTCCCTTTCGTGCGATCTCCTGCGCAGCTTCGTGGAGGCGGTAGTCTGCAGGGTTCACGGCAGAGGCGCGGCGGTCCAACAACGCCAAGCCACGCTGCAGTAGAGTCTCACTCAGCGATGGCACATTCTCGTTGGTCGTGACGGTGTAGTACACGTGGTCAAAGCCGTCGCGGTACACGGCCTTCGCCAGCACCTCACCCTCAGAGTACTCCTCTACAGCTTCGGAGGCGGCGCCAGCGAGCATTTCGTCTTGGTTGGCCGACTTGAGGTAGGCGAGGCGGGCCAGCTTCGCAAACGCGGGCGTCTCACGCACCAGCGCGTACTCGGGGCCGCGCGGCACAGCGCGGATGTTCTGTACCGACACAGCTTCGGTGTTGCCAAAGTCAATGAACTGTACCTCTGCCTTGCCGTCGCGTGGAGCCTTGAGCACTGTGGCACGGCACCACGTCTTGTCACCGCTGTACTGGGCAATTACACGCTCGCCCTTTTTGGGGGTGTAGCTCTGACTGGCGACGGTGCCATTAATGAGGCACTGGATTTGCCCCTTCTTGGTGTCCTGCACCTCGTCGTAGCCCTGCAAATGCATCGACAGCCCATCGTCTGCGATGTTGGTGATCACATATGGCACAAAATGGGACGTTTCATCGAGAACGCGGGTCAGCGCGTGCGGATTGGAGGCGGCGCGCTCCTGCTCCATCTTCATCGCACGCTGCGGGATTGCGCCAGCGGCGGACCAGATGTGCTTCTTGGCCTCGCGCGCCGCGCTCTCCGCGTCCATCAGTTGCTGTGCAAAAGGCAAGCGGTCCGCGTTCGCCACCGTCGCAAATCCCTCGGCGACTAGCGCGACAGAAATGTTTGTGCCGTCCCCTAGAATGATAGACGAGATAAAGTTGCCGGCACGGTCGGAGGTGAAGACCTGGATGGTGACGCTGCGCTGCTGCACGAGATCAATCGCGAAGTCCTTCGCCTCCTGCGCAAACGGGTCCGCCTTATCGTTTAGGTGAAAAGCGGCGGATGGTGTCATAATGCCTGCGACCTTGACCGGGATCTGAAAGTTCTCTTTCGGAATGTACACGCGCAGCGAGCTGGGGCCGAGCACCAGGTCTACCACTCCCTTCAGTGGGGGCGGCCGGTTGCCCTGCATACCGCGCTGTAGGAAGCTGAGATAGTAGCGGCCGCGCGTCTCACCGAGGTGGTTCAGTTCGACCACCTTCATCGGCGGCGCAGGAGTGTTGCGGTGAATGCCCTTCTTCTCCTCTTTCGCGCCATCCTCGGCGGCGGCAAGCTCGCCTGCCTTGGAGTGCTTGTCATTGCGGCCAAGGAAGAACGTAGCGTAGCCGGCCTCCAGCAGCGCCACGCCAATGTTAATGCCCGTGTGCTTCACCTGCACCGTTGCTGCGAGGCGAATTTCCTTCGTCTCCGGCATCACACGCGCGTACTCGGCGAACACCACCACCTTGGACCCAATGTACCGGCTGCGCAGGAACTCCTTGGCCTCCCAAGAGTAGTCGTTGTACGTGACACGTGTCTCAGGCGAGTTGCCGTCCTGGTCACGGTCAATGTTCTTGCTGCTACGCACACCAGCCAGAGAGACACGGCGAAGCTCAGTAGAGGCGTCGTCGCGGATAACAACTGTGTCACCATGTACCACCTGCACCAGTGTGCCAACAAACTCGATCGGTCCCGTGTACAGTGGACCAGGAGTGCCATCCGGCAGCGTAGTCGGAAGACCCGCCAGCCTCGGTGCCGCGGGAGCTTTGGCGTCCATCTGATCATCTTCGCCGATCGCACTAGGAGGTTGAGGACCCCACTCGCTCTCGGCAGTCTCGGACGGAGCAACCACAACCGGCTCTACGTAGTTTTTCCAGCACCCGACACGCTGCTTCTTGGCAGAAGTCTCGGCAAAGGTAATCTGGTCGATGCGGGTGGACAGCGGCAGCGTCGCATTCTGAATCTTCACGTAGCCCTTGGACAGGAGCTCTTCCTGGAAGGAGCCCTTAGGAGACATGATGGAGATCATGACGTTGTTGAACCCGTCGAGTCCGTCGTAGCGCACCTTCACATTGCGGTTCTGCAGCAAACGCTCAATAAAGAACTTGGCCTCGGTATTGATGGACTCATTGCCATTGTCCTTCGTGGTGATGCCGGTCAGATGGGCGGCGAACTGTGTGTCGCCAAGCTCCTTGACGGAGATGATTAGCAGCGTAGGCGATAACACCTTCTCGACGCGGGACAGGAGCTGCTGGCCCTTGATCCCCTCAATTTTCTCAGCGAGCTCCTCGGGGGTATACGATTTCATCTGACGCACGTGCTTGTCGCCATCGCCGCTAAAGAGACCCTTGCGGGCCGCACGCGCTGCAGCAGACATGAGCGAATAGATTTCGTAGAGCTCCTTCTCTATACGCGGCGGCATACGATCAGGCAGCGTGGCCAAGCCTTCCTTGAGCAACATCCCCGTCGCTTCCTGCTGATTGGCACCCATGATACGACCGGCGCTTCGTTGCAGCGCCTCGATGTAGTAGTCCTCAACGAACTGCACCTGCTTGCCAATAAAGGTAGAGCGGATCAACTCAGCCGCCTCGTAGGCGTACGGCTCCTCTGGCGTGAACTCTCCAGTCGCCATACGACGTGCCAGCTTCGGCGCCTGAATGTAGCTAAGCGTGATGGCCTTGAATGTGGGCTGGTCCGCCACCGTCGGACCCATCAGGATCATTCGATCCGCATTCTCCACCGCGTAGACGACGTAGGACATTGACTAAAAGCGTGTACGTTTATGTGGGAGTGTTGGCGTGCCCCTGTAGTAAACTGCTTTGAGCGTGGAAATACCTCGATTGTGTATTCGTAGAACAAATCGGCTCGTATGACCTATCCCTTGGCTGTGCGCAGTTGACTCGGTGACTTGGTTGAGGAGAGAAAGTTTATGTGGTACGCTGGGTGTGGCTAGCCAATGCTGACAAGCGTGTCAAGGCGTAGAAGCGTGTGTTATCGCCATGGATAGAGTAAGCAAAACACCCAGTTCAAAGGCGGTGTGACAGGGATGAGGTAGGGAACTGTGAAAAGGGGCTTATGTGAGAAAAGCGTGGGGCTACGAGTCCACGCAGGTGGAGCATGGGACCCCATACAGCGATGAGCAGAACGATTCGAGAGGTACAAACTGCTGCATTCGTCTATCGCCCTATCGTACTCTCTCCGTGTGCCACCCGCTGTAGGGAGATGACGCGGTTAGCGGGAAAGGGGAAGAGGGAGAGGGCTGGCGGTATCGATAGGCGGCGCATCAACAGCGGTAAGGCAGAACAAAAAGTGCCCTGGCGCACGTAGACGACGGATACAACGAAAGAGGCGAAATTCACTTGTGAAGGGTCACGGGGGGGGGAATAGACGACACGAGAAAGCAAACGCAAGTGAGTATGCGGGTATCGACGGGGAGGTTTGCACAGGACTGCTCTAGACTCCGTTACAACGAACGAAGGCGAGCTCAAGCGACATTGGTACGGAAACAAGCGACTAACGCGAACAAACTACACGCTCTGGTTGCCTCAACAGGAAAACTTTGTGGTCCAGTTGCATCATTGTGTAACACTCGCGAATTGGCATTGTGGAAGGATCGACATCAACATCCACGCCCTGCAGGGCGTGGGGGGGGGGGGGGTCGGTCAACTCACATGACGTCATGGACACTCCACCATCGCCTTTCCCAGATACACATCAATAAGGCGCATGTGAACAGTAGAGAGCGGCGCCAGGAATGGTAGCGTCACAGCGTCCCCCAATAAACGCCGAATCCCCACAAGTACCAATACAGCACACAACCTTACAGAAACGTGGCAGTGGGTAAGGCAACGTTTGAGGGTGGCTACAACACGATGGAGTACCGGAGCGGTCAGTGCGGCCGACTGCGGACACCCTGGCTCGCCAGGAAGCCCTACAGAGCCTATTCCGTTCGTATCCCTCTCCCCCGCTAGCGTCAGCTGCGCCTGCTCCACGACTCGAATGATCATGTGAACAAGGACCAGCCAGCCTGAAGTCGCAACGTCGCCCATGGGGCCCTCTAACCATCGCATTACGCAACTGGAAATGGCGTTGAGGCAGAGATCTGCAGGCAGCTTGGAGGCGGTGAGGAGGGTGTCGAGGCAGGACGTCGCCTGCAGCTGCACCTCCACAAAGGGGTCGTCGAGACCAGCACGACAGATGCCCAGTACGCGAGTAAGCTGTCGTGCCACTGAAGATCTGGCAGCAGGCCACTGCAGCAGTGCCTGCAAGGTCGTCAATATAGCCCATCGCACACTGTGGTGCATCTCCCTTTCAACATCGGAGAGCTCCCTCTCCCAGTGCATTAGCAGCCGCACCACCTCCTCTGGTACACAGTTCAGACGATATAGTGTCGCTACCCTCTCGGCCGTGGCACTGTCAGCGCGTAGCGCCTCCGCCAATGACAGCAACGCGCGGCGGCGCTCCTCGGCGCCTCTGCATTGAGGCCGCTGGTGGAGAAAGCGAGCAACAGCGTCCCTGCTACGCTCTGCCGCGGGTAAGGCAGATTGTGGAGCAGGTGCAGGAACATCGCCGTACCCCTCACTCGCATCGGCACTAGCACGCGCAGTCCACGGCATACGAGTTGCAATAGCCGGCTGTGCCAGTAGGGGTGGCACTACCGGTCCTGCGTCTTCTGGAAGAGCTGACACTGCCTCTGCTGACAGAAACAAGCTCTGTTGGACGAAAGAAATTCGTGCAGTTGCGTTGAGGCATTCTGCATTGTGCTACTCCTTAGCGACGTCACGCCCGACACGTCACCGTCCCTGATCGTTCGGTTGTCTGCACCAGATAGCAGCTTGCCAGTTCCCGTGACGTCCCACTTTGACATTCTGCAGGCCATCAGCTCCTCGGCAAATGGGCAACGCAGCCACCTTTCACCACCTTCAACGATGTCCGAGAGCTGCTCCTCCCAGTGCTTGTCCATCAATCCAAAGCCCCTGCGGAGTGCCGTGCGCACTTCCTCCTGCTCCGACGGTGCAAGCCGCTCCGCTACCTGCCGAAACGATCCAGGGCACGCAAGAAACACTGCGCCGAGAGTACTGCACCAGCTTGCCTGTGCCGCCCGATCTCCCGGGCGATGGCTCCCCTTTGATTGTGACATTTCCAGTGCACGCAAGTGCGCAAGTACGCCCCGCACAGCGATGCCCATCATTGACACCTCAGCGAAAAGAGAGGGACGCACCGTCATCAAATAATGGAGGAGCTCTGCGTAGCGCTGATTTATGGTGACGCCGCCGCCGACGTCGTCCGCGGCACGCAATACCGCTTTCAGAAACTCCTGTGGCGGCTCATGGGTGCGCACAATGTGGTCGAGCAAATAACGAGCACCAACGCACACGGCCGGCCGAGTATGGCTCGTGTTGCGAACGAGTGCACTTACCAGAAAGGGAAGAAGACTTCGAAACTCGTTCTGCGTGGCTGTTGGCGCTCGCGCCACCAATGTGAGCAGACAACTTTGTGCCCCCTCCACAACGCGAAAATGAATGTCCCGCAGACGACTGAGCAGTCCCTCTAGCAGATGTGCGATGTCCTCGCTCGTCAAGGTGTCACTCTCGCACAGTCTCTGCCCCTGAAGCACGGCAGCGCGCCGAACTGCCCAGTCGGTGCTCTCCATGGATGTGAGCAAGGATGTGCCGCCAGCTGAGCGATGCGATACGGCGTACAAGTGCGGCGATACGGTATTCACGGTCACGGTCCTTCCTCTGGGAGGCGACAGATACGGCGTTGGCAGACGACCAGCGTCCGCCTCTTGGTGAAGCACGACCTGTTTTGCCGACCGCAACAGCTGATGGCGTGACTTTCTTGGAGTCGTGGCACGCACCGCTAACACGCGCGCACGGCTTGCCACTGCGCTTTGCAAATCGTCCTTTAACGTGACAGTGCGGGAGGCGGGCGTGGCATCGGTACCGCGTGGATGCAGATGCACAGAGCTGCCACACCGCGGAGCCGACAGAGACGACGTAGGTGGGGCCGGCGAGGACACCACTGCTTGGAGCTCCTGCATCGCATCTGCGCGTTCGGCGGCCAGCTGTCGCTGCAGGCCCGCGGGCAATAGGCGGAGAAGAGCCCCTGTCGACGCTGGCTCTAAGATGTGCAGGGCCCAGAAACAACGCCGCGCCGCATGCCGAACCCCTGCGTCGGCGTCGCGCATACGATCGCTGATCACGCGATGGATAGCCTTAGTGTAGGCGTTGATGGAGAGTTGAATTGAGGTGCCCTTGGCCGCTTGCAGGTGGGAGCGCAAAACCTCGACAGAACAACGGCGCACGGCTGCGCTGGAGGCACCGCAGTCGCACAAGAGGCCGCTAACGCTCTCAAGGGTAAGCAAGCATTTCTCTGCCACAGAGAGCAATGCACGCATCGCCGCAGCGGACACCACCGACACTACAGAGGGGTTCGAGGCGAGTCTTACGAGGCAGGGGAGAAACCAAGAGCACACAACGGCAACAGCAGCGCGATTGGCACCATGCTGCACAAGAGATTCAAGAACGTTCACCGCTGCCACCGCAATTTGTGTGCGCCGGCTCTGCATCGAGTGAAGCAGGCAATTCCTTATATAGAGAGACATCCATCCCACAAAGGCAAGGCGGTCAGAGATGTCATCGGCGAGCAGGCGTGCCACCTCCTCCAGCAGCCGAATCTGGACATGCCAGTCACGCAGCGGCTTCCGTAAGTCGATTGCAACCTTAGTCTGGCGCTGCTCCTCGGCGAGGGCGTCGCCGAGCACCTGCACGCGCCGTAGTACTTCCTCATCCGTCAACGCCACACTTGATGTACGTGCCATGATAGCATTGATTACGTTGCGGTGTGTACAGTCGCGTGTTGATCTCGGATGCGTGTGTGGGTTGAGTGTCAGAAAGACAGGCTCCTCAGCCGTTTCTCACGAGGACACGGGAAAGGGAAAGCTACACTGAGACACAGTGTGCGGCTTTTCATGAACTCTTCTTGCGATTGACCAACGCCAGCGCCGAGTTGTTCGCGAGGAAGAGTGTCCTGCTTCGAAGATTATGTACGAAGCAGGAGACCCCACTGTGAGTGTACAGGTGCGCACGCCCCGCACCCCACCGTGGAAATCTGACGGCAGGCGGGGACAAATCATGGCAATCACACACAAAGAAAGAACGAAGAGGATGCGAGTTGACGAGTGAGGACGAAGATGATATGGTGTAGAAAAAAAAAGGCCTGTGAGATGCGGACACATGGTAACCAATACACCTAAACGGGCGTGTACAGACATCCAGTAGGCGGTCATGCGGCTGCCTGGCGCACTGCGGCAGCACTCGCAACGCCTCCACTGCGGACAGGGTGTCCAGAGAGGGTGGAGAAAGGTAAAGAAGAGGCTTAGCATGGAGGCTTGCTTTGAGTCATTTCCACGCAGACTTGTCCAGCATCGCCCTCGTTACGGCAAGAGGCGGTTGCCTTCCTCTTTCCCTGATTTTCAGAGCTGCTACTGGCTGTTACGTCGATTGCAGGCACAACTGTGCAAATTGAGAGGACTGAACACACAGCCAAAAGGTACCTACACACACAAAAGAGCTCCCCATAACAACTCCCTCAGCGCCACCCCACACCGTTCGGGTGAGACGTAGAAGGTGAGCGAGTGAAGACACGATTCGTGAGGACAAAGACGTGATGCGTAGCGCGAGAGATGCTGGCGGTGACAACACGAAGGGTCGATGAGCCTCGGTTACCCGCGCCATCCGCAAACGCCGCACAGGGGAAATTACGTATGGAGAAGGATGTACTGTTTACTGCCGCTTCGCACGCATGCTGCCTGGCACAGCTCTGCTACCTCTTTCTCTCAAGAAGGCATCTACGACTGCCCGTGGATCTTCACAAGCTCCGTCACGGCCCGTACCGCGGCATCCATACAGGTGCTACGACTGCCTGCCGCAAGTGTGTCGCGTTTTCCCACACCGGACCAATGCGCAGTAGTAACGGCGGAGCTATCGCCAACAAACACGTTCTGCAGCCCGGCGACCCGTGACGAGCAGGGCATGGACGACGACGAAGCCAAAAAGGCTTCGCTGCTGCCACTGGCAAATCCAAGCCAATATGCGTGCGTGTCCACGTAGCGACGCATGTACCACTCCGTCGCCGTGACGCCGTGCGACCACTCGAGCAGTTGCTTCAGTTCCGCCTTCCCGCGGGCCGAGCGCTTCGATGGTGGCAGCCGGGAGAGCTGGGCGAGTCGAACAGCCTTCGACGCGTCGCTAGGTACGAGCAGGGTGAAGTCCGTTGATTCGATTCCCGGCTTGAGTGCTAGACGTGCCAGCGGTTCGGCTTTTGTGAGGCGGCGGCACTCCTTGATGCCTGCAAGGAACCCATCCTGAACCTTCCGGTGCACCTCCTCGGACAGCGAACAGACAGTCTGGTGAGAGCAAAGCGCGCGGGTATGCGCTACACCAGGCTGAGGCGCTTCTTCATCCAGCGTCATCATGTGCTCCAATCCATCAATGCCATGAAAGATCAGAAGCATAGTGAAGGCCTGCAGCGGGGTACCAAGGACGATGTCCCATCCCATGCCCTTGAACCGGGCGGCATCCCGCCCACCAAAGGGGAAAAGCACAACACGCAGCTCCGCCTGTGGGCCGATGTGAGGCAGTGGTAGCGACAAAACTGTGTCACAGAGCGGTGTCAAGTAGGGGCCTCGCTGGGTGAGCCACCATATCGCGCTCGACTTCGCATCCCGCACGTTGAGGCTGTCAGCTGAGACTGCCTGCACCGCGGAGAAAACGAGTGGCAGTGCCAGCGCATCACGCACAGGAACTGTGGATGATGGAGGTTTCAGCATGGGCATTGCACGATATCGGGACATCCTGTGTAGCAGGCGCGGACTATGCAGAGCTCCAGCTGCAACAACTACGCCCTTTCTCACGGGGATGGAGATGACCGCGCCTGAGCCACCGCGACTGAGGCGCACTTGCACACCT
Organism: Leishmania lainsoni; assembly: GCA_003664395.1. NCBI lineage: Eukaryota > Euglenozoa > Kinetoplastea > Trypanosomatida > Trypanosomatidae > Leishmania > Leishmania lainsoni. Next base: position 339,345 of record RAIA01000133.1, on the reverse strand, counting down.
ATAACGCGAACCCCACGCTCTTCGGCCTCGCCGCCGTCCTGCGCCGCTAGGTCTAAGTCCACCGCCGTGTACCCTGTCAGCACGCTCAGTCGGCGGTGGAGCTCCTCTGCTGCGATGTCGCCCAGAACAGCCGAAGGAAGCGCCAGACGCCTGCCATCTTCGTCGAGGTACAGGTAACAAGGAAACACAGCACCCCGCTTGACAGGTGCTGAGACACTGGGCAAGTACGGTGCAGCTAGCTTGAGAGTCTTGACGGCTTCAGCAAAGGCCCAGGAGAGAGGATTTCGGACGTCTGGGAAGCGCATGGGCAACCGAGTCCACTGCGGCAATGCTTCATTGCAGGTCATCGCGGTTTTGAACGTTGCCTTTTCGGCATCTGGCACCGACTCTGGCGTAGACGGCCAAAGAGAGTTCAGGTGTATGCCCCAGTCTAGCAGCGCTGTGCCACCAAGCCCGACACCACGGGGGTAGGCAGCGTACTGCAGCTGACGATATCGATTCGCCTTTGCCTTTGCTGCCGACAATGTTTCGCCGCTCCCACTCGAAGAAGTCCCTGAAAGGACCTCTTCATCTTGGAAGTAGTGCCACGGGCGCTGTGCGAGGAGCCCTTCGTCAGGCGTGCCACCTAGAAAGGTGGGGCGCACTCCCTTCAGTAGCAGCTCCTGTGGCACCCGGACGAGGTCTGGTGCAAAAGACAGCAACCGGTCGCGTCGACCGACTTCAAAGAGAAGCGCTGCTGCAGACGCCGACTGCGGGTCGTTCCCACTTTCGATCAGGATGATCTGACATGTTTCATCGGTACGACGTAGCAACTCCGCCGCTGCAGTGAGCCCCGCAACACCGCCGCCAATCACGACATAGTCACCTGCGCAAATCCCGGCAGTGCTGCAATGGCTCTGATAAGAGGGTCGCAGCTGATTCGAGGAGCGCGGTCGGAAGCGATGATACCAACACACGAGAAGCGCCGCCACAACGATGACTAATTCGACAAACATGCCCACCCAGCTCTGCCACCACAACAGGCAAGCTGTAGAACGACCGCAAATAACGGACCCGTGTATGCTTGAGTGCCCCCCTGAGAAGGCGGCAGTCAACTCCCTGGTGTGACACGTTTCATTGAAAAACAAAAAAATGCAAAGAAAAGGCCAACTCGGCAGGGAGAAAGAGAGGGGGACGAAAAATAGACCCCAGAGAGGTGCACACACAGAGAAGCCTGTGCAGAAGACTTTCGGTAGCGAGTGGCGAGTGTAACGGAGGGGGGAGGGGAGGGAGAATGTCGATGTCATGGGCAAAAAGAAGCCCCAACATCTGCGATAAGGTCGACGTTAGATTTTTTTTTCGCGCCAGTGTGCCCATTCACTGTCGCGCAACATGAGCCAAACGACACTCCTCCCCCTGCCCGCCACAGGCAGCTCGCGCCGTGCGCCGCAGCGCTAGACAGGCACCGCCGCCATGCGCCCACCCCAGCCATCCGAGCATGGCCGCAGACTCGAGCTGCGCCCACTCACCCTCGCCTCGCAGGATGCCTCAGAGACCCCCTCCATCGTGCCGGCCGCCACCAGGCGCAGGCTCCCCACGCCAGTAGAGAGCGAGGGCCGGGACTGAAGCTGCTTGGCTTCCCTGCGCGTGGGGCCCTGGACCCAGGCACCACGCACGGAGGACTCGCCCCCCGCCCCCCATCAGGGCGTGCGCTTCTATTTCATAGAAAAACAGTGGTTGAGTTGGAGGCAATGCAGTTTTTCAAGGGCTCTCATCTTGTCTGTAGCCCTCGTTATTCTCCAGCACGTCCCTACACCCTCCCACAACCCGATTCGCACTTTCGTCATCACAACGAGACAAAGAAAACGGAAAAGAGGAATGAGAAGTCACACGAGAACGCACGCAAACACTCAAGTAATGAAAACAGATGAATGTGCTCGAGAGAGATGCGACAGACAGACACACACACACATATATATACCCACGCGGAAAGAGGAATACGCGCTGGAGCAGGCCGCGGCTGAGAGAAGCACTAAAGACACTGCACAAACCGAGATGAGGTGCTGTGCCGTTATGGTGCTTGCGTGTTTTTTTTTCGTTTTTGCGTCATCCTCACTAGTCCCCAAAATGAGAGTGAACAGCGCGACGGCGTAGAAAAGAAGTGAGGGGAATAATGGGGTGTGCGGTATGGGCACACCTCCAACCCACAAAACAACAGAACAAAAACAAACAAGACGGAACACGAAAGAAGAGGACAATAACAACAACAAAAGGAAAAAAAATGAAGGACCGATTTCTCCATGCACCTCAGCACACAAGTGACTCGTTAGACACCCATACAGTGAAGTAGAGAGAGGCACTCACTCACGTTCGAATTCTCAGAATAGCGTGGCAAAACACGCTCGAGCAAGCATAAGCAAAGAGGGTCGCCAAAAGAAGAACAAGTTTGATTAGGGGCTACCATTAGATAAACACGCGAAAGCACGTCTCTCCTCCACCACCACCCACCCAACCACCACCACCACCACCACAACAACGAAAAAGAATCGTGGTCAAAGTGATGAGTGCCACGCAACCACCACCACACGATAAAAAACGGTGGGTACTGAGGAAGAGGGGGACGGGAAGAAAGGTTAGAGAATGCCGTGATACGAACACCAGCGCCTTCTTGCTGCTTGAGAATTTCTGTGCGAAGTATCTTGGAAAGAGACAGTGGAAGAAGAGAGCAGAGCAGAGTATGCAGCGACGCGGATTGAGTTGCCAAACCCCATGGAGTAAAAAAAGGGAGGGGAGGGGGTTAGGAGGGAGGACCGGTAAGGAAGAGAAGAACAGAGCGTCGAGCATACCGTAAAGCGGTACTCCCTTGATGTGCACAGCTAAGCAGTGTGAGCACCACCCCTCTCACCCCCCGTCACGACACAGAGTCCGTCACCACGCAGTACTGCGCGACAGCGGGGCTGAGCAGCTTCAGAAGCAAAGTCGGTAATAAGGAGGAAACGACCTTACTGCATCTCAAAGACTTTACCACACACCATTCCCTTGCTGTTGCCTGCCGAGTTTAGAGGTACACGTCAATATACGTAGGCGCCTCCACCCCACTTCAGTAGCGCACACCTCAACTGACGCCCGTCTGTCGGTAAAAACAATCCCCAAAGAGCCGAAAACGGAAGCACACACAACAATAATAAGACGATGCTTTGAGGTGCTTGCGCTTTCTTCACAGGTGAGGCGAATGTCCCCCGCCCCTGACAGCCACAGTCACGGTGCACCGGCAGTAACACCACGAGAGCCAGGTGCATTCCCGATCATCCATTGTCAGGTAGACACATAAATGAGAGAGAGAAGCCACCACTACAACAACTAGAGAGTGAGAGGGAGAGCGAGGAGTGAAAGCAGAGCGCAAACCGAAACTAAAAACAAGAAAAAAAACGAGTCAATGATCACACGTGAGGCAGGACAAACAGGGGAGAGCAGAAAATCTTCAAAGGGCGTACGAAGCGAAAGAAAAAAGGACGAGAGAATTCATTGCGGGCGCGCAGATGCGTGTCTGTATGTATGGGTATGTGAGGGTGGGAGTGTGCACGTACAACGGGTCAGTAGGCAACCTTCGAATAAGCACACAGCAAGTGGTCCCGTCCTTGCGGAGAAGCCCACCTCCCCCCCGGCAGGTCGTTCCTGCGGACTTTGCCACACAGCCACGAAACAAGTGGGAGGCTCCAAAAAATACAAATAGGCTATACACGAGAACTCACACAAAAGAGCGCCATAATGAACGAGCACCACCCCGACACCAGCACCAAACCCGCAAGAGGGAAGAGAAGACAAAAACACTGAAAACATTAACAGACTTCCACCATCTACACACAAGCACAGCAACGACAAACCACCCGAAGATCATCCGTATACCTCAGCGACGCTGACCCCCTTCAGCGACCCGTTGTATACCTCTTTGTTGTGATCCTGACAAGAAGGCGTTTGAAAAAATGAGCCAAACACAAAAGAAAAAACACAAACACACAAAACTCCCACAAACTCCATTTTCACTCTCCTCAGACGTCCTCTGCCACCCACACGCCAGCAAGTATACGCCTACAGCAACAGCCCGGCAGCCCTCCCAGCACTGCGGCCCGCAGGCTCTTCCGCTCCCTCGCCGCCCACCATCCCTCCTCGCATGCCGGCCGCGCGACCGGCGCCACGAGGAGAGAGCGAGCGAGTCCGCAGCAGCAGCCACACGGACTTCTCTGTGTCTCAGCGGGCACCGTTGTCCTTTCAGCACGCCAGGTCCCACGGCTCCATGGCGTCGCGCTCGGCGCCATAGCGGCAAGCAAGGAGGGGGCCGCAGTCCCCTGCCGCTGCACCTGTGAGTGTGCTAGAAGCATAAAGGGCATGCGGCCGCTCCTCATCTGATGTCTGCCTTGACGAGATCAGGTGGTGGACGACAGCTAAGAAGCGGCAGGGGGGGGGGGGGAAGATGCATCAGAACATGGAGTCGATGGATGAAGACGTGTGTTTGTGTTGTTACTTCTCTCTACTGGCCTATGTTCTCGGTGCCTCCCCCTGCCCCTCAACAGCAGACTCTGCGAGCCACATCAGGCCTGCTGAGCACCGCAGTTGGCCCAGAAAAAAAAATCATACACAGTAAGCAAGATTTGCAAGCAGCAGTAAACGAAGAGGAAAAAGAGAAAACTGATGGTGCACTCAATCGTCAGCGTGACCAAACTTGAAGCTTTCCAACGCGTCGCGGTATTCGTCATCCGGAATATCGCCGAGGGAGGCGTGGCAAATTTCTTCCTGCTCTACCTGATGACGACTGAGGGTGAGGCTGTGCAGATCGGGATCCGCCCGCTTCGAGATCTCGGCGAGGGAGAAGCGGTGCGCCGCCATGAGCTCTTGAGGCGTCATGCCAGGCACATTGGAACGCGAGGTTACCAAGCTCGACGGCATATCATCGTCTTTCTCTAAAATACCACAGCGACTGGGGGTGCGCTTAAAGGTGGCCACGAAAAAGGGCTTGTCTTCCACATCAGCAAGAGTGTTAGAACTCTTGCTATGCGACTGCCTCATGGCTGGCATAGAGGTTTCGGTTGGTATGTTTTCGTTTTTTGTTGTTGACTGTGCCGCGAATGTGGTGATTGGTGAAGAAACAAAAGGCGCGACGGGAAGAAAGCGCGCGGCACACAAATGAGTGGGTGGCTGTAGGAAGAACAGAACAATACGAGCAACAGAGTGCAAAAGAAAAAAGAAGAAGAGAGAAACAACAACGGAAAGAAGCAGAGCGCGAGAGGAACGAGAGCGCCAACGATACGCTGAATCGAGTAGACGTGGGAGCAACCGAACCGTACCTCGTTTTATGACCTGCGGCCGTGGTTGTGCGGCTTGCGACCTCGCTGAGGAGTTACGTCGTTTTCTCCAGAGATGATGGTGTCTACGAGAACAAGAACAAAGGAAACGAAGAGCCAAGATGACGAAAAGAATGAGAAGCACAAGTGCGCGAATGCGGTATAGAGCTAATGCAAATGTGGTGGTGATGGGGGAGGGGGTGGGGGAGAGTCCAACGCTACGGGGACGGAGAGCGACTAACAGACACGATAGTAACGAGCATATGATAAAGAAAGGAGGGGCGCGTGCGATGGTGCACGCACACACAAAAGCGAAAGAGCACAAGATTGCGGGCAAGCAAGAAACCCCACACACACCGAGAGAGAGAGAGAGAAGGACGAAGAAAAGCGAGTTACTGAACAACAGCGATGAAGAAGAAGAAAAAAAGAACCACAATCGCTATAGGGGTGGCAAAAAAAAAAAACTGAAAGAATGACAAGAAAAGAGTCCTCTACCGACACGTTGCCAGCGGAGCGTGACAAGAGTCCTTCCAAGAACGGAAAGAAAAAAAAAAGATGGGGAAAACAGACAGGGGCGATAGACCTGATGAGAAGCCAGAAAAAGTGAGGCAGAAAAAAAAAAGAAAAGGTGAGGACGCTCGTGATGTCGGCAGGACTTGCTGAGGTGTTGAAAGGACAGTGACAATGAAAAAAAAAAGGCCGAGGGGCAAAGAAAAAAAATCAAGAGTAGTGTTGTGTCCCTGATAGACGCTTTGTGTGTGTGTGTGTGCCGTAGTTCTTCGTGATTTCTTTCGCTTGCTCAGTGAGCTGGGAGGACGCTTCGACGCTTCTCTAGCCTCGGAGAAGTAGGACGTATGTGGAGACGAGGCGAAAGACACAGACATAGACGGGGAAGGAGGGAAACAGAGGTAGAGCACGTGGAAGGGAGTGCCAAAGGTGGGATGAGGACGGGTGCGTGCACCACGGCTGTTGGTCTCAGTCATAGACTGCGCTATAGCGATCTTCTGAGGAAGAGCATTTCTTAGGACAGTGCATGTAGCCTACCCCAACCCAGAGCCAGCCTGCCATTCAAGAATCCGCTCGTTTATTTCCCGTATTCGATGATGCAGCATGTGCCACGACAAGGGAGGGCAGTAGGGAGAAAGGGGGGCGATAGTTATACTACCTCATCGTGTTTCTGTATTTTCTTTTTCGGGGCACCTTTGTGTGTGTGTGTGTGTGTGTGCGGACGGATGCTGTGTGCATTGATGTCGGCAGTAAATGAGGAAAGCAACGCAGTACGAAAGAGAGAGGAAACTACGACAAGACAAACGACAGACGAAGAGGGAGATGCACTCGCACACACGCAACACGCATTGTACACGCCACTCGGTAGCAGGGCTGGCTGCGGCATACATCACAAATGAGTCACAAGAATGAACATAATAATAAATAAATAAATAAACGAGCAGGAAGAAACAGGAGGGAGAGGGGTTTGTGGGGAGAAAAGCGGAAAGAAGGTGGGGAAGGAGTCGGTGGTATCCGCAGCCAGGGGAAAGGCAAGGCATGAAAACCATGTGAGGCAGTCGCACTCGTTCCTCCCGTGGGGCCGTGTGCTTTCCATTTTCCGTTCCGCTCTTCTTGGCAGTTCCACAAAGCATGAGAAAGGGAACGAAGGGGCTCACCAACGCACATGTGTCCACGAGCATGGCACTTATCGCAGAGCAGGCCAAGAATGCAGTGCCGCTACCCATTCCCCCACTAACCACCTCAGCTTTGCATGTTAAGGCTTAGCAGATCCATAGGATCAAACGCCCGGCCGTCGCCGGCGTAGAATTTGCTCTGGAACTCCACCCAGTGCAGCCGCAGCGCGTGTAAAAACGCTGACAGAGCCTCCATGCCTACTAACACACCAAGTGTAGCCCCAAGCCATAACAGCACCCCAATGGCGATCACAAGCCCAGAGCTGTTGTCGACGTTGAGGGTTTGAACGACGGCGAAGTTGAAGAAGACCTCGGAGAGCTGCGCATGGGCGAGTGACAACGCCCACAAACGCAGGTACGATGCAGTGTTTGACACACTGCTCAGCACGTACTCAATGGTGTGAATGACATAGTGAATGATCAACTCCGATACATCGAAGTTCTCAAACTTCTCATTTTCGTTCTGGATCACCTGGGCCGTTGCACCGCCCTCGCTGTCCGATGGAGCTCCACCAAAGGGATGCATACTGTCATCATCGAAGAAGATGTTCGCGGCTGGCGGCGCCACGGTATCGTCATCGCTCACCAAGTTGCGATGCGCCCTCTGGTCACCACTATCGCAATAGTGCCGGTGCTGCAGCGACACCGGCGGCTCGTTGAAGAAGACGTCCGAGAAGTCAGCGTTTTCGATCGTGACCACGCTGGCCCGTTGCGATCCGCCGTAGTGGCGGCCGCCGCCAACATGCCGGCGCTGCTTCCACCGCTTGTAGTCGCGCATCTCGATGTACGGCATTCCCAGCAGCATGAAGGGCACCATCACAAACGCCAAGAGGAGTAAGAACACCTGCAGCGCAGCCTGTCCACGGAAGAGTGGGTTCGGCACCGAGCCAGGTTGCAGGAAAAAGTTCGTCATGATCTCCAGGATGCTCGGCGCCTTGTTTGTGTTCTCCCAGGTGCAGCACCACTTCACCATAATGAGGATCGACATATATCCGAAAGTGCAAAGCAGAAAAAGAAACTCAGGCACAAATAAAAAGCCGACCTTGTACCAGTTTTTCTCATAGATGCTGTTGCTAAGCGAGAGCAAGAGACCAGCAAGCATCTGGACCACTCCGACAATGACAGCATGCTTCATCTTGACAGAGTTGTAGAACTCGAGCTTATTATCCGTCTCGGCCCATGCTGCGTCCAACCCCATCGTATACACGTGAGGCGGCTTCACACTCGGCAATCCGCTCGGCGTCGTCGGGTAGGTGGTACCATTCTGCTCAGCGATCGGCGCCCACGTATACCCGCTGGAGAAGAGGTTCAGGGAGAAGCCAAAGAAGTCGTTATAGAGGACGCCCATGTAGATGGCAAAGAGGGACATAAGCAACAATAAGTAACGGCCACCGAACACCATGGCGACTATCTCGTTGAGCTGCACTGTGCGCCAGGCCTTTTCTTTGCTTACAAAGAAAAGAGCAATGAACAGCAGGAGAAAGCCGTGGCCAATGTCGCCGTACATGATGCCGAACAGGTACGGGAATGTGATGATGGTAAACACGCCAGGGTTGATCTCCTTGTAGCGTGCCATGCCGTAGCTATCGACAATTCTCTGGAAGGTCTCGGTGAAGCGTGTAGTCTCGAAAAACGTAGGCGGGTGCTGCTGTTCATTGTGGAGCGTCACGATGGACTCAACGCTGCCGTTTGCGGAGGCGACAGCGTCCTGCAATGCACGGCGAAGAGCCTGCTCGTGGCGCAGCGGCACCCATGCAGAGGCCGTGCAGGTGGAGCCAGACATGGCGCACATGTTCATTGTTGTCAGCACCACCTTTTCCACCTTCAGGTACGTCTTATACAATCGATGCTCTTCATACCACTGTGTCAGGACATCGTGCTTGCGCCGCTTGACTCCCTCGACAGTGTCCTCGATGTGATGGGCGGTGGCCGAGGTCGTGAGCTCGATACCGCGACTCTGCACCTCGTCCAGGCTGTACACGTTAGCGCCGAGTCCATTCATGAGTTTCCTCAAGCGGGTGATCATTGTCGCCGAGGCGCACAGCACGACGAATGTCGTCTTGGCCACATTGCGCTTTCCGGTCTGAACATCGACGAACATGGCCGGTTCATTATTGATCTCGACAATGGCGTTGCCGCGGGTGATGCGATAGCACAGCCGGTAGAGCTCCTCGCTGAGTGTTGTGTCAATGATGCCGAAAAGGCTGGAAAGGCGGGAGAACGCCTCTGAGGTAACGGCAGCGCCGTGGTGGGCAAAGCTGCTGTTGCTCGCGATGCTGACAGGTGGCGTCTCCACCAAAAGCTGGTATTTGTAGTAGAGCAGTGTCATCTCCTGGTTCTGGTTCATCTCCTGCTGGAACCCTTCGAGCGATGTGAGCATGGCGGTCAAATCGTTCACGGTCGACTCGATGCGGTCATCAATCATATGCATTTGGCTCCGTAGCAGCGATGACTGCATCTCCTCCACGGTGGCGCTCATGTTGATGTCCGTGGGGTACTTCTCAAGCAACACCACATCCTTGCGCATCGACTCCTCGATGAAGTGAAGCTTGCGTTGCAGCTCTTCGCAGCGGCGCAGCTCTTCTGTGAACGGTCTGGCAAACGCCGTCACGCCTTGGTTCATGTCGAGAAACTGCACACGGCCCAGCATCCCAATCTCGTACATTGTGTCATGCAGCACTTCTCGCTGAACAATGATGTTGACACGGATCATGTCCTCCGACCGCCACAAGCCGCTGCAATGCTCCTGACGCCACGACATGGCCTACAGTATTGGTAAAGGGGAAAATGAAGTGAAGGCAGGTCACGATAGAGTCGCTGTGTACGGAATGCTTCTTTTCCTGAATTGTTGAAAAACAAGGCCGAAAAGACTCGAAAAGCCAGAAGAACGCAAAATGGAATGAATACTGCAGAGTAGCCCACGTAACAGCAGCAGCAGCATAGCACACAGAGATAGAGAAAGAAGGATTAAAACGGGAGCGGGAGCTGAAGCAAGAGGAAGGAGCAGAGGCCCGGGAGAAAGAGGACAAGAAGGCCGCGCGACGCCACAGCCATTCAGCGATACATAGACACCAAAAGCCGCTGCTACTGTCGCTATCCCACTAAGCCGTCGATGCAAAGCCCCAACAATGTAATTCAAGTAAAAAAAAAACGAAATGAAAGATCACGAGCCAGCAGTGCCTACAGAAGGAGAGCAGGTGTCAACTGCGTGGTGGACGTTTCCTTCTTCCTTTGGAATCCGGGTGGGCCGTCTTCCCCGGTCTTGATCGCCCTTGTTACCGGTGGCACGACTGGACAAAGTACTAAGATGGCGATAGAAACGAAAGGAAGCGAACAAACACACTCGCAGAGACACTGAGGCGCTGGAGTGCCAATACTGAACGGAAAGGTACACCACAAAGAGAGAAACTAAAAGGGGACGGCAGTGACGAACCACACCCTCACTAACGGAGGCCCACCCTCCGCGAGAGCAACAACAAACAACAGCTAATGGCACCGCAAACAGCAAGCGCACAGTACACTCTACTTCGCTGAGAAGGAAAGAGAATGGAAGGCCCTGAGGAGAAAAATCGTATGGTTGGTGATAGAATCCCGGCAATGAACACTTCCGCACCCGCACGCACCTCTGTCCTTTGAGAATTCCCAACAGAAAAAAGGCTCAAAATGCGAACACAAAGAAAATGCCAACAGTCACACACAGCAAGCACAAGTAGACACAAAACGGGGGAGGGGGGGAGCACCCATATGCGGTCCTCTCGGATCTCCTGGCCTCTGCGCCCCTCGTCAGGGTGGCACTGGCTTTCTTCAGAGAGTCTCAGTTACGTTTCAGTATAGGGGGGAGGGGGTTAAATGTGCCTTGTACGTGTGGTAGTAAAAGCCGAGAAGGGGTGTCACTTTCAAAACTAGGGGGAGTCGAGTCTGCAAGCAATTGAGGCTTCGCCTTCATGTGGGTCGCAGCACGGACGTGAGTGGAGAGTGATGGCAAGGGAGACACAAGTCCGTCACTGTGGGTGTTTGTGTGTTAAACTGTACGTGACGGAGGCGATACAAGCACGCGCGTTAACGTTGCTGGGTGGACCAGCAAGAAAAAAAAAATGGGCAGCGAGAGACAGAAGAGGGTGATGGAGAGAACGCATACGCACAACGACACACGCATACATAAAACATACAGGAAGGAGAAGAGTGCGCAAGCTGCACGACAGAACGAATAGAAACGACTTACTGACCCACAGTGAGAGCTGCGGAGTGCTGAGTGCGGCACATTCAGTCAGCCATGCCAAGATGTGAGACAGAAGATGGCCGATGAAATGAAGTGCACGTGACCGCAACACCAGGTGCCCCTTACTGGGCAGTCCACCAGCGTTCTAGAAGCGCAGCCAGAGTCCACGCTGGGTTCGCACGTGTACGCGCACGCGATGTGTGTAGCACTTTCTCTTTGTGTCCTGCCTTATTGGGAGAATGACAACGAGCGGCAAACAAGACGCGGTGAGTGCCTCCTCATGGGTGGCAGGCGTTTCTTCGTGGTGTGCGAATGCGTCTGTGTGAAGAAGCAAGGAAGTCGAACAAGACCCACATGAGAACCGCCACAGAGAGGAAACGAATGTCCCTTTCGCAAAAGAAACGCAAGAAGAGTTGTGTAAAGCCCAAGATACACCGCGTGTGCGGCAATGAGGAAAACCCCAACACAAACGACGCACGGACCTAAAAGCCGCGGCCCCTTGTATTCTGCGCTGCGGCTTCCTCACCCTGTCCCTATTTCTATTTTTGAAGGGAAGGTGGGGTGGGGGATGTTTCCGCGCAGTGAGCTTTGTGTTCATGTTGGGTAGGTGCATAGGCGTGGGCCAACAGCAGCAGCCGCACCTACCTGCGGTTGGACGGCACCGTTGTATTGTTCATCTGACCAGAGAGGTGCCTGTTTATAAGTTGCAGCTTCTGCCCCAGCACCTCGTTGCGCTTTACAAAGCGACGCACCTTTGTGACAATGGCCAGCGTCGCGTCGTCCATGACGTAGTGCCCACACCCGTTGCCAATTACCTCAAACTGGAATTTGCCCTGCATCTGTGCAACCGTGAGCGCCTTGTCCAGCCGCTCCGCGTTCGCGGTGCACAGCATCTTAGCGCACGGCAATGAAATGAACGCTTCGTCGAGGCCGGTGAACCACCCGTCCCAGACGCTCTCCATTTTGTGCATGTCCGTCCGCCACTCCCACAGACCCGTGTTGTGGTTTTGCTGCAACAGCGGCGGCACGGAGACTTCGGCGCCATCAGGGTTCTGCATCCCACCCATGCGCAAGAACCAGACCACGGCATCCTTCACCTCGGGAAACGTGTTTGGGCGGTTTTTGAGGAAGGACTTCATGTGCTGTAACGACAGTTGCGCCGTTCCCTCGACCACGTCCACAAGAAGCACGCCAGAAACACGGTCAAGGCCGGACTTGTTTCCGCTCAGCGCACGCGCCACGACGGCGCCACCAAGCGAGTGACCGAGGACATAGAAGTTGCTCGTGGGGTACAGCTCTGTCTTGGCGTACTGGAGTACGTCCAAGAAGTCACGCATCAGCACCTCGATCGAGAGATGATCTTCGCCGCCGCCGAAAGTGGACCGGCCGTGGCAGCGCTGGTCGTATGTCATGACGTGCATGTCTATGTCATCATCATGCGCCTCAGCACTTGACGTCATCGCCTCATATGCAGAGCGCGGCATCGAAGGTGCACCAATCTCCTGCAGTGGAGGTGAAGCACAGTTTGCCATCATGCCGTTCGGCTTGTCGATGTGGCGCTGAAGGTCCCTTGCCATCCTAAAAAAGCAGTCACCGCTCATACCCGCGCCATGCACGCACAAAATCACCGGTGTCGGTGTGTCCTGCGGTGAAGTGGGTGTCAAGCATGGCAGTGACGGTGCAAAGGTGGTGCAGTGAAAATGTTCGCCCTGTGCGTTCAGGAAAACGTGTTCGTCAGGGGACGGCAACGGTGGGCTAGTCGAAGCACTGGACATGTTAAGCACCTGGGTAGAGCTGGTAAAGAATGAATCTTAAAAGAAAGGAGTGCGTGCAGAACACGTGGTGCCCTCGCGGGATCCACCGGTACGTGAAGGTTGTGAACTTTCGTTGTCTACTGTGAGACTGGGGGCCAGCGGATGTGCCGTAGGATCAGTACAGAGGCGAATAGCTCAGTGGGGATGAGGGTCCGTACAATGAAGCAGGAAACGAGAGGAGGAAAGGCGGTAGCGAGAAAAACATGAACCAGGGGGAGGGGGCTGAGAGAGAGAGGATAAAGAATGCACCTGCCGGCCCTCTAATGCCGAAGTACTTCGTCGCATGGCAAGCAGAAAAAAAAGGGAAAGGAAAGAGGGGCAGTGAAAGAAGTCCCCCTCCACAAACAGAGAGAGAGAGAGAGCGTGAGCGAGGAAGCGCTTCGCCAAACTCACATCAGCTCGGAGCATCGCTTCACCTGTGCATGTTGATCCGCCGAATGCGTCCCTCTTCCTTTCTCGTTCCTGAACGCATCTTCCCTGCATGCATTGGGCCTTTGGGGCACAATGATCGGGGGTGACAGGGAGAAAATGAGGGAGGCCTTCGCTTCATTAAAACACCACTGTTTTGCAAAAAAGAGGCCCACAGGTCGTCATCTCCAACTTTGAAGAAACGCCAGTTGAGAAGACCGAGACACTACTCCAGCAAGCACGCGCGCAAGCGCTTGCCTATATCAACTTCACGCGCAGACAACCCAGCAGCTCCGACGCCTACCAACTTCTCCAGAGCTGAGACCTTCTCGCGCGTCTTATGCAGCTGCGACTGCAGCTCATCGCGCCGCCGTTTGTACGCACGTTGTTCGGTGCAGCGGCTGGCATTGAGGTAGCGTAGAAGCGCATCCTCTGCGCAAGCAGCCCGATCTAGCCGCTGCATCTCCTCCAGCGCACACAGAAGAGCCTCCTGTGGTGCGCCGCACCTCCGCCAGAGAGCTAGGTTGAGCTCTTGGCTCAGAAGAGCTTCAAAAAAGACACCGTCGAGGGTGGCCTGGTAAACCAACGACTGTGTCACGGACGGCGTGACACTGGGAGACGACGACATCAACAGAGGCTCCTCTTCCTCCCCTTCCTTCGACTCCGGCCCCCTTCCGCTGGGAGTGCACAGCACAGCTTCCGTCGATGCACCCGTCACCGCTGCACCCCGAAGCGTTGCAGGGGGCGCTGCGACCTCAACACGGTCGAGTAGGCCGAAACGGTAGCGGCCGCCGATAGGTCGAGCCGTACCTGAAATCGGTGACGGACTTCCCTCGTGCATGTCGCGCGGGAGTCGCTCCTGCACGGCATTCTCGAAGTCGCAGAACGACTGGTAGTGCCCGCGTTGTGCCTCTTGCGAGCAGGCTATCGCATCCGTCCATGCCTGTGCCGCGGACGGGGTACTCTGTATTTCCTGCAGAACCAAGTCGCGGGCAAAGGCCATCCATCGAACTTCCTGGGAGGCGGATGAAGGCCCACTCAGTGCGCTGTCTCCAAACGGAAGTGCCACCCCGTCAAACATGACGAAAGAAAACGGCGAACAACTTCACTCTCTAACGCCACAGGCGATACACCAGCCGGCACACAGACGCGTAAAGCAACGGCGCGGAGGAGAAGCGAGAAAGTGCGATATAGCAGGGAAAGAAACGCAGAGCGAAGACGGTGAAGACGAGATGGCAGCCGAGTACGGAGAGGTCGCTGGTGTTTGTAGGGCTCACATCGCAATGATACGACTTCGCACAGCACGCAAAGCAGTACAGTGGCACCCTCTGCACCACAGACGAGATCGCGAGAGAGGTTCACATGTGCGCGGCTTCCAGCTGAACTCACCATCAAATGTATCAACATGGCTCGGGCAGTGACTTCACGAGAAGACGGCGCTTCAATTCGTTCTTTTTTCTCGGCACCAACAGTGCCCCATACACTCCATTGATGCCACGGGTTCACTTCAAGCAGGGAGAGGGAGTGGGAGAGTGAAAGAAAGCGCGCATCAAAGTGCACACGCATACGAATACATGCAAAGACACATTGCAGACTATGCGTATTAGGAGAAAGTGGGTGCGATACTCAAGAGAGTGAAAGACTTATGCGCATTCACAAAAGACTCCCCCTCCTCCACCAAGAACCAGCGGGGGTCTCGGCAATGCCGCACACGGTCGTGGAACCAATGAAGCACTAGCCTTTCTTCTCGTGCGTCAGATCCTTAAGCTGTGGTCTTCTAAGACCATTGCTCAGACAGGGGCCCTTCGCCCTGATCAGACAGCGGTTGCCTGCGTGCTGAAGGATGCGCTGTGACTCACAAATGGTTCACGCCAGCGGCTCGCCGAGGCTTTCCTTCATCATCAACTCCTTTCATGAAGCGTAAAGTTGTGGCTCCATCACCGGGAAGCCCTGGTCCCTGCAGGCCTTACCCTTCAGGTACCCCACGAAACAGGTCAGACCGAAGACGAAGCTCCCCACATCACGCTTGTTCCTCTGGGCCGCAACGATATTGCTCGCCCAGAACAACTGCGCCTTGCTGCAGCCGTCACCGGCATTACGCAACAGCTGGTCCGCCAATCGCGGTGCTCCGCAAGCAAGTAAGTACTTTGTTTTTGGTGAATTACTCCTTGTCCATCGAGGACGCCGGCGCTAGCAGAGTGTCGTCGTCGAGCGTGTTCCTGACGAAACAGTAGATATCGGAATCAGCCAACGTCTCATGTGCTCTACGGTAGCCGACCAACAGAGCGGAGAAAGATGGTATCACATGAGACAGGCTGAGGATGCGTATCACAGCGTTCGCAAAGCTGAGCACATCACCAGACAGCTACTGGTCTACGCCCTCCCACGACGGGCGAGTGCAGAACTTGCTCGTGATCACACACTGGTTAAAGTCATCGCCGCCCACCGGTTGCGTGTGATCCATCCCCGTTAGCACGTTCGGGTGCGTGTGCCTAGTAGGCGTCGTCATGGAGGGTAATGCGCTCGACCATACGACTCGGGCAGCACACACTCTGTCCTCGGTGCACTTGCAGAGGCTCGGATCCCCTTCTCCGCAACAGCGTCGTTGTGGTGTACGCTTGCACACAACATCGGTGTGAACGGCTCCGCCTAGTGCTCGCGGCGACGGCGCAGGCACCTCAAAGAGGTAGGCAAACGACGTGTGCTGGGGCTGTAGGTTGGCAACGGTTCACCTTGGTCATCTCCTTCGCCAAGATAAAGCAGCCCTTTCGTCCATCAGCGCTGTTGCCGCCCTCTATCATCATCAGCGAGACAGTGCAGATGCACTGATCGACGAGCTAGTCGATGACCTTTTGTTGGTCTTCGGTGAGGTAGACAGACGATGATGATGTCCACCATCTCCGTCTAGCGGGCACCCTTGCTCAGGCGCAGCGTCACCGTGTACAGGGACTGCTGTTTCTTGAAGTCCTTCACCTTCAGAGCACACCAACGATACCGTAGATGTCGTACGAGTCGTTCTGCTAGACAGACAGCGCCAGCAAGGGCTGCATGTAGCGGAAGAAGTGACCATGGCAGCGGTGGTTCACTCCAAGGTGCAGAATGCCAAGCGCCATCTGCCTGCGCTCGTACTTGAGGGGGGAAGGGCAGACCCGATTCCCTCAGCTGCGTGGCTGTGAGTATGGTGTGGGCTTTGGGCTGGCAGAAGTGGTAAAGAGCGACAGATAGAGAGAACGACGCAGAACACAGAGAGAGAGAGACGGTGGTGTGTGGGTGGGTGTGGGTGTTTGTAGCGAAGGGTACCCATTTTTGTCTTCCCTAGGCGTTGTATGCCGGGGAAGATGTAGGGAAGGCACGGGAAGTGAAGAAGAGAGGAGGAAGCGGTGGAGAAACGAAAGGGGACTACCGCGAGCGAAACCACTAACAGAAGGAGTGGGCGTAGGACCGATAGTGCCCGGCACGCACGCCGCACTCAAAACAGAACAGCGATAAACAAAAAGCTGAAAATGCCATTCGCGTTTCTTTCATCTACATCACAGACTTCGAGGATACTCTCTCGGAAGCACGTGAAAACCTTTTGCCGAGCAACACATGTGCCTCCGTGCAGATGCCAACATCTCGAGGCTGAACGAACACCTCGAACCCGTACATCCCCGTAACACGGCCTACAATTCCCCTCGCGTGCGCCTGCGAGAGATGCGCCTCTGCCCCTCGAGTGCTTTAGACGTGTTTTACTTGAAACTCAACGCATCCTAAACGGGAATATGCGAATGGAGTGATTAGATTGATCTTACATAACGATGCGGAGCGGTGAGAGCAAGTGCGAAACAAACAAAAGAGAGAGCACCGGCGGTGGTGAAAGTGCATCTACAGTTTCGCTGCTGTGCAAGACCGACAGCCTCCAGTGTCGCCGCCTCTAACAGCATACGGTTCGGAAAAGGAAGACAAGGCAACGTTATACTGAAAAAAAAATGCATAGAGATGAAGATGGGAAGGCAAGAAAGCACCGAGGGAAGCTCCCACAGGGACAACCGTGGCGAGATCATCACAACACCGCAGCGAAGGGAGCAACTCGCGCGGTTCAGCAAGCTGAAGCGCCCAGAGAGAGAGAGAGAAAAAGAGAAAGGAGCAAAGAGGTGAATAATTGGCAATGACCCACACACCAGCCCCCTGAAACGAGGAAAGTAGTTTCAGTAGCTGACAAGGGGGTACTGGCACAATCGGTTTCCTCTCGTCCTCTCCTCGCACACACTTCGTCTCCTCCACTGTCTCCCCCTTCGCTCCTTACATTTCTTCTCATTTGCCCGTGTCCCTCCACCAGCCCACTTCCGCTAGCTCACCTCCTGCACATTGCGGAATGCGTCCGGCTTGCTCTCCTGACTCTTCTTGTCCTTGGCGCGCTTCCTCGCCTGACGCTTCAGAAAGGCAAGGCGGTTTTCGACGACGCGATCGATAAGGGAGTCCGTCGAGAGGGTGCAGCCCGAGTCGACTTCGTGGTAGATGCCCATTGCTTTGGGTACCTCATACGCCGTACTCCCTCCCGCCCCTGCCTCCACATCCGAGAACCTGCCGCCTACGACCACATCAATGTGGAGCTCATCAATAACCTCTTTACTGACGTCAAACGGCACGCCCATCACCACCTCGTCAACGTAACGGCACGACAAGACGCCGAGCACACGTTCGTTGAGGTTCATGATTGGGTAGTTCTTGCCTTTTTGCTCATTCACCACCTGATCCTCATACACGCCGACAATGACGTAGTCACCCAGTTCGCGCGCCTTCCGCAAAACGCGGATATGGCCAATGTGAAAGAGATCGAAACTACCGTCCACATATACAATACGGTCACCTGATTTGGGGCTGGAGTTGTTGCTGAACTGCACTATCTTGCGAGAGGTGGTCAGACAGTGCATGGTGGGTTTTTGTTCGAACAGGCAGTTCTCCAGCTGCACCTCGTCCACTGACTTCAGCATGTGGTCCTTGGTGCACAAGAGCATGCGCCCCACCAGGTTCGTTGTTGAGATGCCCTCAGTACGCTTTACCACCTTGAACTTGCCAGCATCGATGATCTCCTGGTAGGAATTGTTGCCATCCAAGTCGACGGAGATGTCGTCGCCGTGTACGACGTAGTCGATCTCGAAACGTTTGACATCTTTGAGTCGTGTGCAGTACGGGTAGTTTTCGACCACGTAGTCAACCCACTTGCACGCCCGCAGCGCCTCATAGCGCTCCTCAGCGTGCATCATTGGCGGACCTTTAAAGCGCATCACCTCCTCATCGCTGTGGCAGCCGACGAAGAGCTCGGCGCCGAGTCGGCGTGCCTGCCGCAGTGCATTTGCGTGACCAAAGTGGAGCATATCGAAGCACCCATCTACCCAGATACGAATTGCGCCTGGCTCTTTCGGTGGGATCTCTTCGGTGCAGAACAGTGCGTACTCGTCATTGGGCTCGTCAGAGTTCAACCACACTTTGCCTGATGGGACCTCCACAGTAGGCGTGGTGGCACACGACGGAGTCGTCGAAGAAGGAGTGGCGGACATGGTAGAGGCGGGGGCGGAATTAGTTAGTCTTGAAGCACAGGAAGTGTACAATGAATTGGTAAGCGCCGCCTCGGATTGTGTATGCGCACCAAAGAGCAACGCCGCAGAAGGTACCCGCAGCAGTGGGTTGCTGCCTTTCGCACTGTACGAGCGTGCTAAGCAAATAGGGCGGCGACTACTTGCACTGGCCAGCAAAGGGTATCGAAGGAACGACACGGCTGCGTTTTCACCGCACAAAGTGCGTGAGGAAAAGAAGGAAGTGGGGGGGGGTTATATGTGAAAAGAGAGAACGAGAAAATCACCACTCGCACGTCACCTTTTTTTTTTGGAGGGCGTGCGGCGAGTGGGGTGGGGGGTGAGCGACGTGTACAGAGAACGCGCGCGAAATCAAGAAGTATGACGGCCACAGCGATGCATATATCTTTATGGTGTAACGAGTCCCTTTGGGGGGTGGGCTGTTTCATGTAGGAGAGGTGCTAGGCGTGTGGCAGGTATATAGAGACATATACACATCTGTGGGTGCGTGTGCGTGTGTGTGTGTGTGTGTGTGTGTGTGTGACGGGTGGTAGTGTATACGGCAATAGAGAGCGGCGAAAAGTGGCGGAAAATGAACAGGAAAAGCACATGTACAGGTCAACGAGCCAAGCACGTATGGGTGTGAGCGTGTGCACATACATGCGCCTGACCCTCCGTCCTTGCTCTCGTCTCCCCTACCTGTCCGCTCACGCTTTGCACTCCTTTTGGCTGAGTCCAAGCACCGAGAACAGGAAACGGCACTTCATAGCAGTGACGGCGCATGCTCTGCACACCCTGCAGTCCGCAACCGGCAGTTGACAGAGAAGAATCCGCCACATGGGATACTTTCAGTACCTTCAGACACTCTCTTCCCCGTGCCGCCGCAGAGAAGCGGGCCATCCTCGATGGGTATGCGACTTGTAGCTATAGGGCCCATCACGAGGGGTAGAAGTGGAGGATACACGAGCCATAGGAGCCACTGGCGGGTATGTACCACAGAGCCCGGTGTTGGCTACTCATTGCTGCTCAGCCTCTGAGTGGGCTTTTATGTCGTTGTTTTTGTGGACGCACAAGTTCGAAAAAGGAAACGAGACGGAGAAAAAAAATGAAGAAATTAGATGAAAACGGAGGGCACAACAGACACCAGTGCGCAACAGAGAGAGAGGGAGAGGCGGGAAGAGAAGGCGGCACACACGCCCCAGCACACAAGCGCAGACTCGCATCCGCACACCTCCCCACACAGACGCCCTGTACACACACTTATGCCGACGTCAGCAACGCAGAAGAACCCTAACGCATCCCTTACGCCACCACAGCGCGCTTCGTGTTCTTCTTGACGAATATGGCGCGGTCCTTGCGGGCTGCCTTAGTGCGGCGCTGCAGGAGCGGGAAGGACAGGTTCGGGGCGTGGTACTGGGCAATGTTCAGGTGCTTCACCTCGTGGTCCGGGATACTCTTCACGCACAGCACCTCGATGTTGTGGTAACGAGCACGGTGGCGGGAGGCCAGATCGTGGTAGGCCTGGCTCACGGCACCAGTTTTGGAGACGTCGCGGAACTCCTTGACCATGCGCGTGTACCCGCAGCGCTGGCTGTAGTAGGCGATGTCGACCAGATAGTTGCGCGCCACCAGCTTCGCGTCCTTCACGACCTTGCAGGAAAGCACATCACCGTGGGTGGCCTTGACCTTATTCTTGATCTTCATCATGCGCCAGAAGCGACTCTTGGCGACGACGAAGTTGGGGGCGAACACCTCGAACTTGTACACAGTCGGCTCGGGGTTCTTCTCGGAGGGGGACTCGCGGCCGACCACCTGGTAGTGGCGGAGGTGCGGCTTGACCATTTTTGCGTGGAGACGCGACGGCTGTTCCTCACTTCTTAAACAAAAATTATGAAATCGTGGAAACCGTGGACAGAGAATGGAAAAGAGGCACACATGCAGAGACGTGTGGAGGGAGAGGGGGGTGGAGATGCCACAGCAAGAGGTGAAAGGGGCACCCCGTCCGCGCGTATGTGATTTTCACGGGTGTGGCAATGCGGAGGTGAGTTGTCAGCATCGGATGTTCCCGTGAGTGAGTGAGACAACGATTAAAAGTCCGCGGAAGAAGCGGTGGGCGTTGGCGAGAGAGAGGAGGGAAAGGGGAATAGTTGGGAAACAGTGCAACGGGGGCAGATAAGGAAAGAATGAAAGGAAAGGCGGTACACACATACGTGAAACCTCTCCTCCGCGGGTGGGGGCGGTCCATGCGAAACCAGCAGCACCTATGCCACGAGAACACATCACTACGCTGGTGAATGGAGACGAGCGGAGGATGAGGGAAAAGGCTCACTAGAAGAGAAGAACTGCACGGCACGATGCAAGCCTCACCTATCGCATGCTACGCAGCTGTGCTCCACTGAATACGCAGTGCTCGTGGCCTTTCTGGGCTTCTTACCATGCGCCTCCCCATCTCCCCCGCCCCAGCACACACACATACCCCACCCTCCACCTTCCTGGTGACTGCCTCACCACACTACACGGAACAAGCGCACCATACGTCTCTCATCAGCCTTGTCACCTTGACTTCGTTTTTACCCTCTTCTGCTTTGATTTTGCCCATGGAGCATACCGAGAGATCTTCCGACCTCTTTAGTAGAACAATCCCCCTCTTTAAAAGGTGCGTACGCCGCTCCGCCCCCAAGTGAGGTGGGGACACGATGCCAAACGCCAGACGCACGCAGCGGACATTCACAAAAAGGACGCAGACGACAAAGCCGAGCTGCCGCATACCCTCACAGACGCCAACATCATCGCAACGACGTGTGACGCACATCACCCTCCCACTTCGTGTGGGAGTAGGCATGCATGTCTGCATTTGTCAGCAGAGACGTGCCTGTGGAAGAAGCTGTTTGGCATGGGAACATCACCCTGCACAGCGCAACCACAGCCACGGCGGCAACGACGTTAGAAAGACGAAACCGAAAAAAAAGCCTAAGCTACAACCTGATTGCACTCGCACTCCGACTCACCCACCACCACCACCCGCATTCACGGTCCACCCGCTCCCTTTTTCGTCTTGCGTCCTCAGCCCACTCCATCTCAGACTCTCACAAGGCAAGAGGGACTTGGGGGAGAGTAAACTGCGGAAGCAAGCAAGAAGAGAAAGAGGGGAACAGACGACAGCCACGCACATCACTCATACGTGAAGTCTCATTCGTTTTTTTTTCTCTCTTGGGAGTAGAGGGACTCTGCGCGACGACAGCACAAAAGTCATCGCGCCTTCACAACATGAAGAGCAACAACAACAACACACGCACACACACACACACACGTGGCGAAGAAACGGGTGACCAAAGAGTACAGCACAGCCAACGAGTAGCCGGGCACGAAAAAGTTCGGCAACTGTGCACATCACTGGGATTCGTACGTACGCACGCACAAGCGAGCGTCTCGTTCTTGGGTGAGGGATGGGACAACCACACTTTCAGGCGCGATGGTGGTGTGCATGAGAGTGTGCACACCACCAGCATCGCACACATACACGTAAACGTAATAATTGGTGCTTTGCTGCATAAACCCATGACTGCTCGCCTGCTGGACTATCCAGGGACGTGGCGACGGAGAAGAAGAGAGGACGTTCAGCGCCAAACAAAAAAAAACACCACAAGTAAAGGACATGGAATGTGCAGAGATTTTCCCAAAGGACAACCAAAGAGAGACCACCCCATCCCCTGAACCGCAGATGAGCCTCCAGCACAAGGGCAAGACGACTTACCACATTGCGCCCACTCCAACATGTTCGCTCACGTCTAATAGCGGGCAATTGCGGCGCGCTTGATGGAGCGAATATCAACACGATGGCCAAAGAGCTCGTGAATGTTGTTGATACCGTACTTGATCATCGTTGGTCGCTCTAGCGAAAGCCCCCAAGCCATCACTGCCACGTCGTCTTCGAAGCCCATTGGGCGCAGCAGCTCTGGTCGGAAGAGGCCGCTGTTGCCCACCTCGATCCACTTGTTCAGGCCGGTGTGGAAGCCAAAGATCTCCATTGAGGGCTCCGTGTACGGGTTGAAGGCTGGCTTGAAGCGTAGCTGAGAAACGCCAATGCGACGGAAGAAGGAGTCGAACGTGTGCATCATTTTGGCAAGAGAGATGTCACGATCAATCACGCACCCCTCACTTGGTGGAACTCGCACAAGTGGGTGCGGTCCATCTCCTCGTTGCGGAATACGCGGTCAATGCTATAGTATCGCCCAGGAGTAAAGTGCAGCTTGCCATCTGAGCCACGCTTCGCACATTTGGCGAGATTTTTTAGCACGAAGGCTGAGGAGCCAGTAGTGTGGGTACGCAGCACGTTGCGGCTTGCCTCCTCAAGCTTCCACGGCGTACGGAAGCTCTCCTCGTGCTGCGCCTTGACGCGCTCCACGTACTCCAAGTCGCTCACATTTGAGGTCTCTGGCTTTGACAGGAAGAAGGTGTCCTGCAGATCCCGCGCCGGATGCTGCTGGGGAATAAAGAGCGAGTCAAAGTTCCAGAACGACACCTCTGCCCAATGCTGCGTGTTCATCTCCTGGAATCCAAGCTCCATGAGAATCTCACGGAACTCCTGGCGCACCTTCAAGAGCGGATGCAGTGCACCGCCACCCACCTCCGCACCCTGTGCAGAGAAGTTGTACTCCTTGAACTGACGGTCTTTCCACGAGCCGTCGGCGAGCATCTCGCGCGTGAGGTCACCCACTGCCTTCGCGGCACGTTCCACAGCGTATGACGGACCCTTTGTATACACAAAGACCTTCTTCGCCTCCATCGCCGCGAGTTTACGCTTCTTGAGCGTCTCCACCGCCTTGGCGTCAATTGGTGCGCGGCAGCGGCAGTCTCCTTTAGCAACTCCCGAACAGTGTCAGTGACATTTTCGCTGCCCGGCATGCGCTCCAGAAAGACCTTCCCCGCCTCCTTGGTCGTCTTGAACATCTTCGACTTGATGCCGTTGGCCAGCGCCACCCCCATTACCTCCTTGCCGAGTTTACTCGCTACGTCCTCCTGACTCATCTTGTCATCCATGAGCAGACTCCAGACTCGGTACTCGGGGCTACCGCTCTCCATAATCTGCAGAGCCTCGCTGGAGAGCTTTAGGACCATCCTCTGCTCCATTTCCGAGTGGATGTAGTTATCCGCCTCCAGCGACTTACCAGCACCCACGACATCCTGGTGGTCGGCCCCAATCGACTCTGCTACATCTGTCGAGAACACTCGCTCGGCACTCGACAACGCCTTGAGGATGGTCGCCTCAATTGACACCTGCTCCGTCATTTCAGTAGACAAAAGCCACTGTGGAAGGCAAAAAAAAAAAACAAGTGAAGCAGACTACTTGAATGAATGGCAGGGTATATTAGCGGCACCACTGAGGCGTATATGGTTGGGCACGAGCCAGTGCAGGTGCACGAAAGGGTACGCTTCGTTGCTCTTGTGTACTCGTGTGTGCAGCGAGTGCAGGCAAGGGAACAGAACAAGACAGAGGACACGAGGTGGCACACCGATAAAAATGAAAACCCACTGCCCAAAGATAGAAGGGCAGCTGGGTAGCAACCACAACACAGAGGATTCTCGGTGACCCCACCATCCACGCCATTAGCGGGTGTGCACGTATTCACCTTTCGCTGCTGGTCAGCAGGAGCAGCTTGGGTGCAACAGCACGACTCTGCACATCCCTTGCCGCCACAGTATACACAATGGTTAATACAGGCTTCCTACAGTACCACAGGTGATGCCCATTGAAAGAGCACACAACGTCCAGTAACTGAGTGGCGTCTCCTCATGAAGGTGATCCTCTATAACGTGCTTGCATTACGTGCTACAACAAAACTTCCTCTCTTCGCCACGTTCACGTGCATGCTCCGTTAACATCAGCGAGTAAAACAACAAACTAGCAGCAGAAGCTTTTCCAGTGTGCCCATTCACGACCGCGCAACATGAGCCAAACGACACTCTTCCTCCAGTCCTCCACAGGCAGCTCGCGCCGTGCGCCGACCCCAGCCATCCGAGCATGGCCGCAGACTCGAGCTGCGCCCACTCACCCTCGCCTCGCAGGCCGCCTCAGAGACCCCCTCCATCGTGCCGGCCGCCACCAGGCGCAGGCTCCCCACGCCAGTAGAGAGCGAGGGCCGGGACTGAAGCTGCTTGGCTTCCCTGCGCCGTGGGGCCCTGGACCCAGGCACCACGCACGGAGGACTCGCCCCCCCCCATCAGGGCGTGCGCTTCTATTTCATAGAAAAACAGTGGTTGAGTTGGAGGCAACGCCGCGAACGAGACGTTTAGCGCGATTTGCGCTGGCATTGACACAGGGGGGACTGCCGTAGGCGTGTGCTAGGTGCAATTCCCGTAGTAGGGAAGGTGCCGTTTCCTCTACGAGGAGGTGAACTTCAAAGTAGAGCAGCTCACTCAGCTGTTCGCTACCAGCAAAGACACCTTCATTGCTGCACAGCAGCTGTAAGGGAGAAGAATGACACGCCACCGCGGCCTTCCGCCCTGGAATAGCTGTACACTCAATAGTAGTCACGCGACTGTAAAGGCGAGCAGGATTGGGAGTGAAGGCCGGTACGACGGAATTCACAGTAAAGAATCGCGAGTCATCAAAGAGTGACGCACTCCGTGCTGAGGGCGCGATTGACAACACAGGAAATAGAGCAAAAGAACGACATGCAGTCCGATGAAGAGGGAAAAGGGAAGCAACGAGGGAGGCATACAGAAGGAGAGAGCGAGCGACCGCGCGATTGACTTGGACAGAGCACCAAGAGAAGAGCGGAAAGGAAAAACGCGCGGCAGCCTCAAGGGCGGTAGCGGCAGTGAGAAATCGATGTGAGAAGAAAAAAAGTAGCCACACCCGCACACTGACTCACGCGCTCACCCCGATCGCCCAGACGTCGGGTAAGCCGACAGAAAAAGCGCCGGCACTGAAAGACGTGTCAGAGCAGCTGCGCTGAGCCTCTCATAGTGAATGCTCGTCTCTCGCGCGCGCTACAAATGCAAACACAAGACAGAGCAGCGACAGGGAAGTGAGTTGGTTCTGAGTGGATGCCAAAGAATGCCGAACTCACCGGCGATGAGTAGAGGAGAAAGAGCGAACACTTCATTGGCTGCGCGTATGGGTGGGTCCCTATGAAGGCGGGGTGGACTGGCGTCACAGAGAGGGGAGAAAAGTAGAAACATAGACGAGGGCAAAAATGATGTGGTCGATTGTAAGTACTTTACGACCTTGGCGAACAAGAGATCAAGAGACGGGGAAGGCGAATGCGCATGGGAGCGATCGCGCTATGGGATTCGCACGTATGCCGACGTGTCTAGCTAGAGTGTGGTCCCCTCATAAGAGAGCCCATTCCATAAAAAGGTCAAAAAGGAGGATGGGCAACGTCGGCGAGAGAGGACGCCTTCCATGTCTTCTACCCTTCGTGTTTCACTTGGCCGCCTGGACACTTGGGGTGCCCTGCGCATGGCTGTGTGCTGAGGGGGAGGGGGGGGGCTACTTGAGCCACAACGTGTTGAAGAAACGGGATACAGGGCAATGGAGATGCTGTAGAGTGCCCTACAAGGACAGAGAGACATGGACAAGAGTGTCTCGAAGCAGTTTCGGAGCAGCGCCGATCTGGATAGTGGAAGCACAGAGGCGCCTACACACACCGTGTGTTTCCCGGTGAGGAAAATCGACATTGACGGTATAAAGTTAAACTCGAGGGAGAGCAAAAAGGGGGGAGAGACAAGACGACAAGATGTAACGCGTCTTTCCCACGCCAAAGAGAGGGCCCACATGGACCATTTAGGCCAGTAAGGACTGCGACGTTGTTCAGTCCACACGAAGAAAGAGCATATGTCGACAGCATGGAAGAGTCATGCATACTGTTGTCCCGCAGCTGATTCGGTGCAATATGGCCTTTGGATACATATCCTCCCACCCCCTCCATTTTCACGAGTCTCAGCAGACCGGGCTCAACAGCTGCCACCTGAACCGCGCACATGACACCCTACGGGGCTGGAGAGGAGGACGCATGCGGATACCTACACACTTATTAGCAACCGAAAGGATAACATGCGCCCGCTAGGATGTTTCTTCACTGCTTCTCTTCGCTTTGTTTTTGCGGCACCAGTGTCGTGCTTCTGGCATGGTCCTCTTCGAGGCAGCTGCACCTCCGCCACGCTGGCATGAAACACTGCTGGAACAGCAACGACAGAATCGCAGTTTGATGTAACGCGTGTCAGCCGTTGCAGAGTAGACTCAGACAAAAACCACAGGCGCGCGCCTTTATATAACACTCTGTTTTTTGTGTCCGATGCATGGCTCTTTCTTTGCTCGTCGTACACGCCGCAACTGAGGGAGGACCACCGCATCAAATTCGTCATTGTAGTAGTGCGCCGTGATGAAGGAGGCGGTTCGGGTCAGTGCTGCCTTCGTGTCAGGGTCTGTTGCGGCCCGTTGACGCTTCTGCGCAGACGTTGCAGCTACCGAGCAGCCAGCTAGGCTATTCTCTGCCGTCCAGACCGCTCCACCAGTGGAGACGTATCCTTTGCTAATTTCTCCGAATCGTGAGCCCTCTATTCCCCAAGGCCCTCTGCACGTCCATCTCCGCCTCCTGCGTCGAGGCGTACCGCTTCTAGGGCTGGCGTAAATGTGACTGCCACCGAGTTCATCAGCGCGGCTGTGTGTCGCAGCCAAGGTGGCAGCATTGCCCGCTTCAGCAGCTTCTGGTGGCTTTCCTGCTGCCTCGCTGCGTCAATCTCTCGCTGGGATATGAGACGCACATGTACCGACGCGGCGTGCCGGTGGCGGGACCGAAACTGGTCGGCTAGCGACGCGCAGCTCCGAAGCCGATCTTGATACTCGCGCTCGGTGAGTATTTCCTGCACATCCACTACACTCGCCGCGTCGCTCACAGAGGCAAAGCGCTCGCTATAGAGCGACAAGAATGCAGCAGCTTGCTGAAACAGAAACGGGTCGCGAGCCAGCGTGCAATCTAGCAGGAGCCTCAGAAACGACACAGGTGCAGCAGCGGAAGCACCTGTGTTCGCAGCGGTGTTCTGCACTGCTGTCTTGTGCGTCTCGGCAGTCAATAACGAAGACACTGGTGCGGCACTCGGCGTCTGTGACTGTTCACGTGCAACGAAGCGCTTCCACATCTGCCTCACCGGTGGCAGCAGCGTGACCAGAGTCTCCTTCTCCTTCACGCGTGCCTGAAACTTTGTCTGGATGAAGTGAAGGCAGAGGCTCAGAATGTCCTTGCCGCACCGCGGACAGCGGGTGAGGGTTTCACAAAACTCCTCGACAAGGAAGTAGCAAGAACAGCCGAGACAGGGGACACCACGAATCGCGTTTCTGCGCCGCATTGCCTCTGAAATATCGACGTAATCGTCGATGCCCCTGTCGGACGACCCGACGCCGCCGGTGGTCGCCTGTGCTTCCTTTGCGTGGGGTGAGGGGCCGGAGGCGAAGAAGGCATAAGCATTGCTCGTATCAAATTTCTGGTACGCCGCCAGCTGCGCCTGCTTCACAGACTCCACGTACCGACATGGCGGCACATCGGTCATGCACGCAGACAGCAGCAGACGCGTCACATGGGCGTACACAAGGGGCAACATTCGCTTGTAGTTCAGGTAGTATCGAGTCTCCTTGGAGCCCCCCTCTCCGTCGCCAGTGCGTCGGTTGCGTTGCACCGCATCCTCATCCTCCAATGCGTCGGGTGCAGCTCCAACAAACGACCCTTCCGACTCCAGCTGCCGCGCGGTGCATCGCATTCCCGCCGGAATGCCCTCCAGACCAAACCGCACGCGATCCTCGCTGATCCCCAAGTAGTTCACCAGCTCCTGCACCGTTACGCCGTCCGCCCCGAAGACGAGGCACATCGTGTCCACCACCAAGATTGTCAGTGGATGATGAGTGGTCATCCGGAAGTAGAGCTGGGCGATAGCAGTGGCACGGAGCGCGCCGGCGCCAGGCGTGGATGGATCCCACGCCTGCTCCAGCGAGCCAGCCACATCCATACTCGTGTACTCTGTAAATGTGAGTAGGGGGGGCGCATGCTGACGGCGGTGTAGCGCGTGTCCTCGGAGGAGTGTCAAAAAGCAAACAGAAAGGGAGGAGGGTCATCATACGAGAGTATACACGTGCACGAACCAAAACGCATAGGCACCCGCGTCTAGAGCCGTCACGAACGCGAGCACCGAGATCGGGGAGCAAAACAGGGCGATCAGCACGGTACCTGCACTTGCGCAGGTAGCATACTTATTACGGGCTGAAGAAATGACTGAGCTCATGCACACCAGAGGCAAGGGGCGGTCACGTATGCGCGCTCGTGAGGTGTAGCTGTGAAACAAGGCATGCACACAGGGGCCGATGACGCGTCTTGTGCAGTTGAGTTGCCTGAGGAGAGCTTCAAAGGCACCGAAGCGACAGGGAAAGGCCTGGCGGCTCGAACGCCTTTCGCACGTGCTCTCGCTCGCATTCGACGCGCAGAGTCGACGCAGCATCCGTGGTAATGGGCCGTCCGAGGCTATGCGCGGCGATCCCTTTCGCAGTGTACTTCCCCTCCCCCGCCCCGCCTGCCCGCATGGGTTGACCTGACAGCAGTTCCTTTATTGCCCCTCACGCGGCCCCAGACCCAAGAAATACAAGCACAGAAAAACAAGTTCACCCTTTGGCGACAGCGACTCAAGCGACTGGCGCAGGTACAGGCTCATCCCACGCAGCGCACACCAAGCACCCATCCTCGATAGGCAGGAGGTGCATGTCCTTCGCACCCACTCTTCACCTCTTCACTGCACAGGTGGCATACCCCTTGTGGCGCCGAGGACAACCTCACACAACCAGGCGCGACAAACCTACAAAACTACACACAAAACCTCTACCTCTTTGCAGCCCTCGTCTTTGCCTTCGTCGTCTTTAGTGATGCCGCAGGTGCAGACGACTCCACCTCGCCTCTGTTCGCCCCCTCGGGAAGAGGCTCAGGTTTCTGCGGCGGGGGCGGCACCGGTGCCTCTGCAAAATCTTGAGGCGCTGCCTCGCCTTCCTGTGGTGGCTCAGCTGCCTGCTGTTGCTGCACCTGATGCGGTGGTGGCGTCTCCTGTTGACCACCGCACTGCACAGCATCTTCGTCGTCGTCCTCGTCGCCTTTGTCCACGCCGTCGCGCAAGGGCCGCGGACCTGGTGGGAAGCGTGAGAAGGTCACCCGGAGAAAGCGACCGCGAACCTCCTTGGCGTGTACCGCGATGAGAGCGTCTACAGCCGTCTCCGTATCCTTATAGGCGACAATGGCTCCTGTAGGACCTCGACGGTAGAACGAGTCTGGCTCAAACCCGACCTCCTTCATGATCCCCTTCAGCTCGTCATCCAGGATGGCCTCCGTGAGGTTGGTGATGTATAGGTTCTTGTCTGGGCGCACACGACCTCGCACGTTCACTGGCGCTCGCGGCGGTGTGCGGTGGTGAAAACCAGTGGTGAAAACCGCAGCCTGAGCTGTCGGATCAGTCGCCGACTTCGCCTCGCACTCCGCCTCCCGCGCTTGATACCCGCTGAAGCGCTTCAGTCGCAGCACACCACCGCGAAACGGGCAGTGTTGCAGGTATTGAATCGCCGTCAAGGTATCGCCGGGGTGCTGGAACTGCGCCACCACGTTCGTGCGCTCGCGAAACTGCCGTTTCAACGAATTCACGTTGCCGAAGACCTCTAATAGCACCCATAGGTCGTACAAAGGAACCGACTCGTTCACACCGCTGACCAAGATGATGCAGGGGCTCACCTGCGATCCCGGAGGGCGCACGACGCCGATACCGCCACCTCGCGCCGGCGGTGACCCTGAGGAGTCGTACGGGCTGAAGCCGGTGGCAGCACCGGACCCCGGACCGCTCCCACGACCCACCATACCACCCCGAATGGTGCCCCGGCCACCTCGCCCTATCGCCCCAGGTGCCATTCCACGAGTAGGCTCACCCTCGCTACCTTGTCGCACTGCAGAGCCTCCGTCGTGCGCATAGCCTGAACTGGCACCATAGCCGTCTCGGCCGCCGCCGTTAGGATTGGTTGTGGACTGCCCAGGCTGCGGATGCTGCGACTGCGGCACGGCACTTGACGGGGTGGAGCCGCTATAACATCGGGCACTATCGCCGCCGCCCCAGCCCGCGCCGGGCGCGTCGGGTTGCGCAGGGGCGTGCGATGTCACACCGTACGAATTCGCATGCCCCGAGGGCGGCGAATTGGTGGAGCTTTGCGTCGGGTAGCCGTAGCCGCTGTTGCTGTTGCCGTACAAGTGCGGTTGGTGCAACGGCTGAGGCGGCTGCGCGGGGTCGAATTGGTCCCACATCGGTTCAAAGTACAGCTTGATGTAGCAGCAGTTGGGATAGATTGCGTTGTTGTGAAATTGGTCCATGGCCTGTTGCGCCGCCGCTGCGTCCGCGAACTCCACCGTGCCGGTGGTAGTTGGGCCGTACGGGCCACACGACACACTCGTTGGCGGAGCAATCATGCTGAACATCTGCATCAGTACGTCGCGGGTGATCGGGTAGCGACAGTCCTCCACAAGCACACGTAGACGTCGAGAGGGCTGAGGAGGCACTGGCATGATTGCGTGGCCACTGCCGCCGCCTCTGTGGCTGGAGTTTGTAATGTAACTGCCCGTGCTTTGCGGTTGCGACTGCAAGGACATCTGCTGTGGTTGTTGTGGGTAGAGGTGCTGTTGCTGCAGGTGCTGCTGTGGCGGACGACCGAGCTCGTGTTTGGGATACTGCTGCGGTGCCATGTTGCTGTAGATGGGCTGTTGCTGCTGGACAGCATCACCAGAACCATACCCGTAGCCACCTATCTGATGCTGCTGCAGATGCTGCGGTGATTGGGGCATCCCCTGCTGCTGTTGAGTCAGGTGATGCTGCGGCTGCAGTGGTGGCCCCTGCACCGGAGCGTCCACGCGCACCGAGGTGCCAATGACGTTCACAGAGCGTCGATTCAACAGTGCCTGGGCCTCCTGCTTCGTGCGCATTGTCACAGTGGCCTGAGATGCATTCACATGCATCTCAATGTGGACAGCGGTGCCGTACATGAGTAAGGCCCGGTGGATATCCGACTCGATGCACCCCATCGGGAGGTTGCTGAGGACCACAGTGGACATGGTGAACCACTACGCTGACTGGGTGTGAGGGGTACACCGAATAAAAACAACACAACAAAGAGGTGGAGAATTAGGAACCAAGGAAGTGCTAGCTTGATATGGAGAAGCGGCGAACCGAAAAAGAGGCGCAGTGGCTAGACAGCGACAGCTACAAGAACAGACCACCCGCGAAGGAGAAAGAAAGAAAGACAGCGACAAACATCCACAGAGTCGGCGAAGGAGACGCCACCTCGAGTGAGCTGAAGGAGGTAGCAGGCAAAGAACTCAACCAATTCACGCAAATGCACGACAGACAACACGCATGAACACAACAATGATGAAAGGTCACCTGTGGAGAACAACGAGGAGGTGAAAAAAAAGGAAAAAAAGGTGAGAAGAGCAAACAAGACAGTCAATACGTGATGTCACCCTGCCCTGCAAGCGCTCCGACCTGCTGAGTAGCCAATGCGACGCACACGCTCGCCTCCTTTTGGTGCGGTAGTTTTTCCGTACTTTTCACGTTCCTTGTATTCGAGAGCGACCAGTTTTCCTCTCTGCGTGGCGCTTTTTGCTTCCTGCGGCCTGGTAAAGGGGAGAAAGCAACAGCCTTGCAAGCGCACTTTTTGAGTGAAAATGAACTGCACGGGTGGTTTGGGCAGCCACCCGCTTCCCTGTTTTGTTGTTTACTTCACTTTGCTCCAGCGTCCTTCGTCTTCCTCCCTTCCTCTCAGCACAGAATTAATTAACAAAGCCTAGAAAAGAAAGGCGGCGAGAAAATGGGAGACAACACCTGCCCGAGGGGGATGGGTGGCAGAGCAACTCGAGATAGGCAATAAAATCCACCGTAAACTCGTCGTCTGTTGTTGATGTGCTTTTTTATTCCTCGTGTTAGCGGCGTTGGCTTCCTAACTCGATGCACACAGGCGCGGAGACACCAGTGAAGTCGACAACGGAGAAGGAGAAAAGCAGAACGTACACGCGCAGAAGAGTCAAAGACGTTTTCAAGGCCGAGAGAAAGAGAGACAACGTGGGAGTGGGAAAGGGTGGGAAGGGAGTGGAGTTCGATGAAGCATCAAGGCGTCGCGGCGGTTCATCTCATTTGTTTTTTTTCCTCTTTTTTTTCGTCCCCTACGTGCTCATGCCCGCCATTGGCCTTCGCCCACTGTCTCCTCCTCCTCTTGGTGTGTTTCTCAGTTAAAGCGAGGTAGTTTGTTGTCGTCCACGTCATGCGATCGCGTATGTACGCACCGATGGTGCACAAAAAAAAAATTCAGCTTTTTGATCCTTCTCTGCGAGCCTGCACAGAAGCGCAGGTATTTACTTCTCATGTTATAATTCCCAACGAGTTTTGCTTCCGTTTTGGGGCGGGGGGTGACCTGCTGCTGTTCGCCCCACGCCTTTGAGCGCGGCTGTGCGTCTCTTGACGAGTACTGAATCGTGTGTTTCCAGGAGGTCACCAAGGCCCCTCCTGCACGCAAGCACGCCCGTACACAAAATGGGTGAAACCGAGTCGCCCTTTGGTGAGTAGAGGCGCCTTTACTTTCCATGTTTCTGGTGAACAAGGCATACCGCTACACACATAGATGTAGCGGCAAATGCACAGACGTGCATAGGTGTGTAGGTCCTTGTGTACACAGTGTCAGACGAGATCCTCCTTTTCCTTTGTTTCCAATTCTCATCCCGATGCGCCGCCAGTCGTACCCACTAGGGCATTGTTTTGCCTTCTCTGTTTCCTGAACGTCTCGCAGCTGTTGGAGGTAGTACTGGTAGAACATAGTAGCTCATCTAGTTTGCTGACATCTCCCATTAGACGCTGACGAGTTGCAGCACTGCAACAGTCCATGTAGCATTGTCGATACCCCCTTCGGTAGGTGCTCGGAGAGCTACGCAAAGCTCCATTTCAAGAAAACGCCTAGAGCAGCCCAGTCCACCTCCACCTGCCTCCTCAGTCCAGCGATTGGGGTTCTTGAGGCTGTGTTGATGGCGAAAACACACCAAACGACAAAGATTTGTGAAACGTACATGCGCAGCTGAGCCACGTGCGGAGGGGTGGGTAAGAAACACCAGAAAAGACAGCACGATGGACACCCCCCTTCCCCTCCCATAGCCCTTCTACCACGGGTGTTGTGTATTTGCATCGTTTCTTTACCTTTGAGTGACAGCTTCTCTTTTTTTCCCGGAGGTGGTCAGATAAAGCGATCAGCAGGTGGAGAGGGCAGCAGCGCAGCATGTTGTTTTGCATTTCTTAGCTGAACCAGGTCGCCCAGCGGATCACATGAATATGCGAAGATGTATGCGGGGTGTGCGTGCGTGTTCACTTCTCACGTCGAACAGAGAGACCGCCACGCAGAATACACCTATATGTGCTGTATTGAGCAATGCACTCCTTGATTACTTCATGTCTCAGCCCATGAAAAACAACTGTGGTGCGTGACAGTTACACGAAAAACAGCGGAGAGAGAGGAGAAAGTGATTGAGTGGGGGGAAGGGAGGGGGGCACTGAAGTTTGTGGGTGTTAAACAGAGAGTCAATGAAAGGAGCCGAGGAAGAGAAGAGCGCCAAAAGAAAGACAGGTAGCCGTGCACCTCCTTGCAAACCTCACATTGCCCTCAGAGAAACACACATCAATACCCGAGTACCAGTAAACACTAAGATAAAGACTAGTACGCAACAGAAAAGAGCAGAACGGACACACGCACACGCACATAGGCGCAAGAGGGCGCGGTGCTATCAAGAGCGTTCCTCACACACCGTACCCCTCGCTTGCTTCGTAAAAGAGTATGACATCAAGAGTCAAGAAATAGTTGAGCAGAGAAAAAAAAAGAGGACTGCATCCCCGGAAAGAAAACGAAGAAATAGCCTCTGGGGAGATGGGTGGAACGAGATGCACATGGCGTTGTCCCTTCCAGCATATTCCTCCTCCCCGATAGCATTCTCTTTCCCTCGTTCTCGAAAGTGAGTCAATGCTCAAGGGAGCAATCTCAGAGTTTAAGGTCGAAAAGCACTGCTACACAGTAAGGTGATCCGCATGGTGATGCGGTGCTCCCACGCAGAAGAAGAACAACAAGAAGACGAAGACGCGCGTACGCGGTGTGTAAGTTCACCTCTTTATGTTCTTCTTTTTTTTTCGTTTAACCTTTGCTTGGAATACCCAAGCGTTAACAAATACGTTGACGAAAGATAGCCAAGGCAAGGCGTGCGACACAGCGCAAGGTAATAAGAAATCCGGTGTTAGCAGTGAAACAGATCTCGTAAATGGAGATGGGTTTGTGTGGGGGCCGTCCCACATTCGATGCTTCCTTAGCTGCAAGAGGGAAAGAACCAGGCACATCACCGAAGCATTGCGGATCTCGTTGAGCGTATCTTGTACCGCTACGAAGGACAGAACGACCTCCACTGAATAAACAAGCACGAGTTTCCGCCATCTGAGAGACGAGGGAAACAAGGGAGTAACACAGACACATGAGCCTTGCTCAGGATCGGGCAGTACTCGGTCCTGCGTCGGTGTCACGCCTGCGCCGCGGCTCCTGGCGCAGGCGTGACACCGTTTGCAGAGAAAAAGAGGGAAAAGGGTGGAGAGGGGCCCTCGAACAAGGCGTTGGGGGCCAAAGCAGACGAAAGCGATGATGCTCTGCCGATGAAAGAGGGGAAAGATTCAGCCTGTCTTGAAGCGACGAGTATAGGATGGAACTAATTACTTGAAAGAATGCTGCTTCAAGGAAGGACTGTGTGCAGCGACTCGGAACGGAGAAAGAGAGGGGAAAAAATAGTGTGCTTTCAGAATGAGTCGCAAACTCTCAACGACGCATGATGCACTGCCGCAAAAGCGTTGGCGATGGACCCAACGATCGTATAGTATCGGACATGGAAAAAAAAAAATAAGCAGCAATTTTGCGTGAAATGGAGAGGTGTTTTTGCTTTAGAGAACAAGGTAACGTGAGTATGCGTGAGTGCCTGGCGATAAGCGGAAGAAAAAGACGTCGCTCTAGTGTCCACCGGCTGCAGCTGGTGGAGAGAACTCAAGAAAACGTAGAGATGAGAAACCAAGAGCCTCCTCGGGGTGCTGTAAGACGAAACACATAAGGACAAACAAACGAAAGAAAAGGCCGCCCTGAACGCGAACAGAAAGTCCATTGAAGAAGTTGGGGCCTTTAGGCACACATGTGGGTGTGCGGATATGTGCGAAACACGGGGAGAGAGAAAAAAAACGAAACAAAGAGGAAGACAGAGGGGAAGAAGAAGAGACAGCGAACAAGGTGGAGAAGGCGGTCAAGGTGGAGCGTGGTGGTCCCAGGACGGTATGGGGGAAGAGAGGGGGGGGGTTTGTGGTGATCATGCACCCCTCCCCACGCAACAAGAACACGGTGAACGAAAAAGGAAAAACAGATGAGGCTGCAAGCTCGCGAGCACCGATCAAAACTGGAAAGCATGCAGACGAGGGAGGCGGAGGAACCGGCGGCGGCGGTGCGTGTGTGTATGTGCGCATGCGCTTGTGCCTGGGTGTGATCAAGTGGCATATCTGCAGCCTCAGCAATACACTCGCCGTCCAGCACGCACGTTTGCACTGAGAGGCGCAAGGTTGGCAGTGATGCTTAGAGGGAGAAAGAACGCACAACGAGAACTGGCACACACGTACACAAAGCACACAAAGCACCGGTCCAACGTTACTCTCGCTCTCTCTAAACTCATAGAACGCAGAGAAACGGCAGCCAAACGCACCTACCTACCGCACACACGCGCGCATACACGAAGAGACGAGAAGTCGTGGGGTGTCTTCACGGAGAAAAGGAAAGACGACAAACGGTGAGACACGCAAGTAACTTTGCCGCGTCACAGCATTCCAACAAAGCGCCCGCGCAGAGGATAGCACGTACACATACGGAAGGACAAGACAAGGTTACGGGGGGAAGGGGTCACGTTTCGGGTCATGGCAAGTCTTTTTGTTTCTCCCACCTTGTCAGCTTTTTGTTTTGGTAACATTCCTTAACAACAACATGGAAAGAAAGAAAGAAACACACACAGAGAGAGAGAGAGACAGCAAAACAAGAGGTTTAAGCTCCAGCAAGTACCAGGGTGCAACAGGAGGGCACTAGAGAAGATAAGAGTGTTAGAGAGCAAGATGAAGGGGTGAGCCGACGTGTCTGCCGGTGTGTGTGCCGGCCTGTACACACACGGTCAGATGTGGCATTCTTCTTCCGCCTTTTTCTCCTACCCCTCCCCTTCCCCGTTTTCCACCTCTTCCCTCTTACAGCCATTAAATCCTTGCAGAGGAATGAGAGAACAAAGTCTTCGCTGGTCTATACGGTTAACTCGCTTTCACAAAGTGAGACGCCAAAACGCAAGTGCGTCAACGCCGAAACAACAACGACTGAAACGCACATGCGCACACATACTCGTACCCACAACGGCGGGGCAGGAGAGGGAGAGGGGGCTATTTCGCGCAAGAATACCCTCAAACACGCAATCGACACCTGCGTTACGCTAAAAAAGAGAACACATATCATAGAAGGAGAACACTCTCCATATACAGTGGTGATCGGTTAAAGACTGTGTGGATGCTGGCTCACTGCTCGTTCGCGTGCTCCTCAACCACCTTATGATCCGTACTGCCCGGATCATCGCGCGGTCCCTCAACAAAGATGACGTTAGACTTCTCCTCGTCACACACACTCCCCTGGCACTCCAAGAGCACCTTCACGGAAGTTGCCACATCCGGCAGCTGAACTTCGAAGGTCCCATCTTCGGACTTAGTGATGCGCTCGGGGTTGATGCCCTTGCCGTTGAGATACGTCATCACCTCAGTGTCCTCGTACGTATTGCAGCCGGTGATCTTGATGATGCGCGACGGCACGGCCTTGCTGCGATGACCTGGGCTCCGATGGCGGGAGGCGGTGAAGTCGTACTGCACCGTCTCGGGGTCGAGCGGGTCTCCTTCGTCAGTGCACGGGTATCGCTCGACGTAGTTGGGGAAGAGCTTGCCGCTCACTTGGCCACCCACATACGGCACGCGATGCATGTAGGTCACGATGGCCAGCGCGTCGTCCGGTGAGGCAGCCTTCACAGTCAGAATCTCCTTCTTGTTTTGGTTGCGGCGGATCGCCGTAACGCCACCGAAAGCTTCCATCAGTGTGAAAATAGGGTGCAGCGGCTCGGTGACTGGGACAAGGGTCACGCTCACAAAGACTGTCGGCGGTTGGCCGAACGGCTGGTACTGGACGTAGTTCATGCGCGGCATCATGGTGGGGCCTCCGCGGATCATGCCACCACGCTGGGCAAATGGCATGTAGCCGGGCTGCAGAGCCATGGGGTCGAAGCCGTAGCCGCCACGACCGCCGCGTCCGCGAGCACGATTGCCACGCAACATAGCGGCGCCGCGGGCAGCACCCGGGAAGCCAACTGTGACGCTCATCATGTCCATCGCGGGGTTGGCACCGTACCAGGCGTCCATCTGCTGTGGTTGCATCATGCCCGAGACGGGGTTGGTGAATACCGACATCGGCATAGGCTGCGGCTGCGGAATTGGCTGGGTTGGTATCGAAATCTGGGGCTGCTGGGGCACCTGGGGCATCTGGGAGTGGTGGGGCACCTGGGGCATCTGGGGCACCTGGGGCACCTGGGGTACCTGGGGTACCTGGGGCATCTGGGGGTGCTGAGGCATCTGGGGCATCTGAGGGTGCTGAGGCATCTGGGGCATCTGGGGGAGTTGGGGCATTTGTTGAGCTGCAAAGGCATTGCCATTTTCAAAGGCAGAGGACTGCAGTACGCCACCGTTGTTGCTGTTCATTGGGGCCGGGCTGCCGCTCGTGATCCAGGTGGTGTACTGCATAGACATCTTGTTGCCGTTGTTGAAGATATTGCGGTTGTTCAAACTTGACATGACGCGCTCCGCGGCGAAGTTGTCCGGAAAGTGCGCCACCACCGACGTCTCCTGCGGGTTGTTTGTCGGGGTGATTTGGATCGAGTTGCACGACACACCGACGCTCTGGAAAACGCGGCGCATGACATCCTCCGTGACGGGTTGCTGAATCTCTGACACGCGAATGCTGATGGTGTTGGTGGGCTGCTGGGTGAAGCCACCAAAGCTGCCCCCACGACCTCCACGACCGCCGCGACCGCGCATGATGAAAGAAGAGTGTTGAGGGGGAGGAGAGCTGTGGGTCAAAGAAACGAACGCAACGAGAAAGGGGGGACGGCGAAGCGGACAGCGAGAGCGACAGATGTACAGACAAAGCGGTAGAACGAGACTACGGGCACAAGGCGGAGCAGTGCGAAGAACACAAAAGTGTTGAGGGCACGTACAGCAAACCACCATGAGATGCCGATTGGGGGAGTAGTGCATGGGTGAAAACAATGTGAGACGCGGCGAGGGAGAAAGGAGAGAATGGTGCGGGGAGGAGGAAAGAAACACAAGAAGTGGTAGCGAAGGTGAAAGAGGCGCGTGTGGGAAAGGGGGGCTGATGGACGAGCGCCGCATCGTGACGCCGTCTATCATCAAGATTGAAGTTCATTTTTAAATCTAGCAGCACACGCACGCGTCCCATGGCATTGACCATCCCTGAATGGCAAATGAGCCACATTTGCGGCATGATCGAAGATTTTTCTTCGCCCTCGGATGGTACGCCATCAAAAACACACACAACGTGGAGGTACACCATTGCCTCTGTGCTATTTCCTGACCCCTTTCAACTCCGTCTGTTAGCGCCTGTTACGTCAGGCCTTGTCATTTCGCGTTTTTTCTTTCAGGGTCATAGATGTGTGGCAGGAGGAACAAGCCTCGAAGTAAAGGAAGTACTCGCACAGGACGCACTGACACCCGTTCACAAAGATGGGGAAACTAACTAAACAGACAGAAAACCAAACAACGCCTGTATGGCAGGAGAAAAGTATGAGTAAGGGGGAGGAGGGGGGGGAGAGCGACTTCAAGACAACGATGACTGAGACGAATACAAACAACAAAAAAGAGGCACCCGTGAGAAACACGTGTCACTCCAAAAAGAAGTGCCGAGCAAGAAGTCAGAACAAGGAAGGAGGAGAGTTCGTAACCGCCTCGCTGCAGCAGACACATCTCATCACAGAGGACCACACAGAGCTAAGCGCCACTCGCATAGGTTGGCGCCCGTCCTCCGATGCTCATCCTCCCCCCCTCCCCTTTCTAATGAGCGTTGGTGGAGTTAATCATAGCGTCTTTTGATCTCCAGACGGATCCATGAACTGCGAAAAAATCGTGCGGAAATCCGCCCCGCTGGGATCGTTCATGCCATCAATCGACACACCAGTAGCCTGGTCGTCATTGGTTAAGCCGGTAATGTCTGTCGGCGTTGCTGACACAAATTGCCCCACCATATTTTCGGCGGCGGTATCCGCACCGTCGGTGCGCCACGGCCCCGTATCTATCGCAGTGGATGCGACGAGCTCTTCGACCGTGCTGTGTTCTATCAGGTCGCTTCCATCCATACGACTCAGCGCATTGGCGCTGGAAGCCTCGAAGGTGTATTCGTCATGCTGAGATGTGGAGTTATGACCAACAGTCACGTCATCAGCGACCGCCATCGGCGACGAGACGGCAGGCGCCGCAAGATTTGATTGACTGTCCCACGCCCACGACGACGCGGCCACGGCGCCGCTATACCGCCCCAGCTGTGCTTCGACGTTAGTAGGATCGACGTCGTGGGCGTCAGCTGGGAAAATGCCATCAGCGTCCTCCGACCGGCGAAACGGGTTTGCAAAGCTCGGGCTTGCGCTAAGCATGCGGGACGCACTCTCGAGGCTTCGACGCTCGCGGCAGAACTTTCGTAGCTCTTCCTCCGCCTGCATTTCCTTCTCCTGCGACCACGGCTCGCCAGCTTGGGCTGCCATGAACTCTTCCTCCTTGAGGCGCTCGGCCATGTTCATCTCCTCCTGCTTCTCACTCAGGTAGGATTGCAAGTTTTTCTCCGAGTCGCTGAGGAAGAGGTCGTCCGAGGACGAGGGAGGCTCTTCTCCCATCAGCGCCACGCGGCGGCGCCACAGGCGACGGCGGACAACGCACAAGGGCATGTGGTTCCTTCTGAACGGAGACAGAACCCGCTTGCACAACGCAACGCTGGCAGCATCAGCGTTGCCTCTGCTATCCGACCTTACGAACTGCTCTCCGTAGCGCCACCCGGCTATGTCAGTGCCGTGTGGGTGCTCCTTGTAAATTTCCCAGAAGCCCACCCACCGGTAGTTCGAGGGAAGCGCCACCGTGAGGATGCGACGGGCCGGCCACTGTGGATTGGAGGCATGAGAAAAGGGAGGGTTAGCCGACTGAAAAGCGGCGTCGAAGTCGGCTGGGTGGGCACCGCAGAGGCGGTACGCCGGGGGTACAAAACAGAAGGTGGGAAGGTCAGTAAGAAAGCGACTGGTGCCCCATCCGATAACCGGATACCAGCGCTGGTTTTCCCACATTTCCACCCAAAGTGTAGGGCCTAGCTTCAGCGCGGACTCATAAGGAGTGCTGATGTTGGAGGACAGCGAACTTTCGCTTCGAGATCGAGAATGTGACACCTCGTGCTGCTCTGCGTTCGCAGGCCGTGTTGCGGATGGCTCCTGCGGCATTCTCAAGTAGGCTCGTCTGTCTCTGTGTTGTCTCCCTTTCTCCGTATGTGTTTTTCTTTTGAGATTTGTGGTCAATATTGAAGTCCTCTTTTCCTTAAATGGTAATTCTCACCCCCTCCCCTTAAGCGACTTGGAAAGGGAGGGGTCGATGACGCCTATGGAGGCAGACGGTTCTGGTGCGGAAAGTGCTGCCGTGTATACGCGTGTGTAAAGGCGGCAACGGTAATGACGCACGATGCACGCGAGCACTTTTGACAATGAGAGAGAGTCAAGGGCACGAGGGGCGCGTGAGTACACACACGAAAAAGGCGTACTCGCTATTAAGTAGTTTGGGGCGTCCAGAAGAAGAGAGGAGGCGGTGTGAATCACGGAAAGACAGAGTGCACTACTGCAAATCAACCGAGGGAGAAGTGGAAAAAAATGAGGCCGCAGGAAAGATAAGGCGTTTGACTGCGCAGTGGTGCTACGTTGCTGTGCTCAATAGCTGATCGAGAGAGGCGGGTAGAGCGGTGGCGTGGAGGAGTCAGTAGCGGCGGGGGTGGGTGAATGGGAGACGAAGGTGTAGATGAGAGAAAAAGAAAATAAGGGAATACAAAAGACCCGCAGGTACAGGAAAAGGCAAGCACAGAGAAAGGAAGCGGAGAGGAGTGATGGAGCGCGCGAGAGACTGCCAGGATAAAAAGAGACAGATTTTCATGAAAAACGAGTGTTGAACTACACCGTTAGTGTGCCCCACTGATTGATTTCCATGCAACCATTCTCTCTGCTCAGTTGCGGGGTTCCCTCGAGATACGCGACGCTGAGGTTAACGATTATTGCTGTCGCTTCTCTTTCCTAAGTAATCGGGAAGGAGTTCATCGAATGACACACCATGTCGTCATCGTCTGCTAATCAGGTCGTCGCTATGTCAATTAGGTCACTTGGCGTTTCCTCAAGAAATCGGGACGCAGCGAATGGCGTCCGCCACTGCACTGCATTTCACATATGGGGCATCGCAAGCTGCACTATGTGTGTGTGTGTGTGCGCGCGTGTTTTGTTTCCTCTGTTAACACTTCTTTTTGACATCACTCTTGTCTTGTCGACTGCAACTGCCACGAGAGGCGAAGACCGCGGGTCAGACAGGCGCATTCGCGTGCGTATGTGGGCACAAGTTCATCAACAGATGTGCCAGCTGTTTGTGTGGTTCACCTGTCAAGGCCATTATGGCGTCACCAGCACACTGCATGTGTCGGTGTACATCTCATGACTCTCTCCTGTCCATCAAGATAGTCAAACAAACAGCGACACAGCCCTCCCTCCCACCCTCCCTCGTGTGCACACGAGGCACCACCAAAGAACAACGGTACGATGATAAACAAAAAGTCAAAAGTAAACGCGCAAAGGAGAAGCACCGAAATCCCAATACACTCGCATAACACCACTGCGTGTCACAGTGACACACTAATACGCAAACACCCACGCATGCGCAGAGGGTGGAACACACGCCCAGAGACACAGCGTCTGCAGCATCACCAGAGAAAGGAAATAGCATACATGCGCGCACACACATAGAGGGAGAGAAACAAAAGGGCTATGCGCAACAGAGAAGTACACGCCTTCACGCATAAACAAACGGATTTAAAAGGCAGGCAGCCTCACCTTGTGAAGCTCACACAGACGAAGAGCTCGAAACCAACACACGGAAGAATGGAAACAGGCAAGCGCTCACAGAGAAGCCCAGTCAGAGCTAAGCGATAAAACGTGATGTCGGCAAAGGAAAGAGAAACCGAAAAGAGGGAAAGCACACCCACGTAAGCCGCCATCTACAGCACACACATACACACGAGAAGCTATCAGCCATCGAAACAGCAGTAGCATTCT
The DNA here is from genome assembly GCA_003664395.1 of Leishmania lainsoni. Taxonomy (NCBI): domain Eukaryota; phylum Euglenozoa; class Kinetoplastea; order Trypanosomatida; family Trypanosomatidae; genus Leishmania; species Leishmania lainsoni. The sequence continues at coordinate 295,813 of RAIA01000133.1, read as the reverse complement.
TATCATTCAGGGAAACAATACAACATAAGAAAAAGCTAGTAAGTAAAATGAAGAAGAGGCAAGCTAGACTAGCGAGAAGGGGAATGAATGGGATAGGAGCGACACATACATGTGCGCACACCACAATAAAAGCACAGCACAACGTTGACATGCAGATAAGCTGGGAAGCACTGATGAAGCGAGGAGGACCGAAGAAGAAAACAAGTAAAGAAACACGACGCGCAAGCACGAGCCATGAATGTGAGCACAAGTGCTGCCTTCACATTGCTTAGTACTACGACGTACACACACACACACACACACGCGCAAAGCGAAAATCAATCGGCAGACACATGGGGAGAACACGCGGAGGCAGTCGCCACAACTGCCAGAGGTGCCCCAGCATCAGCAGTAGCAAGGGAATGACGAAGAACAACCCGCCACAGCATCATCGACATTGCCGTCAGCTCTTTTTGTTTCCTCAAAAAAAATGTACACAACCGCTGAAAAAAAAAAGGTGTAAGTGAAGCGATTCAGCAAATGAGCTGAGAGACACAGCAGCAAAGCAACAGCAAAACAACTGCAAGGCAACGGCTACCGGACATCCTGGCACTTCTCCACTCCTCCTCACGGCGTTGCCTCCAACTCAACCACTGTTTTTCTATGAAATAGAAGCGCACGCCCTGATGGGGGGGGGGGGGGGGCGAGCCCTCCGTGCGTGGTGCCTGGGTCCAGGGCCCCACGGCGCAGGGAAGCCAAGGAGCTTCAGTCCCGGCCCTCGCTCTCTACTGGCGTGGGGAGCCTGCGCCTGGTGACAGCCGGCACGATGGAGGGGGTCTCTGAGGCGGCCTGCGAGGCGAGGGTGAGTGGGCGCAGCTCGAGTCTGCGGCCGTGCTCGGATGGCTGGGGTCGGCGCACGGCGCGAGCTGCCTGTGGAGGATTGGAGGAAGAGTGGCGTTTGGCTCATGTTGCGCGGTCGTGAATGGGCACACTGGTGCTAAAAAACAAAACAAAACATACCAGTGCGAACATGAGCATATGTGCATATTTTTTAAGTTACGGGCGCATACGCTTACAAATTGCTCGTCGTACCAACATCCACACCGCGCATGTGTGTGTGTGTGTGTGTGTGTGTGTGTGCGTACGTTAAAGTGTGAAGATGTTGTTGGTGTTTTGTACCTCTTCTGGTTAACGAAGAGAGGAAAGGGGAGGGAAGGGATACAGAAATTCACAGACGCACACAATGTGGGGACACAGCAAACGCTGAGACAGGGGAAGAAAGAAAAAAAGCGGAGAAGCGGCACCACACAAACACCAAGGGAAAGACAAAGAAAGCACAATCACTGTGACATGCGCGATGAACTTTTGAGGTTTGCAATCTGATTATGTTGTTCCTTGGCCTTTCACAGCTGCCAGCCGCCCTTCATTCCTCCACTCCTGCATCTTTCGGCCGACGCTCTACGAAACCGAAGACAGCTACAACAGCTCTGCATGCCCACTTCTCTCTCCTACCTTCTCTTCCACTTTCTCTAAGCTGCTTCAGTGAGTAGCATGACGTGAAGAAACGAACCTCAAAAAAAAAAAAGAAAAAAAAAGGAATCGAAAAGGAAAAAAAATTTTTTTCATGTCGGCTAAGAGGCGAAAAAGGGCGTGAGTAACAAAGTTGAGAAAGCAGCACCGGTGTGAAGGAACAGAGACGCAGTAAAACAAACAAACAAACAAACAAACAAACAAAACAGAAGAATCGTCAATGGCCATTCGGATTACGCGTACCTGAAACCTCACAGCACCATCGAGCAGCATGGGCAACTGCCCGTGTGGGCATATTCATTGACACCTACAGAACACGAGCGTACATACACGTCATCACCTTGGGCACATACTACCACCAAACAAATACAGTTACATGGCATACGCCTTCTTGCCTTTCGCTCGCCAGGATGTCTGGCCACTCACCTCCCTGCCTTAGTAGCACATTGGCATACAGAATAAAGAAGTCCTTCTGGGTGCTTTGCGCAACTGCACCCGAGCGTACTCTCGAACAGGTGCGTGCAGACTACAGAACTAACCCAATTTCATTTCTTTTTCGTCGCTCTTTACAGGGAAGAGAGGGGAAAGAGAAGAGGGAAGGGAAAGAGGCGATGGGTTGTGGTACGTACGAGAAGCGCAAAGCAAACGAGAGTAAAACCAGCAGAGTAGCACGTAAGGGAATCCAGAACAAGCAAGCACAGGACAAAGTAAAGAGAGGCCCTCTATCGTACAGAGCACACCAACAGAAGAACTACGACTACAACAGATAAGACGAAATCGGTAGAACACTTACGAAGCGAGCGAAACCGTGAGTAGTGAGTGGGGCGCAGAGGGGAAAAAAGGGAGCGTCTTGAGTTAAGATGAGATGCCTATCGGGGATTTCTCGCCATAAAACCACCATAGACCGCCTCACTCCGCTACCGAGACGGCGATGCGACCATTCGCTTGGGCATCGCATCACCGAAAAGTGCCTCTAGTCGATGCACGTAAGCATCGTACACGGACTTCTCTACCCACGTGAACCACTGCACAATATCAAGCAACTCTAGCTCTAACACATTTAGCTCAGCATTCACCACACCACCAATGCTAGCATAGTAAGCATTGCTGTAATATGAGTCATCGCGTAGCTTCACACTCAGCGTCATGGCAGTGATGTAGAGCCGATGTACGTTGCGAAGGGTGATCGGAATTTTGGTTTTACAGACATAACGATCCATCAGAACCATCGCTAAGATAAAGCACTCCTCGCTACAGACGGAGTACTTCGCAAAGCGTCGTACGTAGTCCCAGAGAGAGATGCTCGGAACTCGGCTGCTGTGAAAACACGAGCGAATGTTCTGGTCCAGCTCTTGGCTCAGGTCACAGCGGTACTGCAGAGCGAGTGCGCACAGCTGGGCTAGCGGGGGCATCTCTGGTGGAACAATGTCTACGGGAGCCGCAATGGGAGCCGGGTCGGTGCCGACGTCTAAGATGCTACAGCTGCAGGGCACGGCAGCGCTGTGCGGCGATGACGCAGCAAACATTCCTCCTCCGATAAGCGAAGAGGAAGAACTAGAAAATGGTTGCACATGGTAGCCCATCGCTGCCGGTGATGCAGCGGCGGCTGTCGCTGCATCACTTAGAGAATGATAGTCACCACTTTCCTCCACAGCGGCACTGCCGCCGTTCATGGTCGAGTGGTAGCGCACTACCGTCTCACCAGTCATTATAGGTATTGAGATCATCCTTGACTATGCTGCCAGTGAGGATTCGGAGCCTGTCCACAGAATGTTTTTTGAAACCAGTCAGTCTCTGCGCTGTTGGTCGCTTTCCTCTTCACCACACGGTTGCCAACTATCACAGTGGCCTTGCTCTCGTGCTAACGCGTCTTTGTACGTGCTTGTGGGGGGAATGGAGAGGGCGAGGAACGTGGGGGGTACCCTCCTGATGCCCTCAACAATAACATGAACTAAAGAAACTAGAACGTTGCTACACACGGAGGCGTCCTGTAAAAAAGGTGCCAATCACACAAGCACAAAACGTCAACAGTCCAGAACACTCGAGAAGCAACAATATGGGACACCACAGATAAATCTTGGGGGATCGCATACACACACTCACAGACCGAAATGAGCACGTCGTCGTCGATAGAGAGAGAGCGCGCGGTAAAGACAGCGAATAGGGAAAAGGGGGGAGGAAAGAACGGCAGCAGCTGCAGTTGGAACACAGTTGTTGCTTTACACAAAGAGAGAGAGAAAGAGAGAAAACTAGATAGAGAGGAGGTGCAGCGTGAAAGCACGTAAGAGAGGAAGAAGGCAAGTCCAATTAAAAGGAAACGAATTTGATTACACAGAAAATGACGGCAGCAAAAAAAAAAAAGAGAGACGAGGCACAACGCGCAAAAACAAACAGGGAAGAAACACCACCGAGGGAGACAAAACGAAACACAAAAACCAAACGCGGGCTGATCTCGAAGAGGGGTAAAGCTGCGCTCTTGAGAGACGGTGAGCGGCAGAGCAAAGACCCAGACAAGGATGGAAACACCTCACAGGTTATGCTGTCAATCTCTTTCGGTACTGAGTTCCCTCTGCGGAACTTTGTGCGGACCTGAAGGGGTGGCGCAAATGCCCCGAGGAGGGAAGAGAAGAGAGAGGCGCAGTTAAAGGCGGAAGTGCGTCGAACACACAGACAGACAAACACTCTCACGAGCACACGTCAGGATCAACAACCACAACACACACACACAAAAGACGAACAGCACTTGTGATGCCAGCTAGTAAGAGAGAAAAGACGCAAATAACAGAGGACAAGTGGCCGACTAGTCAAAAGCGCACTCACGCTGTGAGCACGTTTGCCCCGTCTGCAGCAACTGGGTAGTAATCGTGTGAGTACACGGCAATAAACACACAAAAAGAAAAAGAGCGAGAGGGAGAAGAAAAAAAGCTCAGACGATAGAATGTTGTGTCAGTCCCCTGCACATGCACAGTTTCGCGAAAAAAAAGCCCTGAGTGTATCGGCTCTCTCGTTCGAAAGCCCAAAATGTTGGGTGTTGTGTTTTCCTTCGGCTCCTCCGTGCAGCAAAAGGCAAGGCATGCGCACACACCGGCTAGTCTTCTCGGCCACGGTGCGTAGGAGTGCGTGTATGCACGCTAACTTAACAAGCACCCTACCGGCGCTCGTGAACTGCTTCTTGGGTGTCTTCTGTCACTTCTTCGAAGAGGTACAACGGATGGAACGCGTAAGTGTGGGTCTGTTTGTCTCTGTGTGTCTACCACTAAGCGATGTACACAAGGTGCTACGCACCGTGGTGATACTCTCAAATGCCTCCTTTCCCTCCCCCCTTTTTATGGGTGTACCCCGGGGAAGGACGTATAGAGAAAGAGAGAAAAGACGGAAAAGAAAGGAAAAGAGACGCGGTAAAAGATAGCGTGAGGGATACGGTGAGAAAGAAAACGAGAGGCGAGCTGACAGCGCAACAGCCATCCTGCAGTGGCGTCAACACGTGTGAAGAAAGTGCTGCGCTGCGCTTGTGTGCTGGTCCACGTACGCGTACGTACCGACCCAAAGCGAGCGTGACAAAACCCAAAGGCAGAGAGAAGAACGAGAGCAGCTCCGTATCACGTGCACGTCAGTGGGCTCAGCTTTGGCGTTTTCCGTTATGTGCGACTAAGGGCAAAAAGAGGGAGAGCGCGCTAGACTTGACACGCGGCGTAGTGGTAGTAGCGGTAGCAGAAGTCCAACACGGAGAGAGACACCCAGAATGACGGAGCAGCAGCAAGGGGATGGGAGGCAGCGAGCGAGCGAGAGAAGTGGCAGAGACGCCACGGAGAGAATACAGCACTGGGAAAGGGCAGGGAGAATGCAAAGAGGCCTAAAACCTTGGCGGTGCTTCTGGCTGTCCAATAAAAAACAAAACGATGTACTTAGGGATTGTTGTGTACGGGGCTATGTGGGTATCAGTTGTGTGAATGGATATAGGGAGAAGTTATGTGCAGCAGCGCAGCTTAAATCTCCGCGCACGCAGAGGTGTGTGGAGTAGAACTGTGTGCGCCTGTGCTTGATGGAACCTGCAGGTGCCTGCACCTCCAACCCAAACCCATGACAGCCGCCAAGGGCGACAGAGTAACAGATGTGTATGAGAATAGGTCAGATGCTGTCACGCGCCAGATCGATCACAAATGGGCTAGGGTGTGAAAAGTTGGCAAGCGGACAGAGAGGGTATTTGTGAAGGAATGGGGGAATGTGGCACGTGCATTTCCCATATACATGCGCACGGACACAGAGGAAAAAGAAACGCGAAAAGAGTGAGATAATAGCAAGAGAGTGTGCGTGAAAGCCACCAGGCGGCGGTGAGGAAAAGAAAGTGGTGAGAAGGAGCGAAAGGGGAAGAAGTGTCTAAGAGGGGGGTAAAGGCATATCATCCACGCATAACGCGCACACAGTGGCCTTGTCAACTTCGTCAAAAAAGAGGACGGGATGCATGACCCATAAACATACAAACATTTGCACTGCGGATCACAAGCGGCATCAGCGCCTCCGGTTTGTTCCTCCAGGAGCTATGGGCCTCAATGAACAGATACCGAGGAGCACACCTGAAGCGGAGAGTAGGTGAACACTGTGGGAGACAACCTCCACACCGTCGTCTAGACACGCTCACGGACACCCTGCCAGTCATCCTTCTCTCCAGTGTCACCGCCTCTCTTCCCTTCGCCTCACCCCAAGTGGATGACGACAGCCACATATAACCGACAGTGTGGGAAGTGAAGGAAGAGAGAAGGAAAATGGAGGAGAAGCAACTAGCTGGAGTCCGACAACGTTGGGTCGGGACAGAGGCAACGCATTAAATGCCGTCATGCCACTCCACCATGGCCGGCCGCAGCCTCCTCTCGCTTCGTCCTGTGGTTTTGCCATCCCACTGTTGGCGCACGTACGCTCGTTCTGCTTTGCCTGTCTACTGTCTCCTTACTCATCAGCCACGCCAAATTTTAAAAAACGACAAGACAGGAGAAAGGGGGTAAAAAAGGAGGAAGTAGAACATTATGAATTATTCTCAGAGCGATGCGAACCACGCACACGCACACATACACGCACACGCACAAACGCAAGCACGAGCACGAGCACGAGCAGAAACAGAAACTCGAAAAGAGGCTGAAAACGAAATCAAACGAGAGAATGTACGAAAGAGAGCGAGCGATCAAGAAAGAAACAGGCGGAAGCGGAAGAGAGTACGTGAGAGAGAGTCGAAAGACGCGAGAAGGGGGGGGGGGCGGTGAAGAACGTTACTGACACGAAGACTTATGGTCAAGCTAGCTAGCAGATGTGCTGCTCTCCTTCTGTGCGCGGGAATGACTACTTTTTTTCGAGTTCCCTAGAAGAAACTGAAGCCTAGTTTGCCTGCCTGACATTTTCAGCCTTTTGACACTAATACTAGCGCGAGGAAGAGGATGTGACAAGAGGAAAAGAGAGACGTACTTCACAAGCTCCTCCCTCTACTTTCGCTCCTTCTTCGCTTCTCCACCTCGATGGATGTGCACTCAAGCAGAGTGGGAACAGCAGCAAAGGGGGGACAATGAAGAGAAGAACCAGGAGAATAACGCAATGTACTTCGACGGAGAAGCATGGATTGGTATGAAAACCAGCGCGAGTACACTTACTCTACTCTTTCCTTTCGACGAGCATTAGGTTGTACGTGTGTTTATGGGCGGACTGAAAGGCGGGTAGAAAACGCTAGCGGCATCTTCTGAGACAGAGGAGGCTAAGAGAAAAAAAAAACGCGGCGAGAGAGCGAGCGAGCGAAAGGTAATGATGTGTACTGACTCAGAGGTTATTGTTCAACGCAAAAATTCGCCCTCGCTGCACACGCAGTTCCTCTGGTTACTTTTGTTGTGACTTCTCATCGAGAGGGAGGGAGAGGGAAAGAAATAGGAGAGGAAGAAAAATAGAAAGAGGGGGAGAGAAGGCGGGGGGATGAGGCTAGCTTGGGCACATGCGGATTATGGGGAAGTAGGCAGAGAGAACAGAGAAAGGCGCGAAAGAAAAACGAAGAAAAGACTTGAGAAGGGACGCGGAATGTCAACGAGGGCTATCGTGTACATCGGTCTGTACATTTAGTGTTGTTGTTGACGTCTCCTGCTAAGCACAGAGAGATAGAGAGACGTATACACTTCCGTCGGAGAAGCAGTGATGTGAAAGCACCAATCACCAACACCCACAATAAGGGGTACAACAACACTGGCCACAAGTCACACGAAAGAAACACGAGTGTACCCTTGGAGAAAGAAAGGGCGAAAGGGAGAGAAGCGTGTCCCTCGCATACAGGAAAAGGAGAAGAGAGAGAAGGACAGAAGACAAGACATAGACCCAAAAACGAGAAGGCATGACACGGGAAAAAGGCGAGGGAGAGAGAATGGGTTGATGTATACAAACCCATTTTTCTTGCTTTACTCCTCACAAAGCCCTGTTGCGCTGATGCACACACACACACACACACACACACACACACCTGAGTTTGCATGCGTGTGTGCACACACTTATACCTCTTCATGCAGTCCTGTTTGCCTGAGGTAAACAGGCTCCCATATGGAGAGGGGAAGGGGTGACGTAGGCCCCCTACCAAGAGGTAAACTACACCTAAAAACAAAAATTGAAATGATTTGTTCAAGAATACTCGAAGCCTGGGACACCACACCACGAACAACAACATTAAACACACGTAGAGTGGCGCAAAGAGGAAGATCCAAAGCAGCAACAGCCAACCAAAAGAGTGGTAAGAGAACGTATTGTACATGTTCCCTTTTGTTTTTACGTGCGTGTGCGTGTGTGTGTGGGTGTGGGTGTGTGTGGGGGGAGAGGGGGGTATTTGTGTATCACTGCCGACTACGACACCCACTTAGACTGTTCGTGCGCGCGAAGAAAGAGAAGAGGGGAGACATTGAGAAAAGGGAAAGGGAAAGAGAGTCGCCGAAAGTAAGCAAATCAGAGACAAAAAAAAAACACGCAACCAAAGGCTCAACCAAATCAGCGAGAAAGACGGAGTGAGGTAGAAAAAAAGAAAGAGGACATGCGAGCCGGATACCAACTAGAAGCGCTTTTGGAGATACAGGCGAAAGTTAAGAAAGGAAAAGAGGGGACACAGGTGGGGGAGGGGATGGTGAAGATCTTTAAGAAATCAACACGTACGAGAAGAAATAAATACAATAAAAGCAAGGGGAAAAGGGGGTGAAGATGGAGACAAGTGCACCTCTACAGTGAGGGAAAACAAAGCGATGAGAGATGACACGACGCAAAAATGTTTCAGAACGAGAGAGAAAGAGAGAAGGACGAACATGACGAAAAAGGGGGGAGAACAGAACCGAGGAGAGTGAAGAAAGTAAAGAGAGTGAGCTGAAGAAGTGGGCTATGCCCAGAGAAGGGGAAGAAAAATATGGAGAGAGCCGAGAGAGGTACAAGCAGGAAGGAAAAAGGCTCTTTGAAAGCGGTGAATGAGGCGCAGGAGAAGAGTTTTTTTTTTAAGAGCACTATGTGTGGCTTCAGCCCCTCTCCTTAACAACTCCATGACCGCCACTGCCCTCACCTCCCTCCGTAGCCTCACCTCGCTCGTCGCTGCCTCTCACCATCCTGTTTTCTTCTTCGTTGGATACGTGAGACGAGAGAAGAACGCGAGTCAGGCAACCAACTAAAAAAAGATAGAGAGGTGTCTGGGGAGGAAAGGCGAAAGGAAGGGGGCATCTTGAAGGGCGAGGGAGTAAGAAACGGCCAACGGAATATGACGGCTTCCTCGCGTCTCACCTCTCTCAACCATCCTTGCCGTGTCTGTATGGGTTTTACCTCTTTCCTACCTTCTCGCCCTGACGCACCCCTCGCCACATAGAGACGAAGGAGGCAAGGCGAGAGAGGAGCGAGGGAAAGGAAGAAACGCACTACGTCTAGAAAAGACTGGTGGAGAGAAAAAGAGGGCAACGGAGAGAATAAAAAGAAATGGAGAGAAGCATCGCAAGGCGGAGGACGATGCAGCGGGAAGGCACGTATGCACAAACACTTTTGTACAGACGTGCCTACTCCTAAGAAAGAGGCGGGAGAGTGAGCAGAAAAAGACGCAGACAGGCATGGTGTAAGTATCGACCCCAAATATGTAAAACAAAACGAAAGGGAAAAAAAAAATGAAGTTGTGTGTGTGTGTGTGTGTGTGTGCGCCGAACGAGCTAAAAGAAAGGGAGATGCACATCAGGTGCATCTGCGTGAGTATGTGTGTGGTGTGATGGTTTCCTCGCTTTCTTTCTCCTCTTGTGAGCACTACTTCTCTCGCTCACTCGCACACTGCCACCCACCCACACCCACCCACACCCACCACCACACACACACACACACACACACACACACACAGGAACGCGAACAAGCAGAGAGAAGTGCAGACCAACACACAACACGGTAAAGTAAGTCAGATGAGAAAATAAGCCGATGGAACGAACAAAACAAAAAAAAAAACGATAAGAGAAGACATAAGCGAATGGGGAAGGGGCGAGGAAAGGAAAGGGAAAAAGTGGGGCCAAGAAAACATACCAAGCCGGAGAAGAAAGACACAATAACAATAGACTTTGCCACCTCGTGGGAAAGAGCGAAACGTAGAAAGAAAACAACACAGGAGAACGCCAGCACGGAAGTAAGGCAGAGGAGGAGGAGGAGGAAGATAAGTGCAAGAGGGAGAGGCGAGAGGGGGACAACCCTGGAGAAAAAAAAGCGACGGAAAGAGGAAGAACAACACGGGCAACTGCACACTCGCTCACTCACACGCACTCACACACACGCACTCACACACACACACACACACACACATTAGCAGTACGTATCACATACAGAAAGAAAACACAGAGAGAAAGAAAGAGCGCGAAGGGAACAAGACAGGAAGGAAAGGTGGGGAAGAGCGGCAGCACAAGTGTGAGCGAGGTACGCGGTGCTGACTGACACCGAACACGTGCACAATAGTAAAATAGTAAAACGGAAGAAAATTTGACTGAAAAAGGACGAAAAGTAACGATAAAAGAATTCTCGAAGGCGAAAGAGCGAGAGACATTGATAGGAATATATGCAAAGCGTTCAGGCAGTTCTACCAGGTGCCCTCACCATATGCACAAGCACACCGCAAAGGCGATGGCGTAGACATACACACACACACACACACAGAGAGAGAGATATATATATATCGATATGCACTAAAGCATGCTGGTAGACACACCATTCGACATGAAATGCGCCCAACGCTACAAGCACGAGCGAAAGGGGTGTAAGGACAGAGTTAAAGGGTAAGCGATCTACGGAGCAAAGGCAACGCAATCAGCGGCAGTAACGGGGGAGGGCAAAAGGGGGGAGGAAAAACACACACAAGACTGAGAGAAGCAAGAGCGACACAGACACAGCAATCAACGGCTAAATGAGGGAGGGAGAGAAGGTGAGACCACACGAGGCGATGCGGGAACACAAACGCGCGCTCACACCCATTGCACAAAGAGCAAAGAGAGGGGCTCGCTCGCGGTGTCCATTCCCCCCTTCTCCGCCTCTTCTTCCGTCGATGGGCGGTGGCAGGGAGAAGCGGGATAGCAGAGGATGTCGGAGGAAAGACCAGCGCTCGGCAGCATGAACGGCGCATCAGCAAACGAGAAGGAGCGAAAAAAAAAACGAGAAGACGAAAAAAAGGGGGAAGGACATCACGACGCACCCACACAGCGAGGAGAAATATGCAAAACAGAGAGAAAAAAAATGAGGGAACGACGAGCCGTCCTGCGCGCACATCATCAATCAACAACACAGAATGCAAAATAGCTTCACGAACGCGGACATTGGGGACGGGAAGCCAGAGCTCATAATGATACGGTGCAGAACACCGCAGCTATTCCTTTCCTCTCGGTTGTTCCCTTGGGCTCGTAGCAAGTGACGGAGCGGTTACACGCAGGCGATGCATCGGAGGTTGCTTGGGGGAGGGATGAAGGAGGAGGAACCGAAAGTGAGGGAGGAGGGTTCTCAAATCAGAAAAGCGAAAGAGAGCAGCTCTTGAGCAGTGGGTCGGTTCTCAGGATTCTCAGCGCAGCTCGCCAGGGCTAACTCGCGCATGTCGTTGTCGAGGTCGTCGGGAATGTCAACGACGATGGCATTGGCGGTGAGGCACTGCACAAACTCATGGTTGTGTCGCAGCGGGAGTGCATCTGTCCTCCCGGCGTCGGCCCACTTCCATGGCAGGCGGCCCAGCACCATCTCCAAAAAAGAGATACCGAGTGAGTAGATGTCGGAGGCAGAGGTCAGCGGAAAGTTGCGTGCACCCTCAGGTGAAATGTACACGGCCGTGCCGCGCATCAGGCGGTCCTCATCGACGCAGCAGACCTCCGTGAGCTTGTCCGAGGCGGAGCCAAAGTCGGAGAGCTTGCATACGCCGTCGACGCCAAGAAGAATGTTGTGCGGCTTCACGTCACCGTGCGTCGTGGACTCATGCAAATACGCTAGGCCATTCACGATGTCGAGCATGAACCGACGCACCACGGTGCGAGGAAGCTTGCCAAAGTTGTCGATGATGTCGTGCAGCGAGCCGCCTGGCATGTATTCCATAATGATCGCCAGATACGACTGAGTCACGCAGCAGGAAATATAGGGGACGATGTTGGGATGACGCAGCTTGGCGCACGTGCACACCTCCGAGACCATCTCCTCCTCCTTGATGCCGCGGTGCAGCCGGGGGATGCGCTTGATCGCCACTTGCACGCCATCATCTGACATACCCAGATAGATGAAACTAAAGGCACCGCTGCCGATCGGGTAGAGGGAGACCTGCCACTCATGCTGGTTCACATCCCGCAGAACCTGTGGCTCATCCCCGCCCTGCACAGCCGCACCAAGGGCGTCCGTTGAGACCACAGAGGACTCGAAGACGAAGGCATTCGTGAGAAAAGACGGTGTCTCGCTCTCGGTGTCGTCCTGCACGCCCCACGGAGGGGAGCTCCCAGGCACGCTGGCTGACACCGCCGTCGCGTCAGAGATTTGCGGATGGAAAGGGGGGAAACCAGGATCTGAGCCGCTGACTCCAGCGACCGGCGGCGCACCTGCAGAGAGCTCGTGAGGACCCATGGCGGTCGTCACAGCCCGCTCGGTGAGGCGCGAGAGGTCGGGTGTCTCACCGCTAGTCGTCACGGATGACGTCAGTGACGTTTTCGATTTGCGGGTGGGTGCGGTCTGCTGCGCGACAGGAAACGAAGCGTGTGCCACGGGTTGCGCTAACACTGAGGGTGGCATCCCCGCGACACTGCCGTGGAAACTGCGTGCGAAGACCGGTGTCTCCTTGAACGGATCGCCCAACCCACTGGTGCTCGTCGCCACATCGATAGAGACGCCGGCATCGTGGTCGAACATCGCGGCACCGCCACTCATCACCATATCCTCTTGGCTGCTGGAAGTGGCGTCCAGCACGTAGACGTCCTGGATGAGATGGATGTACTTGGTCGTATCGCCAGAGGCGACGCGGTCCACGCAGATCTGGCGCAGTCGCTTGAGTTGCACGTTCTCGCTATGTGCAGAGTCAAAAATCCTGAGCGCCTCTTTGTACTCACCTTTGCACATTTTCGAGAGACCGTCGCCCATCTTCTTAGGCATGTTCGCATTATCCTGCAACGACGACCACGGGTCACGCAGTTCACAAAGTGTCACCTGCGAAACCTCGTCCGGGAAGCGCACACAGTCAATGCGGTACCACGGGATCTGCGCGCTGCTCGTGGCAAAGTGCGAGAGGGTGTCCGTCGTGGAGGCGACGTGGCAACCGATATCCCAGAGCACCTTCGAAATGTCGAGCATTCGCTGCGTGTCAAACACCACACGGGCCTTGCTGTGCCGCGCGCCACAGGTGCCGACAAGAAACGGCATGCGAACAGCAAAACAGACGACGCGACTGCGAATGGACTCCGGCATGGAGCGGTGCACCTCGAACGCAAAGCGGCAGATTTTCGACACGACAAGTGGGTTCTGTGACTGGGTGCCGAAGTTGACAAAGAAGCTGCTGGAGCTGACGGACTCGATGTACCCTGTGTACTCCTCGGCGCGTTGCGAGATGATATCCATGATGAAGCACGCCTCAGTCGTGTCCACTGCGCGGTGCACATCCACCAGCACCATCGCGACATCCACGCGCGAAAACTCGTTTGTGTTGTCCTTGACAATGTTAGCGTTAAAGCGAGTACGGACGCGGCGCGTCTTACCGTCAGCGAGATCCACATCGCTGTGAGAGTCGTCAGACGGCGCCAGTGTCATGACGGCCGCAGGAACAAACGTGCGCATCTCCCGTAGACTCCGCTCAACGCGCACAAAGGCCTCGTGAATGCAGCGAATCTCCGTAATGTACGCCAACCAGCCTTGCACACGGCGCTCCTTGTCGCTGTGGGACACCTCAAGGTTGGATGCGCGGATGAGCTGCGGGATGAGTCGCTTCATCTCCCGAACAACAAACCACACGATCATCATCGCAGCGACAGCAGCAATCACAACCACGAGAACTGTCACCGTGATGGCCGCCGTGCGCGCAGTAGAGAAAGACTTCTTAAAGTCCCCCCGAAGAGTCACGACGCCAAGAACGAGGTCCAGGCCGTACGTGTCCGTCACCCTTGTGAGGCTCAGAAGTGCATTGTTGCCCTTGAAAGGAAAGGTGATGAGGGTCGTATTTCTGCTCTTTAACACCTCTGTCAAGCTACCGCTCTCGTTGACCACCTTCATGGCGGCACGAATGATGGGCTCAGTGATTTCGTAGATGCGAGTAGGGACGTAGATGGCTGAGCCAGACGTGCTGTCCTCCTCTCTGTTGTGTACTGTTTGGCCCCAGCTGTTACCCACAAGAATGTTACGCATGGCGTCCACTAGGAAGATAGAGCCGTTCTCACGCAGAAAAGTGGCGAGGGCAGTTGCTTCTCGAATGATCACGTTCGATAAGGCACCAGCCTCGCAGTAGCCAAGGGTATCGTTTACAGTAAAGGGCATCACGAAATTGAAGTACGTCGAGCTGGCGTTGTGAGATGCTGGAAGCCAGCGCGTGTTGTTTTGCGGGTTTGCTGCCCACGTCTTCACGATCTGGTTCATTGCGCTTCCCGGGTGCATGATTTCGTGGTGGAAGTCAAAGTAACCCAAGACATTGGGCGGCTCAGCAACGGTGATGCTATCCTTGTACACCTCGAGTAATGGGACTGTGTTCTGCGTGCGACTATAACCGCCATACAACTTTTGCATCTGGTCCCCATCTGCCGGGCTCAGATCCGTGTACCCGGCACTTGTGTAGAGACCGCCTTCGTAGATGAGTCGCAAATATGAAATGGATGTGTCGAAGCGAGCGAGAACCGTGAGAAGCGACGCCAGCAGCTGATTTGGGTCTTCGTCCAAGTCCGTCTCCTCTAGCGTCGTGTTATGACGCTTCATGTAATTAAACGTCACGATTCGCACAAAGGCGGGAAGTATCGACAGGCTGTCTTGCGTGATGGAGACTACACTCGACATGACTTCCTTTAACAGGTATTCCGTGGTGCGCGAGTTCGACTGGACGCCGACGATGTAGAAGGGAAGGAAGCCTAGCAGACCCACAACAATGGCACCGAAGCACATGATGAAAGCAAAGGTAGGAAGACTGGAAAGGGTGCAACAAACTTGTGGCTCCTGTTCCTCTCGCGAAGATGGCTCGTCGTCCGAGTCGATTGCACGCACCTCAATCAGGTTCACGCGCTTCTCGTCACATGGACCCTCAACTTGCTCAGCGACCAGCCCTTGTGCCGTCTCCTCGCCGCAGAAACCAAGCGTTGCGTCAAGGCGGTTGCCGAGGTCGCTACTTGCCTTTTGCGCGCTGCTCGGCACCGCCACTATCAGCTCTGGCTGGTAGATGGAGTTGTCAAGTGAGGAGTCCGAGGAGCAGCTAAAGAGATGACCCTTAAGCGGGTTGTGAATCATGATGCGCCGGCCGTCGACGTAGTCCCCCTCGTCCGCATTCGCGTCCTTCTGCTTCTGTAAGCTCATCGACAGGCTCATATTGTTGCGGTTGCTTTGGTTCAAGCAGGATTGAATGTACATCGGGATCGTGGCGTTCCGTATCAGAGTAGAGGGTGTGCCTACTGTTGAGGACGTGTTATTCAGATGACTCTGCTGCAAGTTCAGCAGCGAGTAATACTGTCCCAGCTGAGAAGTAGAGTGTGTCGTATTCACGGCGCTCAAGCTCGGCATGGTGGTGTTCAGCTCCCTCGTGGCGTCGCTACCAGCAGTCGGCAGCACGCGAATGACTGAGCCACACGATTGTAAAGCAAAGTTCGAGATAGTGGGGTCGTACCACACGCTGGTGGTCTCCTCACCGCACGTCACGGATGACCTGGCTCCTGCCGGAATTGACTGCCGAGACACAAGCATAGTCTCGGGCGCTGTCGACGCCTTGGCCTCGCCAGATGCCGTTGGAGGTTCCGGAGACATCGCTATTGTCCTAGGTGAAATGAGCTCATCACCGCGTAACGTAATATCGCCTGTACTGCTGCTGTCGCTGGAGCTGCACGAGTGTTTGGCGTCGATGAAAAAGTGCCGCAGATTGTTGCTGTCGCGCATTGCTGCACTGAGGTGCGGTGGTGTGTATAAATGCAGTGCACTTTTCCACTGCAGCTAAAGCTGCAATAGGAGTTCTACTCCGCAACTCGCTATCCCCCCCTCCGTGCACGCGTGAGCTCGTATTGAGACTCCGAGAAGTGGGTAGTGACGTCGTGTTTATGAGTCTGCGCCGCGTCACGGTGCACGTGGAGGCTTGCAAGTCTCCTGTGCTCGTCGGAGGCGACACGCCGGGGGACTCGAACACTGACGATGCTCGATAAACCAATCCCGAAGCAGCAGACCAAGCGAGGGGTAAAGAGGGGAGGAAAGAAGAGCGGCAAAGGAGCGCAAAAACGGGACTTCACGCAACGCAGCACGCCACTATCCCTTGTCGGTGGTCCTTTTTTTACACAATATCGGCGATGGGGAAGAGAAGAGTAGAAGAGTGAATGAGAAGGGAGCGCCAGCGCAAAGTAGCGAACTAACAGTCACGGCAAGATACAATAAAAAGAGGGAAAAGAGGGGGCGCGAGAAACTAAACGTACGCGTGCGTGAACTGGTGGCGAGATGATGGTGTGGAGAAAAAAAGCAGAGGAGGTCGTAGTGCTACAGAGAAGAGCAGTTCGAGTAGTGTGCAGGGATGTGCGATGGTGAAAGTAAACAGAAAAGAGGGGAAGCAAAGATGTCTGTGAAGGGTACGAAAGGAAGGAGATGAAGATACGGGAGGTCGTTTCTGTTGTTGGTTTGCACCCCCAGCGGGAGCTGGCAACACAACAGGAAATACAGAAGGAGAGGAGGAAGAGAGGCCAAAAGTCAAGAAGAAGAGAAACAGAAAACACACAAGAACACCCCCACATGCAAAGCACAGAGGAAAGAAGAAAACACTGAGTGGGGGAGATGAGAAGGGCAGAAGAAAAAAAAAAAGGCAGAAGAGAACTTGCGGGCCCGGCCAAGTCAATTACACTTGAAGAGAATAATACAAGAACGGTCACAAACGAGTGCGCCTGTACACAGAGCCTGCGTGTGAGATGCACAGATGTATTGAGATGTACGTCACTTTGTTCGTTTTTGCGTACGTGCGTTCTTGTGGCGGTTGTTGTATAGAAGAAGAAGAAGAGGTTTGCAACACATGAAGTAGTAGTGCCGACACCAACACTCAGCAGCACAAGAATAACTCACACGTACGATCAAGAGAGCAGAAGCGAAAAGAAAGAATGGCAATAAAGTCAGAGCACAAAGTGGTGGAAACGATGTTTTGTCCTTTTTTTTGGGGGGGGGGAGGGGGAGGGGAGTTCAGAGAGAGAGAGAGAGAGACGCACCGGCACCCGCACAGACCTCGACAAACAAAAGAGAGAGGGGAGGGGAGGGGAGGGGAATAAAAAGAAAATCAGAAGAGAAGAGGAGCAAAGAAACCGCACCTCCCCCACTCCCGAACAAAATCACTCAACGAGAGAGGGGCGGGCAGGCGGACAGGCAGACGGACGGAAAAAGGAAAGGTGAAACCAAAATAACTCAAAGGCACATCGGCACCCACAAAGAACGAGAAGAGAGAAGGAAAAAGAGAGCCTGTGGGCGGGTGGGTGGGTGTGTACACGTACACACACACATAAAACCCAACGAGCAATAGTGTGTGTGCGTGTGTAGAGAGAGAGAGAGACAAGCGAAGCAGCAAGACAAGGATGAAACCAACAAAAAGAATCACACAACAAAGGCTCACCCAAAGATTTAAATCGAAAAACAAACGACAGGGGAGCGAAGAACGAGAGAAAACGTGCACTGCCACGAACAAATGGGAGAAAAAAAAAGACGGAAACGAGTCGACAACTCTGCAACGGCCTGAGATACGAGATGGGTAGAGAAAAGAAAAATGAAGAGGAGGCCAAGGAGACGAATCTAGGGAAAAGAGAGAAGGTACGCACGAGACCGGCAGGAGAAAAAAGCTTCTGCTGCTGCTGCTGCTGTCGAATCAACAAGTATTACGAGCAGTCACAAGCCACGCACACAGAGATGAAATAGGCGTCAAGAAAGATGAGCTAAAGGGCAATAAGACACGTTCACCCACTTTAACCAACCGCTTTGCTGAACCAACGCCCACCCACAATGTCTTTCAGCAGCAGTGAAACAAGGGCGCGAAAGATAAAGTACGGGAGGGAGGTCGAACCCACACAGGATAAAGGATGAGAACAAAGATGTGATGAGAGCGAGCGAGGAAGAGAGCAGAGGGGACCTTGAGAAACCCTCTCTGTGTATCAAATTGATGAAAAAGAGAGGAAAGTGATCAGAGAGCTTGAAGAGTACGCAAAGAAAAACAAGAAATAAGAAACCAACAAGAAACACGCAAAAGATGCAAGGTGGGCAGTGGAACCGTGGGCTCAGTGGTCGCGAAAACTCAGGCACAACCACGTGCAAGAGAGGATGAGAAAGGGAAGAGCGAGGGGTAGGTAGAGGAGAGAGGGAGAACAGAAGACACTCCACACGCGCACACCAGCGAACCTACAGTAAGAAGTTAGAACGGAAGTAAATAAAAGGACAAAGAAGGAACCCAAGACCCACTACGGAAAACGAGAACAAACCAAGTTAGCCAAACTACCGAAAAGGGGGTGACGAAGAAGAGCAAAAGCAACGCGAAAGGCAAGAAGAGCAAAGAGAATGAGAACGTATTGTTACACGTGAGCCCAGTGTAAGAGTAGCAACCAAAAAGAAAGGGAAGGAGACGAAGACAGTAACAGACCTTCAACGAGAACGGATAGTATGCAAATCCGAGAAAAATATAACAATTTCTACTGGGAAAGGAACAAACGTAACACCGGGTGCGAGAACAAGCGAGCGAGACAGCAGGGAGGGCTGTCTCGGGGGTCAAGCACACCACCTTGGTGTATGTGTGTGTGTGTGGGGGGGGGGGGGGGGGGGGGGGGGGGGGTAGATGATGGGCGGAGGTGGGTGCTTACGCGCGTGTCAGGGAGTATGCTTGTGTATCTGGGTGCACGCCTGTGTATGTTCATCAAGACGTTCTCCCAACACTACCAGGAGCATCAAGAGGGGATGAGTGCCTTTGACAGCACAAGGAGAAAAAAAGGTATACACAAGCGAGAACAAGAAGCGGACGTGATCAAAGTTCAATGCCAGAAGCACAAGAAGTTGCAAAAGAGAGAAGACGCTGCTATATACCACCTTTTCCCTTTCACCAGCGCGTGGTGTACGTCTTTGTATTTTGCTGCTTTGTGTAGATACCCTTGCCTGGGCTCAAGGTTCCTCCTCTCAGTTTTTCACCTTTTCGGTGCGAAACGATCTGGAAAAAAAAAGCTTGACGAGCACTGCGTACCCTTGGCGTCCTACTGGACTTCTCTTTCGAGTTTTCTTCCGGCTGGCCGTGCCCTACATACAATTGCACGCACGTCCAGAGCCGGCAGCGAAGTATGCACAGGCAGCGCGGGTGTGCGATGAGCAATCGAAGGAAAAAAAAAGCTGCAGGTTGAGGCAGGAACACGAAGAGAGAACGGAAAGAAGGGGAGGAACAAAGAGAGTACGAGACGCGTCAGGGCTTTTCTTGGCGAGCATATGCACACACCAGAGGTAAAAAAAAAACGGCGGACGCAAATAGGAGGGAAGGAGCACGAGCACCTCTGCTTTCGCGAGTGTGTGTGTGTGTGCGTGTGTGCGTGAATGTGAATGTACGTAACCAAGCGCTGTGACAACCCATTTTCTCGTACGATGAGCTCAATCGTCGAAGTGTGCCCCGCAGAGATCGTGCAGGATTAGTCGCAGCAGCATTCATGTATCGGTCGATGGGAGCGATAAAGCACGCAGGAGCAGAGAAAAGGAAAGCATAAGGAGGAGATGAAAATAGCAAGAGAAGTACGAGCAACACTGATTTGCATCAGGGCAGAAGATAAGGAGCTCGCGCACGAGTGGCGACGCGGGGCACCTGTATAATTCCATGGAGCGAGGATACGCGAAAACAAGGTGTCATAGCTGCCGTTCTGTTTTGGACTTACCTCGCGTATCTCTTGTTACGTCCCCCACCCACGTCATCCTTCTCGGTTTTCCGCCCCTTCGCCCCCCCCCTTCCTCAGTCATTTACGCCCCAGCACCCCGTAGCCTTCAGACAACACTCATTAAAGAAGAGCAATGAGTCCAGCGAAAGAGGAGGATTGGGGGAGGTTGGTAACATATCATCCTGGCAAGAGAGTGGCTGAGCACAAGGGTGCCGTGCGCATCGATGTATTACCACCATCGTAGCTGCTTCTGCGGGATATGGAGGAAAAGGAGGAGCAGTGGGATGCAGAGGAGAACGACAGCAAGTCGAGGAGACTTTCCTTAGCCTCACCACTTTCTCGTCGGTGTTTTGTTGTACGCACTGGTCTGGAGAACGTAGACCTACATGTGCACATGAAGTGAAGTATTCTAGCAGAGAAACATCAAGCAGTATCAATCAATATAATAAACATGGAGTAGGTTTACACCCGAGCTGCACGCGTGGCCTGCGAGTGGTGAAGGAGGTTGAAGGTTAAGGCGGTGAAGTGGGAAAGACAGTGGGTGAGGAGAGTACGAGACTCACGCAGAGGTCGTACAGCGGAAATGCAAGCAACGACAGAATGAAAAGGGAAAGACAACAATAGACAAACCCACACCAGCGTGTTGGCAACATCTCCTTTTCCTTCTCCCCCCTCCCCCCTCACCTTTCCCCTCAGCCCTCCCTTTCCTTTTACAGCAACGCAGTGTCGTGATGAGCGGTGCTGCCAGCGAAACAGAGAGCCGCCGTGGAATGATGCTGCGCGGCAAACGACCTCCAGCTAATGTGCCCAAGCTGTTGCGCCGCCCTTAGCCGCTGAGCAGCCGACCCGTACTTCTCGATAGTATTCCCATGATGAATCGCCCACTTGGTGTGCAAACGCTGAAGCACGGCTCGCCTCATTTTCGTAGAGGTGGCGTGCCAGAGAACATGCTGTGCTTCATAGCCACCGGGTAACTTGGAGAGCTCCATCACACGGGAGACAAAAAGCGACGCAGCCACCTCAATACGAAATGGGGAAAGTGGAAGCCGCAACAACATCACGTTCGACGCACTGCGGCCGTCAACGCCTGTAGCGGACAGCAGCCGGACCTCGTCTTGGAGGTCACTCTCAGCAAACACCGGCTGACCGTGTGCTTCGTGCCAGCGCTTCTGCTCCGCAACACTCACGACACGCACGCGCGGATACGCGATATGACACCACATTGTGCGTCTCGGCAACACTTGCACAAGTAGTCGCTTACCAGTTGCAGATGCATGCAGCAGCTTGACTACAGGAAAGCGCGCCATTTCCCGTGCTCTTACGTAATGCGGGAGACCAGTGAAGGCGGCCGTGATGTGTCGCGGGTGTGCCGCAGCGCAACAGTGGCAGCGCCAGTGATAAAAGCGGATGAAGTCGGCGTGCAGCTGCTGCTGCTCACGCCAGTAAGTGCGCTCCGCCTCGGTTGGGTGATGCTCGACCGATGTAAACAACTCCTCTGGCGGTGGTCGGAATTCAACAATGACCCCTGGGCGACCGTCATCCAGAAACACCGTTTGGCCTTCCCACAGATAAACGCCAGCGTCCTCAGGAATGAGAGCAGCCTGCCACACATCGAGACTAGTGTACGGCGACGGTGTCACCGCGCCTTCTGCCGCCATCCTCGTCGGCTCTACCATTTGGTGGGATGCAGGCGCCTTCAATGCCTTAGCAGAGACGTCCACGTCATATCGCTTGCTGCTGTGTCGGAGCTGCTCTTGACGCCACTTCTCCAGCGACGCGGCAATACGCGCCTGCAGCCCCAAGTCTGGATATCTGCGCAGCGAGACATCAAAGGGTAAAGTATTCGTGTTGGGGTGCATATGCGGCGGCGGCACCGCGGTTGGCCAGCGATGATGATCCTCTTGCCAGACCAAAACCCAGCCGAGTCTCCGCATGTTCATGAGGATGTAGCAAACAACGTCTTTCACTGTTTTTATAGCGAGCGGTGGCTGAGATTCCCCAGGTCCAGCAGCAGAAGGGGACGACACGAGGTCATCGCCGCATGCAGGGCGGGACATTCGGGCTTCCCCAGCGCGACCGGCCCGTGCCGTCCCGCGAAGGTGCTGAAAAAAAAATAGGGGATTCGTGTGGACTTCATAGCTCAAGGTGAAGCCAACCCGGAGGCAACGGCGGCCCTCCGCTGGATCGATGAGCGGCCACGCCAGAACACCACGACCGCCACCGCAGTTGTAGAGAAACCGCATAGCGCGATTCAAAAAATCGCGAGTCAGAGAAGTGGAAGGGAGGGCAGCTGCCACATACTTCTCAGCGGCTGACAAAAGCTCCAGGCGAGCGTGATAGCGGCGCAACGTTGAACCCGTATCGCTGCGCGGAATTTTTGTCCGCATCAAACGCTGATAATGCAAGCTCTCCTCCGCCTCTAGCAATGCGGGCTGAAACTCTAACACAAAGAGATCCGACAGGCACCCATCACATGCAAGGAGCGACCCAACATCAGAAACAAGGGTGGTAAAGTACCGTGGGCTTGGAAGCGGCGCGCTAGTCGGGTCACAGACTGCTGTGGAGAGGCCCTCGGAGAGAACACTGGAATTCAGGCTTTGCAAAGTTGCTGCATCAACCGCGTTGCGCCGCATTGCTCGCTGGTGCTCCCGCTGCCGCTCCTCTGCGTCACTTACCACCAGGTACGGCAACGCACGAGACAGCGTTGCCCCAGACGGGGGCACAGCACAAGGTGGGCTGTCCTTGTGCAACACCCACTGCCACTTGGGCAACGGATCTGGTATCCTCTGAAGATGACCATGCCCAGGACGCGGGCGGTGGTCGTGCGTCTGCAGATCTGTGGGAACCACGGAAAAAAGATGCCTGAAAGCATTTGCTGTCAACGCGATGAAATGAGTTGCGTGCCCTCCCTCCACTTCTCGATTCGCCGTCTCCCAGCAATTCACGATGGCAACCTCGACGTGCCGTCTTCGCCGCGGTAGACCTGCTGCAACACCGATCTGCATGCCTTCCCTTCGAGCGAGTGCCGTTGCACCCGTCGCCTCAGCCGATGGCGCGCAGGCAAAGGAGGATTCGGCAAGGATAGTTGCTTGTGCATGAAGAGGATGCAGGGAGACCCACAGCGACGAACGAGCGGAGAGGGGCCACCAGACGGCAGCGCAAGCGGCGCAGCCGCACGGCGGAGGCGAGGCAAGGCGCAGCACTGTATTAACCGTCGCGCAGCATTTCAGATTCAGCCCTGTCTGAAGTCTGTGACCAGCCCCAATCCCAATGAGGGCGTCAATGTCAACGACGTCCACGTTGACAAACAGCACAAGCGAAACGACCTCGCCGGGGCGCGAGTGACTCAGCACGCCGCTCCATGCGTCTATCGCTTTTCGAAGATCCACTTTATAGTCGGTAAGCCACCGTGCCACCACCCAATGAATACGAGGCACCAGCGCCCCGCGCTTTATGTCGTGGCGAGAGACGAGGAAGCCACTATCGATACCGTGAAACCCACCGTGGTGCACCAGCCGTGCATGTAGCTCTCCGGAGGCCTGCATCGGCGCTGTCTCACCGCCGGATCGATACGTGGATTGTGGATGCCGCGTATCGTCAATGGACGAGAGAAAATGTTCAGTAAAAGAGGATGTAATGCTTCGCCGCATCTCCTCCTCGTCCCGCGTGTCTCGAGCGATTTTCCCAGACTTATCTAACGCAGCGGCGTCCCCATCGTCAGCATCCAGCGAAGGCTCCGTATCAACGGCAACCACTGGCTCTGCAGCTCCTTGCATGATGTCCACGTAAGCGCCTCTCTCTTCGCACAGTTCGGGACCGAGGAATGCAGAAGTATGTGGGACCAAACGTACTGAAGATGAAGTCGGCAGATCTGGGTAGGTGGCATTGCGTTCAGCAGTGCGTCCGTCAAGCGCCGTTTCACTGTTGTAAGCCGTGTATGTAGCAGTGGGGAGAATGCTGTACAGAGTTGTGCAGGCGCTGAAAGAGCGGCCTGCCACGATCACCACCGGGAACTGACGTGGGTCTCGCAGCAGATACGATAATGCCACGACTTGATGGGACGAGTGCGTTGATAGCCATCGCATCGCTGCCCCAGAATACACACACACCAAACGCCATCCGTAAGCACCGAGTCGCATGAGGGAGCTTATCGTGTCCAGTCTCCCCACAGAGAGAGAGAGAGACACACACAGAAGGGGGAGTACAGAAAGTGAAGGAACAAAAACAAGTTGGGGAAAGAGAGACTAGTGAAGGGGGGGCAACATGTGTGTGTGTGTGTCGACCGCACTGGTCTCATGGATGCACACGGATGATGGTGCCACACCCCTATCCGACACGTGGAGACAGTGACGAGGGGCAAAAGAAAGAGACGCGAAGCCGGGCAGTCCGCGTCGGTGTTACGGTTTCGTGGGCTCGTGCGTGGTGCTGTCACCACCCACCAGTGACACTGGTCATTCCCTTTCGAGATCTGCTACCTCCTTCGACCTAAAGAAGGACCAAGGCAAATGCACGTGGGTGGTGTGTACGTGTACGTGTCAGCGAAGAAAAAAAAAAGAAATGGGGTTGTGCAGGCCACGTGAATAACAACACCCGCAGAGGGGCAAGAGAGGAGAAATGGAAAGCGACATCCGCAGGAAACCGTCTAAGACAAGGAGAAGAGCGTACGGGAATCGCTGCTCAGACCCAAACAGAAAAAGAGGCAGGAGAGACACCCCACGCACACATCAACGGGGGCCCACATTTGCACCGTTTCTTTCCTTCTGTGTTTGATTCATTCCAAGTGGTAATACTAACAGACATTCGCACAGATATCCGTGTTCGTCGACGTGATGCTCTGCCAAGAAGTGGTAGGAGAGGTACGTGGCGACCAGCAGAGCGATCACGTAAGCCTCGCGCCCTTTGGGTCGATCGACGAGACGCTTTCATCTTTTCGGTGGTATTCTCCGCCGTTGGCTCCTGCTTTGTTGCGCACGACTGTTGGTGCAGGAAAATTAGCACGACGTTGTGTGGCAAGAGGAAGGAAAGCCAGAAAGAGCAGCACGCCGGGGGAGGGGGTAGCGGTGACAGAGACAAGAACGTGCACACAAATTGCACAGATGAAGAAAAGAAACACCGAAAAGGAAGCGAGAAGCACGGCACCGCGCCCTCAGCACTGAAAAACTACAAAATTCACGACAAGGGAAATCAACAAGAGCAGCAGCAGTAGCGACAGCAGGGGCCATGCCAGTAGCAGCAAGTAACCCAGCAAGAGAGTAGTAGTAGCAACCCTGTTGATTAAAGGCAATGCATAAATGGGTTGCTACACAAACGCTACCTTCTGGTTCAAGTAGTACATGGACACGGCTGGGTACAGCACGTCGCTCTCTTTGAGGCCGGGGATATGGCCGGTGCCCTTCTTGTTCCCGCTCACCATATACACGGTGCCTGTCGCAGCATCCCAGTCAAACTCAACAACGCAGTCCGTAGAGTAGGGGAACCGGTCGCACTTCCACGCGCCGTAGGTATCTCCAGCACGCGAGATACACCAGCCACCAAGTTCAGAAATGTACTTGCCGCCCGTCGCACTTGCCATCTGCGCGCTCAGCTGGGGAAGCAGGCCTATCATCAGCCCAGATCCGTCTGCGCCTTCACCTTGATCGAGAATTCGAATGGCCCACTGATGGTTGGTGGTTGACAGCGGCGTCTTTGACCGCAGAGTCACCCACCCACCGTTTGTCTCGCGCTGTGCGGTAGTGCCGTCGATTGCGACGCCAGGATGGGGGGTGGATGGGTCAATCTCGAGAATGTCAAGCCCCATTGTTTTTTTTCCCTTTTGGGCTTGCCTCTGCGCTTCGCGCGTGAGTGAATGGCGAAAGAAGAGCGAAGAAAGAGAGGTGCAACGCGGGGCTGCGAAGTACGCGACGGTGCAGTAAAAGAAAAAAACGAAAAGGGGGAGAAGAGGAGGTCTTGGCTATGGGAGGAGGGGGAAAAGGGGGGTGCCGATAGGGTGACTGGAAGAGTGGAGCTGACGAGCCTAGAGCAGAAAGGAGGAAGGGGAGGAGAGGGGGAAGCACTCCAACAAACGCGTTCAGCGGCTGGCAACAGAGAAGGGGATGTGACAAACGAGCTCACAGGGGCGGGCGAAGGGCTGCGAATAAGGTGATCTCGTGAACGAGATTAAAGAGGCAAGGAGGGGTACCTATACGCGACCACCACCGTTCCTTTACACAGGACATGGAAAGTGCAGGCAGGACAAACAGAGTAGACCTCTGCACAGCACAGAAAACTCCCACTGCGTAGGCAGCAGGCTTTTTTTTTGGGGGGGGGGGGAGGGGGGGTCATATCGCCATCTGCACACGACCACGTAGAGAAACATCCCCTCCAAGGCCAGCTGAGTCGCACACTGTTCTCACATGAAACTCGGAATCACCAGGGAAGAGGATCTACAGGCGCATACGCACAAGTGTCCTCTCGCATGCACTCACTCGTGCTATATCTGATCTCCTCTCACGCCGCAAAATTGGAGGGTTCAGAAGCGGGCGATTATGAAGGCGCCATGAGACCATCCCACACCACCATTTAAAGAAGGTCGCATTCGCGACTACGACGGTGCCAAAAAGGAAGGAGGCGGTTTCTAACGCCGTGCCCTCGCCGAACTTAGAATGAGCGTTGACGATACAGTAGTGGGGAGGGACTGGTAGTGTAGGAGGCATGGAAAAGCAGAGCGGAAAGAGAGAGAAACTACAGAGAGCGAAAGCAGCGAGTAAACAAAGAGAGGAAAAGAGAGACAGCCGTGGCCAACGAAAGAAGAAATGGAAGTGCAGGACCACACACACACACACACGCATGTATACGTACATACAATAAAACAGCCCCTCATACCCCCATCCCATCCACGCATGCGTGCAATCAGCAGCACATACACACAAAGCAAGAGTAGAGGGGTAGAGAGGGTGAAACTGCTCCGAAGGTGGGAGAGAAAGAGGCCAGGCTGACCACAGGGGCGCACAAAGAGAGAGGAAGACCGGGTCGGTAGAGCACCGAGAAAGAGAGAGACGCAATCAAGCAGAAAGGACAACACTGGAGTAGAAACAAAAGAGAGGGAGAGGGGCAACGGAAGGAACAGGGAAGAGGGTTACGAAGCCCGCAGAAACTCCGAAACGTGCAGAAGGAGAGAGAGAAACGTGGCATGCGCACCAGCAGGGACGAAAAAGCAATGGGGGTAGCACAAAGACAACAAATCGCGCACACACCAGCGAGGTGGAGAATGACGAAGAAACGACGCCAGCAGGCAGGGTGGACACAAGCACATCCGCAAACGGCTCGCTGCGTCTCCTGCAGGGAGTAAACCTGGTTATACTCGGTCAAGATGATCGGCGGTGCTCGCCCAAGATGCTGATGATTTCGGCCATGGAGCAGCGCCGCTTCACACTTCGCTCAAACGCGCCCTGTGCGATGCGCTGCAGCCACCCCGGAGACCGCTCAAGCTGCTCCGTCGTGAAGGGCACCACCTCCTCACTTGCAATGTAGAACATGAGCGGAATGGAGTCCAGCGCTGAGAAGCTGCGCTCCCCACTGGACCACGGTGCCTCCCCCAGCCACAGCTGCAGCAGCGTACACGCGTAGGCCCACGCATCCGACTTGAGGTGTGGTTCATTGAAGATCACCTCCGGCGCCATGTACGCAGCCGTCCCGGATAACAACAAGGAGCCGCTCTCTCGCAGGGACGAACGAAACGAAGAGCTGTCGCTGTCGGTGCCGATAAGCGAGAAGCGGCTGCACCCAAAATCAGAGATAGCCACACTGCCATCTGAACGCGTCAGTACATTCTCTGGCTTCACGTCGCCGTGAATCACATTGTAGTCGTGCAGATGCTTCAGGCCACGTGCTATGCCGAGCGCATGATCGTAAAAGAGTGGCTCCGGGATGGGCCAAAATTGGCGGTACAGCTGCACAATGCTGCCACCGCTGGCGTATTCCATCACGAGTAGTAGCTGGTGCGTGTCCACCTCCCTCGAGGCACCGTAGAAGGTGATGACGCTCGGGTGCGGTGGCAGCATCGACCACATTCGAAACTCACGCCAGTTGAGGTCTGCCGTATTGTCATCGTACGAGCAGCGCGACTGCTTAACCGCCACGATTCGGCCCGTATCTAGATTCAGAGCCTTGTATACAGCACCAAAGGCACCTTTCCCGATGGGGCTGCTGCTTACACGGAAGCGGTGGGAAAAAAGCGCGATGCCGCTCTGCTCCGACTCTTGGAGCACTGATGCAGTGAAGTTTCGGATGCTCATGTACCTCTCGCTACTCATCAGCGTCATCGTCGCATCGCTGATCAGCTCTTCGTCCTTGTCCAGCGCGTCGATCTCGGAGTGACGATGTGCCTCCCTACCCAACACCACCTGTGGAGTGGGGGTGCAGGAAACAGCGCAGGACGACGTCATCGGCGCCGCATCGTTAGAGATAACGCCAGCACTGCAGTCACACTCAACAGGATCCTTCCTTTCTACCATGAGCGTCGCCGTCTCTCGCGAGAAGGGTCCCTGGTCCTCAGCTGACTCGTCACGCGCCTCGCTCCATAGCTTAGGGGCGACAGGAGATACCACGTACGCAGACATCGACGAGTCTGAAACGGGGGGTTTGATGGCATTCATAGCTATGCCGATGCCCGATGCTGATGCGCTGGTGGCGGCAGCGGCAGAAGCTCCGTCAGCGGTCGACGAGACGGCGTAAGAGTTGTTCGTGATGCCCTCGCCAGTAGCCAAGGTGAGGGGTGGTAGTGGAATGCAATCAAGTCTTGTAGTATTTGGTGACGAGTGAGACGACAGGGATGATTCGCCAGAGTGGGGAGACGAGATTGACATGCGGCCTAGCAGCGCCTTCGCCACAGCGATGTCAAACTCGATGCCGGTGCCCGCCTGTGTCACTGACCGATGGGAAAAAGATCGCGGCAGCGCCGTGACGGGCGCCTTGCAGTCAAATGACGAATCAAAGGGGTTGGGGGTGGTCGAGCTCAGCATCGGCTGGGTGTTGCTCGGAGCCTCTGGTGGCCTGCGCTGGCGGTCATGTCGCACAGTGGAACTGCGTATTGTGAGGTCAAACGTCGCGCCTCCACTGTTGACGGTGGAGTCCTCGGTGGCGCCGAGGCGTCCGTGCATCAATGAAAACGTGGTCCCGAGCACCTGCTGCTCTTGCTCCCGTTCTTCGCGACTCATCTCGAAGCGCCAGGTCAACTCGTCAAGGTGCTGAATGAAGTACTGGAAGACTGACCAAACCGGGACGAAGGCGTGGTACTCTTCAAAGTAAACAAATACATCGCCCTTGACTAGAGTGCACCGCAGGAGACGGGGGCTGGCCTTCATGTCGGGGTGGTGCAGTTGCATGACGTTGGCATCCTTCATAGTCACGCTCAGACGCGTTTTGAGCGGGAGACAACTGCGCTTGGCAGCCACCAAAAGGGCTATTTCATTGTCCTCCTCAGATGTGTCCAGCTGTCCGGAAAGGTCGTCGCGGCATACAATGAAGCTCATGCGCGGCGGCGCCGGTATGATGGACGGGTCGTTGACGACGCGGTAGAGCGCCACGGCGAGCCAATGCAGGCGGTAGAGCAAGTGTGCGTCGTCTGAGTGGAGGGGGCGTACAAAGTTGTTGAGGTTGTAAATATCGAAGAAGACGTTGTTATTGTGCACTGACTTTTCCCAACCGAGAAAGCGCTCGCACATGTCATTGAGCTTCCGCACCCACTGCTGGGTCGCCGCGAGGTTTTTCCTTTGTTCCTCGATTATTTGCAGTGTCTTCGAAAGC
The DNA here is from genome assembly GCA_003664395.1 of Leishmania lainsoni. Taxonomy (NCBI): domain Eukaryota; phylum Euglenozoa; class Kinetoplastea; order Trypanosomatida; family Trypanosomatidae; genus Leishmania; species Leishmania lainsoni. Next base: position 265,970 of record RAIA01000133.1, on the reverse strand, counting down.
TTCACGTCTCCTCGTCGGCTGCAGCTCAGCCGTGACGAGTCGAGTGTGGAGAGGTAGCTCAGTGGGTCAAAGGACCCGTTCGCGCTGACCCCACCGGTTGCTCCGTCGATGGCTACGTCCTTAATGACACGATTCATGTCTGCCGGCGACGGGTGCAAGATCTCGTCAGTGCTCAGACTCATCATCTCTGCGCAAGAGAGGTGATCCTGCAGCGCCTCCAGTTTGCCACAGAGGCCCAGAGCCTCCTCAACAAGGCAGCTCAGCACGCGTCCGTTGCGCAGAGAGTCTAGCAAGCCGTCCCACTTCCAGCCAGGGCCGAGGTCGAAGCACAAGTGAGGTCTAGTCGAGAGACTGTGGCAGTCCGATTTTCTACAAAGCCCACACAAGGTTGACGAAGCCCCTTTGTGGGAGGCCCGGACGGCGCTGTCCAGTTGACTGCCGCAGCCATTGTCGCCGTTCGTGGAGCTGTCCACTGGATTTGAGGAAATTAAACGGCTTGAGCAGTTATTACTGGAGGGGAACGGCAGCGTTTGCCCAAAGTCAGCCAAGTCGGATGAGGTTTGCACCGACCCCAGCTCTACCTTGACGGTGCGGAAAGAGCTGTTGGCGTCCATCTTATTCTTCTGTGCACCCAGGCAACACTGCACCTGCACGATCCACTCCATCCACGTACTCATCATAGCGTAGAGGCTCACCACATCTATCAAGATCCTCGGCTGCCTATCCTGGTAGCGCTTGAGAAGAAGATAGAATAGCTCAAAGTCAGACAAGCTCAGCTTCTTGGCCTGCTCTAGGATGTGTAGGGCATCGATGGCCCGCTCGGGCTCGCTTTCTTCCAGCACCGCGACCAGGCGGTCCCACCGTGTAGCGGGGAGCTTTCCTAGCGTGTTGTCCATCAGGAGCGAGACCGACAGAATAGAGCAATGAGGTAAAGCGATTAAGTGGGCTCACACGTTGTTCCCCTGACTTTTCATATGAGTTCAGAGCGCGGCTGTGAATTGGGTGGGCCGTCCCCAATGTCTCTCCCCGGTGATGAAACTCGCACAAGCCAACGCGCAGACGCAGCAACGGCAATAGCAGCAGAAGGGCAGAAAAAAAGGGGGAGGGGGCAAAGGCAAAAAAGAGTGCGTCGGGGTAGAAGCGAGGAGAAAAAAAAATTCCCAGAGTGTCCGGAAGAGACTCGAACTGCGTTACGGTGCTCAGCGCAAGCCCTGCCGCCACCACAACTGGAAGCGTTGGTAAACTCAAGCCCTTTGAGGGCCTCTGCTGTTTTGCTTTGCCCTCTCTTCGGGGAAAGGAGACCCCTCAAAACTCCAGAATTGAGTACGGGGCGATTGCGATGCGGACCGTGTCAGTCTGTGCGTACGTCCATAGACGGACACTTTCACCCGCGTACACGTAGAGGGGTGGGGCAGAGGGCGGAGGGCGGAGGGCGGAGGGCGGAGGACGGAGGCGCTGTGGATCCCTTTGTGGAGAGTGGTGCGAGAGCAATAAAAAGGCGCCCCTGCTCCAAGAACACGCACAGAGACGTCACACAACACACTCGCGTTGAGGTTAAAACGAGGGCACAGAAAGAAAAAGAAATCTAATACGAAACATAAACTACAGTGCGCACCAGCGAGGCGATCACCCGTACGAACACACGCGTCGTTTTGCAGGAGTACAGAGAGGGGAAGGTGCGTATCACTGCATAAGAAACACGACAGTCAAGGATAAGAAGAACTAACAGCAATGCGCCAATATGCACACACCAGCAGAGAGGAAGAAGGAGGCACGCAACGGACACCCTAGCGCACGCGCATGACAACCAACGATACAAAGAGCCAGAGCGAAACGGAGCTTACTCGCTGGACAATGAAAAGAAATCTACGCAAGCGCGCTTGAGGAGAAAAAGAGGCGTCCAATGGCCGAGAGAGAGAGAGAGAGAGAGCCGCCACGCACGAGGATGACAGCAGCAGTAACGCCTATCGCAGCGAGCGCAGCAGCAGAAGGGAAAAAGACGTGACAGCGTTAAAGCCAACGGTGGCAACAATCTCTAGAGATGAGTGTGTCTCTCGCGGAAAGCAAGGAGGAAGTGAGCCTACATGTGAAAGAGTGAGTGGATTGACGACTACGTTGTGCGAGCGTCTTTATTAATGAAAGGGCGTAGCAGAAAACAAACAAGCGAAAGAAAGAGGGGCAGTGGGGAGAAGACTACACAGAAACTTATGCAGCTCTCGTGTGTATAGTTGCACCTGTATATATGTGTATAGGTGACCAGTGAGTTGAACTGCCGCACCGGAGTCCTTCCTTTACCTTAATTGACTTCTTCCCGTGTCGCCCCTTCTGTAGGATTGTGGCGAGACACCGACCCGCTACAAATCAGTGCTGAAGTCCGACGCACAGGTACACACAAACAAGCAGAGAGACATCTTTGCGTGATGCGGTGGCGGCGAAGCACACGCACAATGTGGCGGTAAAGGAAAGCGAGAGGGAGTGTAATGACGATGGCGGTGATGGTACACACGAGCAGCAACACACGGCGCCAAGAAATAAAAAAAGTGAAAGTCATCCGGAGAGAAGAGTGGGGGTCAGAGGAAAAAGAAATAGTGAGTCGGAGGGGGGAAAACAAAGAGGGGAAACATGAGAGGTGTGCTACACCACAGTAACGACGGCGGTGTGAGGGGTGGGGGGTGGCGCGCAGAGTTCCGTCACTGTGCCTCCGCCCTTCACATGAAGGTGTGTTGTGTAGGGAGGGGGGCAAAGGAGAAGACGTTGGGCACAAAGAAGCAAAAAAAAAAATGAAATGTGAGGTAATGCCTTTCCGACGCGCGCATTTGACTACTAAGGCCCTACGGGTAGCAGTACGGGGTGTGGGCATGTATACACGAGCCCCATCGGCATCTCCGGTGATTCGCCAACTCACCGGGCGGCGAGCAGAGAGGGTTGATACTGACGTTTGACTCGTACTTGACTCCCAAAGGTGCAGAGGACACACAATCACACGCATAAGGGGTCAACTGTGTGCGTCTCCTCCGCCATGGCTGTCCACAGGAGAGATGCTACCACCTTGAGCAGCGTCGAAGGGGAGATGGACGGACGGATACAACACTACAGGGTGACGAGAGGTCGCAGATGTAAGCGTGTGTGCGCCGAGGAGGACGAGGGAAAGAGAAAAAAGAGAGAGAGTCACTACGGCAGTTTCAAGCTCACACACACACACACACACACAGGCGCACACATGGCTTGATGTCGTGCACACACGTGCTACTCCGTCGTACCTGTCGAGGTTGCATCATTTCGAGAAGAAGATGCGACAACACCGGCACAAGGAGAAACTGGTGGCGCAATGGCGTGCAAGATGGAGGGCGGTAGAGAGGTGAAGACATCTTGCAGAAAGGGCCTGTACCCTGTGTTCTCCGGCACTGTCAAGAGCGCGTCGAGTTGTCCAAGAGCATCAATCAGCTTCATTCGAGAGACACTGCTTCCCGCCCCCGAATCTGTCGCGACGTCCTCCGGCTGTCCTGCATGTGCATCTGTGGATGCCTCACGCGACAGGAGCAGTGAAATAAGGTTCGACTTGTGCATCAGCACGACACAAAAGGCCAAGTCGACCACGAAGATGGGGCTGAAGAGCTGGTGCAGCGCCACTACGGAGCGGAGGAGACTCGGTGAGGCGTACAGCACCGACTGAGCCACCGTCCACACCCTCGGGTTCGTGCTGCTCAGCACACCAGGCAGGGCGGCAGCCTGTGCCGTTCGTTGCTCCATCACCCATGAACTCCACATCGTGCTCACTGTTGGCCCCACGTTCACCGCAAAACCGCGGGGCAAGCCGAGCTCTTTGTGAAGACCGTCAAAGATGTCGTGCAGACACACCGTGACGGGACTGCAGCGGACCTCGCCTTCCCCAGCACTGTTGACGTCAGGAGTAGCAGCAGAAGCGGTGAAGATGGGGTGCACTGCCTGCAGGAAACCGGCAACTGAGAAGGAGAAAGTTTCCATAAGCCTGGTGAGTTGCAGAACGTACCCGGTGCGCAGTAGCCGCAGAGCTTCCTGATGCACTGCGTCAGGGAGCGCATAGTGCCGCCGAAACATGTGATGCACAGTGGTCTGGCGCTGAACCTCCTCGGCAGCGCGCCCGCTTCGTGCAGGGTCGCAACGGGTGATGTCGAACACTAGGGTAGGAAACCCCTCGACCCAGTGCGTCATAGTGACGGCGCCACTCGAAGAGTCATCCTTGGCCTTCGCTTTCCCAGACGGTGCCGCTCCCATCGGCCCCTCCACGGCTGGCTCTGCATCGACGTGTGCAGAGCCGCCGAACGTAAGTTGCCGCAGCCACCGCGTCAAGAAGCTGTCGGAGTAATTAGCGGACCCGCCTGCGCCTCCACCACTGCGATCGTGAAGATCGACGCCGCCCGTAGGTGGCATGCCAATTTCCTCCTCCAGACGTGCCATGAACCGCATGATATCGTAGGCCGCGGTGTAATTTCCGTTCTCCACAGACAAGACGAAGAGCTCCACGGCACACTGACTGGCCTGCTGAAGAGCCGTGATATCACTCGCCGCGCAGCCACTGCTGCCCAACTCAGCCACACGATTGGCAGACAGCGTCGCTATTGGCTTGTAGGTCCCCATCATGATCACACGAACCAGATGTACAGCCTCCGAGTAGCAATAGTGAGCGACACACTCGTGAAACAAGTCCGTCGGTGTTCCCAGGAAGTCCAGCACAAGGCGCCAGCGCGTGAAGTCCATCTTGCGCACGCATCCCACAACGATCGAATAAAACTCGGGGTAGTTTCGGAGAAGAGCGATGGTTGCCCGCACAGCGCTGCGACGGCCCAGTCCTGGCACTGCAGCCGGAGGCGAGTCGTTCAGCGCCGTGTGAAGGAAGTAGTCGAACACCGCCGAGAACGTGTCGTTCAGCCGCATGTATTCCAGCCAGTAGAAGAAGTTGCGGTCCCACATGAAGGTGACAACACGGTCGTCGACCTCAGCGGCATGGGAAGACGAGATCGCAGATGCGGTTGCTACAGCACAGGCAGCACCTCCCTCGAACCTGGACGGCTGCCGTGGTATGGTTCTGGCGGCAAAGGAAGATGCACTGACGTCCTGTGTACTGAAAACTCGCGGCGGCACTAAGCCGCTTGGCATCGCCTCCAACAGTAGCAGTGACAAGATGCGGTGAGCGTACAGAATGGGGCGCAGCGCCAGCTGCGGTCGTGGGCTGGCTTGATTTACACCACTAATCACGCCGGCGGCACAGTGTTGATGGCTTGGCCGAGGTGCCGACATGTCTGTTGCAACACACAGCATGTACCCGTCGAACGGGGAAGGGCAGAGCGGTAGCAACTCCAAGTCCCGCGTCGCTGCCACCTCTATACGGTGAGCAACGGGGGTCACCATTGTAGCTGAGCGGCGTGAGGACAGCTGTAGCTGGTACATGACGAGGCCTTGCTCCTCCACATGCGCCAGCAGCACCATCCCGCGCACTGGCGCGGTACGGTCCACCCAGCACCGAAAAGAAAAAAAACGGTTCGTTGGGTCTATCGGCTCCGCAACGGCACTGACGTGCGGCAAGCTGCCAGGCAATGAAGCAAAGCCGCTGGCAGCATCGCCCGCTGTGCCAAGCTCCCCTCGGACCCAGACGAGGGTGTGGTCGCTACGTTTGTGCAGTATCAAGCGCAGACCCGTCTGCTCTTCAGTGCGCTGCGGAGCCTCACGGTCGTCCTCTTCGCCGCGCAGAAACACCGGAATAACTTGAAGAGGGTTTGAGAGCTCGTTAGGTAGAGTCAGCTGCTGCACCGGTGTGAGAGTGACGTAAGGCTTTCCGGAAGACGGTCGTGTGAGGACATCGGTGAAAACATTGTAGCGAAACACACGCACCACTTGGTTAAAGTCCACGACCACAACATAGCCCTCCCCCCGTTGATCCTTGTGAATGCAGGAAAGCTGAGTCGGCCTGGAATCGAGTGCCACACACGCAGAGGCGTGCGACAGTGACACACTCGAGGTGGTCAAGACGACCAGCTCAAATGTCCTCGAGTCAGTCCGAAACGCCGGAACCGCCACGGCGACGTCGCACAGCCATACAGGGTCCGCTATGCAGCTGAAAGACTCCTCCGTTTCCTTCGAAGGCAGCTTCCACGAGTAACGTTCCCGGTTGAAGATGGCGAGGCCGCGGCGGCCAGCGCAGGTAATCCAGCTCCCGTCACTCGACACAGCACCGTACAAGAGCGGGTACTGGTCACGCAGATAGCTGTCCGGCACCAGTACCATCTCACACACACCCTCAGAGGTGGCTGCCTCGGACAGGGAGACCAGGTAAAGCGCGCTGTCAGCGAGTAGGGCAAGCGGTGAGTGGTGGCCGAAGGTAGGCCCGACCGTGTCCACGGTCAGTACACGAGATAGCTGCGTCGAGAAGAAGTACGGCTGACGAGGAGCTGCCATCCAGAGTCGCGTTCCGTCCGGCTTCCACGAAATGGCAGAGCAGCCAAGCGATGCCACCCTTTTCTGGGCATTGCTCGACGGTGGTGGCTGCGCGGTTTCGCCCATCACAGCTGTCTTATCATCAAGAGCCAACTGAGAGTCCATCGCGGGCACTTGTGGAGTGCGCAGGAGAGTGGCGGTGGATGGCCCCGACAGGTGGCGGGTAACGACAACGCCGCTGTAGTGCACGAGGGCCATGCCATGCCTATAAAAGGCCACGCAGAGCAGCTCCTCAGAAGGCGACCACTCCATCCCAGCAATCAAGCCAAGCGACTTCGAGGCGCACGGGACGCCGGAATAATACTGGGAGACGGTGTCAGCGACGCCGCGAAGGCCTTTCCACAGAGGGTTCGGATGCACCGCCAGGGACGTGCCATCGATGCGCCGGCACGAGATCGCACCCGCCTGGGTGCACACCGCCAACAGGAGGTGGCGCACGTTGATGGCCACCATGCACGCAGATATGATTGGCGTCACACAACCTTGCAGCTGGACCTCCTGGTCAGTGAAGTTCGTGCCGCAGGAGGTTCGACACAGCAGCACGCTGCCGCTGGTGAAGACGAAGGAGAGCACCTTCCAGCCAGAGGCGAAGGAGGCGTGCAGGATGGTGCCGGACAACAACTCTGCTCCGGCGCTGCGGCGAGCGTCAGCGGCGTCTGTAGCCGAAAAGGAAGAAAGTAAGTGGCTGTGCTGCCGCAGCCTCTGCGATTTGATGCTCACAGATGTGTTGGCACAGACGCTTTGTTCATCGGCAGTTGGTTCCTTTGTATTCTTGTCCACCTCAGAGAACCCGGCAGTTTTCGTCGCCTCACCGTCTGGCAGCGGTGGCGAAGTCGTGGCGTTGCCGTTCGAATCGAATGGTGTCGCAAATCTACGCACAGCGGTGCCGGGAGGCGGAATTCGAGCGGGTGCTGACACCGCCGAAGCTGGGCTTGTAGTGGAGTCACCAATGGCGTCTGAAGAAGGTACCCGTAGGTCTTGCTGACAACGCCGCTGCAGGGGATCCGGGCGCGACAGCGACCACGTTGACGGCATGGACAGTCTCATGGCTGCCAATGACAAGGACGCATTGGCCGGGGTCGTGCCCGTTGTGGCGAGAGCGTCATCGTCAACTGCTGCAGTCACGATGTTGCTCCCCTCTTCGTTGGTGATACCCCAAAAAGTGTGGCCGCCTCCCTGCAGCCCAACAGTAGTCCACTGATGAAGGATACGTTGCTGATGCCACCCCAGTACGTAGACGACACCGGCGGTGGTCGTCACGAGGAAGGCGTAGGGCCCGGCGGCGACAGCGGACGTGGCAAGTCCCGTTACAATCGGAACCTCGCTCGAGTAGCACACACGCGACGCCGAGTCGACGTGGTGCATGTACATCCCCTGTCGCCTTCTTTCGATTGTCTGAAGAAACTCGGATGACCTGAGGTTGATGTCCGCCTCGTAAAACGCAACATGGCGAGCCGTAATGACGGCAAGGTGGCTACCCGGCCGCTGGCGCCAGAGCACGTACATGGCTGGATTATCCTCGAGCGAGGTGCCAGTCACGGCAAGTGAGGTCAGGTAGACCACCTTTGGCCCTGCACTCCAGAAGTGGACACGTAGCTGCGTGAGGACCGCCAAAGTTGTGCCACTGGGGTTCACCGCCATGAACTGCACGGACTCGCCATCTTGACAGACGCCCTCTCGGTAGTGCACGCTCACGGCACCACTGCACAGCTGCATCCACACGAGATGGTATGGAAGAAGGGGGAACAGAGGTGATTCAACACTGAAAAGGAAAATCGCATACAGCAACCGTCAAGTGGAAAGACACAGAGAGAGAAGAGACAAAGGGGGAAAAGTGGAGGTCGGAGAGCCCCAACATTAAACACTTCCGACGAGGAGGCGTCGATGGGTGCAAGCAAGACTAAATGAGTATCCTGGGCGTGTGTGCGTGTGGGTGTGTGGGGAGGGGAGAGGTCCTCTGCTGCGCGGCTGCGGCTGCGGCTAAGAAAAAAAAAGGAGAGAAGGGGGGATGACAGGCGCGCAGGCAAAACAAGAAGGGTGGCCCACTTTACTCGGTGCCACCTCGCACTAAAGAACACAATGCCACCGCCGCTATGCTGCACAGATAGAGAGAAGACGCACACACACACACACACACACACACGCGAAAAAAAGATGCAACGCTAAAGTAAACGCGAGAAAACTCTGCGATAAGAGACACGCAGCCCTGCGGCACGCAGAGACGCACGCTACCACAGATACGCTGCTCAGCGCGCGGAGATGACGGGGGAAAGGCATGGCGGATAAAGTAGCGGTACTAGTAGAGAGAGACCAGGTGTGAGGTCAGTTAGGTTGGGTATGCTGTGAGGAGAGGTCTGCAGCAGCAAGGCTCAGCATCTTCCGCCTCGCTTCTTCTCCCTGACAGAATGTGGCTGTTTGTGTGTTTGTAGCGCACCGTCCACACATACAGCTACGCAAAAGACAGTCATGCCAAGCGTGCGCACAAAGATCTGGAGCTTGGCAGCAGCATTACTCGAGCGCCCCCTCCCCACCACTGTCAAGAGTTGGCGACCCCTTGCGACGGCGCTGCCCTTAGTCTTTTTTCGTCTGTTTTCTTGGGGAAGCACAGTGGCATTCACTCGCAGGCATGGGTGGACAGTGCTGATAAGCACAAGAGCAAAGAGGCAACTAAGGAGTGACGCTGACGCCGTGATCACGCCAAAGTACCGAATCAGAAGACTGAGAAGAAGACCAGTAGGCAGCTACCAGTCAGTACACAGATAGACCATGACACCCTCCTAGCGTCACTCTCCTTCCCGTCTTTCCACTGTCAGAGATCGCGAGCCGCTGGCAGGAAGTTCGGCGCACCTCACGAACACCCCAGTGCAAGCTCATCAGACTACAAAGTCGTCTGCTTTGCTAGTTTCCTCAGGCCTTGCCAAATCACCTCAGAGGACTCTCACTGCTCCGACATCTTCATCAGCGGAGTAAAGTCGGTGCTGGCGCTGCTGAAGACGGAGCTGATGACACCAGCGTCATTACCATGTTGCGATCTACGGCGCTTGTATCGCGCCTCGTTGACATCGTCGAGCGCTGGCACGCCAAACTTCTTGTGTAGATACGCGAAGACGTCCATGAGAACCGCCGTAATGCCCTCCAGCTCCGCCTCATCGGGAAACTCCGCCCCTGAAGCACTCCAGGTTGACTGAAAGGCAGGCACCAGCTCCCTGTGCCCTGCCGTCACGATCATGTAGAGGATTGTCGTGCACAGTTGCTGCATCGACACCTTGACGCACAGCGGTGCGACAAAGGAGAAGAGAAACACGCGTCGCACCGCCGTGCCGATCTCATGCTGCGTAGCGTCCTGCAGCTGACCCGTTTCAGTCAGGGCCTGCACTGACCGCAGAGTATCAGCAAGGGGGAAGATGCGCACAAAGTCAAAGCGGATGGTATCGCACAGCACCAGCTCCACATCCAGCACGGCACGGCACCACTGTTCCAACTCTGCTGAAGGAGTTGTGTTGGCATCGAGGTCAAATGCAGCCTCCACCAGACGCGCCAGCCGTATGTGCGCGTGCTCCACCTTGGCAGCGAGGAAGACGCACGTGGTGGCCAGCACGATCTCGTTGACTTTCCGCAGCCCGTGCACGGCAACAAACTCGTGCCAGTAGCACAGCGACGTCAGCAGAACACTCTCGGTGAGGCGGAACTTACGCACAAGGTAGTCAGAGATGACGAAAGTTGACTGAGAAAGGCGGAAGTAGCGGCTAGTGAAGGAGGGCAGGTAAGGAGCAGCGAAACCGGTGGACGCGGGTGAGCTGTACAACGGCGACAACGGGTTTGATGACATATTGAAGCGCAGCGCTGAGGCCCGTGTGCTGCTGCTTACTCCTAGAAGATCGTGTGGAAAAACGAGAACGGGGCAGTGCCAACAGCCAGGGGCTGAAGAAAGCGCAAGCAGCCGGTGTCAACAGTGCCACCCACCCACCCACCACAGAAGCTCCAGTCACAACTGTCGGTGCGAGAGAAGAGAGGAGAGAGAGAGAAAGGAATGAAAAGAGCCCGCAAAAAGGCCTAGGTAGTCTTTCCTCTATTGCATGCGCCCCGCTGCGTGTAGGACTGTTTGCCTGCACTTGCCTCGACTTGCCTGCTTCGCCTCCCCCGCTCGTAGCTAGTCGGGAAGGGAGGCGGTGCCGGCTCACCAAATTCCGATGCACACCCGTTAAAAAGGCACGTGTAGACGAGTGCGCACATGGGCCCCATATGTGTGTTTCAGGGGGAGCAGACGAAAGGGAAGGACGCCGCCGCAGAGAGGAGGGAGAATAAGAAAGTGGTTAACAGAGATTGTGATGACGTGCACTGAATGGACTGGGGCATCATCACGAGGTGACGTGTGAAGGAGCTTGCAGCTTCTGCCGAGAGCAGCAGCACGACAGCTGCTACAAACCAATCTGAGGAGTGCGGTAGACCGGCGGCCGCCCCACCGCTGCATCGCGGATGAGTACAAGACGTACGATTAAGTCCATACAGCGGGCGCCGCCGTGGGGCGGGGATTACTTGTCAGACAAGTCGTACCCGTGTGACTGAGTCTTAACACGAGTCCTTACACAGAGGGAGAGAGAGAGAGAGACATGCGCATGCACATGTGCACACCCAGACACTTTCTGCTTCCTCCTCGGCGTTTCCTCGCGTGCATGTGTGAGGGGGATGTCGTTCTGTTGTTGGGAAAGGAGAGTCGTGAAACAAATGATAAAAAAATGCATAAGAAAATCAGCTTTCATAGCCCATGCACGGCCCGCTCTCCCCTCCCACCCCGTAAAGAGACGGGAGGCGTTCAAGCCAACCAAACGAGGGAGGACACGCGAAGGCATGCTTAAAAGGGGGGAAAGAAGAGGGGGAGGGAGAGTTACTTGTATTGCTTTTTCGTTAGCTTCAGCGAGTGCCGTTCCCCCCGAATGCGAAGGGATCAGTGTTTCCAAGTGCATCCAAACAAGAAAAAGGAGGAAGAACGCGGCACAAAGAAAAGGGGGAACGGCTGGGTGGAAGAAGAAATGCGCGCCCACACCACCTTCCTACACACACACACACACACAGACAGACAGAGACACCACAGAGCTCCGTCATACCTTCGCTCCTGATTTCGCTTTCTCTCCCACGAGTGCGCGCTCGCCGGGCACATCTTCGTTACCTTCCGTCTCCTTTGTGTTTCTGCTCTCTTCGCCTACCCTCTCTCGCAGTGGGGCGGAGAAGGAAAAGAAAGCAAAAGAGAGAGGTGTAAAGGGGATGGAGATGAGCGACTCGGGGAGGAGGGAGCGTGAAGAAGTGAGAAAGCGGATAATGTGGATGTGTAATCGTGTGCGCGTGGGTAGGCAAAAGGGGTGCGAGACTCGCTCTCTGCCGAAGATTCCGGGCACCATGCATGACGGAGGGAAGGTTCTACCGCTTTAGTGGCGCTCATGCTCCTTGTGGTGGCGGTGAGCGGCAATAAGAACCTTGGAAGCCTCCTGGCGAGCACGGAGCTTCTCCAGAGAGCGAGCGGACAGCGCTACACGCAGCGTGTGGCCACGGAACTCAACGCCGTTCTTCTCCTCCACGAACTTCTTTGCCGCCGCGGAGGAGCCGAGATAGGCGTACACGAAGTTCTGGCGGTACGTGCGCAAGCGCTGCACCTTCACACCAGCGAACAGCTCCATGATCTGCTGCTTCGTTGTCGAAGCGCGGAAAATGGGGCTGACGAACACACACGCGGAGTTCTCGTGCGCGTCCGGCTTCGGGCTGGTCTTAGCGGGCACCACCAGCACCGTCTGGCCCAGCACCTCTTTTTCGTTGAAGAGGTCGATCGCCTTCTTCACCGCGGCGGAGTTGTCGAAGAAAACGAGGGCGTAGCGGCCGCGGCGCAGCTGGACCTTGACCACTTTGCCGGCGGCGGAAAAGACATTCGTGGCATCGGCGGCGGAACCAGTACCCCAGTTCTTCACGTACACCCCGTTGGAGCTGCCGGAGGCGGGACGGGCAGCGGGGGCGGCGGCCTTTGGCGCGGTCTTGGTAGGCGGCTTTGTGGCAGCCGCCTTCGGCGAGGGGGCCTTGGCGGCAGGCTTTGGTGCAGCCTTGGGGGAGGGCTTGGCGGGCTTAGAGGCGGTCTTGGCGGGCATGTTGGCACGTGAAGCGGTGTGAAGGTTGTTTTTTATTACTCGAAGGTCGAGGTGATCGCTGAGAGCTAAAAGCTGAACGGGAGGCGTCGGTTGGAGACGAGTGGCAGCAGAGAGTGAAAAGAAGGCGCGCAAGGGCATGTGTTCGTGTGTGTGTGTGTGTGTGTGTGTGTGTGTGTGTGTGTGTGTGAGTGTGAGTGTGAGTGTTCATATAAGAGGAGCACGGAAGGACCAGAGAGTCGGCGGGGTGGGAAAGAGAGGAGGGGAATAAGAAAGTCAGCGTCTGCATGAGGAGCTGAAGCACGAGCAACGACAGTTGAAGAGCCCTCGACCACATCACTACCGCCAACCGATACGCAGCTGAATACAATGAGCACTGTCAACTCGCACAGAAACCCCGCAAGACCCACAGCTTTAGTGTTTTTTTTTTCGTTTCTTTTCGTTCTCTGCTGCTTGCAGGTCGTCTCATTCTGTTCACGTCCAGAGCAGCCAAGAAGTTGGTGTTCCCCAAGCAAACAAAACTGTTGAGAATTGAGGAGGATCGTCCAATGTGTCGCCATTGCCTGCTGGCGCATCGCCACCCTGGCAGGAGAAATGCGCCTCCCAAACGAGAAGTCTCCACAGTACACATAAAGATAGCATCACCGTGCGACTGAAGAACAAGGCGTGCAGGCTAGCATGACAACATAGGGGAGATTCACCGTGCGATTGAACGGCACCCATTCCGTCCACGTATAGAGGTACAGGAGAGGCTGCAGTCCTCGTTTTGCCAAGGTGGCCGCCTCAACGCCACTTACACCGGCCAAGTAGAGGCTGTGTGACACCATGAACGACACTGTGAACGGATTGGACTCGGCACCCACCGCACCACCACCTCGCGGCAGCAGTGCACCCACGCACTCGTATGCGAAAGAGCGACCAGGAATGCCTACCAGCTTCACAGCGCACTCACGCGCACCCCAGTGCTGCGCCAGTACTACGGCGGCATATGCGTCCACTTCACTCTCACATGGCGTGGGCAGGTGCTCCCACCACCCATCGCGACGCCCAACCGCCTGGCATGCACTGACGCCTTCGCTGCCGTGGCCGCCCTCGGGAGCCCCCACCTCGGCACCACTCTCCGGCTGCTGCTTCTGAACACACGCCAGCCCACGCCGCACATCTTCGGCAGACGCGGCCGTGATGCACTGAGGCATCCACCGCTGCCCGAGTCGGGGAAAGCGGCTTCGCACGCGGTGGACCTCTGCCACACTCACCACGTCGATCGCGTATGCAAACGTGGTGGCCGTCGCATCCGACAACGAGCAATGTGAACGCACCACCTCTGTTCCTCTACAGAGCCTCTTTGACGAAGCATTAGAAGCGTTAGGGGAAAAAGAGTCGGGTGACGAGACGGGCCATGCCACAGACGCCGCCACGGAGTCCTCGTGCGCAATGCTCAGGCAGCACCCGTGCAGCATTGGCGCCGCCTCGCGACGATGTGTGAAAACGACGGCGGGTACCTCATTCGTTTTGGGACTGGTGAGTGTCCTGCTTGGCGACAAAGACGCAATCGCCTTGGAGGCGGCAACGCGAGAAAGCACAAAGGGGAGTTGGTGTCGTGGATGAAGGTCGCCAGCGGCTGCGCTGAACACTTCACCCTCCCGGGCGCTGTAGCCTGGCAGTCCACACGTGCAGAGGGAAGCAAGAGGTGGAATCTCTGGCGCCGGTAAAGTCAGCTTGGAAACGGCAATGGCCGCACGTGAGAAGCACGCGGGCAGACAGTGGATACGGCACGACACATACGCAGCTCTTCTGTCACTCACCCCCGGCATCGGGGAGAAAGGAACAATCAGTGGGAAAAGGGGGACCACCAAGACCCAGGAGCATCCCGGTTCTCCCGCGCTGCCACTGGTGCGGGGAAGGGAGAAAAGAATGTCGTATTGATATGGTGGCACCGCGCAGCGGAGCATAGAAGAGGGGCAGGGGGAAGCAGGACGCGTGCAAGCACAGGAGAGTAAGAACACAGGCCAGATGGCAGAGCGGTGCAGTACAGAGAACGGAAACACATGTCTCACTCGCCACCAGCACACCACAGTGCGCTCCATGCGAGAACCAACATGACGTAAACCTTGAAGGGTAGAAAGAGCGAAGATGCAACCAGGCGTACGCTGGCTCACGCAGGAAGCCACGGTGTTCCTCTCTCGAAAAGCGAACAGCGGAGACAGGAAAATGGGCCTTGGCTCGCCCCTTCTCGGTCTCTCACGTCCGACACGTGCATGTGGGGCAAAGACACATTCGATACACATGATGCTTCCCTCATGTTCGCATGGCCTTGTGTTGCCTCTATCCTCTTCGCAGAACGTCTCATGAATGATAAGCAGCGTTACACTCGTGTATGTGTGTGTGTACGCAGAAGAAAGGGGATGGAGAAGATGAAGGGGACGCCGGTGGGGCGGATGCACTGATCCCCTTTTATCTATTGCAGTAACCAACTGACAAACTACATGCGAGACGGCGGCAACCATCACAGAATGCGTTGCAGTGGGAGGTGAAGAGCTACGGCTGGAAGCGCCCGTGTATGGCACACGTCTGCACCACCACATTCTCTTCCTCCTTCCCAGACTCCATTCAAACGCGCATACAGCAGAGCCCCCCTCTCCCTCCCTCCCTCCCACGCTACTCAATCACCGCGAGACTCCACAACGAAAAATTGAGTAAGGAAAAGCGGTAAGAGTCGCCTCACCCCATTCAATGCGCAGCGCAGCGGTGGCTAATGTACATCATATGCGGAGAAGAAAAGGAAGAAAAAGATCACCAAGGAGGCAATTTAGAGAGACACTCACAAGAGAAGAAAACACCGAGAAGCGTTATGGCATGGCTTATGGGGGAGGAAGAACAGGTTGGAGCAGCGTAATAAAATACAGCGCAGAAGAGTCGGTCACTTTCTGTTATCCCTCGTCGTACGACTTCCACTGCTGAGAGGCCCGGCGCGCCTTCCACTCCTCAAAGCGTTTCCACGCCTCCTCCTGCTGTATCCCACAGCTGCGACGCTGCTGCTGTGCCCGTAACTGGCTCGACACGCGACCTACCGCAGCGCGCACATTCTTCTCCATCCGTAACGTGGTGCGGTCCGTCACCTGGCGACTTGAGAATATGGCGGGTCTATCGCTTAGCTCCGCTGACCCAGCATCCTGGGGGGTCGATATGGGCTCGGCGAGGAGTGCACTGGAGCTGATGTCATGAAGCACGTTCTCGATTTCCATCTCCATCTCCTTCAAAACGTCATCATCCAACCGCAGAAGCTCGGCAAGGGCGCTGAACTGTGGGGGGAGAGGTGCATCGGGTGGCATCTCAATTGTGTCGGTGGCATCGTTGTTGCGGCAGGTGAAGGAGAACCCACCAGACGAGTGCGATGCCGCGTTCTCAAGCACCTTTAGGGCGGCAGTCGTGGAGACACCGGTAGTGTCGCTATCAGCATCGTCGCTGCCAGCACCATCCTTCGCCTTGCGCCCTGCTACCGCCTCCTGCGCCGCCGCCTGAACAGCCGCTGCCACAGCCACGCGCTGCTCGTGGGCACGGCGGTGCGCCGTCTCGGTCACTGACAGCAGCTTGTGAGCCTCCTGGAAGAGCGCCTCGGTATCCCAACGAGCCTCCTGTTCTGCCTTCTCCACAGCATCACGGGCAACACTTTCCTCAGCATCTATGGCGACGCGGTTGTCGTGATCGTGGCGCCGCCGCTGCTTCAGCTCCTCCTGCTCTTGGGCCCTGCGCATGTCCAACTGCTGTGTCAGACGATCCCGCACGACCCGCTGTTCCTCACGCTTCTCCGTCAGCAGCGTCACACAGTGGGTGAGATGTGCACGCTTCTCTTCGCGGATTGCGGCACGCTCGGACGCTTCGCCCGCGTCCCCGCAGCGTCCCCACGCCTCCACCACACGACGCTCCTCTGGAAAAACGGGGCGCTCATCGAGGTAGGTGAGGGCAGGCAGATGTAGGATCATGTTGCGCCGATAGTGACGCAAGCGGTGGGACAGTCCGTTGCCTTGGAGATAGATGACGCTGACCAGTGGGAGGTGCTGAAAGAACTGCGCGATGGCAAGCGGATCCGGCTTAGGCAGCGCAACCACCGTGGGCGGCATAGCGGCGGATAAGACGGCGCCGGTGTCTGCAGCGTCGACGATGCGAACATCATCAGCGACTGCAGTGCCTTCTAACTCTCTCGCTCTTGTCGTGGCGACGGTAGTGACAGGGTTTGCGGTGGCACTGCCGGCCGGCTCGCGGGAAGCCTCGATGCAGTTAAAAGACAAGTCGACGCTGGTGAGGCTACCAGCCAACTGCCAGAGCTCCTCGCAGACTTCGAGAGAGGTGAGTTGGTTATGGGACGCCTGCAGGGTCTCCAGTGACGGACATCCCGCAGCAATGCCACGCAGAGAAGTCAGGTAGTTGTGCGACACGTTCAGGACGCGCAGTCCGTGGAGAGTTGTCGTCAATGAAGAGAGTGACCGGATGAAGTTGTTCTGCACAAAGAGCGAGACAAGGCTGTCTTTTTGACTCGTTAGGCCGCTAAGCTCAGAAAGCGCGTTCTGCTCCAGCCACAGCACCTTCAAGTCCGTGTACGGCTCCAGGTTCTGGATCGCAGTGAAACCGCGGCAGTGAAGAAAAAGCTGGTCGTTGAGGTGCGGCGCGGCGTAGCCCCCATTGGCCTTGCAGGAGGCCACGATCACGTTACTAGTCATATCTGCCATCTGGCCTTGCTGCTGCCTCTTGCGTTTGAAAGCGAGAAGCGCGTCGGCTGAAGAAGAGAAAAATAGAGAGAGAGAGACTGTGTTCTCTCTGTAACGGCACAGGGAGAAGGGAAAAAGGGGGGAAAACACGAAAGGTATGCACAAACAAAACACTCAGCAGAAAAGCCATGAAATGCCAGCGCAATTTGCTGTCCGCGGTGCCATTCGAATGTGGACGCAGAGTTTGAGGACGCTACTCTTGGCGAGAGAGCACAAAGACAGAACACAGAGAGAGACAGAAGTATACTGAGGCATCGACACTCACGAAGAGGCAAGAAGGGAAATGAAAGTAGAGGGAGTGACAGAGGTGTGTTGTTGAGATTGCTGGCACGCCAAAATGCACAGCGAGAGAAACTTGGCTTTTTTTTTTACAACAGGCGCAAAGCATGGCGTATCAAGGGTCTCCACCGTAGCGCGCATCTCTGAGAGTGAGGCTGTGCGTGTGAGCCGGTGTATATCACCTACTACCAGTACACGATCGCAAACGCATACCTGCATACAGAAGCGAGCCTCGCTACCGAAACCCTCTGCACCACCGCCTACGTAGCCATGTCCTGAGTGAGTGAGATGTCTTTGTTTAGAATAACCACAACCTCCCTCTCCACATCACTAGTGCACATGAGCATCGCAGAAGATGGAGAAGAAAAGTTGAAGTGCCGCTCAACTCACTTTTGCACATCTCAGAATCGACGCAACGAGGTGCAGACTAGGGAAACAAGAGCAAGGGGGAAACGCAGGATTCCAGTACGACGTTGACAGCGGTGGCAGGTCTCGTAGGACGACGAAAACGGCAACGGCATGCCCCCCCCTTCGATAGCCTTGTCTTGCTGTTTTTAGTTGTGCTCGCGTATTTGCTTTTTGTTTTTGTTTTCGTGCGTGTTGGCGTTGTTAAAGTCTTCCCTGTCTCCTCTCGTCATTCCTCGCCCGCCTTTCATGCCTTCGTTCTATGGTCAACTCTACCACCCCCCGCCCACTCGCTCTCCTCCTCACGCTTGTTTCTGTATCGGTGCTCAACCTAGTTGCCGGCCGGTCCTACACAAACCACTAGAGACAGTCTGCAGCAGCCTCACCTGCCGTGCTATCTCGGTTAGTGTCCAGATATATATCAACATGTATAGGCAAGAGAAGTCGCAAGGCGTAGAGTGACCAGGGATTACACGAAGCAAGCGATCAAGGGAAAGAAGTAGGGAGGGGGGGCAGCGATGGAGTGACTTGAGGTGAGAAGGTCGAGAAAGGAGTACGAAAATGTCCGAAGGGGCGAAGATGAGAGATGGAGAGAGAGAGAGAGAAGGGCAACGACGAGAGAGCCAAAGAGAAAAACAGAAACATAACAGTGGAAAGGCAGTCAAAACACACACACACAAGCACACGCAAGTGCATACAGGAACGTACAAAACGGGCAAACAAAGCACAGGCACAGACACGCACTATAGCACACGAGCACATATACATAGGTCGTGTTAGCGGTATAAGTCGAAAAACAAAAGAGCAACAGCAACAGCGAAAAGGCGAAGAGAACAGAGAAACCCAAATGCGCTGGTATCCATACTCGCCGTCCACGGCAGCGGACGCACTCAGAGAGAGAGGGAGAGAGGGAAAGAGAAACGAGTGCGCCAGAGAACGAAAAGAGAAGGCGAGAGAGGCAATTAATCTGGAAGGAAAAAGCAGCGCGCACACACACAAACAGAGGTCCCCCTTCCTCTCTCCCTGACGAGACGCAACGCCATGCGCGCCTAGGCTGACATCAGACGTACACACGCGCATGCTCGCACCGCGAGGATTCACGCCTTTGCCTTTCAGGCATCCTTCATAGGTATAGCGGAGACTCGAATACACGCGGTGCGCTTATATGACGCGCGAATGATAAAGCACAGACCAGGCTGTGAACTCAAGTGCCTCTCTCTCTCCGCCAACAGCATCTCCATGTTTTCAATGTACAAGCACTCCTATCAGCCAGCACAGAAACACAAGTAGTAGTAGAAGAACCCCATCCGTTGATGTAAGAAGAGAGAGCACGTCTCCCTCATGCCAACACCCACACACACACACATACACCCTCTCCATGAGATGGGCAAAAGAACCAACAACATCAGCATCAACAACAAAAAGAAGAGCGAACGCAGGAGAATCGAAGAACGCACGCCCACACAGGCAGGCTCAAGTCCGCCTGTGTGGGCGTGCCTATCCGTTCGTCTCCCACCCCTCCCTCGTGCGCACAGGCACACAAACAAACACGACCAGCACGTGCCGGAAATACCGAGAACGACCGCAAGCGCAACGAGGGAGAGGAGAACAAAAGAAAAAGATAAGAATCTTGTCCCACGCCACACACAAACACACAGACGATTGGGGACCAGACGCGCATACACATAAAGCGCAAGCCGATGCATCCACATCTCGATCTTCGGCCCTGTGACACCTATATGCTACCAGGGGACATGTTATACCTCTGCGGATCAACGTCTGTCGTCATCTGCGCCACCTGCTGGACACGATCAAAAACACTGTCGAGCATGGCACGCAAATCAGCGTAGCTCACGACCAGCACCGTGTTGCTGGTGTCCGTACCGATCAGTTGGATCGTCTCGTCAGAGCCAATGTCCAGCTTGTTGAGGCAGTGATACACATGACCCCAGTCCACGTTCACCCGGTTCTGCTCATCCACCTGGTTGAACAGGAACTGGTTGAAAAGGCGCAGAACGTAGCGCTGATTCTCCGATGTATACTCGTGTACCTCAGCGGGCGACTCTAAAGCAAAGCTCAGCTTGATGAGCAGGCGCATCACACGACCGTTGTGCATCTCCTTCTGGCACTGAGACATGAGGAAGTCTGTGTGTCCCTCCTGGTGGCCCACCTCCATCGACATGCGCTCACCAAGTGCGTGACACAGCTGCGCCGAGTCGGCGTGTCCCTCCAAGCATGTCTTGATTAGCTCCCAGAAGCTTTGTGAGAAACCGGGCAGCGGTTGCTTGTTTGTAAAAGTCTCCAGCTTGACATTGAGGTTCCGAGAGGCGAGCTGAAAGAGGATGAAGCCGAGGGCTTGTATGTCTTGCTTCATGAAAATGTGCTGCTGCACCGTCGCGCTGCGTGGTTCTAGTAGGTCAGTCAGTCCCAAGCCGGTGAAGTAGAATCGGCCGGTCGTCTCGACGTAGACAATCTTTGACCAGTGCAAGCCGTGCAACGGGATGAGGGTCTCGTGGAAGGAGCGGAGTAGGCCTACGAGCTGGCACGTGAAGGACCACAGCAGCCCCTCCGTCGCGCGACGTCCCTCCGTAAAGAAGGCCTCCTGCAAGCCCTTTGCCCCTGAGATGTAGCGGTACTCCATGATCACGTCAGTGCTGCCCATCACGAACTCCTCAGTGGCGAAGAGGTTCGTCAGCGGCACCAGGTTGGGGTGCCGGTACTGCCGCAACGCCTCTTTCACGGCCGCACACTCCTCCTCCTTCACCAGAACGTTCACCAGCCGACGCAGGAGAATGTCTTTGCCGGTGTAACGCGCACTCGTCTGGTATACTTGCATGCGCACCTTGGGCATCATCACACTCGCTTTCGGCTCCGGCTCCAGGTTGTAGATGGTGGTGTACATGGAGAACTTCGATGACGTGACGTGTGTGACCGGGCGACGCGGCCGCACCGAGTGCGGGGTGGTTAGCGAGTTGCGCACGGAGGGAGACATGAAGAGACTACTGATGGGTGTGTACGGCGTCGCGGGGAACGGGTCCGCCGTCATCGAAAGGCTGCCGTTGGTACGATACACATCCATGTGGTGCTGCGGACTGTACAGGCTATGAGGTGACGGAAACGTTGGCGATATCATCGGCGCACCATTCGTAACCCCAGGAATGCTACCAGTCACCGGGTTCATTCCTTGATGCTCGCCGCTCGCAGAGACTCTCGTGTTGCTGCTGTTGCTCTGCTGGCTAAGGGGGAGGCCGTGCAGGCCACAAGTTGTGCTCACGAGAGAGTGTCGGCTACTACCTAGCATTACGCAGACCCTTTTTTCCTTCACCTCCGCTGACTTGCGCTCTCCACGCTTGCAGAAGCACAAACGCAGTCGGAGGGAAGGAGGGAGGGCAGAGAGAACTCACAGCGTGCAAGAGTACGCACGAGCAGGAAGGAGAATAGGGAAAGAAAGAACAAAGAAATAAGCAGATACGCCCTTCAATTGTCGATATCGGACTCAGATCAGACGTACACGCGTACACACACACACACGCATATACAAAGCCACAGACGCACAAGCGGTGCGCTTCCCTCTCTTGTGGGGGGAGCGGAGCGCAGGAGACAACACCCACACTGTACCGCGCCAGCCATGCACTGACAAACACACACACACACACGCACACGCAGAGACACACACACACACTCTAAGAAAAAAAAACACGCTCTCACGTGTAGTTCTAAGGTGTCCTCTCGCCCAAGACAGAGTGAGAGGCGCGTGGGTGCATGAATGTGCAATGTGTGGGTGAGTCCCGCATGAAAGAAGAGCACAACAACAAGATAGGTGGAAGCAATGGAGGGCAGAGAAAGTGGAGAGACACTGACAGAGAAAGGAGGAGGAATGCGACGGAGAAAGAGAACAAGAGACGACAAAGCACTGAGGAGTGTGTCGGAGTCCTCTGCAGCGGTGCCTTCCATTCGCGCACGCACCTGCACACTCAATCCCATAGAGAGGGAGGAACGGCTCCGTACACGTCACTCACTAATGAAGTTCTTCTTGTAGCCATGCAGACGCACAGACACAAACACACACACACAAATGCAAAAGTAAGAGCTCTTCAAGTGATTCGCCCTTCCCAAACTCTGCTCGTCACCACTGTCCGCCGCAGTGACACACATTCGTGCGACTACGCAGAGTCCCAGAGGCATATCAGCATAAGCACACTCACTGCAGAAATTCCGGCACTAAGAGCAGAAGCAGAAGTTGTCGCTATGAGGTCGTACACCCAAGAGCAGTTGTGCCTCAGAGTCAGCTCGACCTCTTTTCCTGTCTTCTTCAGCGTGGCCATTCTCTGCCACACAGCATGCACTCATCAACCCCACTCGGCCCCCGGCCTATCGCAGGTCCAATCGCGTGATGCGGTGCCACGCTAGACGCGCAGTAGAGCAGCGCGACGACCCAGCCATCCGCGCACGGCCGCAGACACAAACTCGACCCTACCCTCCGCCTCGCGAGTCGACTCACGGCCGCTCCCATCATGCCGGGCGCCTCTCGGGGCATCCCCCCGGAGTGACGCTCGGCCTCCCCACACCAGCAGGCAGCGAGGGGCTGGGTGGGACACGCTCGAGTCACGCCAACACGCTGCCGATCATATGAATGGCGCAGACCTGTTTGCTGGGGCAGGTCGTTCCAACGCCACACCGTCGAGGACCGGACCGCCAGCATCAGCAGCGAAACGTTGCTCTGACCTTGTCAGGACTTTGATACCTGATCCTGCCACCACCAGCAGTGCTACCGCATTGGCAGGCATAGGGGCTGCCTGGCCTCCCCACAGAGCGGTTTACTGGGGCCTGATATCACGCACTGAGGTGGCCCCCTCCCCGGCATCAGGGCGTCAATTCGCCTCCCGCAAGAAAATGCTGCTACTTCCGCGGCCGCTTTCTACCTGCTGCGAATTTCTCCTTGTGAGCATCCGCACCTTTGCTGCCTGCCGCCTTGCGTTTCACGGGCACCGGCACGGAGACGAGTGCACTGTCCGTCATGCGCACGTTCTTCACGCTGGCACCCCGAATAAAACACTCACGTGACTTCCAAAACGACTCGCCATCAGCGCCAGTGCGAGTACATTGTTTGATTACCACGTTCATGGCACGATCAGTGCGCATAACGGTGCCATTCACCGTCTCGCCGTCCGCAAGCTCGATGGAGACTTCTTTCCCGCGGCAGTTACGCAAGATCTCGATCGGGGTGATTGGCCGGCGTGCGGAGCTCATTCTGTGCGTAAGTTTGTGTGCGAGGATGTTGGCGATCACAGGCAAAAAAAACGCATTGTACGGCAATCTTTGCCACCTGTAAAGATGTTTGCGTGCACGAGTACAGGGGAGGGGGATCCGTGCGAGCGAGTTCAAAGAAGTAAAAGAGACCCGCGGAGAACACCAGAAGGAGTGGAAAAACGGAGTAAAACGCAAGACAGCTGAAGTGGCACAATGGTGGTGTGTGTGGGTGGGTGGGGGTCACGGAAAGAGGGGGAGGGGGGCACCAGTGGGCAGAGGAAGTGCAGCGACCGACACATTCCGCGCCGACTCCGTCAAAACTGAAAGCAGAAGATGAAGGCACCGGTCATCTCGCAGATAGAAAGCGCTACTGAGCGAGAAAGCTCCGCCAGCTGTCATTGTTATTACGGTAGAACCCACTTCTAACGGAGATTTGGTACGGTCCATCCAGCAATCAACGTACGCTCCTCTGATTCTGGATGTGCGTATGTGTGTGGGTGCGTGTTGGAAAACAGTGTTAAGAGTATGGCGATTCGCACCTTCAAAGCTGTAGACACCTTCTCCCCGTCATGCTAACAAGCGTTAAAGGAGAAAGGTAGCCAGCCGCGCATTTCTCACGCATGAGCGCGGCGTAAGCAAGAGGCAGAGGAAGAGAAGCATGAAGGAAGTGAAAAACACCCCAAGCAGAAACGAGGGGCACATAAGCTTCTCTCACTTCCTTCCCCTCTTTGTTGTTTCGTTCTTCGCTCCTCTGGGTGTGTGGGCAGCAAAGCAACGGGCAAGAACAGCGCGACGCCCACATTTTACGAAATACCTGCACTTGCCAAAAACAATCCACGAGACTCATCTTCTAATACTCGTCTTTTTTTCCGCTCTTTTGGTGTTCCACCTCCCCCTTCCCCTCCCAATCGACGCGATCATCTCACTACTTGCTGAGCTGCATCTTGTGGACAGGCTCCTCCGTTCGGGCGATGCTCCCGCACTTCCTCTGCAAGATCTCGGAGCGCCGGGAACATGCCAATCATGTTCGCCATGTCCATGTCCTCCAGATAGGAAAAGATTAGCACCTTTGCAATGCGAGGAAAAGAGCGGAAGCAGCGGAGCCGAGTCAGTCGCGTGCGCTCCTTCTCCACTGGGGCCCCAGCAGAGATACACAGTGAGCGTAGCAAGTTGAGAGAGCGGAAGCTCTTGTAGTTGATGGTATTTCTTCCATCAAAACCCCAGAAGACCTTTCGACACGCGGGGCACTCGGTGAACTCGTCGTAAATCTCGTAAATCCTTGCAGCGACGCGGTCGCGCATCTCCTCCTTCTTCACTGAGACAAGAAGTTCGTTGCACGACACGCAGCGGCGGAAAACCCGGTTCAAGTCGTACGTCAGCCCCGCCTGCTGAATGAGTTCAATCATAGCACGTTTGAACTCGCTGCTGCGCCACTGTTGAGTAAAGAGGCACTGCAGCTCGACATCAGCCTCCTCATTGCCCTCTGAGTAGATAGACTCCCCATCCGAGTCGTACGCTACAACGTGGCACGCAGTGCCTACCATCTCCTTTGCGGTGCCATGCCGCATGGCGCGCACGCGGTGGTTGTGCGCGTGCGCGCTGCGTGCAAGTGGGCGACTACACGTCACGAGTGTTCGGCCCTCAGCGCAGGCAGTGGGGATGAGGTCAGCCTGTGGCACATCACGCGAGCAGAGCGTATCGTAGCCTAGTAGACGGAAGTACTTGGCCACCTTGTTCATGCTAAAATCCATTATAAACCGGGGCTCCTTGCCCTCATCATGCGTGGAGGAGGAGCATGGCACTTCGCAGGGCATGGAGGCTAAACACTTCACACCGGAAGCTCTTGACAGGATCGCAGGCAGTGCTTCGCCGCTTTCGGTCCTATGTGCCGTAGGAAATTCCTGGTAGACAAGGGCACAAAAAAAAAAGGAAGGAAGGTAGCGGGCCCTTGTGACCTCACTGAAGTCAACTATGCGAGTGCTTGGGTGTGGGTGCTTCGGTGTTGTAAGCGCTCTCAGCAACTTTGTGATGTCGCGGTTTGTGCTGCTGGCCTTGTGAACACATCAATGCGCACAAGGGAGGAATCGGGAGACGATGAAAAGATGACGACGCAGCTGAGCGCCAAGGACAAGAGATGGGGTGACATGGCACCGGCCATTCAAAGCAGAAAAGAGCGAAGGAAATGAAGATGAGAAAAGGGAAAGACCCAACATAAGGGGCCAAAGAGAGAGAGAGAGAGAGAGTTACTGTAAACAGTCCGCACAGCGGGGAGAATGGCAGTCATGGCGCAGCAGTAGTACACAGGAGAAGCAATGCTAGCTGCAGCGAGGAGGTGGAGAAAAGAACACGAGAGAATCATTGACACGACCGCGCACGAGCACACAGGCACCGAGCCAAAGCACAATACCAATATACCCCTCCCACGCCCAGACATAGATGCATGCTGACCTTTCACATCATCTTTCTCAACCTAAAGTGAAAAAAGCCACACACTGAGGAGGCAAAAGAGTGAGGAAGATGGTACGCTTCCTCCACACAGTCACATATGGCGAGGGAAGGGGAGAGGTGCCCTCGAGTAAGCACAAGCACATATCTCCCTCATTAGAGCCTTCGCGTGTCCGTGTGTGGGGGGGAGACTCAGCATTACACTTTTCTTTCTGTCCATGATGAAGAATGCGGAGTGCACTCTTTGTTCTACCACGTGTAGGACATGTTTTCGTGGTGGAGAGGGGTACGCCAGCCGGTGCGCTTTGCAGTTCGGAGGCAGCATTGACGTGCGGATGCACATCTGGCGCACGAGCGGCATGCCTCACTCAACGAGAGAGACACAAGCAACAGTCCCTCAGCTCCCCGAAGAGGTGGCTGAAAACATGAGGAGCGGAAATTGAGAAGCTTGCTAAGCACACTCGCGCGCGGAGAGCAAGACAAAAGACATGCAGATCTGAAATGAATGACATCCCCTCTCCCTATCGAGACGAAGGGACAGGGGGGTAGGGAAGTGATGAGGGAGGGAGGGCAGACACACGCGCACACACAGGCAGGGACATACACCCATACATGCACGGAGAGAAACAGACGCGTAACCAAGAAGAGCGGACAACGATTCATCAATAAACGAAGGTAAAGTGTGGTAAAACTGAGAAGACGGTGAAAGAGCGAATCAGACACGTGAGTGACCAAAAATATAATGAAAGAGGTGAGCCCACGCCTGGGCACAGGGTAGGGAGAGAACGCCTGTGCGAGCGTGAAAGAGAGACCAAACAAAGTCCAGCAAAAGCAACTACTTCACTTATGCAGACAAAGACACGTCAGTGGAAAAGAGTAAACGTTTGCAGGCTGGCATCCCTGTCCCTCAGTATTCAGAGACAGGATGAAAAAAAAAGAATGAGGGTGAAAGGGTGAAGAGAGCAAAACAGAAAGAAAAATCAGCAGCGTGTGTCGACAACACACACACAGAGAGAGAGACAGAGAGCCACGCGCGCACATTCAAGGAAGAAGAGGGAAGTAAAAGAGGAAATAAAATGCGGAGAAAAGAGACGGTGAGTAGAAAAGAAAAAAAAAAGAGCTCTGAACAAGACAAGACGCAGCCGCACTCATGTCGCAAAGAACAGCACAAAGACGAATTAAAATAACGACAGGGAGAAAGACACACACCGACACACGCGTCGCAGACACATTTTCGGGTGCCGATGTGTGTGCTTGTGTACTGAGAAGGCTTGAGAGAGAGGGAGAAAGAGAAAAAATGCGTTTCTGTGCGCGTGACTGTGACTAAATGTTCCACCAGACAAGAAAGAATCATTCAAAGCAGCAGCGGGGGAGAGAGTCTGCGAGATTGCCTTGCAGCGTGCGCGTCTACCACGAACAAGCGAAGCAATACACGCATAAAAACTATAACAACTTCTGTTGTGATACGGCTATACTGAGGAACCCGGCAAAGCAAGATCATTTGGTGTCGTTCAGCCCCACTGCAAAGCCACTCCATACAGCGCAGGATAGGCCAAGGATTACACTCCACATCACCGCAGCGCAGCAAAGGGTGAAAATAGAAAGTAAAACAGTGGGTAGAGCAGTATGTTGGCTGAATCGTCGGCACCATTTGAAGTGAGCTGCTCTCAGCGGGATCACGACCACACATCTCTTCGGCACCGCTTCAGACACAACCTGTCCACTGACACCAAGAAACCGCGACCGTGCCCGAGGGTAGACTGCAGGCTCGCTGTTTTCCCACAGAGCAGGTGCTAGACCCTGATGCCGCAGTGAAGCGGCTGGTATCCTCAGGGAGTGTGAGAGAGCGGAAAACAGATGAGCGGAAATCGAAACAGCAAAGAAAACAGCGTGGCAATAAGAAAGTAACGAGGCTCTAGCGAGTACTGCGGTGTTCGCCATGCACGCACACACGCCCGCACGTAGAGATGCACATGACAACTAATTCGTCCCCCTGATACTAAGAAAAAAAAAGTCCAAAAGAGTCAGTGGCCGGTTCAGACGGAAGCAAGACAGGCATTGCGCGTAGCACATGAGCAGGTGCCTGCACCCATCATGGAACGATGGAGTGCAACGGTATACATAAGTGTGTGCGTATGTGTTTGTGGGTGGGTGTATGACAGCGAATAACAGTTGTGCTGCAATGGGCTGACAAGTTCAACAGAATGCCACGTGCCACTACTCTTTTTTTTTCGTCCATAAGCGCGCACCGCCTCATGTATGGAGAAAATGCGCAGAAGTGTAAAGCAAGCGAGCATGAAGGAAGTTGAAAGAGCTACGACAACCGAAAACATCGAAGAGAGAGAGAGAGAGCTGGTAAAGATGACGGCAGAAACGAATGCGGGCGAACGGCGAAACACACGCACACACACACACACACACACACACATCGAAGCGCGATGGCACGCCTGAGCTAAAAAGGGGGTGGGGGAATGGGCAACGCTACTCAAGTGAACAAACGAGAAAAAAATCGAAGAAAACAACAACGCCACAGACCAAACATCCCCGAAGACGACAGAAGAAAGAAATGCACTGAAGGAAAATGCAGCGGAGTCTGCAAAGAGAGAGAAGAGAAAAGGCGCGCACCTCGGCGCACGCGCGCCACTGGAACGCAGAGCGAAAAGAAAAGGAAAGGGTGGAGATGAGTTACTCTCGTTTGTTTTTGCCCACACGAACGAACAGGAAGGAGTACCGACAACAGCAAACAGCAACAAATGACAACTCTGCATCGCATCATCCGTCCACCGTTCCCGCTCGCCGTCTCTCACCTTTTTTGTCCAACACGCCGCACAGCAGGTCTCCTCCTCGTTCACCTCGGACTCCCTCCGCCTGTTGAGAAAAGAGTCGCATTACGTGCTGTTTGTGTGCCACCTCTGGAAGTGACCACTTTTTTCTCTGCGGTTTCCAGCGCCTTCGTCAGCAAAGTGAAAGACGGCAAAGGAGTAGGATAAATAAAGAACCACAGGAGAGACAATAAAAGCTGTGGTGTGTATCTGCGGTTGTATGCCCTGGGAATAGAGATCAAAGCAGCATTAGAGCTCACAAATGAGCACCCCTTCCGCCCCAACACTTCGAGACCTGCACACCTCTACTGCCCATGGGTACACACGTGTTTGTGTGAGTCACTGAATTCACGCTCGCGGTTCACTACATTGTGCCTCGCTGTCACTCCCTTCTGACTGTCATCCAAGTGGAGAACCGTACACACCTCGGGCTCATCTGCAAGGAGAGTGGGGGGACAGTAGCTGGAAAGGAGAGGAAAATCCACACTCACCTGCAAGCACGCGGAGCGCAAAGTTGAGAAAAAAAAAGCAAGAAAAATGAGCACTGATGCGTGGTCAACTACAACACAGAGAAGCATACAGTGGTCGAACGAACGAGACACAGCAGCAACACGTCGGCACGCGTTAGCAGACGCACATGCGAGTAAGCAGAGAGATAAAATCAGCAGCAGCAAAAGGAATTTTAAAAAATGTGATCCTCGCCAGCGAATAAAGAAGGGGAGAAACGAACGAGAAGAGAGTCGAGTAGATAATAGCCGAGAACGGAAGATTGAAGCAGAGATAAAACAGGTGAAAACAGCGAGAAAATAAAAAAACATAGTAGAGAAAAGGGTGTGCCTGTGCGTGTGCGAGTGTCGTGTGGGTTGGCGTGAAACAATGCGATGGCGTGAACGGGCATGGAAGAGGGTGGGGAGTCTGGATTCAGCTCATCAAGTAAGAACACACACACACACAGCACACAGCGTGGATTGATGAGGTAGCTGTAGTGTGTTCACTTCTGCATACATTATTTGGTTCGTTGCTGAAGGTTCCGAGGGGGGCAGCAGCGGCAGGAGCATATACCTCCACCTAGTAACAAAGAATCCACATGAAGACCTCAAGGGCTCCCTTTGGCAGACGAATCGCCCAAAACGCACCGAGAGAGGGAGCATGAAGAGGAAGCCTACGACGGACGCATACCCCTTCATGAAGAATGCTCCAAGTACGCGAGTAGGCGTCGGGCATGAGAGGAGATGGCAACAACGTATTAAAGGTCGATCTCCTCCGGCTCGTACTCGGCTTCGACGTCCTCGTTGCCGTCCACTGCAACGTCGTCGTGCATGACCTGATGGTCTTCTGTCGGTGTTACCGAGGAGTCCGTCAATACCTTTGAGTGCCCTGCATTCACAGGACAGTCAGAGGCTGTGTCCTTGGAGTTGGTGCCCTCCGCTTCCTCATTGGTGCTGCCATGTGGCCTGTATGCCTCCGGGATCGACTCCAGTGCCTTTTCTGGCGTAGCATGCGTGCTTACATGTTCGCGGAGCAGCGCATCGAAGCCGACGCGGTCGGCGTGAAGAAGGTGCGCGGCTTGCGCATTAAGAGGGTCTGACGGGTTCGGGTAGCGCAGCAGCTGCGGCAGGAAGACGTCAAATATGTTCTCCAGCTGGTACATGGGGGTCCACGTTTGATTGATGACGTCGAGGCAGACGCTGCCGCTACGCTCGTCGACATTCGGGTGCAAGATGCGGTTGCAGAAGCCAATAGAAGGTGATTTGAACGGGTACTCGGATGGTAGCTGGACGTGTAGTATCCACGTGCCATCCTCATACGGCGTGCCCTCCGGCCCTTTGAACTCCACCCAGAACTCAGCTACTGTGTCGGATGGGTACACCTTGCGCGTGGAGTTGCACAGCCGCATGTAGTCCATCTCCCGACGGCGGTTGCTGCGGAGGTTGCCTGAGCCACTCATGGTGAATATGATGCGCGTATGTGTGTTTCCTTTCTGCTACTCTGCGGTGGTGGAAACGGGAATCTGTGCTCGAGAGAGGAACAGCAGCATCAAAGAGAAAAGGTTGATGTGGTGGGCTGAAAGAGAGGAGGCGCTAGGGAAAGTCCCTCTTCCCGTCTCTTGCCCCACGTCAAGTATCTGTTCTTTGCGATGTCGCTCAAGGACACGTCAGCCAGAACGGGAAAAGGTGCCCGAAATGGATAGCGGAAGGTTTGCGCGCTGGTGTGGCGAAAAAGAGGAGAGAGTAACTGCGCAGGCGGTGAAGTGAGAAGAAGTGAAGGGGAGAGCCAACAAGCAACAGTGAGGAATGCGTGTCTTGGTTGACTGGCTCCTCTCTCGATGTGGGGGCGTTTGTTCTTGTAATTGGGTCGCTATACTCTTTGACCCTCCAACGCTGTGTGTGTGTGTGTGTGTGTGTGTGTGCAGCGTAACAAAGAGGTCGAAGAGGTATAAGTAAAAAAGGCCCGTACGAGGCACAGAGGGCCCCCTGCAGCTTAAAAATAAAAATAAAATAATAATAATAATAAACTAAAAAAGAGCGCACCAGTGGCGCCTCCCCCTCCCCTGAGTCACTACAACAAAGTGGAAGGCAGCTGCGGTGCTGCTTCTCGCCGGTGTTTTTTTGTTTTTCTCTTTTGTTGGTCGTTTCTTTGGGCGGAAATGGTAAAGTGCGTAATCGGGGGGAGCAGAAAGAAGTGCGTTGTATGCAGGGTGCGGGAAGGAAGTGGTGCGGTGGAGGTTCGGCTGGCTTTGTGGGACGCAGTGGGAACCTGGGGGAGAGAGGAGAGGTGGGAAAATGACGGCTTTCGAGAAGGAAAATAAGAAACAATAGTGTTTAATTGAGTCGGTGGTACGTGTGATGCTGATGAAGAGGCACTTGATGTGATGAGAGTGGCGGCGGCGAGCACTTTTACACATGGCATACGATTGCACAAGTGGAAGACAAGGGAGCGGAAAGTCAAAAGAGATTCAAGGATGATGAAAAAATAGAGACGAGAGGCACCGCCTGTGCATGTTAGGAGAAAGGCAGCGTTCCTGACTAGCACACATAGTAAGGGGGAGAGAACTAACGTCATTTCCGCTGCCCTCAACCTATCTTAGGCGACGGTCCACTGTCGCACAAACACTTAGGAGGGAATGAAGAACGTCAGCTGCAGAGCAAACCTACGCAGTGGCGCGCAGAAACACACCAGTGAAGCTGGCCGCCACGACGGCGCTGTCAGAGGCAATGCAGTGCTGTGCCGTTTTTTATGTGAACTCGCAGCAACCGACACTTCAGATGGTGCTCACGGGTAGCCCAGCTTTGTTCGGTATGTAAGATTGGTTGCGGCACTCGCCCACGCGCCTGAACACGCACGCCTATGAAGGAGCAGCCCGGAGGTGGGGGACAAAAGGAGCCCTGGCCTAAGCAGCACGCAGAGTACCCAAAACCAAAAGGCATAGCGCCAGCAAAGATGCACAAACTCTTCAGAGAACTGCAAAAGAAACGCACATGTGCCCACGTGCACACGCAGCATAAGTGCATCAGCAATGATTCTCTCCCTCCACTCATAATCGACCGAAAACAAAAGCTCACGGCACACACAGACACACACGCATAACCATACAAGGACAAAAGGAAGCAACACCAAGAGACCGAGGGGAGGAAAGCTCTGCTAACAAATCCAACGCGAAGGGGTAAGAAACGGCAAAGGCGAAAAGGGAGTGACAGACGCCATGCTAAAGACCTGAGCCGGGAAGTTCATGGACAAACATATAGAGACGTATTCACATCGAGTGGTGTCCGTCCTCCCCTACACCGCCAGTTAAGCCGACTCTCGCTCCTCAACGTTAGGCGATAAAAGATGACGATCACGACGACTTGGAAACGAAAAGAAAATGTGGCTCAAGGGGGCAGCGCAGTTGCACTTCCACGCATACACAAGTTCACACGTATGCATAGGTGCATCCCCAAACGAACAGCTCCACCGAGAAAAAAAATTGCTGAGCAACAGCCTGCAAGATCGAACACACGCACATAGAGAGAGACGCTAAACGTGCAAGAGAAGGCGAGTTCGAGAAATGGTGCAGGCACAGAAACAGCTACGGAGGGACCAGAGACTCGAAGGAAAGCAACGAGTTCAAAAGGTGGGTGTGTCGCCTCACACGTCACTCGAAAGCACACGCAACACATTCGAGCGCATACAAGTAACGGCGCAGCCTAAGGAAGCGAAACGACGAAACAAAAAGAAAAACACAATGGAATGCACCAGAAAGCACGCCGGAACCAAGCGAAACAAACAATGCGAGCGAACCGATCCGATCTCTAATGGACCCGTCCCCCCCCGCTTTAGCCTCATCAGACTCATCCCTGACATTAAGCCAAGCGCCCAGAAAATGAAGAAACAAGGAGCGAGGCAGAACACGGCGCCACTGCCCTGAAACAAACATACGCAAGTGCGCCGGAGGGGCTCAAGAGAGGTGCATCCACTCGCTTTCTTGTACAGCTGGAGGGGACATGTATGGGTAAGGGGCCACTGGGCGGCAGTACCACACATTTTTCCGTGCAGTGAAACACCGGTGAGTGCGCCACTGGCCAGATACACAGAGACACACCTGTACGGGTCCGTTTCCACCCTGTGGGACGGACGCACGTAGACGCCCACTACACATGTGACTTCCCTGTCAGCGGGCATAGCACTAACTCGCAGTTCTCGCGAATCTCCATCCCACAGTCTATACAAATGAGGACAAGGTCGTTATCGCTAGGATGGGGTGACATTGCCATGAGCAACGACGGCGAAACAAAGCGACTAGACCGACTCCCCAGCACTTTGGTGTTTAAAATAATGTCGCCCTTGTTCGAGTAGGGCACGCGAAAGCTACCAGCAAGATCTATGCTGAAGGATCCATTCAGCTCCTCGGTGGTGCACGAGTCAGAGTGGCTGGGGTCGCCGTTTATACTCGGGGGTTGCGGGTCTGGGTCAGACACATGCGTCGCCGGCATGCATGCAATTATGGGGTCAGACACACATGGTTCATTACGTCCATGCGGATCCTCGTTGGATGACTTCCCGGGGCCTGTCCTTGGCGTCCCCTCCACTGTCTTCCTGGTTAAGGTGTTATCACCGCGGTCGTTGCTGTTACTGATGCCGTCCTTACTGGAGGCACCGCCAGTGTCAGCCTTGACGTTGCCGTTACGTGGTTTGTCTTTATCCGATGTCTCCTTTGTGCCCTCCTTCTTCATCAACGACGTCTCACAGCCCATTGACCTTGTACACTATCTCGTGAGTGGTGGATATGCGTGTGGGGGTCGCCGCCGCAGCAGCAGCAGCACAAAAGAATGGGATAAAGGCTCGATTGAGGGAGGGAGAGCCGCGAGGGCAACGCCGATGTGTGTGCGCCTTGTATCTCCTGTTTTTTTAGGGGGAGAGGGGGGGCTTCCACATGGAAAACGAAATGCAGCACCAACCGAACGAACAGGAATGGCAGATAGACCGTGCCTGCGACGTCAGCTATGCCCAAAAGAGGGGAAGGAGGGGAGGAGAGACGCACCAGCAAAGTGATGCGAAGCCCACGCGCACCCGGCAAGGTGAGGATAGCGCTGAATAGAGAGTCTTAGGGAAACAGAAAGGCGAAAAAATAAGGCGCTCGATGCGAAGAGAGAAATCTGTGGAACACAGGCGCACACACACTTACACACACGTAAACAAAGCGGAGGCAACATACAATAAAGAAAATGGATGAGGATTGAAGTACGCACGCACGCAGAGTACTTTTCAAAAAGTGAAATCGACGCTGGTCGCCAGAGAGGAGAAGCAGGAGAAGGAAGAATGAGGCCTGCAGTCAAGCAGAGCACAGCACAACTAGCAGATCACGCGGTAGAAAGAAGGAGAAGTAATGGCAATGACGACACGATGAAGATAAAGAGAAGCACATGCGAAGGCGCACCAAGAGAGTGGGGTAAAACAGCGCCAAGTTGAAGAGGAGAGAAAAGACAGAGATGCAACGAAGATACTTAAATTTGACGTCTAGGCGCTTCTTGAGAGCAAAGAAAAGGACAAATGAGCGTCCGCCGCCAACGAATGCAAAGACGGGCGACAGGAAGAGTGTAAATCAAAGTACGCAGAGACAAGCGTTTCTCTGTGTACTGCACAGTCGTGAGCGCTGTCGCCTCTCCGTCTCCCGTTCCCAGTGCAGAATCACGAGAACAGCCGCACACACGCACACCACCGCCCGAATTGCCGACAAACGAACAACACAAACCTGTGGCGCACTCCGATGCGCAACGACACACATAAAAGTGTAGAAAAGAGACGACACGTGAAACGGGGACGTCCACAAGCGAGCGGAAAAAAAAAAACGCTTGTCAACGTTTGACTTCTTCACAAGACCCCCGAGCGGGTGTATGAGTGCGGGTGTGAGTGGGCACACGCATGTATCGCTGTGTAGATCAGTTTGGTACAGGTGGAGGAGAAGGAAGACGTACAAGGTGAGGGATGGAAGTGAGGAGGAGCATTCCGCTAGCATCAAGTATGAGCCGTGGCCCTCACACACACGAAAAGAAAAAACATGCGTCAGAAAGCTTGACGTTAGAAGAGAAGAAGCACGGGAAGTGAGGACGAGAAATATCCCCTGCGTATGACCTGGCAACACGCACACATCATCAGCGGCTCCCTCTCGATCATCGCCGCGCATCAATTCGCAACCTAGTCTGCTCAGCTGAGACTCTGCACCCTCATCGCTGCTCTGTTTTCCATAGATTTTTTTGTGTGGTAACTCATGAGAGTCTGCACGCATTGCACACGCGAAGGATTCTACCACTAACACACGCATTTACGCGCGCACTCACGCGCCTTTACGAGGCAAAGCAAGATTGCCCCTCCGCGAAGGAGGAAAGGGAATTATTCGAGATAGAGAGTTACACATGCGAGCTCGTCGTTTCAATCGTACAGTCGAGCCAATAGGAGGACTGTATGCTATCACCCCTCAGCCACACACACACACACACACACACACACATACAGAGACACGTAAATCTTCGCACGCCTGGCAGCGCCAAGACTAGACTCAGCGCGCTCGCTCTCTCTATATCGCTCCAACACTGTGAAACGGTGACACTCGCTACGAATTTCAGAAGGAAAGGCGACGGAAAATACGCACTAAGAGCAATACGCGAAGGAGACAGTGTTCCCAGCAAAACAAACACAAAAACTGCCAATGCAGTATCCCTCGCTGCTGCAGCCTGCAGACTCCGCCCCTCTTGTCGCGCAAGTATAAGCTCTGCTCAGTAGTTGTAGTCATCGCGCATCGCGTTGAATGTATCCACGTGCTGGCGGATCTTACTACCGGGCATCCACGTCACGTAGTCATCTAAGCCGCGAGGCACCAGAAAGGCTGGATCGCGGATCTGCGTTGTGCCGACGCGGACATGGCCGTGGTGCACTATGTCGGCGCCTAGCTTGCAGTTCCCCGCCATCCTGAGGTCGCGTAGAATCGTGGGGAGACGACGCTTGCAGAACGCCTCTACGCCAACCTTATCAACTTCGGAAAGACCTAACTTTTCATGAATGAGCCCCATATTGTACAGCTTCTCCATCAGCTGCTGTGTGATCTGAATTCGAATCTTGCTCTCCGCGGGAAGGTAGCGCAACTGCGTCTGGAGCTGGCGAATGAGGCCTACAAGGCGCATGTAGCGGCGGTAGTCCTCGCGATCCTCGAGGTGATACTTGGTAATGCAAAACGGCTCGTGCCAGTTGTCTTGAGGGTACTGCATGAAGTCATGCTTCTTGAGGAGTTTGCGCTCATGGAACTTTAGAGGGCGGTGAATCGGGTTACCGTGGGAGTGCTGCGAGGCGGGAGTATACTTACTCCGCTTGCTGCGCCTCACAGACTCCATCTTTGCCTGCATGGCACCCGTGCCCATGGCGGCCTTGAAGCCCTTCTTCTCGGCGGTGTCGCGAACCATGGTGGATTCCTCGCCCTCACGACTGCCCAAGGTGAAAAGATGTGCTTCACGCAAAACACGAGCGGGCCTGAGGTGGTAGTACGAAAAGCAGCGAGAGGGCCCGTTGAACTCGCAGCTGCCCTATAGTGGGCACGTGGCTGCGTATGACTTGGCGGCCGGGGAGGAAAGAGAAACACCGCCAAAGACGTTTAGGAGGGAAGAAGAGAAGGGAGAGGGTGAGGCATGCGAGATGTATAATGGCGCGTAAAGGGGTACAGCTGCCTTCAAGTAGGGGATAGTGGAGTGTAGGGGGAGCAGCAGCAAGGCAAACGACCTGGGGTGCTTGTTCTCGAGGCTCACATTGCGACGTTGGATGCTAAAACAGTTTGGCAGATGCTGATTAATTCCCGCAATAAAACAAGCATTCAGCAAAGCTATTCTTAAACGAACAAACGCCGCTGATTCAATGATGAAATGTCGTGGGTGAGTATGCCCGCATGAGCGTGTGTGTCGCTTGCACCGGCTACTGGCCTTTTATGATATGGCGTTGGGTTTCTCTTGGTTGCTTGTTTGTCTTTATGTTTGTTCTCTTTTGACTTTCTGTGAAGGATCTACAGCCTTAGGAAGCACCTGAGATGTGCCGCACGCCGCAGCGTACGGCATCGCAAAGAGAACGAGAGAAGCGACGGAACAGGACGGAAAGAGCGCCAAAAAAAAAAGACGTTGGGGTGCCAAATATGAGCGGGTGCGGGTGCGGGGGGGGGGGGGGGGGGGGGCGAGTGCTTCGGTCCGTCAGCACCTCCTGCCTGGTCTATCTCTTTCGCAGTGGTTCCACTGTGCTTCGAGTTTGTCTGTTCTTCGCGGTTCCCCTTTCTTTACAGCACGCACATACACGCATGCATGCAGCGGACAGGGAAGGGAAAGTGAAATTTGTGTCATCCAAGACGGGTGTCTGGCACAAGACAGCGTAAAGGCAACACGCACACCAAAAAGAACACAACGGGCAGGGACAGAGGGGGGGGGAGGAAACAGCCCAGCGCTACTTCACTCACGGCAGGGAGGAGGACACACAGATGAGCGAAACATATGCGCCGCAGAGCAAAGAAAGCCACGACAAGGCCCATTTCATCACCAAAGGAGGAGGCAGAAAAGGGAAAAGGGAAAACTCTCGGAAAGGCGACAGTCCAACAGGAAGAAAAAAAAAAAAGCAAGGAAAAACAGAAAGACAGCGGTTGGAAGAAACAGAAGGAAAAAGAAGCCTCAGACGAAGGACAGGGGGAGGGATCGACAGCGGAGGAGAATAAACGTTCCAGAAATAAGTCACAGTGACCGCAAGCATCGGCCCGTACCCGAGTATAGGCACGAGCATACACACACACACACACACTTGTATGAAGGCAGAGAGCCAACAGCGAAGCGATCAAACGATTGGACCCTTCACATGCGCCTCGCTTCACAGGAGCGGTGACAGAGACGCGTACCAGGGACGGTACGCGAAGCAGATATAGCAACACCAAGCACAGGAGGACAGTTAGAAAAAAAAAGAGGACTACAGCATGAAGAGGCGGAAGATGAGCAGAAGTAGCAGCAGACATATGTGTCTGTTTGTGAGAGTGCGCCGGAGGGAGTGTCTTCTTTCCCTTCTGCCAAGGTGAGGGATGGAGTAGGAAAATAGGAAAAATATAGATTGCTCACCGATATTAAACACACACACACACGCATCAAAGCCCGCGAGACCGAATGCCGTTCCCTGGCCGATATGCGTCGTGCTCGCGCTGAGCCTCCTGTCGCTCAAGGTACAGCTTCATTGAGGCCACCTTCAGCTCCTCCAGCTTCGACCGCAGAGCCTCGTTCTCCAGAATCATCTCGTCGTAGCGCTGCGCGGTCTTACTGGCCGTTGCCTTGGCACTCTTGATCTTCTTCTGCAGCGCCTTTTCCTTCATGCGCTCTTCGTTAATGCGCTCCTCGCACTGCGCGATGTTCTCAGCGAGGCGACGGTTGTTACTGGCGGCCAACGCGTTCATCCGCTCCGCCATCTCTGCGTGGAAGTTCTGCTCCTGCTGGCGCAGCTCCAGCTGCTTGTCCTGCACTACCTGCTCCAGCTCCTCGCTCTTCTGCTTCTCCTTCTCGAGCTGCTGGTTGGACCACTGCACCATCTGACGGTTGCTCTCCAGCTCCTCATTCTTGATGGCGAGCGCGTCTTCTGTTCGAGCCACCTGCTCTTGCAGTCTCTGGTAGCTCTTGCGCTGCTCCTCGAACTCGGCGGCGGTATTACGGATGGCGTCAAGGCGCCGGTTCGCCTCCTCCACCTGGGTCTTGTAGTAGTCCACCTCGCTTTCTTTGCCCCGCACGGCGCTGCCCATCTCCGCCTTGAGAAACTCGACTTGACTGCGCGCGTTCTCGAGCTCGAGGGCGAGCTGCTGGTTGTAGCTCTGCAGCTCGGCCACCTCCTTCTCTCTCTCTATCTTCTCTTCAGTGAACTGCGCGCGCTCCTCCGCCAACATAGACTCGAGTTCCCGAATTTTGCGCTCTGACTTGTTCAGCTTCCGGACAAGCTTGTCGCAGGCCTGGTCCTTTTCCAGCTGCATCGCCTCCATCTGGTCTTCCTT
Source organism: Leishmania lainsoni (assembly GCA_003664395.1). Classification (NCBI taxonomy): domain Eukaryota; phylum Euglenozoa; class Kinetoplastea; order Trypanosomatida; family Trypanosomatidae; genus Leishmania; species Leishmania lainsoni. The sequence continues at coordinate 226,882 of RAIA01000133.1, read as the reverse complement.
GCGCTGCAGGAGCTCCTTCACCTGGTTTGCGGTGGCCTCATCTATGCCACTACCGCCGTTTATATCGACCGGCACTCCTTGGGCGACACCAACAGAAAGCACGCCAGCGGCCGGGCTACTTGCTGCCGTCGAGTTCGCCGTGACACGCCCAGTCTTGAGGAGTTCATACTTGAAGATCATGTCGTTGAGTCGCATCTGGTGCTGATGCATGAGCTCTACAAGGCGCTGCTTTACACGGAGCTGCTGCTGCAACTGCGCTACGATGTCACCATTGATCGGCTCTTCCTCGGCCGCCGCCAGAATGAACGCCTCCACCTCGTTTACAGTGGCTGCCGCAGCACTCTCAAGGCTATTCGATCCGGCAATACAGACGCCAAAGCGGCGCAGCGACACGTTCGTCTCCTTGATACGGTTTTCAAGTACAGACTTGGCGTGGCGCGCCACCTCTAACTCATGCATTAGAGCAGTACGCTCCTCCACACTGCCCCAGCCCGCTGGGTCTTGCCCAGAAGCGCTGATCGACCTACGCGAGCTGCCAGCGGCGCCAACAATGCTAGCACCACCCTGATCCTCCAGCATGAGTCGCAGCCGCTTTACTTCGCGCTCCTTCTCGGTGACTTTTAGCCTTGCCGCATCGACCTGATCCTGCAACGTCTTCATCTCTTCCTTCGTATTCGCGAGCTTCACCTTGATCTTCTCTTGGTCGCGCTCGATCTTCTCACGCAGCTTCAAGTTCTCTTCGCGTAGGGTGTTGAGGTCCACCTTGAGCTGCGACGTGGCGCCTTGTTCAGCTGTGTGGCGCGCCGCCTCTTCGTCCCGTTGGCGCTGCAAGTCCTCCTTGGCGTGTGCGGCGTCGCTCAGCTGACGCTGTGTCTGTCTCTCCAGCTCTTCCATCGCACGCCGAGCATACTTCTCCATGTCCTCCTGCGTATACGTCACCCTCCGCCAGTGCTCGTACTGCTCGGCAAAACCATGGAGGTAGATGCCAATCTCTTTCACATCCCAGTCGTCTGAATTTTTCTTGGCTGCCTTGTCAGGCGACATGTGCATGCGCATCTGCTCCAGCTGCTCATCGGTGCAGACACGCTTGAGGAAGTTGATATTGGCAAACCGCAGATCGCGCAGCCGGCTGGACTCATTCGACAGGTTCGACTCCACAAGCTCACGTCGCTCCAACTCTTTGCGAATCTCGTGCTGCCGTTCCACCACCTCCTTTTCTTTCTGCTCGATTTGAGCCAGCAGGAAGCGGTTCTGCTCCTCAAGCTCGATGTTATTCTTCTCACCGCCGCCACGGAGGTCAGAGTTCTCGATCTCAAGCTCCTCGATGCGCTGGCGCAGGTTGTCCTCCACATTCAGGTCCACGTTGCCCAGCCGCTTCTTAAGCTCCTCTATCTGCTCCATCAGGTCCTGGATGCGGGCATCTTTCGGGTCCATGTTCTTGATGGGCTTGTTCTCGATCTGCTTCGCGCGCAGTGCAAACCGGAGTGTCGAAATTGTCTCGGACAGATTCTTATCGGACGGGCCTATGTTCGCGAACATAACTGTCTTGGCATTGCCGCCCAGCGAGTCCTTCAGCAGCATCGTCAGCGGCGATCCGCGGTACGGAATGTGCTTTGCTCCCTTCACAATTGTGTCAATCACCGTAGCCAGCGCGGACAGGGACAAATTGATGTTGCACCCCTCTTTCGCTGTCTCGCCAGTTGCGTTCGTCTTGCTAAGCTTCTCCGACCCGGCCAAGTCGACCACATTGATCTTGCTCGTCATGACGATCGGCGAGCTCGGGTCGTTCTCAAAGTCGAAGTGCTCAATCTGCACTGTGAAGAGAGAGTGACTGCGGCTGCTTGTGTCGTTGAGGTCCGTCGAGGCCGTCTGCCGCCTCTCGGTACCGGCGTTGAACCACTTAATGGCCTCCTCAAAGCTAGTCACCTCTGGCATCTCTGCACCCTTCACGTAAAAGTTCTTCAACATGTTTTGCTTAATCTCCAGGTTTACCTGCCTTGAAGCGAGCAGGTCGCGCGACTTGCCGTTGTACAGTTCCACGTAGGACACCCTCACCTTGAAGGTCTTTGTGGACGATGTGAGTTTCCTGATCTCACAAAAGAGGTAGTCGACTACCTGCGGCATCATACCCCACATGTCTCGCTGACTCAGCTTACCCGTCATTGTGTGCGTCTTACCGGAGCCGGACTGGCCGTAGGCGAAGACGGTGGCATTGTAGCCTTGCAGCACCGCGTCCGCCAGTGGCTGCACCTCCTGCAGGAAGATGTCGCGCTGGGTGAAGGAGTTGTTGTAGACAGCGTCGAACGCAAACACGTCAGAGTCCCCAATGGGGTGTCGCACCACCACCTGGTTGGTTGCCAGGTCGAGCCGAACGAGCGCTTTGTCACCGCGCTCCGCCTCGTACGGGAGAATGTCGCGGCAGCGGATGACGACGCGGATGTTCTCCGCCCCGGGGGTCGCTTTCACCATTTCGTGTTCGTTGTGATGAGTATAACAGCGAAAAAGAAGAAAGAAGGGAAACACTGCAAGGTCTCCGTCCAGCCTTGTGTGGATGCGTCTGCACGGGTGGGGGGATGACTTTGAATTCTTTTCGACTGTGCGCAGACGAACGCATGGGTATGAGCGTGGGTAGGGATGTAGGACGAGGAGGAGATCGAGCACATCAGCGGGAAAACAGTGTGGAGATAGGGAGAGAGAGGTAGTGAGTGCAGGAAGGAGTGGAAGACGTGCGCACTGAGAGAGATTCTGAGAAAATGAGAGCAGCAACGCGACTCTCGAACAACACAAACCAAAAACGCATTCAAACAAGCAGAAGACACATTCGAATTATTTTTTCTTCTTCAGCGTGGCCATTCTCTGCCACACAGCATGCACTCATCAACCCCACTCGGCCCCCGGTCCATCGCAGGTCCAATCGCGTGATGCGGTGCCGCGCTAGACGCGCAGTAGAGCAGCGCGACGACCCAGCCATCCGAGCACGGCCGCAGACACAAACTCGACCCTACTCTCCGCCTCGCGAGTCGACTCACGGCCGCTCCCATCATGCCGGGCGCCTCTCGGGGCATCCCCCCGGGGTGACGCTCGGCCCCTCCACACCAGCAGGCAGCGAGGGGCTGGGTGAAACACGCTCGAGTCACGCCAACACGCTGCCGATCATATGAATGGCGCAGACCTGTTTGCTGGGGCAGGTCGTTCCAACGCCACACCGTCGAGGACCGGACCGCCAGCATCAGCAGCGAAACGTTGCTCTGACCTTGTCAGGACTTTGATACCTGATCCTGCCACCACCAGCAGTGCTTCCGCATTGGCAGGCATAGGGGCTGCCTGGCCTCCCCACAGAGCGGTTTACTGGGGCCTGATGTCACGCACTGAGGTGTCCCCTCCCGGGCATCAGGGCGCCTCTTTTCTCGAGAAACAAAAAAAGCGGGAAAGAAAGGTAAGAGGGAAAAGGAGAAGCGAAGTGCAGAATACTGCGTTGAGTGCTTTGCTCCAACTGCAGTCCCCCGTTCTTCACTCCTCATACAGACACACAATCAAGAGTCACACCAAGAGAGTCAGAGATCGAGTGGTCAGCACTTGTGCGCCCCTGCCGGTAGCCCTTTTTTGGGCGTTGCAAGGACCCCCCGTGCCGCCGCAAGATACCAGAGCAACAGAAGGAAGAGTATTGGGAATGGGAAAAAAAACAAACGAGGGGTATTCGTGTGTGTTGTTGTGTGATCCCCCCCCCTGCCTCGACTCCACAAAGAGAGTAAGGGAAGTTGAAAATGACGGTGTGGTGATGCGGTGGCTGTGCCCCTGGGGACCACCAAAACAAACGCGACGAGAAGAAAAAAAAAGCGGAACAGGAAGCCCCACTCCTGCATGGGAGCAAGAGAAGTGGATCGCCTGCGTGTGTGGTCTGTCGTGCGCCGTAACAGGAATAACATATCAAAAGATGCACGTGTACGCCAGGACCGCACCTGTGCGTGCGTAGGCATTCGTGTGGTAAATCGAGCCGCAGACACACAAACAGTGGAAGAAAAAGCGGCGTGGGCGTCAGCGGTGGGGTACTGCGCCAAAAGAGACGCAGTGTGCGCACAGGTTGAGGGAGAGACACACCATATCACGGCCGCTTCTCCCCCTACATCTCGCAGCGACGGAGAGGGTCGTAGAACTCACCTATAGGCACAAACGCAACATCTAGCGGCCAGTGCGTGTGTAAGGCGATGTGCTCAGAGATGTCCAGATACGGGTCCTGGTAGAGCGAGACAGCTTGCGGATCGCGCGGTGGCGCGTTCTTCATAACCCGCGCCGCAATCACACCAACGCACCTTCCTGAGGAACGGCGAAGGACCGGACCGCCGCACATGCTCAAGGAAAGCGGAGGTACTGTGGCTGAGCTGCTGGCAGAAACCGCGCAGCCACTGCTGCCCCTTCTTACCTCCTCGGCTGGGCCATCGATGGAGGCTAACAGAACGATACCGTAGTCAAGCGACAAGAGAGCTGCCTTACACGTGGCTGCCAAACGCATGGGGGTAAGCATCAGTCCGTCGTCGTTTGGGTTTGCTCGCTCCTCCTCCGTATGCACTCCGCACAAGATAAGCTCATCCCCCTCCTCAATGGGATCCAGATCTGGCTCGATTACCTCCAGCGGAGATGCAGTGCCGGCGCTGCTATCCTGTGGTGACTGTATGGTCTCCTTGAACTGCTTCTCCCTACACAGACGCAGTGAAGCAACATCAGTGTTCGGCATGTACTGCTGTCTGAACTCCAGCTCGAAAGATGATCGCACTTTACGTGTTGCTTCATCTGGTATGAGTAGGCGGGTGCTAATGTGCCGCTCCCCGATCGCCTTGAGCCCAACGGTGTCCCCGTAGAGCTTCCGGTACTTGACTGGGCAAGTGACGTGAGCAGCGGACATGACATGATAGCTGTAGAAGGTGTTCAGTTGTTGAAAGGCTAAAAGAAAGCCGCTCCCCCGCACAAGCGGCAGCACTGTCTGCCCCTTCTGGGTCCACAGGAAGTAGGAAGAAACGCCAAAGATGGACATGCTGCCGGTGCTAGATACTGGCAAGTCGGAAGACTGCACGGTACTGAGGCAGCACGACTCGATGCAGGTGTGTTCAATGGGGTGCTTGGATAAGCGAGGGGTATTAATGGGCACAGCGACCGATATGCAAAGAGTGCGTGAGGGGCGTAGAAGCGGTAGGCCCAGTCTTTTTAGCGTCAGTTAGTCGCAGAGGTTTCCGTGTCGTTCCATCGGCATACACCCACACGCCAGTGAAGATGGAATAGACCGCTCCCTCTGCTGAAGTATGCAATTGTGTACCACAACACAACCCCGTCTCCTCTGTTGTGAGGAGAGGGATCTCTTTCTATTGTCTCTTCCACTCATTCCCACAATGATTGTGAAGAGAGGAGTGGTTGGTGTTGCCGACAAATGCGCAAGCACGAGCCGACAAAGAAGGAAAGAGTGAAGAAGAGAGAAGTGGGACCAAACATAACACTGAAGAGGAAGACACGCGCGCCTCGTTAGTGGGCCAACGTCAACACAAGAGAGCGAGGAGAAAACAGCAGAGAAGGCAACCAGGGCAGGCGAAAAGAGGCATAAAGGGGAAGGGGATGAATCAGGGGATCGGTGAAAAGGAAAGGACGAAGTGCTCACCGTCATAGCATCGCAAGGACGTCGTAGGTGAACCTCATCTTTGTTTCGCAAACTTAACGAACGAAGCAGAGACACATATGACTTCCCCTTCCCCATCGCATACCTCAGCTGGAGTGAAGCGTCGCAACAGAAAGAGCAACGTTCTCCTCTGTCCCTCCCCCCCGCCCTCTCTAACTCTCGTCAATCTTGCTGAAATTACTCGGTGTCTACCCTCTGACCAAGCGTCAGCGATAGGCTGCCGAGAGCCACGTCCCTTGAAGCAGAACACAAGATACATAAGGAGGAGTGTGACACTGTACTCAGAGCTGGTGGCTCCATAAGCTCCAACCGCTTGATGTAGCATATAGCTTCTCTTCGCTTTGTTTCTTTGTTGCTCACACATCAAAGCCTAGATCGCGTTATAGTGTACATGACGGGGGAGCTAACCAGCTTTACATGCTGTCCTTCTATGCGGTCATGCATCGAAGAGAAGCGTTGTTAGCCAGTCCGCTCATCATTGCACTAGCCCACCCCTTTCGATTTTTTTTTGGCTTTCTCGCTCTACACAACAGCAGCTCCGCCAGCAGACATGGAAACTGCACGCAGGGTGCTAAGGACGCAGGCGCAATTCGAGCGATCGCAGAAGTTTGTCGAGAGGCTTGGCCCTCTTCACTCTCCCACCTCAGCTCATTCAGTAAACGTTGGCTCGCTTCATCAAACGCAAGTACTCAGCCTCTGAGACTGCCAGCGCATCTCTTGCGTCGAACTCTGACTGTCCTTGTGTGGGGGCGTGGTACCCGACAGAGCGTGCGAACTGGATCATCTCGGACAGCTCGTCGTCTGTCATGTTCATATGCAGTGCGTCCGCCATGGAGCGCAGGTCTTCGAGGCCGATGTACCCCTTGTCATCTCGGTCCATCTGTTTAAAGGCACGCACCGATTCATTCTTAGTCTCTTGTTTGGTCATCTTCAGCACTAGAACGCTGTAGAAGTCATTGAAGTCGATTGACTCAGCGCCGGTAGCGCCCACCTCTTGCAGCAGCTTCTGCAGCTCCGCGCTACCTACATCGTATCCAAGAGCATAGAGAGCAACCACAGCCTCGTGTGCAGGGATGAAGCCTTTTCCGGAGTCATCAAACTTATCGAATGCCTGGCGTAGCTGCTGTTTGTACTCCAGCGGCACCTCCAGCAGCACCGCGGGAGTGAACGCCGATGATGCTGCGCTGTGCTTCGCACCGGTGCTTGGTGTGGTGCAGACAGTGTTAGCTTTGGCCGCTTTGCTGGTCCTCGCGTGAGGACCCTTCTTGGCTGCCGCAGACATGATTCACAAGAGAAATGGGAGGCAGCGCCCTATGGAGGCAGAGTGCGCTAGTGTGTGTGGTGAGGCGGGCGGCTCTTGAATAGCAAAAAGCGAGTCGAGCTGTGGTGTGCTGTTCACACACTCGCACGCGGAAGGACAGAGAAAGAGAGTCAACGGAGTGAAGAAAAATCGAAGCCTATCGCAGAAGTCACACGAAAGCTGGAGCACGAAGAGCGTTCGATCGGAAAGGGGAGACCCACTGTCGACAGTTGCATCTCAGTGGTGTTGTTTTGGAGGGTGAGGCGCGCACGTATGGAGAAAAAAGGAGAAGAGGGAATACAAGAGGGGATACCTGCTCTCCTTATTCTGCTCTGACTGCCGCCGTGTGCGCCTCCGTGGTGCTTTACTGCATTTCATGGGCCCACTCATTTCACAAAGGCTGTCCCTCGGTGATGTGCGCACACGTGTCCACACCTCTCTTCTCCCCCCTGGCAACGCATAGCCTGCAAGCATACGCTCCTGCTACGGTCTGTCCACCAAATATGGTCACACGGAAACACACTGTTCGCTGGCGGAAGTGTCTTCTGTTTACCGGGTGCCGCACTTTCTTTCAATGTAGGCAATGAGCTCCACAGCGCTAAGGAGCACTTCTCGACTCGCTTGCCAACGGACAGAAGGAAGGGGACGGGGGCCACGCCAACGTCGCCGCCTCTCCCGCCGCCAACAAAACTATACAACCCCAAAGCAAGAAGTAAGTCTCTCAGCTAAGGCCATCCCATGGCTAAAACGATGCAGGTAGTGTGCACCCTCCCCCCCGCGCCTCACTGCCGCCGCCGTCGACGCGGTGGTGCCTTGAGCACCCACGCAGGCACTTTACACTTGTGCCCTAAAGTGCTCACCTACTACACCGTCACCGAGGACACAACGTGGTAGTACCCATCCTTTCCCTGACCCTTCATGCTGCACAGATCGACCTTGCTAAAGGTGACGTCGCCAAAGTCGTGATGCTGATGAGCCGCCCACATCGACATGGGAATCTGACGACCAAACTCGCCAATCTGCGATGGACGGAGCTTAGCGACGGTGACGTGGGGCACGTAAGAATCGTTCGGGTTGCCTTTCATGTCCACGCCTAAGCCGAGCCCTACGTCTCTTCGAATGCGGCGCACAAGCGTGTCTAGTGTGGTGAAGTGTGCCTCAGTGATACATCTCGCGAACAGCACACGGCCATGTCCGAAGGTGCCAAGACCGCGAAAGCGCAGCTGCAGTGGCCCCGTGCACGTATCATGACACGCCTGGTCGACGCAATCTTGGATGGCCGCCAGCACATCAGGTGCTGCAGGATCCGCGGCTTTCTCTGCTGTGGATGTGTCACCACTAATGGACATCACCCCCAGGGTGACGTGTAGCTTAGCAGCAGGAATCAGAAGTGGCTCGATGTGCGCATTAGAAAACAGCATGCTGTCGTGCATCTCCTTCACGCGCACACGAAGTAGGCACCGGGTCGGTAGCGGAAGCGAGAGAAAGTGTGTGGGGCGAGTTCGTTGGCTCCACGCTGGCGGCTCCGTCTGCCGTGTCTCCCCCGTCACAAAGCTCGACCGTAGCTGGCGCCGGTACCGGGACTGGATATCGGCCTCTTCCGCTCCAGAAGCTGAGGTGTTACGCTGGTCAATAATTCGATGGTTGATGGGGAAGTAGAGCCCACGCTCTGCCCGCTCGCGGAGCACACGACTGCACTGCATCCACATGATGCCTCACAGAAAGAGATGGACAATAAAAGCAGTGTATGCCTCTGTGTAGATCCAAGCCTGTGCCCTGCGTGCCAGTCTACATGCAGGTCTGTGGTGTTGTCAAGTAGGAGAGGGAAGACAGGGAGAGGAGTGAACAGACACACAAGGAACGAGAGTGGAAGAAGGGGAAACGTGAACCTGTGAGAGTGGAGGAGCCTCTGAAGGACATCACCCCTCCCCCTCCCACTTCGCCGGCACACACATGAACAAAGAAGCAGCAAAAAGCTCAAGATGTACGTGCAGTAGACGAGCCAACGTAGAACAAGCGTCTCGCTGATCCGCCTCGCCATTGTTTGTCAAGAATGCTAAGAGACATGAACATTGTTGAAACACAATGTACGTGCATGCACGAGCGAGCGAGCAATTACACACTGAAAAGATTACCCTTAAGAAAAACTCCCCTTCAGCAACCGCAAGATGAGCATACACGAGCTCCACCTCTCTTGTGCATTCGTATGCACTCTTTGTAGTCTTACATTGTTCTAGACCTCATTCATCGAGGTGCTGAAGGCAGCGAGGGAATCTGCGACGATGTCACAGCAAAGAAAACAAGAGAGAGCAGATAAAGGCAAGGTGAAAGAAGAGAGAGAACTAAACTCCGAAATAAAAGCTGAGCCACGATAGCAGTCAAATGAATGTACCCAAGTACAGTCGAGTAGGCGCAATAGAGTAGCTGAGAAGAAGAGTAACGAACAGCGCACATGAATGCGCTCGCGCGCGCTCGCACACATACGCCCAGCCGAATATACAGAGCCACGCCATCCCCACTACGTTGACGAATTATTATGTCTTAGCGTACACGTGTATGCATCGCGCGCAAGTCCACGGAGGAATTAATACCGTGGAGTGAGGCGAAAGAGGGCGGTGTCGAGTCATCCACGCGTGTCTGTCTGACTGACTCTGTGTGTGTGTGTGTGTGTGTGTGTGCTATCACATCGGTGCGCGTGCTCATAGATGTACTTAGCGGCATGACGTTCGGATCCTCACAAACTTGTAACGCGAATAAGCAGATGATGGTGGAGAAACACAAAAACAAGCACCAGAATCGCCGAAGAGAGGCACGAGCGAAGAGGGGGTTCAGCGAGAGAAAGCAATGGAGATGTGAGGGGTGCGGAGGGAGGGCGGTCACCCAACCCTGGCGAAAAGGGGAACTGTACGGGAATACATCGACCCACTCGCGGACGCACCTCTCAAGGAGAAAAAGAAAGGAGAGGCGAGTGGGCATGTGCTGGCATCACAGGGAGGTGGCCGGAAGCATACGCATACACATACACACAGAACTAAAAGAGAAAAGAATCACACCTGCACAGACAAGTACAAGAGCATAATGCCTCTGCTGCTGCCGGTGCGTCTTCTATGCATCGCCCATCTGCGTGTGTATGTGCATGAATGGCAGGGTAGAGGTAGCTACGTAAGAGGAAAGGAAGGGAAGGGCGAGGCACGGAGACGTACACGCACACACACACCAACACGCGCGCACTCCAACAGTGAGAGAAGCACCAGAGAAAATGTGCCTTTGCGGGGAGACGAGGGGGACGCGCGTCGATGTTTCAGTGCCTTGTTGTGGCGTTGTCCGGAAAGCTGAACGAACGCTCTTGTTCGTCGTCGCCACGCCAGCCATCCGTGTCGCGGCGGTATTCGATGAGTGGTTTCCGCCAGAGGCGCGTCTTGCTTTCCGAGCCCGCCTCCAGGGGGAAGTAGGCGTTGAGGAGTTGAGAAGTGCGACTCCGTCTAGAAGGGCTCAGTGGAAAGTCAGGGGCTACTGTCCGGTTAGCCGGGATACTAGGCACCTCGAACGTAGCCGATAACACTGGGAGGGTCTGAATACTAGGCAAGCTATTGCGCGGCGGATCGGTGTTCTTCGTTGCCTCCAGCACAATAGAGGAGGCCAGTGCAATCCGTTTGATAGTGCGGTGTGCGGCGGGCACGGCGTCGTAGTTGAAGTACATGTCCCCCACACTCTTACCCCAGTCCAAGAAAAACTTGTGAATGAGCTCGCGCTCGAGCGGACTGTGGCGAACCTTGATTGGGTTGAAGGCGTGGTTGAAGGCATCGACAATGCAGTGGAAGGCGGAGTTGGTAAGGTTGGTGTTGCCCACCTGCCTTGCAATGATGTAGAGCGCGGAGATGACCATCCCTAGCGTGTGGCGTGCCGGCTTCGACAGGATGCGGCGAATCTCCAGTGGCAGGCCCTCCTGTTTCGAGAAGGACATCCGCTTGCTCTTCACGATCTGGTCGCAATTCTCCTCCGTCAGCGCCGGTGACGACGTGCTGCGGAACCAGTCACACACTAAAAAGCTCAGGATAGACACATCGCGCACACTCTGCACGCGGAAGCGGCGACGGTTGATGGCGAGGCGGCACGCGGACAGCGTCGTGTCCGTCGGGGCTGCGCTTGGGCCAAGAGACCGCAATGCCAGTCGCGCCGCATCTGTGTTGTCCTTCGTCAGGTTGAGCAGGCGGCACAAGATGATATGAAGAAAGAGCGGCACGCTTTTATACAAGTCGGCCTGCTCACCATGCAGGACGAGGTGCTGCCGTTGAATGAAAAGGTTGAGATCGATCAAAGCATCGGAGATTTCAACCCGGAATGCCTGTGAGAGTCGCCACAGATGCTTCTCGAAGTCGACAATAAATTGCGCCTGGCGACGCGTCTGAATGGCACCAGGACGCGACTTGCGCACCAGCGCGATCGCCTCGTGGGACGGGATGTGCTGACTGTACACGTAGTAGCACGCGATCATGAGCCCCGTGCGACCAAGCCCGGCGTGGCAGTGCACCAGGACCTTACCTTTCTGCTTGATATGGTAGTCCATGACCTGCACACTGCGCAGCACGACGTCTTGCTGCGGGGTCGTCATGTCAGGCCACGGAAATTCATAGTACGAGATGCCGTGCGGCATTAGGTCTTCAGCACCGTTGTAGCTGTAGCCGCTGCTCTCGTAGATACCATCCGGTCCGCAGTTGCCATGCTCGCCCTTCTCTTGTAAGTTGAGAACGCCAGTGATATGTTTGGAATGAAACTGAGCAATAATAGGGAATTTGAGAAATAGCGACGTCGATGGTCGCTGGCTCGCGATGACGTCGTCGCCGACCCAGTTCGACTGCAGACCCTCGATGGCCGCGGCGCGCTTCTCCTTCTCCCTCATGGACTCCCAGCTCTCCTGTCGGCATTTGGTGCCGCCGCAGAAAAGCGAGCAGTGCAGGCTTTGCCGCGCGCGATCGAGCCAGGCATCCTGCTCTGACTCGTCAACGTGTCTCAGCTTTGTACGCCGCTTCTTTTTCTTGTGCTTGGAGCCGCCTTTCCCTCGCGCTGCGCGCTCCACTGGAGGACGGTCATAGGTGTCGGTCACGTCTGCCAGCATCCAGCCTGCTATAGCTGTGCTCACAACAGCAGCTCTAAGAGCTGTCCCTGGGTGTCTGCGGCTGTGTATGAAGTCAGTACAGGTGACGTGGCCTGAGGTGATACAATCTATCCCCACTACTGTGTAGAACCACACGAGCACTTCATCGACCGATGCGCGAGGTCAGAAGCGAGAAAGCGAACGTGATGTGAGAAAACCCCGATCAAAAGCTGCGGAGAGCGAGGGAAAGTAAAAACGAGTCAAAGACACGAGAGGGGTGGAAGGAGGATGTGCTGAGGGAATGGAGCAAGGGGAAGTAACACGCGGCGGCTTCTGCAGTTACAGCCACATGCGGGAGCACCAGGACGGGAGAAAGGCGAGGAAGAAAAAAAGGTTAGTTCCGTTTTTTCAACGTGACAATTCGCTACCATACAGCATGAAGTTATCGCCACTCTACCTCCGTCCATCACAGGTCCAGTCGGGTCGCATGAAGCAATACGAGACACGCGATACCGCAGTTCGTCATCTCCTTGGATTTGTTTTGTGTGGGTGTGCTTATGTGGAGGGGAGTGCGGCGTACTTCATGCTGCCAGGTACGCACCTCCAGTGGCGATTGAGACAGGGGCCCTAAGACAGGAGAAGGGTGGGTAAACGGAAGAGAAAAGCACTATATCTGTGAAGGTATACTTGCCGGCCTGCACTCCTCGTCGTCTCCCATAAGCTGCGCCGCCGATTGAGCAAGGGTGCTAAGGGATGAACTAGCGCCGACATCTGATAAGAAGACTGATGAAAAGCGGCAAGGAAACGAGAACAGGCCCACCACTCTCCTAATGGTGGACTTGAGTGAGAAATAATGCGATTGATGCAGGTGGGAAGAATATGAAGTTAGTCACTTCCACGTATGCCTTGGGTGTGAGATGCAGGAGAATATGGCCGTAGAAAAAAAGGCGAGCAGACATATGAGGTCCGGGAAGGCTAAGAGAACGCGCTGTGGAAATTGACCACCCCAGGTGAGAGGGACCCACAGGTGACAAGGAGTAGGTTGGTGCACAATGAGACAAGAATAAATGTCCCTGGGTCACCGTATCAGGTGCGTTTGGGCTGTGGATCAGTGATGGCACCACCCTCGCTAACGCCCACTCCTCAACCACTACCACATTATCAGTCGCGCGCGCTTGACTTGTCCGCTCCCGTAACTGCGCCCTCCCCCCTCCTCCTCCTCGGAACGCCGGAGCAGCCGTTACACCTCATGCGTTGAGGCTGAATGTGCTAGCAGAGGGGAGGAGGAGGAACATCACTACTGATCATCTGGAGAAGCACTGCACTGCCCCTTGCCTGTACGACTGTTGCGCGTGTGTGTGCACCTCTTGCCTTACATTTTCAGTTTTTCTTGAAGCCGGTGATGTTGTTCACTTTGCTTTGCCTTCAAGCACTGAACAGAAAGGAACAGTGTTGATACAGAAAACTGTGCGGCGCACACACACACGCACACACGCATCACACACGCATCACACCTACCAGGAGGCGGCCGGAGGAAATAAATGCATAGAAAAGATACCCAAAGCTGAACTAAACAAGACGTAAAGTGAGACAATATGTTGCCAGCACATGATACACATGCGCAGCTTGAAGTGCAGCTCGGGGGGAGGGGGAGGGGAGGCGACGAGTGGCTCGGGCAGTACCCCAACAGCCAAGAAAACAAGCAAACAGACAGATAAAAAAAGGCAGCACTAAGAGAAGAGTGGAGGTACCGCACCACGAAAATGAAGAAAACACGCAGGAGAGATGCCGGCACAACGTCGCCTCATGCCACTTCGCTTGTGTCTCATGTATATGTACTATACGCAGCACGTGATGGAAGCTGTGGGACGATGGAAGGGAAGATAGAGGGAGCCGCAGCTGAATCATTTACGCCTGTGCCTACGTGCATGACGAATGTGCGTGTGGGGGGAAGGGGAGAGGGGTATCTGTGCTTGCGTGTAGCGATGTGGCAGTAGACTCCCATCAGCTACCGCCGACATCCTCAGCGCGACTGCAAGCAATGGCGCCGCTCAAAAAGTGACGATGTCCTTGTAGTCCTTGAAGGCTTTACTGACCTGATATCGGGTAATACGTAGTTTCTTCAGCATCTGGTCCGTCACTGCCCCCTCAAACCCCGCCTTCTCCATCAGACTTACGAGGGTTTCTCGATGGTTCCAGCCTTGCTCCTCCGCTACCGAAGGCAAGTATGTGGCGCTGTAGTCACCGTACTCGGCGATGAGGCCGTGCTTACCGATTTCCCAGTCATTCCAGGCAGAACAAGGCTCAAACGTGTGCAACAGGCTGAAGCAACATCGAAGTGTCATCAGCTCTTCCTCCCTCACCTTCGGGAACCGCGAGTCCTGGAAGGCGGCGGCGATTGCGAGTCGGCGCATCTCTTTCTTGAGGTCCCCTGGACGCAGAGATCCAATGCAGCCGCGCAGTCGGTCATGTGGCAGTGTCGTGAGTGTCACGAAGCACGCCGAGTCTTCCTTCGGGATGACCGGCAGCGGCACCGATGGAGCGTCGGGGTCACTGATCTGCTGCCCAATGACGCGGAGGCAGTACTCCGCCATCTCTGGCGTGGCCGTCATGGTGTGGAAAGGTCGATCGCGCGAGGAGGAAGCTGTAGCAAGCCGTGCACGTTTCGCGTCTCGTCGCTTCCTACTTGTCTGGAAGCGATCCAGGGGTGTCCGTGAGCACAGATGTTGTTTCGCCGTTTTGCTGCTTAGTCGAGACGGCTGACCGCGAGTGTGTGGTGAAGAGCGCCTCAGTGGGGGCAGAGAGGATGGCATGCAGCGACCACAAGAAGGTGGGGCACTTGGAGAGAAAGAGGAGACGCAAAGAGCAAGAGCGACACACGAGGATCAAAGAGACACAGACACTTTACACACAGCGCAACCATCGACAGGGGACTGCTGTAAGATCATGTCATGACAGTCTAGTGCAACAACGCCAGCAGGTGATCAAGAACCTAGCAATTTGGGGCATGCACATCTTGCTCCGAAGAGGGCTGGGGAAGGAGCTCATCGACACCTAACCCGGTCGCGCTTATCACGCCCAATACAGCTTCCACACGTCTGTTGAAACTCACTCGGTGTCGTTTGCGCGCCAGTGGAATCATGTCCTTTTCTTCTGTCGCTTTATCCGGTGGCACTGACACGGTGCTCTAGAGAGAGGAGGAGTGGGCGAGAGAGAACACTCACCAAAGGCGTCACTACCACATAGAGGAAGGAGGACGACTCGATCATCGCCAGCAACCAGTTGCACCTCACTTCCCCCCTCACCTCTAAATTTACAAGTGCACACTCGCAAAGAGGCAAGCGCACCGCAAAGCTTCACACAAAGCCGTTGTCATCCTTCGCTCTGGCGCCACTCGCAGCCACCCCAAAGCACTCCCTCCACGTCTCTCACATAAAGAAGGAGGAGACGGCCTCGCGGCCGCTCTGGGGCAGGAAGGTGCTGGTAACGCGCGCACCCATGTAGACTTCCTCGTCATCATCCATATCCGCCATCGCGTACGGCATCGCGGCAGATCCACCTACGGCAGTCGCTGCAGCGCCGTCCGCCTCTTGGCCCATGTGTGGAACCGTCACACCACGGCATGCATGGCCAGGCATGCACTGGTACGCCACAGGCTTCTCCGTCAACTCCACAAAGCCAGCACTGCGCAGTGTGTGATGCTTACTGCACAGCACCTCGGCGCAGCCGCGGGTGAGCAGCATCGCTGGTGCCTCCAGCGGCGTGGCCAAGCAAGTGCTAGGGTCTAGACAGACGTAGCAACAGTCCTGTACAAATTCGCACTGACTCACAGGCAAGTGCTTGCCATGTAGTGCGCACCACACCTTGTGCTCCGCCCTGCCGGCCCGACGACGAGTGGCACCGGCACCCCCGGCGACGGTGCCTGCCGATGGTGCCCACGCAGCCGCATTCGCATCTTCGTAGTGCTGATCCTGCGGCGGGCGTGGTGCACGTTCGCCACGTCGCTGCCGCTGCCGAAGACCTGCTGCTCCGCGTTCTACAAATGACGGACCTCGCTGATCGCGAAAACGCCCTCGATCATCAGTGCCGCGGCCGCCCACGGCGCCAATGCGCCTATCATTGGTCTGCTTACACCGACTGCCTTCGGTACACTCGAACACACCCATCCCCACCTCGCGCATCTGCCGAACAGTGCGGCGCTGACGATGCATACGGCACATGACAGTGTCATTTCTATCCCCGCGTTCTCTGCGACCAGCTCTATCACCTCGTTCTCTGCGGCCACCGCGTTCTCGGCCACTCCCACCACGCCCCACTCCTTTCCTACGCTCTCTTTCGCGCATTTCGCCAGCGCCAGCGCCACCACCACTAGCTCTACCCGGCTCCCTGGCACCAGCTCGCCGGTGCTCATTATGCACGTGGCACTCCTTCTGCAACAAGCATCGCAGCTTGCCTGGTTGCTGATTCCACGGAGTGAGATCGGTTTTGCTGCGCCGCTTGCCGTGTAACGCACAGACGCCCCCATCGGGCCCTCCTGACGAGGAGCGAGGGCTTCGCTCCATTTCTTCGCTGCGGCGTTGATGGTTTCTCGTTCCGCCGCTCCTGCTGCCGCTCACGTAAACTCAAGTCTAGAGCAGGGAAAGCGGCGGAGGGAGGGGGGATACGAGGTAAACGATGATGATGGACACACTCCAGTCCACTGTACCTCTGCTGTTTTTGTGCTGGCAACGAGTTAATCGTCAAGAGACGTGCGCGTGCGTCTGCAAAGCAGCTCAGAAGGAGGGGGCAGCGGGGGAGGGGTAAGATTCGTGCGCGTCAGCGTCAAAGCGAAAAGGTGTAGAGAATGCCGGACACAATGAAGCGAGCAAAAGGAGAGCGAGCGCAAGAGATGAAGGCACGGAGAGTGCGTATGTGTGTGGCTGCGGCCAGCAGTGGCCCAATGAAGCAGTTGGTGCCGATGGCGGTCCTTCACAGTCCTTCTTTGGGCTTCCTTGTTTACACGGACACCTGGCACTGGAGGCTTGCGGGGCACACACGTTTTTACCTGGACGGAGAGTGGTGGCGATTACACAGAGATGCAGTGGCGCGAGAACAGGCTGTAGTGATGTGAGAAGTGCCCTCTTGCTTTGGCGCACTTATGGGTTTGCTTTTGGTGGATGTTCTGTGTATCTCTGCCCCTTGCGTACCCCTCCGTTCGGTGAGTGGGGAAGACGTGTGGAGAGAAAGAAGCAACCGAATTGTGAAGGCGGGATGGTATGAGGAGAGTGGCATCGGAAGAGGAAGAGAGGACATTTGCATGCGTGTGTGCGTGCGCCAGAAGAAGTCACACAAACGCGCATTGAATGCGTGATGAACAGCGTCATTGATGTGGCTGCAGGGCCGCAGCAGAGATAAGAAATGGGCTTTTGCTATCGGTGACTAGACCCTCTGGCAGAACACACCGCAATCTGCAAAGGTGTTCTCTCCGTCGCGGAACGGCGCGGCCTTGGTTGAGTGGCACCCACAGGTTGGAGCGCCGCTTCTCTTTTTGCAACCTCTCGGCGGATGGCGGTAACAATGGGGCGATAGCGCTCTGTGCACACGCAGGGAAATGTGTGTGTGTGTGTGTGTATTTCTTTGAAGCCACAGTGACCAAGAAGCACGCGCGCACACACAGAAAAGCGCGCACGGAAACAGCCGTACAGCACAAAGCAGGTGGAGAAGCATGGCTGTGAGCCAGCGAGGCTAAGCCAAGCAGTGGATAAGGTGCAGTGGAAACGTACGCGGTGCGTTAACGCAGGCAAAGAGTTACTCGACTGCGTTTCGAGAGACCACCTTCCACGACTGGTGGTCGAGCGGGTTTGCCATCTGCAGCACAACCAACTGCGTGTGTCGGTCATCCCTGGCGAGGTACAGGAGGGTGCTCGACCGACTCCAGGACGCGCTGGCAGCTCCAAACGGAACCCGAAACAACTCGAAGCTGCGCTTCTCGTCAATGGACGGCGACACACAGTTGAGGCGGAGAAGAAACACTTCACGTCGGGAGCAAATCGATAGGAGCTGAAAGCGGCGGCCAACGCAGGGAGCCCAACTTACGTTGCACACGGGCGCACTGCAGCGCAGTACGCCGGCCTCGACCGGCGGCAACGGTATCGACATAAAGGAACTCGAGTCCTTGATGTAGCGGTAGAGAAAGAAGCGTCCCGATACGGTGCCGACGGCAAGGGTCATCGTACGCTCCGCAGAGCCTGGGAACCAGTCAATGGCCGTGACCCCGCCGGAGCGCAACATCGGCACTGAGGAAACCGGCGGCGATGCCGACGCATCTTCACGGCGCTCCACAGCTGCGCTGCCGGCGGAGTGTGGCACAGCGCCGGCAGACATTCCTACCGCAGAAGCAGTGCTTTCACTGGCCCCTTCTGCCGCGGCATCGGCCTCCGGGGATATTCTGCACACGCACGGAAACTGCTGCGGCTGGTGCACCTCGTAGAGGCGAACGCAGCCGTCCAAAGAGGCAGTCGAGAGGAGCAGAGCGTGGTACTGCTGCGGTGGCACAAAGGCCACGTTGGTGATGACGTCCTTCTCGTACCCGCGCACGGGAGACCAGCGCACTGTGTGCAGGAGTGTTCTCCCTTCGTGGGAAGAGATAATGATACGATATATGTAAATCCAGCGATCTGCCCCGGCAGTGGCGAGGAGAGGGCCATGCTCGCGGTGCTGGCACCAAGCTATGCGCAACACTGGGCCTGAGTGATCGTGTATCATGCAGCCAGGCTCCCAGATGGCTCCGCCACCAGTTACGGTGCGACGGTGGAACACTTCCACTGTCTTATCACTTGAGCACGATGCCAGTAGGGTTCCCGATGGGTCGAGGGCGATGTGGTGCACGTACGTTTTGTGCTGCGTGACGAGGTTCGTCATGATGTTGTTTTTAGCTTTTTTACTGCCGCAGCGGTGACATTGATTTACTGGGCTACCTCACCAGAGGATGCGCTCTTGTTGAACGCTCGTGTTGAATGGGGAAAAAATGCCTCAAGAAGCAGTCAGTGGTCACTAACACCTCTCAGGGAGAGGCAGCGCTATAAAATCCGTCTAGTTTGTGAAGTCACCGCACACACGCTCCAAGAAAGCTCGTTGGTCGAGTCACACACTGCCAAGGCGGGCCGATAGTGCGCGTGTGTGTATGGGTGTGCGCGCGCAGCGTGAAGCATGGGAATGAGAGAGACTCTTAAAAGGAGTGAGATACTGCGGTAGAAACGTGCGAGAGTGCGCTGCAGCGTGAAAGAGGGCTGCAGAAAAAGACACACGAGCACACATAAAGGCAGAAAGATACAGCACCGACAGGGTATGCCCAAAGGCTCTGCCCAGCCCTTCTGACACTCGGAGGTGCGAGAAAAATGCACTCAGCGAGTACGGGCAGCGGTAAAAATGCGGCAGAGTACGAAGCAGCACGAGCGGCGTAGTCAAACGCGTCAACATTCACCTTGAAAAGTGTCATTTCACTCCCTTCGATGTTCGTTTTACGCCCTCCTTCACTTCATCGCCCAAGTGGCTCGCTGCGCCGCCATTGGTGAAGAACACAGACGAACTCGACAAAGGCGCACCGAGGGTGAGCGAAGAGGGTGAGAGAGAGAGAGAGAAACAGAATAGCAAACGTCTAGCGGCTCAAGAAAACCACAAATTCAAGTAGAGAAAATGGCGAAAGAAAAAAAAGTGCGAGACAAGACACACACACACACACGCACGCAGAACTTCCCCCTCCCCACTCTCCTGAATGTAAAGAGAAACGCTGCTCTGGGTGCAGCGCGGAACGTCTCGCATGGGTTCACGAGGTACTCCTCTGCGTATGCATGCGTGTATGTGTATTTGGCTGAGTAGACAATCTCGAATCCGAGAATCCTAATGTACATAAGCGCAAAGGCAGAAAAATGCACACCGGTGGCTAGTAGACTGATTTCATGGCTGGGACATGGCGCATGCTGACCTTGCAGTTTGCCAACTTCCTCACGAGGTCGCCGCAGTGTCGCTGATGGCTCAATTGGGCACCTAGCTAGTCACCTACGCCGACCAGGCAAGTTGCTGAAAGAAGGGGGTGCAGTCCGCAAGCAGTCGCGCGACCTTCTCCAGGAGAGAGGTGAAGGGGGAGGGATCCACGTACGTGGCGGCGAACAACAGAAGCCACTCAATGTATTCGCAGTCTACCACATCGCTGCCCTCACGTCGCGCGTAAATCGACACGTCCGCAGCCTCCTCCGGCGTCAGCCCAAACTCGCGTTCGAGAAGCACGGAGAGGTGATCGCGGTGGTACTGCGATGAGTTTGACTCGTCCTTCAGCCACTCCCGCAGTCTCGCTAGGGGTGCCGCGTGCTCACAGAACAGCTCTGTGGCCTCGTCACTGCGCCGGAAGACACGCAGTTCGTCTAGCGGGTCATACGGGTACGTAGCATCCAGCCTCTGTGCCAGCGCTTGCAAGGAACAGCCACTGAACTCGGCTACACGGGTCACGTAGTGGACCAGCTCGGTGAAGCAAGTAATTCCATGCTCAGGATAGAGCGCCTGGAGGATGGGCAGCCTCGTCGGATTCACGATAGGCTGCCAGACAGACTCCAGCTTCTGTTGTGAGAGGGGTACACCTGTGGCTGCCCAGCGAGTATACAGGTCTTCGAGGTGCCCTTGGACCACCTCCAACTCACTCGTCATCATGCCTTGGCGCACAGCCAGCAAGTAGTTCTCATTCATGTCAGCGCAGTCCTGCACCTTCGCCATGCCGCGCGTCACATCTTGCATCATGAGTGCGCCCCACTTCACTTCTTCCGCATCAGCTGGGGTTCCGCCGTTGCTGCTGCTGCCGCCTTTCGGCACTACTGTCGGCAGCGTCTGGTAAAATCCCTCACTCGAGGGAAGAGGCAGCGGCATCACTCCAGTCCTCTCCTCAGCCCGCACTGCGGGTGCAAAAAGGGAGCAGTGGCCGCCGCTGTACACGGTGGAAAGAAAAGCGAGTGTGATGTTCAAGTGCGCCTCGTTGTGATGCAGCACGTCCATCAAATGAAGTGGCGTCAGCACCGGCCGAGCAACGGTTGCCACAGCCCAGTACACATCATTCACCTTGGAGGCCAGTCTCGTCGCGGAGACGGTTGGAAGCGGGTCCGATGCATTCGGCTGCTCCGCAAAGGCAGCCGTCCTCTCTGACTCTGCGGCAACATCGTGGGTGATCGAGGGTTTCGAGACCCCAGAAAGGATCCTACCACGGGTGTGGGGAGGCACACACCAGGAGGTGGAGGAAGAAGAGCCGATGTCTGACACCGAGCTCAAAGCACCCTTCACCCCACCTCCTGTCGTTTTCTCGGCATCAGAGTCGCACTCCTTCTCGAACAGGAGAAACCGTGCAATGTGCCGCAGTCCCGTGCGGCCCACTCGACTGCGCGCCCGCTTGGACAGCGCCGATGCCGTGTCGGTGATGTTTATTATGTATTCGGCGCGAAGTGTCTGGTCCGTCTTGCCTGGCAGCTCACCGACATCGTGGAAGAGCAGTCGCATGCACTCCTTCCAGGTTGCCCAGTGGTCCGTGAGGGAGCTTTGCGTTTCGGTGATGAGGTCCTCAAGCGCTTTGAGACGGCACTGCGTCTCTTCCAGCCGCTGCAGGCTGTCACCCACCAGTCGATTCTTGCCCTTAATCTCCTCGCACAGGTGATCATAGCGGCTCTTTGCCTCCTGCTCGAGGGGATAGAGAGCCTCCACCTGCTTCTGAAGAACGCTGCAGCGAGAGGTCTTGACGTCCAATGCAATCCTGTGGGCGTACTGCCGCCATGTGCGCAAGAAGGCTGGTGCCGTCTCGTTGGTTGCGGCACGCAGCAGTCGTCGTCGGAGCCGCGCCTTGCGCAACTTCAGCTGTCTGCAAAATGTTCGCCACGAATAGAAGCACATCTTCAGCCACACGTCGTCCAGCTCGTGTATAAGAAGGTCCATCACCCTTGTCTCCACACGAGCATGTCGCTCGAGCCGCCGAAGTTGCGCCTGGCACTGCTGCCACCGCTCCAGCAACAGCCGGAAGGCGCCGGCGTAAGTCAGCTGCATCACTTTCTCGATTCCCCTCGACGAAAACTGGGCCGACGTCGATGTTGTCAAGGGTGTGCAACGCGTGTACGCCAGGCACGGGAGCAGCTCGTGAACTGCGGCCTGAATCACCTGGGCTGTTTCCTTGGAGAAGTGCGGCACGCATGCCTGCAGTATCCGCAGCGCCGTCGAAACGTAGAGGCGCTCTGGCTGATAGAGGTCGTGGCTGCGCAGCCGCAGCTCGGTCAAGAGAGCCTCTGCGGCGACAAAGGGACTGCGATAGCGTCGCAACTCTGCCTCCACGTACCGGAACCAGCTATCGAGGCGCTCATTATCGACGACAGAGCTCTGCCC
This sequence comes from Leishmania lainsoni, assembly GCA_003664395.1. Classification (NCBI taxonomy): domain Eukaryota; phylum Euglenozoa; class Kinetoplastea; order Trypanosomatida; family Trypanosomatidae; genus Leishmania; species Leishmania lainsoni. The sequence goes on along the minus strand of RAIA01000133.1, from coordinate 204,439 downwards.
TTCTTTATATGGGTCAATGGCAGCGGAGGTGACAGGAACGTACGGCTTTGCCTGGTAGATCAGTGGACAAGGCAGCATCTCTCTTGCGCAGAGTGTGCATGGGCATAACACGAGAACAGACGGTGAACAAAACAATCATCAGTCGGTGAAGGGCACGCGAAGTGTTGAGGTGATGAGCAGTGAAAGAATGAGAAAGGGGAAAAGATGAGTGATGAAAAGGACAGAGGCGAAGCAGTGTGGGGAAGAGAACAAAGTTGCTTAGGGAAACGCGCAAAGCGATGCACCAGCATATGGCTAGATCAGCTCTGTTGGACAGCGAACATCCTGAACTAGCACGGCTTTCCCTGCAACCGGGAGCACAACAACAAAAAAAAAAATGAAATGGGGATACGCGTCAGAAGAGGAAGACAAGGATGAGCAAGCGACCACCCAAGCAGTCTTTGTGCGCCTATGCAAGCCAGGCAACGACAATCTTGAGGTGCTCCACCAGACCCTGCTCGCTACTCACCCTCTCCCCCGTGCCACCTGAACCCCTCTCCTACATCAACAGGCCATGAAGGTAACACCCAAGTAATTTGAAGGGTATCACACAGGCACACCTCACTCGTGGGGATGTCATGCCACTTGGTACAAGCTCAAGAGCTGAGCAACTATTGGAGGTTTAGTAATCATGTAACCGTAGAGGAGGCAACACACAACCCCCCTTCGCACGCACGCGCACCGAAATCTAACAAGCAGCGGATTCCAACGCAGAAAGAAACTGCACCAGTCAGCTAAGACACCCTAGCAGCAGCCACACCTCTTCTGTTGTGCCGCACCCACCCTCATTTATGCACACCGAAAAAAAGGGATAAGACTGTCGCCAACGCCGCACAGAGGCGTGCAATGCCACGCTGTTACTGTGATAGGAGAGCACGCTTGAGCTTCACGGTGAGTGTGTTGTTAAAGGTGAAGCCAACAAACCACCTCCACACCTTAACTACAATATTAGCGAGCATACAATGAAGAAGGCACGCTCGACGAACATGCGAGACTGCAACTGCACACTCTCTTGTGTAAGCCGCTGAAAATCCTCGTTCAGCTTCCTCTGCGTTGTAGAGGCAAAGCTAACCATCTCCTCTGCTAGCTCAGATTGTTGTGCGCTGCGGGTACCGCGACGAAGCAGCTCTCCGCGCAGTTCATGCACATCCTCCCAAACACCCTTCACAAACGACTTCCGCAGCCATCGTTCGCGCACAGTGATCTCATTCAAGGTCGTCGACTTGCGGAAGAACTTTCCCTGTTGGATGGCCAGCTCGTATCGACTGCATATGCTCTTGACAGCTGCCTCTGTGTCCTCTTTGTACTTTGCCCACTGAGTCTCGATCTCCTTCAGAGAACGGGTGCGGCGCGATCCGGTAACCTCGGCAGCCTCTCGTGTGGCGCGCGCGTTGCGGCGGTTGAGCCCGCCTGAGCGACCAAGCTCTTCGTCACGGCTGACGCGCGCGTGCTTGTGCTGTCGGTATGCCTCGCTCGCCTTGATGGTTGACTCCGCCTCTTTCATCCGGCGCAGCATCGCATCATGATTCTCCTTGACAATCTTGTAAGCCAAGTTCACCTCTGCCATTTTATTCGTGGAGCCCCCTGGCTTGTCGGGATGGTACTTGACGACGAGGCTTCGAAACTGCTTCGATACCTCGTCGAGTGTCGTATTCTGAGTGACAGTAATTTCGAGGACATCGTACGGGTTGCGCCCCTCAGGGGTCGTGGGCAGATCCGTGGACGCCGCAAGGAACTCTTTACTCTGAAAGACGCAGCGCGCTGCAGCCCACGCGTGCACTGAGGCAAGCCTGCGAAAGCGATGCATCCGACGGTAGCACGCGGCACGAAGGTCTCCCTCTCTCCCTCGTCAGTGAAGCCGGCTGGATCGGAGATGGGTGAGAAAGGCGTTACGAGTCGGTATGGGCGTGTGCTCGTGCGCGGCTCGGTGATGCAGAATGCAAGCCACGGAGCCTGCCCAGTGGCTGCACCTCCATGAGCAAAAAGCGATAAAGAGAGGCGACAGGTGGAAAGTGATGAGACCGTGTTTTATTTGTTTTTCACAGTAGGCACGTAAAACACATCAACAAGTGGGAAGTAGAGGAGGGTTGCGGCAACGGTGGGGAGAGCGAGGTGCATTGAGCGGGTGCATTCTCTGTGTTGAATGGAAGAGAAAAGTGGGAATACTCCTCCCCCCCCCCTCCCGAAAAGAAAAATATGTTTTCGGTCCATGCGGGCGCGTGAGTGCAGTGCACCCCTACGCTTCTGCTCTCAACTTCTTCCTGAAAGGAGGGACAGACCAAGACAGTTCGTCCGAGCCTCGGCAGGCAGATAACGAGGAATTGGGGCTGCGCTCTTTCCGGGCAGCAGCTCGTAAGAGGCAGAAGAGTCATCACAAAGTGCCCCCCTTTTCTTCTCAAGAAAAGAGAGAACCACAATGACCACTTCCCACACGCTTCACACACACGCCTACGACGCCTCATTCTCTCACTTCCACCCTTCTACCTCAGCTTACCAGTGAACCGGTGGCAAGATACTATGCTGTAAGTGGGTGTGCATTCGCCGCCGGCTTTGCTGTTGATGTAGTGGTCTTTTCTCTCTATGGAACATTGCTCCACATCCTTCAGTGCTGAATACACGTACACGTCGCTGTAGCGCACACCATCACAGACACGAGGCAGCAATTCATACACACAAGCACACATACAAACGCACACACACACACATACAGTCAAACGGGCCATAGCAGCGGCACAAAGCACCAGCAGTGAAGTAACGAAGCACCCTCCATTTCATGGTCAGGCAAGGGGACGAGAAGAGTAAAGAACCACGCAAAGAATGAAAGAGATACTCACCAGTAGACCCAGCACAACCATGAGACCGTCCCTTCTCCACTGCCTACACCCAGTCCTTCTTCACCTGCGCAAATGCGCTCAAGATGTGCTCGTTGAGCATGCTCAAGTCGATATCCTCTGAGGTGGAGGCCGTACCACTCTGCTTGGTCGTCTTTCGCTTCCTCTCCGGTGGCATGTGCTTCGCTGCGGTAGATGCCGTGTAAGTGACACAGATGCCGTTGCTAAACACGACCGTATGCGGCGTATCAGAGCCCCCCGACTTGAAGGGGAACTCCCTTGCCAGTTGTCCAGGCGCTGGAACCGCGTGCTGCGGTTCCGTCCAGAAATTCACGCTCACTGCTTGAAGCGACTCCTTAGCGGCAGCGTCATCCTTCGACTTCCTCCTCGCCACCGATGGCGCCACCGCGCTCTCGCTGGCGGTGTCAGCGGTCTTTGTCCTTAGTTTCTTGACAGCCGTAGTAGCAGCGGTAGCAGCTGGAAGTATTGCTGTACTTGCTGCCTCATCTCCAGCTCGCCGATGCGATCCCTGTGTTCCAACTCGACGCTCCTCCTCCTCATTTGTCTCGTCAGATTTCGAGTCATCGTCGTCATCGTCGTCAAAGAAATCGTCGTCGTCTTCGTCCTCCTCAGAGGTGCTGTCGTCGTCGAAGCGTCGGCGGCGGCGGCGGCTTCCTGCAGTGGTGCGACCAATGTCGGTGTCGTAGTAAGGCTGACGCTTCTTGGAGCTGAGACGCGTTACCACGAGCACTGAACTGCGTACCGCCCCCTCACCTGCCTCGCCGCTTAGTTGCGCCTTTTCAAACACCGACACGCCGCGTGAGCTGGAGTCGATGGTCTCACTGTTGCTATGGGAGCTAGAAAATAGTAAAAACACTGGGAACCCATTGTGCATCACACGATCCAGTCGGAAGCCAAACGTGTTGCCCGTTGCTTTCGGACAGAGATAGTCAACGCTGCCGCGATGCACAACATACATTTCGGTCCACCCAAAGGCTCGCTGCTGCAGTGACCGCCGCTAGAGTTTCTATGCACTGGGGCCTGGTAAATGGTAGTGCCACGGTGCGGCGTGTGTCGCTTGTGAGAAGAAATGATGACCGACTTGTGACGCTGCGGCGCGGCGGGGCTCGGCGATGAGGTGCGGACGACGAGACAGTACTCACCTCGTCATCTACCTGGTGCGACGCGCTCATATCGTCCTCTGTCTTTTCGACCCTCTCACATGTGGTCTCACCTGCAATGAGGGTCGAAGACAGCGCGGGTTGGAGTGAGGTAGCGGCACCTAGCGGCCCGCCACCCCTGTCCTCCTCCTCCCTCACCGGCGAAGATGGTGAGGTGTCGAGAGTCAGCATGGTCTTCTCCTCCACAGTCGCCGGAGCTTCAGTAGCAGAGCGTTCAGACGTGACGCTACGCGGCGGTAGCGGCCCCATCTTCGCCTCTAGTTTTACGAACCGCTTAAATGCCTCCTCGAGTTGCTTGATCTCCTCGGCCGGAACGAAGACATACGTAGAGTCGCCGATTTTCTGCCGCTTTCCTCGCACGTTCCACGCCAGAGTGGCGGGTCGCAGCACCTTCGACGTCCCTACCCAGTCCACCTCGTACACAACATCCGTGCTATCAAAGCCGCTCACGTCAGCGAACTCGGTCAAGTTCTCCAATACGGGGTACAGCCATCGACAGTTGATCGCCTTCCAATCCTCTGCTAGCGGCTTCAGTGGGTTGGCTCGCATAGCCAAAATGTGGTCTCACCGGTGAGCACCACCCCAACAACCACACATCCGACACCTCCGGCATTACGGCGTCTATGGGCGAATAGGAATGAAAAGGGGAAAATGGAAGAGGAGTGAAGCAGAGAGCAGCGAAACAACATTAGAGCACCCCAGAAAACACCCTTCTCCCTCCACCCCCCGGTTGTATGTGTTCGTGAACGTAGGCAGCTCGACCACTAACACGCACACACACAGACACGTATCAGACACACTGGCGCACCAGTTCACCCTTCAATGAGGAAGGAAGAAAGGGGTAGGCGTTCGGTTCAGCGTACATGTCAACAGCGAAGCTAGAGGGAAAGGAGAGGTGGGGGAGGCAAGTTTAGCGGCAAAGGCGTGAACGAGGGGCCCGGTGCACATCTTCATCATTAACCACCCAATGCCTAGCCGCCATATGCGCGAAACGTGACGGTGGTAAAGGTGAAAAACGTGCCGATGACGTAGCGCACATCGACCCGCAAGGGGTGGGCACAGCAGAGAAGACATGACCCTCACACGCACACGCATATATATATATATATATATAAGCGGGAAGAGCGAGGCACCTCATGCGATGGAAAAGGAAGAAGAGGTAATCGAGGTGATGAGGCTGCCCCTCCAGTCGCCATTCACTCTCAGGAAAAGAGGCCATGCTGGAAGAGAGGCTCGATCGTGCCCTCTGCAACTCGACAACGTCAAAGATCTCACCTTTCGCTTTTGCTGAGTCAGTCGCACCTTCCAAGCTTAAGTTTGCTTTTCTGGCCTTTACGTTACACGAAGCTTGGGTTAACGGCAGACAACATGAACTGCAAGGGAGGAGGAACTGCCACACGAGGGCTACGAACTGACCGCAGTCCCCTCACAGCGGCCTACCAACCTTGCCGTTTAAACGTTGTTGGGTCACTGCTCCTAGTTGAATTGTAGAGTCGGTGGAACGACAAGAACATGTGTAGCTGACTAGATGAACGAAAACTGACTCGGTTGCCCACTGGCACACATACAAATACATGCAGCTGTGCACAGGTGCTATACGTCATCGTCATTGTCATTGCTGCCGTCGCTGTCGCAGTCAACGCGGTCCTTGCTCTTCCTGGCGGCTCTCTTCTTTGCCTTCTTCTCAGCCGCCTCCTCCTCCAGGCGGCGGTACTGACGCTGCACCCGCTGCTGGGCCACCAGCATGCGCTTCCGCGTGCTGACAATAGTGCGCTGCGGCGTAGTACGCTCGAGGCGGCGGCGGGTGCTGCGATCCACCTTTATGTTCAGTATCCAGTCCTCCACAGCGTTTCCAGAATCCTGCATCACTTTCGCGATCGGGGGAAGTCGCTCCTTGTCATCTTCTGTAAAGAAAGTGATCGCTGTCCCTTCCTTCCCGGCGCGGCCCGTGCGACCCACACGGTGGATGTACGAGTCCACGGTTGCGGGAAAGTCAAAGTTGATGACTGTGCCGACGTTCTTGAAATCAATACCGCGTGCCAGCAGCTCTGTCGTCACGAGGACCCAGATCTTACCAAGACGGAACTGCAGAACCGTCTCCTCTCGTTGATCTACTGTCATCTTGGCGTGCATAATGGCCATGTGCAGGCCTTCCGCCCGGATCTCCTCGTACAGCTCCTTGGACCGCTCCACGCTTTGCACAAACACTAGCACTGGTGGCGTGATGCCCTCACGCACAAGGTTGCGCATCGCTACGACTTTGCCGAGTTCATTGCCGCAGAAAACCAATCGCTGCCTCACGTGCGTGCTCGCGAAGCGTCGACCATGGACAATGATGCGCACCGGGTCGGTACCCATGACAGAGCGAGCAGCTGCCTCCACCTTCTCGCTCAGCGTGGCCGTAAACAGGCTAACTACCTTATCGGTGCGAGTGCAGGCAGTGAGAATTTTGTCAATCACAATCAGGAAGTCCGTCCTGCTGTCCCACAAGCGATCGCCCTCGTCAAAAACGAGATACTGCACGTTGCTCAGGTCCAGCAGCTTCTGCTCCAGCAGCAATGCGATACGGCCCGGTGTGGCAATAAAAATGTCCTTGTTCTTGGTCGACTGGCCATGCTGCACAAACCTCCACCGCTGGCCCTTCGTCAAGAAGAATGCCTCGCGCTCGATCTGCTGGGCAAGCTCGGCGGTGGGTGTTACAATGAGGGCACGCACACCGCAGGTTGCATCCGGCGCCCTAAGCAGCGCAAAGAGAGGGGTGAGAAAAGCAATCGTCTTGCCGGAGCCGGTTGGCGCGCAGGCTAGTACGTCGCGGTGGTGGATGAGGGATGGAATTGCTTGCATCTGGATTGGAGTAGGAACTTTGTGCTGGCGGGCGAAGAGGTTGTTCACTATATTGCGCGGCACGCTTAGCGGTGGGCGCACGAGGTCGGAGAAGTGTTCGATCGGCGCCGGCAAGTCCATACCTGTCACCTGCAGCTCGTTTCGGTGCCAGATGTTTCGTTTCTTCTTGAATGTCATTGCTTTGAGCGGCTTGTCCTCGGAGGCTGTACCCTTCGCAGTGGCGGCGTCCGGGCCTCCAGATCCACTGAGGTGCGCATTAGCATCACCTAGACTTCGTGTGGGGTGTCCGAAAAGGTTCAGTGTCGCACTAGGAGGCGGCACTGATAGGCTGCTGCAGCCCAAGTCCGATGCGCTGTCAACGGCAACCTCCCCATTACCGCCGATAGCGTCAGGAAGTCCGCGGCTGACCTTGCCCTTGCCCGCGTTGCGGAACAGTTTGGCCGCCTCGCCGTTTCGGGCAGCGCTAAACTTGGCGCCAATCGTCAGCGACCGAAAAGCATCCATCCTTTCGACGCACAAATGTGTGCTTGCAAGCGTGCGTATGTATGGGGGGGTGTAAAGAGAAGGAATGAGTTGAAGGTACAGGTCTGGATGTCCGTACTACTCTCTACTTGGAGACAAGTGGAAGGGAAGCGGAAGTCCAGTCGGGTACCGAATGGGTGTATTTCACGTTGGTACCCAATGCAGAAGAAAACGGAGAAGAGAGACGAGTAAACACCCGTACGACATTCCGCGAGGGTGTGTATGTGGGGTGAAGGCAGGGAAAGACAGCAGGGCGTTGAGGAAAAGGGAAAGATAGATAGCCTGTGGAGAGAAATGTAAGCTAAGGTAGAGAAAGCACCGTCGATAGCCACAGCAGAGACGGAGAAGCTGCTCCTCTGCACCATCCTGTCCACTTCGCACTTCTCAGTGTCGGAAAACATGAGCGAGGATACCAATAGGAGAAAGGCAGGGCATTGGGAACAGCACATGTGTTGCATCAGTGCAAACGCCTCAGCGTTCCTCCTCGCTCGCAGTGGGCCTAGGCTAGTGATGAATGAGTGACGATGAAGTCACCACTTCTGCACTGTAGCAGTGTACCGCACAGCTGCACGAGAAAGCGCTGATGCCGAGGCACTGTAACCGTTGGCTGGTAGGTTGGTTGAGTGTACTGTGCGTCCTTTTGAGGGGAAGGGAGAAGAACGTGCGGGCAACACACACGCACACGTATACAGAGATATGCATAGACACCGTGCAAGCAAAGAAAAAAAAGGAAAGAGAGAGAAGGACAAACAAATCACGTACGTCCGGCACAGAAAGCAAACACTTGGCAAGCAAAACAAACGACAGACAAACAAAGCATACACGCGCGCTCCTGATTGCATCGCTGCGTGTATGTATGTGTGTCCACGAAACGCTCGACAGACACAACATGAGCCAATAGAAAGGAAAAGAGGAAAGACAAGAAAGGGGGGACCACATCGCACATACCGATACAAACAGACACCCACACGTCCGAACACAGAGAGCAGAAGCTAAAGTACAAACGAGGGCCAAACTAGTATCAGTGAAAAAGGCTGAAAAGCGCAAAGAAAGAAAGTGATAGCACAGGAGATACGGACAAGCAAAATGAACTTGCATACGATGGTGCTTGCCTGGAGTGACGACGTGGCTGTCACGTGCACCACCTACCCCTCTGGAAACAGTGAATTTCAAGGGACATCAAGCTTGGAAAGATACAACCCTCCTTCCCTCTTCGTTCATTTGTTCTCTACTGGTTCAGCCGCTGTCAGCGTGCAGCGTCCTCGGCAAGACGACGGCAGTATACAGAGCGGAAGCGGAGAGAAAAAACACGTTGTACATCAGATGAGCAGCAACACGGAGATAAAGATACGTGCAGAACCTCTAGTAGAAGGGGACGTCACGTCTAATTCGTGCTACCCCTCCCTTCCCCTTGCTGGTTACTTATGTGTGTGGGTGTGTGCATCCCTTTCACACACGGCAACATGTCGCTGTGCTTTCAACCCAACAAAACGTGGTAGGGTTGGCTGCCGCGTCTCATCGTCGTACTTTGCAACGCACAAACGACACTCAGCCTCTGTGGTGTCCTCGTGTCGTAAGCGAAAAATACAAGATGTAAGTAAAAATGAGGCAGCGGATAGACCATTTAGCCGCTTGACAGGAACGCAGTCTCGCCCGTGGAGAGACGCAAGCTACACACATGCCGGATAGCCGCTGCATGTATGTATGTGTGGGTGTGTGTGACTGTGCTTGCTTGTGTTCTATGCCTTTGATTTGCTGTGTTTGTACGAGTTGAGTCCCTGCGAATGTTGTCTCTCTGCCTCGCCTTCACTTTATGTTGTGTGTTGCCTACACCGCAAAGAGTCGTTGGCGGTCTTCGCAGGCTTCTTTGCAGAAGGGGCAGTGAGTGGCGTGGTCAGAACACGAGTAGCAGCACACGGCATGCTTGCAAGGCAGCAGCACCGTGTCAGCGATTCTCCCGCAGCCACAGCACCTCCCGTTCAGCTCCGAGACAGATTTCAGTCGACGATGCAGCGCTTGACTTCGAGAGAAGCCCGTACTAGGTGAGTCACTCATATGCTCGTCCTCGTTCACGCGCAAAGACTGCCGGGAGGCACGAGAACGCTCCAGCGCTCCTCGTTGCGCCGCCGCCTAATGAAGAAATACAAGTTGGCGAGGAAGAAATCGATCAGGCCAACGAGGATTATGATGAGCTGCGCACCGGAGTTCACCCAGAGCAACTTGTTCGTGCTAATGAAGACAGTGTCCTCCGTCGAAGGCGAGATGCAGCCGTACGGCGACGACAGCTCGTCATATGCGCAGGAAAAGGACGAATTCTCTGCGTTTGGCGACGACGCGCTAGCGCTGTCATAAAAATCCATCGCACCTAAAGTCAGCAGAGCAAAAGAAGGGAGAGATGCCCACACAGCGCAAGGTAGGTGATGGGAGAAGGTGCTAAAGCAAAACAAAAGGAGACAGAGACGGAGATAGCGATGAGGCTCGTGATGAGAAGCAGTCCAAGATGTGTAGGCGTGTGCGGAGAAGGGAAAAGAAGAGTGGATCACACTACTTCGCCCACGCTCGCCCGATGAGCGACACTCAACGCACAGGGAGAGAAGAGTGCATAAAAAGGAATCAGCGGTGCAACAGGAAAAATGAAAGACGTCAAAGGAGTGACTTCGTCAACATCCTCGTTAGACGGCACGGCAGCACTCCAGAATTCACTCACATGCTCGCAGGTTCGTACTCGACAGAAGAACAAAACCAAGCAGAGGTGCACTCGTTTTCTTCTCCAAAGATAGTGATGAGAGAAAGAGGGAGCCAATATGTCTACGTTGAGCGGAGAGGGTGCATGTATGAGCAAATGGAAAAGTCAAAGAGAGAAATAAAGAACGCAGCCCGTCATGTGCAGTGTACATTTAAGCGGTTCTGCACACGAAATTGAATAAAGCAATGGTAGTGTCTTCAGGCGGGTCGTGAGATGTGTGGTGTGTTCAGTAACGTCGTGGACCGCAATCCCATTGAGCCTCGCCATGTAGACTCTGCCTCGACACTGTGTTGCATAGTTGAATTTCGTTACTGTTTTATAGAGCGGCAAATACAACCAAATGCACCTAATCTACTCGTAGAGGCGCACGAAAAGCGTCGGGGACACCAACGGTATCGACCCCTTCCATCTCTGGAGAGTGAACCACGGTAAGCAGCAAGAGAGAAAAACACAGCAAGCGAAGAGTTGAAGCTTGGGAGAGCGAAGGGTGAAGAGGGGAAACCCCCTGAAAGGGACAACGAACCCTCCGTCCCCTACTCATGCCAGCGCACATCGCGGTCCCCATCACATTTCCCACTAGCGCTTTACGAAATATAGTCCCTGCCGTAAAAACTCTTGACGCAGTACTTGAAGAACTGGGTGTGGGGCTTGCACCGATCAAAATTGTAGTCGTACTTGCGCAAGCACTCGCCAATCAGGCAAGACATAGCAGCACACTGGGAAGGCGGATCCCCCTCGTTCTCACCCTTAACCTGAACGGCACTGCCAACCTTTGCGCGCCACTCCGCAACGCATGTGTCGAACGTCTGTTGATGCACGTCGCACTTCCTGTGAAGATCCTTACTACCCAAGTTGGTCTCTAGGCAGGTGGTCCACCCATTGCCTCATTAGAGCAGACGTCATCAAACGCTGCTTTTCTGCCCATCCTTAATAATGAGGGAGGCGGGAAAGGTGCGAGCCGTCTATGTGCGCACTTGTGTGTACGGCGTTGCTATTTTCGCCCTCCTTCTTGACTGAAAGCCTTTCCAACTGTGCACAGTGTGATACCAGTCGATAGAGACACCGTAGTTCGTCTCCCCCGTCACAGGTCAACCGACGGAAAGAGCGCAAAACAAGGGAAAAAGGCGGTCCTAGTTGTGCCCTGACGGATCGGTATATATTTCACTCTACCTCTGCGTCTCCCTGTTGACCAACACAAGCACCGGTGTATAATCAGCGCAGAGGGGAATGAACAGCAGACATCAGGGCAAGTAAGGATGGAAGAGAACGTAGGAGAAAGCTAAAGTTGAGAAATCAGCCAGGATCAAAAACATGGGGGACGCGTGACTACGTGGCCAACCAATCATTAGCGAAGATTAGGTGCCCGATTCTTACCTCATCCGAGTATGCAACAAGAAAGCCCATGCCCACTCCCTGCAACGCGTTCACTCCACCAAAGTAGCACAGCCAAACGCGTGGGGCAGCAGCACCAGGCACCTTCCTCATACACAAAAACGCGCGCATAGAACAGAAAAAAAAGGTAACAGCGTTGCAACAGCGCGGATGATCAGTGAAATACACAATCGTGCAAATTTTGATCAGAGGGCCAAGCATGCGGTGAGGAAACCGATGAAGCCCACATCCAACCAAGCACAAAAAATATATAAACACACAGGCAACCACTTCACACATATCCCCTAATGTCCGAAAGAGCGCTTCCAGTGCTCCATGGTTGTGTGGTATGACACAAAACTAGCAAAAAAAAATTTCCTCCACTATTTACCACTTTGTAAACCATTTGAGTCATCTTCGAGCACATAACCAGAAATTGGTGCATTCTACGTGTCCGCTCACCATGAGGTCAAGATATAAAAAAAAAAAAACACAACCTCAGCTAACCTGCCCCTGTTGCACTGCAGCTAAATCCTGGTTGTCCTAGAGGAGTCGTCAGGAGACGAACCGCGCCATGCGCCTCATAGGCCCACTCGGTCGGACGTGGGAGGTGCCGCACGCTGCACACACGCGCACGCTGGGTCCCTCTTCCATTTCCGTCCACGTCACGGGAGCGTCTCTGGATGGCTTGCCCGCGTGTGCCTCGACAGGCGGGACGCTGCCATGAGCCTGTGGCGGCACAGGCGCTACACCTCCTCCGGCGCCCGCACGCCTCTGACAGGACGGGGTGTGCCAAGCAGGGGGGAGGGCCGGGCACAACCATGTGCATGCGCGCAAAGAGCACGCAGCTTGCTCGGAGGGGCCATAGGGGGCGGCGGGGTACACACGGCGGCGGAGTCCATGCAGCGCGAGCGGGATGCGCGTAAGCACATCACTGCGTGCACGGCCACAGGGCAAAACAAGGTGTGCTCTCAGCCTCGGGCAGCCCGGGCGCCCTCATAGTAACAGCAGGCGCGGCGGGGAGTACCACAGTGCCAGCGGGTCGCAGCCGCCGCACCATCGGCACTCCACGCTGCCGCCCCCAGTCACCCGCCGCGGCAGGAATCCAAAGTGTGGCCCGGTGCCCCTGCGGGACTGGGGGAGGTGGTCCCCGGTCGTCCCGAGAGCCCAGCGTCCTTGTTCTCCTGGCATCGGGCAGTGGCCGCCACGCAGCTCTTCTCTCACCGCGTCGCATCACCTACCGAAGATTCGGGGGATGTCGGCCGAGCGTCTGAGAGGTGGGGCCAGGTCTGTAATCCATGCTCTTGGTATCGACTCCTCAGGCCATGGCAATCTTGCAGGCATGTCAGCTTTGCCGCTGTGCTTCAATGCACAAAGACCACAGACAAATGAAGATGCAATGCACACGCAGCGGTCTCGCAGACCCAGACTGAAAGGCTCAACACGATGTATTGCTCCCATTATTGACGGCGAAATAAGCACAGTATGTAACTATGAAATCGAAGTGCAAGACAAATCGTTGTACATAGTAGTTTTTGTGAACTTTGAATAATTTTCGTGAGCTTTTTCCTTCTGCTTCTCTACTTTTCCTATGCTGATGTAGGAAAACAAATAGAGTAGCATATGATACTTTTCACAGACACCTCAGCACCTCAGTCGCCATCTCTACCTATTCCGCGTCAGCATCCCGCACACGCTTTCGGAGTCTCTTCAAGTAATGCCGCAGAAACTTCTGTTGACTCTCCGCGACTTCCGTATCATTGCAAACAAGACGGACATAAAACGATTGAAGGCCGCAAAACGGGCATTCAACGTCGACCTGTGACTTCAAATCGTCCGAATTGCTGCATGTCGAGGCAGACACAACGTGCCCGCATCCCCAGAAACCGACAAAGGAATGCACCCCTGACAATGTGGAGTAACCTGTAATAGGGCAGCAAAAGCTTCCATCCCTTTCTCCTTTATTCGAAATCTCTTTCACATCGGCCAGCTTCTTTATAGAAAACGTGTCTTCTTTGTTTCGTACTGCGGCATCACTACGCTCCTTCCGATCGAGTAGATAGTTAATAACGCTCTGCTTTGAAAACACATTACCAGCTGCGTCAAACACTGCCGGTGCCTCTAGCGGTTGGAGAGAGAAGGCGCAGTGGCTCCACCGTTCCACCGTTCGTGACTTGTGCGATGCCTTCTCCTTTGCTTGTCCAGACTCTAAGTCAGTTGTAGTGACATACACTCTTGACTTCTGGAGCAGCGAACGCTTGTTCGCCAGCGCCTGTCCATCGCCACCCATCAACTAGAAGTGGGGGTAGCACCGTGCCTTTGTAGATTATTAGTATACCTTCAGATTTGCACGTTAAGCCTCGATGCACACGTAAAGAGCAATAGAAGCAGTAGTTTTTTTTTTTGTAGGACACAGTAAACAAGAAAGTAGAGGGTCATAACGAGGGACACACACACAAGAGTAATATTGGCAAGGCAGAATGCTTTGAATAATCATCACTTTGCTCTTCCCGCTACATAGGGAAATACAATGAATGTGCGAATAGTCACCTCCATAAAAGTACTGTAGATTGATAGTACCAAAGCTCTTCAATTTGACAGCTTACTTATAGAGAAAAACTACGTAAAGTGAGAGAGACAAAACCTACAAGCGCAGTAACACACACGTTGTACAAGCAGTAACGTGCCCACATGAGCGAGCAGATATTCGAAAATACTAAAATACGCTAAAAACAAAAATAAGCACCTCGCAGAGATCGGGAGGTTACTTTTCATTTAGAATAGCGCACTTGCTTTCTTGAGGACTAAAATCGTAGTATATGTAGTGTTGTACAGAGTGATCACTGCCTTGTTCTTCACCACCAAAAATGCTGGATAGAGGTTGCAGAGGATCGCGTAGAATTGTTGTCGGCTCCACTTTCGACTTCCACAGCCGAATATTTGAAACAGTCGACCCGTGGTGCCGTTTTATTCGATCAACAACAGCATACAGTTGATCATTTGTGTCGTACTCGGTCGTGCTATCAAACACTGACAAGCCTACCATCTTTGTCGTTATTGTAATCTTCATCTTTGTGCGCAACAATGAAACTCAAATAGTTAAGACACTGTACAATAAAAGAGCTCTTTCGTCTTGTAGCTTTGATCATTTGAAGCTCTAGAACGTATGTATGAGTATCGGACAAGATAATAGCGTGGAGGATAAAGCAATATAATTAGAAGTATCATAAATCGAGTCAGAGATCAGGGTGCTTGCTTGGTGGGGTAAATATTATTGCATTAGTCAGATAAGAACGACGAATCGCCCCATCGGACCTCACTGTCAAAAAGGTGGGATTACAAAAATCGCATGACTAAGAAAGTAAGGCAATATACAGTTAAAGTCCGTGTTTCATCCTTTTTTCTCAGCTTCGTAAATAAAGATATCCAACAGTACGGAGAGGAACAAGAATAGTAAAGAAGAATTACCCTTAGCTCTCTCCACAAAGAGACACGAAGAGAAAACAATGAAGAAAGCAGCAGGTGACACATAGAGCACTACAGTCACATATTTTCAAGACGAGATATTCGACTTTCTAATCCCTCAAGGTGTCTCATAATACGTGATTCTACTTCCTCGAGAAGTTTCGTAAACTGAACGAAATCGAGAGTCACAAAACGCTGCTGTTGCTGCTGTGGCTGAAGTGGTTGTACACTACTACTGCTATCGGAATCTACTGAGCTCATACTGGAAAGCCTTGTAGGAAACGCGTCAAGAGAAGAGTGCAGCTCGCGCTCCGAATGATTAGACCAATTCAATGGCAGGGGCTCGGGCACAACTACAGGATCCCATACGGTGCGCAGCAAAATCAAGTAATTAACGTCACCGCGATAGACAGAGAGCCGCCATCGCTCATGGTTGCCTCTCTTCTGACATTCCTCTGTGCAGTAAAGTGTTGTACGGTGAAATTTTTTGCTCTCGTGAACGAGGACCTTACCGCTGCCAAGTGTACCAACCCAAGAGTGTCCGAGAAACGGAGTATCAACGGATGCTATCCCCTCCGCTTGTGTAATGTAAACCATTCCATTCCAACAGTCTCCTGGATGCTGTCCGAAAACACCCATGTAACACTTTTGCAGCTCCACGTTCGAGGTCTCCAAATTGCTAAGAAGGGCAAGCAAATCACGATCACTGATCAGAGAAGAAGCACCCGCCCAGTAGGGTGTTTCACAGTCAGTATTTCCTTCCTCTGGCATCACTTTTTTCGGAAATTGACAACGCTTTCCCGAGTAATGCATCACAGAATCGCCCTCGCTAGAGAACACCGAATTCGTGCACAACGTAGTGCTCTCATCCTCCGGCTCTGGCCCATATTTTCCCACCAATATGGCAAATAACTGCTCCTCTTCACCTCGACACTCGCATAATAACTTCTCCACATTGCAGAGCTTTTGAGGATTGTACTTCTTGTAAAACCTCTGAAGGCGCTCGTGGTAGCCTCTGCGGATACCCTCGTTAGCAGTGTCCCCGTCGTCCTGTGCTGCATATCCCGAGTTGCTTTCTCGTGATTCCCAGCCTGGCTCACTCGTGTGGAATAATCGCTGCGACGCAGCATTGTGCTGCTCATGAAAAGCCGACTCCGGATGAAATGAGACGCTCCGCGCATATCGCAGGTCACTCTGCCCTTTCAATGTAGTGGTACCAGAGGCACTCATGTTACGGGAAAAAATCTAGAGAAACCAATCAGCATGCATGTGTAATGACATGGAAAAGAAGCAATAAAAAAGTGCTGAAAATAAAAAACAAAGAGGAAAGATATTTTAAAAGAAGTATCGCGCCATGAAGAAAACCTGTTGTTAGACATCTCGATATGTTAGGAAAGAGCGTCTTTCCAGTATTTTTCTCAGGATAAATCCTGAAGCACCAAAATGATACGTGTTGTATTTGGAAATCAGAAAAGATAACTGATTTTCCAGGATCCACTTCAATTTCTATTTTTTTCATCCAGTGCTTCTGCACCAAGGTCATCACATGTAATTAGCGACAAAAAAGCTTCTGCTGATTTTCCAGCTATGAGGTTAACTTAAAAACAGTGAGACGATAACATATCACTGTATTGAAAACCCTTCGCCTGCGATGTGCATTTTTTTCGCGGGTAGTCTTTGGATCGCCAGGATCCACACATCGTTAAGCTACAAAAGACTTTGAGTCTCTCAAACCCCACTGCATTACCTTCTTTCTCTCACCCTGATGTGTTTCAGACTTCAAGCATTCCAGAATAGCAAGAAAATATGAGGAATACTCTTTTGACGAACGCATCCATTCTTCAATAATGCTTTGGCCAATTTCCACTTGGCCCGTCGCAGGCCCATCGCGTGCTGCGAAGCAGCAGCACGCATGCGGTACAGCAGTGCGCCGACCCAGCCACACGAGCACGGCCTCGGGCTCATACTCCGCGAACCCACACACCAGCAGGCAGCGAGACCCCGGGAGCGAGGTGCCACTCGAGTTGCGTGGGCACCCCGCCATAGCACACGGATGGCACAAGCGTCCTCGCAGTCGCAGGTCGCGCCGGCGCATCGCCATCCACGACTGAGCTGTAGGCATGCGGTGCGATGCGGCGCCCGGGCCCCCCCCCCTCCACGTCCTAGATGTCTGACCCTTGTCGCCACCAGAAGCGCTTCGGCAAGGGGGTGGGGTGGCTGTCGGACCCCCCGAGGAGTGAGAGGAGGAAGGGGGACCCACTCGACTGAGGCCAGCGCTGCGGCGTCCGTCCCCCGCTGTTGCGGAGTAAGAGGTTACGCTGGCGCGCAAGGAATGCTGGGCTGTTGGATAATTTGAAGCTCAACGGTGAGAATGGCGTAGGCAGCGGCAGTTGAGGGGATGACTTTGGAAAAGCTGTTGGTATGACTTGCAAAACGGGATGTCTCTTTATTTATAGCTACCGGTATTTGCCTGTGGACGGGATACGAATAGCTTTTTTTTTTCAGGTGAAAGAAGTGCTAGGCATTCACGTCACTTTATCTTCTACGCAAATCCGGATAAGAGAAAGAGTTTCTCCACCTCACTTCGTGTAAAACATTCTCCGTGCATCACGAAGAGATGACTATATGACACTGTAGCTCTGCAGAGTGCACTCGGCAATGAATCGCGGAAGTTATTTCTAATGCAGCGCACAGAAGCACGCTACCTTTTGCCGGGGAAACAGGATTATTAATCATACCCCCACTGCAAAATGTGCTAGTTCTAAGGAAATCAACGATCACTTTGAACCGGAATTATTGCTCGATAGTACGCTCTCTCTTTCTGGTGCTATCGATGAACCATCCCTGCAATTTTTTTTCCGTACCCTTCTTATCCCCTTTCTTGAAGTCTCCCCCATGGTGCTAGTGGCTTGTATTAAAGCTAAAAAATATTTTGTTCTCGTGCCGCCAGCTAACCACATTACAGCACATCAGGTAGCAGGGAAACCTAAGCACACGTGTCTGTGTTCTCCACCATACCCTAGGAAATCTTGTTAAAAGATGGCGGACAAGTACCAACAGCTGATGAAACTCATTGTCATTGGAGACAGTGGCGTTGGCAAGTCGTGTCTGTTGCACCGCTTCATTGAGGACATTTTTTCAGAAGAGCAAACACAGACCATTGGCATTGAGTATGGCGCCAAGATTATTGATTTGGGAGGAGTGAAGGTCAAGCTGCAGATCTGGGACACGGCTGGTCAGGAACGGTATAAATCCGTTACGAGGAGCTATTATCGCGGTGCTACTGGATGCCTCATTGTCTACGACGTCATGAATAGAAGCTCGTACGAAAGTGTCCCACAATGGCTAAGCGACGTACGACAGCTAGCAGGAAACGATGTTGTCGTAATGCTTATCGGAAATAAAATCGATCTGGCAAAAGGGAATAGCTTGCGTGCAGTACAGCACAACGAGGCATCTTTGTACGCCCAGCAAAATGGTCTGCTTCACTTTGAAACCTCCGCGGCTACAGGCGAGTTCGTAACAGAAGCTTTTCTGAGAGTCACTAAAAGTGCTGTGTCTTTGGCAATCGCTGCAGAGCCCGCAAACGATGTTCAGCTGAGCCAGGACAACAAGACAAAAAGTTCGTACCTCTCGTCATGCTCTTGCTAACTTTACTGCTTTGCGCCTTACCGCTGCCCTTACTTAGTGTCCACTATAGAAACAAGCTTTGCTTGCAAAACGAATAAAAAAGAGGAACAAGTCACTTTTGCTTTCCTGTCAGCACTTGTATTTGCTTCTCAACACCGCTTTTTGACACTCCTTCATCTTTCATTTTTTTATCGATTATTTTTTCCTATTATTGCTATTTGCTATATATTTTTCATACCCACGAAAAAAAAGAGCTATCATTTTTTAGGAAGGACAATGAGACAGCTGCAATACTTTAGCGTCAAGTGTTCTCTAACGCCAAGTCACTGTTTTCCTGCTTGTCTAGCTAGCACTTATTGCAATGTGCTGCATAAACCGCCCTAGCCGACACTCGTATTGAGAACCATTGATGCCACAATAATGATGCTTGGATCTTGCAGCGAATTACTATTCGAGGAGTTAATGTGCTTCTTTTTTCTTGAGTGCGCTTGCTCGTGTTCTCAACAACCTTCATTTATCACTGTCTCACATCATCACGACAGATATGCCTGTTTTTGTTCACAAGCGAACAGAGAATCTTGACTTCAAACACAATTGTGAAGGCACCATTACCAAATCTTGCTATTGCATGTTCTAATGCCCACCAAAAGTACACAGTTGAGGACGCCGACGCTTCGAAATGGGCGAAAATCTCGTGTGGAGAAGCTAGTGGAACTTGTTTTTATCAAAAGTCCACGAACACTGAGCTTCTCTCACCGCTCGTTGGGAAGCCTGCGGCATCCGTACTCGAGTCTCATTTGTGAAACGTCTGCTGCTTTCACCTCTACTAAAGGCAAAGTAACGTACTTATTAGAGGCATTTTCGGATGCCAAAGCTGAAAGGCAAATCTGGATGCGTGTGGAGCGCATTTTTGATTCGATGCTCGCCGATGTCTTGATGGAGAAGATGAAATTTGAGCTGTTGCTTTCCTCTGAGCTCTTACACCGCTTTGAGGTACTGTGGAGTCGCCTTGGAGGTGTAAGTGGTGGCATTATTTCGGAGGATGCCTACAAGCAATTCCAACAGCTGCTTTATGTTGTTCTTTTCGGAATCGAAGATATTGCTTTGCTACCAGCAACAAGGCAATTTATCCTGGAAGACTATCAGTACGACTCGCGAGGGAATATCGGGGTAGACTTTGGAAGCTTTGCCAATTCAATGCTTGAATTAGTGGATAACTGGACCCGAAGTCGTATAGTGGCTGATTATGTTGAATTTGTTGACAGAATTATTGAGTGTTACCCAGCCAGCTCAGCGCAGTCATGTAAGGCACATGCGCCAGATGAGTTTACCCTTAACAGGGAAGCTTTCTTCCGCGGTGGGGTTGTGGTTCCCAAGGTAGAATGCGAGCAAGTTGTCTACCACAGAACAACACTGTAACTCTTGTCGTTTTCGCCGCATTGCATGAATGTAAGCTGCTAGAAGTGCAAGTGACTCTGTGCTTTTTTTTTTTGCAGGCAATGCTTATTTTCCCCCATTTCGGTGCTTTCAAGCTTTTGGTATAGTATGAGGCTTCTCTGCTGTCTTTGCCAAAATACATGGAAAAATCAAAGTAACCGCTAAATCGATGAAATGGTTGGCATCGAAATAAAAAAAAGCTGCTTGCAACCCCTATCAAAGTTGAGCAGGTGGTGCTGACTCACGGAATAGAGCCACCCTTTTGGACTACCTTCTGTGGTCCCATAGAACGATCGAAATACACAAGTCAATCCAAAATTGAAGAGATGTGTTTGACCTACAAGATGTATTTCACTTTATTTTTCTCACCTTTTCCTCTCTGCCCCCAGTCACAAATCCTTTCTCGCCATTTCGTACTTGTTTTTGACATATAGCTGTGGCTCTTTTTCCCCTTTGTAGTACCTTTTGCGAGTTGCTATATTTGGTTCTATATTTCTGTACATTATCTTTTTTCTGCTGCTGTTTTTATTCGAGGTCATAGTCATGGTGCATCTAACCCCTAAGCCGCATGCGAAAAACCGCTTTGAGCAGCAGCTGCTGCCGCACATCTATGCTCGTCATTCACCGCTATCAGTCTCTGTTATCTTTTTTCTTGTGGCACTCGCAACTATTCCGATGGGCATCGTCGTTATTGTGAGCGGGGATAGAACGACAGAACTTGATTTTCGTTACGACCATATCAACAACTACAAGTTTGTAATGGGGGCGGCTGGTGAGCACGCTGTCAATTTCACATTCAATGGCACCACCTTTTCTACTGGCATCAAAACGCGGCTCATGTTCTCGTTGTCTACCAGCCTCGCACCTCCAGTGTATATGTTGTATCGCATTTCTCCGTTCTTTCAAAACTACCGCTTCTTTACTACATCCGTGGACCATGAACAGCTTAGGGGCGGTGCCGATGAAGTCATAAAGGAGTGCGCTCCATTCCGCTTTCCTGGTGAGGTAGCTGGCGTTAGCGTCTCCGGCTACTACAACCCATGTGGGGCCTACCCCTGGTTCCTGTTCAACGACAGTATCAGTTTGTACACGATGAACGGCACTCTCATCTGCGACGGCGGTGCCTTCACGCTCAACGGAACGAGTCTGAGGGCAGATAACCAGTGTGTAAAGACTGGCATCGCTCTCTCAAAGGATGTCAGAGCAAGATATAAGCCTCCAAGAATGATCACCGGCCAAGGTCCGATGTGGAGTGCAGGCGGCAATAAGTCAGCCAGCGATCCATATCTGAAAGAAGGCTACTACTTTGGCGAGCCTGGCCACAGGATCCCAAGCAGCCTTGACGAGGATTTGATGGTGTGGCTCGACCCTGATTTCACATCTGATGTGGCAAAGGACTACCGTATTATCAACACCAGTTTGCCAGCCGGTAACTATTACTTCGAGATAACAGAACAGTTTCCGACTGCACCGTACGCAACACAGAAGTTTGTGCAACTCGCCACTCGATCATGGATTGGCGGGAAAAATCACCATCTCGGCGCTCTGCTCATATTCATTGGTGGCGTGGCCTTTATCACGGCATTAATGCTTCTGTCAGTGCAGTGCTTCGTTATGCCAAGATACACAAAGTAGTACGTGTGCTTGGATCTTTACTCGAGGATCGCTATTTGATCACCTTGTGTTGCAGACCTTCAAGGAGGCATCTTCCTTGTGAAGCCGAAACCAGTAGTGCAATCTCATCTTCAAATGCTTTAATTTTCACGAGTAGTGTGGGAGCATCACCTATGAACATGTATCTCACATGCGACTCTGTTCTCACAGCCTGCCCTTCACTTACTTGCCTTTGTTTTTCTCTTTCGAGTGAGCGTTGGTGAGATATGATTTCTGTGTTCCTCGATAGCGTTGAAGAGGACCTGGAAAAACGCACGAGGCAGGTGCCTGCGCTCTGTTATCCGGTGAAACCCGAATCGGACTCTTTTGGCAATGATTTTTCACTAGTACTGCTGGTTGCCGTCTCCTTTTTCGCGTTTTAGCGCCGCTCGCGGCGACGTTTTACTTGCTGTGAGAAACAATTCTAGTTCCTTTCGCTTTCTTTGGAAGCGCTTTCCATGAGAGTAGCTGGATATTTGTTTGTATACCTCCTCTCAATTTGCTTCTCCTTTTCGGCACTGATCGCACTGGCTGTTGTTCTCGCGTTCTCAGCGGAGATTTCTCCTGCCGTGTTGACATTTTCACTTCTCGTTTCCCAAATGCTTGATGCAGGGTTGTGTCAGCTGAGACATCGTCTACCCCACTCCCCGCCGCTCAGCTTACCCGTGTATCTGTATACGTGATCAGCATAGAATGAGGCAATGCTATTTGCTATCTTCTCTCTTCAAAGGCGTGCAACAGTATTACGCCTTGTGGTGGTGCTGACCTCTGAAAACAAAGAGCGTCCCGTGTGCGCGTGCGAAAGTGTGTGGGCAGGTCCGCATTCTTTCCTTCGCGTTGAAATATTGAACAGTTTCATGAACGTCCGAGAACTAGATGGTCGTATACACGCTCTCTTTCACTCTCCTTCACTTCCTATTCTTGTACTTGCGCCGCATGCTTTCATATATCCGCGTAGCACAGCAACAAAAGGACCCTGCTTTGTTGCCTCCAAAGCAAGCAAAAAACGTGGCCAAACAGCTTCACTCACCGTTTTCTACCTTTTTTTGCCTGTCAGCAACTATCACCATGTCGTGGCAGGCGTACGTTGATGACAGCCTTATCGGCAGCGGCAACATGCACAGCGCCGCCATTATTGGAGCTGCTGACGGCAGCTACTGGGCGTACGGCGGTAGCTACATTCCGCAGCCGGAAGAGGTGAAACATATCCAGAAGTGCTTGGCCGACTTCTCGCTTGTGCAGTCCTCTGGTGTCAATATTTACGGTGTAAAGTTCTTTGGCCTCCAGTGCGGCACCGATGGCGACACTAAGTACATCTTCTTCAAGAAGGGTGCTGCTGGCGGATGTATTTACACTACGAAGCAGGTATTCATCGTTGCCGTGTACGGCGACCCCGGTGACACCTCCTCGCTCCAGCAGGCTCTTGCGAAGAGCGCATCTCACACGGCCGCCGTGAACCCTGCGGACTGCAACACGACTGTGAAGCGCATTGCGGATTACCTCGTCAGTCTTGGCTACTAATCACCAGCTGTGTATCCTGCAAACACAGGAAAAGCACTCAAGCAGCAAAAGAAGAGCATTTCTCGGCACCTGAAGAGTCGTCGCACGCCATGGTGGCGGCCTTGTCTCACCTGCTCAGTACGTGCGTGCGAGTAGTGTATGCTTCACAAATACTCATCTGTTTATCTCGCGCTGCCTCTTCCTCCTCCTTTTCCGCTGTCCTCCTAGCTCCCTCTACTGGCTTCACCTCTGCGCTTTGATGTTCTTCCCTTTTCTTTGCCTTTGGCTAGCGTGCGGAGCTTCGATAACTCACACCGCTCTCCTCTTTGGTATGGCTGGTGGTTTGATACAGTGGATGGACTGCGACAGTGAGTTGGTGTTGGCCAACTTGCTGGGGGGGGAACCCCGGGGTGAAGGTCAGTTCTGCATTGCACTTCAGGACTGATTTGTAATACCCACTGGCGGTTCTACTTCGCACTGGTGGGAAGACTGCCGTCGTTCGTTCTCTCGCTCTCTGCGTGTGTGTAGCGAAGGTACAGGGAGAAGTGGAGTAAGAGGGGTAGATTTGTGCACCGGCAATTTCACGTGATACCTGCCTCTGCAGCCCTTGCCCCAAGTGAAGGTTTGCGGCAAACCCACACATCCGCTTTCGCTTGTAGTGTTTCTCTGTCAGTTTCCTTTTTATTTTACTCTGTCGTTGTCCTCTTTATAGTTCCTTTGTTGTGCTTCTTTATTATATCGGGCAAGATCTCTCTTCCTCATTGCGGAGGAGTCGAGGCGTGTTGGTGTGCCTCTCATTATGTTATTTTTTCCCATTTCATCTCGATTAGGCGGGTTGGTGGGTTTGTGTGTGCGCGTGTACGCTTGTGTAGGTACAACGTTGCCGATGAAGATGTCAGAGAAGACCGCATTTTTGAACAAAAAACAAAAAAAAGAACAAAAAAACACCAAAACAAAATAGAAATGCTGAGAACAACGGTGCATATTTGCTCTGTGGCGCGTTCAACCAGATCATTCTTCTTTTTAGCCCTTTCTCGAATGTGTAGGAAACCGGAGAAAGGATGATGTTCGCTCAAGGCGGATTCGCGGAGGCAAAACAGTAACAGCAAGAACGACGAATTGTTCGACAATAAGTGCCGCGACTCGCCAACAGGGTATCTTCAGAATGAAAGGCTGCTCGTGGCTAGTGCTGACAGTGGCAGTGCACTCTTGCAAATTGCACAGCCCTCTTTGCGTCACTCATTCTCCCATCTTCTATCAAGAGGTAGAAGACTATGTAGGGGAAAGCGTCCCTGGAGCTTTGAGGACGTTCGCAAGAGACTTATGTTTCTCCGCTTTCACTCCCTTCTCTTCCACTTGCTCTTCGCCCCTCATCTTGGCCATGTCTTTCCCCTACACTCATTGTGCGAAAGGGGTACACCAAAAGGGAAGCACGGAAAAATCCAGGTCAGCAGTTCACTCTTGATTACTGTCATCTACTATACGCTCTTCAGTGGCACCTACCCTTTTCCCCATCGCTTCCTGCTACATTTTCTGAGTATGTGTTGTTTTACCCTCCCTTTTGCTGCCTCTGGGTCTTTTTATCTTCGCTTCTGAGTGGGCGCTTTCCCGGCTTGACGGGCACGCTGGCATCCCGAGGGTGAATTGCTCAGCAAAAGAATTGCAATAATAGAGCTAAAGCACGGGAAGGGGGTAGGATGGTGTTTTCCAGTCTCAAAAGTACTTCGTCCCCAGTGGCTCTCGTTTCTTTTCGCTGTGCTTGATCGGCTCTTTTCTCGTTACTTTCGCCCCGCCCACCGAAACGAGCGTGTTCATGTTTTCTGGTACCCGACCAGTAGCCCCACTTGGCGCATCGACGCCACCGGCGCGGATGCACCAGTGCTACCGTAATGTCGTGTGCACGTGCGGCGCGGTAGTGTGTACGCAGTGCTCGCGCGTGTGCATGGCGTGTGACTGCCACGTGTGCCCACACTGCCTTTCTTTCAACATGCTCCACTGCAAGAGCTGCTGCATTGCATTTTTTCGAAACAGCAAGTACCACTTATGACGGGTCTGCAGGCATCGGCGGCCATCCTCCCTGCTCACCTGCGCTACGCGTGATCGCTCGGCTGCCTTCTTGACATTATGAGTTGTCATATGCTATCGAATGTAAGTCAACGCGCCGCCGCGACGCGGGCAGCGTGTATACAACAGGAATACCTGCTATGCACGAGAAAATCAAATACGAAAGTAACTGACAAGAAGGAGACGCCGAGTCTGAGCAACTCTGCACTTTTTATTAGCGCATCGCCACACAGGGACTTTGAATTCCTTCGTGGTTGAGGATCGTGCACCTCTTTGACGGCCTTGCTCCCCGAGCACTTCGATCTTCTCACTGCATGCTTTCTCTTCTTCGCTCCTTACGGCTGTTGCTGCTGCCTCTCGTACCTTTGTTCTGTCTTCTCTTCCATTCTGTAACCCTCAACCCCTTTCCTTCTGTCTTGCTGCGGTGCTATTTTTTCCTTCCAGTTACGCAAGACGCACACTAGTACAGAATTGGCACCTGTGAGCTTGCCCAGGTGAGCGAAAGAGAGAGGCCCACTTACTTTTCCTTCCCCTTCCGCACCCAGTTGTGATCATTTTTGTCGTCTCCCAGTCTTGCGTAGCGAAGCTCCGCTGACACCCCGCCATGTTGGTCCGCAGTATCACCAAGTGCGTTGTCCCATTCATCAAGGCTACGTGCTATACATGTTCCTACATTTTTGAGCATCCGCCTACCACCATGGGGCCCACCTCAATACTGCCTCTTCACAACAAGTCCATGCCTACACCACTTCTTAACCCAGAACGACTGCAGGAGATTAGCTGTGGTACTGGCCAGCCGGCCCAGCGTGGCCGCCGAAAGCCGCTCGTGTGGAAGCGCCGCAAGCCGTGGTTCGACCATCAGTGGTCGCTCGATCTGCAACGCATCAAAAAGGGCCCTGAAACGCCGCACTTCCCCGACGGTGTCCCGTTTACGCAGATTCGCGCTTTTCAGTCATTTGCAGGGCGTTCCTGGAAGATCAACGCCGGCCGCCGACGCAAGATCCGCTTGTCTCTGAAGCGTGGTCGCCGGAAGCTGCTGTAACCGCGGCATCGCGAGGCAGTGAGCCAGAGCTTTGTAGCCTGCCACGTTCTTCTCGCTAGTCCTTGTTCAATTTTTTTTTCGTGTCATGTGGGCCTCTGAATGCATCTCTGTCCCATCGCTGGAGAGAAAGAGAGCAGGTTGATGTGTAGGGCTGCTGAAATTGGTACAAGATCTACGCTGTCTTTGTCGATGTGAAACTGGCAGAAGGTGTACAGCAATATGGTGCTACTGTCGGTGCGCTAACTGTATAGCTGTTGCTCCGCTCGGTTACATCACCTCTCTCTCTTTTTGTTGTGGGGTAGCCGCTTTACTGTTTGACTCTTTTTCCCATGTCTCGTGCTAATGGCATAGAGAAGCAAATAACAGTGCAAAGAACATCGAGAGACATGCTGAGAACCTCACTGCAGTACACCTCATTGGGCCCTTCTTGGATTGATGCACTCGGGCAGCATGGCGGGGGGGAGGGAGTGGGATGTGGTGTGTTTCTCCTTCAGTCAGCACCAGAGTGCCTGACGACAGCCTCCCTCTCTCTTTGTGATGAGAGGTGTGGCCATGGATACTGCTTGTCAGTTGTACAATAGACAGCGCCTCTCATTTTTTTCCCTCATCCCTGTGTGCACATTGTTAAGATGAGTCAAACTTGAATACTGCGCATTGAATGGAAGCTCTTGCCTCTCGTCGTGACGACATTGAGTTTCCCATGGCCGCTGTCTCCTACGCCATCATATATTTTCTCCTCCTTATGCTCTTCTCCTCAGTTTCCCCTTTTCTTGTGTCCACGGTGTTGTGTCTTTCCTCTTCAACGGCCTCCCGCCTCTACCGCTGCAGCGCGCCGGACGAGTCGCTCTCTGTAAGCGGTAACGATCGGTGCTGTGGTGGTGCGCCTGTTTCGCCACCACACACGCCCTTTTCCTCCCCTTCGTTCCAGCGTATTGCTTGCCTGTTCTTATGCTTCACCGCCTGTACTTATTTATTGCTCTTTGCAGCTAACCTATGTAGTGAACGCTGGTTGGCGTACGCACGTGCATCGATCTGGTTATCGCTCCATCCTCAGAGCTTCTCTTTTATTTGTGCTTTTCGTACTCCTCTAGGTGCTCTTGTTTCTCCTCATTGATATCAAGCATGCAGCGAGGACGAGGCGTGAAGCTGTGTACAGCCCTAGGCCTGGCACTCATGGCGGTGCTTTTGCTGAGTAATGGGACTGCTGCAAAGACCAGGTGTGACTTTAATACCCAGCGCGTGCAGTGCGGTGACTTTGCGTGCGACAAGAAAGCAAAGATCTGCATCGCTTGTCGCACCGATAGCGACTGCTACCCTGACGCGATGTCCTGTGACGTGACCTCGGGCAAGTGCAAGGTGCGCGGCTTCACCTCCCTTTTCGGGGCGCGAACCATCTTTACGATGCTAGGCACTTTCTTTATCTGTTCCATTGCCGTGATTGCTGGTGTTGGTGGTGGTGGCATTCTGGTGCCTCTGTTCTGCGGTATAATGAGATTCCCATGCAGTTTGCAGTGGGGATGTCGCAGGCCACCATTTGCGGACAGAGTACTGTCAGCATGTACTTGATCGTGCAGCAGAAGCACCCCGACTCGAGCTGGGATCGTCCGCTGATCAACTACCAGTATCTGAGCCTCATTCTGCCACTTGGTCTTATCGGTACCTTAATTGGCGGGATTTTGAGCAAGCTCTGCCCTGATGTGCTGCGCCTCCTTCTTCTCTTTGTGATACTCTCCGCCGCGCTCTACCGCACCTCAGTGAAGGTGGTGAAGCAGTACAAGCAGGATACGAACGCGTGGCAGGCGACCGTAGAGGCAGATGGCGAGAATGCTGCGTCACAGCAAGGGAACTATGGCAAAAATGACGAGAGGCAGGGCTACGAGCTGATCAATAGGGCTGTCGATGCCAAGAGCGAGCCCCGCCAGAGTACTACGGTTTTGGCAATATCAGAGCACCGCCTTCCAGCTTTTGAGAACCCACCGCAATCGCAGTACCCGCAGCAGGAACTTGCCATGAACTTCGCTTGTTTCCTAGTGTTGCTACTGTTTAACATTTTACGGATGTACTCGGTGTGCGGCGGCCTCTTGTACTGGCTGTGTGTGCTGATACCCCTAGTCTTTTTGAGCACCGTCTTCTATCTCAACTATGAGAAGCTGCGCAAACTGGTGGAGTCCAACTCGGCGCAGGTCACGTTCGCCTGGACTCAAAAGAACACAGTTATGTACCCGATGGTGGCGGTGATTGCAGGTGCGTCAGCAGCCATGCTTGGTATCGGCGGTGGCCTTGTTCTGGGGTTTGTGCTGAACGAGGTGGGTTTAGTCCCTCAACAAGCGTCGGCGACGGGCGGCATGGCCACCTTCTTCATCGCCTTCTCGTCTGTACTGGAGCTCCTCGTCACGGGCCACCTTGTCGTCGACTTTGGCATCGTATTTTGCATTGTTGGGCTGTGCAGTGGCTCCATAGGGCAGTTTGTGTTTATGGAGTACATCAAAGGGCACGGCCTGAACTACCTTATCATCGGTTCTCTCGCCTTTGTCCTTGGTGGTTCACTGGTGTCACTTGGTGGCTACGGTATCTACACAACCGTCATTTCAGTCCATGCAGGCCGCTCCTTGATGGCATTTGGTCACCTTTGTGCGAGAGCATAGCCGGCAGTCAAGCGATTCAGAATAGAAGCCGGAGGGAGAAGTGGAAAGCAGCGTCTTCCCACTCACCCTACTCACCCGCGCGCCGTGTATACCCCCCTTTCCCGGCATTTACTACTCGATTGAGGTTTCCTTTCTTATCAAGGTGAAGCCTCTTAACAGTCTTGCGTTTGATATCGTTTCTCTTTTCTTCCCTCACCAAGGTGATGCCCGCTTTTCAAGTGGATGGGGAGCCTCTTCCTCGACTGACGACTCCTTGACCGTACCCTTCTCTATTTTTCCGCCAACCAGAGGCGTGTTTAGCGCAGGAAAGGTGGGGATTAGGAGCGAGGAGGGGGAGGGCGAGTGTGTGGGTAGGGAACGCACACGTGAAGTGTCATGACTGTCGTGTGGTTCATTTTGTGCTCGCTGCTTTTCTGCTTTCTTTGCCCCCTTGGCCGCTCACTCTTTTTTCTTCCCGAATCCTTTTCTTTTCCATTTCTCCCCGCTGAAAGTGGGCTCTTGGGACCCCTCTGGAAGCTGTACATTCCCGATAACGATGCGGTGTCCTACCGCCCTGTGACGCTGACCAGCAACCTGCGCAAGTCACTCGAGCAAATTATTTCCTGACGACTGTAGGACTAGCTGGAAGGAGCGCTTCAACCACAGCAGTTTGGCTTCTATCCTTACCGCTTAACTGCTGCCCCTTGCGCTTGCTCTTCCAGAAGGTTGCGCAGGGCTAGCCACGTACTAGGATAGGAGCACTGTTTGTGGACCACGCTTGTGCTTAACTCGGTAGATTGCGGCACTACTATCACGGTAATGAGGAAGTTCAGCATGGACCTGCGCCTTACTCGCTGGATCGTGGATATTTCAGGCGATCGTCGTGCCGTGTTTGCTTCCACAAAGCGAAATCGAAGGACAAAGTTTACACGCGGTGTTCCACAGGGATCTCTCTGAGGTCCTCTTTTCTTCATTGCAGTGAATTTTCTGAGCGTGGAGCTCAGCTAGACACCCGTACTACACCACAGCTTCTTTGCCGATGACTTCACACTCCTTCCATTTTCCGCAGACAAGGACGTTGTACAAACGACGCTACAATCCTCCCTCTGGAGGGTTGAGGACTGGACTCTGGCGCATTTCATGGAGCTCTGTGAGACCACTGAAACGGAGTACGCACTCCATGGTGCGCGACAACGCCACCAGCTGAAACTCTCCGTTCTACGAATGTACCTGGAAGAGGATCGCTACCCCCTTCTTGGCGTGGACTTTCACCCAATGTGTGGCACTGGCCGACACGTTGCAGAAGTTATCGAGGTACCCACGGTTTGATTGGTCAAGCTGCGTGCAATATGCATGCCAGAACGTGGACCGTCAAAGGATCTTCTTTGTTCTCTCTACACAACTGTAGATGAATCGAAGCTACCCTGCAGCGCCACCGCGTGGTGGGATAGTCCTAGCAAAATCTACAGGAAGGTCCTTGCGCACTTTCACGCCAAGCAGCTGCAGTCATAGTGGCACGACATCATACGCAGACAACGGAGACTCGGTCAAGGAGGTCGATTCCTGCCCCTCGACCCCACAGTGCTGTGACACTACCCCGTCTGCATTCTTCCTCAAGGACGCGAGGAGGCCACCCTGTGATGGGGCGCGACGCGGGTGCAACCAGGACCACAGCGTTGTTAGAACGAATCGGCAGTTCTTATACGGATATGCAGTCACCAAGCCCTTTGGAACTCCACACGCACCCACTTCCTTCATGCGCAACAGTCGCCTGCACCTCGAAATAGTACTCCCTCGTGGGCTGCGGACGAACGCTTTCGATAAAGAAAAAAAGCACCATGAAGGCAACAGCTCTCCCACTCTTCGATGCTCCCTTGCTCACTCTGGGCAGGTAGCGCGGCACCAAACGGATACCAAATAAGAAGCAGCTGCGATGCTGCATGAGCGTCGCACACTCGCAGGAACAGTTACAAGAGGCCGCAGCCCCTTTTTGCTTGCAGTTATTGCGCTGAGTTTGAAGCGATGGAGCTGGCCCCTGACCTGCTGCAAGGATAACTGGTCAATCAAAGAACATGGAAACACATGCGGTTTTCTTACAGACTCGATCCCTTTTCTCATGGCTCTCAAACGGACCCTACCACGGTGAAGGGTGGCACAGGGCAACTTAATGGGCCATCCAGTCTGGGTCTGCGAGTCCGCTGCGTGTGCCTTGCATCTTCATTTGTCTGTGGTCTTTGTGCGTTGAAGCACAGCGGCAAAGCTGACATGCCTGCAAGATTGCCATGGCCGAGGAGTCGATACCAAGAGCATGGATTACAGACCTGGCCGCCCCTCTCAGACGCTCGGCCGACATCCCCCGAATCGTCGGTAGGTGATGCGAGCGGTGAGAGAGAGCTGCGTGGCGGCCACGCCCGATGCCAGGAGAACAAGGACGCTGGGCTCTCGGGACGACCGGGGACCACCTCCCCCAGTCCCGCAGGGGCACCGGGCCACACTTTGGATTCCTGCCGCGGCGGGTGACTGGGGGCGGCAGCGTGGAGTGCCGATGGTGCGGCGGCTGCGACCCGCTGGCATTGTGGTACTCCCCGCCGCGCCTGCTGTTACTATGAGGGCGCCTGGGCCGGTGCTGTGCCCGATATGCTACGCGAGCCTCGCGGGCTGCTCGCAGCTGATTTGTCGCTTTGCATTTCTGTGCTCCTTCGTATACTTGCTTACTCTTCTCTTTTGTTGCTGCCCTGTTGCTCCTTTTCTGTTCTATATCTGTCGATCCTACAGCCGCTACTGAGAACGCTTCATAGCTACGTGCTGGTCTCGGACTGGGACCAGGAGGCAGTAAAGGAAAAAAAACGCATCTTGAGAAGGGCGCGTTTATTTTCTCTGGATACTGCGCTTTTAGTGAGAAGTCGCGAAAATGACCGAGCGGCCGTGGTGTCCATCCCTTAGCGCTCATCTGGATGCCACAGTCTCGCCACGATCCAGAAAGGCAGGCGTCCGTGCGTGCAGTGATTGTATTCACAGAGACGTTTTTTCAGCTAAAAGGGGTGCCTCCGTCGCTGCCAACAGCAGCGTCTCAGCAACTCATGCTGCCGAGGCGCTGACAGATGCTTTTCAACGCCGATTTCATCGATTCGACGCCGCTATTGTTTGCTCCAACGCGAACCGTTCCTTATGGCCTCCTCACATTGGTGTTTCTACGCCGTTTGTTGCCGATTCTGTGCTGTCTGGAGACGCGGTGGTGTGCCTCGATGCAGTAACGATGGAGGAAACACCCTTAAGTGCATCGGAGCTCGCTATCCCTTCCAACGCCATTGACGCCTTTTTGTCCATTCAGGCGCGCCGTTCTGCTGATTCCAATGGACTTTTCGCATTTGATGAGGTGGAAAAGCTCGTTGTGTTGCCTTCCACTGATGTTATTACATCGCTGAGCGAGATAATCATGCCTCTCATGAACTGTAAGCCAATGATGGACCGACTGAGAGGACTGGTTGCATGCGGAGCTTCGGCAGCGACAGCGAATAATATCCTTGCGCAGTTTCTCGGCGCTTCGTTAAAGCTGGAGGAATTGTGTTTAGTGGACTGCACGCTCACAAATACTGCCGCCGCACTGGTGGAGGCCGTGACGAGAACGGAGATGAAGTGCTTAAGCCTCGAGCGGAGCAATCTCGGGGTTGGCTCTGCAGACTCGGATGGTACAGGCCTCGCAGCCTCATTTTGCGAGGCTGTGAAGGTAAACAAGTTTCTTACGTCACTAAACCTCGCCAACACAAACTTGGACACCGATTTTGTTGTTGCTCTCATTGACGCCCTCATAGAGTCTGACACCAAACTGTTACCTGAAGACTTGGGAGAGGACCCCGAGGAGGTCACAGAGTGGTCCCTTGAGGGGAGGATTAATGATGCCATGTTCATTAGTGGTGCTGGTCCAGATGAGGGCAACGCCGCTCTGACTGACGACGAGACTGTCAGCGACGACGATGATGCTACTCCATCACCGGACGCCAGCGAGAGTGGCGCGAGCGAGGGCGCGACTGGTGACAACGAGAGTGACGACGAGGAGGCAGGTGTCGACATCGAGGATGAGGACTGTTCTGAGGAAGACGAGGAGGCTGACCACATGACCAAGGCACAGGAGCAGCGTGAGCGCCAGGAAAAAGAGCAGCGTCAGGCCCAGCAGAAGCGCATTCGGCAGCAGCTGAAGGTGTTTTCTCAGAGTGAGGTGCAGGAGCGTAGCAAGCTCGCTCACGAGTACTGTCAAGAGCTACGGAACGTCGTTGCCGCCAACAGCGACTCAATCGCCAATCGTCGAGCCGCTGAGAGGCAGCAGAAGAAAGAGGAGTATTGCAGCCGCCGTAGTGGCTGGTCGCGACTGGAGAAACTGGTGCTGCGTGGAAACCAGGTCGGTGACCGCGGGTGCAAGCGACTTGCTTGTGTACTACGCGATGAAGTGCCGCTGTCAGAGGACGAGGCGACACAGCGTCTAGAAGCGATCAGTGCCATGCGGGACAGATTTGGGGAAAGGCTCGGTGCCGCCCGCAGTGGTGTCGTACGAGAGGAGAAGAAGGCATGGCGGGCGCTGCTGCGGAAGGCGCAACGTGAATCGCCAGCTTTCGTCATCGCTCGCAGCACGAGCATTTCCACTGCTCTATCGGACCTGGACGAGGGGGATGAGTACGCCAAGGAGGCACCGCCCGTGTTGCTTACCAATGTGGAGCGACCACATAGCGGCAGTAGCAGCCTCGATGAGGACCCAGCTTCGGACGGCGACGGTGACAGCAAGGGCTCTAATGACTTCATCTCAGAGGAACAACGGGAGTGGCAGGAGTGGGCCGCCCAAGCGCTGCCGCATGTATCTGTTGCTCTCACGAAGAAAGGCATGTCCACGATTCGCGTCATCGATGTGGGTAGCTGCGGCATCAGCCGAAACGGGGTGCAGGCCCTAGCCGAGGTGCTCAAAGCAAATAAGGTGCTAGAGGCGCTGTGTTTGCGTCACAATCCGATCGGCTCTAGCGCACCGGAGAAGAAACGCGTGCAACCGGTGGATGGTGTGACGATCTTTCCGGAATTCGCTGAATTTGCTGAAATGCTCTCCGTGAACCGTGTTCTTTGTCATCTGGACATGGGCTACTGTCACCTGCACCCCGATGATGTACGGGCGGTAGCCGAGGCATTGCGCCAAAACACGTCTATGATTACCCTAATCCTGGATGGGAACCAGCTTGGCGTTGACGAGGCGTATGAGCAGCAGAAGTACGCACACTCTTATATCTACGAGCTATGGATGGCTGCGGCGCGGCCGGGCAGCACGCTGTGCAACCTCAACATTAGCAACAACAACATTGCCGCTTGTCTGTGGCAGGAGGAAGTGGCGGCACTGGCCGCTGTATGTGGCCAGCTCACCTCTCTTTCGCTTTCTCATGTGGGCTTACAACTTCGCCATCTCCAGGCCTGGTCTGAGGCACTTCCGCCAGCGGACGCGTCCTATAGCCCGACCGTACGGATCCTGCACTTGGCTCGCAATGAGCTTGCCTCGGAGGTGGATGGTGCAGCGCTGGGATTGCTCTTGAGACACTTTACGGCACTCGAAGAGCTGTCGGTGGAGGAGAACTCCCTACTCGGCTCGAGCGGGATGGCTGCTGCGTTGGAATACCTGCCGGTCACAATGCGGCGACTCAACTGCACCGCGACTGGCTTGACCACCCCCAGTGTCGGCGCCGCGCAGAACCCGGTACTGCCGGTCGCGGTGGCCGAGAAGCTCACGTGTTTGCTGCTCGGTGACGTAGAGGCCCCAACGGTGGCGGGGCTTGGTGAGTGGGTGACTTTTCTGAAAAGAGTTGCGCCACATCAGCTGCAGTTCCTCTCCCTGTGGTCCCGTGGAATGGCAGACAGGGAGGCCGATGTTATACCACTCCTACTTGACTTGGCACAAACGTGCCCGTCGCTGCTTCACATAGACAGCGGCTTTCAGCCGCAGTTTCACACTTCCACTGCCGCCAGCAGCTGCTTTGAACAGGTGGAGCGACTTCTTCTCCCCCGTCGCATTCAGTGTTCCGCGCAGCAGTGCAAGGCCTAGTAGTGACCACCACCGTGTCGTCGGAGCGCGCTCTACCAACAATATGTATAGTAATGTGAAGTCTTTTTCTTTATTAGGTTGGGAAACGAATATTTTGGCTGACCCACTTGGAGGGACAAGGGGAAGAAACAGTGACATGTGCACAGCCGCATCCAAAGCCATGTGCGTTTGCGGTGCTTCGTATGCTGTTCTTCTTCCGCTTTGAAGCAACAAGAAGATCAACGGCGAAAGGAAATCACATGTTTGCTGAACTGACACACAGCACGGCAAACATGCAGGCGTTTGCGCCAGATTTTTCACGTAGAACCTCGTTCGACGCGGTTGTGTCCACCAGCTGTCTGTGTACCGCTCTCGGGTATTCCCTCGAAGTGGCACGCAAGCAGGCAAGAGGAGAGAGAAAGGCATTGTTTGTCTCGATATCCGATTTACCTGAGCCCTTGGCAGCGGATCGATATTTTGCCGCTCCTGTTTCTACATTGCCTTTGCTTCCATTGCGTGCATTCTTTATTCTGCTCTGTTTATTATTTGTTTTCTTCCACTTCCTTTTCTTGAAATGCTCTACTGTGTTTCTCTCTTT
Source organism: Leishmania lainsoni (assembly GCA_003664395.1). Lineage (NCBI taxonomy): Eukaryota > Euglenozoa > Kinetoplastea > Trypanosomatida > Trypanosomatidae > Leishmania > Leishmania lainsoni. The sequence goes on along the minus strand of RAIA01000133.1, from coordinate 168,843 downwards.
ACTGATTCCGCCGTTGTCTCTCTTTGTGGTTGGGGACTCAGGGGCCATACAGAAGTGCAGCACACGAGGAAAGGACCAGCCGCAGAAGCCGGAGCAACATCGACCGTGCTTAATGACCGCAAAAACAAAGAAAAAAAGAAACGATCCTCATATCGGTGACCAGCCGCACAGAAGACACGTTTCTCATTGACTCTCCTTTGGTGTGCAGTCTTTGGACTCGGTCTAGGGCAGGGCTTTCTGCTCAGTGAGCCCCGTATTGGTTTCTCGAGCGCGTCATCATGACTGGTAAGTGTACCTACGTGACCCTGAGTAATGGGGTGCAAGTGCCCCAGCTCGGCATCGGGACATGGGAGGCGAAGGATGGTAGTGAAGTTGTTCAGAACATCAAGTGGGCTGTCAGCGCTGGCTACCGTCACATCGACACCGCGCACTTCTACAGGAACGAGAAGGGCGTTGGCCAGGGAATTAGTGAGTGCGGCGTGCCGCGCACTGATATATTTGTCACGACGAAGCTGTGGAACTACGACCATGGCTACGACAACGCCCTCGCCGCCTTCGAGAAGAGTCGCCAGGCTCTTGGGGTGGAGTACGTGGATTTGTACCTTATCCACTGGCCGGGGCCAAATCGCTCGTACATCTCGACGTGGCGTGCCTTCGAGAAGCTGTACGAGATGAAGAAGGTGCGCGCGATTGGCGTGTCCAACTTTGAACCGCACCACCTTGATGACCTTCTGGCAAACTGCAAGGTACCACCGATGGTGAACCAGGTAGAGATGCACCCTCACTTTCAGCAGAAGGCGCTCCGCGCGTATTGCGCTGAGAAGAACATCGCCTTGACAGCATGGCGCCCGTTGGGCAAGGGTGCCCTACTGGCCGAGCCTAAGCTTGCAGAACTGGCGGAAAACCACAAGAAGTCTGCAGCGCAGGTTATCATTCGCTGGCTCATCCAACTCGGCGTGATCGTCATCCCCAAGTCCAGCCACGAAGAGCACATCAGGGAGAACTTTGACGTCTTCGACTTTGAGCTTTCACAGGAAGACATGCAGGCACTCGAGTCAATGGACAAGAATTCGCGTATCGGCTTTAACCCTGAGTCCTTCTTCCCAACTGAACGCAACTAGGGAGAGGGGGGAGTCTTTTCGACTCTTTCCCCCTGGCGCGCGTTCTCACTGCTCACATCACCGGTGTAGATGAGTGCGCACGTGAACATGCACGATTGTGTTTGTGTGGGGTGGGCGCTACATTCATCACGCGCACATTAAGACGTGCTCTTTTTGTTTAATTTTTGCCTCCTTTCCTCTCTCTACCTTCGAGCCCCCCCTTTTACTTTCCCTATGTTGCTAACCTACAGCGGCTACTACTGTGAAACGAGGACGAAGGGAAAGCAAGAGGCATACGAGAGGCAGACAACAGTGACGACGTCGGCACGCTGCTCTTTTTGCGCCTCTGTACTGCAGTGCTTCATTTGCAAGGGAGAGAACAGCGAAGTCACACCTGCGGGCTTTGCTTCTGCACGTGCATTCCGTGGAGCCGGGAGATCGACTGCATAGGCCGCAACAGCAACAACCACGCAAGTAACAAAGACAAGGAGAGAGGCGCATTACGTGGTCTCCTTGGAGACCAGCGCCTTCTACTCGCAGGTTCGTGTTCTCTGTGACCTCGGCGTGTATCGAAACACACACACACACACGCACACCCACGGATTAGGATTACCTTCCTTGCGGAGGTACTCCTCTTCTCTTTTCATCCTTTACTAACCCCCTCCTCGTCACGCGAAAACCCCCCCAAAGGGCGGTCGATATGACAGAGCAGCACACCTCTCGCCCCCAGTCTCTCCCTGGGATCTTTTTTTCGGGGTGGGGTGTGCGTTGTTCTACTCTCTAACCCTTCTTGGTCTCAGACGCTCGGCCGACATCCCCCGAATCTTCGGTAGGTGATGCGAGGCGGTGAGAGAAGAGCTGCGTGGCGGCCACTGCCCGATGCCAGGAGAACAAGGACGCTGGGCTCTCGGGACGACCGGGGACCACCCTCCCCCAGTCCCGCAGGGGCACCGGGCCACACTTTGGATTCCTGCCGCGGCGGGTGACTGGGGGCGGCAGCGTGGAGTGCCGATGGTGCGGCGGCTGCGACCCGCTGGCATTGTGGTACTCCCCGCCGCGCCTGCTGTTACTATGAGGGCGCCCGGGCTGCCCGAGGCTGAGAGCACACCTTGTTTTGCCCTGTGGCCGTGCACGCAGTGATGTGCTTACGCGCATCCCGCTCGCGCTGCATGGACTCCGCCGCCGTGTGTACCCCGCCGCCCCCTATGGCCCCTCCGAGCAAGCTGCGTGCTCTTTGCGCGCATGCACATGGTTGTGCCCGCCCTCCCCCCTGCTTGGCACACCTCGTCCTGTCAGAGGCGTGCGGGCGCCGGAGGAGGTGTAGCGCCGGTGCCGCCACAGGCTCATGGCAGCGTCCCGCCTGTCGAGGCACACGCGGGCAAGCCATCCAGAGACGCTCCCGTGACGTGGACGGAAATGGAAGAGGGACCCAGCGTGCGCCTGTGTGCAGCGTGCGGCACCTCCCACGTCCGACCGAGTGGGTCTTTGAGGCTGCATGGCTCGACTGCATGGCGAATGCGCCCCGGCCTTCACCATGGCGTCCTCGAGACTCCTCCGCGGAGAGTATCCACATAGTACTATGGATGCCGGGCCTTTAAGCGGCCGAGGGTGAGGTTTGGCACGCAGACGGGGTGGAATGCAAAAAGGGTGTAAAGGCAATGAAGGACTCTCAAGAGGTTGAGTTGGCAAAGGGTCCTGCCCTGTCTACTTCTTAATTGGCATCCCCTCGATGCAGCTGTGCGGGGACGAGAGAAGAGGTGCGGCGCCTTGGTGGTGAGTTACTCCGTTGTTATGAGTCTGCTCTCTCTTGTTCTAGACGTATTGCACGCAGAAAAAAAGCACGACGTTCTCCGCGGAGCTTTTCGGGAGGAGCAGCGTGGAGAATGTGTAGTGGTTTTCTATGGTGCCACTCTGACGTTTGCTGTACGTCTTCTACCGTGTGCGCACCTCAGCTTTGCACCTTTTCTTATTTATACACGACTCTATTTTTCTTCAACTGCGTCATTTTGTCCTCCCTGCTACCTCCCCCGGCTTTGCGTTTCATCTGTGCTCTGCCTCAACTTGTTTTCTTCCATCGACGTCCCCCACATACACACGCGCATGCACATGCACACAGTTAGTTCCCAATGGCTGACGTTCTACCTGCTGCGAACCCCGTCGCCGAGGCCCCCCGTGCTGAGCGCGGTTTCGGCCGTGGTCGTGGCGGTCGCGGTGGTCGCGGTGGCCGTGGCCGTGGCCGCGGTGGTCCAGGTGAGGAGAAAGAGTGGGTCCCGTGCACCAAGCTGGGTCGCCTCGTGAAGGCGCGGAAGGTAACCTCTCTGGAAGAGATCTTTCTCTTCTCGATGCCCATCAAGGAGCACCAGATCGTTGACACCCTCATCGTCGAGGGCCAGCTGCGCGACGAGATGATGAAGATCTACCCTGTGCAGAAGGCTACATCGGCCGGGCAGCGCACCCGCTTCAAGGCCTTCAACGTGGTCGGCGACGGCAACGGTCACATCGGCATCGGTGCCCGCGTCGGCAAGGAGGTTTCGCTGGCGATTCGCGCCTCGATGATTGCGGCCAAGCTCAACATTGTGCCTGTGCGCCGCGGCTACTGGGGTAACAAGATCGGTGAGCCACACACAATTCCGATGAAGGTGACCGGCAAGTGCGGCTCCGTCGCAGTCCGTCTCGTGCCCGCGCCCCGCGGTACCGGCATCGTCGCTGCCCCTGTGCCCAAGAAGATCCTTGAGTTCGCCGGCGTTGAGGACGTGTACACAAGCTCCCGTGGCAAGACCCGCACCCACGGCAACCTGATCATGGCCACTTTCTACGCCCTGCGCAAGACCTACGGCTTCCTCACGCCTGATCTCTGGGCGGACACGGAGCCCAGCCGCGATCCGACGGACGAGCACGCTGAGCTGCTTGCCGAGATGACCGCTGCGTGAGGCGCACACGGGCTGTGCGTCGCGTGCCAAATGGACTACGTTCTCAGTTTTGTTTATGTTTCACCCCGTGTGCTTTGCCGCGCTGGTCTCCCTCTCTTGACTAGTGGTGGATAACGAGGGGCCATCGATTTTCTTTCCTTTCTTATTTCCATTACACACGCACACAGTTGATGCGACTAGAAGCGATGCAGGGTATGCGTGCACCGTGGATCGCAGTTTGCGGTACGCGTTGCCACTGAAGGCGGTGAGAGAAGGGGCGGGGGAGGCTGCTCTCTCCTCCTTGGGAGAGGCGCGCCCTGGCGTGCTGTGTTGTGGCGCCCTAGTTGACCTCTTGTCTAGGAAGCGAGTATGGGCTTTAATCTTGGCACCCCATTACCTTCTCTTCCCTACCCCTTCCAGTGCCTCGACTAGGTTGCAGTTGGCTTCATTGTCATCCTATGAAACGAAAAAAAATACGTTTGGTGCACGTGATAGAATCCCCCTGCAGCCTATTCATTTCTCCCTTTTCATCTTCCGCCACCTATCATGATTCTTTATTGCACCTCACGCTCTTCACGGTGCATTCATAGATGATTAGCGTTTTCTCTGTGCGAGGTAACGCCTTGCTTTCATGCCTCCTTTACAAACGCACATGCCCAGTGCTTATTATTACTCAGTACTTCTTGCGCCGACAGACTACAGCAACTACAGCAGGGCGCTTTTCCGCGCCGGATAGGTTTAAGAGACTGTCCCTGAAGGTACACACACCACACAATAGTCCGTTATCACGCACTCTCGTTTTTTTCCGTTTGGGTATCATTCCTGTACACACACGCCTACTCTTCATTACCGCCACGTCAACACCCGCTGGCCAAACTGAAGCAGCCGCCCCAACAGCCAGACAAGCACCAGAACGCAGAAGTAGAGAACGGACCAAGCGAAGGCAGAGGACGCCACCGACAAGCAAAACATCAGGGATAGACAGAGGGAGCGGCGGAGGGTCTAATTGAGGGCAGCGAATAGCCCCCCCCCCCCCCCCCCGCCGCAGTCATCCACCAGCTCGTTCAGCTCACAGGTACTGTCTTCAATTTAGTTTAGAAACAAGAGCTTGCCGCCAACGAAAAAGACGAAAATGCGGTGTGTAACACACCTACACTGTGTGCGGAGTGTGTCGGCCTTGTCGTTCTCGTTGTGGGGACGGCGCTGGAACTCCACAGTGAATTCTGCCCCAGGGCAGTTCGGAGAGCATGCATTAGGGTCTGATGCTACAGTACTGCCCGGTGTCGACCTTGCTCGTCGCGCCGTCGGCCCAAGCCAGGAGTTCCCGGCCACGTGGAGCGAGGACGAGCCGCTCTCTTCTTCCAACCCACGTGTGTACTGGCGCGAGCACTACTCACTAGACGCTGGAAAGCCGTACTACCACAACATCAAAACAATGGAAGTGACGTGGGACATTCCAGAGGGCTTTGTTACGCGCTTTCCTCGCCTCTATGCATCTAACGGCTACCGCGTGGACGAAAAGGGTGCGGTTTTCCGACCGTCCACGGCTCCCGACGCCCCCGCGGCCGGCACCCCTGGCGCTACAGTTGCAAAGGAAACGGGAGTGAAGTCACTGTCACTGAAGCAGCGACTGGCAACCTACGGTGCAGGCGGGCTCTTGTGGTACCTCATCATCCACAACATCTCCCTAACATGCGTCTTCGCCTGCCTCTACGTCTTTCGCATTGACCTTATTGGCCTTGCCCGCTCGTATGGCTTTGATGTGAAGCGCTCGGATGAGGTCGCGGTGAACGAGAAGAAGCGTCCGCCGTTCTGGAAGACGCTTGTTCTCTCCATTATTTTCAACAAAATGTTAGTACCGTTACACCTTCTCTTCACAGTTACCTCGGCTCCCCTCTTAGTTCACCGTCTTGAGCCAATCGCGACGTCATTGTTTCCCAAAATCGCGGGTTTTGTCAGAAACTTCGGCGGAGGTGCCGCAGCAGGGACGACGGCCAAGGTTTAGTCCACAAGGCCGCTGTTTTGTTCAGCTGCGCCGCGTTCATACTTCACATAGCGGCACTATCGTGCGCATGCCTGTGCGCACTGCCTCTTTTTCTTCTTTTTATTTCAAGTATTCTCGCGTTGGCTGCGTGTTGCAAGACTAGCGGTGCACGAGGGCAAACGCACATGGCGGTATCTTGATGAATGTCTGTCCTGTTTTTCTTGCACGTGCTTCGTGGTGCGCGTGATGGACGTTCTCGGGCTGCGATGCGCGTGCAACCTTGGCGCTAGTGGTATCGGTGCTGCGGCGATGAAACAAACGTAAGGCGACGGGTAAGGAGGCGACCAAGGAGGTTTCCATTTTGTGTTGCAGACTGTCTTTCTGTGATTTGCTCCACTTACTGCTCTGAATCCCGGGGGAGGGGGGCGTGCAGGCCCTTTCCCCTTCCTCTGCCGACAAATGCACGCCAGTAGCCCTCTCCCACCTCATGACAGTGCCGGGTGCCGTTGTTTAATGAGCACTTCACACACACACACACACAGAAAACAAGCTGAGCTCATAGGCGCAAAAGCAATGTATATGCACAGGCCCGGAAAGTAGTGCAACTGCGCAAAGAGAGAGAGAGGGCGTGCTATGTAGTTTTGTAGATATCTACTCGACTCCTCGCACCCGGTGTACTTCCAGTGGGATTTTAGAGAATGACAGAGGTCCCTTTTCTCTCTCTCCGTCTCTCGCACAGCCTGATGGTGGGGGACACCTCAGCATGATGTCAGTATTCAGTGATTCTCACTCCGTGAGGAAGCCACATGACCATTATCTCTACCAGATGCCAAACCTTTTCTGACAGTGACAGACCCAGGTGCCTAGAACGTAGATTGAGTCAGAGCGATGCCTCACTACGCATGTTGGTGGTCAGGTCCTGTGTTGCGTGGAGTAGGAGCGACCTGCGGCATCCCTGTGATGGGTAGAGTGTCAGCACTACTCAAGCGGTATCCTACTCGGGCCTCTCTGTCTACTGGTGTGTGGAGCCTGAACCACCTCAGTGAATTTACGAGGTGGCAATTGGCACACTGTAAGGGCTGTGAGGCGACCTACGGAGCAGGAAGGGGTGGGTAGGTAGAGTTTGGTACAAGGGCTGTGCTGCGATGGCTGGGTTGGCGTCTTGCTGTACCGCATATCTAACACTGCTTTGCCGCACGCGATGGGCTTGTGAGAGGCATGGGGTGGGTAGAGTAGTGCTGAACTCATCTTCTATGGAAGGATGGATACGTTAAAATAAAAAAACGAAGGATTTCTTGCATGGCCTTGCAGATGATATCAGTCTACGAGTGCACAGCGGCGCGCTGACTGACTCAGCACTCTTCCGTTCTCCTCGTGCGTAACCACTGTTTGAGTGAGGGCTTCGCGTCTAGTACGCGATTGATATCAGCCAGCCGAGTCCGCGTGTTTGCTTCCCCTCGCTCTTTCGCCCTCGCGTTCACTTGCTCATTTACTGTTACTTTACCTCTGCCTGCCTGCCTCTTGTATCTCTCTGCTTTGCACGCACAATGCCCTATCCCCCCACGCGCGTATTTCCTGCGCATTGGCATGCGGGTGTTCTTCCTCTCCCTTGACCTCATTACTCTTGCGCACCTCGTTCCCCGCATGTGTATTATGGCTGTGTAGAAACCTACTTCCTTGTTCACCATGACGCACTACTCCCGCAAGCCGCAGGTATCGTCGAAGTGTGCCAAGGCGAAGGTTAGCGACCTCCGCTGCCACTACAAGAACACCTTCGAGACCGCGAATGTGATCAACGGCATGCCACTCCGCAAGGCTCAGCAGCTGTACCGCCAGGTGCTCGCCAAGACCCGCTGCATCCCGTTCAAGCGCTACAACGGCAAGATTGGTCGCACCGCTCAGGCGAAGGAGTGGGGTCAGACGAAGGGTCGATGGCCACGCAAGTCCGTCGTGGCGATGATGTCGCTGCTCAAGAACGCCGAGGCCAACGCCATCGAGAAGGGTCTTGACCCCAACCAGATGGTCATCAAGCACGTACAGGTAGACCAGGCTGCCCGCATGCGCCGCCGCACGTTCCGTGCCCACGGCCGCATCACGCCGTACATGTGCAGCCCCTGCCACGTGCAGCTCTTCATGTCGGAGAAGAAGGAGCGCGTGCCAGCCCCGAAGAGTGCCCCGAAGAAGTAAGAGCATCGTAGCGTACGGAGAGTGATTCTGGTAGAGCCCTCAGGAGGTGGAGATTTCACCATGCGGAGATGAGCGGATGGGGAAGCGAGGTACGAACGTTGGCGTGAGCAGCTCCATGAGACCGAGAGAAATCTGAGCGATCGAGTAACTTGCTTCTCTGAGCGACAGCAGGGGATATCCTCTCGCTCTTTTCTTCCTCTCGTGTCTCTTTCTTCAGTTTGCTTCTTCGTGGCGTGTGTCTGCGTTCGTAGACTCTTCACCGCAATTACTTTTGGGCTGGATAGTGCGTCAACTCCGACACTCAGGTGGCCACTTCCTGTCTTCAGTTCTTCCGACTTCCCCACACGTGCACTGAGCTCAGCGTCGAAGAGGTTTCTTTGCTTTTCTGTTTTTCTTTCTTTCGTACTTTCACGCATTGAAAAAGAGCAAAAAACAAAACAAAACGTGTACGACAGAAAAGGCCGGAGCAAAGGACACGAGCGCAGCTGCATGACGCAGAAGCGAAGCGTATCCTTTCTCCATCTCCACCTCCTTTGTCTCTGCCGAGTGCGTCCTTGTGCTCATGTGCGCGTGTGCACGTTGGCGCCATTTCCCCCACTGCAGTTCACGGTGGGTCTCCGTCAAACATGGGAGGCTGCACCCCTGCAACGTCCTTGTGCTGCCTGCTATTGTGTCGACTCGCCTTCCTGCCTGAGTCTGGACCCCATCCCTCTCCTGCACGAGTAAGACGAACGAAAGGAGCGCCGACATGTGGGGAATGGGGCAGCTCGAGAGAGGAAGGGGTAGCGACACCCTTGGCACAATATGATAATCGTCTGTGCGTAGCGCTTTGCCACCTCTTCATAATTTCTCTTGAATCTTCATCTCATCCCAATTTCTGCGTCTAGCACTGATTGCCACCCGTTGTGTTGTCTGGCACTGTTGCGCCTCGCCTTACACTCCAACACGACACCACCCCACGCTACGCTGTCCAGGCCAGCCTCTCAAACCGTCTCATTGGCGCTCGCTTGTTTTCTTCATTTGCGCCCTTGCTGCTCCTCCTTCACTTCGGGCGGTGTACTCTATGTGGTGACGTCCTCCTTACAGAGTTCATCGGTGCTCCCGGATCACAGTCTCTTTTTTCGAATTCTTGGGTTGCTGCGGAGTCAGCCATGAGGTCTACTGATTCGCCGCCAACGATCCACCCACCGGTGGTCGAGCGCTTGCGCATCGCTGTCCGTGAGCGACCGGCATCGGATGAGGAGACGCCGTTGACACAGGTGCAGCTCCGCACCGATCAAGACAAACTCATTGCCTTTGCCCCACATGCTGCAGATGGGCTCATGTACGACTTTGACTACTTTTACCCACAAAATGCGCGCCAGAGTGACGTCTTTCGCACTATTGGACTCGAGATGATCGACTTGGTCATGGGCGGGCTCAGCGCCAACTGCATTGCCATGGGCTACGCGGAGACGGGCAAGACCCACACACTCTTTGGAAGCCCGAACGAGTCTGGGCTCATCCAAGACACTGTGCGGGAGCTCTTCCGGCGACTGGAGGCGCAGCAGGACACGCATGAGTACAGCGTCGGCTTCTCGTACTGGGAGATGAACTGCAACGGCGTCCATGACAATCTTGCGATTGACGAGGCAGCGTTTGCAGACGGTAGCGCTGCAGCGAGCGGCACCGCACGCGACCACGCTGTCTATCGCGATGGCTTTGGCCGTCTGTACCTCTCGCATGTGGCAGAGATACCAGTGAAGGACTTTGGTGCCTTCGAGGCGCTGCTGAACCAAGGTAACGAACGTCGTGTAAGGCGTGGCTACGCTCGACAGTTTCGCTGGCATGGGTTTGTGCAGCTCTCTCTCATGACCCTTGACCGACACGCTGGTGAGCAGTGCGTGCTGCGTCGTGTGACGTTTGTGCACACAAAAGGCCCAGAACGAGTCGGCGCCAATAGAGCACCAAAGCAGGTTCTGCGGGAGGGCAGCCAGGTGAATGTGAGTAGCACGTTGTTGAATGCGGCAGTTATTCACTCGCTCGAGTACCGCGTCAAGCGGGTTGGTCAGTGCCGCACCCAGGCACAGCTGCACCGCCTGATTCAGCGAAGCGAGTCGTTTTTCATGGAGTGCCGCTACACACAACTGATGTCGCAACTCATGTGCGGACATGAGGCGTGCTTCGTCATAGGCTGCGTGGACCCTCTGTCGTACAGTGAAACAACCGAGATGCTAGAGAATCTACAGCTGTATCGCAACCTGGTAGCGGCCTGCGTGCCAGTGTTGACGCTGTCGGAGCGCGGACGACTGCTGCAGCAACTGCGCGCCATGGAGACGGCGATGGGCAGGGAGGAGGTACTTCAGCTGATGCAACTCGGTACGTCTGGACGCCCCCGCACTGAGCAGGAGGAAGCTTTAATCGCCTTGCGCGGTCAGTTGGAGGTGTGGGGTGGAGGCAACGCAAGTGTGGAGCAGCAGAGCTGTACTTTGAAGGATACGCCTACGCCCTGTGGCGTCGATGTTGATGACCGTAGCACCCGCAAAATCGTCTTTCTGAACCCCGCCAAGACGGCCACCTACGAAGGACAGTGGAAGGGCGCCTTGTTTGACGGATTCGGCGAGCACATCCAGTCTAACTTCAAGTACCGCGGTGAGTTCCGCAGCGGCAAGCGTGAGGGACACGGGGCCCTTTTCCTGCGCGACGCCAGAGAGAGTCCGTATCGTCGCGTGTACGAAGGCGAGTGGCTTGGCGGGCGGCGCGATGGTCGTGGAACGCAGTGGGGCAGGGACGGGGAGGTCTATGAGGGTGACTTTGCCGCGGATGAGCGACATGGGCTGGGGAAGCTGTACCTCGCAAACGGGGACGTGATCAAGGGAAACTTCAGCCACAACAAGTGCGAGGGATGGGCAGTGCTAGAGCAGAGAAACGGTGATTGGTTTGAGGGGTACTGGGCGAGCGGCGAGCGCGAGGGCCCCGGTGTGTGGCACTACGTGAGCCGCCAGCGGTGCCTGCGCGGTGAGTGGCATCGCAACGTGGCGGTGCTAGGCACCATGGAAGATGACCCAGACAAGATCGACGATAGCACTGGCCCTTTCATTCCTCGCCTGGGGCTTCTGAGCAGCGACGACATTCTTGCGCAGCAGCGAAAGCGACTCATGGAGAAGCGCCTCTTGGAGTTCGCGGCGGCTGGGAAGACGTGGGTCGACTACGCCACGATGGACAAGAGGTGCGCCGTCCCGACAGCTGCGGCAGCGACGCCAATGGCTGCCAGCGAGCATGCCGTTACTGCTGACGCTCAGTCCATCTATGGACTGGAAATTGAGTAGAAGGTGGAGGCGAGAGGGACGGTAAGGTGATCAAAACCGCCCGGCGACGCACCGCCGCCGCTGCTCTTTTCATTCCCCTCTAAATGTCCCCTCGTTGCTGTTCTGCTTGTGCGTTGTATATGTAAGAAAGGGAGGGAGGCGCGCTGGCACAGTGGAATGATGTAGGCAGCTCGGCTTCATGTACAGTAGGCGTGGTGTCAGACTTCTTATGCTTTGCCTTGGTGTTTTTCTGCACTACTGCTCTTTGTGTGCCTCTCGCGTGTGCGAATCATCTGTGCTTCGTACAACACGAGAGTAGCATCTCATCTTTACAGGAAAAAAATATATATATATATATACGTTGAGGGGGAGAAAGGGAGGGCGGTGATGGCGCTTTTTGTCTGTGTACGGTGCCACCGTTCTTGTGAGACCGCATCGCACCAGCCAAGAGCCAGAGACGCAGCACACTGTTGTCACAGTGTGCCGTGGACGTGGGTAAATGTGCAAAGTCACAGCACCGGCAGTAATGCAGCTTTCACCTTCTGAGCCGCGGAGGCAGCAGGTTGGAGGATTTCCAACCGTCGCTGACAAACGGGATTTCTTTCTCGCGCGCTGTGTGAGAGCACCCACACCTGCATTCGGCGTCGTACCATTCGTCGCGTATGCGTGAACCTGTGTTTCCTCTCCATGGCCCTCGTCGTCCACACATCGTTTGCTCCGAGTTTTCTCCTCTTTGCTTACCTTCGTCACCTTCTGCACCGTTACCCCTTATCCTTCGCCCATGTGCGTCTGCGTGTGTGTGTGTGTGTGTGTGTATGCCGCTTGTGGCCTGTTTGCATGTCTCTGCGTATGTGCGTGCGCGTCGCTTTCCATTTAACCTAGCGTATCACAGTAGTGCACCAGCGCCCATATCATAGGAAGGACAAAGAATACGAACGCATGCTTCAGTGGTGCATCCTCTCTATTTTGCTGTGTCTCCTTCGCCCCCTCTGCAAACAATGGAGTCTCTGTCTCGACTGGCCTACGGACCGTCGCCACCGCCGACCGATGTCAAGGGTCAATCACGAGGCCGCAGGACGGGCAAAACGCAGCGCGTCGCTCCTCCGTCTGCTGCGCGTGCTGACGCTTCCCACGCCGCCACCACACCGCATCGTAAGAGAGAAGCGAGGCTGCTTGTGGAGGAGTACTGGCAGTCGGTCTGGCACTCCCACCATGACTCGCCGCTGTACCACACCTACTCGGATCGCTACGGTGGCGCCAAAGGTATTCCGTACGCTTCGCGGAAAGCGGTGCAGGGCGGCAGTGCCGCGGGGGGTCGTGGCACCATTGGCTTCGGCGCAGAAGGTTACAGCACGAGTGTACCAGACTGCTTGGCTGCAGCAGACACCGCCTTCAGCGATGGCCAACTGGCAGAGGCAAAGACGCAGCTTCAGCATGCCTTTACGGTGCTGCAGAATGACGCCGAACCACGCGGCTTGTTGACTGTGGAGTCTTTGACTCAGTTCCGCGGCGACTGTGCCGAGGACGCGCAGCGGTCGTTCTGGCTGGCAGAGGTACTCCGGCGAATGGGGACGTTGGAGCTCATTCACGGACGCTACGCAGAGGCGCGTGAGTTGTTCAGCGGCAGCATCGTCGCCAGCCCACTCCACTTAGACAGCTACCTTCTGCGCGCCTCCTGTTGCGAGGCGCTTCGGTGCTTCTCCGAGGCGTACGAGGACTACACTAAATACATGAAGATGATGGAGCCCTCGATGGAGGTACTGGCCCACAGCGGCAAGTGCGCCGCCGAGGCTGGCCTCTGGGAAATGGCACGCGAGCAGCTGGGACGTCTGCTCGAGTTGTCGGAAGAGCTGCTTGCGCGTATAGCCGCCGTGCAGGTGCAAGCCGTAGATGGTGCGAGCATTCAAAGCACCCATCGGATGTCTTTGTCTCTGCCGTTCCTCACTAGCGCAGCGTGGGTTGTCGGCTCCCTCAATCAGAACATGGGTGCCGGTGCACCGAGTCTCGAGCTGCTGCTCAGTGCATGTGCTTTTTACGTTACCCACGCATACTTTTACCTTGGCTACGTTGCCGAGGCCGAGGCGACGTCGGCGGCATCGGCGAAGCCTGCGGAGGCGGCCGCACTGCGTCGTCAGGCAATGTCCCACTACAGCGTTGTGGTACGTAACGTAGACTACGTGCAGTCTTACGAAGACAGCGTGAGCAGGTCGATGGCGGCCGGCGACTACGCACTTGCTCGTCACTTGCTGCGGTATCTTCAGAGGATGAAGCCCGACTGCGCTGGATACTTCCTCGACGCTGCACGGGCGTGCCGCGCAGAGGGCGATGTTCAAGGCGAGCTTCGAGCGCTTTCTGCAGCATTGGATCGCCAGCAGACGAACACTGAGCGCCGCTCCACTCTCTTCGTGCGCGGTGCTGTACACGCTGATCAGCTGCACGGCTGGTCGAGTGCTATCCGTGACTTCACACTGCTCCTCGCCATTCCATCGGTGCAGCAGCCGGCCGCGGAGGCTGGCGGCGAGGAGGTCGTGGTGGACTGGTTCACACCGCTAGCACTAGTGCGACGCGCCGCAGCGTACCGCCATCGTCAAGAGGAAGGTGGTCGTGCTCGCTTGCTGCAGCGCGAGGATGAGGAGGCTGCCCTCGCTGACTATGCTGCGTTTCTTGACGCCCTCGCCAAGACGACCACAGCCACCGGGTGCGACACGGCGTGCGTGCCTGAGCTGTGCCAACCAAAGCACGTTACCGCGGCTCTTCTAGTCCTTGCCAACGGGGCCTATCACCGCCATCAGTATTGCAGTGCGGTTCGGTATTTCTGTCGCGCTATAGCTCTTGGGTGGCATCCCGAGTCATCCACCCCTGTGCTTCTTCCAGCAACTGAGCGACTGGCGGATCAGCTGTACACGTCAATGGCACATCACGTTATGACTGTGTACCCGCCCGGCGATGACATGTTCCGTCTGCCCTATGAGGCACGTGAAGCTACGACCCTGTCGTTCAGTAGCACCCTCACTGTGTCCACTGAGACCCGACGGGGCATGAAACTGAATGAGCGCGGGGGCGCTGGCGGCAGCCGTGTCCCCGGAGCGGAAGGCGAGCGCAGCGGGTTTACGTACCCCCCACTGATGTACCTCATGGTGGATCAGCGCTATCAGCAGCTGCGTGCGCTTGAGCCCACCGTCTTCGCCGCCATCGAGGATGAGTTCCTGGATGTGTGGGAGCCCTATCGTATGGAGGTGGAGAGCTCAAAGATGAGGTCCTCTCCACCCGCGCCTGTAGGCGTGGAAAGCGATGAGACTGGTGTGACAGTCACTGGGGTAGGTGTTGCGGTGTGGGTGGTATTGTGGAGAGGAGCTGTTGGGTGGGGGAATGATATGCGTCTCAATTCATGGTACCTAAGAAGCTCACATCCTCGCTCTACTTGTTTCACACCCCCTCCGCTCCGTCTCGCGCATGATGTACAGTACTAGGGGAGCTGCGGAGCTCGACGACCTTCTGTGTGTCGGTCAGAGCATTGAACGATGCTGCTGCTCGTTTCCCCCTTTTCTTTGCCTTGTTTCCACGCCTGACAAGGCAGTGTCACCTTCTCCACTCACTTTTTTTTCCGCGGTGGCACTCGTTAGCCCGTGCATGCATTGTTCTCTCTGTAGCTCAAAGATACCCCGGGGCCATTATGCCGAAAAGCAGAAGCGAATAGAGAAGAGTCGGCCTGCACTCAACCCACCAAACAATTTGCCGAAGAACAGAGACAAGGAAGTACCAGTGATTGTCTGTATGGGTTGTCTGCTACACACACACACACACACACACACACACACATACGCACATACGCACAGAGGTACAAAGGCGGTGATGGAGAAAAAAAAAGCGGGAGGGGGAAGATGCCTGTGTGCTCTTTCCAGCGCCGGCATCGTTTGCCTTGTTGCAGCACCTCTGTGGACATAGACGTGGTCGTCTCCCTCCTCGTTCTCGTACTTCTAGAGGCAGCTCAGCACCCTCTTCCCTCCCTCACATTTCCATAGCCACTACGGAAAGGGGGAGGGGGAATATGTGCCCTAACTGGTCGGCTCTCGGCCCTTGCTTCTTCCCCCCACCTCTAGGTGCGCCCCTCGCCATAACGTTCTTACTCCCTCTTCACTTCTTCGACCTCTTCACTCTTTCTTGCCTTTACAAACACACCCACACATGCCCATACACGAAGTTCACCTTTGTTTTTTACTTCCCTCCTCTTAGCAGTTAAGTCCTCTTTTCTCGTTGCCTGCAAAAGAACCGATTCCTCGTCCTCTTCCGCAGACAATACGACACCCCAACCGCTCCCTGCCTCGCCTTCTCTCTACTTCCTCCTCTCATTTCCCCCCGATCGGATTCCACACTTTTTCTACGTAGGAATCATGTACAAGGACCAGATATCACCTCAGCAGCAGCAGCAGGAGCCCTCTTCTGTTGCTATTGCAATGGGCGGACATGGCGGCTATCAGCAGCCCATCCGCCAGTATGGCGGTGGCAACCGCGGCTTCAACGATGGCCAGGCCGGCTACGGTGGCGGCTTCAACCGCAACGGCGGCGGCGCCGGCTTTCGTGGTGGCTTCGGCGGTGGCATGCGAGTCCCGCAACGTGAGTACGGCGGCAACAACCACTACCACCGCGAGGAGAAGTCCGAGGAGGAGATCTTCAAGGAGCACACGCCTGGTATCAACTTTGACCAGTACGAGGCGATTAAGGTGTCCATCGCCCGAACGACGTGGAACCAGCGGAGTCGTTTGCCACAATGGGGCTCTCCTCGGCACTGGCGGAGAACGTGAGCCGCTGCCGCTACCAGAAGCCCACCCCTGTGCAGAAGTACGGCATTCCATGTGTGCTGAAGGGCAGTGATCTGATGGCGTGCGCCCAGACTGGCTCCGGTAAGACTGCCGCCTACCTCATCCCAGCCATTAACTTCATGTTGGTGAACAATCTCAACCGTGCCAAGCCTACAAACAGCCAGTCCGCACCGTCTGCGCTGGTGCTGTCGCCGACGCGTGAGCTGTCCATTCAGATCTATGAGGAGGGCCGCAAGTTCACTTACCGCACCGGGATTCGCTGTGTTGTCGTCTACGGTGGCGCAGACCCACGCCACCAGATTCACGAGCTGACACGCGGCTGTGGTCTGCTGGTGGCGACGCCAGGCCGTCTGTCTGACATGTTTACCCGCGGCTACACGCGCTACTCCGACGTCCGCTTCCTCGTCCTTGATGAGGCGGATCGCATGCTTGATATGGGCTTTGAGCCGCAGATCCGCGCCATCGTCCAGGGCCCAGACAGCGATATGCCGCCGCCGGGTGAGCGCCAGACCCTGCTGTACTCAGCCACTTTCCCAAAGGAGATTCAGCAGATGGCCCGTGAGTTCCTATACCGCCACTACTTCCTGCAGGTTGGTCGTGTGGGCTCGACTACCGAGAACATTACCCAGGATGTGCGCTGGGTTGAAGACATGGACAAGCGTGGCTGCCTGTTGGAGGTGCTGAAGGAACACCAAGGTGAGCGTGTCCTCGTATTCGTAGAGAAGAAGCGCGACGCCGACTATCTGGAGCGCTACCTACGTCAGAGCCGCATTCCCTGTTCCTCCATCCATGGCGACCGCGTGCAGCGCGAGCGGGAGGAGGCCCTCGACATTTTCAAGAGTGGTGTGTGCCGTGTGCTGGTGGCGACCGACGTCGCTTCGCGTGGTCTTGATATCCCCAATGTCGCGGTGGTGGTGCAGTACGACCTGCCGAGCAACATCGATGACTACGTACACCGCATCGGCCGTACGGGTCGTGCTGGCAAGCGCGGTACGGCAATCTCCTTCTTCAACGAGAAGAACCGCAACGTTGTCGATGACCTGATCCCGCTCTTGCGCGAAACGAACCAAACAGTACTGCCCGAGGTGCAGGCGCTGGCCAAGAAGCCTAACGTGCAGAACCAGCCTCGCGGTCGCGGCCGCGGTGGCTTCCGCACTGGGGGTGGCTTTGGTGGTGGCTTTGGTGGTGGTTTCGGTGGGGGCTTCGGCGGTCGTGGCGGATACCG
Source organism: Leishmania lainsoni (assembly GCA_003664395.1). Lineage (NCBI taxonomy): Eukaryota > Euglenozoa > Kinetoplastea > Trypanosomatida > Trypanosomatidae > Leishmania > Leishmania lainsoni. The sequence goes on along the minus strand of RAIA01000133.1, from coordinate 151,331 downwards.
CGGCGGCGGTGGCGGCTTTGGCGGCGGTTTTGGCGGGGGCTACAATGGTGGCTACGCCAGCAACAACGGCGGCTACCGACCCCGCGGCGGCTACAGTGGCGGTGGTTACGGTGGAGGCTACGGCGGTGACCGCAACATGCGGTCTGACGTCTTTGGTCAGTAGGTGTAGTAGTAGGACTTCGTGTAACTCTGAGGAGAGCGTAAGGGAGGAGGGACGGCGTTCGTAGGCAAGAAAAGTAGTGCTACGCAGTCACCTTTGCTTGCATGGCACTGCTGCCTCTTCTCTCTATTTCCTCCTGATTCTCGCCATACAACAAAGAGCCGCAGCAGTGGGCTTGGTGTTTTTGCTTATTATACCCCCCTCCCCTCCCTCCCCCTCGTGAGGTACCCCCACTTCTCCCTCAGCGGAGCAAACACGAGGCACTGACTTGAGAAAGGAACGATGGGATCAGAGGAAGGCGGAAAAGGACGGGGCGGCAGGCGGGGAAGAAGCATACATGTCGGTGGCGTTGATGTTGAGGGCGATGAAAATAAAGAGAATAGAGACTGAAAGGGAAAGAAACAATGAGGAGGCAGCAAGCAGACACTTCAGTATATGAGCCAGATTAACGCAGTCATGCATCTCTTTTTGGGTGCTTTGGAGGCCGCCCGCACGCTTTTCTCTTTCTCCTGTCTGTCACATGTGTGATGACGAGCATCAAACGGCTCGTGAGAGAGAGAGACTGCAGAGAGGAATGGATGACAGATTCAAGTCCGAAGCAAGGAAGGAGAGGTAAAAGAGGAGACAGAGATAGCTACATACACACACACACACACACACACACACACGTGACGCGAAACGTGCCGAAGCACGAAATATGTACTATGGGTTGAGAGAGTTAACGCTCAGTGCGCAAGAGGGAGCATACTTTGTTGTGGTCGCGAAGAGCGGGTGAGTGGTGGGGTGTGGGGAATGTGAGGGTGAGGAAGTGCGGGGACGAAGGGGCAACACACGGAAGGTTTGTGTTTTTTTTTGTTCATTCTTCTTCCTCGACTGACGCTCTTGCGTAGTTTCTTCTCCTTCCACCCCCCTCCACCCCCTTTTCTGTTAATGTTTGCTGACGTGAGTTACTCGATGCCCAGCACCATATTCGACTCGCTTGCCGCATCGTTCTGTTCTTTGTGATTTTTTTTCCTCGGAGGAAGACGCGCTCGTACCTCACACAATGTCTCTACCTCCCTGTGCTTAAATGGTGTGATGGGTGTTGTAACAGCCCTCGCAAGAGAGTGAGAGACGTGCGTTGCGAAAAGGAAAGAGCGACTTACACACAGGGAACCTGCGGGAAACGGGAGGGGGGTATGCCGCCAAATGGGCGTCATGTACATCCGATCGAGCGGAGGGAGTAATGCAACAACAAAAAAAAACGAAGCCGAAAAGAGAGACACTTCACACACAGAAAATATCCCCAGTAGACGAAGGCAATTTATAAATGCATGCTGAAGTGAGTGGAGTCTCTCAGGAGTTTGGGTTACCTCTGTGATGCTGTAGTGAGTGTGTGTTTGCCTTGTCCACGTATGTGTGGGCGTGCGCGCGTGCGTCTCTGTGTCTGTTGCTTCCTGACGGCGGGGCGGACTTCTGCATCACTCTCGAGCCAAATTCCGTGTTTCTCCTCGCGCTCTCCCCATCTCTTATTTTTGCTTTTTTCCCATTCTTTCGCCTCTACGCCCCTGCACGATGGCCGTGGGGATGCACGTGCGGGTGTCTCTCTTTTGGTTTCTTTTTTTTTTTACTCTCCTCTGTTCACTTTCTCTCGCTCCCTCGTTTCTCTGTTTTCTTTTTCCTTTTTTCCCTTTTTTCCTTTTCGGATTTCTTTAACGTTCTCAAAGTGTGCTCCTTCATGTGGGCACTTCTCTCACGGTTATATTTTCATCCCTCCCCCCTTTTCCGTCACGATTTTCGAGCAACGTCACACCCATGCCTATCCGGCATGCGTATGCTTGTCTGTGCACTATTCCTTTGTTGAGGCTCCCGAGCAACCCTTTTTCGCTTTCTCTCAGGTTCTCATTGTGTCTTCTCTCTCCGTCTTTGTTTTTTTTTTTAGGTTTCCTTTATTGACCAGCCGTTACGTGGCTTCTCTGTCTGTGTGCGTTTGTGCCTTTGAAAGGCTCATTTACAAACGCCCCCCCCTCCCCTCCGCCCCTTCCTCTGCCTTCGTTTTGTCTGTTCTGGGGGGTTTGTGCGGCCATTGTGTTCTTTCCTATGTGCCCTCCCCCTTCCCCAGTAAGACGATCCGAACCCGACGGTAGTCCGACTCGTTTTCGAGGCTTCTTTTTTGTTTGTTTCGCATTCGTGCGTTTTTCTTGCGTGCTCTCCGTCGCTCTTCCGTCTGCTACGCACTGTTTCTTTTCTCGTAGGCAGAAGATGACAGAGGCGATGGGAAAAGTAGGACCGATGAAAGTGGGAGAGCAGAAATAAGGAAACACCCACAGGTACACATACGCACATGCATATCAAGCGTGATGCCGCGGCTCCAGTCTCGTTTTTTTTTTCTGGTTGTTTTGTGTCCTCTGCGTTCTTTTTTTCTTCTCTTCGCCATCGATCCTATTCACAAACTCTTCACATCCGTGTGTGCAGGGCAGAAAAAGAAGGGCGCAGTCACAGGGGTGTTGATGTAGGAGATGGGTGATGGTGTTGGTGGTGAAGTGCTTGAAAATCAGAGAAAACGAAGAACAGGGCTAATGAGGTAGGCAAGGGGAAAGATCAAAGGCGAAAGGAATGCAAATGAAGGGGGCTCAGCATTGTCTTACTGTGCCAAGAGGAAAATCCCTCTAATTTGTATGCCAACGAGCGATCTCATACACACGCGCGAAGGCTCTCGGGTTTCTTTTTTCCCTTCATACTCCTCTCTTTCTTCAGGTGCTCTTTTTTTTTTCGCTTGCATCCCTCCACCGCCTGCCTTACCCCCCTTTCTTTCTCCTTTACGACTGTGCCTTTTTTTTTTGTTTTTCCTGGCTTGCGCCTCTCTTTGTGTATACGTGCTTGTCTCGCTTCTTCTGGCTCTCTCCAGATCTCTTTTCATATTGACTTCTCGCTGGCGCCTTCACAAAGAAGAGACCCAAACGAACCGCAAAGGTCGAGAAAGGAAGTGATATCATGCCGACAAGTAATATGGGCGCTTTTTCAGACACTCACACACATGCCCGTTCCCACATATCACAGGAGAGCCTGGAGAGCCCACTTCCCCGGAAAAAAAGAAGAAAAAAACAGAGGACAGGATAAAAGTGATGTATACGTAATGAGGCACACAAGGAGAGAAATCCTCCTATGTTTCTTTTCTTTTGTCTCGTTATTTCCCCTTTAAGCTGCTGGATGGACTTCTCTTCTCACCCTCTCCCCTCTTCACCTCTTTTTTTGTGGGGTTTTGTTTGGCGCGCTCTCTGATTTTCTTTCTCGATTTTTGTTTTCCCCTTCTCCTTCCCTTTACTTTCGCTTTACTGTTCCTTTTTCCTTCTATTGGTGCGTGTGCGTGTGGAAGCCGGCACCCCAGCGTATTCTTGTGTCACTCGCTTGAGCTATGTTCGACCCCAGCTTTCCTTTGCTCTCCTCCTCTCATTACTTTCGTTGCCACAGCCACCTCTTTCGTTTTATTATTATTTTCGAGTGAAGAGGCGTGTGTCATCGCCTCATTTTCACTCTCATTTTTCTTTTCTTTTTTTGTTCGGTTGTGTTAACCGGTATTGAGCGAGGCCGTTTTCCATCTTGTCTTTTCTCTATGATCTCTTTTCGCTTGATTCCTTCGCCACAGTCTTTAGCTGTTTTCTGTTTGTTTGATTTTTTTCCTTTGCTTTCTGCGCTCCCCTGTCTGTTTGCGTGTGTACGTTTGTACGCGTAGGTGTGTGTGTGTGTGTGTGTGTGTGCGTGTGGAGCATGCGTCTGCGTATTACTGTCATCTACTCCTCTGTTTCTGCGTTTCTCCCTCCCCCTTCCCCGTAGCTTCATGTCTCTCCCTCGCTCTCTCTTTCTTGTCGTCTGAATATTTACTGAGTACACACTGCGCGTCTTCTCTTATGGCCTGCTGCGTGTGCTTTTCTGTCTAAGCGATGGTAATAGCTTCGCTACTCACTACCCATGCTGTTTCGTCATATGAAATAAAAAGACAGACTCGCTTGCACACTCACGCTCTCTCTCTCTCTCTCTGCGTGTATATCGCGTTTTCTTTTGCTATCGCACAGCTTAGTCGACTTCTTTCAAGTCTCTTTGCTTGGCTTGAACGCCCTTGTCCGCTAGCTTCTCCATCTCTATGTCTTTGTTACTGTTGTACATTGGGTGACCCCGTCCTGTGCGTTGCACCGCCATCGCTGATAGCACGCGTGGGTTGTAGAGTGGTGCACCCTCACTTCGATACCGACAATGGACGCTCCCACTATGGGGGGGGGCTGCGGCTCACGCAATGTGAGTCAAGCAGGAGTGGAAGAGGGCCTTAGAGGTTGTGTGGCGTGTGTTTGTTTGTGCGATTTTTTCCCTTTGCTTTGCGCTCAGCTCTGTGTGTGTTTTCTACGTCTCAACGCGTCGTACTTCGCTGTTTGCTCAGTGCTTCTGTTTCTTACGACTGTACGGCAGACAAACGCATAAGAGAGGAGTATTCAACTGTGCGCGCAGTCACACCCACAGACACACACACACACACACACACGCAGTCACTCTGCGTGATACTCAGGACAGATCCACACGGAGAGCTTTTTTTTTTCGCTTTTCTCTTCTTCAAGAGAGGGCCACGTTGGGCTGGGCAGAAAAAAGGGGGTTTGAAAGTCATCTCTTCCGTTCTCGCTCTTTATATGTTTTAGTGCTTGTCGAGCTACGAGCCAACATACACATCCTTTGAAGAGAAGGAAATGGGGGCCACCACGGCCGTAAACACGCATGCAGTGCACACAAGCGCAGGGGTTTTTTGTTCTTCTTTTCTCAGAGTGTATAGTGTCGCAGGAAAACTGATCGGATCGATGCGGGACCACGCGCATTGCCCTGGCTACTGTTTTCTCCTTCCGTAGCCGGTTGCTGACTCCGCTCTTCGTCGTTTTGGCGCATGCGTGTTTGTGTGTTTGTTTGCCGCAATCGTCAGTGTGGATACGACAACTACACACGCCTGTAAATCCACACAGATGCACATTCACACGCGCCCTACGCAGCCCGAGAGGGATACCCACGACCCTTCATACTCCAGTTTTTCTTTTTGTGTGTGTGTCTGTGTGTATAGCACCTATATATATATATCTATATATACACGTTTGGAGATGAGCTCATTCTCGAACACCGACCGGACACTCTTTCTCGAGTAGACAATGCGACGCAAACGCACACTATAAGGCCTCTTTTTCCCCCTTTCCCTCCTGCATCTTCGTTTCTCTTCTCTTGACATACAAGCTGCTCTGTTGAAGGGCAGCAGTGATACAAGAGGAGCAGGAAAGAGGCCGAGTGGTAAGGCGACGGGATTCGATGCACGCCAGAAAGCAAGTAAACACCGGAAGGAACGCGCCCACGAGTAAAAGAAAAGGGGAAAAAGAAAACGAGAAGTTACCAAAACACATATGCGCAAGCACGTGCACAGACACGCTCTGTCTGTTTTTTTTTGTTTTTGCGTTGTTCTTTTCTCACCAACCGCCGCCCATTGAGTGATAGCCACTACGAGCTCCAGGCCGCACGCTCTTACCCAAACTTTTTTTTTTGCTCTTCGCTGCGGTGAAACACTACCAGCTGCTGTGGTCCGAACAACACACACACACACGTACAACAATAGACGCAGCCACCTCACAGTATAGCGCTTCTTCCACATTGCTTTTGGGGGGTGTAGGGACCTCACCGCTCTTCTTCGCCTCTTTGATGGGCGACCGCGGAGTGGAAAAGGGCAAGTGGCCCTTGCTTATCTTTTTCGTAGACTGTGTGCCTTTGTAGCTGTAGCTGTGCATCCTCGGACGTGTGTGTGTATGCGCGCCCGCCCCTCCCTTGAGGTGTCCGAAGTCTGAGTGGTGCCACCGGTTTCTCTGTTGCACTCACAGCGCGCTTGTTGGCCGTGCTCTACGCATAACCCGCGCACACGTTTTGCTTTGGGCTCTTTCACTGGGCCCATAGAAAGAAGGACAAGCCTACAAGGAAGTCAGAAACAAAGGACTTGAGGGGGTTCTTAAACTATATTTATAAATATATAAATATATCAGCGGCTTCTGATGAAATCGTAGACAGACAAGGATAACGATCGGTCATGATGCTTGTGCTCCTCCCCCCTTTAACCCTCCTTCCCCCCCCCATTGCTTCCCTCCATTGCTCCCTCTTTTCCTTCATTTGTATTTTTTTTTAATGTCTTTCATCCCTCCTTTTGCCGGTGAGGAGGACACGGAAAGAAGCGAAAAATTGGATAGGGAGAGAGCAAAAAGGATACCCACGGAAAGAAAAAAAAGAACAGCACTCTGCACACTTATGTATGCACTTGCCCAGCATAAACTGAGTGGACGTGCTCAATCGACGGCGAACGCCCATCGATGCGCAGGGGAGCATTTTTTTTTTCTTTGGAGCTTTGATTTTTGTGTGAGTCTCTCTGTTTTTTTTTTTCTTGCTGCTGTCGTTGTCGTTGTGCTTATTTTGTTTGCAGGCGTAATACTCGTCTCCTTCACTTCGCTTTTCCTCTCTCCTTCCCTGTCGCCTACGAGAGTACCTTTCCGCATTTTTGTTTCTCTAGCACAGAGGGCTCACACAGACAACCCAGATTGTAGCTCTTAGAAGGACTTTAGTTGTCTCCTCGAAAACTGGCCTTTTTTCACTTGTGTGTTTGTGTCTTCGATTTCTCTCGCTCGGTCTTAATTTACGTCTTTTTCTTTTTCGTTCTCCCGTCTTCGTCTCTCTGTTGTAGCGGCGGGTTTTTAAATTTTGGCTTGGGGAAGGAGGATGAGGAGGGGGCGGTGTGTGTGTTCGCTTGTGTTCGTGTACGTTTGACGCCGTGGTGCCGACGTTTTTATTTATTGTTTGTTTGTTCGTTGATGCTCATTGTGTTGCTCTGTCTACTCCGCCTTCTCTACCTTCTCGTTAGCGCACGCACATTTTCTTTTCGTTGTATCCGTGCGTGTGTGTGACATTGGATCACAAGGAAGAAGAATACCGCGTAGATGATTGAGCAAGAAGAGAGTGAACACAAAATAATATATATACACCACCTCGGATGCTCTCCGTGCATGCTGTGCTACCGCCACACCTCCGCTATGCGTCCTCTATCCCCCTTGAATAGTGAAGACACACGCAGAGGCACACGTGCACAGAACAAAAAAGAAAAACGAGAATAAGTTAAGGTGCGCATATACCCGTCGTTTCATCGGAGCTATCAAAGCGTTGACCACGTTCATATTGAGAGGAGCCGAAGGCGGGAGGGAGGGAGGGGGGATGGCTGTGTTGCCTGCACTCGCGCCAGTCTCCTAGCATTTGCCCCCCCTCTTTGTTTCGCTCTTGTGATCAATGCTTGCCCACTGTACGCTATAAAGAAATGAGAGGAGAGAAAAGAGCGACGACAATAAGCTGACAAGAAAGAGAAGAGTGCTTGTGTGTGTGTGTGTGTGTTCATGTGCGAATGCGCCTCTGTGTGTTTCTGACTCCCTCCCTCAGCGTACGCGAGTGACAATTGGGACTGACCGTTGGAAAGGAGAAAAAGGGCAAGTCTGACTCAGTCACCATCTCTGTGCATTCCAACAAACATACAACGAGCACAAAAGGAAGGCTGAGAAAAAAAAACACCAATCTCATGCAGGCACAGTGTAGAAAAGCAAGAGAAGGGGAGCTACAGCGACACACACACACACACACACACACATACACACACACACACATACACACACACAATTCCTAACAACAAGGACGCCGGACGCTGTCCCGTTCTTTTTTTTCTACGTTTTCTTCTGTGTCAGGTGTCTGACCTTCAGTCATTCCCCCGTTCTCTTCCTTTACTCTCTTTTGGCCCCCCTTTTTTTCCTGAGTGGTGTATTGTGTCTTTCTTTTGTGTGTGTGTGCGCGCCTCTCTCCTGTTCAGTTCTTTACCTCGCATTTGTGGTCTGTGTAGATTCCCTTGTTTATAGCCTCTCTTTCAAGCTTTAGTTTCTTGCTCAGAATATATGTATGCGCGTGTGTGCAGTGCCTTGTGAGCATCTCTGCCGGCCCCCTGTAAAGGAGAGAGCAGCAACAAGAACAAAAAGAGAAACCTATAGGCGAAAGTAGAGATGAAAAGTTGCTGCCGTAGCTTGGCTTATCTGTTCTCTCTCTCTCTCTTAACGATCTTCTTGTCTTCTTCTGTTTACTGATCCTCCCCTCATCTGTGTTCGTTTTCTTTTCCTTTCAAATTGTGTCTCAGTTTGGCGTTTGTTTTTTTCTCTTGATTTTTATTGTTGCATTTGTACACCCCGTCTACACATCCCTTCCCTGCACACTGAGTGCATTTCGTCGCCACTTTCATTTCCACTTCGTCTCCCACGCTTTCCCTGCCCCGCGTCTCCCTCCTCCTCGTCTCTCTGCGTCTGTCATGGGCGCACATCTTATGTCCCCCTTTCTGTGCATGTCTTCACTTGTCTTGACTCGCTCGAGGATTTGATTTTTGTGTGTGTGTGTCGTCGTCGTCGTCGTCGGGCCTTGTCGTGTTTTTATTGCGTCTTTGTGGTGTTTCACTTCCGCCGTCCCCTCTCTATTTCGGTTGATTATGACTGTTGACGTGCTCGGACTTTGCGCAGCATTCTTCCCCTTTCACTCTCTCTCCCTGGGCTGCGTTGTTGTGTGCGCCTCGACGTCGTTTCCTTACTCATTTCTTTTAGTGCAGTTCTGCGCATTTGTCTGCCTTCTGTTGATCTTTGTGTGCCTATGTGCGTGGTGATTGGACTCCATAATGCCTCTGTGCTTTCCATTGCCGCCTCCTTCCTTGTTGGTCTGTTCGGCGTGCACGTCACACACACACACACTGTTGGTTTTTGTTTTCCCTTGTTTTACTTCACATCACACTCAAAGCAGAAAGATGACACGAGTTGAAAAGGGGTAGATACCTGCACTGAGGCCGCGGAGGATTTCTCTTGCGCCACCTCTGTTTTTTCGCTTGCATACCTCCCTCTCTCGCTATGCTGTCCGCTCAATTCGGTGATGTCGGTTGAAACCGCACGACGGAGAGAGAGAACTATAAAGGGGTCCAATAGGCAACATACTTGTGTGCTTCTTCTGCCTGCACATGAGACGAGGCGTGGGGCTACATGTAAGGCGTGTCACGTTCACCGCGGCAGCTAGCGAAGTGTACAAACATTTGGATAGGCAAGAGGGGGAGCTGGGGCACACAGGGTGCGAGGGATATGCTAAGACAGTTCCTATCCCAAAGGAAGAGAGAGGCATCTGGAAAGCAATACGAGCAAAGAGCCTCTTACGCTTCAGCTTCTCTCCTTGAATGCCGAAGACGAAGAGACAAAAACGAAAATCAAAGATGGCCGGATGAGAGGCATTCTGTTTCTCGAGCTGTGGCTCACGTGTCAGAGAAACACCGCGCCTCCTCCCATGCACCCACACACAGACACCATACACATAGACCCCTGCATACACCGACACGGACCCTGATAGAATCTCTTTGCTCTTTTTCGTAGGCTCCTGTTTGTGTCCGTGCATTGATCGAGCTCATGAACACAACAAAGGTATGTACGCATGTTTTCTTCGACCACTTTTTTTGTTTGCTGCTGGTGCACATACCAATGTCTGTGTATGCACAGGCGCGTAATGACACCTCTTGGTGTCCCTGTGTGCGTGTCTGCGGGGGGAGGGGTGAGGTGTAAGATGTGAGATGGGCGTCGACATGTTCTCTACAAAGAAAGAACGCCGATGGCGCTTTTTCATTGTTTTTTTTTCCCTTGACTTCCTCGTTTGTTGGTTTGTTTTGTCCTTTTCGCTTCTCTTCCATTCTACACGAGCTTCTGCCCTCCTCTGTTTCTCTCTCCCCTTAACTTCTCTTTCCTCCGCACTTGCCACACGAAAAAGGCAAGGCGTGCTAGGGCTTTTACTAATTCTTCTTGTTCCTGTCATTCCACGATGTGCCTCTGCTTTCACCAGGAGGAATGTGCAAGTCCACGGATGGGGAAGAGGGGATAGCTAAGAACGTGGAGTGGAGAGGCCTGTAGGAGGAAGAGCGAGTAACGAAGTACAAGTGAAGGAAGAGATGCGAAGGGTTGGGCAGGGGCCCTCTTGTAAGGCGATCCCCCTAATATAAGTCATCAGGGAAGGACCAGAACCAGAAAAAGAGCGCCGCACGCACGTATAAAGAGTGGGTGCTGACTGACTGTTATGTTTTAAATCCCAGCAAGAACAACAACAGCAAAATAATCACTCCGATATATGCACGTAGGCCCACATTCCCCCACACAGCGCTCAGACACCCAATGGAGGCATGAGTGTCCATGAGTGCCAGTGTGTATGGGGATGGCAGCGAGTGGGGAGAGGTGCAAGACATCCCCGCGGTGCGACCTCTCTGTCCCCCTCTCCCTGTGTTTACTGCAGTGCATTACTTCCCACCCTTCTTCACCCCAGCTCGCTGTAGTAGCCCTTTGGGGCATTATTGCTTCCTTTGTGAGGGTGACTGGAGCGAAAGGGGGGGGCAAAAATACCCTCAGCCTTCGGTATAAAGGAGCAAACGTAGCCGCCGCCTGCGCCCGCGCATCACCGTTTGCCTCGACTGGACTCACTTGCAGCTCCACATCACATTTTTCGCAGCCTCCCACTTTCCTGCCCACACCGCCTTTTTTTTCGTTTGCGACTTTCTCTGTCTTTGCTTCCGCGCAGGGACTTCACCCTGATGAGTGTCTCGCCACTGCCGCGGCCATCGGCGCCTCCACTCAATACTCCCCTTATCAAGATAAATCAGCAGACAAACGAGCTCACGCGGTGTGTCAACGGCCACGCTCCTGGAATGGAGAGACGCACATGAAATTAGCATCCACACACTGTCGCTCACACGTGCCGTTTCCATCGGTGCTGACTCTCCCATCCCATCCCTTCTCTACGCTTTCTTTTCTGCCGCAAATTCTTTGAAGTGGCGCCGACTGTCTTTTGTGTGCTTGAATTTCGCCTCTGCATTTTGCTTCATCGCTCTCCCCCTCTCAGCTTCTCACCCGAGGCTCCCGCCACGGCAGTCGCTGTCAGTTTTGTTCTCCTTTCCCTAGTACATGCACCTCTTGCTTTCTCCTTAGCCATATCCTTCGCGCACACGAGGACACTGGAGAGTTCATCATCATCCTGCAAAACACCTTCAACGTTGATACCAGTCTCGTGTTCGAGTACCCCAACATCAAGCGTTATACAGGCATAGTGTGTACGATGCTCGTCTTAACGGGCCCTCGTGCCATGGCGAATCGTGAGGCCGTTGGCCTTACGACCGCCAAGTGCTGCTGGAACTCACCCCCCTATAGTGGACTTCTTCATCGTGTGTAACGTCTACTGAGCCACCCTGTTCAGGTACCTGAACAAGTCGCATTCCTTTTACGATGTGACAAGCCATTTCAAGCGTCACGTGCTCTTCCATGACGTCTTCTCGCATTGCGTATTTAACTTCATGGCTTTCACGACATTGGATAGGCTGGAGACGCTCTTTAGGTACCTGAGCACGGTGTCGATCGTCTTCCCTTACGACACCTGCCGGGTGACCACCGCAATCTTTTTGTGCTGCGCCCGGCAGCGAGCTACTGCTAAAGGAGGTCTTGTTTGACGCGACGCGCTGCATTTTCCAATCTTCCGTGTACGCCTACTCCGAGTGTTCGTGAGGTCGGAGGTGTTTTCATGGCCCCGATTGCGCTGCTCATCCCGCTCTTGCCGGTTTGGCCGATACTGACCTGCTACGCGGTTTGCCTGCATGTACTGTATACCGTACTTTCCTTAGCCTCTACGGCTGTGACGCCGATTTGGCTCTAATTTACGCGGGTCTGCTCATCTAGCGCAGCAGCTTTGCGCTATTCGTAGTCTTGGCAAAGCGATGCCGCAAAGGTAAGCCGAAGTGGTCGTTGACCGCCACCGCCCCTTAAGGGAAGCAGCTGAAGTAAGCGGAGGCCGGCGCGTCGTCACGGTTTCACATGTTCTGCAAGGTACCCGCATCGCACACAGTTCTGCGCAACCCATAAAGGCGAAGGGGAGGGGGAGGGGCACAGTCGCTCACTGCTGTGACAGTTTGCTTGGGTGAATGGTGCTGCTCGTGTGAGCAGACGAGCTCGGTGCCTTTTTTTTCTTCGTTTCTTTCTTTCACTATCGCGTGCGCAGAATTTTTGACCCAAGCAACTGAAGCAAGGCAGGACAACAACGAAAACCGCGTGCTGTGCGAAGGAGTCTACGTGCGAGGCACCCAGAGAGAGAGAGGACAATGCGAAGAGACGTCTTCTTCTGCAGTGTCTTACCGACCTTTGTGTGCACTCTCCTGAGCGCATTTGCATGTTGTTGTCTTTCTTTTTCTCGTGTCGTGTGTATGCACACGCCTGCTCGCGAGTTGATGTGCGGGGCACTGCTACTTCTCCTAGTGATAACAGTTGGTTGCTTGGTTTCTCGACTGGAGGACCAACTCCGAAGGGCGAGCTTTGGTGGAGGAAGAGGGGCGGCACGGGTGCAGCCTCCGCCACGGCACGCTGACCGCCCACTCGCACCTACTTCAGTGCACATGGTACCTCTCGCTGTTTGTGGTGTGTTTCACTGCCCCCAGGGTGCTGCTTTTCTTGTTTTCACGGGCTCTCGTTAACGCGTGGTGCGTGTGTGCCGCCTTCTTCGTTTCGTTTTTCATCGTCCTCCCTTATCGTCGGTTTCGCGTCCTTTTTTGCTCCTTTGCTCACCCTTTCAGTCACGGTGGTCTTCGGAGGCCAAAACGACAGCGGCGCAGAGGAGAGGAGAGGGGACTGGGGGAGGAAGGAGGAGACACACGTTGGAGTTGCTCGTGCTTCGTATTGTGACAAAGCGTTCTTGACCTCCTTCCTCACTCCCCTTGATGCCTGTCCTCCTCTCCCTTTAATCCACGCTAGCTACTCATATGCCCAGAAACGCAAGCGCACAATGCTGCCCACCCACTGCCTATACTCACGTGTGCTTGCGTGAACTCATTTAGCGGGACGGATAGGAGGTGATGGTGCGGACCACTTGTGATCGCGACGAGGGAGATGCTGCGGGCATCAGCTCTACATTCTCTGCGTCTGCGCGAACTTTTCTGCGCTCTCTCTGTATTCACGGCTTACCGCTTTGCCGTCGTGTCTTTGCATTTCTGATGTGACTGCTCTCGGTGTGTTCTTCGGTTTTGGTTCCTTTGCGTGTGTGCAGCGGCTCTGCGTGTGCGTGTGGCTCTCTGCTCGTTGCGTGTCTTTTCTTCTGGGCCACGGATGTAGAAACAATTCGGCTGATATGAGGCACATTGTGTCGTGGGGACCGTATTCTCTGCCGTCAAGCAAGGGCAGCCGTGAGTGCATCTACTTTATGGCTGCTAGCCCACGTGCTTCTCTCGCGCTGTTTGCGCAACCTATACTCAGCGCAGCTGGATGGACTCTCGTTTTGTTCTTCACTGCCCCTTCTTCTCTTCTTCTCTTGTCTTTGCACGTTTGCCTTATCGTTTCTCTCGCTCCGCGTTTGTGTGCGGGTAACGTACGCGTGTACACATGACACCCCCACCTCATCACCATCACCCTGATACGTACACCCCGGCCAACACGCATTCGACAGTTTTCGGTTCTTTGACTGGGTGACGTGTCTTTCTCGCTCTCTCGCTCCCCTGAGCTCCACTCCATCCTGACCGCGAATTTGTTTGTTTTTGACTTATACACGCACCATTTCGCTGCTGCTTTGCGTGCGCACACCAACGCAGAGGCGTGCCGCAGAAACGAAGCAGAAACGCCAGCACAGGCCGATCAGTGCGACAGCGAGCGAAAGAGGATTGCCTTCCCAGGCGCACTCGGTATCTGCTACTCATTTTGCTATTTCGGCAAAGCGGCGTGGAACACGGCGAACAGTAGTGTTGTTATTCAGGCTTCCACACGCATACACCAACTCCTAAGCGCGCCCAAAAGGTACCATGAGCAACGATCAGAAGCCCTCGAAACCCGACGCACTTGTGGTCAACAACGACGACGCGTCTGACGATGGCAGTGAAGGGAAGGAGGGTGTAGCGGCGCCACCGGCGTTCGTGCCCACGGCGAGTCGCGTGGAGGTGCACCCGCTGGTGCTGCTCTCCCTGGTAGATCACTACGCCCGTATGAACACCTCTGCCCTCCAGAAGAAGCGCGTGGCGGGGTTGCTGCTTGGGCGCTACACGCGTGACCACACTGGACTGCAGATACTCGACATCAACAACAGCTTCGCCGTCCCCTTTGACGAGGACCCGCAGGATGCTGATGTGTGGTTCTTCGACACGAATTACGCCCAGGAGATGTTTGTGATGCACAAACGCGTGCTTCCGAAGGTGAGGGTCGTGGGATGGTACTCCTCCGGCCCCACCATTCAGCCCAACGACATGCTGCTGCACCTTCTCGTCGCGGATCGCTTCTGTCTCAACCCTGTCTACTGTGTAGTGAACACCGACCCAAACAACAAGGGCGTGCCTGTGCGAGCCTACACGACGGTTCAGGGGCGTGAGGGCACACGCTCACTCGAGTTCCGCAATATCCCAACCCACCTCGGTGCGGAGGAAGCGGAGGAGATCGGTATTGAGCATCTCCTGCGCGATCTGACCGATTCCACCATCACCACACTCTCCACCCAGGTGCAGGAGCGGGAGCTGTCCCTGATTCATCTGTGCAAGGTGCTTCAGCAGATAGAGGAGTACCTGAAGGATGTCGGAAACGGTGTCATGCCGATCTCCGAGGATGTACTGGGGGTGCTGCAGGAGCTGATTAGCCTACAACCTGAGATCTACGCACGCCGCGCGTCGACTGAGATGATTCGGCACACAAACGACGAGGCGATCGCGACCTTTTTAGCGGCCATCGCCCGCTGCATCGGTGCTCTGCATGGCGTCATAATGAACCGCCGCAAACTGGCGCGCGAGCTGCAGGAAATTAAAGATCGTCGCGCCCGCGCCACCGAGACGCGGCTGGAGAATGAAAAGATGAAGATCGAGGAGGCGACCAAGGAGAAAGACAACAACCAGGCATAGAGGGATGAGTGACGTGGCAGTGACCTGGTCGAGTCGACAATGTCGATGCCAAGGGGAGTTGCACAGGTACAGCACCCAAGCAGATCACAGAGACGCTACACTGCCGCAAAGGTGAAGTGTGCACCCGTGCGGCCGCCTCGTTGCCTTCCTCACCTCTGTATTTCTCTACCGAGCGGGTAGATCGTGAAGGTGGCTGGATTTTTCTCGCTCACATGTATGCTCTTTCTCCTCCCTCCTACCTCATCCTTTCTTTCTGGCCCAGCGGGAGCTGACGGCGGAAGGAAGGTTGGGCGCCACTCACCTTTCCTTTGTGCGTAGGCACACCGTGTCTTTCTTGCCATCTAGCCGCCTTCAGCTCTTGTGTGTGCCACTGATGACACACCTGCACAAGCGCACCACAGGATCGGCTTCCGCGTGCGTGTGTGCTGCGCGCGCTTCTCTATCTTGACTCTCCTGTTTTGTCCCCATACCAACAGGTGTCTCTGCATGTTTCACGATGCGTGTGTGGTGTGTGTGTGTGTGGTGTCTCCCCCTCTCTCTCTGGGCGAGTGCGTGTAGTCTTTCTATTTCGTGTTTTCGTTTTCTGGGAGTGTTGCCCATTTGAGCAGGAGAGGCCACTGTGCCAGCGGCCGTTCGAGTGCGTTGTGCATACCCCGAACTTTGGGGGCTTTTTTGAGGATTGGCAACTTCGCGCCAACGCGTGCGTCTGTGAGCAACAGACGTGGATCTTAGCTCGCTGTTGGCGTCTTCTACACTGCTGTACACACAAAACGTGGCACCGTGTGTAGTGATGTACCAGTTGCATCTAGGACAGTAGCGCGCACAATGAGCGTGTCGGCACGCGTTCAAGTAGCAGCGGCCCCCCTTCTCTGCGGTCATTGCGACACGCTTGAAGATGACCGAAAGCGACAATCACTCTGACTCAGGCAGGGATGAGGGGGGGGAGGGGCGACGGAGTACCGCTCTTTATGGCGCTCACTCTGTTCTATCGCTATTTTCCTTTGTTCACGTTGTCTGTCTCTCTCTCTCTCTCTCCTACTCCCCAACTTCTATCGGTCTTCATGCAGCGGGTGCTCTTCTGCCGACAACATTTCGTGTGGTATTGTGATTGTGTATTTTCGCCTGTTTGTAGATACGCGTTGTGTTGAGTCTTTCCTCATTTTCTGCACCAACACACCCCAGGCGCAATTTGTGATACTTCTTCTTTCCCAAGACATAGACGGTGAGCATCAATCGACATTTCACCGACTCCCCTCATTTCGCAATGCCGTCGGAGGAGTCGCGTAGGTGTCACTGCCGTGCTTCTGACCGGAGGCGACACGGACTCCCCCGAACAGACCACCATGCTGCTGTGAGAAACAATGCACCTGCATCAATTGCAGCAGGGGCGGTCCCACGCCTCCGCCGCAACCCGCTCTTGCCCCAAACAGCAGCCAAAGCGTGCGGGCCAGTGGTACCCCCCGCGGCAGCCGGATCAGTCATGTCGATACCACTGCTCACGTGGAGCCGCACTCATTTCGGCGTTGCCTTGTGTGCGTCCCGGAGCAAGCGGAGCTGAAAGAGGCGGACCTCCTTGCCCTTCAGCAGCGCTGCGGGGAGGCTCGCGTCGCCGATCAGCGGTGGAGGTCCGGCCGAACCTGTTTGCTTGGCTCACGCGGCCACCGTGGTGGCGGGCGCAACTTTTACCAGTCCAACACGGCTGAGATGCTGCGCCGCCAGCGCAACTCCTTCTACCAACAAGCGCTGAATGACGAACATATGGCGCGGCGCCGCGCATTGCAGGCTGAGCTCGACGCGCGTCGCGACGAGATTATCGAGATGCAGCGCGCACGTGAGTCACTGCGCATGGAGGCTGCCTTCCGCAACGCGCGGGAGGCTCGGCAGTGTAGTTGCGGCCCTCGTGCCTGTCCACACCAGAGGGCATGTAGTACTGACCCAGCAGCGCGTGCTAGCCTCTCTACACCTCCATTGCAGCGCAAGGAGCAACTGCCCTCACCGCCAAGTGACAGCAAGCGCAGTGACCGTACCGCACTAGCGTCGACGCAACCGAAAGTCGAGTGTGCAGCACCCACACCACCCCGCTGCCACCAACACACCCTGTCCGTGAAGCATCAGCGTCACAGCAGCACCGTCCTAGCGAGTGGAATTACGGGACTGCGCCGTGGAGGACCTGCTGCACCGATTACCATCATCCCTGCGCGCATGGCCAGTGGCACTACGGATGGATCTGGTGTCCATCTTTGGCATGTAACGGGCAGAGCCCCTATCCGTCTCCATGCAGTCAGGCGAGACCCCTTTCTTCTCCACTCAAGTCCCAAGCGCCGCCGCTACCACCACATGATGCCAAGCCGACATCCGATCAGGCCTCTCCGACGACTGAGGGGGACGCGGTGTGTGGCCACGCTAAGAGGAGTGCCACCGACAGTGTGTCCATGATTTCTGCCGGTAAGGTTGGGAAGTCTCTGGAGCACCTAGAACGTGATACTGCCGCAGGGGTATCTAGCAATCCACCGCAGCGGAGCAGCGCTGTCTCAGCCACTGATGCCGATTGTGGTGCCGCATACCGTGTAGGGAAGGACTGTTCTGAGCGCGAGCGTGATGAGTCCTCACGATTTCACAGCCACAGCGGCTCATCCGTGTCCTTGACTGCTCCTCGCTTTGGCCGGAAGGTGTTTGTCACGGACGATATTTACTGCGACCGTCGTGCCCGTTACATGGCCGAGTGGGAGGCGTGCGGCGCAGTACAACGAATACCAACCTCATCCCGCAGTCCTAGCGCACCTCTCACAGAGAAGACACCGAGGTGGCGTACCACTGGCGGCGATGCGTGCGCCGCGTAGTCTGCTGGAGTTCGATTCTACTTTGGCTCACCCCTTCATTCGTTATATCTCGGGAAGATGGTCTGGTTTCCTGCGTCTCGTTTGTTAATTCGGGTGTCATGGACACGCTTTGCTGCTCGCTGTTCTCACGTTGCACTCCCCCTTTTTCGCTAGTACACCACTGCTGCATGCCTCTTTGAACGTCAAAAAAGCTCCGCCTTCCTGCGGCGCCACCGCTCTGAGTCATTGACACCCAACCCACGGTGGAAGAGACCCACTGGGTGCGTGAGGGTGTTTGTTTTCCCGCTTGCGCGTTATCGTCAGGCATCCCGCCCACAATGGCACACGCAAGGCAAAATGCAACGCGCGTGTACTTTGTATTGTCTGTAGCTGTACTGTTTCTTTCTTTGTTCTGTGATGCAACGAGTAAGGGAGAGGAGGAGCAGCCACGAATACTCATTCCCCCCTCCCCACAGGCACACCTACAGAGGAGCCCATGGAGTGTGGGAGAAGCAACAGGTGTATGGTCGAAATTAGCTGTGCTCTCTTTTGCCTGTGTTTCTACTTCTCACCTCAGTGAGACGATCATCTCACACCCCCTTCCTGAGCTCACATGCGTGTATACGCACCGCATAGACCCGCAGCCCGTGAGAAAGGTGTGCATATTTCTTTTCTCCCTTTGTCTCTGTATGTGTGACGCATGTTTACGTGGTTGGCTCTTCCTCTTTCGTACAGAGGGGATGCAGTGCTCAGCCACTCGACCCCTCGAAGACGCGGAGTGTGGCATGCGTGCCCAACACACGCGCACAGGCGCTTTTTTGTCTCTCTTTTCCTTTGCACTTCTCCTCGCAGTCGTGCTTCTGCCCTCTCTCGTTCACACCCTTCGCTGCACAGTCCGCATTCTTCAATCTTGTATCCACCGCCTCGTTTTCTCCCCCTTTTTTTTCTGTTTTATGCCCCCCCCTCCCTCCCCCACTAGATGTGCTCATGCACCCCGCTGTGATGATCTGCGTTTTGGTTTCCTCTCTCTCTATTCATTCCCTCCACGGTGCGATGAGGCTTTCAAAGTAAGCGCTAACGAATGGTCGCCGGAGGCTGGCACACTACCTTGAGTCTGATGCACCTCCCCCCCCACTACCCTGCGTCCCTTCAGCTGCGGCGTGTGTATCTGGGCACTGTACTGCTGAGGGAGGGGAGTCAGCTCACAGGCTGACTGTGGCGCACGTGAGGGGCAAACACCCCGATACGGAGCAGGAATGGCACTCGCAAATCCGCGCCTTTCAGCTGCCTCCTCTCGCTTTGCTGTTTTGTGCGGAAAACGTCCTGTTTGCTGCTCGGTGCTCAGTGCCCACGTGACTGTGTGCTGCCGTCTCTCTCACCCATCCACTGCATCGGACCTCAACCCTTTCCTTTCGTAGCACCTCTCAGCTGCTGCGGTTGTGTTTTAAAGAAGGGAACGACCACATAAGCGTGTATACACACACACACACCATCGAGCATCAAGAGGAGAGTTTCATTCGCTCAAGAACACCACTAGGGCTCTCGTGCATTCTCCATTCTCCAAGCGTCCCCCTCTCTGCCTTAGTCTGTCACCTAACGACACCAGTGGACGTATTTTTCCCTTCCGCTTTGAGGCGGGAAGCATTCCAGTTTCGTGCTGGGGCCCCAGACGCTAAAAAGGGCCTTCCGAGAAAGAGTTAGCGGTATCCGCTCAGCTTCATATCTTCTCACTGCGGCCTCTCTCATTTTTTCACCCTTTTCAATTGCGGCGTTTTTTCGTAACTTCCAACGATCACGAACTGTGCACCGCCTCGCCCTCACTGCAGCTCGTCTTTCAGCACTCACCGTCTCCTGCAGGCAGTGGCCCTAAGCACCTCCATTTTTTCCTCACCTCCCCCCCCCTGCACCCCAGAACGGAGAAATGAGCCTTCATCTGGTTGACAGCGACGGTCATCTGGAGGCTGAGAAAAAGCTGACGGAATACCTGACAAGCATTGTTGCACCCAGCGTCTCGCCGAGCTGCAACTCGGCGACAGCGGACGGTGACTATGGCAACGGCGCGCTGGAAGCAGTCGGTTTGAACTACCATGTCGTTGGCGTCTTCGGTGGGCAGAGCAGCGGCAAGTCCACGCTGCTGAATCATCTCTTTGGCACACATTTTCAAATGCTCGACGAGACGGTGCGACGTGGCCAGACAACGAAGGGTGCTTTTATGGCTCGCGCGAACACTACCTTGGCTGGGTTCGAAGCTAGCGACGTCACTGTTGTTGCACCTCGGCTCGCCACCAGCGCCGCGGACCGCAGTTCCCGTCTCAACCATGCTGTTGCTGCTGCTGTGACTAATAGCACTACAGGCGGTGCGCCGCCCACCGAGTCTCCTTTGTTGGTGCTGGACTTTGAAGGCACCGATGGACTGGAGCGGGGCGAGGACCAGTGCTTTGAGCGTCAGCTCTCGCTCTTCGGTCTGAGCATCGCCGACACACTCATCATTAACATGTGGGCTGTCGATGTTGGCCGCTTCAATGCCGCTAACCTGAGCCTGCTGCGGACCATTTTTGAGGTCAACCTGCAGCTCTTCAGCCACAGCAACTACGAAGCGGAAGAAAAGCCGACTTTGCTTGTTGTACTGCGTGACTTCACTGAGGACGACCCGCTGCCGAGCCTCACCACGGTGCGTAAGTCCTTCGACACGATTTGGGAGAGCATCACCCGGCCAGCTCAGTTTAAGGACACAAGCATCGATGCCCTGTTCCACTTGAAGTACTATGTGATGCCTCACTACAGGTTGCAGAAGGAGGAGTTCATGGCGTCAGTGGAGACGCTGCGGCGCTGGTTTGGTGACAGCCGATGCACCGACTACCTCTTCTCCTACCACTCTATGTTTCGTGGTGTGCCGCTCGATGGGCTGCCGGCGTATCTGACAAACTGTTGGGCGGCAATTCGCACGAGCAAGGACTTGGATATTCCAACACAACGTGAGATGCTGGCGCAGCACCGGTGCAAGGAGGCAAAGGAGCAGGAGCTCATGACGTACCGCGGCTTTGCTCGGGGCTACGAGGACAGGCTACTGCGCGGTGAGATGCTGCTGCGCTTGTCGGAGGTCCTGGACGAGGAGATGGAGACTCGCCTGACCGCTTTTTATCGACAGACAAAGTTGTACAGTAGCGCCGTCGTTGGACAGTACGCGAATGAGCTGGAGACGGAGCTGGTGGATGCCACGATGCAGGTGTTGAACCGGCTGTCCAAGGCCATCGCCACCGAAGTGCTGTCAAACGTCGAGTCGCGTGTGCTGAACAGCGTCGAGGAAAGTCTTCGACAGCTGCTCAAGTCAGCACAGACACTGCCATTCAGCGCAGGCGAGGACTCTAGCACCACCGAACCTGCGGAGGCACATGACGCGGACGAGGACGCAGCCCGTCTTCTCGGGGCACAGCGGATGGACTCAGCTGCGTGCCAGAGGCTTGTCCGAGGTTTCTGGCGCACACTCAGCATCCAGGTCAAGGAGGTGGTGGCAGAGGTGGCTGCAATGCCTCCACGTGCCCACCTCTACGGCCGTTATGCCGTCCTCATCGTCCAGGACCCAACGACGCGACTCAACGTGCTGAACATCGTCACAGACGCGTTCTTCCAGAAGGTCAAGTCGCGCCTGGTGTCCATGGCGAACAGTGCGTGCGACACGATGCATAGCGGCTTTGAGCGTAGCCTCACTTACAACAGCGACGGAACCGTCCGTTTCTTTGCCACCACCAAAGGCTTGCAGAAAGCTGTGCCAGCAGCTGTGCAGGCGGGCCTGGTTGTCCTGGGGAGCCTCTTTTACTTCCGGCTGAAGCTGGTGTCGGCGGCGGTTAGCGACGATGACGTCCTCGATACCGGTGCGACTGCAGCTCTGCCGCAGAGCCGCTCCGCGCGCCGCGTGAAGCACAATCGATGCCAGATTGTGTTCGACGACAACGACGCCGAGGCGGCTTTCTACCTGAGCTACAGCACGCTTGACGCTGCCCCCAAATACCCCTGTGACGTTCCTGTGCTGACTCTCGACTGCGACGGAGAGGAGGTTGGCGTCGCCGCGGACTGCGTCCTGCTCAGCCAACAAGCCACTGTGCGTGCCTACGAGCTCTACAAGCAGAGGTGCGACTTCACGACACAGCTGCAGCTTCGCGCTGCTGAGGCAGGCAACCAACGACTTCCCGCCTGGGTCATTCCGGCCCTCTTTATTTTGGGCTGGAACGAGTTGCTCTACGTACTCACTTCGCCTGCACTGCTGGTGCTCGTGGTCGTCATCTGCGCTGTTTTCTTCAGACAGTTTTTCGTGTCGCAGTGGCACGCCTTCGAGGAGACAGGACCAGCGAGCGTCGTGATACCGGCGAGGACAGTGGTGCACACGCTGAGCGCCCTGGTGCGCTCACTGCTCGGCGATGAGCAGGGCCGTTGCCCGGAGCGCGCAGCACAAAACGGCAGCGATGTCGTTGCGTCGGGCGAGAGGGAGATGTCCCATGTCAAGGTCACTTCTACACACGCGGATCCGGCACTGAGCAATACAACGGTGCCAACCGCCCAAGCCACGATGCGCCACCGCACAACTCACAAGCTGGACTGAAGAGCCCGTCGCAGCGGCAGGTTTACGGGATAGTTGAGGCTAAGGGTCTCTTATGGTGCACGCGTCTAAGCGCGTTGTCTGTGTCCGAACGTCTGCGCATGCATGTGACTCTTGTTTTTCCTCTTTATCTCTGTTTCCTCTCTGCGTAGGTGCGGATTGCATCTCCTCTCGTTTCTCGAGCGGGCCGTGTCAAGTGTACGCCTTCATGAATGCGAGGCGAGGTCAGTGGAAAGAGCGAGATGGGGGTACACAGGATTGCAATTCGCATGCTGCAGCTGTGTTTTCTTTTTCTTGTTTGACCTTCTTCTATGCTAGTGCTGTTGTCGCTGCCAGTGGGATGCCCTCGGGTAAGCGAAAAGAGGAGATGCCAGCGGAGGTGGTGCAGCTGCTCGCACTGTTCTCTCTCCATTTGAGATGTGGTGAGAATCGCGTGTCCTGTTAGGCACCTCGCTTCCCCTCTCGCTGGGAGGCGTTTAAGGCCTTGACTATGGGTCATGATAGTGCGTGTGCTAGTTGTGCACTGACATCTCTTTACAGTGATGCGTGAATGCACAACACACTTCCTTGCTTCTTCTCCCTTCCACTCACTCCGTTCCTCTGCTTCCCTCCTCTCTCCTCTCTCTCGAACTGGAAATTCGCTTCTCGGACGGTGCGTCACATCCCATTCTGGCGCGTTCGCCCCCTTCCTCCTCCCCCTCCTCCCAATCGCTCCCTTACTCCTGCTGCCTCGTTCAGTCACACTGCATCTTTCCCCCTTCCCTTCTATATCCGGCCTCTACCCACCCATCCACGGCCCGAAAGGCACCCCCCTCCACACACACACACACACACACCAGCGTGTCTCTGCCACCTCCATGCACAGCACCTACCCGAAGCAGCACTGCGGGTGCGACTTCTGCTGCAGCCGCCGCTCCGTCAACGCGAAGAAGTTGGCGGCGAGCCAGGCAGCCTTTCAGCACAGCAGCGCGATGCAGCGTAGCGGCTGCAACTGCGACTGCCACAGCAAGGGACTGGGTGGCGTCTCGTCCTTCGACCCCGACTACCCGGTGCCGGTCAACCAGACAGCCCTCAACGCCTCCCGTGGGCGAAACGGTGTGCCTGGAGGAAACCAGTACACCATCCGGAACAACTCTACGCGGGTGGCGGGCACCGACGCCTCGCGGAGGGACGGCAGAAACGACTCGATGAAGGAGACAGCGGAGGAGCGAGAGGCCCGTGAGGTGGCGGAGTTGGACGCACTGGAGCGCCTTCTCATGCTGGAGTACAAGGCCCGGACACGGGCGACCGTAGAAGCGGAGCGGCTCAAGCGGAATGCCACGAGCGCGACCGCCTGCGATCCGAAGCCTCTGCCGGAGGGCTACTCGAGCAGCTTGACAACTGACAGAATGGGGCACCTGGAGTCTGGTATGGAGGGCAGCTTCAGTCCGGGTACTTGTACGATCCACGAGGCATACGCCATGGCGCATGATTGCCCTGCAGAACCGCCGGTGCAGTGCCATGCGTCTCACCGCCTGCAGGATACGATGGACGACGTGCGCAAAGTGACTGCGGACCCGGTCAACACCGGGAACCGCCGCGCACTGCAGAAGCTCCTGCACCAGCATGGTATGACCGAGACGCCAACCAGCGAGAGCGGGGCTGTCACCAGCAAGAACGCCAGCGGGACAGAGCAGAATGCGTTTGGCTCGTCACTAGCGCAGATCCGTACGAGCTACGCGCACCCCCGCGGCGCAGGTCTTGTCTGGGTCCGACGGTGCCGTCAGCTTCCATGTCGCAGTCTTCCATGAAGGACTCGATCCCTCCGGTGGTACACAGCAACATTGCTGCCGGTGGTGGTAGCTCAAAGCGTCCGCCAGTGCTGTCACCTGGCGCCGCAGCTGCTGTGGCCGCCGAGGCGAATCAAGTGAGCTACGCAGCGCACCACTGACTTTCCCCTCCTCTCGCTCCCCCTCACTTTTCCTCTTCCTTGATTCGGACCCCTCATCTACTCACTCAAAATATCTCAGCTACGCGCAAAGTGAGGCGCGCGCACACGAGCAGACGCACGCGCTGCCCTCCTCCCTGTCTTTCCTTTCTCTCATGTTTGTTTTGTTTTGCCTCTTCTCAGCGAAGCGTGTGAAGGACAGAGGCACGCGCGCACGACTGTGTGTACTCTTTTCTCTCTCTATTTCCCTGTCTCTCTCTCTCTCTCCGTGTGTACGTACTGTCCTTTGTATGGTGGTGTTTGCTCATGTACCCGCGTTGGCTTGCTCGTTTTTCATTTCTTTTCACGCTTCTCGTTCCTGTTGTTCCTCTTGATGTACTTTGCGGACTTGGCGGTGTGCGCATCGGCTCCCTCATGTACAGCGCACACTGTGCTTTTCTCTCTGTCGCGTTTTGCGCTTCGTCTGTCGTGCGTAGCAAGTCAATCGAAAACGAAAAAAATGGCTGAGGAGGCGTGTGTGAATGGTCTGTGCGCCTGCCAGTGTTGCGAGGAATTGCCACAGCTGCGCTTCGCTCTATCAACGCGCTTGGCACTCTATATGTGTATATACTGTACTGTGCGCAGCCAGCGGGTCGAGGGTGCCTACGGTGAATGTTGCTACATACGTTGCGTGTATCGTTCTTCATTCACCTGCCACACAGCGGCGGGTGCAGTCGTTGCAGTGGAATACGTGCGTCTCCCACAAAGTTCCTGCATGCAACCGTCTCCGCATTTGTATAGCGCATCTGTATGCTGTTGTGCATTTCTTACAGGTTGATTCGCTGCCTCCTCCTCCCCGCCACACCGACACTCCCAGGTTTCCCATCTGTCTTCTGCAACGTCTTGTAATCACCATCGCCCCCATTCTGCATACACACACCCGCACACTCCGACTGCACTACCCACCAGTGCATCTCTGCTGTCTTTTCTGCCACGTAGCATACTCTGTCCATCTTACTCCCCCCACCCCCCTCAAAGGACGTCTTCAGCATCACTGCGCTTCCTTCGTGCTAGCGATCGCTGTCTTTTTCCTTCCCCAGCTGCACATCGCTCTCTCTTTCTCTCCCTCCGAAAACAATGATCCGCGACCAGTCCCATGCTTACTGCCAGTGCTCTTATTGCACGCAGCAGCCACAGGAGAAGTCTTTCAACACTGGCGCTTCGATGCGGGCTGCCATGGAGGCGCTAGACCGCCCTGGTCTGTGTAAGGATGAGCTGTACATGAAGAGCCTCCGCCAAAGTCTTCGCGCCAAGG
This sequence comes from Leishmania lainsoni, assembly GCA_003664395.1. NCBI lineage: Eukaryota > Euglenozoa > Kinetoplastea > Trypanosomatida > Trypanosomatidae > Leishmania > Leishmania lainsoni. The sequence goes on along the minus strand of RAIA01000133.1, from coordinate 125,557 downwards.
CGTTCCTGGACAGCTCGAAAAATGCTTTCAAGTTCATTCCGGATGAACAGCTCCTGAGCAGCCAGAAGCGCCGTGAGGCGAAGGAGATGGCGTTGGCGGCGGAGCTGGTACCGGTGCGTCGCCGTGACCGTCTGCAGGAGCTGGTGTTGCTGGAGCACAAGAACCGCCTGCGGGAGGAGGCGGCGCTGCGTGCGGAGCGGCGTGCCCTTGGCCTGCCTGAAGGGGAGGAGGAGGAGGTGTCGGCACCGCCCTCTGAGTCCTCGGCATCCACGCGACCGGCGTCAGAGGCGTCGTTGCAGCAGCGTCTCAGCAGTGGTGCCGCAACACCGGCGTCCCGATGCTCTGCTGCCGACGACCTGCACGTCATGCTGAAGAACATCAAGGACATTGTGGACGAGGACCCCGCCGCCTCCTCAGACCCGCTGAGCCGCGAACAGGTGTACAAGCTGCGGCAGCTGATGCACACCCAGAAGAAGAAGACGCGTGAAATGAGGGACAGCTGTGAGAACCAGCCACACGTTTGCAACCACTGCCTGGACGTGAATGTGCAAGCGCGTCACCTCAGCGCCGCACCTCACGGCTCCGTGGCGTTCGGCTTGACCGGAAAGGTTATCAATCCGGAAGAGGGCATCAAGTTTGGCACCGACATGCAGCGTGACTTCGATGGGACGTTCAACGCGTCCAAGGTTGATCCCGCCGCGGTGTCTGGCAAGAAGAGTCACCTGAGCAGCTACAACGCCCATCCGTACGGAACTGGTATGGTGTTCCTACCGGTGGAGTCCCAGAGCAGACGAGGTCAAAGTACCGGGGGTAACCAATCCACCCGATTTCGCGCCACCTTCAACAACAACATTGGCCGCGAGGAACCGGTGGAGGAGGAGCTGCAGTTCCCTGGCAGCACGTACAACGTCTATGATAGCGGTTTCGCGAAAGAGGCGACGCCGCAGACCGAAGCCAAGGTCAGCAAGGCCGAGCGCACCGTCAAGATTGACACAGCTTCCTCCAACGAGAGCTCGCAGACCGGGGCAAACGAACCGAGGACTGCCGCCGCGCCGGAGAAGCCGATGTACAACTCTTCGGCTGCAATGTGGATGACGACAAACCAGGATCGCGAGCTGGACATGAAGCGCTTTATGGAGTTTCAGCAGAAGATGAAGGCGAACGGCAAGCGCGTGTATGAGGAGACCGCTAGCCGTTCGACCAAGCCGGTGTCTACGTAGGAGAGTGCACCTGACGCTGACGTGGTCTCTCCTGTTAGACTCTGAGTGCGCCAGCTGTTCCTTAGTTTTGGCGGAGAGGAGTGCGGAGAGAAATAATAAAAGAAGGACGTACCTTCGAGAGACGCATTTGTGCGTGCGTACTTAGGCCTGAGGATGAGAAGGGTAGTTGTCGCTGAGTGGATTTTCAGTGCTGTGAGGAAGACGAGAAGCTGTTCGTGGCCACACTACCTGCCCACAGGTGTCCAGCACCCCTTCCCCTTCTCCGTCCCTCCGCTTTCCTTCACAGACCCACAAATACGCAGGTAGTCGACCAATGGGAGAGATTTGTTGTCACTTTCTCTTCGTCTCTCTCGCCCGCATTGCGCGCTCTCTGCATCTCCTTCAGCCACGCGGAGTGCGGATACCACAGTGCACCACCGAACAACAAAAATCAGCACTTTCTTGTTTGTTTGCAGGCCGACGACGCGACGTTTCCCCAGTCGTTCCTTCTTTGTTTTTTCATTTTCCTCTTCATTTCTCCTCGCTCTTCTTTTTTCTTTTGACGCAGGCGCACGACTCGCTCGCGCTCTCGCGTGCCGTCGCTCCACCTGTTCCTACTCCTCTTCCTCCCCCCTAGCCGGCACTTCTCCACGCTCACGCGCTGCGGTCTCGACAGTTTGAGCGCAGCGCGTGATATGTACATAGCAGGGGCTCGTATGTGGCCGGGCGTGTACGTGCGCGTGTGCCCGAAATCTTGTTGCTTTGTAGCATCGACCCTTACTTGTTCTTCTCCCTCACCTCCCCCCCGGCTCTGTGTGTGTGTGCCTGCGTGTAATGTATAGATACGGCCGTGTCACATCGATTCCACTCTGTGTTTCTCGTTCGGCTTCTTTCTGCTTCTCCGCTAGTGTATCGGATGTGGTGTGGAGACGGCGAGAGGGAGAGCGAGCGCCACAGACGCTGGCCAGTTTGTTGGCTTGACCCTTTTCACTCTTGTACGCCGCCTCGACCTTTTTTTTCCTTGCTTGCTCACCTGTTCTCTCCTCTCCTCCCTCCGTCTCCCTGGGAATGATCTGAGGCACTGCAGACTCCCCACACCCTCCCGCTGCCAACAACAAAAAGAGGACGAGAGCACTGTACTGCATGCACCGCCTGTGCCTCTAGCTTGCGTTGTGTTCTACTTCCTCCCCTCCTTGCCAGCGCCAGGCAGCGCATGTGTGGTCATTTCCTCTGCATTTTCATCATCCCCACAGAGCGGTGGAGAACCAGGTAGATGCTGGAGCAGCGGCGTCTTGGTTGAGACGCAAAAAGGGGTGTATCTACACAACCCCGCCACAGCAGCCCCCCATCAAGCGCGTTGCACGAGAGAGTTTCAAGGGAAGAGAGGAATGCACACGTGCCTCATGCCTCGGTGGCGTATGTGTTCCTCAGCACTTCTGTTGTGCCCCTTTTCGACTCTCATGAAACTCCACTGGTGCGCGCTCTTGCGCACATGTGCGTGGTACTCTCATGTGCATCTGTGCAGTGTATCCTCCTCTCCTGTCCCTTTTCTTCTTCCCTCTTTTTGTTTTTTGATTCTCAAGCATTTCTTCTGCCACAGTGGCGAGGGCTCTCATCGTGTGTTCTTAGGTGCAAGAGGTTGTCTGCATAATTGAGGACACCCACGCTTACAAGGGAGTGGGAGGCGTTTGAGTCCGGTGGTGGGGCGACGCAACACGGGCCGTCTTGCAGACGGATTGTTTCTCTCTTTATTTTTCTTGAGCGTGTGCACGTCTCTCTCGCTCTCTGACACGCACCACCTTTCTCACTGCTGCGGTCTTTGGGCTTCCACACTTACATGTATCTGCAGAGGTCCTCTCTCTGCCCCTGTGGTTTTGCTGAGGAAGTCAAGGAAGCCAACAATGGGACAGGGGGCCGTTCCCCAAATCGTATTCTCTTTTTGTTCTGTTCTCTTCCACGCGGTGACCAACACCGTTTGCACTTTTCCCTCCTCCCCTCCCCTCCGCTCGGTGCCAAAATGCCCATAAAGGCGAAGATAGTAGACAAAAGCAAAGCCGCTGCGTTCGATCGAGGCCACTTCGCGCTCAGCTCAAGAGTAGCACTCGCAGATCTGCCCAAGCGGTCCTATTACTATGAGGGAGAGCGGCGCGACACAGAAATGGACGCGGCGAGGTCTGGCTCATCGTCGTCTTCGGTTTCGAGCAGTCACTGTTCCAGTCCAAACACTGTGGACTTGCAATGCCGCGCTGCCGTGTCCCGACCGAATCAAGGCAGTAGCGAGAGCGACGGGGACGTGACCGATGATGAGGAGGTCGTTCGACGCGCTCGTACGGCAACGCAGGCGCTTTCAGAAGCTCGCGGCCAGCGGGTGCGGCAGTTTCGAACTTTGCCCGTTGTGAAGGCGGCGGGATTGCTGCACCACCGAACGCACGCCTGGAAAGTACCTGCAGGGAGGACGTCATTCTCGCTGCCTATCAAGCATTCGGGACTGACCGCTTCTGCGCCAACACCAAGCTCACGTTCCACAACGGTGTGGGGTACTTCCAGCAGTACTGAGAAAAATTGCCCCAGTCACAGAGGACGGACTACCACAAAAGCACATCCCTGAGGCATCTTCAACTCCCAGCGATGTCTCTGGCGTCGCCAATAACGCCTCCATTGCGTCGAGGATTCTTCCATCCGCGATGGAGCAAGCACTTCAGTGGCACACAACCAATTCTGAGTTTCAGCAGCTCATGACTCTCCTCGCGCAAGATGTGCAGCGCGAGCAACACGATGACTTGCCGCCCGCTGCGGTTAGTGTGGCTAACCCATCTGCTGAGAAGGCATGTCCGCAGTCTCTGACGTCTTCCTCGACCACGAGGCCAACCTCAACCTGGACGTACGCTCCACCGTCGCGAGCGTTCGCGGCGCTGGAAGACAAAGCACTGGAGCAGCTCTACGAAGACTGGTGTCTGCAGCGTGGCGGGGAAGACGAGGAGGAGGGGAACGGGGGGCATGCATCCGGTGACACAGCGGCCATCGCTTCTAATGTGTTCATTGCGGCAGACCACCGCGCCGCTGCTTTCTCCGTCGCTGCATGGACGGCGCATCAGTCGGCTTCCACATTGCTGCGACAGGACAGCGCGGCGATGAGTGGTGTTGGGGCTGCGGCTTCCTCGCACCGCGTTTCTGACGCCCCCTTCACGTGGGAAGAACTTCTCCAAAGTGAGGTAACCCGCCGTAACACCCGTCATGCCCCCGCGTACGGTCTGGGAAGCAGCGCGATGCTGAGCAATCCAGCTGCGTTAGCTGACCAGGCAACTCGCGGCCTGCAGCGCTTTCTTCAGTCCGTGGCTTGCGTGGAGCGACTCGTGTGCGATAGTCGCTTCATGCGTAGCGTGGCCATGTTCCTCTACGAGCATCACAAAGTCTTCCTGCCCCACTATCGCCTCGTCGCCACCCCGCGAAAAGCCGCACAGGACGCCGCGATCAGCAACGAAGGTGAAGACCTCCATGCAGACTTCTCGGCGCATGTGGGTGTGGAGCACACACACGCAGAGCACCACGTGTACGAGGAGTTCGGAGAGCGCGTATCAGCTGCACTGCTGTCGGTGCTGACTTACCACGTGCCTGGCTTTGACGAGGCCGAATTCGTGGAGGCCCTATACGACACGCCAGCCACCTGCGTGACGACGGAGGACGCAGGGGCTACTTTCGTGGATAGCCCAGGGCTTGGAGGTTTACAGAATGTCCTGTCCTTTCCCGCGTGGCGCCTACTGCTGGCCATTAGCGGATTCGAGAGTTTCTTCCTGTGGATAATGGATTACATCTACGAAGAGTATGATCTTGACAGCGGAAGTGAAGGGAACGCGCCGTCAGTTGCTGTGGCCGGTGTGCGTGGTCTGCGTGCACTTATTCGGTCTACGTACAACCGCCCAGCCGCAACGAGCGCAGATGACATGCCCGACGTTGACATGCAAAGAGGCACTGTCCCGCCGAGTGTGACGAGACAGCAGGAAACGTCGCTGCACACGCCAAGCCCTCCAGTGTCCGCTGACACGGGTGACTCTCTCAGGCATCGTCCCGCGTCGGAGCCTCGGCATTCTTCCCTGCAGCCATCTCCCTCGACCACACGTCTGTCGCACACACCACCCCCCTCTGCTATGGCAGCACTCCCGGTGCGTGCCTCGCTTCTCTCAAGTGAACGGGGCAGTGGTGTGCGTCTGCGCAAGTTCTTCCCTACTCCTCCCACAAGCACTGAAAAGGCAAGCGGTGGACTGAATGACATCGGTGTCCCGCCCTATCGCAGGCGGGAAACCACGCATCCTGGAAGGGACCTTCCTCCCATCACACCGAATGCTAACTCGATGATGTCAGCCAGCGGCAACATGATAGCGAGGTTTGGTGAGCTGTCCTCTTTGGCAAGTGACGTGGGGTCAGCGCCACCCCCACTGCGGAGCGAAATAAATCTCGAGCAACCTTCCGTGGAATCATCGACCCACGCCTCCACGTTCTCCACTCACGCACAAGCACAAGCAGTGCACCCCCTTGCGCCGAAAACTTCCACAGGGGTGCCTCTCCAAGTAGCAGATACGTCCACCGCACAACGCGGAGGCACCACCAGCGGCAAACCCCGTTTCTCCTCCCGCCCACACACAAAGGCTAGCACCGCGCAGAAACAAAAGCCGCAGATTCCTCGGTTGAACCGCTGAAGGAGAGCGTGACGAGAGTCGCCGATGCACCGATACCGTGCGTTACTTCCCTCTTCTCCCTCTACCCGCTGTCTTCGATCTCCTTTGCTCCAGCTCGGTGGGGACGGAGGCAGGGATAAAGTCCTAAATCTTCTTGTTCTGTCTTGACACTTTAATTCTACACCCTCATGACGGGGGACGGACGCCCCAGTGTGGAATTAGGGCCCAGTGCCCCTTCCTCACCGGGGGGAGGTCGGACAGCCACCCCGCCCCCTTGCCGAAGCGCTTCTGGTGGCGACAAGGGTCAGACACCTAGGACGTGGAAGGGGGGGAGCCCGAGCGCCGCATCGCACTGCATGCCGACAACCCGGTCGTGGATGGCGATGCGCCGGCGCGACCTGCGACCGCGAGGACGCTTGTGCCATCCGTGTGCTATGGCGGGGTGCCCGCACTGGCGGGGGCGGCCGGCATTGTAGGCGTGGCTGCGAGGCGACCTGCGGGCGGGGTGTGTGTGGGTGGGCAGAGTATGAGCCTGAGGCCGTGTTCGGGTGGCTGGGTCGGCGCACTGCTGTACCGCGTGTATGCTGCTGCTTCGCAGCACGCGATGGGTCTGCGACGGGCTTGGGGGTTTGAATGGAACTGGAGCTCATGTTGTATGACCGAGAGTGGACTTGGGAAAACGTTCTGACCAGCTATTGCTTGCCTCATGGAGATCAAATTCCTAGAGGTAAGCTGCCAGGTTGACGGAGTGTGCACGGATTTCCTCATCAGCACTTCTTTCTAGGAGCCAGCACATGTGTATTGAGGTGTAGCGACAGAGAAGCGGCACGGGGGCGGCCTTCCAAGCAGCGTGTGCGCGTGTGCGTCTGTCCCCCATGTTTACGCCGCCTCCCTCCTGCTATGTTTGTTGAGCCGCAACGCGCCCTTCCAAGCGCCACGGCCTCTTTCCTTCTAACGTTTTCCAGCGCTTTAGAAAGTGCGCGCCTGTTGTTTTTCTGCCGCATGTGCGAACCGCTTCATCTCGTCGATTGTGCTCCGACATCTTGTCTTTCGTTTTCCCATCGCTCTCACTTGGTGTGCCTCATGTGGGAGGGCGGGCCCACTGCCAAGCTGTCTGTTCCCTCTCTAGCCTTCTTTCGCTTCCCCTTCCTCTGCCCACTCGCCCATTTTCACGGTGGGCTGGCGTGTGGGGGCTTCGTGGGTGAGGCAGGCTGCCATACATACCCGTACATACACCCAGGCTCTCTCAAACACCCACCGACCCCCCCCCCCCTTACACACACACACACATACACGAACGCACTGCTTCTGCACGTTGACGACGTGTGGTTGCCATGCCCAGTACGTCAGCAGAGGGTCGATTCAACTGCAAAAAAGTACTCAAACAAGCCGTACTCCAGAAAAACGTGGGAGATGCCCAGCGAAAGTCACCGTCGCACTTCGTCGGTGCACACTTCTTCTTCCCATCGGAGCATCATTGAAGTACGCGGCGTGCCAGAGTTTGATCGTGAGTATGCGCGTCAATTGAGCATAGCCAAGCGTGGCCGCAACGACAGCGTGAGGAAGTCTCAGCCCTCCGCCCCGATGCCAGAGTTGCTGCCAGAGAATCAGCTCTACGACTCGGCAGCCCTGGCGGCCTCTCGCATTAAAGACTACGTAGTGACGCACGTTACACCGCCTCGCATTCCGCACTTGAGCAGCAGCAGTCGCACTAGCGTGCACGGAGGCAAATCAATCGGCTCATCCAAGGCGGAGACGGCGCGCGAGCACACGTCGCCGGCTCTCCCAGCACCTACCACGGTGAGGAGGTGGAAGGGTGTTCAGTGTCGTTGTCTCTCACGTCTACGCGTCGCGGCAGCTCCTTCGATGACACGGAGGCCCCTATGGCAGCAGCGATAAACGAAGAGGAGAGTTTATTGCGTTTCTTAGCCAAACAAGCGCTTGTCATCGGTGCCGTGTTCTTTGCCGTACTCTGCGCTGCCGCCTTTGTCGTGTCGTCATCAGCCGACTACAACCCATCATACTTCACTTTCACCGGGGCCTCGTTGACGCCGCGGCCGCGGATGCGCGACGCCGCACTCGCCAGACGGGGTTGGCTCAACCAACTTGTGCCTGAGTTTCCCCGTCAGGCGGCGCTGCATATACGTCGAGCACTGTGGCACGTGCTCAGCTACATTGGTGTTTCAGGTGTATTCCGCTCTATTGGCTCGATTTTATTAGTCCCTAAGACGTACATTTGGGATCCTGCGCAGGCGATGCTGCCGTGCATGGATCAGCGGGTACATCCAGCGCTTCGGTACATCTTCTCGAACGTGAAAGAGAGCGGTGAGGAGTGGGGCCTCGCCACCGTTTCCACTCTCGCTGCGTCGGTGGCGCGTTCCCTGGTGCAGCTCGTCGTCGAGCCTCTGGTCATTGTCAGCCGAGCCATACAGGCGCTGTATAGGTGGGTTGGTGGACCTACAGCCTTCTCTGCCACACTGAAGCCACTGCTTGTGACCTCTGGCAACACGTCGTCTGCGGTGGCTGCAGCGAAGGCGAACTACATCCCCATCCCCACGCGCGCCGCATCGACGGCATTGCTCTCCTTGTGGAGACCGCTGCACTCGCTCTGGGGAGTGTTCATGTCTGCTGCCTCCTCTCTTGCTGACACATCGGCGCCACGCAACGAATCCACTTTGGTAGCGAGAATAGCGAACGCGTCGACACCTCCTGATAGATCTACATCCTCTCCCATGATCGAGAAGACACCGCCGAGCACGTTGGTAGACGTGACCTCACCTCTCGTTGCTGCTCATGTGGAGGTGCAAACATCGCACACACACCGCTTAGAAGGCGCGCTTTGGCCGTCATTTCTCGATGCACACCGTCACGAGATGGAGAGCTTGGCAAGGGATGATGTGTGGGAGCTGCTACGAGGTAACGGCGACGCAACGCGGGAAGTCGAGGTGGCGCTGCGCGCTGGCAGCCTCGTGATGGACATTGCCATAGTGTCACAAGCGACTGTGAGGAGCTCTCTGCAGCCAGCAGGCGGCGACAGAGAGAAAGCGACGGGGGATCCGGAGACAAGGCGTCGTGCTCGGAGGGCCGCCATAGATGCTCAGCTGCAGCAGTGGCATTTTCCTCGCCTGTGGGCCTTCTACAACCGCACCGAGTCAAGCGCTGAGGCCCAGAGGTGTGTTCAGCAAGCGCTACCACCGCCGTTGCCGCATGCGAGGGCCGTCTGACGGAGTGCCAGCAACAGAGCGTGTCAATCCGGCGTGAGGTGGAGCGCGAGCTTCACAGTTGCATGAGCAACGCGAGGAAGTTGAAGCAGTCGTGCGCGGCTGCGAGTGAGGAAGCGGCTAAGGAGATGAGCGCGCAGCTTCGCAAACGCAGCGATGAGCTCACGAATTGTCTTGCGAGTCTGTCAAAGTCCACGGCTGATCTCGCCGAGCAGGAGAGGCGTGCGGGGCTTCTCGAGCGAGAGAGTCATAAGTCCCAGGTGGCGCTCGCTGCTGCTCGACAGGCAGTCGCCGGTGCTGCCGTTGTTTCTGCTGGGAGTCTCAGTAACCCTGAGGCGGTGCAGCAGCAGTGCACCGCGAGCTTGGAGACTGCCGTGAAAGAGTGTGAGCAACGTGTGCGTGACACCCGCTGCTCATCAGACGCCGAGCATGCAAAACAGTTGGCCTTTCTCAAGGAGGAATGCGCCAATCAACGCAGCGCGATGGAGAAGGCGCTGATGGAGAAGGCCAAGTTAGCAGTGCTTCAGGCGGAGGCGGAGTGCAGCGAGCAGCTGAACAAGAAGGTGGCTGCATTCAACAAAAGTGCTGCTAGTGCTCTTGTACATCACCAAGAGGCACTTTCAGCCGCCAAGGCAGAAGCTGCGAAGCGCGTGGCTGCCTGTGCAGATGCTGCCGAGCAGGCCCGAGTCTCCTTCAGTGCCGAACAAGCGCAGTTGAATGCCTCCTGCGCGGCACAGTTGCTGAGCATTCGACTGCAGTGTGAAACAGCGGAGAGCTGCGCAGCGAAACTGGCAACACTAGGCGAGGATGCGCGCCGCGCAAGCATTGCTGCGGTGCAGAAGGCCGAGGCGGAATGCATGGTGCGTCTTTCCAGCGATTTATCCACGTTCAATAGCAGCGCGACGGCGGCACAGTGGCGGCTGCAGCAGGAGCTAAAGGCAGTCGGGCGGGAGGCCCTGCGAGGCGCTACCGCGTGTGAGAAGTCAAAGCGGCGAACTGAGGCGGAGTGCGGGATGGCGCAAAAGCGCTTGCGCGAGGAGTGTGATGCGCAGCTTCGCAAGGAGCGCAAGAGCAGCACCGCGGTGGCCGAACAGGCACGGGCTGAAGAACGTGAAAGACAGCAGCGTATTTTAGCGAACCGCTGGAGGCTTGAGGTGGAGCGAATAACAGCGCAGTGTGCGACTACCACTCAAGCAGCTGTCAATGAGGTTCCCAGCTGCTGACTGAGAAGCATGCAAAGGCACAGGAGAAGGCTGTGATTGAGGAGCGGCAACGCATAGCGACGCAGCTCCTTCAAAAAGAAAAGGTGTGCCGAATACAAAGTGAGGCGGTGTTGAAGCTTCACCAGGGGCAACTACGTGATCTTGATGGTCGACTGGCCATCTGCACGGCGCAATTCCAAGCAGCCGAGGAGGCCCACCAACAAGCGGTGCAGAGGGAGCGGCAGGCATTTCACACCGCGGTGGCTGACAGTGCAAAAGAAGCGTGTTTGGATGTGACGCAGCGCGATGTGAATGCCTGTGCCGACGTGCGCATGGCTGTCGAGGGGGAGCTGCACAGGTTGCCGGTCAATGCGAGCATCACTGACGCCTTCACACGGATGCTCAAGAGCACCGTTGAGGGAGGGGGACTCACGTGGAGGTTCAGCGGGAGATCAGTGCATGCACTAAAGGGCGGCAAGATTGCAGCCGCTGGTGGCCGTCAGACGCGCTTCCTCCCGTCTCTCCGCGTTTTAGGCATGCTTTTCGGAGCGGCAGCTTTTGCCTACATTCTGGCGAAGTGCCTTCTGGGTTGCAGCTTGTCCGATGTCATCATTGCTTGCCTGGCCGCGCTCCGAGCAGCAAACGAGGCTACGATGCCGCTACGTCTGCCAACGCTGAGGTCGCGGTTGGGGAGGTGTCGTTCTAGGCACTGCGGCGGTTTGCTCGCAAATGGCGAGGCACCTCTGACGTGGGATGTAGTGGGGGCTTGCATGGCGAACAGCTCGGAGGCCCTTCTTGCTTGGCACACTGCTTGCTGCACCATCCTATTAAAGCAAGAGACGCACGATCTAAGAGGGAGACAGCACCAAGAGAACGGGTGCCAGACCACGCCGGCGACGGATGCGTTCACTCCACCCTCCGAGAGGGAGCTGGACGGCGCGCAGGCCCTATCCGCCTCCCACAGCGCTCCTGGCGTGAGTCTCGTCTCGGCCCCCACCTTCCCCATGACGCACGAGGACGCCGGGTGGTTGTCACAGCTGCATGCCACTTTTGTCAATGGTTACTACCACATGTTGGAGATGTACTACGTGGATTTACTCAGCTGTGTGGCGAACCGTGAATTGGCGGAGAGTCAACTGCAGGGGTGGAGTCTGTGGCGACTCGACAGGCTATAGAGCTGCAGAAGCAGTCAGCGGTAGTGGAGCAGCTCAAGGAGTCTCTCGCGGATAAAGAAAGGCTCCCGAACACCTCAATCATCGAGGACAGCCTAGTCAAGGCTGAGCGACGCGCTGCAGCGCAGGAAGAAACGATCGCCCTTCTCGAGAAGCAGTTGAAAACTTGCCGAGACGAGCTCGACAGAGCCCGTGGTGTGGTACACACGCCAGTGCCGTCTCTGTGCATCATGGTTGAAGATGCAGTGGTGGCCGGACCGGAGAGCTCGACGTCGCAACAGGTGCATCCCCTGCAGGAGTTAGCTGACGGTATTGCGGACGGTGACTCCATCAACGCCTCCAACCTCTCTAACCTTGAGAGCGGACTGGTTCCGCACCGTGATGCTACGCCGCCGCTTCCGGTGAGTTCGCTGGGAGCCCCAGTCTTTCCGTCTGCCACTAAGAAATCGTCGATGGTGCGCAATCCCGACTCCACGCGGCGCTACCACAGGTTGAGGTGGGACGATGATGTGGACCTGATGTGACGCCGGTGCGAGACGGCGTATTGGCCTTGGGAGGGGGGGGTCGCATGAGTGATTAGGAAGAGTCACATGCGCATCGAGGCTCCCCACTTCATTCGAAGGTGCGGTGGCTGAGCGCTTCCGCCTTCTCCACCACGTTCGCTGAAATATGCAGTAGGTGTATGTGCGTATGCGTGCACCTGACCAGCCGTGGTGAGGAATGCTGCTTTGTCTCTCCTGTGGCGGCCTTGTCCGTCTGTTATCCACATGGGGTCGCTTCGACGTTGCTGCATGCCCCCCTCTTTCCCCCTCTTTTCCCCCTCTTGTCAGTAGTTAACCTAAAGGAGGGCGGAGGGTGGGGGACGCACGGCCACAGACGGACACAAGTGACCCGCGGGACGGGGCGGTCATGTTCCTCTTTCTCTGTGGAGCCGAATCGGAGCTGACGTTTGCATCGATGCGCACACACGCTCCTCTGGTCTTGCGCCTTGTCAACGCTTTCAATGTGGAAGGCCGCACGCCGCTCGCAGAGGGCCGCTGCCACTCCGTTCTCGTCATTTCACGTGGCCTACCGCCTGTCTGTTCTCCTTTGAACGACGACCCCCTTTTTTTTTGTTTTTTTTTTTCACGCGCTTTGACGACGGGGGACGGACGCCCCAGCGCTGGCCTCAGTCAAGTGGGTCCCCCTTCCTCCTCTCACTCCTCGGGGGGTCCGACAGCCACCCCGCCCCCTTGCCGAAGCGCTTCTGGTGGCGACAAGGGTCAGACACCTAGGACGTGGAGGGGGGGAGCCCGAGCGCCGCATCGCACCGCATCGCACCGCATGCCGACAACCCGGTCGTGGATGGCGATGCGCCGGCGCGACCTGCGACCGCGAGGACGCTTGTGCCATCCGTGTGCTATGGCGGGGTGCTCGCGCAACTCGAGTGGCACCCCGGGGGACGCGCCGCGGGGGCGGCTGGCATGGTGGGCGTGGTTGCGAGGCGACCTGCGGGGCGGGTGTGTGTGTGGGTGGGCAGAGTATGAGCCTGAGGCCGTGTTCGGGTGGCTGGGTCGGCGCACTGCTGTACCGCGTGTATACTGCTGCTTCGCAGCACGCGATGGGTCTGCAACGGGCTTGGGGGTTTGAATGGAACTGGAGCTCATGTTGTATGACCGAGAGTGGACATGTGGAAAGAAAAAACGCTTCGCACGCACACAGTGACTCGCTGAGTACCTTGCGTGGCTGTCTGTGACTCTGCTGCAGCACAGCAGGTAAGGAGTGACAGGGGTTACCCTGAATCTTCTCTACGAATGATGGTTACCCATGTCCAACAGCCTTACATTCCCTTTCTATTGCGTCATTCGCCTTTCACCATCTGACAAAGCATGCGCGCGTGGCCACCCCTCCGCAAATTCAACGCCCACAATGTGTGCCTGGGCGTTTGTACGGGCGTGTAAGCCTGTTGCTGCTCGATGTCTCGGCGCTGTAGAGTGATCGTGACCCTTCTTCACTGTCGTACGCGTATGTATGCCGCTTTTTGTCTGCTATCGGCTTTCTCTTGTTATGGCGTTTTCAGGAGTGCAAGGTGTCAAGGGGGCTTCCCGCGCATCAGCGAAGCGTCAGATCGCGGCGAAGGGCATAGCGGTGATGCGGCATGTTAAAGGTGTTACTCCCGCCTCTCCCTCAAACACTGCAGCCAAGCTTCTTCCGGCCTGTCTGCTAAATCAGCGTCAGTGGTGGTCGAAGATCACCCTATTGGCCCAGTTGTACACACTGACAGTCGCGTGCTACTTTGCGGGACCTTTCCTCCGGTTAGGAAGAGCATCCACTTCTACTACCCGAACCCTAACAACGACATGTGGAAGGTGCTTGGATTGGTCTTCTTTGATGATGCTGATGCTTTTTACACTCTTGCTGGTTGCACTTCCCCGCTACTGCCATCGTCGTCTAAGCCATTGGGTGGCCGTGCCGTCACTCGGGCACTGGATGAGGCGCGTATCTCTCACTTTGCTTACTCTCAGCCTGTCGGCTTCTTCGATGTCTGCCGACGAGTTCGCCGTCGCCTTGGCACCTCTGCAGATGAAAACATCGAGGTGCTCGAGCGTACAGATGTGGTGAGGGACGTCCTCTTGCACACCCCTCACTGTGCAGCCATCATCGCAACCGGCACGCTGGCTCTCACGTTGCTCCTAGACGATCTGTCAGCTCACGGAACATTTCGTACGAGCGGTGAGGCACCCATGGAGATTGTCCTCAAGACGCGGCAGGGCAAGCCCAAGTACAACATTCCACCTGTAGGGGGAAAGCTGAAGTGGGTGCCCAGTGAGGCGTGCATCTTCCGCAGTGCTGTCTGGATTTACCGAGGACCGTCGACTTCACGGGCACTGCCGCTCAGTCTTGAGGAGAAGACGGGGCACTACCGCCGTGCAATTGCTATGCATCTACTCCTTCCGCTGGCGAGCGCACCTGCATCTGTGGCGGATACTTAGCTCGAGCGAAGACGGGGAAGGGCGGTACATGCAATCTTCTCACACTCTTGAAGCACCTGTCTCTCTCTCGCTGAACATCCTGTACGCTTTTTTCTTTTCGTTTTGGCATGATATTCACGTAGTGCGTGTGCGTGGCTTCCTCTCTATCGCACTCGTCGCGGGCGCCAGCTCACCGCTCTCTCCCTGCTCGACCCCACAGTCGCATTTGCTGGTTGCGCTCCCTTTTCGTAGGACTCTTCCGCCCTATGCCCCCTTTGTCCTCTTAAAGACGCCCAAGCCCTTCATCGCCGCTGATCGCTTCGCTCCACGTACTGCTCGCGCGCACATACACCCAGCAAGAACGACTTCTTCACTGACTTCACATGCGTTGCACGTGCACGTTTTACCATGCAAAGACGGCGTTCTCAGCATGATGCTTTCTGAGGTCTGTGTGTTTCGTAGCGTTTGCCAGCATCATTGGCTGTGGATGTCGTGTCGGTGGCCGCGACTCTTCCCCCTTCGCCTCTACCCTCGTTAGCGTCTCCTCTTTTTCTCTCTCACGGCATACTCCTCGACTTCCGACTCGCCCACTTTTTTTGGAGGGCGCTTCAACCCAACCCCAACCGTAGAAGCGGCAAGTCGGATACCCCAGTCCCTCTCCCCCACCACTCTGTGCACGCCTGCTGCCGCATCTCATCACATCATCTTTTGTTTGTGAAGCTCAAGTTACCGTGACAGGGCGTCAGCACTCCGACGACACACCACCGCTCCACCGCTGTTGTCACCGCCGCCCACTTCTTACAGTGTCTCCTCGTTGGCCTTTTTTTTGTTCGGCCTTTCACGTTCTCTTTGATCTGCCTCCTGTGCCGTTAGTCGAACTACAAAACGCGCGAGTTCCGCGTGCGCAGCGACGTGCGTGTCAGTTACGCGGTTGTTTTCCGTGCATTATCCCGCGCACTCTTTCGGTTGTACTCACCCAGTCGCGCCCGCTGATATCGGGGCTCTTGGTGGGCTGTTTGGAGTAAGCGTTGTCTGCGCATCACAGCCTCGCCTCCCCTTGACCCTCCTGCTGCCGCCTTATACGCGTGCACGTACAGATCAATTACGAGTGCCGCGCTCATGTCTCTTTTCGTGGCAAACACTCTCGAGCACGAGGGGCAGGTGAAGAAAAACCTCATCACTGCGCACAAGTGCAAACCGCTTCTCGCCACGGCGTGGGTGAATCCGCCCTCAGTGCTCATCACGAATAATGAAGGTGATACGCTGGCACCGGTGACAGAGCCGGTCGGCTCGACGGGACGGACACAGCAGCCGACGGCGTTGGCGTGGCACCCCAACGAGGCGCTTCTCGTGATCGGGTGGAGCAACGGGACAATGAGCCTATGGGCGATGCCATTGGCAAGCAGCCTGGCTTTAGGCGAAGACGACACCTCAGCAGCCACAAGCAGCGCTGTGCAGCTCATCGCGGCACGGGCGGCTGCGCAGAGTGACGTGGAGGGCGCGGTGCACGAACACGGCGCCGGCGCAGTGCTGGCCGCGGAGTGGTCGACACGGGGCCTGTACCTCGTCTCCGCATCACAGCAACGCCACGTGGTGATGTGGGCGCTGGAGCAGACTGACACCGAGACGGGCGTCAGCTTTAAGCTGAAGTCCCTGTGGTCCGTTCAGGCGAGCGAGTCGGTTGTGCGCATCATTCACGTTCCTGGCCACTCCGCCTACCCTTCGATGACGGTCAATGCGCACAATGGCGCTTCCACTGCCGCTACTGCAGAGGGCGACGATGATGACATGCGTTTTCTTCTTGCCGACGGCAGCACCACAGTGGCGGCCATCAGCGAGGAGCAGCAGCTTTTTCCGTGCGTAACGCAGCAGGAGGCAATTGTGTCCATGCTTTACGACCCCGAAAGTCGTATCCTCATTACACTTAGCACCAGCTACATGATTGAGGTGTATCGGATTAGCGAAGACATCAAGGGTACCTCGACTCTGCGGCGCAAATTATTCACCACTCCCACCGCCGCTGCCGCGACGGGCGAGCAGATTGCTATGTCAATGGTGTGGGCGTCACCCGGTGTCGTGGCCTTTGGTGGCGGCGACGATCGTCTGCGCGTTTTTGACATCTCAAGCGAGTCGATGGATGCGCTGTCGCTCCCTCAGCCGGACCTCCACGTGTCGTGCTTGGCGACCTACCCCACGAAAGGCATCATGACTGTCGGCACTGTGGAGGGCGTTCTGGTGGTCTTTCAGCGCAGCGCCGCGTGCCTGCCCCCAAGCGGCCATGCACCGGCGCTGAGAGAACCGGCAGCTGTCTCTTCCCTGTTCTCTGCGGCTGCCAGCGTAGCGAGCCAGTGGGAGGCGCTGGCGATACACCAGGTTGGCAAGTTTGTTGACCGAGTCGTCTTCACGGCTCTCGGCGACATGGCGTTGTGTCGTGGTGGCTCGGAGTTGCAGGTGCTGCACGAGACCATCCGCAAGCGTTCCTGGGACGGCGTCGCTGCCGCGACGCAGATTTCGGCGGACATGGTGGTGATAGAGAGTGTCACGGGGTGCCAGTGCCTGCTACGCAGCAAAGGCAGCGTGCGTGGGCTGTCAATCGCGTTCCCCAACATTGCCCTCTGGAACGGATCGCAGATCGATCTCTACGCCATCAACGAGGCCACGTCTGAGTTTACATTGGTGAACTTCGTGCCGACGATGAGTCCCGCCTTTGCCATGCACCGTGACGGCCTCATCTACGTCAAGGGCAATCGTGTCGTCTTCGAGACGATGCAGCTCGCTCCCATTGCGCAGATGACCTTCACCGCGTCTGAAGGTGTGCCAGTGATCATCGATATCATGAACGACTACCTCGTTGCGGTGTCGTCCAAGAAATACCTGCGGCTTGCCCGTGTCTCGTCGCGCGATTTGCAACAAATTGGGCCCGCTCGTCCTCTGACGTTTTTGAGTGCATCACAGCCAACTGCCTCGGACCCCGCCAGCGGTGCACCGGCAGCGGCGCCATCTGTCGCGAAGGACGCCAAGGCGCTGGAGATATCGGTCGCTGCGGCGCGTGTTAATGCACAAGGTCGTCGAGTTGCCTTGATGACCAGCCTTGGACCCCTCGCCCTGCCTGATACGCGCGTTTGGGTGTATGACTCTGACACCGACAAGATGTCATCGTTTGACTTTTCTAGCCGCAACGAGATGCCAAACTCAGTCTACTGGAACACCCCGGAGCCGAACACAAGCACTGTCGGCGAGTTTGAGTATATTCTCCTTGCCTGCGAGACGCACCAGGTTCACAAGGAGAAGACGGCACCAGAAGAGGTGATGACGCCAAAGGCCAGTGTGGACGGCATCAACGCCGGCAAGAGCCACGATCGCCCGGCCGGGCAGGAGAACCTTCCTGAGGCGTTGCCGAACATGGAGAACTACGCTGAGAAGAAGGCTGAGCTGGAGGAGGCGCGCCGCGGGTCAGTTGGTGCCACGAACTACGTTGCCCAGCGCGCGCACAACATCGTCACGCTGTTTGCGACGCACCACGGGCTGGTTGTGCAGAACGTCGCGTCGATGCGGCGCTATCAAATATGCCTGGTTGGCCTCACCATTCCCGACTTCCTCCTCGCCTCTGTTAAGATCAACGGCAATCCGGGTGCTGCGGAGGACTATGTGATTGAGCAGAAGCGGCTGCGCGACTTTGAGGGGCTGAAGTCGGACAAGGACGTGGCGGTGCGGGAAGCGTTAATGAAGTTTAGCTACTATTCGACCATCGGCAACATGGACGAAGCGTACCGGTGCGTCAAGAACATCAAGAACCCGGCGGCGTGGCAAGGGCTGGCTCGCCTGTGCGTGACGAGCGGACGCCTCGATGTGGCGGCGGTGTGCTTGTCTACGATGGAGGACTGCGTCGCCGCACGTGCCTTGCGGGAGGCACGGGAAGACTACCCCGATGACCAAGGTGTGCAGTTGGCGGCGCTGGCGCTGGGGCTGGGCATGACTGAGGAGGCGGAGGAGCTACTGCGCAAGTCGAAGCGCTATGATCTGATGACCGATGTGTACATGGCGTGGGGCAAGTTTGAACATGCCCAGCGTCACACCGAGCGCTTCGACCGCGTCCGCATTCGCCCGGTAGCGTACAAGTACGCACAATTTATGGAGAGCCTGCAGAACATGGATGCCGCCATCATGTGGTACTACAACGCCAAGTGCGCCGGCACTGATGTGCCGCGCATCTTCTTCCAGACAAACCGCATGCACGAGCTCCGCCAGCTGATGGTGACACAAAGCCAACCGCTATCGCCGTCGGCCAGCACCAACGGGTCGACGGAACAGTCGCCGCATGACGAGCGGCAGTCCGTCTTTGCCGCCATCTTCCCACAAAACCGAGACCTGTTGCTGTGGTGGGCGCAACACAGCGAGCGGCGCCGCAATGTGCAGGAGGCGCTGCGCTTTTACCACGCCGTCGAGGACGTGTACAACATTGTTCGAATTCTGTGCTTACTGACACCACCAAAGCTGGACAGTGCAGTTCAACTGGTGAGTAAGGAGATTGACAAGGCGAGGACACGCTTCCAGCAGCAGCAGGCCTTCGCCGCCGCACCGGCCCACCTCGGAGACAGTGAGCAAGGAGAGCCCGATCCAGTGGGTGCCGCGTACTTTGTGGGGCATCTGTACGAGCGACAGGGCGACGGGACGCGGGCGCTGCAGTACTACCAGGCTGCCGGCGCATACCGAAGTGGTGTTCGCGTCGCGTGGCAAGCAGGGCAATATGGCGTCGTAGTGAATCTGGCGATGAAGAGCTCTGATGAGCGACTAATGCTGGAGATGGCGATGGCGCTGGAGAGGCAGCAGGCGTACGACAAGGCTGTGCAGCTGTACCGCCGCATCGGCGCCGTGCAGTGTGCCCTCGACGCCTGTGTGCGGGGCGGTCTGTACGAGACCCTGCACGAGGTGAGCGCCGAGTTTGCCAGCGGGTCCACCGATCCGGCCGTCTTCCTTGGCATGGCGGACCATTTCCAGAGCGAGGGTGACTACCAGAAGGCGGTGGAGATGCTCCTCTTTGCGAAGCATTATGATGAGGCGCTAAAGCTTTGTGAGACGCGTAGCGTCACCCTGACGGAGGAGATGGCAGAGTCTATGACGAGCGACGTAGGCAAGCTGTCCATGGAAGAGAGGCAGGCGCTACTACGGAAGGTGGCACACATCGCCAAAGATCAGGGCAGCTGGTCCTTGGCGTGCAAGAAGTACACCCAGGCTGGCGATCGTGTCAAGGCAATGAAGATGCTCATGCGTGGGGGTGAGACGGAGAAGGTCATCTTCTTCGCAAACCATTCACGTAACACGGAAATCTACACCATGGCGGCGAACTTCCTGCAATCACAGAGCTGGAGTACTGACGCAAACATTTACAAGAGCATCATTCTCTTCTACACAAAAGCAAAGGCGTGGATGAGTCTGCTCGTCTTCTACGAGTCGTGCGCGCAGCTGCAAATCGACGAGAACCGAAACTACCCCGAGGCGCTGCGTGCGCTGGAGGACTGCATCAGCATGGTGGAGGGCGGGCCAGCAGGCAAGGCAAGCATTGACAACGAGAAGGTGGAGCAGCTGAAGCGGCGTGCCGAGGTACTGAAGACGTTCGTGAAGGCGCAGAAGACAGTGGACTTGATGGTAGCTGCCAATCGTGGCTCTGTCGCGGAGAGGGCAAAGGCGGAGAGCGTCATTGCCTCTTGCTCTGACATCATCAAACGCAGCCGTCCTGCCAGCCAGGATCACCAGCTCATACACGACGCCCTCCGCATTGGTGACGTGTTTGCTCTCATGGTGCGGTTTTACTTTGACAAGCTCGGTGAACCGAACAACGCATTGAAGGTGATGGAAAGTATGCCCAAACACGGCACCGATCCACAGCTCTTCATCGAGATGGACTACATGGAGAGGGTCTGCCAGGCCAACGGCAAGTCGCTTGCTAATGTGCTGCCTGGGGTGATGGCGGGCGGCGCTCGTGGGGCGGGGTGGGAAGGAGATCACAATATGGGCACCAACGCACGACGATCCAGTGTGATAGATGAAGTGGACCGGGCCGCTTAGTCCAGGTGACGGCGTGGCAATGTGTCTCCCAGCTCTTCCTGCGTGGCAGGGACCCACACAGGCTCCTCCGTAGCACCACGTCTCTGTGTGCTTTTGTGAGTGTGTGTGTGTGTGTGTGTGTGTGTGTCAGCACCTCTGCACATACGCGTTGTGCAGATGTGCGTGTTGGAGGAAACAGATGAGGGAGAGGTGTGTGTGTGTGTTTTGTTGTTGCTCACCCCCCTTGTCTGTCCCTCTCTTGGCGTGTGCGTGCTTGTTTGTTGTCGTGCTGTAGTAGCTGTTTCTATTTTGGGTTTCGCGTTCCTTTCTCTCCTTTCCCTGCCACCGTCATCGTCCGCCTCTCCGCCAGTCCTATGCCCAGGGCTGGCTGGTTTCGATGATGGCAGCGGCGACAGACACCTCCCATGTTATCGAACCGCAGCTTCCTTATCTCGACATGTCTCTCTCTCTCTCTCGGATGTAGAACAAACAGCAGCAAATCATCAAAGACGATCGAAAGAGTGGTTGTCCACACTCACGAACGCACGCGCACATGTACAACGACACGCTGACCAGAAAGTGGCAGGCGTTTGCTT
This sequence comes from Leishmania lainsoni, assembly GCA_003664395.1. Classification (NCBI taxonomy): domain Eukaryota; phylum Euglenozoa; class Kinetoplastea; order Trypanosomatida; family Trypanosomatidae; genus Leishmania; species Leishmania lainsoni. Next base: position 104,498 of record RAIA01000133.1, on the reverse strand, counting down.
CTGACTAATCCTACCGCGTGCAGGGAAAAGAAGAAAGCACTGACGCCGGATGGTGCGTGGTTGCATCTGCGGTGGTGCGTGTGGTGGTCAGTGCGGTGGTGGAACAGGATGCGCCGGCCCCCACTCCTCCTCCCTTTTGTGTCCGCCCTCCTCTGCCGCTTATGCACAACGTTGCCACTGGCACCACCCACCATCGAGGGGGGGGGTAGTTGCATTCTGTGCAATGTCTGCACCTTCCGTCTTACCTCATCTCCTTCCCCCATCAGCCTCGCACCCTCTCTCTCTGTGTATCTCTATTTCATGACCGCGCGGCGCCTACTAGCCGTGGTGGCCACCGCGTTTTTGTTTTCTCTGTCCTACTTGTGAAACCAGCGACGAAATCGACGCCCTTTTGCCTCCCTCAGCAGGTCTGCGCGGCGGCATGTCTCTGACATGGCAGAGACGACCGTTCTTTCCACCCCAACGCGCAGCGGCCATGGACCCTGCGATGCAGGAGGAGTCTCCTATGCATCTCGATCTACCTCAAGGCGCGCCGCCGTCTGCCTCAGTCGAGCAAAAAGCAGAGGAAGCCGACAGCGGGCCAACATGTGAGTCTGCGTCGCAGCGTGCCACGGTACCACTCAAACGTGCTGTGACGTCTACTACCTGGGCAGCGGTGTGCCCGTCTCTCGCGATGCTAGGCAGCGTTGGCGACATGGAGCCCGCTGTCGGCGGCTCGCTGCTGCCACCGCACCTCCTCGTCCACCCGCAGGGCTTCCGCATCCTGAAAATGCCAGCGTCCTGGAGCGTAACATGCGCAGCTACTTCCGACTTCCTCAGCCGCCTAACGCTGCCACACGCGAGGAGCGACGCCGACTTCGCCGTATCCTCGAGCGCATCGAGGGCGAAGAGGTGCAGCGGAAGGCACGGGTGACAGGCAACCAGGAAGGCGTTCTATTGGACGGGTTTCTTGTGCTGAGCGCGTGCGAAGCCGAAGAGCCGGATGAGGTGACGCAGGTGACGCTGCAATCCTCAGAGCTGTCGAGTAGCGTTGCGGAGGACTTGCAGTACTTTACGCACCTCACTTCGCTGAACTTGAGCGACAACCGCTTGCGCCTGGGTCATGTGCTCCCATTTCCCGGATTAAAGGATGTTCACCTCATGTGCAACGGAATTGCTTCTTTGGAAGAGGTGCCGCAGCTAAGCAGCTCCTCACTTGCCACCATTACAGCGCTGAACCTTGCCTATAACCATATTCCCGCAAATCACGTAAGTTACTTGAAGGCGTTTGATGCCTTGCAGCAGCTGGACCTCAGTCATAATGGCCTGCGCACGTTGCCACGAGACTTGTCGGGTCTGGCACACCTTACACATTTCGCGCTGGAGTCGAACGAGCTGTCTTCATCAGATGTGTTCTACGCACTGAGCACCATGCCGGCGCTCGTTGAGGTGAACCTTGCGCGGAATCGGCTCTCCTCTATACCCCCGTTGAGTGCCGGCTCGTGCGATGGCAACAACACCCTGCGTTGTGCTTCCTTTCCATTCCTGCAAGTGATGAACCTGACAGGGAATCGTTTCCAGCGTGTCGAGGCCCTCCGACCCTTGGCCGCACTACACCGGACGCTGCGCCGCCTCGCTGTCGGCGAGAATCCCCTGCTGGACCGCCAACCGTATCAGAAGGCTGAAGTACAGCGTGTGCTAGACGAGGCTGTTGTGAACGCGTACTACGCGGCGCTTCCACCCCAGACGGACAGCATTGATCCCGGTGTGCCGCCGGAGATGATGAACACGTGGCACTCTCAGAGCTGGACGCGCTACATCCCTCAGCCGCAGGGCGAGGCGGACATGTCCGAGATGGACGTGGTGGAGGCGGCACTGATCGACTCCTCTTCCTTGCGCGATACCACCGCTTCCGCACCCGCGGCTGTGGCGTCGAACATACTCGAAGTGGCCGATTCAGGCGGCCTAGTGAGCGAAAATACACATCATCAAGATGGCGTCCCGCCACCGCTGCCGACCGTGGCGGAGTATCTCCGCCGCTACCGAATCCACGTTCAAACGCCGAGAGCCACTCCACACCCCTGCCGAAGCAGCCAACGCGCTACTTCTACTCCTCGACATTTCGACAATCTGAGCAGGGGACGCACGGCGCGATGCCGCGTGTGACGCTACCCCCGTACAGCGAGTTCATGGACGTCTACCGTGTGCTTGGCCGGCGTCGTCCGGTGGCACAAGACCGAGGCGGCGGCGTTGCGCGATCAGCTGCAGTACGACGAGCGGAGGCGCAGCGGGTGTCCCCAACCCAGCCAATGTGTTTACCCAAGCTGCCTCACGTTCCCATCCCACCCCGCACGGAGGACTCGACCTCATCGCAGCAGGTCGGCGACGAGGAGGGGGATGAGGAGCCGGAGAGCGCGCAGAGGGGCAGGGTTTTTTTCTTGACTGACCTGGACGTCGCAGCAATGCGGTCGCCAAGGGACGCCCCCAGAGACCGAAAGGCGACCGCGGCGCCGCCACCTGTGGAGACGCAGCTAGAGTTGACCAACAAGCTGGCGTCTGTGTCGGCTGGCACTGCTGACGAGCCGCTCCCACGCACTCGTCTTCCCCGGTCGGTGGTATCTCCTGCTGCAACGAACGTGCACGCCGCCATCTCTGAGCTGCGGGCCATGCTACGCAAGCCCTTACCCTCTCTGCCGTACGACTCATCGCGCGCCAAGCTTACCACTAGGTGATGACTTGATGAAATGACGGAGGACACTCGCTCCTTCGCTGGGTGTGTCTGTGTGGCCTTCCGCCTCACTACTTTGGTGGTGCCGAAGCCTTTTTCCCTCGCTGTGACGAGGCCACTCATGTACACATTGGCCTTCTTTTCTCTTTTTTTTTCGCTGGCTTCTTGTCGTTCCTGTGGCTCTTCCCAATCGGTCGGTGCCGCCGCGTCATGCTCGGCCCCACTGGCTGGTCGGCTGCCGGATGAATGTATATACCAAGCCACAGACCGCAAACGCTGCAGTGATGTGCGCTTGTGCCTTGACGAGCTTATGCGAGAGAAATGACCAATCAACCCTTCCTCCCGCGCACCCTTAAGCTGGTGCGCAGTGTGTGTGTGTGGGGGGGGGGAGGGGAGCGATGAGAGGGTCTCTCGGGTTGTGCGTACAGAAGGAGAGAGAATGTGGATCACAAGCGAAGAGTATCCGAGGATAGCCACGCCGATAGCTCAAGAAGAGTGCAAGAGAATGTCGAGAGAAAGTGTTCGTGCTTCGCCTTCACTAAATGTGTGCCCATGATGCGCGTCAGGCAACGCAGTTGCTCCTCTCGCGCCTTTGGATAGATGCAGTCCTGAGGCGAGCAGGAGCCGGTTGTGGGTGCGCTCGGAACGGAATCCTTGCTCAGCAGTTTGTGTGTCTGTAGGCAAACTTTTCACCTTTGCCTACTCCTCCTCTCTCTTAATCTGTAGTTGCCTAATCGAAGAGAAACGTGCGAGTGTAGTATTGAACTCTCCACAGCGCTCGCCTTTGCACGTCTCTTCTTGTTTTCGGACACGCTGTCGTGGGACCGTCACTTCGCCGCCTGCAACCTCCTCCCGTCGTGCCTCGTTGAGCAACGCGCTCCCTGCTCTGCGGCGTGTCGGCTGTGCCTGTGTGTCTTTGCCTGCGCGCTGGTGGTACAAGGCCGTCCGACCTGCTCGCTTATTGTTATCTTGGCCCTTCTATTGGATCACATTCCTATGCGACTCTCCACTCGCGATGTCAACGCCCAGGGAAGACTGAGCAAGTCACCCTGTATCCCTCCCTCTCAAGTGGATGTGGGCGTATTGTGCGCGTCGAGAGAGGCGTGGCCGCCACTTTTGCCCAGCTTTAGCAGGGAGGCGGTGGAGGCTATGAATCGATTTGTCCAGGGATTTATCTGCAAGCGCATCGAGTACCGCTGCGGCCAACTCTCCGCTTCGGACTACGAGGAGGCGTTTCTACCGCGGTGGGTGCGTATGGCGGAGCACCGACCGACCTCATGGAGGGCTTCTTCGCCCAGCACGGCAGCCGCCTTAGCGAGGAGGCGTTCCAACAGCTCTTTGGCGCCTTCGAGAAGATGCAGAGCGCCTTGCGTGATGCGCGGCAGGAGTCTGGCGGTGTCGCGGAGGGTTGTCACGACAAGCGCATTTCTTTTGCGCGGCCGGTGGCGCATCGCCTCATCCGCCGCTCCCGCGATCGTTTCTCACTCCGCAGCGTTGCTGACGCCGACGAAAGCGCGGACCTTAGCCCCTTTTCTCCTTCGCCTTGTCCTATCAGCGCTACCGACGCGTGGCGAGACTCGCTGCAGCCTGGTAGCTCCTCTCCTGTCCCCGGCGGGCCGGTGCTGAGTGTGAGCAGCGTGTCAGAGATTGCCGACGCGGACGACGTGTGTACCGTCGTGCTGCCGGTGGAGGAGAGCGCCGATGGAGACCACTTCACAGGTCGTGCCAGCGGCGTGTACTACGGCGACCTCTTCCACACCGCTGACAGTTCCGCGAACAGCATTAGCGACAGCAGCCACGCATCTGCGACCATGACCTTCACCCTTGCGGCGAAGAGAGACAGCTTGGAAGGCGGCGCCGAATTTGCTGAGACCCTGCTGCAGGTGTGCCGCGGGCCGGTGCGGCGGGCCACCGCATGGCGACGGCTGTGGCTTCGCTGCTTTTACCATTGCGTTCTCCCAGCTATGGTGGTACTTTTTGTTGCTACTCACTACTGGGACACAATGCAGCTGTATCTGCGGCTATAGAGTGCCTTGGGCTGATGTGGCGCCTCTCTCCTCGTTCTATCCCGCTGAACCGTCTCTGTCTTTGTACAGCTAATTGGCGCCGCAGGTTACCGTGGTGGACTGTCTCCGTTGGGGTGGCTTTGGTTGGTCTTGTATTTGGTGTTTGTGTGTGTGTGTGTTCTCCGATGCAGGCACTAGATAGTTTTTCGCTTTTGATCCGCATGTGTCTTACTTGTTTGCTTGGCGCTCTCTTTGTGTGGTGACGAGATCTTCTCTTGACCTCCTCATCGTCATCTATGTGTGTGCCATCTGCAAGGGGATGCATCGCAACGTGTGCCCTCCGACTGCACGCAAAGCCTCCGCACCCCCGCTCCCACAGACATGGACGCGTAGCACACAGACAGGCGCTTGTCAGCTGTTAGGTGCTACACTCCCAGTGATGAAGACGGAGCCAAGAGCAAGAGGTGGGGAGATCATATGCGGGGGTATTTGTATGTGCACCTGGAACGTACCCGCCTTCGAGCACTTTCCACCTCTCTCCCCTTCCTCTGCTTCGACTCTCTCACGCGTCTTTCCTCTCTTCTTGTCCTCTATGTGCATGTAGTCGTGCACTTGTGGTTGTGCGCAGCTGACTTAGCGTGGGGAGGGGGTCGTCTCCTTGTTTTTCCTCGTTGTTCATCTCTCCTCCTCTCGACTAGATGCCAATCTCTCCCTGACTGTGTGCCTGTTCTCTTGTTTACCTCCGATTACATGGTGCAAACACACACGTGTGGGCGGCTGCGTTCGTGGCGAGCGGGCTCATACTGCCCCCACCCCTGGCAGTCAGTATACGTGTGACGCATCTACCATCGAAGTGCTACGCGGTGGACTTGGAATGGCCGTGATGCGGAAGAGGGGCCATTCATGCGTGCGCTTCAGTTGTCCTACTCCCGTGCATCCAGTCTTGGTGTATGCCTCCCTATCTCTGTGGTGTACTTCATCGTTCTACGCTTCTCACTGCCGTCCGCTGAGTTACTTGCCCAGTCTCTCCATCCTTTCTTTCTCTTTTCTACACATAGGTTGTGTGCCACAGACTTGTGATAGACGTCATGCGACAAGCGGACACCGACAGCCCCCCAGCAGTCATCAGAGAGCAGCGGTGCAGGAGTCTGGACGGACCGTCACATCGCCTCTGCTGCTGACCCCCACCCCCAGAACAGCCGCCCATTATTCCCCTTACTACTCTTCTTGCGATGGTGCGGCACATTCTCCCACAGACACAACGACCTCTAACTAGCGATGTCGTCTTCTCCCTCTCGCCATCAGAGGGTGCAACTCGCCTGCTCCTGTTGCGGCCGCTGCGGTGTCATCCTTTCATTTCGCTCTTGTGAATTTTCTTCTGCCCTATTTCCTTCATTTGCTTCGCTGCCAGCGGCACACCGGTATGATGAGTGAATAGTAAGAATGCATTTGAAAGCACTACCTGCTACGGCGTCGCTGCGGCAACATAAGGGGTTTCAAGTGATGGTGCATGGTGTGCTGGAGGGTGCGGGGTGCGTGGAGATGGGGTCCATGTTCGCCCGCACGCAGCTCTTTTTCGACTCTCATTGAGCGTTCCTGGAGAGCAATGGCGTGGATGAGGACGACGAGGATCTCATCTTGCCGACGTACAGCAGCAACGCCGAAAGGCTAACCCAGCTAGCTGACTGCGCCAAGGGCTCCATCGCGTACTTTAGCTTCACGGCACCTTTTTGAGTTTGCGTTGATGAGCACAAACCTGTTTGGTTGGCCACCGCTACTCATTACACCTCATACCGTCGAAGGCGCTGGCGGGAGCGCCGAAAAGGGCGCTGACGGCGACAACACTCAAGTTCTCGGCAGCGGGGAGTCCATCATTGGCTACGGTCGATGCTTTATTCCAATGAAGAGCGGGTACCACACAACGGATATGCCCGTGATGCAGCCGGAGAGAGCCACCTCGAGACAGCAGCTGATTAACCTCCTCGCCTGTGAGAAACCGGTGCTGCGCAACCTCTCTTATGCACCGGCGACGACTAGGTGATGCTGCACGCCCGCCCTCTCGACGACTATGTGAGGCTGAGCTTCTCCGTCATCATTAACGGCATGGGGTCGCCAGGATTCGAGGTGTTGCACTCGGGGTTGCCGTCCTACTTTTTTTCGGCACTCGGCCCACCCCTGCCTCCACACCCGCCTGCCGTCTTGACGTTCACGCCTGCGCAGGTGGGCTGGTCACGTTGATCACACCTCACGCTTCCTCTTTTCATAGACGCAGCAGCTCCGCAGCCCCATTAGTCATGCATACAGAAAACCAACGCTTCACAACTGGCAAGGCCGGTCGCGAACAGCGAGTCACGCCAGGAGAGAAGCTCTGCGTGTACGAACCGCCCTCCCCGTGTACGACACCTCACGTGCCTCTCCGGGTCGTCGCTATTGCTTCTGATCTTCCTTCCTCTTCTCTGTTCTCTTCGGCGGTGCTACAGCCCCGCCACAGTCTCGTGGCAGTGCACTTATGCCTGCGTGCGTAGGTGTGCCACGGAGAAACGACGGAAAAAGAAGCGCATGTACGGGTGGCTAGGCGGGAAATGGTGAGGTGCTGTTTCCTTCTCCCTCTCCACAACTATCAACGACAGGCGTGCGTGCGGTGGCCACCCGTGCAAAGTATGCAGCTGGAAATGTGATCATGAAGCACGTTCATGGGCTGCGCGTTTCGCGGCAACAGAGTGCGACAGCTCGTGGTTGCTTGGGCTGACCCCTTCGTGTTCCTGCGCCACACCACTCGCTCCTTCTGTATGCTCCTCATCTGCCATGTCTCCTCTCGCTGTACGGATGACACTTTCACTGCAGCCGCATGCGATTCCCTCCTCCCTCTTCTCGTCGCCCCTGTCTCTTTTGCGGAGTACTGCACCACCTCCTCCCTCATTCTCCAAATTTTCCGCTCTCTCTCTTCTTTTTTGACTGCCACTTTTCGCAAGTGCTGAGTTCGGTGGCGCTCTGCGTGTGTTCTTCAAGTGCACGCGCGGGCGTGCATCTCTTTCCGTCTCATTCCTCTCTCGTGATCTGTATTTCTTCTCGCCAGCTCTCCCCCTTTTACCGTCGTGGCTCGTCTCTTGTTTTTCTCGTCTGTTCGCCTGTAGCGCGCATTGAGGCAGCTCAGCGGCAAGGCCATCGCCCCCTCACTTCTCCTCCCATTCACTCGCATACGCCGATTCCCTCGTGCGCCTGCATCTGCCTGCGTGCGGGCGGCGCGGTCGTTGTCGGTTTCTCCAGTAGAGAGGTGCTTGTCTAGGCGTTGTTCATTAAGCTAAGTGTACGCCCTCCCCATTATCTGTGTATGTCGCCGTGTCTGTGAACGTGTGATTGAGCCTGAGGAGGTGTCGACGATCTCGTTCACTCTTTTTTTTTTAAATTTCTATCGACTTGGTTGCCTTTCTTCCCCCTTCTGATAGACACGCACCTACATGTGCGCAGACGCTTTGCTCTCAATGATGAACCGTTGTTTTCTCGGACGGCACTGTGCGGCGGTGATCGCCACACTCGCCTTATTCGGCGTGTTGCTCAGCCACGCCGAGCAGATCACGTACCTGGGTGTCTTCCCGGCGATGGAGGGCGAGACCGTAGTGAATGTACTGAGTGTCGGGGCACTGAAGGCGGAGTGCCCTGGAGGGGTTCTCTCCTACCACGTTCGCGCTACCTACGGCAACAATGCCAGCTTCCCGCGGATGCATGACCCCACACTCGAATTCACCGCTCCTTTCACCGGCATGACTATGGACTTTCGGTCAACGTACGTGGACCTCCTGGTGCTGTGCAATGTCATCACCCTCGTTGGTGGAACGTCGCGCGTGTACTACCGTATCTCGCCGGGCACGACGACGACGACAACGACGACAACGACAACGACGACAACTACAACGACGACCACTGCACCGATCATGCAGTGCTCTGGCATCTACAATTACTCGCTGACGCTCAATTCGGATGGCACGTTTGCGGAGCAGATTGCCAGCCTCTCCGCTCGTGCAATAGCTGCCGGAACGTTCTGCACTTCGGGCACAATCTTGGCGACACTGGAACCGCCTACTCATGGCACGGTTCGGTGGAACAACTCGGGCATTTTCTACTACACCCCCTTCACCCCCAAGGTGGGCGACGCGGTGGACTCCTTCAAGTTCCAGCTGACATGCCCGAGCGAGGGCTCCAGGTGTGACGGCACGGCGCTCATCTCCATCGTCGACGAGGATAAGGACGAAATCTACTATGCTATGGAGGGCGCAATCGTGTGCCGTGGCACCTGCGACGCAAACGCGTGGCGCACCAAACCGACGGACCTCGCTCTCTTCGACGTGAACAAGACAGGTACCGCTGTGACGCCGCGCAAGGACTTCCGTTCCGTGGACGGGATCGGCTTTGACTTCACGGTGAAGGGTCACCTGATCATTCACGCGTACACCACGATAGGCAACCTTGCCGCCCGCTTTGTGACCTTCTCCCCCATCTCAAAGGCCAACGCGCAGGGGTTCTTCGACTCCACCTCCGTCCCGGACGGCTCGCACGTCTCCTTCGAACCGTCGTGCCTAGACAAGCAGGCAAACACCGGCAAGGGTACTGACATTTGGAGCTGGACGGACCTGAATGAGCTGAAGGGCCACCTCAACACTCTGGCCGACGCATACAAGTTAGGCGACAACTACTACCAGAAGTTTGGAGGTAATCACCACCACTGCGACGTGTACCGTCTAGACCCGTGCAAGTACGCGCCTCTCATGACGCCGACGCTGAGCGACAAGTACAAAAAGCTGGACAGCAACGCAACGCCCTCCGTGAGGTGGGTGCTGTATATTAATGATTGCGACGCAACGTGGGTGGGCAGGGCGTCGGTAGAGTCGCTGCGCGCGCTGCGCCAGCCAGACGGCTCTCCCACCTTTAAGCTGAAGGGCAATGGGACGTACTTGGTCGGCATTGTGTACTCACAGTCGGTGAAGCCGGCAGATTGGAGCCTCCCGTCAGCCGGCATTGTGCACACGGAGACGGCTTACCAGCTGCGTCTTAAGATCCATAATATTATCATCGTCGACGCTGCTGCACGTCTTTCGAGCGAATCTAGCGTTCCACAGCTCCAGATGAACTCTGACATTCAGTACTCCACAGGCAAACGAACAGACACCCGAGAGCGTCTTTACCGTTACTCTGTTCTGCTCTACCCGTACTTTGCTGCCAACAATACAGCTGCTAACATAACGTCCCTCTCGCTGACGGTTGTCTCCACGACGCTGTTGAACTCCACGTGGACGTCGCCGAGCAAGATAGAATGCCCGATGTGCACTGGCACAAGGATGAGCTGCAGAGGTACGGGGAACGGATTCGAGACGGACTGCGGTGACGAGGCCCTCATAACGTTCGAGGCGCTCGATTACAACGCGTCTGATTTTGAGGGCTCTATCACCAACGAGGGCATCACCGGAAAGTCCGCGAGTACGTCGGTGAGCCCGAATAATGCGCTGCGAGTGACATTTGCCGCGCGCGCGAACGGTATGGGGTCGGTTGAGGCGACGGGCGCCTACCCAGTCGGCACCTTCGCCATATCTGTAAAGTTGTCGAGCGGCCAGGTGTTCGACGTTGTCGTGAACCAGACAGATTACATCAGCGAGCTCAACACGCGGTTCCTCGACACGGAGCTATGCCGGCCGAGCGCGTACTGGCCAGTGCCGGACCCGCTGGGATCGTCGGTTCCAGTGAAGCCATACAGCGCCGAGGCGCTGGCCCTTCTCCCCGGAAACTCCACTAGCGAAGAGGAAGAGGAGAGGAAGAGCGAAAGCTACTACGGCACCCCTGAGCGACTGACAAGTCCGAGCATGTGTGCCACGGCGCCGAACAAGGAGAGCACGCATATTCATCTGGACAACATGACGGCCATCGTTGAGAAGGAAGAGGGAAATGTGACAGTCTCCATGTGTGCCGTGGCAGACGAGCGGACGTTTGGCACAACGGACTGGGTCATGGTTTCTTTGCCTCGCATCCACGAGGAGACAAAGAAGATCAACTCCGAGGTGATTGAGAGCATCGTTGATGATGAAACGCTTAGTAACGACTCTTACACAGTAGCGCAGCTGCAGTACCTCACGCTGTCTGTGCAAGTGTCGGAGGTGATGTCGAGCCTGCTTCTCAGCAACCCTGCGAAGGGCTACGTCAACATTTTGCTGGACGGTGACAACGCCCCCAGATCCCGGCGCAGAGAAGAGGAAATATGGATGTATCCAGAGAGCAACTCGTCGTCCGACCAACCACAAGCATACCTGCCGTGGGAGATGTACGCCTCATCTCTCAGCTATCGTCGTATTGCACATAGCACCAACGCTAACGCTAGCGAAACGGAGCCCTTCAACTTTGCCTTCATCCCTGGCTCCCTGCTGCACTCTGGCAGCCGCATCCGTGTTCCTATGATCATCCGCGCTGCGATCAAATTTGTCACGTACGCTTTCACGGAGGCTAACTCCACGCACTCCTCGCAGCGCGTGAAGAAGCACGAGCGTGAGGAGGCGCTGCTGTACATTGTTTCGGTGAGCCGCAGTATATCCGCTGCTCTGCGCTTTGACACAGATACTTACAACCCGGTCATCACCCAGTCGGGCATCGCAGCGAAGCCGGCCACCGCCATTCTCATTGTGCTCATTGTCGCCGTCGTGTGCGTGCTCGGTGCGTTCATGTACGTGGAGGTGACGTACAAGCGCATTATTCACAATGCTAAGTACCATCCCAAGGGTCCCGACAGCCCGGTGGGCATCCGCTACGGGCGTGACGGCAAGCCAGAGAATCAGAAGGCGGCTAAAGAGGGCAGTCGCACAGAGGCCGTCGTGTCGTTCTCTGCCTTCACGGCGCACACCTCGAAGGGCACAGTCGCGGGTGTCACCACAACGTCCTCGATCAAGACAAAGTTTGGCGTCGTGCGCGGAGAACAGAAGCGCGTGCCGGAGTCGGTGGCTGGTTCTAGCTCCGCATCGAGCGAGGCAGACAGCGCTGCAAAGCTGATGGATTACTACGTCGTGGAAAATCCACCCATCGGAGAGGAACAGCCCCGGGTGGAGGACGGCGAGGTGGCCGAGTTCTAATCACGCCACCGCCGCTCAACGTCACAGAGGCGCCTCCGCGCAGCAGCAGCACAGCGCGAGCACAGTCGCTCCCCCTCCCCCCTTCACTCTTTCATCGTCTGTCCCAGCCTCCCCCTTTTTCGCAAGGCGTGTTTGTTTTTGTGGGCGAAGACAGGGCCGTACCGATGGCGACTCTCGTGCGGCCACGGGAGCTGCTCCGAGACTGAGGAGTCAAAGGACTAGTAAAGAAGGAACGCATGTCGAGGGGTAGAAACGTTGGGAGTGGGTAGGTGGACCAGGAAGTGGGATACCACGGAAGCCGCTCCCACACCGTCACGAAGATACCGTCTGCTTCTGCAGAAACGCGTAAAAGTCCCGTTTTCTGCGAGTTTTCTTTGCTTTTTTTTCCCCATTCCTGTGCTTGTGCCTTCCTCCCACTCGCGATTGCATAGGTACACGCCGTGGTCGAGCCTGCGAGCCCGACTGTGTCATCAACTCAGCGTGTGCGTGTGTGTGATGGCGGGACTGTTTTTAGTGCTGCCTAGTTAAGGCACGGGTGATGGGGGTGGAGGCAGGGGCAGGCGCACACGTATCCGTCATCGCCAGACCTTCACGTGACGTATGCGGCTGGAGGTGTGCGCTGAGGTGGTAAATTAGGTAGCCAAAGGGTGAGGTGAGACCTCTGTGTGTGTAGGCTGACGAGCAAGGACGGAGTTGGCGGCGAGAGAGCGTCCAGTATACATGCAGGAGGGAGAAGTGCGGATTCAACATCTGCCCCAGACGCGGGCATGTGGTGCTTCACTTCAATTTGGCAGTGGCTGTAGTGCCCGCGTCGGATGAACGGGTTCATAGACGAGGTAAATGTGACGGATCGACCGAGGGCTGTGATGACAAGCAAAGGGGAAAGGCAAGGATAATAGCCACGGAAATAAATGAGCTTTGGGTTTATTGTTCGAACATTGCACACCCGCCGACGGTACATGCACGCACGCACACACACACACACACACACACACACGTCACACAAACCATGGCACGCCTGTATGTGTGTGTGTGTGTGTGTGTGTGTGTGTACGCTTGGCGCGTGATATTGTTCGCACTCCACCCTGTCCCCCTTCTCCTCCATCCCCACCCCGCTAACCAGCCTTCCTTCTCGTCTGTTTTCTTTTTCTTCGACAAGAAGACGTTTCCCTCTTTTCGTCTATTCAGCGTGCGGCTCAGCGTATTTTGGTGCTTCGCGCTACGCCTGTGTCAGGCTGACGTCACGTTGCCATTCCTCATTTTTTTTTATCGTTTGTGGTTTGCGTCGCTGTTCTGTTTGATGTCGCTGCGCCTGTGTGGGAGCGAGGGGGGTGACCTCGTTGTCCTAATCACGCTGATGCTGGCGTTGTTGTGTTTGTGGCGAAGATCGTCACCGTTGTCTGACCGGCTTTAGCCTTGTCCACCCCCACCTCCTTCATTCTCTTTTGCTTTGGATAGTGTGTTCGTGTGGACGCCGCAAAGGAATGTCTCGGCAGTGACAATGACACACAGACGGCAGTCAAACCAGGAAAGTGGGGGTGCACGGCCCGCTCCGGCACTTCTCTCACTCTTCCGTTCACCACTCTGACAGGAAGCATCACGGCGGTACTGCCGTGGCGAATGGTGCCGCGCAGTAAGAGTACCCGAGAGTTGCCTAAGCGATATATTCACGTGGGGCTACACCCAAGTACGCTTGCTCTCACGCTTATCACCTGAGATCGCGCAAGTGGCGATGACGGAACACAGAGAAGCTCCAGAAGCGACAATGGCTCGTGCAATGGCGGCCCTTCACGTTGACTTTCCTCAAGAATCTGCGCTCTGCTTACCTGAACGCATCTCTCCCTCTCTCCTTTACCGTTGAGCTTCTTCTGTGGAACTCATCTTGTTCCTTTCCTCGATAACACACACACACACACACACACACTTCAATAGCAATACAGGAGAAAACTACAATTTGATTAGCTGAAGGACGCCGCCCATTTCCTCCCTGGCCTTGTTTCTCACTGTCTCTCTCCCCCTTTTTGTCTGTCTGAGTGCATGCGCCTCTCTGCTGCTTTCCATATTACTACAGGCGCCTTTCCTCCTCTATTACCTGAGCAAGCGGGATTGTGCTGCTGCGTTGCACACCAAAACACTTCAAACATCGCTGTCCTCCTAACACAACTCTCCCTCCTCTTCTTTTTCTTTTTTTTTCTGGCGTTCGCTCAGTCACACACATACACGCGTGCACAGTTGACATCATCCTTCGCAGTGAGCGCTGCTTGATTCTTCTCCTTTATCTCTCCATCATCATCTTTGTGGGCAGCTGCTGTTGCGGCTGCTGCTTTGGTTCTCACCCTTCACATTTCTTCACGTCCAATTTTCTTCCTCCCTTTATTGTGGTTTTGTTCGCCTGTTTGTCATCCCATTGTTATCCTTGGACACTCTGCTCCCTCCTCTCCTCCTTCCTTCCTTCCTTCCTTTTTTTTTGGACTTCGAAGTGTGTGTGCACCTGTACACGCACACACACACACACACACACACACACACACATCCCTCTTGACATACACGTCGAAGCACGCGCTGCTGTTGCCACCACTTCTGTTTTTCGTTCCTGTGCTGCTGCTTTGTCCCCTCTGCAGTGTGTGAGGTGCTGCGCGCACTCTGCCTTTTGCCGGTTTTTTTTTTTCGTTTGTTCGTTTGAACCTCCTTGCGCGCGTGCTCTCTGCCACTCCGCTTCATTGGTGCGTGCCCACTTTCTCCTCTTTGCCCTAACTGTTCCTTTTCGTATTTCATGTACACACATATCACTGCTCTTCTCCTTTCTACCTTTCCCCTCTCGCCCCTCTTCTTACACCCTCCCTGTGTCTTTTCTCTTGCTGTGCTGCTCGCTCTAGTGCGCGCACGCGTGCCGAATCCACTCGGCACCATCAGCAGGATTCTACACTCATCAACCCCCTCACCCTTCTCCCGTGGCCAACAGAGGACGGCAGGAGACAAAACATCGCTGTTGGCGTGCCTGGTGAACATTGTAGAGTTTTTCTGTGCCTTCCTGCAACTTTTCCGTTTCGGAGTCGGCTGCTCTCTCCTTGCCGCGCTCTTTTTGGGGCGCGCGCCAGTGGTTGGCTCTTGCGTGTAGCTACGCGTGCACCTCCGCGCATCGGCGCACTTGAGTGTCGCGGTGCGGCTCTCTTTTTTCTCGTCGCTTTAAATTGCTCCTGACAACTGCGCACTTCTTCTCTGTGCTTACCACAGCCCCCCCCCCTTCGACCTCCCCTCTTGTTTTCTGTGGCTTCCTCCTCTCTTCCCCCCTTCTTCTCCTTGCGCGCCCTCTGGTTCGGGTCCGCTTACTCGTGCAGCGGTAGGCGCATTTGTGTGGCTTCTGCCTCCTCTGCTGCACTCACGTCCTCGCAGGTTCCGTCACGCGGGAAGAAGAGCAACCCCACGGGAGCGTCGAGCGAAGAACGACGGCGCCGCCGTAGATTTGAAAGGGGCAAGACAGAGGGAACCTCGCCCCCCTCCTCACAACTCCTCCTTTCGTCTCTAGCAAGAGAGTTTCAGTCGACGTTGTGGGGCGGGGCGGGGCTATGGACAAGTACCAGAGGGTGAAGGTGCTGGGGAAGGGCAGCTTTGGCAGCGCCATCCTCATCAAGCGCAAGACAGATGGGCTCCTGTTTGTGGTGAAAGAGGTAGGAATGATGAGGATGAGCAAGAAGGAGCGAGATGAGGCACGGCACGAGTGCACAGTACTGCAGCAGCTGCAGCACCCCAATATCGTCCGCTACGTGGAACAGTTTGAGAATAATAACAACCTCTACATTGTTATGGAGTACTGCGACGGCGGTGACTTGGCGGAGAAGGTGAAGCAGAGCCGCGGCCCTATGAAGGAGTCAAGCATGCTGTACTACTTCTCACAGATCTGCCTTGCGATGGAGTACCTGCACGCTCGCCACATCTTGCACCGGGACATCAAAACAATGAACGTCTTCCTCATGAAAAATGGAGCGGTGAAGCTCGGCGACTTTGGGATATCGACGGTGTTGCGCACGACGATGGGGATGGCCAACACCGTGTGCGGCACTCCCTATTACTTCTCTCCTGAGCTCTGCCGCAACCGTCCGTACAATAACAAGAGCGACATCTGGGCTCTCGGCGTGTTGCTATACGAATGTGCCACCGGTGGACGCCACCCATTTGACGGCACCAGCATGAACCAGCTCATGCAACGCATTGTCCAGGGGCACTACGTTCCTCTCTCCAGCCAGTACTCCTCAGACTTTCGCAAGATGGTTGACTGGTGCCTCCAGAAGGACCCAGCTAAGCGGCCTAGTATCAAGCAGACACTCGCTCTCCCGCTAATGCGCAGCTCTCTCGAGCAACTAGAGGAGAACTTGATGCTTGCTACCCAGTGCCGAGTGCGCTTGAAGGACATCATCGACTTCGAATCTGCTATGGATCAGGAGGAGCGCAAAGGAAACTCCCCACAGCCTTCTCCAAAGCCTTCCCCTCACGCAGTCGCCAAGGATGGGGTATCACCAGGTCAGGCGGCTGCGCTCGCCATGGCGCATCACCGCATATCCCCGCCATCGCAACAGCCGTTGCAGCCGCCAATACCAACCTCAGGATGCGCTGGCACGCCGGCGGTGGTGGGACCAAAGCCGTCTGCTCCTGCCCAGCGAAGCCCCTCTGCGAGTCCACGGCCAGACAACGGCCTTCACTACTTCTACAGTCCCTACCTGAAGAAACCCATCGTCAGCCCTTTGCTGCCGGGTGGTGGCGCCAGGCCCGCCCCAGCGGATGCTCCAAACGGTGTTAGTCCTCCGCCCCCAGCTCCACGTCCCCTTGAGGAGCCGCATCACATATCTCCGATGCGCGGCAACGTCAACCTCGGCGGTGGCGGCGCTGAGGATCGGCGGGGTCTTGATGCTGGTGGTGCTCCAGCAGCAGCAGCAGCAGCAGCAGGGACCCCTGGACCCTCTCCCAATGCAGCGGACGTCTTTCACGCTGATATGCGCCGTGTAGACGCCATCATCGCCCGGTACGGCCGCAACACGGACGAGAAGGCGAAAGAGACGATCCACGCCTACATGCGTCGCAAGCACGAGGCGTACCTGAAGCGGCAGAAAGAGGAACTTGAGGCCCGCGAGCGGCGAAACAAGATGCGCAAAGATGAGCTTCGCCGCGTCCTAGAAAATCAGCGGATGGCCGCCACACCTCTCCACAACAACGATAACCGCAGCAGTCCTCCGCTGAACAACATGAACGCGAACGGGTACGCCGATGATCTCTCGCCACGTAGAGGCGGTCTGCAGTCCCGCGCCAAGCCGGAGAATCTGCAACGGCCCTCCCGCTCCCCACCATCATCTCCGTCACAGGCCAAGGAGCTTGTCTTGGCTCACACACCGAGCAGCGCCGAAGCACCTGTCTTTGGCCGTCACCCGCGTCGTAGTGCTCCTCCAGGAGAGCCTGTGAGCCGCCCCACGACACCGCAGCGGCAGTGCTTGCCGCCGCAGACGCGTAGTTCAGTGTCAGCCTTCCCGCATGGGGATCCTGTGGCGAGGAAGCCGCTGCGAAGAGTTTTGTACGCGGCGAACTCGCCACAGCAGGCGCTCCCTGTCCAGCAGCGCCACTCTGAGACAAAGGAGGCACGTCGCGCTGTCACGCCCGGTCCACTGCGCTCCCCGTCGGCACGGCTTGGCATCCCACGTAGCGCCGCTATCGACATCGACTGTCGGTCTTCAGCGAACTCAAAACCGGAGCCAACTTATCGAGGCCGTAAGGCGCCGCTTTCTGCCGGCCTTGGCGGTGGCATCGACGGCCACCGGATGATGCTGCAGCCCAGTCAACAGCAACCGCCACAACCCCGGCGGCATACGGAAGAGGAGCAGCTGCTTGCACCTCGCGACAGGCTCGAGCAGCGTGCGCTTGACGACGCTGTGGTTGCGCGCCGCCCCTCCGCCCTTTACCCCATCTCAGGCGACGCTCGTGGGCACCGCACACCCCGTCAGGCTGCGCAGCCGCAGCCGCTGAACGAGCGAGAGTTGCTTAGCAAGGGCGTACCTGGGGCCGCTGCGGCAGAGCGCGCCACCCCGAGCGTTGGTGGTAACCCCCGTCTTCAACGACCGAGTCGTGCGTTGCAGAGGTACTTGAAGCCCCTCAACGGGCGCGGCGAGGATGACGTGTCGCCTATGTCGAGTCCGATCTCTGGTCAGAGCCCCAGAGAGGGTGCTGCTGGAGCGGAGCACGGCCACAGGGGTTCCTCTGGCGTGTCACCTTCTGCAAGGCCGAAGCAACTTCCCAGTGCTGGCAACGCAAACCTGCCATCGGCGGTCCAGTTGGAGCTGGTTGACATCCCACGTGCCGCAGCTCCGTCCCCGAAGACGCCGGTGAACTCTTCTGCCCTAGTTGGGGAGACGCTTCGTGCACTTCGTCGCCACAAGATGCAGGGTGGCGCACCGGCACCTCATTCGCCATCCGTTGTGGCGGCTGAGGTGAAGGACCTGCCAGCGCTCAATTTCGCTTCTCCTGAGGTTGAGCGTGGGGTACGTCGCAGACAACACCGACATCACTCGGAAGAAGAAGCCGTACGCCGCGGCATGATGCGTGAGCACGCCTCTCGCGATGACGAACGCTTCTTGACGGATGAGTACCGCAAGCAGCATCACTCAGAGGAGACCGCCGTGCCCAATACGCTGGAGGTGTTGCGCAATTTGCGTATGCAGCAAGACCAGGCCATGGAGGCGGAAGGTGGTGCCCGGGAGGAGGCAAATCCTGGAGGGCAGCTGGCGCTACTGAAGCAGCGGCAGCGAATGCAACATCGACCACGGCAAAGCTCGGCGTCTTCATGCGCGTCGATTGCGCGGACACCGCCGCTAATGACACGAGCCGCGGAGGCCGTGCCACCTCCCAAATCGGAGGTACTTTCCTTTCACGACAGGAAGGCTCGGAGGTCTCGCGGCAACGCAGAAGCCCGGCCGTCCGCGGCACACGTGACGGCACTTTCGTTGGGTGGCGTTAATCGCATCGCCGCTCCATCGCAGGCAGCGCTGCCATCCGCCTATGTTGGCGCACCGCCGTCGCCTAAGCCATTGACAGGTGTCGGGGGCGGCGTTCAGAGCTCGATGGATGGGTACGCGGAGATGTTGCAGCACCTGAAAGATCTCCTCCAGCGCCGGCGCTGCTCACGTGCTGGCGGTGGTAGCGCCCCTATCTCGCCAAATACTGCTGACTCGGAGCAACCTTCGATGCATCGCCAGGGTGACCCGGTAGCGCGGTCGCCAGTGCTGATCCAGAAGCGCGAACTGCCTCCACCACTGAATCCCATGCCGTTTGACGGCGATGACATCAGTGGCACGAACGGCAGCGATGACGCTGGCGTTCTCTTGTCCCCACCTCACCTAAAGGAAACGAGACCGCTGCACCCTCAGCGAACCTCTCTTCCGCCCTGAAGGTCCGGTTAAGCGCAAATGCGGAGGAAGAGGACGAGGAGGAGGACGATGATTTTGAAGATGCTGTCCCGCTGTCGCCAGTGCGATGTGCTGAGCTCAACGACGCCTACGCCCGCCAGCAGGACCAGCAGCCCCAGAAATCACATCGTGCATCGGAGGACGTGTACACGAATGATGTGGACTTGACATTGGCTACGATGGAAGAAGAATTGGAGGGTGAGGAGGGCTATACGGGCTACGACAAGCTGCCATATTCGAACGAGCTGCTCAAGGGCCTCCAGTCCTGACATTTGGCTCTGTTGGGCGTTTCTGTTTCCCCCCTTTCTCTTTGTGTATGTGGCGCCTGTGGGACTTGTCTTTGGAGGATGCAGACAGAGAGGAGAGGCGATCTACCTCATGGCGTGGTTTTACAACATCTGTTTCCGTCTTGTGCTTTCTACTCTCCGCACTCGCTCTTGTGCGTGTGTTTGGTGTGTATGTCGGTATGCCATCCCTGCGGATGGTGTCGTGCCGCCTTCATTGCCCGCGCTCCCATCTCCAGCACACACAGCGGGAACGGCGTGGCGCCGTGTTACTCTTTTCTCGTCGCTCGTTTTTCGCATCTTTGTACAATTCCATGTAGAGCTTATTCCCCCCTCCTCCCCCCCCCCCCCCACTGCCTGCCTGCCTGCCTGCCGCTTTGGCCCTTCCAATATTGTTGCTGTGGTTTGTTCGATTTTCTCTAGGCGACTTCGTGGCAGTTCTGTTCGTTGTAGATATACCAGGCGGGGCTGTGAGGGTCACTGTCTTTATCTCTGTCTCTGACCTGCTCTCACGGTGCGCCTGCCACCCGATCTTTGGTCCCTTTGGCTCCTTTTTGTTTTCTTGCTCGTGCTTCTGTCGCTCACTGCTGTCGCTCTTGTCTCCCCTTCCACCCTCCCTTGTTCACCTCGTGGTATGTACAGTCGATGCGCATCGCCGCGCAACAACGCACTCTCCAGAGCAGATGCTATTGGAGCGTGTGTGTCGACGGTTCGTATCGTTGTTTCTCGGTGTCGTCTTCCCCTGTCTGCCAAACATGTGCAGGGCGCACTTCCATGAGCCCTGTCTCTTTCGGCTTTGATATGTGTTTCCCTCACGTGCGCTGACATCGTGTTGTTTGATTCGCTTGCCCTTCATCCATTGCGGTACGTTTTGGTTGCGTTGGTGCCTCCTCCAACCCCAGTTTATCAGTGCGTCCGTGAGAAGCAAACACCAAGGCACACACCTATAGACACATGCACATCTACACATACACACGCCAACAGGGGTCAGACTCGCCACTTTTCCCCCACCGTTCATCTTTCCCCGTCCGACGTGTGGCTGATCCTTTCCGTGCAATGAGATCTACTGCGATATCTTCACTCGCTCCACACTACTTGTGTTCTTTGGCCTTCCTCCCATGATCTTTCCAATGCACCGCTCCCCACACCCCTACACAAACCTGCACACCCACTCAAGAGCAACCTCCCATCCTTGAGAAGTCGATCGATACAGCGGAACGCTAGTGGACACCCTCCTCTGTGGAATAGCAATCAAGCAAACTTGCACAAGAGGGACCATTTAAGGCGGCAAAAGGCAAGAAAAATAGAACACCATTGCATGCAATACTCTCACCTGTGCTTTGGGGAGTCATGCAGGTAGCACAGCAGCTGGGACTGCGCCTATTTGTTTTCTCTCCCTCTTTACCGGTGCACCCTTCGCCCCCGCCCTCTTCGCATTTTAGCCGTGGATGGCGTCCCGATTCAAGCAGTTGTTGGTGACAGACAGCGACGAGGACACCACTCTCAGGGACGCTCAGTTGACCCTCCCGCAGCTCAGCACCGAGGCAGAAACTCCACAGACAGCGCCACAAGCGTCTGCAACGCTGAATCCAGCGAGTCAGAATGATTTTTCCGGCACGCAGGTTTCGGTAGAGACGCCTGCTTTGTATGAAGCGACTGCGCCAGTGGGGACGGCAACACACATCTCATTACACACGGCGACACCGCTCAGCCGGAGCGTCGCGTCCTCAACGCATTTCGTGGAGGAGTCGGTACCGCATGGCGTTGATGGCGGTGGTAACCCCGCCGACCTTACGGTCGGCACTTCCATTTCTTTTCAGGATAGCCCCATCCCACGTGGTGGTACGAAGCAGATCGGCACCTCGTCACAGAGTATCGACTTCAGTGCTGCGACCTTCTCTCCCCTTCTGTCAGTTCGGAGCGATTTGATGAATGCGAGGCCGGCGCCGAAGACGCCAAGCCGCGCGGACTCTGGGTATGCTTTCAACGCTTCTCGCACCTTAGCTGCGGATGCCAACATCTCAGCACCGCAAGAGGAGTCAGAAGAGCCAAAAGTTTGCGCTGAGGCTGAGCAGTCGCAGCGCTCCAAATCACAGCTTTTCACCGCCACCACGGACGGCGTCTCTCCGCGCGGGTCGGGTGCTTCTGCGGCGAGCGATGGCCAGCACAAGAAGAGTACGAAGGTGGTGCGGAGAAGAGTAGTGGAGCGCCGCAAGAAGGGCGCTGACCCTAGTGATTCCGGGAAGTTGATGCGAAGAGATGAGCAGGTGATTCGACCTGGACGCGCTAATGGCGCTGCATCGACTGCGGCAACGCCTGTTGAGAGCCCTCGGACTCCGGGTGGTGAGCTGCGCAGGTTGCCGCCACGGGTCCCTACCACGCGTGCTGACAGCCGAGGAGTATCCCCTCACCTGCCTCGCAGGGCTCACAGCGCCAGAGACGAACAGCTGTCGACGCGCTCGCATCATACAAATCCCAGCGTCGCCAACCCACTGTTGACTCTCCAATCTCCCCAGCTGCGCCGCTTTCCGCAGATGCCGTCCCCAATCGCTCTTGACGACACCTCACCAACCTTCATAGTGGACGAGAGCGGCCAGCGCGTATCCATAAACCAGGACAACGTTCGGCAGATAATGACAGAAGACGGCCGGCAGACATGGATGCTGTGCAGCCCCCGCCGCGGTGGCACCGCTGCTGCATGTGTGCAGGAGGTCCCGCCACCTCCGCAGAAACTGTCGCGGCGGGCACAGGACACACTAGCTCAGAAGCGACTCTCCTTAGAGGTTGGTGTCAAGAAGCGCCGCATCGATAGCAAGGAGCACTGTGTGGAGCCTGAGAAGCAACTGAGCACCTCGCGACGCACACGAAGCTCCTTCTCTTTCCCTGGCGCTGCCTTTTACTCTGATAAAGTGGCCCATCATCACTCTGAGCTAGCAATATGGCTGCAGGACAAGCACTGGACCAAGTACGTATATGACGGCATGGAGGAGTGCACGGAGGTACGTCGCGCTAGTGCTACCGTAACCAACCGCGAGGACACGGAGAGAGTGGTGCGCACGCTCCAGCCAGTGCAGATGGAGCCCTCAGTCGGCGGCACGGGCATGTGCAAGTGTGTCGTCTACGACTCAACGAATGAGGACGATGCTCTGCGTCGCTTGATCGACAGTAACTATGCCCGTGAAGAAGGTGTCCGCCGCTACTTGAACCTGCAGCCCATGCAGCTGGCCAACGTGGAGACGCACCAGATGGTGGACCCACAGCTAGAGTCACCGGGACGCAGATCCGTGTCACCTTCAGAGGCGCAGAGCGCGGTGGAACCGACGCAGAGGAACGCCACAGAACAGAGAGGCTTGGCGACGCTTGGTGGCCTGTGGTGCACGGTGGAGGCACTTGGAGAAGGCGGTCGCCCTGCTGCGCGCAAAGGCATGAGTGCGCCGCGGCGTATTTTGCGTATTTGCGGCGGGCAGGCTCTCAGCATACAGCCCCACGTAGACAGCGATGAAATGTTTGACGTGCGCTGCTACGAGCTGCTTCTCTTCCCACGCGAGTCGCTTAGTCCGTCAGCGGTCAACTACGGTTCGGAGGGCCTTACTCTCGGCCAGATGGTCGCACCGCCGGCGTCCTCCTTTCCGCTGACACCGCGCATTATTGATGATCCGGTGGTGCTGAGGGAGTACAAGAAGCGCTTACTGGCGACGAAGAGCCGCCAGGTCGCGCTTATGAACTTTGAGGACGACTGCGCGACGTTTGCGACGGCGCCGACGGCCTCTGGCGATGCTGGCAAGGCAGGGGGTATCGCAGGACAGTATCTCACCCTCACTACAGTGACCATCAGCTCTCGACAGAAGTACACGATTGAGCTGACACTAGTCATGCTACCTTTCCGCAGCAGTGGCATCTTAGGTGGCAAGACAGTGGCGGAGGTGCCGCGTTTCCGTGCGACAACCGTGTTGTTGTACCGTCGCCTGCAGGGTCTCTCTCTCTCATTTTCGACGAAGTCAGCCTTCATGTCAGCCTACAAGGCGCTTCTGTGGGCCACGGAGTGCGACATTGTGGACGTGCAGCACGCGGACGGCGAGGGTGGTGCTGTGTCCGGTGCGAGTTACTCGAAACTTCGCGTCTGTGCGACGACGTCGCCGATGGTGCCGTGGGTGGCATCGTTCGGCAAGAGCATTCCTGGACAGCCGACAGAGAATGCTTTCCACAGCAACTGCCTGGATTTCGCGGCGTTAGCACTAGGGGCACCACCCGGTGCCGATCAGGGAAGTAACGTCGATGAGCGCGACCCCCTCACGCTGGAGGATTTTGTTATCTTTGAGGGCGAGCACAGCACCGAAGGGGAGAGGACGACACTCAAAGCGGGCGGATCGGCACGCCAGGACGCCAACTGCGCCGTAGCTCCATTTATACAAGCACCCTCGGCCTGCCGAAGGCCGCCAACACCGAGGGTGGCAGTGCTCTTCACAGCGCCGACACCCTTGTTGGATTCACCGCCTTCGGTGTGATTCGACGGGCGGTGAACCAAAAGACGTCCGAGGTGTTCGACGTGCGGGTGATGCCGCGCAACCGCGGTCGGATGGCACCCACGACCTGGGAGAGCACTGCGGTGACAGAGGAAGGTCGGGCGGCGGCAAACAGGAAAACTGTGAAGACGCAAGAGGAGCGCCTCCTGCAGCAGGATGCAGAGGCGGCTATCATGATCGAATACGTCTCTCGCCTACCTTTTCACTCCCGCGTGTACGGCGTGCTGGTTGACGATCAGCGCTACTACATCTTCCAGGAGCCGTGGGTTTCGGCGCTGTCCCTGGAGGAGTCTATGAAAGGTTCTCCCGAACACGACGCGCTCATGTCCAATGAAATGTTCAGAGAGATGACGCGTACAACGGCCGTTATGTCGCTCAAGGACTTTATCCACGCTGTCCTGCACCCTGGCGTGTGCGAGTTGAGGCCAAAAGAGGAGGTCTGGCTGGAGATTGCGCAAGTGCTCGCTGCCCAGCTGCTTCTTCTGATGACATCACTGCACGGCAAGGGGATGCTGCTAGGCCCGTGCCCACCGCAGCGCCTGCTTGTCCGTGTCGAGGATCCCACCAAACGCAGCCACCAGGCCGAGGAAGAGAGCAATGTGAGCACAGCAGGGAAGAAGAAAGCGTCTCCGACGCCGAGTGTGACGTCGAGCAACATCCAGGTCTTTGTGCCCGACATCGGTGTCAACACCCTCGCCTGGGGCTACGAGCGTCAGCAGTGTGGCGTACTTGAGTACTTGCCGCCTATGTACGTGCTGGAGCAGATGCTTTATGACTCTTTTGGGAGGGATGAGCGGCCCTGGACGATGCGCGATGACTGGTGGACATATCTGGTTCTCTGCTTTGAGTTGTTCGCCGGGGACGGTAGCGCTCTTGTGACCCCTGAAACGACTGCCGTTATCCCCACACCGACCCCAACACTCACCAAGTTCTTCTCTCCGGTTCACATTCTCGACGTGTGGCAGAAGGTGATCACGGACACGGCCTCTGGGGCATCGAGCACTGCAGCGAAAACAATCGGGCTGCGCACGCGCCGCTACGTGCACCAGCGCGTGCTCCAGTCTGTGAGCCGCTTCATCGACAGCTGGGTGGTGACAAAGGCGGAGGAAATGCAGTACTTTGGCACCACCGCTGCCGACCATGGGCGTCGCATCGTGCGCGCTGTGCCGCTGCTGCCCGCCGTGCAGAACAAGGCGATTGGCGTCTCTCTCGCTGCTCTGTACCTAAAGTCCAACAAGGAGGTGAGCGGCACCTCCAGTGTCACCTTCCAGGCCGACAGCGACGGGGCAGGCGATGGTGCTGTGGAGAACATGTTGGTCAATATGCCGTGGGTTTTTCAGGTGCGCGATTTCTTTGACACCATCCTCGACACTGTCTTTGCCCCAACCCCGTGCAGTGTGCACGGGCCGGCAGTGCGACTGGTGTCGCATCCCTTCTTCCGTGGTGTCCAGCTAGCGAAGGTTTTTGACGGCTCACACATCTATTCCGCTGCCGTCGCGGACTACGCAGAGAAGCACCTCACCAAAAGCAAAGTTCAAGCGGCACTGCTGGACTATCGGACGCGTACGTACCGCGGACTGTCGAGACTGCGATCAGAAATGCCCCTCATGATCACCGGTTCGACATACAGCACCTCTGTTCGGACGAACACTGGAGCTCCACTGCGCATCTTGTCCGCTCCGGCTTTCTGCGAAGAGCACGCTGTGTGCGAGAGTGAGGACTCACAGGCAAGGCGGGAGGTGGAGGTCGACCCTGCTGAGGGACTTGTCTTTAGCCACACGAACTCCATGGCACCCTCCGCCATTCCGTCGCCGCGATCGCAGTCCTCCGCCACTGGTATGTGGGGCCAGCAGAGGCTGAAGGCGATCTACGACCCGGCGGAGTGGCACTCTATCGCGGCGCTGGAAATGGAGGTGCGAGGTGCGCTACACTTCTATGGTCCTCGCGAGTCAGTCAGCCGCCGCCGCGCCCCTGCTGAGGCTGACTGCCCATCCAACCCGGTGAGTATTAGCAACCGGCCGATGCAACCGATGCGGCGTCACAGCGAGTTGGTGCAGGCCGAGACGCCTCCATGACGTCATCTGGTTGCCGTCGCAACCCTCGCGAGTACGAGCACGTGGTAGACTCGAAGGTGGCACGCGCACCCGCGGCGCAGCCACAGCGCTCCACTCGCGGCAGTGTCAACAGTAGTTTCCGCAGTGATGCGACCATGACGACGGCGCGGTCTACCTTTGGCCAAACAAACACCGTCCCGCTTGTGCAGCCGTTGAAGCTGGGGGCGCTGCGCGATAGCCCCAGTGTCTCACGACGGGGCAGCCAGCGCGGCGGCATTCCCGTGACGGCAGTGGACTCAGTGGGGCGTTTTCAAGAAGAGGGTACTCAAACCCCCCGTGCGCACCGCTACACCGATGCCAGCGAGTTTGAGCGCCGTCTCAACGACTTGGAGGTAAGACACCCTCGGCAGTACAGTAATACCACTCTGTCTACCTCGTCGCATCACAACAACGGCGGGGTCGCGACGGGGTACAACCCCGGCGCCTCTCAGCGCCAAGTGCAATCTTCGATGCACAGCTCACGTCCCTCCTCGTGGCAAGACGAGTGCAGTAATCAGCGGTCGTGGCCTAACGAGTTCTTGGATGCCGCGACAGTGCAGAAGAAGGGCCAACCCCACCGATTCGCCGACCAGAAAGGCTCCACGATGAACCTCACGACGAGCGACGAGCAGGCGCAGCGCTCCGCGCAGCACCTCGGGTCGCATAGCCGCCACGGTGGACAAGTTGTACACTCGGCCCCTAGCAGACATGCTTACCAGGAGAGCAGCAGCGAGGAGTCATGCATGTGGGTGCCTTCCGACGGCGAGGAGGACATGGAGAACACACCAGTGTTGACCTACCAGTCAATGACATGAACCGCAAGAGCCCCACCCCGCGAAACCCTCGCCCCTCGCGCCTCGAGCCAACCGCCTCCGACCGCAGATCCTACTTTGAGTTCTAGTGCCTTTGTCTGCCTGCGCGGCTGAGTCGAGCGCTCCTCAGGTTGCACCCAACTTTCTCAGTGCTTACGCCACATGTCACAGCGGAATATGCTGTGCGTGTGTTGTGGCACTGCTTGTTTTTGCCTTGCTCACCCTGATGTGTTTCGACTGCTCTTTATTCGTCCACCCGACGTTGCAGTGCTCCGCCCCTCCCCCCCTCCCCACCACGTCTTTGTGTGCCGTTCCTCTCCCTAATTCGTTTGCGTCGGTTTCGTGCACCACTGACGGTGTAGCCAACGGGGCAGGGCAGGGGTGGGGTGCGGGAACGTGCGCGGGAGGTGGAAAAAGAGGATGGTGAGGAGGTCCGATACACGGGGCTGAGTACCAGCAGTAGCGACTACCGTTTTTTCCTATTTGTTCCTCTCTTTTCTCCCCTCTGGGCTATCTTGCGTCGAAAGGCAAATCTCACGACATGCGCGTGTGTTCACCATTGCCGTTTATCGGATTCATTCTCTCTCTTTGCCCTAATGACGGGGGACGGACGCCCAGTGTGGAATTAGGGCCCAGTGCCCCCTTCCTCACCGGGGGAGGTCGGACAGCCACCCCGCCCCTTGCCGAAGCGCTTCTGGTGGCGACAAGGATCAGACACCTAGGACGTGGAGGGGGGGAGCCCGAGCGCCGCATCACACCGCATGCCGACAGCCCGGTCGTGGATGGCGATGCGCCGGCGCGACCTGCGACCGCGAGGACGCTTGTGCCATCCGTGTCTATGGCGGGGTGCTCGCGCAACTCGAGTGGCACCCCGGGGGACGCGCCGCGGGGCGGCCGGCATGGTGGGCGTGGCTGCGAGGCGACCTGCGGGGCGGTGTGTGTGTGTGTGGGTGGGCAGAGCACGAGCCTGAGCCGTGTTCGTGTGGCTGGGTTGGCGCACTGCTGTACCGCGTGAATGCTGCTGCTTCGCAGCACGCGATGGGCCTGCGACGAGCCGGGTAGAGTTGATTTTGTCCGGGATAGAATGGACGCGTAGAGAACAATGCGCTTCTTATTGTGTATGTTGTGTGTTCGTGTGCTTCTCGCTTCGGCGTTCTTTTATTTGTACTTTGCTTGTACGTGTACTTGGGAGTGTGCTAGTGTGTGCTGGGGCACATTGGGTTGCTGAGAAGGCGCGGCTCTTGTGACTTACTGGGTCCTGCACGACTTACGCTTTGTCAGTTTTCAGGTCTGGGTATATCGTGTATGTGCGTTCGTGCGAGTGCTCGTCCTCTGTTGACCGCTGGTCCCCCGATCAAGACCCGCGTGCGCGAGGTTTTTTGTTTTTACGGAGGGAAGGGAAAAGATCGAGCTCCTCCTTCTCCCCGACTTCTTCTGTCGATGCTTACGTCTTTGTCATCCGCCTTTTCTTTTTGTTTGGGAGACAACTCTCGCGCGTGCGTGAGCACTGGCGATGTGGAGCTGCTCAGCAGCGTACCATCTGTACAGAACACATGTGCCAAGGGTGAAACGCAATCCCCCTCTTCCTCCCTCTCTCCTGCACTCATACCGACGCACACATGCTCACACACACACAAGCACACACCACCATGTTGCTAGGTGCGGCGCAACTGCAGATCATGAAGTGGTGGAATACCCGGTTGTGTTCAGTGTAGCTCGGTGTGCTTATTATCCTCCGAAGGGTACGTCAACTTGGGTGGACACTTTACTGATGAAGTCCCGTCACTGGTGGCCCACCAAGGTGCTGCCGTTGCTGCTACTTTTCACGTCTCCGTACTGGACAGCAGACACATCCGAAGTAATGATATCCAGAGTTGCTACTCCTCCTCCCGCCAAACAATCTCCGGTCTTTGCCTTTCCCCCATTAAATGCCACCATTATTCCTCCCGTGTGCGTCCCCTTTTCGTCCTCTCTCTTTGATGCTTCTCGGTGCGCTGAGGCCGCCCTCCATTGAACATCTGCATCGCTTAGAGCTGTAGTACCCTCATACACGTATAGACGGACACGTATACCCCACGCGTCTCCCGGCCAAGAGTAGCTCTCATAGAGTTGACGACCTCTGTTGCTCTTGTCGTCTTCCTGCGCGCCGCCCGTGCCGCAGAGTGCGGTGCTGGTCAACCATTAAATTTTCTTTGGTTTTGTTGTTTTGTCTTTTGTAGGGGGGATCCAGGACACTGCGCTCTGCTGGAGTATTCAACGCAGGCGCCTCAGATGGAAATTGACTTGCGCGACCGCGGTATCGCGCGTCTCTGCTTTGATGCCCAGGAGACGAATAAGGAAGAGGCAACAGTCGCCAGCGCTGTCGCTGCACTGCTGGCTGACCATAACCGTATCGACTGTGTTAGGGGGCTCAATACCGTCTTCGTGAACCTTGTCGAAATCCGACTTTCCCACAATGCGTTGGGTCGACTCAGCACCCCGTACAACGATGTTCGGCATCTCTCTCTGCTTGATCTTGCTGCCGCGTCATGCTGCTGCGATGGTGTGGCCTCTTGGATTCGCTGCCTCCCCGCCACACTGCAGGTGATCGATATTGCTTTCAACGGTCTACACAGCTTCCTTGAGTGCACCTGCGAGTGTGCATCCTCTCTAGAGCGGCATATTGCCAGGGATGGAGTGATGGTAAAGCCCTTAGTCTTCGATACGCCCATGTCCCTCGCTCGGCTGCTGCGCCACCGTTTACCCTTCGCGCTGCCTCTCTTTTTCTCTGCTCAGCGGTTTCCGCAACTTCGGGAGCTCAACTTGTCGCATAACTCCTTGAATGTGAACCTCTGTGAGAGCGATGAGATGCAAGACGGGTACAATGCTCTTCAGTCATTGTTGGCTGAGCATTCCTTCACTGCGGAAACCGCAGCGACGCTGTCCTCCGTCGACCTCTCCCACAATCGAGGTTTGGCCACCCTGAACTGCTTCTTTTTCTCGATCCCACCATGCACCGAGGCGAGTTCGAAGGGGAAAGTAGCGGCAGCTACGCAGTCAGCTGTTGCGCCGCTGTGCTCGGTGAACGTGGCTGGGACCGGGATTGAGGATCTTCAGGGCGTCTCAGCCATAAGCGGGCACGGTGGCGCTGTGCAGTGGGACCTACATCTCCACCCGTCGCCGGTGTCTCGCATGATCCTTGGCGCGGCACCATCGGTGATGCTACAGCTTACCCACACTATCGTGAGCATGCGCGTTGACGAGCAAAACATGCTGGCTGCTGCACTGACCGAGGTGATGCACGAGGGTGGGATCTCGAGTACTCCCATTGCGCGCTTTCAGTCGGTAGCTCAACTGGACGCTCTGGAGCAGATCGCTGCGGCGGCTATCCTGAAAGAGCAGCCGAATATGAGTACCGCCCTACCCGACGGCGCGACTTGGATTTCCACTCTTGCGTACGCCTGTCTTCTGCGTCAAGTTATTCCCTCCCTTCGCACCTTGGACGGGGCTTTGTGCGTGGAGCGATGCGAGCAGCTCTTCTTGTCGTCTCTGTGCCAGCTACTGCTGGGAGACCCTCGACCACAACGAGCCTCATCCTCTTGTCTCTTACCGATGAGAGCTCCCCCCCCGCTCCATCCAAGCGCGTCACCTGCGCTGCCATTCTCGGTGCAGCGTGGGCTAGGCGGCGCTGCACACTGTGTCGCAGCGGAGTTGCAATCGCGTATTGTGATCACCACGGAAGCGCCAGCAGCGAATGGAACCGTAGTAGGTGCTGAGGTCGTCGATACTTTTACTACTGCTGCTGTTGTGCGTCCAGGCCAATTTCAGGCAGCACTGGTGGCCCTCCGCCCGAGTTGCTCCAGCTCGGTAGCAGCGCGGGAAACCACCACCCGCACCTCGTCGTGCCGTTCTACGATGAGTGCCTCTTCTGTGTGTGCTGAAGAAGGCGTGGCCGTGTCAGGCAACAGCGACGCTCTCCCTCCTGTTCCTGAAGAGGACTGGTTTACGCCATCTGGCCTGGCGCCAGAGGAGAGGGCGCTATACGAGTCTCTGTGCCAGGAGGCCAAGGAACTGCAGGAGGCGGTGCTGGCAAGCAACGAGCGATGCCGCGACATCTTGGCGCACACTGAAGCACTGCAACAGCAGCTCAGGCAGGACCGAACGCTCGTGGCAGACCAGCGGAAGGAGATCGGTCGGTTGCGGCAGGAAAAAGAGCGCCTCCAGGGGAGTGTGGGACGGGCAAAGCGCCGATTGGAGAAGCGGCAGAAGGAGGTGACCTACGGCGTCACGGCTATGCAGTCTCGCGAGGTGGCGGCACGAGAGAAGGCAGCCATGGAGCGCATCGCGGCGCGGGAGAAGGAGCTGGCGCGCCGTGAACGTCAGTTGCGTCAGCGTGCAGCGCGGTCTGGTGCGCTGGCGGTGGAGTACCACCGCAACGGCCCGTCGGGGCAGCGGAAGAAGCTGCGCAGCGAGGTGCTGCGTGAGGCTGCAGTTCGCAAGCGCTTGGCTGAGCAAGAGAACAAGGACCCCCTTGCCTACTCGCCGTCGCCCTTCAAGGCGGAAGTGCGTCGCTGCAGTCCTCGCACATCGCCTGATCAGAGACCGACCGCTTGCACAGCTACGCAGGAGGAGCAAGATTACTTTAGGCTCTATGGAGACGCGGGCAGCCCTGGGGTTTGCCAGGCGGCAGATCACTACGTGGCACATCTCCCTCTTGCACAGCAGCAGCAGCTTCGTGAAGCGTCTTCGCAGCTACCTTCCAGCGGCAGCTTCGACGAATCGCGCGGCCGAAGCCACAAGGCAGCGTTATTGCAGCGGCGTGGCTCCCCGTCAAGCGGTGAGGTAGTCGACCCCCTTGTCGACTACGTTGGAGAGACCGACGCGAGGAACCACATGCCGTCTTCGGAGGCGGCTCGTGATTTGAGCTCCCTGTCACTGTCGGAGCTGCTGGATGCTGCGGCCGCGATTCGGCAGAAGCAGCTTGCGCTCCAGCAGTTGCAGCACCAGTGGCGACGACCGCCGGTGCCTCCTATGCCGTCTCCTGCTGGAGAAGAGACGACGCGTATTGTGGACGTCGTAGTACAGTCGACCTCGGAAAACGTTTCCCATCACCACAGCAGCGGCAGTCACGACAGCGTCGATGCTGACGATGCGAGCGCCCCACAGACGCCTGTGTCGGATATACACGTGCATGTTCTCACCGACTGTAGACACTCGCCATTTTCATCGCCCGCGCATGAACAGGACTCTCCAGTGCTGAACAGCGCACAGCAACTCTTTGATCGCATCCTTGACCAGCGAGCAGCCGTGACGGTTGGCCTGATGGCGGCATCCACAGGCGTGAAGGCTGCCGTTGACAACCGCACGACTCACATGGTTGGTTTTCTCTCCTCCAAGCAAGGGGACCGGGGCTCTCCAAGCGATGCGTATGGAGAGGAGCGCGATGACGCCACTGGTGACCTGACGAGTGACGCTTCACAGACAAGGCAGAAGACGCTGTTGCGCCGCGACCGCAGACTAACCGCGCGCTGTTTCGGTAGCCATGTTGCGCATATACGCATTGCCTAAGACAGAGAGACGTGGAAGTGCTCTCGTTAGTCCGTGACGACGACGCGGTTCTCTCCTGTTACTTTGCCTACGCGCACATGCGGCTTCATACGCACCAGACAGCCCGCATGCCATAGACGGACATAGACCATAGACGGAAAGTGCCTTTCTCATCTAAGGAGAAAAACAAAGAGTGGCCGCGCATGATAAGGGGGTGGGAAGCAAGTGGACAGCATGAAGAGGGGGTAAGAGTGGTGGTAGGTATTTTATGGCGTCCACCGTGTATGCGTGATAGTGCTTCTTTCTGCTTTCACCAACTGTCTCTGGGTCCACGTACCAGCGGCACCTCGCTCCTTCTCTTTTCCCTAAGCGATGGCCTCTGCGCAGCAATATGGCTGTTGAGGACGGGCTGCAGCTACAAACAGCAGAGCACACAGACAAGCGAGGTGGAGATGAAAACACACAGCCGGCGCACACGATTGCACCGCTCATTCGTTGCCATGTATGCGAAGGTGCTGCGACGGAGTGCGTGAATACTCTGCCGTGTCGCACAGTCACACAGACAATGTCTTTTCGTAGTGGGTGCCCTCTGGACCCCGTGGCAGAGCCGCAACTGTTTTTCTCGCTCCTCCTACCTCTGCCCACCTCCGACGACGCGGTGCTCTTTTTTTAAATGCTGACTGACTCGCCATCCTTCACCTCGGCCTGCTGGACAATTCGCAGCTCTCTCTTCACCGACACACTGTCTCACGCTACGCTGCGCTCAAGCAGTCATTCCACATACGCCTTTCCAACCCCCCTTCCCTATTGGCAAGCACAAACAGAGAGAGAGCCTACTGAGTTTCCTTGTCGATTCGTGTCACTGCTTCTCTGCGTTGGCGCCCCTCTTTTTGTTCTTTGATCATCTGCCGATCGACAAAGTTAACCCTTTCGAGCCCCACCCCCATCCCACCCCCCTTCTTCCTCAGTGCGACGACTCCTCTACGCACCGCCCTCCTCTATACACGCCGCAATCATGTACAACGACCACAAGGCCACGGTGAAGAATGCCGACATGCCAGAGGACATGCAGGCAGACGCGATTGA
This sequence comes from Leishmania lainsoni, assembly GCA_003664395.1. Taxonomy (NCBI): domain Eukaryota; phylum Euglenozoa; class Kinetoplastea; order Trypanosomatida; family Trypanosomatidae; genus Leishmania; species Leishmania lainsoni. Next base: position 70,910 of record RAIA01000133.1, on the reverse strand, counting down.
GGTGACGCTGCAGGCAATGGAAAAATTTAACATTGAGAAGGATATCGCCGCCTACATCAAGAAGGAGTTCGATAAGAAGTACCAGCCGACGTGGCACTGCATTGTGGGCCGTAACTTCGGCAGCTTCGTGACACACGACACCCACTGCTTCCTGTACTTCTACCTCGGCCAGGTCGCTGTGTTGCTCTTCAAGTGCGGGTAAGGCCGATCATTTTCTTATTGGATAACAAGAGCACAAGGAGGAACTCACGCTGCCGTTCATCACACCCCTCATCCTTGATCTGCCATCGACAGAGAGGTACACCTACCCGCCAACAATAGAGCAGGGCGAGAGACGCGATGGAGAGCCGGCCGCAATATCGGTGAGCGGGGTGGCACCGCGCTCTGGGTTTACCTTTCCTGCAGTCATCGTAGCCCTCTCTCCATTTCACGTGTTTGTCTGCGGCGGCCTGCGATGAGTGCACATCGAAACACACCGTGGCGTGCCCACACATACACTCTAGAGAATGACGAGGAGAGATGGCATCTTGGACAACAAGATGATGGGAGTCGTTCTATAGACTTTCGCTTTCTCTGCCTGCTGCTTCTTTACACGCGTTTGGTTTGTGCGTGCGGGCCGCTGGCACGCCTCCATTGAGTGTTTGTGCTCTCACTTTTTTCCTTTCCGTTCCGAAATGCCTTTCGCGCACTTTCTTGTCTTTTTTTTTGCTCGCTGAGCCGCTGTTGTGTGTGTGTGTGTGTGTGTGCGTGTCTCTGTCTGCTCCCTCCCCCCAACACACACACACACATCAAATCCTCCTCGTTCACCCTCGTCTCTCTCTCCCTCTCTCGCTCACCGCGATCACGTAATTGCCCCCGCCTTCCTTTTCGTTGTCGATTCACATGGTGTGTTGGTGCGTTGTCTCTCATTGTGCGCATAGGAGTTTGCATTGTTACCGAGCCAGACACTCACTCGACACACACACACACACAGGGAGAAATAGTGCTGGTGCTGTGGAGTTTTTAGGCGCCGCTGGCGTTGCTGCGCATTATCCACTTGTGAAAAAAACATTGCTGCATAAGAGCGCGTATGCAACGATGCCTCCGAATAGTGCCGACGTACGTTGGCGTGTGCTCGGCAGTGCAGTGGTGTGCGGAGTCGGGTTGGGTGCAGCCGCGAAAGGAGAGACCTCATAGAAGACGGCAGTGAGACAGGGGCGGGGGGGTAGTGCGGGGGAGAGGTCATTGGCCGAAGAAAATCAAACAAAAAGGACATTTATGTATTTAACTTTCCGCCCTTTGTCTTCCCCTTCTTCATCTGCGTTTATCCCCGTCTCTGTGCGCGTGTGCTTTTCTCTATTTCCCTCCCCGTGCGAGCGTTTCGGCGCACATTTTTCTTCTCGCGTTAAAATGGAAGGAGAGCGCATATGGAAGAGAGAGCAGCAAGAGGCACGCAAAGCAGTAGCGACAGGAGCGAAAAGAAATCATGCTATGACGGAGACAGGCAGAGAGGGAAGGAGAGAAAGAGGAGGTTCTCGAGACTCAGTCTTGCATTGAGCGGACAAGTTCTTGAGACGAAGCGAAGGCAACCGTGAAGGCGAGGAGTAGAAAGGAGGAGGTCGCAACACTGCGGTTGTACTGTGCTCTCACCCCCAGGTTCAGCTCTTTCTTTGACTCAGTGCCCCCCTCTCTTGTTGACGCTCTCTTCACTGTTCTTTCTCTTTCTCCTTTCGCTTTTCCTTCTCTCCCTCCCCCGGCATCACTTCATCTTTGCATGTAACCTCCAACGCGGACTGTGTTAGTCAGATCTGAAAAAAAGAATGCGATTTGAGACAAGCGCTTATCAGAGACGATCGACCTAGCAAACGGCGGTTACGGCTCGCCTCGAGTCTGTATGGAAGACAACCCAGTCGATGGGCACCTTACCCCTCTCCCCCTTCCGTGGCACGCGGCCTCTCGTGTTTTCCTCCCCCGTCTTCTGGAGAGGCCTACTGTTCTTCTGCCAGCACCTGTGCTTTGGCCGTGCTGGAGGATGAGCAGGTACCAGTGCACTAAGGAAACAGGCGAGCCATGCCATTTGTTGTGTGTACTAGCGGGAGATGCGGAGCTACGGACTCTCAACAGAGTACGGAGCTCTTCTGCACTCCGTTCCAGGTATCCGTCATTTCCACAATGATGTGCCCCTGTCCCCAGAAATGCTTAACCCCCTACCCTCTCCCCATTCGCGACTTATCATCTTCTCTTTTCTTTTTCTTCGGGTTTTGTGCTGCGCGCACCGCCTCAGGTGGCGCGTCCGCAGGCAGGCGACTGCATATCCGTGCAGGCCTTCCTCTTCTTACGGGAGTCATCCTTTGTTTTCACTGTGGTAAGCCCTACAACACACACCGACACCCACACACTCGTTGTGAGAGGGATTTCATACGGGTGGTGGTAGGGGCACGCAGAGCGTTCTTCACCCATCATGTCTACCTTTTCTTGCCAGTGCCAAAGTTGCCGCGGCAACCTCGTCGCGACGGAGAAGGAGTTCTACTTCACCTCCTCTGTTTTTCGTATTGACCTAGAGTGGAGCAATGTGAAGCGAATCCGCCTCGAGACGCAGCAAGTGAAGGGGGTGCCGACAAGCGTGCTCGTGGTAGTGTTGCAGCGCAGCGAGGCTATTGAGATGCTGTCGCCCACCCCTTCCGCGCAGAAGAAGCGCTTCCTTTCCTCTCGTAAGTACTTCTTTTATGACTTTCACGATCTTCTCGGGGCGGAGGAGCAAATCAAGCACTTCATGGAGCAGTACAGAGCCTCAGAAAGGTTCAAGAAGGATGAGGCACGGGATGACTTAGAGAAGGGATCCTCGGCCACAACAAAGCCGCAGACAGACAAGGCTGATGAGAAGGACGAAGTGAGTTCCTCATCCTCGGACGCACCAAAGGACGAAAGCCTGAACAACTCCCGCACAACACACAGCCGCAATCCAGAGCTCGACACGCGACGTACGACGGTCGGACTGTCCTTTGCAAGGCGCGCGACGCCATCGAACTCGTCGCGCAGCAAGCTTGCCAGCAAGTTGGTTACTATCCCTCTCAGAAGCCCCCCAAAGGCCACGTCCGGCAAGTACGCGCGGCTCTTTCTCAAGGTCTACCAGTATGTTGCTGCTGTGCTGATCGTTGCCATGCTTGCTCTGCTCACTCGACACTATGTCCGATTTGGTGACTTGCACGTCCAGAAATCCTCGCATACCGCGGAGAAGCTGCTGCTCGACATCCGCGCGCTGTCGGACGTCAATACCAAACTGGAGTCCTACAACAGTCAGGAGAGTCTGCGGCAGTACAACAAGAGACGGAAGGACCTGTCGAAAGAGAGTCGTTCCTACATGCATCAGCTCGAGCAGGCGGCGGTTGAACTGATGGAGCGCTATGTCGCGCTCCAGACCAAGATGGCCACCTTGCGTGGTCATCGTGCACAGCGCATCGCACGTGAACAGCAGAGCGGCACTCAGTCCCCACCGCTACCGTCTATCACGTCGTCCGCGTTCGGTACACCAAAGACAACACCCGGCCGGGCGCAGCTATTTTCACAGCGCAGAGGAGCGTACAAGTCGCGCGCAGGCAACCACGGTGCCGCCAAAACTGGCGTAGGGAAATGTGGCACCGGCGAGCCTGTAAAAAGGTCAGGAGGCGGAGGGCTGCACCGCACAAGATGTCTCTGTCTCGATTCAGGTCGGGTGTGCAGCGCTGGGTTCACCGGATGCAGTCTGGGGGGAATGATGTAACCAGCTTCAGATCAGCGCCGGCAATGAAACTGTTTACGGCCCCCACGCCCTCGACGGACGGGCACCACGACTCCATGGGGGGAGCGGAGTGGATGTTCTACACGGAGGAGATGGGCGAGGACTTCCAACTCACAGAGTGGGTGTCGGCCGCCGAGTACGAAGACCGCCACAGCTGCCGCCAGGTGACTCAAGAGCTGCTCGAGACAGTGGAGATGACAGAGCATGTGTTTTCCACCTTCAGTAGCATGTTCCTTATGGACCGCTATCGTAAGTTGGAGTCGAGAGAGGAGCGTGCCTCGCACTGGATGCAGCCTCCCCAGGCACTCCACAGTGTCCCAGGTAGTAGCAAGTACTATGCGGCCAAGGCGTTCTCGAGTGAGGAGGTGGCGCACGTAGCGATGCTGCGCCGCTTTGTGGGCAGTCTTCTGCACAACGAACCGTTGGAGGCGAACCATGCTCGTCGTCGCAGTACGGCCTTGCGGGTGGCCAACGCAATGCTCCACTACCGTCAGCGTGAGGTGCAACTTATGCGCGCGCGCAATCAGGGAAGCCCGAACAACGCGACGGAGCTGTGGCGACTGCTGGAGGAGGAGGTGCTGCGGCCCACGGCGACTTCTCTGCGCGGCAACCCCGACATCGACGAGTCCGCAATGTACCTCCGCAACTCGATAGCGGAGCTGAGCTTTTGGTACCGACACGAAGTTGCTTGGCATGAACACGTGCTCTCGTTCTTCACGCCTGAAGAACAGGCGGAGATTCGAAGCAGTCTGGGCACCGTCGACAGGGACTACGAACGACTCGGAGGCCGAAGAGCCCACCCAATAGAGCTACACTGGATGAACCTTCCGCTGTTCCGTGGTCTCCTCTGCTTCGAAGGGGTACCGTATCTGCAAGGTGACGCCAGCGGGGTCGACGACAGCGCCGCCGACGAGGGAGCCACTGTAGACGCATTGCAAGAGAGGAAAAAGACGAGACAGAGGAGGGTGCTAGTGACTTCGGCGAAAGTAGAACGGCGAAGTTGCATTCGGATGCTATCACCAAGCGCACCACCGCGCCGTCTTCTCCGTCAGTGATTTTAGCTCACTGGCTGCCAACGCCACCAGAACGCAACAAAACATCCTTCTCAAACAAAAAGCCTCCGTTGAACGATACCCTCAATGCAACACCGACACCCTCGAAGGCTCCAGAAACATCAATGAATGCCGCGGCTTCGCTCCCCGAGCAGAGGTCGAAGGACGCAGACCTTTGGAAGGAACTGAAACTTCGCTGGATGGCTGACCTGGATGTCTTTCGGCTCACATTTAACGCCCAGTTGGCAGGCCACCGCGCCCATGGCGCGAGCTCATACTGCACAGATGAAGAGGAGAACGGTGTCGTTGCTGGTGTAGCCGAAACCCGTTGCCGCCTTTTTGGGCTTCTCTCCTTAGTCAACGAAATGTACGTACTATACTTGATCCCTACAGTGGCGCAACGCTTTGGTGCGTTCCTACGGGCGCTCTTCCCGCCGTACTTTAACTCTCCCAGCGGCAATGTGTACGTTTCTGTCCTGCGGAGCTGGGGCAAACAAGACCCTGCCGTGCAGCTTGCCATCGCTCAAGTCACAGGCTTTGCTCCTGGCACCACGAGCGATATCTCGCGCTCTCTCCTCTACCTTGTCTTGCAGCCTCCTCCGCTTCTGCAGACAAGCGTCACCTCCACCCGTCAGACGACAGCCGCGGTGATCGTGCTGCTCCTGTTTCTGGGCGTACTGACCGCTCTCTACGTGATGCATTAGCGGGCGCATATTGTGAATAATAGTGCATACTTGAGTGTGTCTGTACGTGCGTATGCGCTCTCTTTTTTACTTGCCACGTCTTTGCATGACGATGGGTGAGAGTAGAGCTTCTTTTCTGACTATCGCCTGTGAAGTACTCCCGGCATGTCCCCGCTGTGCTTCTCCGCAGATTTTTAGGTGGTGTAGGCAGCACGTACGTCGCTTCTTCTCTTCTGCGCATTCCTCATCTACTTGTGTTCTCGCTGTGTAGCACAAGACACCTTCTTTCCCACCCCAAAGAACTCCTCTCGGTGCTCGTGTTTCATCTTCCGCCCCCCCTTTTACCACCTTCTGTTGCCTCAATTGATTTTGCGCTGTGCTGCGTTTTTCTTGTTTTCTTCGTGTGCGATTACTGTCCTCCTGCTGGCGGTGGCCGACTGAAGTTGTCGCGAGTGACCCCCTTTCCTTCCTCCTGCCTACTTCGTTTGTCTTTCCACGTGTTCATTCTCGGTCATACAACATGAGCTCCGCTCCGCTCACCCGAGCCCCGAGCCCGTCGCGTGCTGCGAAGCAGCAGCATACACGCGGTACAGCAGTGCGCCAACCCAGCCACCCGAACACGGCCTCAGGCTCATACTCTGCCCACCCACACACACACCCCGCCCCGCAGGTCGCCTCGCAGCCACGTCCGCCATGCCGGCCGCCCCCGCGACGCGTCCCCCGGGGTGCCACTCGAGTTGTGCGGGCACCCCGCCATAGCATACGGATGGCACAAGCGTCCTCGCGGTCGCAGGTCGCGCCGGCGCATCGCCATCCACGACCGGGCTATCGGCATGCGGTGTGATGCGGCGCTCGAGCTCCCCCCCTCCACGTCCTAGGTGTCTGACCCTTGTCGCCACCAGAAGCGCTTCGGCAAGGGGGCGGGGTGGCTGTCCGACCTCCCCCCCGGTGAGGAAGGGGGCACTGGGCCCTAATTCCATACTGGGGCGTCCGTCCTCTGTCATCAGGGCCTACCTTTTTCTGGAAAGAAGGAAGTGAAAAACCGCTGTGTAGTGTTCCTGCTTCGCTGTTGGACGTGCTTACGGGGTGTGGACGTCGAATCAGCTCACCATCTCCGTAGTTCTTCCTCGACATCACACTGCAAGGCGGTGCTGCGTTGGTAAGAGGCGAGACTCCGACGTGCGTAAGGCCTACCCGTCTGCGGAGGGAGAGGTGCATGCTCTTTGTGATGCTGTTAGTTTTCTTGCTCTCCCCTGGTCTACCCCCCCACACGTAGTCATCGCGTCGTCCTTCGCTGGCTGCCGCACTCCACGTGTCTATGCCTCTGCCGCCGTGCTGATTTTCGTGCTTGCGTTTTGCGCCTTCTTCACTTGTCATTACCGATTCGTCGTTGTCTTCTCTGCGTGTGTGTACGTGTGGCGATGCAGAACTCCCGGACGTAGTTGTAGCCGCGTCTCTCTCGCCTTTCTTACCTGCTTCCTCTGTGCTGTCACTCCGAATCACAGCAGCGGAGCGCGTGCATCCATACAGGCATAGCCATACCGACCCCCATACATCTACGTATACACTGCGCACCCACTTCCCTTTCAAGAGACACAGGCACAAGAGGACCCACACAGACTCCACTCTCCCTTTCACTTAGTTACTGCCACCTGAGCGACGTGAGCAGCGGGGTGTAAGCCTTCAGTCCAGGTTCACGCATAGAGCAGGACGTGCCTCTGTGACGACTTCCGCGTTGTCACAACTGCCGCAGACGCCACCTACGTTTCACGTTGTTCTCTCGCTCATCAACTTTCCCCCTTTTCGCCATTCCCTACGCTGCACTGTGCCGATTTATTTGCTTGCTTTGCAGCTGTAGCAGGCGTGGAGGAGACGGGTCGCCGTCTGTTGATTCCGCTCATCTCGCGTATTTCTTGTGCACGCAACATGTGGATTCCACTGGAAAACTGGGGCCAGCTGAAGCTGTCAGCGGCCAAGGTGGAGGTCAAGGCTGAGGGCGGCATGGAGGCGGGGAAAAGTGAGTCTGTCCTTGAGCTGCTCGCGCTGCCGAAAGGGAAGGCAAAAGACAACCCCAACTACGTGCCACATCCGATACTGAGCATTCCCATCTCCGCCATCTCAAGCGCCTCTGGTACCACCAAGAATGACGTGAGTCTCACAATGCGGCCTGCGGCGACAGCTGGTGCAGGCGACTTGGAGCTGACATCAATCCGCTTCGCCGTGCCCAATGTGTGCGTCGGTTATGAAGAAACAGAGATGGCTGGCAAAGTTATTCTGCAAGATATTCAGAGCGGCATGATGCAGTACCAGGAGCAGTTCCTCCAGGGGCACGACAGTGGCGACCAGGACGGCAAGCTGCTCGCTCTCGCCGCGATGGGCAGTGGTCAAGCTAAGCATACAGATGAGAAGGTGGTGGCGACTTTCGATGACGTGCTTCTCTCGTACCCGTCTGGTAAGTATAAGATTGTGATCTCGAACTACAACGTGGTTCTGGAGGACAAGAGGAAGGGCGCCTCAAGCGGTCTCCTCAGCTTTCCCCTCTCCGACATTCAGAATCTGTTCCTGTGCGACGTCCCCGTGTACTTCTCCGCTGCGGAGGAGGTGGACGCGAACAGCGTGCCGCAGTACGTCGTGTTGATACTGAAGAACCCGCTGAGGATTCGCACGACAGTGTACAACCACGTTGTTATCTCCTGCCCTGCCGGCTTGACACTGGATGAGGAGCACCCGTGGCGTTGCGAGCTCAGTACACAAGACGAGATCGACAAGACGCTCCACCTTCCTCCTGTGAAGGAGGGTGAGGTGCCGTCACTGGTGCCAACGATGAGCGGTCGTGTGAGTGACATTCTCACTCGCACCTTCAAAGCAATCGCCAAGGTGCCCGCGTACGGCGGCATCAACAAAGAGTATAAGTCTGTGCTCACTGGTCACTCGCAGTCCTCGATGCGTTGTTTCTTTCACGGGTCGGAGGGGCTTCTGTACGTTGTCAACAGCGGCTTTCTCTACCTGCACCGCCCCGCCACCCGCATCCTATTCAACGATGTCGTGCGTGTGCAGCTGGACGAGTCGGAGAGTGGTCAGGCCACCTTTCAGCTCACCATCTTCACCACTGGAGCGAAGGGCGAGGAGAAGTACGTCTTTTCGGGTATTGCAAAGGAGGAGAAGGACGGACTCCTTCGATACCTCGCTACCAAGGTAAAGGTGGTGCGCACTGGTGTTGACGCTGTTAGCGACGATGACGAGGGTGACGAGGAGGATGAGGAGGATGAGGAGGAAGAAGCGATGACTCGAGCGACGGCGACAACTCTGACGACAACGACAATGACGACGACAGCGGAGATGACGATGATAGCTATAACGACTCTCGCAAGCGCAAGCGCGATGAGCAACAGCACAAGAAAGAGAAGCAGCACCACAAGGAGAAGCACCACAAGGAGAAGAAGCACCACAAGGAGAAGCACCACAAGGAGAAGAAGCACCACAAGGAGAAGAAGCACAAGAAGGAGAAGAAGCACAAGAAGGAGAAGAATCATTAAATGCACAGGCATGAGAAGAGCGATTTATAGTATGCTTCAGCAAAACGGTGAGATGCTCCACGTGGAGAGGAAAGGCAGTGGGTGGACTGTGTAGTGATACAACCGCCGCTTCTCTGGGCAGAGAAACATGCACCACGCATGTGGCGCGCTGCTGGTTCACGGCGATGGCGACATCAGTTTGTGGGAAGACAATCTCCTCTTGCCTCTTTCGTGCCTTGTGTGCTTGTCTACGTGTGTGCGCGTCTGCGTCTTCTTTTCCTCTGCGCAGCGTTTTCTTTGTGGGGTAGCTGAGGTATTTGATCTTTACGTATTGGAGTATGACTTGTGCTGTGCAGCAGACGTGCCAACAGAGACACTGATTGTAATGTGTTATACGAGACCTCTTCCCCAATCACGAACAGTGCCGGTGCCCCAGGGTTGCTGGTTGCGCCTTGCTAGTTTGTTCTGGTGTATTCTAGTGTCTGCACTCATGGACTGCTGTGGATGCTCACTCGGCAGCAACTCACACACCCACACCCACACATGACGTGAGCTCACTCAGCACTTCCATCCGTTGAGTTTCTTTACTTGGGATGCGTATGCGTATTCTCCTAAATAAATAAGGAGGCGTCTCTGCGTACTCTGCGCTCATGCTCATGCTGCCGATCTTCTCCATGCCGCACTTCACCTCTTTTCTTCTTCTGCTCATCTTCCAGTACGCCTGAGGGGACCAACGCTGCTTGCAATAGTATAGCGAGTCCAGCTGACCACACCCTGCACTGGTGCTGTCGTGTACGTAACATCCATCGAGGCGGTGCTGTAACGTCTCTGAGCCCTGCAGAACTCACCCGCCCCTCACTCAGCCCCGTACTTCGTTTCCTGACGTGCGCCAAAGGAGAGTAGCACCAACTGGTCACAGCTGCACACCGACTCCTCCTCCCCCTCCCCCTCCCCCACACATACATACTCGCATACGTATACACAGCTGGTTATCCGCCAGTAAGTGAGGAGGGTATCACCAGCATCTGCGGACTGCATCTGCAATGCGGGGCAAGTGTTTCACAACCCCAACCGCGCATCCCGCGATGCACCAAGGTGGCCACACGCAGCTCCACGCTTTGACCTCCTCTACCTCGCACGGTGAGTGGGTTTCCGCGAGACGCTGTAAAACCAGTACACTGCAGAAGGAGCGGTATAGATCTCAGGAACGTTCGCGTCCACGCCCGATTGCAGCGCATGCGCTTTCCATCACGGCACTAGAGCGACAGGCTCGGGCGGTGCAGGGAAACAGCATGCGGGATGTCTCGGTGCATCACATGCTTAATGAGTTGGTCGACCTTAGCCACAGCATTGCCGCTCTACTGGATGAGGGACAGATTTCTTCGCACTCCGACGTTCCAAGTGCAGGGGACCGACAGCAGGAGGTCAGTCTCAAGACACTGGAAATCGAGCGCATTGTGCACAGGGTGGAGGCGCACTTTATCGATCGCATTCAGTTGCTGGAGACGGTGAACGCCTCTTTGACGAAAGAAGTCCAGGAACTGCGCGAGGTTATTGCAACGCAGCGCACCAATGATGCTGCCGGTCAGGCGCGCGTCCTGCGCGATGTATGCGGTAGACTGCGGGAAGAGTCGCAGACGTTGGATCTCTTGGACAAGGTTTCGTCAGACGAAGCCGGCAACGGTACTGCCGTCAGCGAAGCTGAGCACCTGCGGCGCGTACTTGTGGCGGAAAAGCGTCAGCGGTTGCGCGTTGAAGAGCAGACTCAGTCGCTGGCGGAGCAGCATGCGAGGGTGGTGGGGACGCTGGAGCGGCGCCTCAAAAGGCAGGAGGAGCAGCTCTACGATCTTATCGCGGCCATCGAACGGGGCTACGGTGGCGGGTCATCTGTCACAGCTGCGCCTCTAACAGGCAGCACAGAGCGCGGCTCCTCTCATCGATTTGCCACACCACGCCGCCTCCTCCGCCAGCAGCTTGCGCAACACCAGCAGACGCAGCGAGCACTGCAACAGTACAAGGAGAGCCTCCATTTTGAGCTGCCGTCTCTCGTTGAGAGCGGTGAGGTGGCGGCAACCATGAAGGAGGTTGAGTGGATGACGTGCAGCACACTCTAGAGTCGATTCGGTTAAGCAACCCCTCGCCGCGCAGAACAACAATCATGATCAGGAGGCAGCTCAGGAGATTCTGGTTGCTCGTCCATCTCTACGAGCTGTCCGTGAGCAGCAGGCCGTGGCGCGCTCGCCTGTGGATGGGCTACAGGGGAGCGCGCCACCACCTGTTGCTCATCGAGCCGTTCTCACTTCCTCCAGCGATGTGGACGAAATCACGACGTTTCTGGAGAACATTACAAAGGAGTTGGAGAACCTCGACGCTCAGTAGCTCAGAGGTGGCACTGCATCTCCCCCCCTCTTCCTGCCTAAGGATTCCTCTTGTGGTGTCCGTTCTTCACATCGCCTGCGTTTCTTCTTGCGCAGCACACCCGCCGATGTCTGTCGGTCTTGTGGCGAGCAGCAGCTGTGCTGTGGCTCTATAGTGGTGAGTGCTCTGCGTGCATGCGGGGAGGGGACCGTGTTTCCTACCTGGATAGGCGTCAGCAGAGACTTGCTTTTGTTTCGTGGTTTCCCGGCACTCATCCTCTTTCTGCCACCCCTCCCCCGAAGGAAATGCAAGAGAGGAGAGGTGTCACTCCGTTGCTGTACACAACGGGCTGTTTGTGGCGACGTCAGCAGAGGCACACTTGTGCATAGACATAGACGCTATACTTAGCGCTTTTTTTGTTGTTTCGTGCTACGCAGCGCACCAGAGCACTGAGGCGAGCCAAGAAACGAGCGCCTCTCTACCGCCATCTCGTGCCCCTCGTTTCGACACCCCTTCCCACGAGTTCTCCAGGAGTGAAAAGCCTGTCGTCGTGCTCCTTATCGTTCTCTTTCCCCGCTGCGTTGTGCAATGCCCTCCCCCTTGCGCTGTCTTTGCTTCTCTCTTTCTTCTCTTCCGGGTTTGCCGGCTTCCGTTTCATTGTTTGCCCACCCATCATCAACGGGCGTGGCGTGTGGCGGTATCACGTACAGACATAGGCACCCCCCACACACGCACACACGCACACGCATCATCAGTCACACAGACTCACAGGTCATCACTGTCTCGAGGAACTCTCTCCGGTGCTGAATTCCTTGTTTCGTCTGCCGAAGTAAAACCATGTCATTATATGCCGTCAGTATTTCACTCGGCGCGTCGAGCAGCTATGTTGCCGTCGCACCGGTGAGCAGCACCACCGGCACAGCTGTGGTGCCTGACACAGCTTCTATTAAGGTCATCGCCAACTCCAGCGGTCATCGCAATACCCCTGTAGTGGCAGCTTTGATGGAGCAAGAGTTGCTCTTCGGTGACAACGCCCTCCACCAGTACTCGCGTCAGCCTCAGAAAGTGGTGCCTTACCTCTTCACCTACGCCGCTGCTGCTGCCTCGATCGCGGACGCGCAGCACTTACGCGAGGCGGAGGCAGACGACACCAACGAGCCAGCGGTGGTCACATCCGATCTGCTGCAGGTAATCGAGGCCGCATCGAAGCAGAAATATCAGGGCCACTGCCAGCTTACCCAGGCCGCCTCTGGAACGCGGCGGCTCGGGTTCGAGTACACGTCAGGGTCAAACGGTGACCCAGTCGCGAGCTTCATCTCTGCCGAGGACCTTTTTATTGGCTTCTTGAACCACATCAAAGAGCACTCCGTAGACGGCGTATGTGGACTGACGACGACCGCCGGCAGCGGAGACGCCGTATCGAGCACGACAAGGCTTTTTCTGACGCTGGTGGTGCCGCGCTACGCATTTCCAGGCACTGCTGGCCGAGCCCATGCCGACCACCGCGGGCGCACTGTGGAGTGGCTGAAGGAGGCAGTGCAGTCGTCGCATCTGAGCTCCGTTGTGCTGAGCACCAGTGTTGTCTTCAGTGATGAGGCGGTGGTGGCTGCGTACGATGCCGCCACGGAGGAGCGCCGTGTGCCGAGACTCCTCTCCACTGCTCCGCACAATATGCTCGTAGTAGACTGGGGCGCACATTCTCTCTGCTTGTCTTTGCTATGCTCCCGCGGTGGGGCTCTTGTCTGCCCTCCGCGGCATCACAGTGTTCCCTACTGCTGCTTCACAAAAGGTAGCAGCGCTGTGGGTGAGGGCTACTTTGCCGTAGGCACCTGCAGCGGCGGCGACGCGTTGGATGTGGCACTGGCAGAAAGGGTGGCGGCGCAGTACATGACTCAGCAGCGGCGCCTCTTCGCGAGCCCGTCGCGCAACTTCAGTGCTCTGTTGCGTCTCAACCACACACTGCCCACCATCGGCTCGATCGAGCACCCAGCCACCCAGCTTCTTCATGAGGTAATCCCCCACGGTCGATGCGCCGTCTGACCCTTCTGATTGCCGAAAAGAAGGTTTCGCTTAATACAAACCCGCAAGCCACCTCTGTCGCGGTGGAGGCGGAGGCATTCTACGAAGGAATGGACCTAATGGACACGCAGACAATGACGAAGAACAAGCTGGAAAACGCTATTCGGAGCGAATGGGGGTTGGTGGACATGTTCAACAACGCTGTACATGCCTTTTCGGAAAAGTACAAAGACACCTGGGCTGAGGGGTCTGTGGATACGGTCCTGCTTGCAGGCGGCATGTGCCAGATGGCCTCCTTGACAAAGGTGCTTGCCGCCTCCATTCAGTCACCCGGGCAGCGGTCACTCTTCGCAGCTGGTGTGCGCGTCTTGGACTCGAGCCTCATGGGGAACGGCGTGTGCGCCGATGAGCTGCCCTCTGTCGGCGGGTGTCAGCAGAGCTGTCTTGTGGCTGAATCCTACAGGAGGAAGCGGAGCGCCCTTTCCCAACAGTCGCGAAAGGGCGCTGGCAAGTTGCAGGCCGCAGTTGCTGCGCAAGTTGCCGAAGCGGCCACCAGTGTCTGGGAGGCCCTAACGAAGGACAGCGATGACGATGATAGTAGCGACGAGGAGGCCATACAGGGGGACTTCGTGAATGACCCGCACTCCGGGTTGTTCCTCGCCAGAAACGTGTACTTATACGTCGGCGATTCCGCGGCATTGACCTCTGCGGCGACCCAGCAGCTGCCTTATGCTTCCCTGCGTGTGTTACTGGCGCACTCGGCGGCACTTCCCTGCCGAGTCGCTCTTCCGTGGTCTCCGGGATCTACCGATGCGCGAGTAGTGCTCTACCTCTTTACAGATGCGCACGACGCACCATCGACCGTCCCTGCGGGAGATCTTGTGGAGGTGCGCCCAGTGAACTGCTCTGGGGTTGTTTTCTCTGCTGCCACTGCCGTGGCACGCGATGGAACGCTGAGCCCTCTCTGTCTGTTTGTCACGGCGCAGGCGAAGTGGAATGAGGTGTCGGAGAGGGTAGTGCAGGTAAGCGTGCAGCTAGTGCGCGTGCCCAGTGTCAGTGGCACCAATATCGCATCGCTGGTTCTCACTCCTGCTATCGTTTGCAGCTCGTCTGAGTTTGTCCTCCAGTGAAGTGTGAGGGTGGGGCTGGGTTTTTTGTGTGGCTGTGTTTCTTGAGCGGCTGTCGTGCGACACACTACACTCGTGCATGTGGCTGGTGGGCGGTGAGCAGACGGCACACGGGCGTGGACGTGTGTGCGCGTATGTCTGCTCTCCACTGCCTCTCCCTTGCGTGGTTAGCACTTTTTGTTTTCAGCTCGCCTCCTAACGGCAGCGTAATTTGTCTCAAGTAAGGCCGCAGCGGTGGGGAGTCTTTGGTGTCAATGGGCATGCGATGCATAGGCGTACGATGCACCGGCATACACGCACTCACACTGTCGAGCGCAGATGACGACGTGTGCGCTGGAAAGGGGTAATTTGCTGCACATCTGCAAGCAAGACGTGCAAAGGGGGAGGGGTGCGAGAGAGCACGGGGGTAAGTGACCTCCGGATGCAGCACGTTCTTGAGCAGCGACAGCGCTGTGCGGCTGATGTACTCTGCTCGCTGTGCTCCGTTTGAGCGCACAAAACTTCATTCATCTAAGGATGTCTCTCTCACTCTGCGTGTACTACAGGGGAAGGGGGATGCAGTGAGCCGCCGAGAAGTCCACAGGTGCGATGCCCCACCAACGCATAAAAGCGTATGATAGCGACTCTGCCGCTCAACTGTCGAAGGCGCCTTCGATACGCGCTGTCGTCCCACGGCCACCGACTCGTCTGTTTCACTGTTCTCACGAGTTCCTTCGATACCCCTCATCTTTACATTTCGCCCATTAATGCGCCGCTCTTGTCTCTCCCCTTTGCAGATTACGCACAAAAGGGTTCTTGTCTGCTGCGCTGCCAACGTGTTGTAAAGGGCTTCGTTGGCAAACCCTGGGATAAGTCTGGCCGCTCCGGTTTGTGGGGAGGCTCACTAGTTGGTGATAGTTCTCTTTTGTTGCTTCAACTCACACAGTGCATTGCCCTCATGTCGGCTTCTGAGGATGCGGGCTTGACCCCCACCTCCAAACCACGGCGGAGCGTCGCCAACTACACGGAGCCGCCCAAGAAGAATTCGTACCTCGTAAAGCTCTCTCGCTTTTACAGTACAAAGATACCGATGGGTATTCGTGAGTTTGTCATCGCTGGTCCTCTGCTTCTTGCGACACTTGGCATCGCCTACTTCTCCCCCTCTCTCATTCCAGCTGAGCAGTTCACGCAGGGGCTGACTCCGCACACGCAAGACATGCACGAATATACACTAGAGCCCATCTACGATGCTCACGGTGGGCTGAGGGGCTACCGTCGCATCAACACCAAGAGGACCTCGGAGGAGTGTGTGGGCGCGAAGTCAGCCATCTCGTGAAGAGGGAGAGGATGTGGATGGTGATCACCTGTCGACTCAGGATTCTGCCGCCTACTGCCGCGCACATGCGGAGTGTGAACGGGGCTCGGGTTAAAATGTGACCAACCGAACACACCGCCCTGCCTCGTGGAGCCGACCGAGTCTCTTTTGTTTTTTTCCACCTCTCTCGTTCCCATCTCGTGAGCCCACAGGCAATGGGAAGCGGCGCGCTATAGCGAATGGTGCTGTTTTCCCCAGGCCCCGCTTCCGCAAAAGGAGAGAGCCAAACATGCCATGCTCGGTGCCGCAGTGTTTGGATGTGCTCCTGTTCACTGCATTCTGTCGACGGGGGGGGTGCCGTCGATTCGAGGCACACCCTTTACGAGCTCATCACTTCATTTGGGATGACCGAAGACCACATGCGCTGGTCGTACTGTGCTGCGCATTGTTTTTTTTCTCTAGCGACTCCCATACTAAGTGTGCTGCGCAACGTGGTGCGTTCAACAGTGTCGCTTTGCCTACTTTCCCCTCTTAACACTCTTCTTCTCTCCTTTCGATCTCCACGGTGTCCTTGCAAACACACATACCCACCCGTGTACACGTGGACTTCACAGCTCCTCTCTGACGTGGGTGCTGACGCGCACACACCTCCGCTCGCACGCACTTTTTCTTCATGAGTTCCGTGCGCTTCATTCACCCCAGGACTCCTCCTTTTCGTTCCACTCACCTCTCTGATAGACACGGATGCGACTCACAATAGACTTGGTGCGTCTCGCACCGCAGTTTACGAACACGATGCTACAACGTGAGATCGACCTACGAGGATTGAGAATTTCCTCACTCGATGAGCACGTGCTGGTGCTGCTCGACAACAATTTCGATGTGGTGAACCTCTCCTCGAACGCCTTGACGGCGCTTGAGTACTTTCCTACGAAGACAGCTCCTGGCAGCAGCGGCAAGGATGTAAGGATGAGCCGTGTTGCCACCCTCGTTGCCCATCGAAATGAAATTCAGCGGGTGAGTGTGTCATCCTGCGTTTCTGCCTTGCCTAATGTAGTGCACTTCTTGGCCGATCGCAACCGCCTCGCCTGCGTGCGCGATCTCTACTTCCTTAAGGAGTGGAAAAAGCTGGAGGTGGTATCGCTTGAGGGCAACCCTGTGTGGGAGGCCAACAGCAGCAATTTCGATAGCGAAAAACTGCGGGCATTTCTTGTCTTTTTGTGCCCCAAGTTGAAGCTCATCAACTATCAGCGCGTTACACGGACTGACAGGGAGCGTGCTCAGGAGGCGAAGGACGAGTTCAAAAGGCTGGTGCAGTCGTGGGAAGCTCCCCTTAAGCTCTCTGCAGCGGCCGGGTTGCAGTCATCATCTTGCGCAGACGGAAAGAAAATGCGCAAGCGCGGTCGCGAGGGTCGCGCTGCGGCGGCCGCTGCGGCAGTCAGCAACGCTGTCACTGTCGTTGACGAACCTGGCAACGGCGCAACGAGCGTGACCCCTGCTGCTGCTGATGTGGACGAGGATGACGACGCTGCGCTTCAGGCACGCCTAGGCCACTTGGAGGAGCGCCTCCTTTCTGACGATGTCACGGCGGAGGAAATTACGCAGCTGGAGGAGGAGATGACGGAGATATCCGAAAGAATGACCGCTGCGCGTAAGCGGAAGCGCCGTTAAGAGTGTCACTCCCTTTTCTGTGGTGCTACGTTAAGCTTGTCTGCGCGTCGGTCGCTCGGTGTGTTGGACGGTGTTTACGGTACGTTGGAGGGAGTCAATGCGCACCCGTTCACGCACGTGGACTTAGCGGCGTCCGTTTCTCTTCTTCTGCCGCGCCGTGGGTGATGAGACGCAATACATCTCAGCAGCTGCACTAGCGGAGGCCACGTGGTACGTCTTTGCAAATGAGCTCACCCGCAGCACTTCTGTTTTCAGCTACCGCTGTGCCCCAGTCCGTGTTGTGCTGCACTGCGTAACGGGGCCGTTTCGCTCACAGACAGCAGAAACAAAAAGCGCCGCTACCGCGTCAGTTTTGTGCGCCGCTCGTTGTCGCGTTTCTCTTTGGTACGATGGGCACGGCAACGATCGGTTGATGTAACCCTCTCGTGTGTCACTGTGGAGGGATTTGCCTTCACACACTTGTGTACTTCCTCTCTGCTCTCTCCTCTTTTTCCTGAGGTACGGTGCCTCCCCCCCCTTTCGACCGCACAATCACTGGTGTCGACAATAGCCCTCTGTGCACGCCAGCAGGCTAGCCCTCACTTTCCCCACAGAGTGTCCTTGTGCTCACACCGCCTTTATCGGCGCGTGTTTTGCGTAGGGCACCCCTTTTCCCTGATCCAGCCACACATCATTCTCTTACAAGCTGTGCGGAGTCGCTTTTCGTGATGCTTAGCACGACCCGATTTGCCCGCTGTGCCGCCACAGCGGGCAGCAAGAAGTTGTCCTTCAGCGAGAAGATGCAGAAACTCCAGGCAGACCCCGAGCACCCCCTTAGCGGTTCTGAGTACGCTTTCATGCGAGATCGTTTGGCAGAGTACAGGAAGCTGCAACAGGCGTACGCCGTGAAGCAGACGGAGGTGGAGAGGGCCCGGAAAGCAGCGAACATGTGTGGACTTGAGTTCACCGGCAAAGGTGCTCGCAAGACGCCATCCTCGTGAAGTCTCTCCGTGATCGCGCAGTGCGTGTGGGCGTCGCCTCCGCATTATGTACGGCATCTTAATGTTTCTCACTCCTCATTGGCGCAAGTCTTACTGTATCCGTGGAGAAACGGAGCACATGAAAATCTGAACGCATCCGGGATGTGCATGCAAGCGCCACTGCCTTCAATGTGTGCCGCCATGACACCTGGAAGCCCCCCTCCCTCCCCTCTATGGACAAGGGAGAACGTGGGTGTGTGTATGTGTGTGTGTACGGACACTTTGTTTCCTTTGGTGGATCTCACTTCTCTTCTCCTCACCCCCCTTCGATCTTTTCCGTTCACGGGCGGCACAGAACGCGACGCTTGCGCTCTCCTCTTGTGAACTCTCGTTCTCGCATTGCCAATACTTCGCGCCTCTTCGTGTTCTCGACTTGCCCGGCTTCCACCGCTTTTCTCCCACACCTCACACCCTCTCTTTGGTGTGCTTTGATGCGTTGACCAGCGCTTCCCTGCGATCATGCACGTTCGTTTTTTCGTAGCTCTTCGCTTGTGCTCTGCTTAGCCAGTCTTGGCAATTCACTCTTTCACTTCACAAGCAGCACAGGTGCACAGAGGCCAGGGGTGGAGTCAGTCAAAGGCGTCATCAACACCCGTAACCACTCATTCCACAGTACACAAGCCCGTACTAGGGCCGATTCGACACACCTCTTTGTTTTAGCGCCTCTGCAGAGGTTAATCGTATGACTTCCGATAGATGTAAGTCTCGATCGTTGGCGTCGCGAGGCGCTGCTACATCGCCAAGCCCCTCCGGGACCGTCTCGTTCTTCTCCGAGTCGCCGGTGGTGCTGCCCAGCCTTGATGCTCTTCGCACATCCGATGTTCTTGTGCGCGCTTACTATGTCTCTCTTGCCCCAACTCTACCGACAGCGCTGCCAGTAGCGGACACATCGTCTTTGAAGGTGTACGTGCCTCCCGCCTCGATTTTAGCTGCTGCAGGTGAGTCAGAGACGACTGGGGAGATATTCTGTGCCGCTGTAGCTCGCGAAGTGGTCGAGGCTGCAGCGAACCTCTTTGCATCTCGCTCGCTTGATCGCCTCGTAGGTGCGTACACGGCGTGCGCGGCCTGGGATGATATGCGCGATGTGGTCGCAACCTCCTTTCTCCTACAGGACCACCAGGAGGGTGTCGCCGTGGCGCATTGTCCAGGTTTTCTCTTGGTAGACACTGCAGCACCTCCTAACAACAAGAACTCCGCGGTTCCCACCACCTCTGCACCGACACCCCTCTTTCTGCGCAGTGCCTTCTCTCTCGCCGGAGTCTCTACCCGCACGCCTTCGTGCGCTCTCACGCTACTGTCATCGACCATCCCATCGCCGCTAACTGCCTGCCATCAGCGTTCTAGTAAACCCATGCACCTGCCGTGCCCGATGCCGCCTGCCTCCGTGCCGATGGATGCGTATTGCCGCTATGTTATGGCGGTGGAGGAGGCACCTGTGCCACCGAGAGCGCTTGACACGGTTCCGCCGTCCCACCGCAGCGGTGTTGCGCGGGTCCACGGGTCAAGGAAAGGCGCACTGCATTCTGACACAAGGACTGCGGCACTTTCCGCAGCGCCGTCGCTCTCGCCGTCACCGCCAGCTCCCGCTTCTTTCAAGAGATTCAAGTGGGCGAAGCGTATGGGGGTGAAGCGCCTAACAGGGGCATCACTTGACTCAGCTTTGCCAGCGGGCGGCGAGATCGCTCCCGCATCTAGCGTGCAGGAGCATCTCTCCGACGCTCTGACGACGGCGATGCGACAGGCACTGCCGTCGTTGTTCACCGACAGTGTAGAGTGCTTCCCACACGCCGAGCGCTGTGTAGTGCGAGTGATTGACACAAATGACTCCAACGCCCAGCTCGGGGGTGTCGAGGCGGAGAAGAAACGCGTTTTTAAAGTGTCGCCCCGCAACGGTGGTGCCGTGGTGGTGGTGGAGCAGGATCGACTGCTGAACATGGAGCGGGCGCGCGTGGTACTCCCGCGCAGCGACCGTTGCAGGGATGGCGTGGTATGCCGCGTGACGTCGTCAAGCTGCGGCACCGACGCTGCGATGGAGGAGGATGCTGCACTTGCCAAGCTTCCCACAAAGGACAGTGATGAGGAGCCACCGCGACGGGGCCGAGGGACAAAGCAACAAACCTCAGGAAAGATTGCAGCGCAAACGAAGGAGATGAATCTTGCTCGTGAGGCGTGGACCTCCTCTTTCTACACGACAATGAATGCATCTGAGGAGATACCGCTGCAGGACCAGGTAGAGGTCTACCCTTCGGCCGGGGTTACTGTGATGGAGGTCAACGCTTCGGCTTCTGCTTCTCCTTTACTGCGCCGCTCCAACAAGGCTGGAGGCGGCAACACCGTGGTAGCCAGTGGAGGTGAGTTTGTAGTTCCAGCAGACCGCATGGCGCTCTGCTCCTTTACCGATAAGCGACCCGCTGCGCGCAAAGGCAACGGTCCCCTCGCCCGCTCCCAGCAGTCCCAGCGCGGTAATACGAGAGCGGCGCGGCCCACAAAGGCAGCCCTCGCTGGGGCACCGTGCAGCGAGCACTAAAACACGCGCGCATCAGTGCCATGAGAGCTCAATTTCGATGAGGCCATCGACTGAAGCGCGCGAACGATGTACAGCATGCTGGAGTGCAATCTGCACTGACAGACGTACTGAGGCAAATTGGTAGACGAACTTGTGACAAAGCGGCGGTGCCACGTGTTCATCTTCCGAGCAGCAGACATCCACAAAATGTGCAGGTGTCAGTGGCGCAAAGACCACCTCTCTCGCTTCCCCGCTTGTTTGGGTGATTCTCCCTCCGTGTAGGAAGCACCGCGCTTTATTGTTTGCCTCCGTTTTCCTTTTCAGCGTTTACCCATTTTAGGGCTGAGCGTTGACGATGTACGATTCATGTGGACCCCCTTTTCCTCACTACCCGTAAAGAGGCGCTTTGACTCTTCTTTGCTGAGATTGAGGGCGGGGCGGGGGAGGTGGATAAGGACGGTCGTCTGTGGATCGAGGGGTGCATGACGTGCGAAGAGGAAGCGTCGCCCCCACCTTCGTCGTCTTTCTCACCACTCACCGTCACTTCTTCGTTTGCCTTTCTGCAAAGACACACTAGCATCGAGTGAAACCAATGACTAACGGGCTTTCAGAGGCTCAGTGTGGCCTCTAGGAGCTACATGTGACATGCTAAAGCCTACGAAAGTGTGGAGGAGGCGCGCGACGTGCCACTGCAATCCCTATGAACCTTTTCTTCAGCTCACATCCATGTGATGTGTGTGTGTGTGTGTGTGTGTAGGCTATACTCTTTCATCCCCTGCATGGGACTTTCCACCCTTTTCAACCCCTTTCTCTCGTCATCCCTGCGATTCTTTTCGCTTATCGTGCCTCAATGTCGAACAGAGTGGATAACAGCATCGCTCCGGACAACACACACACACACACACACACACACACAGGTGAAGCAACGCCGCTTGTGCGTTCGCATAAGAAGTCACACACACCACTTCCTCGCGGATACCAGGGAAGGAAGTGGTCGAAGAAGCGCTGTGTCTTCAATCGAGTTTCCTACATCTTCTCTATCCGTGGCTATCTCTGCTCCCTTCTCCCACCCCTGCATCCGTGCGTCTTCGTCCGTGGCGATGGTGCGCCGTAGCGACGCGGCGAAGGGAGAGAAGAAGGGCCGCCGCAAGGGCAACAGGCTTGCGCGTGGCCGCATTGATGATGGGGAGAGACAGCAGTCTGGGAAGCTAATGTTGAATAACCCACTCATCCCCCCCGAGCTAGACGAGGACATTGACGACGATCTTGCCTTCAACAGCGAGGACGAACGCTTGTATGGCGACTTCTTTTCCGAACAAGCGTCCACAAAGCTGAAGTTATCCAAGAAGAAGTCGTCGGCACGCCCGTCGCGCGATTCCGCTCTACATGACGACGACGATGACGCGTTTCTAGAGGACGGCCTCGCTGTGGTGGGCAAGTCTGAGAGAAGTAGGGTGACAAAGAGGAAAAACAGCCGCGGGGCGACGGTGGAGGCCGATTATGATCTCGACAATTACCACGAAGATGGTTTACCCAGCGATGACGATGAAGACTACATTGACCTTAGCGACATGCTCGACATGAGCATGAAGGCAGAGAAGAAGAAAAAGCAGTCAAGCGCGAAGAAGGCACACGAGTGACGGAGACTGGCAGCAAGGTGGCCAAGAAGCGTCGAGCGAGGCAATTGACAGACGAGCCAGAGTCCGTGTTCGGTCTGGCGGCTTCCTCGGCCAGCGGCGGGGCGGCTTCCTACACGGGCGCGATGCAGTGCATAATGCGACAGAGAGAGCCGTCCACGGACGGCGCCGTAGAGGTGGTGAAAGAGCGTATCAAGAGGTCGCACCAGAGCAAGCACAACCTCGTTACCGTGGACGCCGACGACCTGGCGAAGGACCGTCTCACCCGAAAAGAGGTGCGCGCTATTGTAGATGAGGGGATGGAGCGCTACAAGCCGGTGCTAAAGGAGCTTGACTCTGCCAAGCACATCCAGTTTCCCATGCGCCTCCCACACAGCACCCCCGTTGCTTCGTCTGTCGGCGGCATCGTGGCTGCCGCTGACGCGCAGTTCCGCTCCGACCGGACCGTCACGCCGACCCACTCCAATTCCTCCGCGTATCGCCTCGGCAGCAAGATGGATGCGCTGCTGTCCAAGGCGGGTCTCTCACGTCGCCAAGTTAGCGATGGGGCCGACTCGTCTAACTGCATCGGTAGCTACGTGCCGTTTAATAACGGTGATGACGATGTGGCGCAGCGCCACGGCGTGGAGAACGGCGAGGCACCAACCACCGGGTACGTAGCAAAGCTGAAGGCAATGCTGGCATACGAGAACAGCCGCCGCAAGCGTCTTAACAGGATCAAGAGTAAGACCTACCGGCGTATTCTACGCAAGGAGAAGGAGCGCGAGAAGGAGCGCCGGCAAAAGGCGTTTGAGTTGCTGCACCCAGAGATGGCTCGCCAACGACTGTCGGAGCGTCTGTTCAAGGCCCGCGTAGAGGAGCGTGTCACGCAGAAACACAAAAACACGAGTGCATGGGTGAAGCACGCAAAGCGGTTTGCTCAGTTTGACGGAGAGACAAAGGACGCCATCGACGATCAGCACGCGACGCATCAGCGGCTCATGCAGAAGATGGAACAGGACGCCGGGGAGGAAAACTATGAGCGGTACGCAGCCGTCGACAACGAGAGTGGGGCCTCGAGCGACGATGAGCGTGCCGTGGACGCGCTCATTGAGAAAGTCGGTGCGTCTGGCGGGGCTTCGCTGAGCCGGCAAGACGTCGAGAGCATCTTGTGGAGGGCCGTCGACGCAGTCGAGGACGGCGAGGACGCTGCGGCGGAGAGGAAGGTAGATCCCATATCCAAGGCCCGTGCGGAGTTGCGTGAAATGAAGTTCATGAAGGACGCGCGAGAGCGGGAGAAGAAGGACTATGAGAATGAGCTCGAGACTCTGCGGCGCGCTATTGAGGTGCACCAGCGAGAGGAGCATACTGCAGTGAGGCGAAGGCGGAAGAAGCGGGGGACGGAGCAGGTGTCGCGGGGAGTCCTTCGAGCAGCTCGGCACTACCGTCTGCCGTGGGTGGCCGCATTGTGTTCAAAAAAGGCAGGAAGTCTGGCGCTGTGGAAGAGGTGCGGCTGCGGAGGCAGGATGGCATCTGCATCGAGGCCAACGGCGATGGCGCTGAGCCCTCCTCCCACAACTCCGAAGACGCGGATCTTGACGCTATCGTTACTGTTTCGTCCGCTGAAGGGGGCGGGAAATTCTCGTCGGTGGTCGCGAGCGACCTATCGGACACCTTAAGGCACATACCCCACAAACGGAGAAGACAAATAAATCCGCACCGTCAGCTCAGCGGACATCAGAGTTCGCTGGCGCCCGAAAGGACGCCCAGCTAGAGCGTGACTTGCTAAAGAAGAAAACAACGTCGACTCGCGTCACCATCCTACCAAGGAGGCGTGTGCGCCCTGATGACACCACAGCAACAGAGGTGACGGTGGCGGCTGGAACGCTGGTGGACTCGACGAACGTCCCTGAGGAGGAGCTGCGGCTGAACCAGGAGTATCTTATTTCCCGCGCCTTTGCCCACGACGATGTGGATGAGGACTTTGTCAAGGAAAAGGAGTCGCAAGTCGAGACAATCATGCGGCCGGAGGACACAAATCAAGTCTCCCTGGGTGGGGCGAGTGGGGCGGCGAGGACCCGGAGCTGAATAAGCGTCGCCAAGAGGCTGTGCTACATCAAATGACGCAGAGGCAGATCGAGAAATCGTTTCTGCTCAAGAGCCGCGCCGACGCCGCGCTGGAGCACGTCATTATCAACCATGACGGCGTCGAGCTGGTGCCAAATCGCATGACTCTTCACATGGTGCCGCGCCCCTTCTCCAACCCGCAAGAGTTCGTCCGCTCCATGCGTCAGCCGATGGGTCCCGAGTGGACGTCGGCGCTTTCATTCAAAGAAGGCGTGCAGCCACGCGTGGAGGTGCGTCAGGGGCAGTCGCTTCTCCCTCTCGATCTTTCTCTCCGAAAACCACTTACGAAGACAAAGCGCAGAAAGACCGAGGCGGGCTCCACCCGCATCGCGTAGTCGCATCACCGCCGCACCTCTGCTTTTGCCTGTCACTCCCCCTCCTGCCCTTCTTTCCTCATCTTCACAGAGAGACCGATGCATATGCCCAGCAGCCTTTGTGTTCATCGAGCCCCAGAGCGGGGCCGTTGGCTCGTGCACCGGCGGAGCGCGCTCGAGAGAGAAAGCACGACAAGGAGGAGCTCCGATATTGGAGCAGTACAGCGTCCTTGCGGCTGCATTCGCGTTTTTCGCTGTGCTTTATCCATTAAAGATGCGTGGTTGTGCCATGATGTGCTGTGTTGGCGACACTTGTGCGCCACCGCTGTTGTTGTGCTCTTTTTTTTCCGTGTTCGCCCTCCTCCCGGCGTATGTGTGCGCGTTTCTGCACATCTGGGGTCGGAGCTCATCGTTTAACTGCATAACCACAGCAGATGGTGTGTGCTGTTAACCTTCTACGCCCATTACGGGCGTTTCTCTCTGTTCTCTTCTACGTAAAGGCGTGTCAGGCGCCGAGTAAGCCATTACCCACACACCCACACAAGGGGCACTCAGCGGCAACTCTTCGCTGCTCACTCACTTTCCTGTTTTTTTGCACAGGAAGAGACTCGTCAAGAGTACTGTAGGAGCGAACTCTGAGTATCGGTCCCCTGGACATCTCCTCGAATGGGCCACTGCCTCTGCTCGAGCCCCTTGTTTGTCCTCTTTGTGGAGCACCACACCGAGAGGCAATACACCAAAGAAGGACGGTGGGAAAGCGATTCAACGCGCGCACTACCGGTGCCGTGTGTCGTTGACACGTTTTATTCATCGCTCCACTTCTCGCCGTTGGTTCTCTTTTGCTTTCCTCGACTCGCTCTGTTCGGCTTGGCGGCAGTGTGGAGTAGGCACAGTTCCTTTGTTTTTATATGCGTTTCTCGCCGTTCCTCCTCTCACTGGGCTCGGTGTACACACGCAGGCACACACACACACACACACACACACACACACACATACACAACCCGCTGAACTGAGCGCTCATGCGTGTCTTGATTGGCGTTGGGTTCTTGCTTCCTCTGTTCTGTTCTCTGTGAGCGACTTTCCTTTCCTTTCTCACTGCTCATCTGAGCCGGTCAACTGGCCCCACTTAGGGCCTCAGCTGTCGGTGTTGTTGGCACTGCTGCATCTTTGTGCATCTTTTGCGTGTGTGGTTTGCGCGAGTAGCGCCGTTCACGAGGGAGAGAGGCGGTACATTCGAGAGGCCGCGCACCGTTCCGGCTCTTTGCGGCACACATTTGCAGTTCTTTTACAGCGCACGTGTGGTTTTGCGTGTATTATCTGCGTGGTTTCTTCCGAATGAACGCGGTGGGGTGTGACATAGCTTCGCTGCTGGGGGTTCTCAGTAACTCAGAGGAAGCGGCCACATGCCCTCTGGCTAGCTTTGCCCGCGAGATTCGCTCGCTGGTGGCAAGTAAGCAGGCAGAGGACCTTGGTAACCTTCTCGCGCAGCGCTCAGCAGAGCTCGTAAAGGAGGAGGAAAGGCTGAATGCGTCAAAGGAAATGATCTCTGTCACGCATGACAAGTTGCGAGCGGAGATAACTCGGGTTGAGGCACAAATGCGGACGCAGGAGCGCCGCCTACAGGAGGTGTCGCAGCAGAAGAAGTTGTGCAAAGTCGCCCTAAACCTCTACTTGGCAGGCGAGGTGCCGAGACTCGTAGATGCGGACGACGTGGTCATGTCCTGTGCATCACCAAGCTCGCCTGATATGAAGCGCAGCACCGAGGAAGGAGGGGAGGAGCATCCCAACAGGGTGGCACCGGCGCCAGCACCCATGCGGAACTCTCCCAGCTCCCGCTCGCCTAAACCAGCGCAGGTTGTTGAGAATGACAACGGCGGATCGCCAAAGAACGGGACACTAATGTCCTCATCTCGCTCCGGCCCTGCAGTGCTCACGTCGGACGGTCTTCTCGCACTGCTTCGCCTGCCAGACGTCAAGGAAAACGTGCTGCTGAGTGCAATTGAGGGCTACACGCAGCAGCACCTCGAGAAAAATAGCAGTTGGATGGCAACACAGAGCTATCCTGACATTCTGGCCGTGATGATGGCGGTGCTGAGCCACCTCAGCGAGCCACGGCCGCCAGTGCAGCTCGCGGAGCTGCGTTTGCTCGGTTATGCTCTGCAATCTTCCTCCCCCCCATGCCACTCTGGAAGCAGTCAAAATCTCTTTACGATGCTAGATACCCTCGTTCGCGATGGCCGCGCTGTGCCTATCCTAACGAACCTGCTGAACAGCGTGAACGACGACGTGAAGTGTGAGGTGTTGGAGCTCCTGGCACCGCTCGTGTGTGAGACGCATGCTCTCATCAACGCTGTTGCCCCCAGCACACTGAGCACCTTTGCACGGAAAGAGTTTCTTGCCGCGAACGGGCTGGAGCCGCTGGTGAACATTGTCGTCGTGAGCACTTCTGAGGCAGTGCTGGAGCGGGCACTGATCTTTCTGTGGGGGCTCCTCACAAAGGATGAGAAAGTGGAGCGCGGCGCTAGTGGGGAGGCGTCGATTCGGTCGCAGGTGCGGGAGCTGGGTGGACTTCGAGCAGTACTTGACCTTCTCTACACGGACTCCCTCCCTATATTAGAAAACGTCTCGATGGTGATCGGCTACATCACACGAGAGGACGCCTCCAAAAAAGAAGTACGCGATATTGGGGGACTGGAGAAAATCACGGCGACACTGCGCCACCCGTCCGACTCGATCAAGACAAAGATGGCCGGGGCGGTGTGGAACTGCGCGTCGAACGCCGACAACCGCAAACACCTGCGTGAGCTCGGCGCCATTCCGGCGCTTCTGGAGTTGCTTCGCAGCCCAAGGTCAACCACGATGGATAAAAGCACATACGAGTTTGTGCGAGAGAACGCAGGGGGCGCGCTTTGGAACCTTAGCGTTGAGGCGGAGAACAAGACGCAGATTATTGAGTATGGCGGGGTGCCATTGTTGGTGGAGGTGATGTCTTCGTCGAACAGCGTGGCGTGGTGGAAAACGCATCTGGTACCCTGTGGAACTGCTCCGCGACGGCAGAGGCCCGTCCCATCATCCGCAAGGCTGGTGGCATACCCTTGCTCTTTTCTCTCCTCAATCACCGAAAGCCAATAGAGTCGTCGCGAACCGCCGCGGTCAAGTCGACGATGCCTCTCAGCGAGAAGATAATTGACAATGTCGCTGGCACACTGCGCAACTGCGCCATTAACGACCAGAACAAGCCTGTCATTCGCGAGTGCGGCGGCGTTGAGCTCCTTGTGGCAAAGGTGAAGGAGGCCTATCTTAGCTCCAGCAAGAGAGACAGTGCCGACACGGCACCGTCGCCAATCTCTCCCTCGACAGTCGACAAGCTAGTCTCCACGCTGTGGATTCTGACAACATCCCCGGAGATCAAACACACGGTTCGGTACACTGGGGGCATCGAGGCGTTCGCGAGCATTCTCGAGAAGTCGTCGCCCAGCATCGCCGGCGGAGGCAAGGAAGCCGAGAAGAACGTGAATCTGTTGGCACCGCTCCGCATGCCGTCTGGCATAAGTAGGTTGAGTGTTGAGGTGTTCCAGGCGGCCTACAGCGCGTCAGCTATCGGAAATCTGCACTTTGCAACGCCGTCTGCGATGGTGCCGATGAATGTGAAGGAAAAGCTTGCAGGCGTATTGCGTAACTGCAGCACCGTTGTGGAGAACAGGCCAACCATGATGCAGGCGAATTGTACCCGGTGCCTGGTGGCTGTCGTACTGGACTGCTACGCGTCCGCGACAGTGTTCCAGGCAAATGGTACTTCCCACAAGAACAGCCGCTTCCAGGAGCCGTCGACGCAGCTGAAGGAGACCGTGGCGTCTGCACTGTGGCACCTTTCTCGAGATGACAAGGATACACTACGGGTTCAGGGTGGGTTGCAGCTCATGTGCATGCTTCTTCTGTCCCCGCAGCAGCCCTTTGTAGTGCTCGAGCAGGCGGCCGGTGCCCTCTCGTCGCTCACCGTGAACAACGAGAACCGTGATGCCATTCGCACTCACGGAGGCCTCTCCGCCCTCATCCAGCTCGTAGCCGAGTATTCGCAAGGCAACGTGGGCAACCGGGCTGCGAAGTCGGATGCGTCGTCCTACACTTACGCGGTTCTCAATGCCTTACTTACGATTCGCAACTGCACCGTCAGCAGCGACGAAAACTCGCGCTTGTGCTACGAGGCAATTACTGACAAGAAGTGTTCCTTCGGGTCTGCGCTACTGCACATGATAGACACGGACCAGAGGACTGCGCAAAGGAGGCGGCCCTGACGGCGAAGAACATCTGCTGCATACCGGCCGCTGCCAGCTACTTTGTGCAGAACAACGGTGTTGCGCTTGTGACATCACTGTCGGAGCGGGCATCGTCTGATTCGGTTCGTCGTGCCGCTGCATCGTTACTGCAAGTCCTTTCGAAGGCGGCTAAGAAGTGACGGGGGTTTGTTTGACTGTGGAAGAGGGGAGGTGCCCGGGGCCGGAGACTCTTGGATTTCCTTGTGGATGTTTCTTTGATGGACTTCCTCTCATAGAGTGCACGCCTGTACGTTTTTTTTTTCTTCCCGCTCTCTTGCTCATTCCTTTGGTTTGCTCTCTCCTTACTTCTAACGCCTGCTGTGCGAAGGATGCTGATGTGGACACCGCTGCAGTTGAACGAATAGTGGAGAAGGGGTGGTCAAGTGTAGGCGTGCTGGTGGAACGTGTGCAGTACTTGCGGTTAGGGAATTTTTTATCAAAGAGGTTTTCTGTTTCACGTCCTCAGCGTTGTGTTACTCTATGTACGGCGGTGAGATCAGGCACATATTGCCCTCTATGGTGGAGGAGCAAAGACATGGTGAATGCGCATGGCTGTACGCTCAGGGTGTGAGTTTTGAGGCATTGGAGGGTGGGAGTGGCTGTATTGCTTACAGGTTTTTAAGCCTTCCCGGTACGCAGATGAGTGCGTGTGTGCGTGTTAGTGAGATGGATATGTATATCTGCGTTGCCGTTTTGTGCTTGGGGTTTTCTCTTTTCAGCCGAGTGGTGTGGCGGCTTGGCTTCTGCGTTACGTTTCACAAGGGGCGTCCACCACGCCAAGAAAAGGCCCACAAGTGCTATACGCATCCCTTCCATTCTGCTCTACCTTGAACATGTTTCCTGTGCTGGAGGTGAGGTAGAGGTGTGGAGAGGTTTAGAGGAGAGGGAGAGGGAGGAACTCAGGCGACATTGCACAGTGTTGATGTTGGCCTTTGTACGAAGAGAGTCCGCCACTATGATTCTCCTTATCCGTCGTGAGGAAGGAGCTCCCTTTCCGGCGTGTGTGATGACAGCGCCATGCTTGTCTAAGGTGTGTGTGTGTGCGTGTCTCCCGCTTGCCTTGATGTGGCTGTGCGATCATTCTCCTCTTGGCTAGCCACCTTCGTCTCCTCCCTTTCTTCATTCTCCCTCCTCCGTTTTGTGGTAACGCTACGTTAGTTTGTCTTGCCAATACGCAACGCGGGCGCTGTCTCGCTCTATCACTGTGTGTCTCCCCTCGCCCTTTGCGTGTCAGTCACTGTCGAAGGTCGCTCTATCTCCGAGTCAGCAGAGCAAAACGTAAGGAATCCTAAGTGGTCAGCATCAACGCACATCACTGGCGCCCGGCAGGATAAGAGTCTCACAGGCGCTTCATCAGGATCCAGACCGCCGTGCCGCCGACTCCGCCATCCATTACATGCGCGCACGCACACACACACACACGAAGCGAGTGCATTGAAGTTGTACTTCTCTACGTCGTCTCCACTCAAACTGTTGTGCACTTTCGAGCTCGTTCTCTGTTCGAGCGAGGCGAATGCCGACAGCCACAGCGCGTGATCTCTCCGGCAAGGCGCCGCTGTTTGTCTACCTCCAAGGCGGAGACTTGGAGCATCTGCCAGCAGGAGATTACATTCGTGTGGTGGCACATTGCAGTGGTGCAAACAAGAAGCTGCTCCATCACAATTTCGCACTACACACCCGCGGCGCACGGCTCTGTCGCTTGCTCGACTCCCTACTAGACTCTGCTGATGTGGACTTGAAGCACAAGATGGACCCGGTGTACGGGCTCATTCCCCCTGTAGTACTGCCACACGCAACACGAGAAGGTTGCGAATGTGTGTTTCGCTACCTGGAACTCATCCAGACGCGCGTACCGACCCTCCTCAGCAAACCACTGCGTGCTCCGCTGGAGGAGTTGGTATACGAATGGGAGATGAACTACCTTCTGGAGCACTGCTTCCTTTCCGGTGTAGCGGATGAAACGAAATCGGCGGCGTTGTGCCGTACGCTAGCGAAGAAAGGGCCGCACGCGATGGATCTCGTCTTGGAAGTCGCCATGCTCGCGGATTTTCTTCTCATTGAGCCCCTGCGTGACTTGACCTGCGCCATGCTCGCGTCTCTCGCCCTCAGCGCCGGATCAGAGAAGGAACTACTGCAGCTTTGTGGACTCGATCACGCCTTGACAGAGGAGGAGCTTGAGCCGCTGTACAAGCAGCTTTGCTTTCTACGCCCCGAAGATGGACTTGCGTAGCGTACTCCTCTCCTCGCTCCTCCAAGTACCTGAGAGTAGGGTGGACGTATGATGTGCACGCGCAGCAGCATTCGATATGGAATATCAGCACGTTGCACCGTCGCCTTAGTCGGTGGTTGTCGTACCTTTCCACCCTCCTCCCACGTTGCCCGCAAACGAGGGTTTCCGTCGTCATCGTCCGGATCGTTTTTCCTTCTTTTTCTTTTGTTTCTATGATTGTCTCTCTTTGCCCTAATGTCAGAGGACGGACGCCCCAGCGCTGGCCTCAGTGTCGAGTGGGTCCCCCTTCCTCCTCTCACCCTGCAGGGGAGGGGGGTCGGACAGCCACCCCGCCCCTTGCCGAAGCGCTTCTGGTGGCGACAAGGGTCAGACATCTAGGACGTGGAGGGGGGGGAGCCCGAGCGCCGCATCACACCGCATGCCGACAGCCCGGTCGTGGATGGCGATGCGCCGGCGCGACCTGCGACTGCGAGGACGCTTGTGCCATCCGTGTGCTATGGCAGGGTGCTCGCGCAACTCGAGTGGCACCCCGGGGGACGCGTCGCGGGGGCGGCCGGCATGGTGGGCGTGGCTGCGAGGCGACCTGCGGGACGGTGTGTGTGTGTGTGTGTGGGTGGGCAGAGCACGAGCCTGAGGCCGTGCTCTTGTGGCTGGGTTGGCGCACTGCTGTACCGCGTGCATGCTGCTGCTTCGCAGCACGCGATGGGCCTGCGACGGGCTCGGGGGCTCGAGTGGAGCCGGAGCTCATGTTGTATGACCGAGAATGAACACAAAAAAAATCACAGGTTACCAGGATGACGCGTTGGGAAATTCACCGCCATGGGCACTGCTGCGCATGCCCACGCACATGTGAACACTGAGACAGGCATTGACACGGATGTGCGCAGAGATGCAGAGACACTTTTCTCACTCTGTAGGACATGGGAACCTTACCTATAGGTGTCACGAGAATGGGAGTCATGTAGCTCTTGTCGTTATCTGGTGGGTACGAACCGCCACGGGTGTGCCGTCGCGCGACTATGCGAACTGCTGTCACTCCCGCTGGCGTCTTTGAGCCTCCGCCATCCGCGGAGTGTCTTGCTTTTTTTTTACCCTCGATCGCTCATGCCTTCCATCTCACCTGACGTTCTCTCTCCTTTGCTGTTTTGTTTCGATGACCCTCTCCTCTTGAGTGCATGCGGCCCCTTCCTTCTTCCCCACTTTGCCATCGTTTACCGCACCGCGGCTGGTAAGCGGTTCTCTGGTATTTTTCTGTGGCTTTGCTTTTGTCGTATTGGGGTGCAGTACGCAGCTGCTCATGCTTCGGTGCCTCGTGGATTACGCAAAGCACGTCTCTTTCTTTGTTTCTTTATTGGGTACGGTGTGGTTACCTCCCTCCTCCCCACAGGTGCTGGCTGCCTCCCCAACTTCTCTTTCTTATATTTTCCTTCACTTTTCTTGTTCGTCCTGCCAACTTTGTACGTGTGCACGTGCGCATCTTCTGTACGAGGGAGTCTTCTGGGATTGCCTTGGGTCTCTCTCTGCCATTTGTGTGTGCCTTGTTTGCGAAAGGTTATGCTGGCTGGTGTGCTCTTCTCATCTTCTTCGCACGTTGGTTATGATTCATCGCTTCCACATCTGTCCCCTCCTATTTTTCGTATTTCTCCGATTTTGCATTTTGCATACCGTGGCGTGCACTGTGTTACTCCCGCGTTCTTTTTTGCTCTCTGGAGTTTCTCCTGTTGCTCCTTACCCCCCCCCCCCCCCCCACTCCCTGTATCGTCGCCACACAACAAATTCTCCCTCAACCTCTTCTCGGCTGCGCTACCTGCTCATAGATGTGTACCCCAGGCGAACAACAAACTCTCTTGTATTAGTGTCCCTTGTTTTCCTGTGTGAACTTCTCCCCTTTCTTGGTTGTGTATTAGATCGTTTCTGCACTGGTGGCTGTGCAGGCTGCCTCGCTGACCGCCTTTTGGGGGGGTTACGGTTACGCCTGCCTTTTCCTCCGTTCTCCTGGTTTGGAGCACACAACAGAGGCCGAGTCTTTCGGTTTCGTTTCCGCTAACGTGTTGCATTGAATCGGTAAGGGCAGTGTCTGCAGAGGCGGCAGTGGGTGCAACTTCTCAATACGCAGCACCTCCCATCCATACCCTAGAAAAAGGCGGCCACGCCAACAGAGAGGGGCTTGTGCGTGCCGATTGCCCCCTCCCCACCTCGTTAACACACAGGCACCTTCATTCCCACAGTCTCTCTCTCTCTCCATCTCTTACCGTCTGTCGAGCTTCTTCTTGTCTCTTTTTCATTAGGAGGGGGGCTGGACTCGCCAGTCTCTCGTTGTATACCATTTGCAAGTCCCCCTTTCTTGCCTGTCGTCGTTGGTGACGGCCCGCGTCGTGCGCTACCTGTGCGGCCTCCTCGATAGCTAGATCGGACGGGTAACATACACGAAAAGCTATGCATAGGGACAGCAGTGCGTTTTCGCGGCCATCGTCACCGCGGTCGGACAGTTCGCCCATTAGCCCTGCCGACGACGAGGATGACTACATGGGAAGTAGCACGTCCACCGCCGGACCGCCACCCGAGTGCAACACCATGACCGGGCGCTTCACCCGGCCGCAGTGGTCGTTGGCGACGGGGCGGTACTATGGAAGCAGCGAACACTCAGTCGCCAGCTCGTGCAGCACGCACACGCTGAAAGTGAATCAAACGGAACGCTACCGGCCGGGCCACGGTGACAGCGGTACGTACAGCTTGAATCCGCGAGACTCACCTAGTCGCACCATGAGCAACACCAGCGTATCAGTCTCCCCCATGGGCAGCAGCAGCCCACAGGAGTGGGGTCGGTCCTTCCGCCTTTTCAACTCCGGTCGTTTTTTTACGAGCGCCTCCGGTTCACGGCAGCGCGATGGCAGCATTGGACAGCTGTATCGAAGCACCTTATTGCACAGTCGGCACGGCCGCGGCAGCAGCATTGGACCAGACGCCGAGAGACTACACCTCGGGAACTCCATGAACCATCAGCCGCAGGGCAGCTTCTTAGGCACATCTGGCTATCAAGGTGGGCGCTACTCTTTCTGGCCTTCTGATATAAATGTCAGCGGCATGCTGACGGTAGCTTCTCCGTATGCGGCACCTAACCAGTCCACGTTTCTGTCAACGGCAAGTCCACTGTTAGGCTCGACTCGTGTCCTCGGGACAGGCATCTCGCCTCGAGGACGAGCAGACGGGCACGCTGTGCATCGTGTCGTCGCGTCCTGCGCAATCGGCTCGGTGGTCTGCCCTGTCTCACCGAGTCAGAACGAACTGCCTTTGGTGATGAATGCCTTGCGCACGCACATTGCGCTGCGCGGCAAGACTATCATTCAAGGCGACGCCGCGCACCCGCTGTGTATTCGCAAAGGTCCCCTAATCGGCGCAGGTGGCTTCGCGAAAGTCTTCGCCGGTGTCGACACGGTACGTGGTGAGCTTGTTGCCATCAAGGAGATTGACATATCCGGCGTGGACGACGTAGAGGCACTCAACGTGATCGGGGCGGAGTTCGCGCTTCTCAAATCGCTTCATCACCCTAACATTGTAAGCTACTCTCTCTTTGAGCATAGCAAGTCGCAGCAAGTCTGCCGCATTGCGATGGAGCTGCTCGCTGGTGACTCTACTCTTCACCTGCTGCAGAAGTTTGGGCCGCTGACGGAGGCCGTGTTGCGTATCGTGACGCGGAGCGTTTTGCGCGCCATTCGCTTTATCCACAAGGAGGGCATTTTTCACAGAGACATCAAACCAGCAAACATCCTCGTCAGCCACCGCGGCGAGGTGAAGCTGTGCGACTTTGGCTGCAGCAAACGCGTGTCAGAGCTGAATAAAGCAGCCAGCTGTATTATTGGTACGCCAGTGTACATGGCCCCGAATTCATCAAGGGCGAGGCGAATCACAAGGCGGATATATGGTCCATGGCATGCGCTGTTTTCGAGCTGAGCACCGGGCTGATACCATGGTACCACTCCGGCGTCAAAGACAATCTCCCTCTCATGTTCTTCATCACAACGACGTCGGAGTCTCCCATGGTACTGCCCTCATCAGAGGCCAAGAGTGAGTTCTCTGCCGAGTTCCTCAACTTCATGGAACTCTGCTTCACACGCAACGTGACAAATCGCCCAGAAGCGGAAGATTTGCTGAAGCACCCGTGGATCACGGGGTCGAGGCTAGTGCCTGTACCAAACCCACCCAGTGCTTTCTTGTCTCTCCACCAGGAAAATACTTCCGGATTTCGCGGTGTCAGCTCGCCTGGGAGGTCGTCCACGTTCTCCAGCCCGCGAGACTCGGCTGCGGACCGCGATGACATCAGCTTCAACGGCAGCGAGGGTTTGCAAAGGTCCGTGTTCACCACCCCAACTTTCAGCCCTGCCGAGGAGGAGGTGGCATGCCAGCAAGAGTTGGAAACCGTGGCAGCGGCGACAGCGTTGGATCTCTGCTCCATGCTCGTGTGCTCACTCCAAATTCCCCCTCGCGTTCCCCAGGACGCTTTGACAGGGGAAGTGGGTTCTGGAACTGGAAACACTAGTCCCTTGCTCACGCGCACTGTCTCGGTCCACTCACCTGCCCTTTGTCATCGCAGCAGCGTCGTCAGCGCGAGCGTGGCCGAGTTTCCATCCCTTGTGTATACACCTGAGCATTCTATGGTGCACGAAAACTTCTGCTACAGTCAGGTGCAGCTGGGGGCATCTGCTGGTAACTTTGTCTTGCCGCCCGGGCTGGACTTGGATGGGGTACCTCCGCCACAGCAGTATCTGCGTATCAACGAGGAGGGAAACCTTGATGTAGTGTACCTCCCCGGTGACGAGATGGAAGACCCAGTGCACGGCAGACCTGTCGTCGGCGACAGCACGTGTGGCTCTTTCTACGCTGGGCGTCTGATATCTCCAGCACGTAATAGTTCGTTTAGCAGAGGCACCCTCAGCCCGCGCGTGGCTGCGGCCTCAAACACCGTGGGGGTAGCCGACGGTTCGTTCTCTCCGCTTTTTGATGTCAGTGGCATATCCTCTCGTGGAGAGTCGCCTTCACGTGGTGCCCCGTCCCTACCGACAGGTCCGCAAGGCATTCCTGCACCGCCGACGCTGTACCGATCGGGTCCCTCGGCAACGTCTGTGAGTCAGCCACCAAGCCAGAGCGGCTCTGCGTATACTTCGCACATCTCGCCGACGTCCGTGTCCAAGGCCGGCAGCAACCGTGACACCGTGACGCCTCACACCCCACGATCTAGCTCACCCATATCCATGCAATGGAGCGAGAGTTTTCGTGGCTTGCCGGATAAACTAAAGACACACGCTGATGGGAAGTTGCATATGTCGTTCTGCGTCAATACTGCCCCAGGATGCGCCGTGAACGTGGAGCTGAACGTCGGCGTCGCTGATGTACAGTGCAAGGTGGTGGATAACCAGCCAAACTTCGTGGTTGCCTTCACCGATGACGTGCGCACTCAAATAGCGCACAGGATTAAGGAGGTAGCTGAGCAGTCACCGTTGTCCGGCCTTTCCGCCCAGACGCCACGCAGCCATGCGTCACCCATGAGCCCGTTGGGCGGAACGGAAGCCCGCGGGTCGGTCTCCGCTGGTGGTAGCCATTTTTACAACTCATCGCCCTTCTCGCCGGTCTCGCGCCCCACACCGCGTCCACTTTTACGGGTCTCCACCAACACCGCGCAGGGACTGCTGGCTGTCCAGAGGGAGAGATTTGCCGGCTGCTCGTCCCACTCTGGGGAGGAGGGATCCGACGTGGGCTCCCAGACGTCAACACCCGCGGTGCCGGTGTCGAATAGGCACTTCAGCAAGTAGTGGCCGCTCGAACGGTACATTCCGGCAAGCACATCTGCTCCTTCGCTGGAGCTTACTTTCCTTGGCACAGCGGTCTACCTGAGCTTGTTTTTGTGTGTCTTTGGGGCCTCTGTGTGCTTGATCGTGGGATCCGGGATAGCGAAGGAGGAGGGCCTTTGCCCCACGTTGAGCGTTCAGCGCTGACTACAGTCGAGTTGTAAATGCTACAGCGACGATTGACTGTTCACCTGCCTCATTCTCTCTTCCTCGGCGATTGCGTATAAGGGGGTTTGAAGAATCGGATGCCGACATGGCTGCATGGTTCTTGTATTTCTCCCATCCTAACAGTCCGACACCGAAACACGGAAACAACCCCTCAAGCACTGAGAGACATGCGTAACTGCACCTGTTCACCTTGTCCTCCACTGCTTGCTTTTATATTCCATGATTTACTGGCTATATTGAGCTCTCCGCTAGGTATTCTAGTAGTTCCCATGCGCACCCTACAAAAGAAACCAAGTACTGAGTTTTCTTTTCCTGTCTTCTCAGGACTGGATGCATGTATTCTTGTATGTGTGCCCATGTGCGAGAACTTCTGTGTTTCCCTCCTCTCTCACCCTTATGCGTGGAGGACATGACAAGCACTCACCACTAGAGAGGACGAAGCGCCACTGTGTTTGCTTCTCGGCAGCAGAATGCTCTCTCCGCTCTTGCTGCAACATACAGTCTTGTATTCTATGTATCTTGTCGTGTTCTTATTTTTTCCTGGATGTATCACTGACTTGTGCTGCTGGTGAGGAACGCAACGTTGTAGGTAAAGTGACGGTGTTGGGGACACGTGATGCTATGCTGAAGAGACCCTGTTTGACGTGGCTACAAAGGATGAGATTATCAAAGAAAAATAAGCAAATAGAAAGAGAGGAGGCAATATAGCGTCCAAAACTGACAAGTTGCCGTACCACGTGTCGATGACCACCGACTCACTCGAGCTCTCAGACTCGCTGCAGGGGGTCTGTTTGAGTCGGTGCACTATGAAGATCAGTGAAAAGGCACCCTGTGTGTCTGTTTCTGCAATTTCCTTGCCACTTATGCACGCCAACGTCGTGCACTTTTAGCTTCTCAGCGTGCTTCTCTTCTGGCATATGAACTGAGCTCCACTCAAACCCCCTAGCCCATCGCGTGCTGCGAAGCAGCAGCATGCACGCGGTACAGCAATGCGCCAACCCAGCCACACGAACACGGCCTCAGGCTCGTGCTCTGCCCACCCACACACACACACACACCACCGCCCCGCAGGTCGCCTCGCAGCCACGCCCACCATGCCGCCGCCCCGCGGCGCGTCCCCCGGGGTGCCACTCGAGTTGCGCGGCACCCCGCCATAGCACACGGATGGCACAAGCGTCCTCGAGGCCGCAGGTCGCGCCGGCGCATCGCCATCCACGACCGGGCTGTCGGCATGCGGTGTGATGCGGCGCTCGGGCTCCCCCCCTCCACGTCCTAGGTGTCTGACCCTTGTCGCCATCAGAAGCGCTTCGGCAAGGGGGCGGGGTGGCTGTCCGACCTCCCCCCGGTGAGGAAGGGGCACTGGGCCCTGGTGGCATGCTGGAGCGTCCGTCCCCCGTCCGCACGCTGCTCGTCTAAAGTGGGCAACCCGGCAGGGGTGCTGCTGGCTCCCGCGGCTTTCATGATGCAGCGATGTGTGGGATACTTTTCTCATATCTGTCATGACCCTTCTGCACGTACTCCTTTTATTTTCATATTTGTAAACCTGTGTATCTTACGCTTATACCACCCATACGCGGCAGACAGGAGGTGTTGGTGGTTGTTGGTGCATGTTGTTTTATTCTGACTGTTTCGCGTCTCCGAGTCGCTTTGCTCACTGTCTCCCTGATTGATTATTGCGATACGCCACAGGGAGCTTGACCTTTTTTAAAATTTGGAGGTGCACTGTTTGAATGGAATCTCTCGTGGCTGGTGCCTGCGCAGGGCTGTTTGTCGACCTTAGCCTCTACCCGATCGATACGGTGAAGACGCGCATTCAGTCTAAGGAAGGGTTTTCGGCCTCCGGTGGTTTTAAAAATGTCTACAAGGGGTTGAGCGCCATGGCGGTGGGTTCTGTGCCTGGGGGAGCTGCGTTTTCTTTGGATATGACACAGCAAAGCGGATGTTCTTGTCGCTCACTGCGTCCAGCGGCGCTGCGAGCGGAATCGATGGAGCTGTGATTGCCATGACGCCGAGTGTAATGGTGTGCCAAGCTGCGGCGGCTCTGTGCGGTGAGTCCTTCGCTTGCTGTATTCGTGTACCAGTAGAGATGGTAAAGCAGCAGATGCAGGCTGGACATCACGCAACAATTTCATCTACGTTGCGCACTGTCACCAACGACATGGCAACGTTAGGTGTCGCTCCAGGAGGCGCTGCCGCTTCTGTGTCGTCACAGCCAATTCGTCTCTCTGGTGTGCATCATCTTTTTCGAGGCATGCCCATCATGCTGATGCGCGAGCTGCCCTTCTCCGTTATTCAGATGTCCCTGTACGAATCGCTGAAGGCCAAAATGCACGCGTCTACGGACCACCCCTACGCCTCCCTCAGCCTCCCCTTTTGCGGCGCCTTCAGTGGAGGGTGCGCCGCCTTCTTCACAACCCCATTGGATGTTCTCAAGACGCGGATTATGCTATTCCGGCGCGCACCGGGGCAGCAGAAAGTAGGCATCCGGTGTGTACTGGAGGAGTTGATTCGTGAGCCAGCACGGCTGGTGACAGATTCGGCTACGCACAACGCTTCTTCCGCGGAGCTTCGACACGCGTGCTGTGGATATCCCTCGGGGGCAGCATTTTTTTTGGCACCTACGAGTTTGTGAAGGCTGGTCTTCAAAACCTGCACACGCTGTAGCAGGTTGCCCCGCCACCTATTCGTGTGCGAACTGTCGTCCTTACCTTCGGTCTTAGGGGGCTCTACTCCCTGTCATATGCGCTTTATGGAGGATGCCTTTTCTTTAGGGAGAAGGCGTTGTTGTGCGCGGGCACCTGAGGGAGAGGGCGTCGTGCTGTAGAGCAGAAGGGGCAATATGGCCCTTGGCATTTATACAGTCCGTCGTCTCCCTTTTCTTTCCTCTCTTGCATCTCTGGTGAGTTCCGTGACGGAATCTGTTTGACAGCTCAGGATTCCGCTTCCCTCTTCTCTCCCTCAATAGAGATACCCGCTCCCCGCTAACAGCGTCAAGTGCATCTGTTCATCACCATCACTGACATCTCTTCTTCCTGATTTTTGTTTAATTCGATTTTCGAGTCACACACATAAAACCAAAGATCGTTGGGTAGGACAGCTCTGCTTTCGCGAATCAAGCCTGCGCGATGTCATGACAATGCAGCTCGATTGGTGTGCTGATCATCTGGTTGTCTGGCACCCTGTTACACTAACTTGCACACGATACTCGCTTCGCCGAAAGCGTCATACAACCCCAGTTATTCCTTCAGCGTTGATGACACAAAGTAAGACGCTTGATGCGTTCTTCTTGTGCACCGTTGATGCATCTGTCTCTCCAGCGCGTCACAAGCGGAGCAGGGCGTTGCTCCACGATCATGTTGGTGCTTTGTACACCTACAAGTTCTCTGCACCGCTGTTTTAGGGTTCGTCGTGCTGTTCTTCATTGTGGCCTCCCTGTGGCATCTCTCATGGTGCGGATACGCACACACGCATCTGATGCACCCGCGCAGACGTTCTGCATTTGCTTCTTGCATTCCTCACTGCCACCGTTTATTGTACAAAATTTACCCCTGCCACCCGTCAATACATCTCCTTGTCCTTTCTCCCATACACGGCGGCAATGAACACCGCTACAACTACCACATCACACACCCCATCCCCCACCCCTACACACACACACACACACACACACACGCGCACACACAGGAGAACGGGGGAGGCGCAGCAGAAGAAGAGACCAGATCAAGTAAAGGCGACGTTGACTTGATCATTGTTCAGTACGCGTACGGGGGATTATGTGTAGGGCGTCTATCGCTCGAACCAAACCAACCAGCGGACCAACACCAGCAAAAAAAAAACGGTGAAGGGTCACGTCAAGTATCAGCGAGCCAAAACAAAAATCGGCAAAGGAAAAGCGAGGATACACCCTTCTACTGGCTTTTCCGCCTCCGTACAGGGCAGCGGCGGCCTTCACGGTGCTGAGCGCGCCAAAGCTGGCGAAGCAGGGGAGGGGGAAATAGTGCAACTGCCAGAATTTCTCTTTTTTTTCCTGCTCTACTCTTGTTGGTCGCCTGGGTGCTTTTCTGAGTTGTGCTGTACGAAAGTAGCGGCGCGCCGCTACTCTTGCAGAGGACGTTCTCGCAAAAATTTCATTTCCCCTATTTTGCCTTTGGGTTGGATTACAGCTTCGTATTCTTTGACTTTCCCTTCTCTTTTCCAGGCTCCTCTATCCTCCTCCTGCCTTCTCCGTGTCTGTTTTTTGTTTTTTATCTTTAGTTTGATTATTATTATTTTTTATTTCTCTCTTTTTTTTTACTGGTGGAGGAAGAGGTGCGTTGTGCGCGTGTGCGCATCTTGAGGAGTGCTCGTGATCGAGTCTTCACTGCGCCGTCGTTGTAAATCACAACCTTTGTGATTGTGAGGATGCAGGATGACCGACGGTCCCCCTCGGTTCTTCACGAAGCCAGAGGAGTATGTGGGCGTTAATAAACACCGGCGGACGCTTTTCTTAGACATGGACGAAACTCTTGTTCACTGTTACTTCGAGAAACCAACGTTCTTTATCGATACCAACGAGAACTTCTTCCAATTCACGCTGGAGGATGACCCCAGTGTAACCTACTACGCGTTTAGGCGACCGGGGCTGAGTGAATTCCTTCATCAGTGCGCAGAGCACTACGATATGCGTATCTTTACCGCTGGCGAAGACCTTTACGCGCGGACGCTGCTTCGGTGGCTGCTGCCGGATAATCTTATTGACGAATCTCGGTGGTACACCCGCGACGCATGCGTAGGGGATGGCTACGGGCGCTTAATAAAGAACCTCAGCATTATAGACGGTTTTCAATTTGAAGAGCGCACCGCCTTAATCCTAGATGACTCAGCACCCGATAATGTGTATCCACACCAGAATGCGCTTGCCATCCCCCGCTTTGCGCCACAAACAGGTCGTACAGACGAGGAGAACTATGGACGAATGCAGGCGGATAGAGGCTTGGAAATGTTCGGTAGAATGCTATGCGGCGATCACTTCACGCGATGTGACGACGTTCGTGTGCCCATAGCGCGGTTTTATGCACTAATACGGACTTACACGCGAAACAGTACCACCAAATGAGAGATCTCACGACAGCCGCACTGCCCACCTTTCTGCGTGTTGTTTCCCATATCGGACTTCGTGGCGGTGTGGCGGTTTTATGTATATACACTGATGGCTGCTAGTGTTTTTTTTTCCTTTTGTTGGTGCTGTGTGGATGTGCGCATGCGGCTGTTCGTGCTCTTACCTCCGTATCATAGCCCCTCCTCTGTCGGCGCAACGTTCGACTCCACACAAACATGGCGCCAAGGAGCGATTGATGGCTCTGGGTGCGTAGAGGCGCTCAGCTACGCATACACTCTCACACAGACACACAGACACACAAACACGCACACGCACACGCACATACACAGACATGCACTCACGGGCGTACACTTGCACAGCCGTGTGCGAGGTGGGGCCCAGAAAAGACGTGTATTTCACAGGGGCTATGCGAAGCTGATCCGCAAATCATTTTTTTTTCTGTCGTTGAATTTGTTGTTTTTCTTTGGCTGGAGAGGAGATTGTCAGTTCGCAGCGATCGCTACAGTATGTTGGTCTCACAGGTTCTTTTATTGTTTCTTTTCACTGCGTCCCCTCGCCTCCCCCGTGATTCGTTTATCCACCTCTCCTGACTTCTTGTTTCGCCAGACTCTTACTCCCTCTGCGTCTTTTCTTTTTCTTCCCTGGGGAAACAAAAGAGTATCGCTCCCCTTCCTAGTCTTGACGCAAAACACAACAGCTAGTATGTTCAACAAGAGCCGCAAGGGAACGGCAAATTAAGCGGAGGAGAAAACGTATCAAGCAAAAGATCCTTGTCGTTGACGTGATCGGGAAGCATAATCTCGTGCGTCTTTCCGGAAGGTACTCATGACATGCGGATTCATCGTGCGGTGTGTTCCTCGCATCTCGTCCGTTGTACTCTCCCCTATTCATGTCTGCACTCAACTATGTGTTCCCTGTGCGAGAGGAAGGACTGGAGAGAGGGGATAGACACAGCAACAAGGGATGTGGTGTGGCTGCCTTCTTCGTCATCCTTGCTAAGGGGCAATTCTCCGCGCTCTGTGTACCCCTTCTATTCTCTGCCTATTTGTTCTCTCTTCATTGGTTCCTCTCTCCATCTGCTGCTTCTCTTGCTATTCCTGCTCCACACTCACGCTCACGTTGGAGAACCTTTTTTTGGGGGAGGGGGCTTCCGTTGGCTCAAGGTGGGTCACTGCTACCAAGTTCATATTCCCTGCTGAGGGCACTTGCTGATCACTCCAAAGGCGCATTGCTTTCACGAATTCTATTGATTAATATGTATATTTTAGGTTTACCCTTTTCACACTTGCGCTGTTGTGAACGCCGCTGACACCTCTGTGGGCTGTCGCCCCACTTTTGTGCTCTTCTTTCCTGTCTTTCAGGGAGGTCGATTCGTTGTGGGAGTGTGTGGGTGGGTGGGTGGGTGTGGCGCTGGTGACGTGCTGTCCTCTTCACCTCCCCCGAAAGCCAAAAAAAAGGCACTGCTTATAGGGGGCCAGACGAGCATCAACATCAGCAGGCGAGTGACAATCAAGTTTTGTGACTTCGGTGATGAGGCAAGAAAAGACACGGCTGTCTTTCTTTCCCTGTTTCATTCCTCTAGGCACTCGCGCTTACCTAGAAAGTGAAGCATGGCGAACATGGCTGTACTGAAGTGCGGGTGACTGCAACGATGTGGACAACGTTAACCGCAAGTGCCTCTATCGTTGGTAC
Source organism: Leishmania lainsoni (assembly GCA_003664395.1). NCBI lineage: Eukaryota > Euglenozoa > Kinetoplastea > Trypanosomatida > Trypanosomatidae > Leishmania > Leishmania lainsoni. The sequence goes on along the minus strand of RAIA01000133.1, from coordinate 26,505 downwards.
ACCACGCTTTACTTAACGGTCGTCGTTGATAGCGTTCTTTATTTGAACGCAGTTGTCAACCACGGCGTGCATTAAGAGAAGGCCGCCGCCATCGTAGAATTCATTGAAGTGGCCATGGAATGCTTTGGCTGGTACGTTGAGAAGGTTTGCGCGCTGGATGTGCTGTGCAACTCCGAGGAGGTATGCCTCCTTCTAAAGGAAGTGCTCGTGGTCTGTCGGATTGGGGTGTGGGTGAGATGAATGAACGCAATGCGCTGCTGTCGTTATGCGGGATGACGTTCGAATATCTCGTGCCATCTCGTTGACAATCGATGCCGATGCAACTGCTACATTGTTGTTCTTTTCCTATGCGAACACCTAGTGGGCCGGTACACATGCGGACGTACGCGTACGACTGCGTGCTTCTGCAGGGTGTAGGAGGCGTTTACGGGTTTTCTACTTCTGTTTGTCCTTGAGCTGTGCCATCGATGCAAGGAATCGGTATTGTCGGTTTCTCCGACCAGTGAGCGCTAGCGCCACCGAAAACTAAGAAGCAAAGAAGCGGACATGCAAGAAAAACCTACGGCGCATTGTCGTAAGTCTCTCCATCACATCGTCTTCTGTTGTCGTGTCTGCTATGGTGGGCCCTAAAGGAAAAGTGCGCACCTTTTCGATGAGTGGACTCATTCTTCTTTGCGGGCTTTTTTGCATGAAAGACGACACCGATGTTGCATGTGGGCCTGCATGCGAATTCGTGCGGCGCAACTGCCATTGCGTGTGAAGACTCTCTTCTCTTCCCAGAGTGCATCGCCTACTCGCTTCCTTTCCTGTCGCTATATACCTGTAGGAATCGCACTCATTAGCGTAATCTTCTGCACCTCATCCATCCGTGCACCCTCTTGGGGATTGCCCTTGCCAGCACTGTGGCAGTGTTCTTTCAGAAGGCCGCGCATTCGTTTGCGTCGATAGGACTCGGTCGTCTCTATCTTTCAGTCACGCACCGGCCGCTGTGGTGGGAAAGAAAGGGTATGTTTATGTGATCTGCATCGATATAGACGCCGCGCGCTAGTGACAAATCTCTGTAGGCCACTCTACCTCGGTTCACTGCCACGGCGTCACAGAGAACATTGTGCTCTTCCCCCAAACCACTACGTCCAGGCAATAGACGTACGGCGCGGTCTCCCCTTTCGCCTCTCTCTGCGTAAACGAGTTACTCGCGACAAAATGGGCTACACTTCCGACAAGATCGTTGTACGGACGAAGCATGACAGTGAGGAGGAGGCGCATGACAAAAACTTGATGGAGCGGATCCTGCAGCAGAACCACAACCCATTTCAGGCACTTGTTGACCCTCTCTTGGAGAAGACTTCGTACGTGTACCACACCTACCTGTACTCCTCCGGTGTGATGTTTCTCATGCTCGCTTTTTGGGGGGCGTACCCGTCGTTTGTGCGGTTCCGTCACGCGCACGTCTTACGCTACCGTCGCTCGCAGCTCTCCTTCCGTCGCGGACTCTTCGCCACCGAGCACATCCCCAAATGGAGGAAGAGCCATCTCCAGCGTATTATTGTTCCACCTCTCCCAGTACGCGAGCTGGCGATTGCTCGTTCTGCAGCCGCATCATCTGTGCAGTCGATACCCTCTTCCCCTTCAGATGTTCCCAGCGCCGTTTCAGTGACTGCGGCAGGGGACTCTGCCGTTATGGAGGGCGCCGCGAGGGACGGGGATTTGGGTTTTAATATGTTGGAGATGTCTGCCACGCGCACCTCGCACGCCAGCTTTGGTGCCGGCGAAACAGAGAATAGTGAGCGTACCCTTAGTGGTGAGCTGGTGAGCATAAACCGAGACTTTTTTGGTCCAAAGTCGCACCTTTTCAGCTCTCCCATACAAGAGGATTTCGAGATGAACTGCCTGCATCGGCGTCTCAAAGCAGCAGTGGCTACTGCCAAAGCGGTAGTAGTCTTGAGGGAGAACCACAGCACCGTGCGAAGTATCCCAGAAGGGTGGGAGGTGTGGTGGGTGTCGGAGCCCGAGGCACGACGTCGCCGGTTCTGCAAGTTCTGGCTTGGTGGTCTGGTGTGTGCGCGCGCATTCCAAGATCTGATGGATATGCCGGATATGCCGGACTTCGTCACCTAACTTCGCTCCTCATAGCGTTTTCTTCCGTTTTCATCTTCACATGGATTCGGAGCTCCCTCTGGGCGAGTTGTGTCTTCGAATTGAGTCAGAAGTGGGGAGAGGGGGAGCCGGTGGGGCGATGTGGCGGGCGGGTAATGGAAAGATACGAGCTTTGAGGCCGCATAATTTGCTCTTTTTTCGACGAAACGAATGCCACAAAGAAGCAGCACAGTGAAGCAAAGCTCTTCTCCCTCAACAGCCTCAGGCCTCGGCAAACACATATGCGAAATCGTTCCCACAAAAAGAGAGGGTGCTGCAGCATCAGGACAAGGTAAGAACAGACCCGAGCAGCTTGGTGCTTCCGCCACCGCTTTCGAAGTCATCAAAGGGGAAGCAAGACAACATATGAAAAATGCCAAGAGCGCCCTTTGGCAATCCCTCTCTACCACACTCGGGCACTTGATTGACTTCTGTTTCGTACGGGAGAAGCGGGAAGAAAGAAGAAGCCACGATATGATATGGTATGATGTCAAAAGCTGCAAAGAGACGAAGCTGCTTCGAGCTCCCCATCTTAGCGACTGCTAAAGTGGCGCGCGATTCCACACCAATGCGCCATGGGTGTACTATAGAAGCAGCACGGAGGCATTGCCTGTCGCCTCCTCAGGTTCTGCCGTTCCTCCGCCACGTCTATTCCCTTTGTTCTCATGCGCTCACCTCTATGCCTCTCTCTTCTTTTCTTTCGCTCTTTTGCACAGGCGTGTCTCTGTGTGCCTCCTCTCGCAGCATGGCGTCCGAGTCGCTTTGCTTCACCTCCTAGGCATTGAGGGCATGCCGATGTGCGCCGTTTAAAAAGTTTGTTTCGCACATTTTTCTAAGCACTCTGATGACGGGGGACGGACGCTCCAGCATGCCACCAGGGCCCAGTGCCCCTTCCTCACCGGGGGGAGGTCGGACAGCCACCCCGCCCCCTTGCCGAAGCGCTTCTGGTGGCGACAAGAGTCAGACACCTAGGACGTGGAGGGGGGGGAGCCCGAGCGCCGCATCGCACCGCATGCCGACAGCCCGGTCGTGGATGGCGATGCGCCGGCGCGACCTGCGACCGCGAGGACGCTTGTGCCATCCGTGTGCTATGGCGGGGTGCCCGCGCAACTCGAGTGGCACCCCGGGGGACGCGCCGCGGGTGCGGCCGGCATGGTGGGCGTGGCTGCGAGGCGACCTGCGGAGCGGTGTGTGTGTGTGGGGGGGTGGGCAGAGCACGAGCCTGAGGCCGTGCTCGTGTGGCTGGGTTGGCGCACTGCTGTACCGCGTGCATGCTGCTGCTTCGCAGCACGCGATGGGCCTGCGACGGGCTGGGGGTTTGAGCGGAGCTGGAGCTCATGTTGTATGAGGAGAGTTTATAGGTTGTGAAAACGCTCTGGGCGTTGCGACTCTTGCAGATTTCAGCAAACAAGAAAAAGAATTTCACGTAGGAGACTGACACCCGCGCACAACACTCTAACTCCCTTTCCCCTTGCTTTCACGCTATGTTCATGTGGAGCTAGAGCTAATCGCGTCTCACTGCTGTAGCTTGCATCTTTCCTCTCTTATATTGTGCTAGTGATGTGTGACGAGACGTTTTTCTACTTGACCGATGGTGCGTGGAACGATTTGGTTGCTGCCTCTCTACCGAGTCGGTCGAGTTGATGATAGGAGAGGGGAGTTGTTGCGTGTAGGGGATGTATCGGGAGCCTATCTGTAGCTCAACTGCTTTGTATGACTTCCTCTTTGTGCGTCCTTTTCCTTTACCACTGGCATCAAACGCGACGCGTGTATCACTGAGTGTCTGTGCGCGCATACTTGCCTTGGGGAGTGCGAGCGTTTTTCTTCCTGACGAGGTGTTATGTTTACCGTCTTCCTGATCCTCTCCTGTGTACTACTGACTTCCATAACTACTCGCTTTTGTGTCTTCCCCTGCTCTCTCCTCTTTCATACGTATCCTAACCCACTGCGATTTTCTCATCTCCCTCTTTTGGCGCTTTCTCCAGCTCTGTCATTTTGGCTTCCTTGCGCCTTTGTGTGAGCGTACGCTGCGTAGCTTCGGCTTATTCTTACGTTTTGCTGGATTTCATCTGAAGGGGTGAGGAGCGCACAACAGTTAACAGACGAGCACGGATACCACGATGCCTCGCACTCCACCGCACTCTGACGGTAAGCATGCGTTCTGGAGCACGCAGCCCGTACCGCAGACGGAAGATGAGGCGGAGACCGACGTTTTCGCCGGCCCGATGGACGAACCAAAGACGGCAGCCGACGTCCCCGAGGAACCGTATCCGATTGCCAGCACATTTGAGTGGTGGACACCAAACATGGAGGTGCCCGATGACATTCACGCGATTTACAAGCTCCTTCGAGACAACTATGTCGAGGACGATGACAGCATGTTTCGCTTCAACTATTCCGAGGAGTTTCTTCAGTGGGCACTGTGCCCACCGAACTACATCCCGGACTGGCACGTCGCAGTTCGGCGGAAGGCGGACAAGAAGCTGCTGGCCTTCATTGCCGGTGTTCCCGTGACACTGCGTATGGGTACGCCAAAGTCGTTGAAGCTAAAGGCCGAGGAAAAAGGACAAGGAGAGGCGGCGGCTAAGTACGATGCACCGCGCCACATCTGCGAAATCAATTTCCTCTGCGTTCACAAGCAACTGCGAGAGAAGCGACTTGCCCCAATTTTGATCAAGGAAGTAACACGCCGTGTGAACCGTAAAGACGTGTGGCAGGCGGTCTACACGGCTGGAGTGCTGCTGCCCACTCCCTATGCTTCCGGGCAGTACTTCCACCGCAGCTTAAACCCCGAGAAGCTGGTGGAGATCCGCTTCAGTGGCATTCCTGTGCAGTACCAGAAGTTCCAGAACCCCATGGCGATGCTGAAGCGCAACTACCACCTGCCGAGTGCGCCGAGGAACTCCGGTCTTCGCGAAATGAAAGCATCTGACGTTCCGCAGGTGCGGAGGATTCTCATGAACTACCTGGACAAGTTCGACGTGAGCCCTGTCTTTAGTGACGCAGAGATCGGCCACTACCTTCTTCCGCGCGATGGTGTGGTCTTCACTTATGTGGTAGAGAACGAGAAGAAGGTAACGGATTTCTTTTCCTTTTACCGAATTCCATCTACTGTTATTGGCAACAGCACTTACAACATGCTGAACGCGGCATATGTCCACTACTATGCCGCAACGAGTATGCCTCTGCATCAACTCATTCTCGATCTTCTCATTGTGGCACACTCAAACGGCTTCGACGTGTGCAACATGGTGGAGATTCTCGACAACCGGTCACTCATCGAGCCACTAAAGTTTGGTGCCGGCGACGGCTATCTTCGATATTACTTCTACAATTGGTCGTATCCAAAGATCAAGCCCTCTCAAGTTGCTCTGGTGATGTTGTAGTCTACTCCGGACCTCACCCTTTCATCTCGTACCTTCCTTCACACTTACGTGCCCCCCTCCCCTCATCGTAGGTGCTAGCGAGGAGAAAAAGCGGCGCGGGAGCGGAGAGAAAAACTGGTTAGCGGAGTGAGTGTAATGGGCCGAGTTCACTTCTGGTTCAGCATGTCAAAAAGAGGCTGGTGCGTTGAGCGACAAGTGCATTGTTCACTCCCCTTTAGCCGACGCGTCGAGCAGTCTCCGTCAGCGCACACGCCGTCGTTGCTATACTAACTCCCCGTTACACTGCCAGCTTCTCTCTCCATGCGAAACATAAGGAGGGCAACCGAAAGAGGACGGTAGGGGAGGACAAAATGGTCAGCCATACGTCTCCCTGTGTTTCAATCTTCTGTTTTTCACTCGCCGTCGGCTTTCAGTTTGTATCCACTGTGCCTCTCCTGGTCGGTCGCCTCTGGCGAGATGGTGAGGTGTGGTGATGGTGGAGGTGGAGGGAGAACCACTACGGCAGGGCTCTTGACTCTGCTGTCCATCTTCCACACGTGCCGCCCGCTGACGTCGTCGTGTTCATTCCATGGTGGTCTCGTGGACTCTTCGCTTCTCTGCCTCGTACTTCTCATCTTGGGTTGCGTTCTGCTTCTCATTCCCCCTTTCCCCTGTTGTCATTTACGACCGCCGCATGCCGAGTATGCTGGCCCACGTCTCTTTTTTGAGAAAGTCGCTTGCTCACCTTCACATTGGCCCGCTGCCGACCTCACCAGCGGATAGTGGCTTACCGGGATAAACGTGTACGAATTCGCCGCGCAGGGCCATTTGCTCAGCAACACAAGGACAGGCTTTGCTCGCAGCACTTCTTCTTTTCTCTCCTCTCAGCAACAAGTGTGTGTGTGTGTGTGTGGAAGGCACTCTGACTGATCGCACAGCGACAGCTGTTCGCAACCATGGTCGTTGAACGAGATAGGTCGAACGAGCTCTATGACCTCTTTTCGCGTCAGCGGCAGAGCCGACTGCCGCAGAGCACTGGCGTCGTGGTATGCACTGGTCTGCACAGCAGCAGTGACGTGCAGACATTCAACCGCTTTGCCAAGGAGTTCTCCAACAACATTGCCACTGTCTCTGAGTACATTATGCGCTTGGCACAGCTAGCAAACCGTCAGAGCGTCTTCGACGACCAGACGGCTGAGGTGAGTGAACTAACGCAGATGGTGAAAAGCTCGCTGCAACGCCTCCACAGCGATGTAGGAACACTGGAGGAGCTAAAACGGCGATCTGTCGAGTCGCAAAAAGGGGTGTTTAAGGCCAAGGGTGATTCTCGCGGTATATTCGGCGGCTCTATCAATCACCTCCGCACGTCCGAGAAGCACAGCGACACCGTTGTCGAGACACTGCGTAGCCGACTGGCGCGCACTGGCCAGCAGTTCCGCACTACCCTCCAGCATCAATCTAAAAGCCTCAAGGATAAGGCGAACCGTCGTCACATGTTCACCACAGCAGATCGTCCGCAATCTTTGAGAGTGCGCTTTTTCAGGACCAGGAGCAACGTCAGCAGCAGCAACTGCTGCTTACCGGAACGGGCAACACGCAGTACTACCAGCAGCGAGCGGATGCCGTGCTGGAGATCGAGGCAGCCGTGCAGGAGGTCGGTGAACTCTTCAATGATTTCACGCGCCTTGTCCAGGAGCAGGAAGAGGTGGTGCTTCGGATTGACACGGACGTTGACAGCGCTGTACGTCACGTCAATGCCGGAAGCCACGAACTGATGCAATACTTGACGAACCTGAGCTCCAACCGTGGACTCATTCTGAAGGTGTTTGCAATGCTCTTTTTCTTTCTCATGCTCTTCGGTATCCTCGTGGTGCGATAGCTGGCTGCGCGTTGGTGAGTGTGTGCGTGCAAAGGTGATCTTAGGGCGTAATGACGAGGACAGCTATGGTTGAAGAGAGAGAGGAACGTGTATCTTCTTGCCTATTGCGTACAGCACGAACCTTTTCGATGATATGACGAGACGAATGAGTGAGTGGGTTGTAGTAGACAGAGAGTTAGTCACATGCACGCGTTTTTTTCTTCTCAAATCCGTTCTGCGTGCCCCAGAAAGTGCGTTCTATGGTGCTCAGGGTTGGTGGGTGTGCGCTTCTCCTCTTCACTCAGGAATGAAGCTCTGTGGTTGGGGGCTACGCCGCGTCTTCAAATGCGCATTTGCATTCTTTTCGTTTGAACTCTGCTGTTTTCCCCTCCTATATATGTAGGTACGTACGGCTTGGTTTCACGGTCTGTTCGTTCGGGGCTGGCTGATGATCCTGAACGAACAACGCCGACACGGTCGAGAGGGCTTTGCCCTTCCTCATCGTCCCCCTGCACCACGCTTATGGCATTCAATTGCTCCACACGACGTGAACATCGTAGAGAAGGAAAAGGAAGTAAGAAGCTCCTTGCAACACAGGTGGCAGGCGTTCGACTAGGCGCATTGATGCATGTCGCAGGTATGTCTCTGTGCTTTGCTAAGAGATTATCTACCTTTGAACCACTTGCCTGTGTGACAGTCGCATGGAAGAACCAATGCTGGCGTGTGGCGGCAGGCCTTTTTTATTGGGGGGAAGAAGGCTTCCCTGTCTCTAGTCCTTGTCACCACCACCCCACTCACTTTATTTTGTGGTCTTTCTTATTTTTTTTTTCCCATTCGGAACACTGAGCATATGCAATAGCACCTCCGTCGCTTTACATGGAGGCGGTCACAGGTGCCTCTTCATGATGAACCATCCAAAGCTTCTCCCTAGTCAGGAGCTGGTGCTTCACCAGGTTAGCGTTGACAGCTTCTCGCCCGCCACAGGATCGGTGTTGAAGTTCCCGGTATCATCGTTGCTACCGCGCTCCCCATTCTCGAATCTGCTCGCAGGTCAAAGGTCCGCGTCAGCCGCGCCCTGCTCACCGCTGAGCGACTCGAGCACCATCGCGGCGCCATCCATCGTGCGTCCTCGAATACGCCACCGTGATGAATGGGGGCAGTCGCTGGTCGACGTAGGGACATTCGTGCTCGGCCCCAACAGCCTCCACACTTCGAGCTTTGACCGCCGGAATCCGGTGCCAGTCCGGTACATTGCCGACAAGTTTGATCGTGCGTGGTTGTCCCGGCGTCCGGTGCTGGCCATTCGAAGAGACGATGGCGTTGTGTCTCTTGTGCGGGGCAAAACTGGTGGCGCTGGCAGTTCTATGCCAATGCTGTCGAACCTGAGCGCGTCTGTGCTGGAGGACACCTTCACTGCACTGGAGTTGGCCGCCCACAGCACCCAGAGGTCCCGCTGGAGCGCCTTCTGCTTTACGTGCGTCCTTTTTTAGACGAACATAATGCATGCGAGGAGGTGCTGGAGGAGTTGCACACCTACTGGCTACTACGTCGCAGCGGAACAGGAGGGCTGCTACCAGGCATTCCCAACCTACGTGTCACTGTGCGCGAAGACAACGAGCTGGCACTGTGCCACCCTTCAGTACTGCAGGACTGCCCTTTGCCGTTTAAGCAGCGGGACTGGTATGTCCCTGTGATGGAGCGTCGCCGACCCTCTCCCGTCGATGAAGCCCCTTCCCTCAAGTGTCCTCGGACAGAGGCATCGCCAGGAGACGCAAGAGCCAGCTCGCTTGTTGCGCAGCTCCAGGCTTGTGAAATGTACACGGAGAAGGCGGTGCTTTTAAGTCAGGCGATGCTTCGTCGTGAGGAAACGCGTCAGGAGCACATGCAGCTGACCCTTTATGAGCTAGCATCGCTGCGCAGCCTCGTCGAGGAGAAGCAAGACGACAAGGACGCGCTAGAAGTGACCTTGTCAGTATTGGCACTCTCGTGCTGCCTCACGGCGCTGTTGCCACCCGCCAAGAGTGACACTGAGCATAACCTACAAGTGCAGTAGCCGATGCCGCTTTCAGATGGTGCCTGGTGTACATCTCTGCTGGTGCCTCTGTGTGAGTGAGTGTGTGTGTGTGGTGGCGGGGGAGGGCCTAATGGGAAGAAATTCACAATGGATTCGGCCACACCCGCCCAAGTGCGTCAATTGTACATCGTATAAACCGAAAAAAAATGGATGTCATCGCAGGCCGTGATGTACTACTGTGGAGCGCGATGTTGGTCGCCATAAGTGATGGCTTGGTGCTGCTGCATGCACCGTAGACACTCTCCCAGACCACCAGCGCTCTACAGAGCGTCAGCCCCCTCGCCAAAAAAAAAACGATCAGGAAGGAAGCACGGCAGCCACCGTTGAAAATGATCGTAGAGAGGGAATCTCCTTGGTCATGTTCTGCACTCACGGAGCCTTCCTACTGGGACTCACCATCGTGACCTCTCTGGATGCGCTCGGTGTTCTGCGACAATGCCCTCCCACAACCGTCTCTTTCTCATACTCGCGCTACGGCACCTCGAATCTGTATTTCTCTGTTGTGTTGATTGCCTCTCTTTTGCGCGCTCCATACATCTCGTGGTCTTCAGGTCCTTCAGCCATTCTCTTTATGATTTGTTTTGCAGCGTGTAAAGACGAGAAACTTCAGCTCAGCCAAGTATGCATTTCCAAGCGTTTCCCCAGCCGCCTCGTGCACCAGGAATGCCGCCACATTTGGCAAACGGCGTTGCCAGTCCTGATGCGCTGCAGCTGCCCGTCGCTCAAATGCACACGGATATCATTCATGATACGCAGTTTGACTACTATGGATTGCAGCTCGCTACTGCGAGCTCTGATAGAACAATCGGCATTCACGTCGCCCGGGCGGGAGCCCCACTGAACCGTGTGGCGACTCTCACTGGTCACGAGGGCCCAGTGTGGATGGTAAGCTGGGCGCACCCGCGCTTCGGCAACCTTCTTGCCTCTGCCTCGTACGATCAGAAAGCAATCATCTGGAAGGAAGTCCACCAGGGAGCACCCAAGTGGATGCCTGTGCATGTTATTGACATTCACCAGGGCAGCGTGAACGCGGTGCAGTGGGCACCGGAGGAGTACGGACCAGCTGTTGCCACCGCAAGCAGCGACGGCACCGTCGCCATCACCACATACCGTGACGGCTGCTGGCAGCCCAGCATGAAGCTCAGTAACAATAGCAACCAAATCGCACACGCAATGGGGGCCACAAGTGTAACGTTTGCGCCGTTCAAGTCAGAACTATCGAAGCACGTAATGGTTGCCTCTGGCGGCTGCGACGGTCATGTCCGTCTTTGGGTGTCTGGGTGTTCTCCAGAGCGGGGCTTGGACTTTGAGCTGCATCAGGTGATCGAAGCACATGCTGACTGGGTTCGCGATGTTGCATTCTGCCCTACATCTTCGGCATCTCGCTTTGTGATTCTTGCATCGTGCGGGCAGGATAAGACAGTTGTCATGTACCGGAAGCCGTGGAATCAGCTATGCGCAGAAATCAATGAGGGTGTCTCACAGGCTACGGAATGGGAGCGGAGTGTCATCGAGTTTGCGGAGCCTGTCTGGAGGCTTTCGTGGGCCCCCTCGGGTGAGATGCTTGTGGTGACAAACGCAAAGTCAGAGGTGTTTGTACTTCGAGAAGGTGCCGACTTTACCGAACCGTGGATTAAGTTGCCTCTGAAGGACTTTCAGCAGTAGAAGAGGACAGCTGCAGACTTGCTCCTGGCGCCATTCACTCATTCCCCCTTCCCTCCCCTTCCTTTCGCCCTTTGGCACTACTGTAACGGACCCGTGCCGCTGTACGAACAAGGATGGCACACAGGTGTATGGCTCATAAAGAAGGCACCATGACGCGGTAAGTACAGATCATTCTTTTCCCTTGTCCCTGTTCGCTGAGTCGTTGTTGCTCTTGCGGCGGCTCCAGCGCATACCTCCAGCTTAATTCTATCATATCTTCCTGTTTACTTTGTCTTGCCTGCGTTCACGTTGCGTAATTTATAGTCTCATTTGTATTAGTGCAGAGCCGTTTGCTGAGATGGAATGGCGGGAGACACATCGAGGGCTTCTCAGTGGAGTATCTCTGTTCGCCGGCGCATGTGTGTAGGGATTTGTGCACGACTCTGTAGGTTGTGTGTACGTTCATCTTGGATAACTTTATTTCTGTCATGTTGCTTTTCGGCGTGCAAGACAAAAAGTGAAGCTCCTCTGTACTACCAGGATTCACACACGCACACACTGATATAGAGAGAGAAAAACATGACGACACTATGGTGCGTGCTATTTGACCCAGCACCCTTCGTGATGGCAGAGCAAGCGCCTTCGCCCTCGACGACAACTACCTCTACCCCGATGTCAAGGGATACCACATCATTCCGCACTCTTCGCAGCCCTTTGCCGTACTATCGAAGAGTATAAAATCGTTGTTTTACCAGCTGAACCACGTTCCTCTCGGGGTTATGCTTGCACACGTACGGAGGTATCACTCTACCCCCTCCCGCTTTCAGGCTGAAGTGAGGAAGACGCCAAGCGAACTGTGTCACCAGACACAAGCCTTTTAAAAGGCTCATACCGTTGGAAGGTCTGCAGTTTTGCCCTCTTACCCCACTTCAAGTATCGCTGGTATTTATTTGCGTGTGTGTGTCTCTCTCATTTCCCCTTTCCCTCTCTGTGCACATTCCATTTCATACTCGATTCACTCGTTTCGAGCGCGGCGCTGTACCGTGAGACCCGTCCTACGCACCGCAACAATTTCATGTTCGCTGCAACACACAGCAATGTGACATTTCAGCAGGGCAAGGAGGTCACACCGCCGTGTTTTCTCCCTTTCCATCCCTCCAATTCAAGAGGCGCATACGGGTATTCTGCTTTGCTTCTTACACTCTTTTATACCCGCCTTTTCGAGAGTTTGCAGAAGGAAACAAAGAGCGGGGGATTATCGGAAAAGAAGATGATGATAAGAATTGAGTCGGCGTTCCTTCTACCATTCGAATGACCTGTGCCACGGAGCACTCATCTGCGCCTTATTTCATTCTATTCTTTTCCGTTCAGACCTCGATAGATCAAGTGATTGCAGGCGCTTGATTTTTCCCTAATCTACCCCTTTCATTTCCCGATACGATAGACATCCCTGGGTGGCAGAAACGGTGGCTATGTAAGTCTACCTGTTCGTGCGTAGTGTTATCCGGTGATAACACCAAAACAACAGATTTCTCACGGATAGGCTTGCCAGCGCTAGTGGCATCGGGTGTGCGAGGGGAGGAAAATCAGATCGGTAGGTTCTTCCATGAACAAAAGAAACTCACCACCTAGGCAGAGCTGGAATCGTGTATCGGAATGCATCATGCTTATTTACTTTGACACCCACTTTCTCCCCGTTATTACCCTTTCTTGACACGTTCATCTTTACGACGGGCGAGCAACCACAAAGTAAGGGACTCGCCACAGTCTCGGTCACAGGCGTTATCAGCGATCTCTTTGTTTCCCTCTTCATCTTTTGAGTGTCTGCTTCCTCAGTGAGCCAGGTTTGTCCACCGAATCTGTGGATAGTGCTCAGTTCTTCGCCTCTTCCAGTTGGGTCTGTCCGCTTGATCAATAATAAAAAGCGCATTAGGCATGCGGCAAGTGTTTCTTTCCCATTTTTTCTCTCCCACCTCGTTTCTCTTGCACCGCATCCTCTCCTCATCCACCTGTCCGTCGTGTGGGGATTCGGAGGACAGACGGCGTGTTGTGGTGTCCGCTTTTTTCTCTCTCACTGAGTCCCACCCAGCTTTCCATCTTCTGCTCTCGTTTTCTCTATTTTCCCTTGCGTGTGTGTTTGGTTGGTGTTTGTTTCCCTTTCTTCTTGCCTCTCCATGTTTTACCGCTTTCTTTGACATCTGACTTTCGTTTTCGCATTTCACTCATACTTCGCCCTGCTTTTTCGGCAACGCTCGCTGCATTCGCCATTCTCTGCGGCCTGCGACTTTGATCAGAGGAGACAGGGAGCACTCCGGCAGGGAGAGATGGCGTTTTCCACGTTGCCCTACATTACACGCGACGTGGCAACCGAACCGCCAACCGCGATTGTGATTGTACCCTGCGGTGACCAACCCCCGGAGATGTCGAGTAAGGATGAGGCGATGTTCGCTGTTACGGAAGACTGTGTGGAGCCGACGAAGGGCTGGATCAACCGTGAAGGAAAGCCGTTGCTGACGGTGTGCTTTATGCACAGCTTTGGCAAATGCGTGGGGCGCACCAACTCGAACCCTGCGACGTGTTTCCAGATCCATATCAAGGCGAACATCCTCAATTCTCTCCGAAAGCACTACATCAATCCCACTCGACGCTTTTTCGCTCGCACGGTGAAGGCGCTGCTCAGCCCAGAGCTCCGCCAGCTTCTATGCATGCGTGCAAACAAGGAACTCAAGGTGCAATACCTTGAGTACCGCGTCGCCGACGTCTTTCCCTCTACAGGTCTTCTGCAATACGAAGAAGCATACCGGCGATGGCTTTTCTCAGCTGACACAAACGCCGAACACGCCGGCGCCATTGCTGTTCTGCAGTGCCTTCATTTTTCCACGACTGGGTCATGCAGCTTCAGCACTGACTGCCCGTGCATTCACGCCGATCTCAAGAAGGCGCAGGCGCGTGATCCGATCCTGGCACGCGCGCTGCGCGATATCAGTGAAGTCACCCAGGGTCTCCCGACTGTGTCTACCCGAGTGCCAAGGTCACTGCAGCCGGGCTGCCTGCAGAGCTTCTCTCCCGTCGATGGCTCGTACGCCATGCTCGCGGACGGCGCCCAGCCTCGGGACAGGATGGTGTCGGACTCCCTTCGGGGCTTCAGCACGGTACCTGCTTTCACCCTAGTGTGCGGTGAAGGCGAAAGTGGTGGTTGCCATATACAGTTTCAGATGCATCCGCACGAGTCGAACGCCTCTTCAGTTGGAGGGCACGCAAGCGGTGGACATCACCTCAACCGTGTGTCCTTGTTCACTCGAGATGAGCCAGCGTCGGAGACAATCTCGAGCAAAGTCATGCCCAACCGTGCCAAGCACCACAATATTTCCTCCGACGGAAAGAATAGCAGCGACTAGGTCCGTAAAAGCAGCGAGGAAGTGACCGCCACCAACCATCACACCGGCAGCAGCGGCAGCGGACGTGACTAAAATTGTTTTCATGTCGGTCTTCCCTACCTTGGGGGTTTCCTGGATACTTTGTGACACTACCTACTCTGTACTTGTGAATCTACATGTACAGCCCTAGGGAAGACTCCTCCACTTCACTCCACCCCGCACTTACTCTCTCATTCTCGTACTTTGTATATTCCAGCGCTTCGCTTTTCCCGTTTCACTTCTTGTGCGCTGTCCTCCTTTCCACTGGTTTCTCTTCTTGGCTGCTCATATTTCGTTCCCCCCCTTGTCACAAAAGACGCACGTAATCCTGCGTGCACTCTCGTTTCTCTCCCCCGCCTCTCTTTCTCTCTCCGTTGCAATCACCCCAGAAGAATCTCCTTTTCGCGGCGCCCGCGCAGATTTTCCTTCCTTTGTTTTCTACGCCACGTGTGCTGACCGCACATCACTTTTCTTTCCTCTCGTTCCAAGTTGTTCTGTCGACGAGTTTTCTGTTTTGTTTGCAGTTTCTTCTCATATCCTCTACACGCAGCTAGCGAGTGTTTACAACATTATTCGCTTGCTTTCTTTATCAACTTCATTGTCTCTCTCTCTTTGCCCTAATGACGGGGGACGGACGCTCCAGCATGCCACCAGGGCCCAGTGCCCCTTCCTCACCGGGGGAGGTCGGACAGCCACCCCGCCCCCTTGCCGAAGCGCTTCTGGTGGCGACAAGGGTCAGACACCTAGGACGTGGAAGGGGGGGAGCCCGAGCGCCGCATCACACCGCATGCCGACAGCCCGGTCGTGGATGGCGATGCGCCGGCGCGACCTGCGACCGCGAGGACGCTTGTGCCATCCGTATGCTATGGCGGGGTGCTCGCGCAACTCGAGTGGCACCCCGGGGGACGCGCCGCGGGGGCGGCCGGCATTGTAGGCGTGGCTGCGAGGCGACCTGCGGGGCGGTGTGTGTGTGGGTGGGCAGAGCACGAGCCTGAGGCTGTGCTCGTGTGGCTGGGTTGGCGCACTGCTGTACCGCGTGCATGCTGCTGCTTCGCAGCACGCGATGGGCCTGCGACGGACTTGGGGGTTTGAATGGAACTGGAGCTCATGACCTGTAAGGAAAAATGAGCACGCGAAGAAAATGAATTACCGAAGTGAGTTCTTTTATGCTATGCTACTCTTGTAAAAGGAGTACATGCACGCAGTTTTTGGAGCCGACTATTCCAGTGAGCACTGAGACTGTTTTCGGTAGCGAGGATTGCTCAAATACTTCACTAGCATTGCGACAGTGGCCTTGATCAGAGTGGGGAATAGTGAGGAATATTGTTTTTTCTTCTTCGTGTTCTTTCTCATCGTTGGTAGATGTGATAAGCTGAATCCCCACCGAAGGCAAAAAAGGGAATAATAATAGGACTGCCTTATTAGCAGAGACCTATTCACATACCATTGTGTATGACACGTCGGCTATCTGTACACAGGCCGTAGAGGTCTCGGTGGGGTTTGAATGGAAAAGCGTTTGCCTCTCTTACGTGCTTATAAACTCATTATCCCACATGAAGGCACATCCACTCCGTTCTTGGCTAAGTTTAGCGAAGAATACGCGTCCTTCGGATAGTGTGACATCGCAAGACATGTAGGAGGAATGGATGGGAGACTTCCCCTCGGATGAGTTGTTGTTCCCCAATACAGCCATCACACAACGCTTGCGAAAGGAAGTAGGCATCCTCACAAGGTGTATTATCTGCATTGAAAACGAAGAGGATAGGAAGCACCTGAGTGATTCCTCTTGAGTTCTTGTTGGCTTGGCGGCGGTTGCACCTAAAACACGAGCGAAGAGATCCGTCCGCTGCACTGGAGCGTGTTGTAGGTGATTAGGACGCTCCAGTCCTACGTTGCCTTCCACGTGCCCGAATGCGGGTTCGAACAGACCGAGAGTGACCTGTGGCAGCTCTGCCAGCCTCTCCTCAGCGGCTTATAAACCGACTGGCCGACGAGGTTGTGCCGGCTCAGGAACTCTGCTCCTCCTCGTGGGTGGTGCGAGCTGAGACTGCCGCACTGCGTGCGCACGCCACACAGCAATACCCGCATGCCGACTTGCCGCAGCAATGGTCGCCGCCCTACGGGTCATGCCGCACCCGCATTCGTCGTGTTCATGACGCGAGGTGCGCAGGAGGGGAGCGCGCGTCTTCCGGCGCCTGCAGTAGAATGCGACCTTCATGCATGAGCAACGCCGCGAGGATGGGGAGCGGTATGCGTTCCTCGACATACGAGGCAGACGGTCGTTGTCGGTAGCGGCTTGGGGGCGTCAGGGGCGAGTAGCCTGCACGCGGCCAAGCCCTGCGGGGTTCGCTGTAGTCTTTCGGCGTTCACGGCGCTGATGTGGGGAACAGCAGTACACCCGTACTTCGACAGTATGGCAGGCCTTTCCGCCTTCCGTAAAGCCTACGCACGCAGTCATGGGACTTACGCCGAGATTCATGCGTCGGTGCTCGATCTTCTATGCGCGGCCGCGTATACCTGAGCGAACGGGCCCGGCTAGCGGCCCGGGGACAGGTGGGACGCGATGGGTAAGGAGGGGTGGACGCTGCGCTTTTATCGAAGTTCTCGAAAAATAGAAACTTCGTGGGAACAACCTGCTACTATCAGTTTTTCCTACCTGGTAATGCTTAGCGTATTGATGGTATCGCTCATCACGCGTTGGAAAATGGAGCTTGAGCCCCCCCCCCCCCCCCCATGCTAATAGATTACCCTCTGCTCCCTCTTCACCCCTCCTCTCTTCTTTCCTTCTTTAATCCCACCGTAGATCCGTCCAGTCATATTAACGCCTCTAACGACACAAAGGAGAGAAGCGCTTTCACCTCTTTCTACACTCCCACCCACTCGCAAAGAGTCTCGCACAAAAAAGGAAACACACAAGCACGCCTTAGACTTCCAAGAGGGGCGCGCTTTTCAAGTAGGGGGTCTTCAACAAGAAGGAAAGAAAGCAGGACGAAGAGAGGAACTGTCGCTTTTCATTGAAAGATCAGTGTTGCTTTTATTCGCCCTTCTTCGTTTGCCTTCCGCTTTTATTTGACTCTGGCTGAGGCTTTATTGATCCTTGCCTCATTATTATCTTCCTTTTCTCTCTCTTCCCTATTTCTGACGCGTGTCACCCCCTTTGCGGCTTTACTCTCCCTTGCTTCATCATATCGCTCCCTCTCCACCCCATTGTGGCGCTGTACGGTTTCATTACGATCGGCAATGCAGGATCAGTTGTATGTGAAACCCGGTGTTTCTGTGAAGGGTGCGGAGATTGTACAGGTCTACTTTACGCGCGACCTCTTCACCGACGTTCCAACAATCATTCAGATTGTTCCGGTCTCTTCGGTGGCATTGACCACGCGGCGTGACCCACCAAACGGAAATTTAGATACTTTCACGATCTCCTTTGATGACGTGGAGCCGACTGCTGGGTGGTTGAGTGATCGCAATAACGCCTCGCTCGATATTTGCTTTATGCATAGTTTTGGCAAGTGCTACGGTAAAGTTCGCTACAAGGACCCACGAACATGTCACCAGATCCACGTGAGGCGTGAAGTGCTTGATAACCTGCGGAAGTACTACAGAAATCCGCAGCGCATTTACTTCTCTCGCACCATGAAGGCTAACGTCACGGAGAAGTTTGCGCAGGTGCTCTCGCTTCTCGCGCGACGACGAGTTGCTTTGCAGTACCTTGAGTTCCGCACGGAAGACATCGAAGTGACGGCTGGAAGCACCGAGTATGAGGTGCAGTACAGGCTCTGGCTTCTCAGCGATGTTGACCCGCAGCGTACCTGTATGGCCAAACCAGCTAACATCTTGACGGATAATTTCATATCCTCGTTCAATCTCTGCTGGGACTTTGCACTTACCGGACGATGCTCGAGGGGCGCCGCTTGTCCCGATCTTCATGGCCGCGTGGCCAAGGCACTTACAAAGGACCGTTTTGTGAGGGCGGCGTTGACTGAGATGGGGAAAAGCGATACCCTGGCGGCTGCGGGAGAAACTTTACCGCCAGCAAAGACCTTGAAGAAACGTAGGTCATCACCTGGTGCTCCCCGACGTCTGCCACCGCCACCACAGGTGCCCCAGCAGTGCGTGACTTACATGACGCCTTCCTCCGCCGTGCCAGCGTACCATTTTCCCTCTCTTCCAGCGATGTCGGAGATGTCCGCGTCGTTTGCAAAACCGATGTTCACCACCTTCTCGCTCGACATGTCGTCTCTCCAAGGCTTGCCGTGGCTCTTTGTGGGTGGAGGCAACGAGACCGTGTTCTCTCCCACCACGCGATCACCGTGTGTGCCTTTCGACAATAACCTGGTTTAGCGAAAGTTGTGCGGTGTCATGCGGCACTATCTTGAAAGGGAGCACTGCAGTGCTACTTCAGTACAGGTTATTGTCCCCTCCACTCGCCTCTCCTCTCTTTTCTTTATATCTTCAGCCTTTACCCATTTTTTCCCGTTCCTGTGCTTTTCGTGTATAGTTCTCTCTTCACTTCTCTCGTACTTCTCCTGTTTCTTTGTGTTACTTTCGCTCATCAACAAGAGAAAGCATTCTTCTGTATGTAATTGTGATTTTCGTCACTGTGTTTAGGTCCTTCTCAAGTGCTCCGTTCCTCTCTCCAACAGTCACAAATTTCAGACGTGAGGTGAAGAAGAAGAGAGAAAAGTGTCAATCACTGAGAAAGCAGTCGCAGCTGCTTCCCCCTATGGGGACTGTGTTGCGTGTTTTAAACCTTTTAATGAAATGCTTTTTGTTTTTACCTTTCTTCCCTGTTTCTCTCGCTTTCTTGTCTCTCTTTTCTTTTCCGCCCTTGTTTCCCTAAGAGTTGGAGATCAACCTTTTTGGTCTCAGCTTCTGTGTGTGTGTGTGTGTGGCTTCCTTCTTTTTTTTTTGCTTCCACGAAACGAGCGCGTTGGATAGACAGAGAAGGTCTTCTTCTTTCTGTTTTTTCTGTGCTACGACTGGGTTGTTATACAGTGTGTCACTTGATATCATGCGTGTAGATCTCTCACCATGCAGTACTGATTTGCGCATCAGTCGGCCCCTGCAAAGAGGCAACGCACCCTGCAAACAGCGCAATCTTCTTGTCCATTCTGTTCCGCTCCCTTCTGGTTAACCAAACGAACGGGCAAATAGCTGGCGAGGCAATGCTACGCTCCTGTACCGCATAGGATGAGCTCTGCAATTGTCACTTTCTAGTATTGTCCAGTGTTTATATTGCTTATGCTTTTCATGTTGAGCGGCTCATCGCTCCGTCTTATGTTGTGCGTACCATCTCTTTTCTGTGCTTGTTTCCTTGCTCTCTTCTCTCTTTACCCTCTTGTTTTTTGCCTTTGTTTCTCTGAGTGGGCAGCTCACTTGTGACGACAGGTGCATATAGAAACGAATAATCAACAAGAACGATACTCTTTATTTCCCCCCTTTCGATCACCAGGTTGTTTTCATCATGTTTAAGTCGTTTTCTTCCTCGTTTCTCTCTTAAAGAGGCTCATGCACGCACACACTCAGAGGGCAACTGATGTCTTTTTTTTTATTGTGTGTTTCTATTTTGTCTGTGCCCGTTATTCATTTTGTGTGAGTGCCTCTTCAGGCCTCCGTTGTCCTCCCCCAATATGTCTTTTTTTTGTTACACTTTTTTTGGGTTTAGGTTCGGCTTGTTTCATCACTGATGCTCTCTCCTGCTTTCGCTTCTCCTTTCACTTCTCCTGTACATCCATCTACAAGAGAGGCGCTTTTGGTGATTCTGGGTGCGAACCAGCTGCTGCTGCGCCTTATGACTTTTTAAGTATGTGCAATAGGGGTGATTCATCGCCGATGTTGCCCTGCCTTAGGGCACAGCTGATTCCCTTTCTGCAAGTACCGGCACTGTTGGCTCTGTTCCCTATTTCCTTTTTACTCAATTTACGGATTTGAATTTGAATGGTTTTGTATTTATTGTAGTCATCCAGCAGCAAGGACGACCTACACTTCAGCGGCATGGTTACCATCAGAAACACCCTCAGACTCACGGACACACAGTTACGCGCGAAAACAAAAGACCTCAACCATAGCGAAGTAAGGCGTCATGTGCATTCTGCCTTGCCATCCCCCCACCGCGTCGCTGCTAGAGAGAAGCAGCGACATGTGTTATCGAGAGAGAGCGAACCAGTGAGGGCAGAATTGCTCCTTCTTTTACTACCTTTTTTTTGTTTGTTGCTTTTCGCTGGGGTGTGGCAGCAACTTCTCTTCCTTTCCACCATGACTCTTTGCGCGTGAAGCTCATTTTTCCTTCCCCTTTTGCTCTTTTGTTTGCTTCGTAGTCTTCACCGTATGGGCGCATGGCTCCTTCTGGTTCAGTACGTTCTCGTCCATTCACCGCGTCAAACTTATCACGAGCGCCACCATAAATCTGATTTCGAACAAGCAGGAGCGCCTGATCAGAAAGTATTCGCTTTCACACACATTCACTGTCCAATAAACCAAGAGCGAATGTGTATCTTGCGACGAACTTTGTCGTTCTCCGAGCACAGTGCCGAGGAATGAAAATGGAGGTGGCTATCCTCGAGATTTTTCTGAGCACACACGCAGTTTCGTTTCTGTCGTTTGACACGGGTTTCAAGCAGTTAGGCATACTGTACTGTGCTCCTCATGTCCTTTGTCTTGTCTCCCATGCTGTTCTACACGTTAGGTTTCACGAACCACTGCACGCTGCTACGTTCTCCCTTGCTTTATAATACCACATCTACTCGCACACCGTGACGGAGGATGTGGGAGAGAAGGAGAGAAAGGTGCCGCATGCCAGAATGTCTGTTCGCATCTTTACTATTCTCATACAGCGTTTATGCGAAACGATTTTCATCCCTACTTGTACTTTTTTTTCCGAAACACGGCTCGCGCTTTGTGTGTCCTTCTCGCTAGTTACCGCGGATCGCAGTGCCTATCATTTTTTTTTTCTTGTCAGCTCCGCCCTTCCCTTCGTCTTCTTGAGAGTGCTACGATACTTTCATTTTTTCTCCTTTAACGCATCAAACGGATCGTGCTTCCTCACTACTGTCATTCTTCAGATCTTGTTTTTGCGCTCTTGTTCTCCTCTTCCTCTTTACTGAGATCTGTTAAGCAACAACAGCACTTCTATCGTGTTTTGTACTTGCCATTTTCTCCTTTTGATACTCATTCTTTCGAGTTATTGCTTACTCCAAAGGAGATTGTGCTTGTTTGTATTCGCTACTAATATATTCGCCTACTATGCACTCGGTGAGGAAACTGTTATCATTCCCGCTACGGTTTCCCGCCTTTTCTTCAGACGATGATGGCGCGTGTAAAAAGGGGATATTGAGTGAAGACCTCGACTTCTCCTTTTTCCACGTTTACATCTTTTCTCTTCTCTTACTATTATGCCGTTTCTTCCACAGACACTCGACCTAAGAATACCAACAGACCAACTATGCCGCACTCTTTCGAAGTGAACACAACGTCTACGTAAGAGGTGCGTGCCAGGTGTTTCCAATGGTCCGCGTGACAACGAAAGCCAGAGACGCTCACGTGCGCTGTCTGGCAAGGCAGGGTATCTGAAACGCTTCCGGCCACATTCAAAAGCCTTAGCCGTTTCTCCAACTCTGCGGGCCTCCGATTGGGTTGAATGGCTTTTTGTTTTCTATTCGCCTTTCCTCCTTGCTTTCGTCATGCACTCGTGACTTCCTGTTTGCTCCTCCCTTGGTACTCGTGCATTTGGCGCCACACTCCTGTGCTTTGAGCTGCGCTGCATTTTACACGCCCTCTCCACATCCACCGCCGCCGTGGTTAGGACGACGCTCTACCGTCCTCTTACCTCTGAACAAGAATTGAACGCGCACACACTGAAGACGCTCATTTTGGTAGCAAGGTAGTGAACGACTTTACCTAAATTCACTCGGTGCCATGCTGGCTGAGGAGGAAATTGCCCCCGTGCGGCCGCCGGCCAAGAAGGCTCCGTGGCAGAGCATGCCCGGTGCCCCAACGCGGCCCGACTTTGCCCAGTACGGACCGAAGCTCGCAGCACTGGCGGAACAACGTCGCGCTCTAATCGAGCAAATAAAGACGTTGCAGCGCTCTCTTCAAGAGGATGCGGGGACTCAGTCGCGCAATGTAGAGCGAAATGCATTTATGGAGGAGTTGAGTGGGATTGATGCAAGTCGCAAGATGCAGCGCGACCGCCGTGCGGCGCAAGATGCTGAAATTGCGAAGCTGCGCAAGCGTCGTGCTGAGATCTCCGACGAGCTGCGTGCCGTTCAGGCAGAGGTCGGCGGCTTCACCACCGTTCATGAGATCGACGAGGCGATCGACTATATGATGCGCAAGATGGAGAGCAGCGGCGGAGGTCTTGGCGCTGAGAGGCGCAACCAGCAGCGTCTGCATAAGCTGGTGGACGCCAAGACGCATCTGCAACGACTCCAGCCACTGACGGAGGCGATCAAGCAAATGACAGAGCAGGAGGTAATACTTCAGCAGGAGTACCACGCCATCTGCGAGCAGATCGGCATACTGAACAAGGTGTACGAGGAAAAGCTGCAACAGAAGCGGGCAATGGACAAAGAGGCGCAGTCTGACGGGGCATTCCGGGCCGATGTGTACAGGCAGTGCAACAAGCTCCGCACACGAGTCTCGGAGATTATGCATGCCATGGAGAGCCTGCGCGTCGAGCGCGACAAGGTATCTTCTGAGTGGGATGCTTGGAACAAAGAGGCCCGCAAAGCGTACTTTGCGCAACTGGAGCAGCAGCGCGAGCAACGTCGCAAGGAGTACGAGGAGCGACGTAATGCACACAAGATCGAAGCGAAGCGCGCGCGTGCCTTGCAACGTCAGAATCCGTACTCCGCGGAGATCGATGCCTGCTCTACGCTGATTCTGTATTTGAAGCAGAAGATGATGATGGCGCGACGGGATGCGGAAGACCGCCAGCGTCGCGAGGCGGCGGCACACTTTGATCCCAGTGAGATGGCTCCCGCCGGCTGCGTTCTGTTGAATGCAGGCAAATGGGCGAACAACGTGCCGCGCAGCAAGACGGCGAGTAAACAACAGAAGCAGCCGCAAAAACGAAAGAAGGAGGCCTCACACCGAGCAATGGGAATGCTTACTTTTTGCAGCATCCCGAAGAGAAGATCAGACTTTTCCAGCTGATCAACGTCGAACCGGAGCTGACACTGGCGACCATTGACGACAAGATCCATCATATCGAGGAACTGATGAAGAAATATGAGACACACATCCAGACGGGTGAGTTGGTACTCTCTAGCGGCGACGACGAAGAGGAGGAGATGGACAAGGTCTCTGAGACGTTCTCCCAGCAGGCCCCAGAAGATGCAGAGACAACAGCGAAGCCTGCAACAGAGTAGGCTACGTAGTCGCCGCACTTTCCCCATCTTGCGTTGTGAACTGAAACGATGTGCGTTGTTTGTTCTGTCTTCAATGCAACGAACATTTTGTGAGAGGAAACACTCGGATATCGCCAGGGAAGTATAATTTTTTTTATATATTTGCTCTCGATGGGGAGCTGCCATCTGCGACACCCGCCATCCCTCGGGTTTAGGTCTTGCGTGAGGGTCGCCTCTTGAGATTGTCAGTGTGCCTTTTAACCCTTTGTACAGCGGTGGGTGCTCCGGAGTGATTCTGTTGGTGCAGCATTCGTCCATTCGGCGGAGATCCTGCTCCAAGTGCCTTTAACAGTCTCTTGACGAGAGGAGAAATAATAAATGGAGGGGCTCTTGGCTGCAGGACGCAGTAGTCCATGATTTCGCGCCTGTCTCTTTCACTCTCTCGTTGAGGGAGGGGGGTATCTTATCATAGAGGCGTTTCACTCTAGTATTTGACACGGTCCCCTTTCAAGTGAATCTGTAACAAAAAAGTGCTCAACTCAACTGGTATCCGGTCGGCCGGACGTCGGTGTTCAATGTCTACTCTACTGGCGTCTGTGTGATGTAGTCGGTGAGCCACTACAGTGGCTTAGGCTCCCCATTAGCGCATGGGCTCCATATTGCTTCACGAGGATGCTTCTCCCTTTCCTCTCACCTGAACTTTTCACATCGTTGCGACATTTCCTTGCCTCTTCTCACTCTTTTCGTCACGCGCGCCGCTTCGCCTTTGGTGTCGTTGTGCAGCGCAAGGAAACCTCCACCTTTTTCCCCCGAAAAAAAAACGGACGCCGGCTAGACGAGCCATCCGTTTCTTTACGGTGCGTGGTGCCAAAGACCTCTTTACCTTTCCTGTTCACTGCGCACTCACCAGGGGACACCCGAAGAAACTAGCAGTGCAAACACGTGTACGAGCCTGTTGTCAATGTTTCGCTCTACCGTGGTACGCCATCTTGGCAGCCCCACCTACGGGAACTGGCCGTGGCCGTCGAGGCTTCCTCTCAAGAAGAACTGGTTTTATCACCTCAGTCGGCGGGAGAGCATTGCGGATGAGAGGCGTCAGTTCATGGTAGTGGGCGACTTTCTGATTTTATGTGTGCTTAGCTTCTCCCTGTACCGCGTGTACGTGCTGAATCGCAACAACTCCTATCAAACTCACCTTTGCCACTTGGTGAGCTTTCCACCGGCAATCATTGCGAACGAGTTTGACTTCCAGGACATCAATGCGAACCGCAGAGTGGAAAGGAAGGATTTGGATGGGTACCGTGAGGCCGTTGTGTCGTGCAAGGGCGCAGGTAGGCCCATCGAATCCATCATCTTCAACTACTAGTCTTTCTGGATTTCACACTGAAGTAGTAACCGTTTTTTCTGTTTCTCTAGTGCACCTTATGTTTGTTGTCTCGCCTCGACGAGAATCTGCGAGCGAACTTCTCCAAATAGGACGCTAAATGCTCATAAAAAAACGGCTAGTATCTGCAGAACACGCTCGTAGCCACGTATGCACCACCTCCTTGCTTCGGTAGCGCCCCGTATTCGAAAAAAGCTACAGCGTTTTTGATGGAAAGAATTGAGCCACCCTCCCCACAGCTGAACCTCGGAGTAGTGACGAATACTAGAAGATGTGAGAGCGTCAAAAAAAAAAGCCTCCCTCCCTTTCTTTCCACTCTGCATTCTCGTCATGCTGCATTCTTTCTTCAGCGTTCTTCTCTCAAGTATTTTTAACGTTCTGTAGAGTTTGCCGTCGTTCTTCGGCTCGCCTACTGTGGTCACTGGCGTGCTGCGCATTTGCTGGCGACGACAGCCCAGCGCTCTGTTCGTTGCGCTTACGGCGTGCTATTAGTGACTGCGCCGTTGACACTGCGCGACTCCCTGAGTGAGCAGGCAGTCTAACGGCGCATGATACTGAGGACATACGGACGTCTGCATAAAATCTGGACATGGCAACGACATGGTCGCCAAAAGGGATGCCGGTCTTCTGCAATTCACAGCTCTCCCCCTGTGTTAACTACAATGGACTTCGCAGCAACCAGTAGGAATGGTGCCTAGCGAAGACGCCACCCTGGACGGCGATGCGTACTTGCGAGTGTGCTGCCAAATGCGGCCAGTAGAGCTGCCATGCCGCGGCAAACAGTGCAAGTATCTCTTGACGGCGAAGTGCATCCACTGTAGGTGCGCTTCTGTTCCCCACAAAAGTGGTACCCCTCGCATTAGCCGCCTGAGCCTACTGAGCCTAAGCCTACGGGTGCCACCCCTGTATGGAAAAGTGTTGACTGCACACCCTCTTCAGCGTGTTGTACACATTGTCGCGGAGCGGTGCCCACGCTTGGTGTATGTTACACGAAAGTTTGCCTACGCGTGGCGAACCTACTGCTATTTTCCTGCACCACACCGATAGAATTACGTACACAAGAAGCCACCGCACGCTGCCACACCTGCTACAGCGGTCGTTCCCATAGCGCCCCGCACAAGCTTCACACGACAGGTTAGAATTTCACTCTTCAGTTCTACTTTCACGATACTCAACCAGGTGCGGAATACCATAAGCATTACGATACCAGCGCCAGGGTTAGGGTTAGGGTTAGGGTTAGGGTTAGGGTTAGGGTTAGGGTTAGGGTTAGGGGTTAGG